>JARGCV010000230.1:0-1247500 GCA_034064705.1 Bothrops alternatus | reverse complement strand
ATATGGAGGTTCAGTACTTCAAACAAGGATTTTAAGAGTTGTGCTTGGTGTCCTTCCCTGGATTTCAAATACAAGCTTGAACATGGAGCTATATTACATATCTACAGAGGCTCATATGAGGATTTGAGGATTGAGATACCAATTAAAATTAATTCTGGGGGACAGATCTCTCTCTGAATCAATCCTTGTTGACAAGTTTGTCTCCTCATGGGAAAAAACCCATAGCTTCAGATTTGATTAACTGTGGATTGTTAGTACAACCTCTGTTGGTTTAAGGAAGTATCTCTGAAATGATGACCCAACTAATCATGGATCATCTAGTCTTTGATAATACTACGGTAGGTTGACAAGAGATCAAGGAACGGATTCTGGATCTGACACAAGTAAAATTTCTTACCACTGTAACACTAATTGTTGGATCTGGGCTTTATGCATTCCTAAGTATTTATACAATGTTCTCTCCAAGCCTGGTAGAAGAGCTTTTATAGGTAGTTCTCAACTTACGACCACAATTTAGCTCAACATTTCTGTTGCTAAGCGAGACAGTTGTTAAGTACATTTAGCTCCATTTTACCACCTTTCTTCCCACTGTTAATTGAATCACTGCGGTCAAGTTAGTCACATGGTTGTAAAGTGAATCTGGCTTCCCCGTTGACCTTGCTTGTCAGAAGGTCACAAAAGGGGATCACATGACCTGGGGACACTATAACCATCATAAATATGTGTCAGTTGCCAAGTGTTTGACTTTTGATCACGTGACCATGGGGGGGTGTTGCAATGGTTGGGTGGAAAACGGTTATAAGTCACTTTTTTTCACTGCCGTTTTAACTTTGAACAGTCACTAAATTAATGGTTGTAAGTTGAGAACTACTTGTACTCTCCCTATCAAGGGTTCTAGAATGGAGGGATAGCAACTTTGCCTCCCAGGACAAGGGTCAGGTGTTTGATCAACATTCCAGCTTCTGCTGAGGTGTCTATTTTACCAAACGTGATGCTCTAACTTGATTTCACCCCTTCTTGTAAATCATTCCAAATGTATTGTGGAAAAGAATGCTTTCCATCATCTGGCATATCTGTAGAAATCTCAAAAAAAATGTAGCAAAATAACTTTTCAGTAATAATTGTTGAAAGGAAACTCTGGGATATAATTAAGTTCTGATTGATTGTTCCATGTCAGGAGGTAATTAGCTAGGTTCTTCCATTTTAATATTTTAGCTTATTACATTTTGTTTTTTGATGTTTTACACAGAAATTTTGACTGTGACCATAATCAAAATTTGATGCTTGTTTGCTACTCGCTCTAAGTACTTTTTTTTATACATATCCAATGGAGATTTCTTGGCAGCAGAGAAGAGGCTTCTTTCTTAGCCAAAATGGAATTTGCAGCCTCCCCAAAGATTATCTTGCAAACATTTCGAGATCTCTCATGAATATATGATGACTTATCTGAGGACAAGATCTTCAGTGTTCTTGAACAAGACTTATGAGAGCACCAACATCTTGAAAGAATTTTTGATCTCACAAGATTTCTGGCTAAATTTGGGTGTTTTGAGTCATTGCATGCTATTTCTAGCAATATTTGGGAGGTGTTTGGACTATCATCCCCTGTGTCATCATATGTAATTTGTAATCAGATTAATGCCACCTTTGCCTCTTCTAGTAACACATTACCTCTTTTCCTTCTGCAGGGAACAAATGGCTATCACAAACACAGCTAAACAACTAAGACGGTGAAGAAACAAGAACCCATGTGTCTTAATAGCATAGGGGCCTTCAAACTTGGCCCTTTTATGACTTGTGGACTTCAACTCCCAGAATTCCTCAGCCAGTGTGCCTGGCTGAGGAATTCTGGGAGTTAAAGTCCACAAGTCATAAAAGGGCCAAGTTTGAAAACCCTTGTAATAGCATCTCTGTGGATACCCAGCTGATACCAAAGAAACGGGATTGATTACATGAAGAAAACTCTCCTAGTGTTTGGGATGTATATATGTAGCTCAAAGATGGCTTATCTGTAACAGTTTCAATTTCTAAAACATAATCGCTCCTTAGAAGAGAGCAGGATGGTATCTCTGAATGGCTTTTTCAAAACTGGGAAAATACTATGCTTTGTATAAAGAGAGAGAAAAAAATGAGAATGAGACCTCAAACTCTGTTTTGGATTAACAGACCAATAATGTAATTGCATTGTCAATGTTGGTTTTTAAAATTGTTTTTAAACAGCTCCATCTGTTCCATAGGGCTGGGAGGATTATTTTTGTTCTATAGGGCTGGGAGGATTATTTTTAGATTACTGTTTTGACTAATTATAATTCTACAGAGATCTTTTCAGCTGCATTTTGTATTTTTAAGTCAAGAGAAGTGACCTGCTATGAAAAAGTTTTTCTTTATAAGTAGAAGAGAAAAGTTGGAAATTTTATACACAGAGGGAAGCATATCTTAAGAATTCACAGATGACTTTGGGAGCCACAAAATGACACTCCAATTTCCCCTTTCCAGTCGTTTCCAACTCTAGGGGGCGATGCTCATCTCCGTTTCTTAGCCGAGGGAGCCAGTGTTGTCTGAAGATACTTCCATGATCATGACTTACGCCAAGGCACATGGAATGTTGTTACCTTCCCACTGAAGTGGTACCTATTGCTCTACTCGCATTTGCATGCTTTCAAACTGTTAGTGGGCAAGAGCTGGGGCAAGTAATGGGAGCTCATCTCGTCATGCAATGCTCGGGTCTCAAATCTGGGCTGTCAGCTTTCCAACTAACAAGTTCGGCATCTTTAATAGCTGAGCCATCTTGTATATTGCAGATAGGAAGCCTTAATCCCAGTCCCCCAAGAAGGGTGGATGGAATAGTAGCTCTTGCAGAAAATTCATGGCCAACTCTTTGGTTAGAACATAGATAATCCTAGTTCAGATAGCCATGGTGTCCTCCTGCTGCTGCTGTGCTATCTAGGAAGCCTGGAGGACAACTGCTCTTCCAAAACTGCTGCTCATCGTCAAGCATCCCATCCTTGCTTCTTTCCTCCTCCTTCCTCTCCTTCTCCCCCAACCCCACCTTCCAGAAATCCCTCCAGCTCGCAATTACCATATTCCTTTGTTCAGAGACACACTTCTGCCTCTGGACTGAAGCAGCTGAGGCAAGCTCCATATAAGGCCCAGTCAAGTTCTCCGTCTGGGTTTCTTTTGTGCCTGGTGAAAAGAACGCCAAAGCCATTTGTATTAAAATGTGCTTCAAAGAGATAATATGACTACATGGAGGGGGAGAGCGGGGAACAAGGAGAAGAAGGATGACGGGCTATGAAGAGGGTTTCCATTACACTCATTAATCAAAAGCGAAATAGTAGGTGCCTCCTCTGGCAATCCCACTCTTTGACTTGCTGGTTTCTCCAATAACAGACATGCTAGAAAAAAGGTGTTCCCACCTTCTGCAAAACCCTGGTTGGCTCATCTGGGTTTGCTCGAAAAACGACCCTGTCAGAATCCAGTTATATTTCACCTCTAGTTATCGACTATGGAAAACCCCATTTCTGCCCTCTCTGGATTCTGTCATACGATGAAGGGGAAGGGGGATGAACAAAGGGGTTTTATGGCCCTCACTTCTTTCGGTACAACTTCAAAAGGGACTGAACGTGGATACCACCAAAAGGAGTCCTCGGCTTACAGCTGTTTGTTTAGTGGCCTTTCAAAGTTATGACAGCATTGAAAAAAGTGGCTAATGACAATAGAGACAGGCAAGAATATGGAATAAATCAGACTCCACACTTACTCGATAAAATCCTAATAAGCAAGGAAGGAAAATCATTATCAAAAATTTATAAATATTTATTAGAAATAAGAGTTAGAGGAAGAAATAGTGAAGGGGTCCATGTTAGCGTGGGCACGAAATGTGGGGAGAAATATAAATCTAGAGGAATGGGAAAGATTATGGAACGTAAATTGTAAATTGACGTTATCAACTGCATATAGAGAGAATCATACAAAATGATTTATAGATGGCATTTAACACCAGCGAGATTGGCCAAAATGCATAAAAATATAGATCCGAAATGTTGGAAATTTAGAATTAGAGAAGGAACATTCTTCCACATGTGGTGGCTGTGCCCCAAAGCAAAGAAGTATTGGGAACGAATAAGAGATTGGATACAGGAGATAACGGAGATAAAAATGGATTTTAAACCGGAATTATTTTTATTAGGTATAATAAATTCGAAGATTAAGAAACAATTCCAACACATCATTATATATATATTGACAGCAGCTCGCATAGCATACGCCCAATGCTGGAAGAATGAAAATATACCCACAGATGATATGGTTATTTATAAAATTTTGGAATGCGCAGAAATGAATAAACTCACGCTAGAATTAAAAGACAAGGAGGTGACAGAATTTTATGAAATTTGGAATAAGTGTTATATTTGGCTAGAACAGAGAAAGAAAAATATATAATGCTTGAATGTAAATAAAATGTAAATAAGATGTAATAGAATAGTTAGAATGTATAGCACGGTTTTGTTAAAAGAAAAGATTTTTGTTTATATATGTATAGTTTATATATGTATATGTATAGATAATAACAAGAAATGGAGATAGATAGCCAGCAGACGAAGGGGAGCTTCCCAGTGTTTTGTATTGAGTGTCACATGTATGACTATCTGTCTGCTGGACAGAAGTCTTGGGTGTGTGATCGGTGCAATGAGCTCCTGGCTCTCAGGGAACAGGTTCTTTCCCTTGAAGCCAAGGTAGCAGACCTGGAGAAGCAGAGAGAGATAGCGAGGCAGGAGAAGATCTTCAGGGATGCAGCAGGAGCGTCCCACTCCATGCTGAGCAGCTCTCCAGCTGCTTTGGAGAATGGAGATCTTGGGCAGGGAGGACATCAATCTGTGGAAGAGGGACAGGCTCCCTTAGTTGAGACCCCTTCCCTGGAGGATGTGCCCATATCCTCTTGCACCGAGGATACTTCTCCGCGGGTGGTGGGAGAGGGGCTTCTTGTAGTGGGTGATTCAATTGTTAGAAATATAGAGAGACGGGTTTGTGATGGAAGCGTTGACCGCATGGTAAACTGCCTGCCGGGTGCAAAGGTTGCGGACATCACGAGGCATCTAGACAGGCTGATAGACAGTGCTGGGGTGGAGCCAACTGTTGTGGTACATGTCGGTACCAATGACATTGGAAAAGCTAAGCGGAAGGTCCTGGAAGCCAAATTTAGGTTGCTAGGTAGAAGATTAAAGTCCAGGACCCCCAAGGTTGCATTCTCAAAAATGCTACCTGTTCCACGCGCAGGGCCAGCTAGACAGGCAGAGCTCAGGAGCTTCAATGCGTGGATGAGGCAGTGGTGCCGGGAGGAAGGGTTTAGATTCATTAGGAACTGGGAAACATTTTGGGACAAGCCACACCTGTACAGAAGGGACGGGTTACATTTGAACCATAATGGAACCAGACTGTTGGCGATTAATATTAAAAAGGTTTCAGAGCAGCTTTTAAACTGATTCATAGGGGCAAGTCGAGAGGAGCTGGGCAGCTTCCGGTTCGAGAAGGCGCACTGCCTAATATGGAGGGTGGAAGTTATGCACACATTGGTGAGTCAACAGGAAAACTAAATTGTAATAGTCAAGCAGAAGGACATGGTAGACCATCTACAAATTCTACAACCAAATTCTACAGTCAAAATCCACAGTCAAAGTTGAAAGTGCACCAGAAAATTACATATAAAGGTCTGTACACAAATGCTAGAAGCATTCGAGCAAAAATAGGGGAATTGGAATGCTTGGTGAAGGAAAATAATATTGATATTATCGGCATAACAGAAACCTGGTGGACAGATGAAAACCAATGGGACACAAGGATTCCAGGTTACAAATTGTATAGGATGGACAGGAGAGGGAGAAATGGTGGTGGCGTGGCCTTGTACATAAATGAGGAGTTAGAATCTCATGAACTCGAAATTCAAGAAAATTCAAACTCACCCACAGAAACATTGTGGATAAAAATCCCAGGACAGGAAACTAATCTGACGTTAGGGATCTGCTATCGTCCTCCCAACCAAACTCCAGAGGCAGATTGCTATTTGGAAAATGAATTTAAGGAGGCCTCAAAAAGAAATAGGGTAGTCATAATGGGGGACTTCAACTATCCCCAAATAGATTGGGTAAATTCTTGTTCTACACATGAAAGAGAGACAAGGTTCCTCGACATGTTAGCCGATTATTCCCTTGAGCAGATGGTCATGGAACCTACCAGGGGAAAGGGGATCCTGGACTTGGTTCTAACTAACGCACAGGATTTGGTTCATGATGTCCTTGTAACCGAGCCCATAGGAACCAGTGATCACAACACAATAACCTTCAACTTAACCATGGATAGCAAATTGTCAGTGAAAACTAACACAGAGACCTTAAACTTTCACAGAGGGAATTTTGACAAAATGAGGAAAATAGTAAAGAAGAAACTAAAAGGAACAGTAAAAAAGTCAAATCCCTTCAAAATGCTTGGAAACTGTTTAAAAATACGTTACAGCAGGCTCAAATAAAATGCATTCCTAAAAGAAGAAAGAGGATTGGAAAGTCCAAGAGGATACCAGTATGGCTTACGAATGAGGTAAAGGAGGTTATTGGAAAGAAGAAAAACTCATTTAAGAAATGGAAGGCTCTTCCTACCGAGGAGAACAGGAGGGATCACAAACTCTGGCAGACCAAATGCAAGGCGATAGTCATGAAAGCCAAGAGAGACTTTGAGGAGCATATAGCCAAGAATATTAAAAATAATAACAAAACCTTTTTTAAGTACATCAGAAGCAGGAACCCAACCAGAAAATCAGTTGGGCCACTTGATGACAATGGTCAGAAGGGGATAATCAGAGAAGACAAGGAGATTGCTGAGAGGCTAAATGACTTCTTTGCCTCCGTTTTCACCGAGGAGGATAGAGAACATTTGCCTGCCACTGAATTAGTTTTCCCAGGGAGGGAAATAGAAGAATTAAACCTGATAGAGATAAACAAGGAAGATGTTCTTGCATGCCTTTCTAAACTAAACGTCAACAAATCGCCGGGTCCAGATGGCATCCACCCTAGAATTCTCAAGGAACTCAAGTGTGAAATTGCTGAACTTCTAGCTAAAATATACAATCTTTCTCTAAGATCAGGCACTGTACCAGAGGATTGGAGGGAAGCAAATATAACCCCGATCTTCAAGAAAGGATCCAGAGGTGATCCAGGAAACTATAGACCAGTCAGTCTAACCTCAGTTCCAGGCAAACTGATGGAAACCATTATTAAAGATAAAATTACAGGGCACATAGAAAAACAGGCATTGCTGAAAGAAAATCAACATGGTTTCTGCAAAGGCAAATCATGTCTTACTAACTTGTTAGAATTCTTTGAGGGTGTAAATAAATACATAGATAAAGGGGCCCCAGTTGATATTGTATATCTTCACTTTCAAAAGAACCCTTGATAGGGAGAGTACAAGTAGTTCTCAACTTACAACCATTAATTTAGTGACTGTTCAAAGTTAAAACGGCAGTGAAAAAAAGTGACTTATAACCGTTTTCCACCCAACCATTGCAACACCCCCCCATGGTCACGTGATCAAAAGTCAAACACTTGGCAACTGACACAGCTCCAGAGCTATTACGTTCTGGCTGCTTTCTCTCTTATCCCCTGCTTCCTCCCTTTGTGGGTTCACTGTGTTGGCCCTGGGATTCTGTGTCCCTTGGTTCAGGGGCGCAGCTGAGGGGGCTTCTCCCTTCCCATCTCTCTGCTGGTTCCTTCAGGCTTTCCACCTTCTCCCTCTTTGGTGTTTCTTTGTCTCTGCCTCCCTCTGTGCTTTCCCCCTGTGACTCTGTAATTCACTCCAGGCCCCCTCGGGTCTTCCCGCAGCCCTCTTCTCCTTTAACTACTCTTTGGAGGGTCCTCTTCCATCCGGTAGACCCTCCCAGTGGCCCGCTCACCTCACGCAAGTAGTCTTTGCCTCCTTCTGCTTGTTCCGTTTGCCTCCGCTCGTGCCTGCTTTCTTTCAAATCCATTCACCTCCGCCTCTGTTTTCCGCGTCAGGCCCTCTCCGCTGCTCTCCCGGCGTTCTTCTCTTTATTCAGCTCGTCCGGGGGTCTTCTTCAGGTGGGCAGACCCTCCCGGCGGCCTTCGCTGCTCGTGCCGGCGTTTTCCTCTTTCGTCGTTCCACTCGCGCCAGGTCCCTCCCGTTGCGCGACGTCTTTGGGCCTGCCGGCCGGCCGGCCACCACCGGCTTCCTCGGCCCCTTCCGCGGCCCTCCCGGACCCTTCGGTGGCGATTTTCACCTTGCCGGGTCGGGCCGGGAGTCCTCTTCGGTCGTATCTTCTCCTCCGGTAATTCACTCCCCTGGCGGCCCTGTAATTTAATTTTAAAAAGAGCCCCTTAGACGACATTCTTATCTTCACCAAATCAAAAGAGGAACATGTCAACCTAATTAGAACAGTTTTAAAGAAACTGCGAGCCGCCCACCTATATGCCAAACTCTCAAAATGCGAATTCCACCAGGAAAGGATAGACTACCTAGGTTATCGCATATCCCCACAGGGCATTGAAATGGACCCAGAGGAGATCAGAGCAGTATTAGAATGGGCACCACCCCACACAAGAAAGTTTCCTGGACTTCACAAACTTTTACCGCCAATTCATCCTCTCATTTGCCCAGATAGCCCTGCCCCTCACGAACTTACTAAAAATGAAGGGAGCATCCTCAGTAAAACCTAGCCAGCCACTAATATGGACAATGGAGTGCCAAGCAGCGTTTGAGAGATTAAAGAGACTTTTTTCTGCCGAACCAGTACTGAGGCATCCAGACATGTATAAGCACTTCGTAATACAGGTGGATGCAAGTGATGAGGCAGTGGGGCTGTACTATTACAAGAAAAAGATGAACGGGTATTGCAACCCTGTACATATACATCCAAGAAACTCACGGAAACGGAACAGCGCTGGCCCGTGTGGGAGAAAGAGGCATACAGGATACATTGGTCATTACTCATGTGGCGCCAGTTCCTTGAAGGCAACAAAATCCTTTTCCAGGTGTGGACAGACCACAAAAATTTGGAAGCCCTAAAAACATCCAGGAAGCTCAACCCTAAGCAAGCCCGCTGGTCCCAGCATTTTCACCAGTTCCAATTTACGCTCAAGCATTTGCCGGGGGGAAAGAACTTCCTGGCAGATACACTATCTTGCATGCCCCAATAAATAGGATGCGAGCCACCAACTCTAAATCGATGATGGTAGAAACACAACTGGCAGCGCCAGTAACCACCAGAGTCCAAGCTAAATTAAAACCACAGCTGGGCAGCCAAACCGGAATTGAATTCCGGAAAAGTTTGGAAACAGATGAATGGTTCCAGAAAAATAAACATGTGTGCATCATGATAGACAGGCTACCTTGGGTAGCCCGTCAATAACCCAAAGAGTCACATTCATGCAGCTTTGCCATGACACAAAATCAGCAGGGCATTTTGGATTTGTGAAAACATTACACTTAATTAAATGGCAATTTTGGTGACCATCCATAAAAAAAAGGACATAGAAAGTTACATGGCCAGCTGCCCAAAGTGTGCAACTGCAAAGAGGTTGCAAGGGAAATCGCCCGGACTGTTACAAACAGTGGCAAATCCCTCAGTCCCCTGGAGGGAAATAGCCATGGATTTTATAGTGGAATTACCAGAAAGCAATGGGAATGCTGTTGTCTGGATGGTCATGGACTTGTTTTCCAAACAGGGGCGCTTTATCCTTTGTCAAAAGATTCGCACTGCAAAAGCCTTAGCAAAACTTTTCGTCCAGCATATTTACAGATTTCATGGGGCACCCCAACACATCATCTCTGATAGGGGAATGCAATTTACGTCTGCATTTTGGAAGGAATTTTTATCCCTCTTAGGGACAACTCAGGGACTGACATCTAGCCATCATCCACAAGGAAATGGACAACAGGAACATTCGAACTCAGTACTTGAGCAATATTTAAGATGCTTTATTGATTTCCAGCAAACGAATTGGACGGACCTACTCCCTTTTGCAGAAGTTGCCTACAATAATGCAGTCCACTCCAGCACAGGTTACACTCCCTTTCAAATAGCTACCGGTCAAAGTTTCAACCCCATGCCAGAGCTAACCCCAAATGAACCGGTGATCCCATCACTGAAAGAATGGATGGAACAATTACAAAACACCTGGCCAATAGTTAGAAAAGCACTAGATGAAGCTAGGCAGGCATACAAAGCACAAGCCGATAAAAAAAGGGTTGAGCCTACACCATTCATTATAGGAGAAATGGTGTACTTATCTACAAAATACCTAAAGTCCCTACAACCCTGTAACAATCTTGGACCAAAATATATAGGGTCTTTTCCAATTGAAAGAATCATAAACCTAGTAACAGTAGAATTAGAATTACCGAAAAATCTCAGGCAAATACACCCAATTTTTCATTGCAGCTTGCTGAAAAGAGAGCATCAATCACCGTTACGGCCAAAAATCCCCACACCACCACCTCCAATCATGGTGGAGAGCAAACAACATTTCAAGATAAAGGCAATCCTAGACTCTAGGAGATATCATGGGACTACTCAATACCTAATAGCGTGGAAAAAAAACCTCCCTGCCTCACAAAATGAGTGAGTCCATAAATGTCATGTCATAGCCCCAAAGCTATTAAAGAAGTTTCACACAGAGTACCCTAAGAAACCAGACTAACTTTTATACCTGTTTTGATTTCTTTTCAGGTGGATCTATCTTATTTTTAAGGGGGCAGGATATCAGAATCCAATTATATTTCATCTCTAGTTATCGGCTATGGAAAACCCCATTTCTGCCCTCTCTGGATTCTGTCATACGATGAAGGGGAAGGGGGGGGTGAACAAAGGGGTTTTATGGCCCTCACTTCCTTCGGTACAACTTCAAAGGGACTGAATGTGGATATCACCAAAAGGACTAACCATAACAATAGGGCCCATCACCTTTCATATACTCCTCTCTGAAGTCTCCCTTCCGCCGTGAGGAAAAAAGGGGTGGAAATGTAACGCCTGGGATTGTCACTGGAAGGACGATGGGGTGGGGGGGCTGCTGTGGACCCCTTAAAACCTTGAACCGTAGGGCTTGGGCCCCAGGTCCTGTCTAGAACGCCTGCAACCATTTTCTCTTAATAAAGATGCCTGTTGGAAGAAATATTCCAAGAGTTCTGTCTTCTTAAGATGCAAAGTAGGGTGGGTCCTTACATCACCCTAGGTGATCAGAAGTAGCAGTAATGGGCACCTTGCCTTCTGATCACGTCAAACAATGGAGCACATGCCTGCCTCCTTGCTCAGAACTCACCTGCATGTTCACAACCTTCCAGAAAAATAAAAGGAATTTGAACTGCAGTCAGGCAATAAAATGCCATCTGTCTCCTTCCTGAGAGTCTCATGTTCAACAGATGCCTTTCCCTAAAGGACGGACTCAGCCAGCACATGGCAAGCAAACTGAGAAGTGATCCTGCTGACTTCTCTGCTGTCCTCAAAAGTATCTGGGGAAAGAGAAAGGGGAAATGCAGGGGGGGGGGAGGAGAGAGGATTGTTTCTTATTCCAAAACATTTTTTTTAACAGAAGAGCTCATTCAGTGTTGTAGTTTTGGTTAGCAATATGCGTAGTCCTTGACTAAAGACCACAATTGAGCCCAAAATTTCTGTTCCTAAGCAAGACTTTTGTTAAGTGAATTTTGGCCCATTTTACGACCTTTCTTGCCAAAATTATGACCTTTCAGTGATTCTTGTTAAATCAATCACTGCAACTGATAAGTTAGTAACCCGATAGTTAAATGAATGTGGCTTCCCCTTTGACTTTGCTTGTGAGAAGGTCACAAAAAGCAGATCACATGACCTTGGGATACTGCAACCGTCATAAATATGAACATGTTGCCGAGCATCTCAATTTTAATCGCAGGATCACAGGGATGCTGCAAAGGTCGTAACTGTGAAAAACGATCATTAGTCACTTTTTTTAGTGCCGTTGTAACTTTGAACAGTCACTAAACGAACTGTTGTAAGTCAAGGACTACCTGCACTTCTCTCTGGATGCAACTTGCTACTTCCCCATCAGAATGGCGGCAAAGGACAGCAGAAGAGAGGAAGGGCCTTTGGAGAAAGACTTTGCCCTGGGTTGTGTAATCTGACTTTTTTATTACTTGGGAATCCTCACTCTGCCTCCCCTCACTGGTGTTACCTCCCTCAAAACAACAATGCTGGAAAACCAAAGGGAATGGTTGCCCAAAGGAGCACACCTTCTCTTGAAAACAAGGATTTCGTTCCAGCTCCTTCAAAGGCCACTTGGGGAAAAGGCTCTGAGGTTGTTTTGGCACTTACAGGGAGTTGGTGCAGGAAGGTAATCTGCAAACAGAGCCTGCTCAGAATGCATATTCTTTTTTTTTTTTTAAAGGAGGGAGGGAGGGAAGAGGAGGGAGGGAAGGGGTCCTTTTACTTTGCTTTTGAATCCAAAATTGGATTACTGTAGCAATTTGTAGCTGATAACAAGCTGAGAATTTAAAAGAGCCATTATTTTGCATTTCACTGGCCTGCTAGGTAGTTAAGTTCAAATGTTGACACACCCCAACCTAATTGCAAAAGAATAGTTTTCCCACAAATTCTGATTGAGGGAAAAACACTTCCAAAATTTGCTCTACAGTTTCTCAGGTGCAGTATTTTCTCCCCTACCCCCTAAAAACTTTCCATATCTCTTAGTCTCCAATTGTTTTCAATTTTGTTTGGAGGGTTTTGAAACTTATTTATTGTTGGAGATGGCAGAGAATGCTACTGTTGGCATTATGGTCTACAATTACAACAACTCTTTGTTCTGCAACTTTCCTTGTTGCCCACACTTTGCAATCTGAAAATCCTCCAATTCTGCAGACTGCTGGAAAAACAATTGCCTAATGAAAGATGGGGCACTGGCATACATAAATACTCCCAAAGACCACACATATGATTTTCTATAGAATAGAATAGAATAGAATAGAATAGAATAGAATAGAATAGAATAGAATAGAATAGAATAGAATAGAACAGAACAGAACAGAACAGAACAGAACAGAACAGAATAGAATAGAATAGAATAGAATAGAATAGAATAGAATAGAATAGAATAGAATAGAATAGAATAGAATAGAATAGAATAGAATAGAATATGGTTCTATTGGTTAGTGGTTAGTGACCATCTTTAAAACGCTCCATGGCATCGGACCCGGATATTTACAGGACCGCCTTCTGCCAGCAAATACCTCCCGCCGTCCGGTACGCTCCCACAGAGTCGGTCTCCTCAGGCTGCTGTCAGCCAGACAATGTCGGCTGGCAACCCCCAGGGGGAGGGCCTTCTCTGTGGGAGCTCCAACGCTTTGGAACGAGCTCCCCCCCGAACTCCGTACGTTGACGGAATTGCGTTCCTTCCGTCGAGAATTAAAGACATATTTATTTCGACAAGCCGGCCTGGGATAGTAGCTCCGGTTCCAACAAGGCCATAATTGTTTTTAGGGGATTGAGTTTTAAGATTAAGCATTGGTTTTAAATGATCGGACTAAATTACTTTTAGGTAATTGGGTTTTTAAATGATTGGGCCAAATTATTTAATTTATTTTTAATAATTTTACCTTTTGTATGTTAATGTTTTTAATTGGGCTGTACACCGCCCCGAGTCCTTCGGGAGGGGGGGCGGTATAAAAATCGTAAAATAAATAAATAAATAAATAAATAGAATAGAATAGAATAGAATAGAATAGAATAGAATAGAATAGAATAGAATAGAATAGACCTTGGACATCTTCTACTCCAGCCCCCCCCCCTGCTTAAGCAGGAGAACCTAAGATTTTCTCCAAAATTCTTGGCTCCTTTGGACCAAATTGCAGGAAGAAAGCCATGGTAGTCTATGGTAGCAAAAGAACAACACAAATAGAAATGTGGTGTGCACTTTTGATAAAATCTGTTAGAAACGATCCTAACAGATTCCTGGGTTTTTTTTAAATAAATTCTGAAATTAAAAGCCTTCTATCAGACTGAATGAGAAATGGAAGGGAATATGTAGCACCATCTGACACCAAATTAAAGCAGGTTGCAGTGCTAACAGTCACTGAATTAAAATTATTTCAATACCGTGATTTGAGTCCTCTAGATTGTTTTGTTTCTCAGCAAGAGTGTCTCCTAAGTTTAGAATGACATAAAAGAGTCACGAAAAGGGTTAAATTTTGTCTTCCTAAATTCTTTGGTGCAATCATTGACAGTTTCAGAGAAAATTAGGGAAAGTGTGAGATTGACATGGCAAACTCCAAAGGTTTACTGCACACAAAAAAGGCACATTTTTCCCCGAGCTAACAACACTTTTTCCTAGTGTTTTATTTATCTAAATAAGCTTTGATGAATAACTGCCCCAGTTCCTCCTCTACAATGCTGTTGACCCTTCAGAAGGAGGGACCTTCAGTAAACCAGGGCCTGAGTAATAAAATAACAGAACAACAGAATTGGAAGAGACCTTTGAGGTCTTCTAGTCTAACCCCCTGCTCAAGCAGAAGACCCTATACCATTTCAGACAAATGACTATCCAGTCTCTTCTTTAAAACTTCCAGTGTTGGAGCACCCACAACTTCTGGAGGCAGGTTGTTTCACTGATTAATTGTTCTAATTGCCTGGAAATTTCTCCTTAGTTCTGGGTTGGTTCTCTCTTTGATTAATTTCCATCCATTGCTTCTTGGCTTGCCTTCAGGAGCTTTGGAGAATAGGTTGATCTCCTCTTCTTTGTGGCAGCCCCTTAGCTACTGTGATGGTAGCCTTTTTAGGATAACTTAACTAGGCTAATCATTATCCCAGGGAAAACTTAAGGATATGCCACCCAAACAGTCCTTCCAACATTGCATAGAGGTGTGACTTGCTCCCCTCCAGGCTAAAAGCAACCAGCCAGATGTCTTCACACTTGCTGGTGGAGATCCGTTCCCAGGAAAGTAGTTACATTCCATGCTAAAGCCTTGCTTCAAAAGTGTCGCAATTTGTTTTTCAAAACAAGATCAAGGGGTTCTGATTTTATCTTCCATCCTGTCAGGTACTTACAAAGTTGCCAAAGATCTGCAACGTTGTGGCCTGCTGGGCATCTAAAGATGCTGAGGACATGACACTCTCACAAAAATGGCAACTGAACTACATATAGGTGGGACTGGTCGCTAAGCATCCATGTCCTAGAAACCAAAGCAATAATCTTATTTTCCAGGATGTCTTACAGTCTTATGATAAGGTGGAAGTAAGGATATGAAATGAAAGAGTACGTAGATACAAATGAGAATGGAATGGAACGGAACCAGAGACCCAATTTGGTCTAGTACTTAAAGTACCAGGCAAGACAGAGGTAGATGTGGGTTCAAGTTCCGCCTTAGCCATGAAAGCTGGCTGGATGGCTTTGGTCCAGTCACACTCTCTCAGCCCAACTCGCCTCACATGGTTGTTGTTGAGGGCAAAATAGGAGGGGGAGGTATGTTGGATGGGTTGGCTGCCTTGAGTTATTTGTAAAAATAATAAAAGTGATGTTAGAAGAAATTGGGTGGGTGGGTGTTGTTCTCCCTACAGTGAGATACAACTGAACAAATTAGAACACCAGGATTAATTCCAGACCAAATTTAAGCAGTAAGCAGCACCCCAATAAAGGAACTACCAAGTACACTCTTACCAACACTGCCAGGTTAAGCCATTTATATATAAACAGAGAGCAAGCACATTCCTTTCTAGCACTGATGATGTTGCCTAGTTGGGTAGTGAAATGTTTGCAAGAAAACAACCAAGCTCAGAGAGCACAGAGACTCCCATGGAGAATGGAATATCCAACAAAGAGGGGTAGGAGATTGTCAAGATAGCCTTTTATGTAGCAATGTTTTGCTGGAGACCTCATGTTCCCTCCCATCTGGGACAACTCCTTCCTCATAACAAGGAATGGGCAGGATCATCCAGACATGGGGAGCCCCTCCTGTCTCTTGCCCACATCCTGTCATTTGCAAGGCAAAGGAAGAGATCCTATTCTCTTTTCCTTTCTCTATTTTCTTTCTTCCGCTTTTTGTCTCTTGCCTTCATCTGAATGACAAAGGCTTCCAATTACAGGAGGGGGTAGAATCCAAGGGGCATTTTATGCCACCCTTTCAGAGGGCTGGCAGATTAAGACAGACAAAGCCCAAGAAGTAAACAGAGAGAAAAAGAGAACTAGAGAGAGAAATACCGGTAGGAGAGGAAGCCCTGTGGGGAAGGGACTGACTTCCAGATTACAGGCAGGCAAGACTTGGCATGGATTGGAATCCACACATCCTGTGTGTGTGTGTGTGTGTGTGTGTGTGTGTGTGTGTGTAGGGTCTTATTTTTAAATGAAACCATCTAGAAAATTCACCTTCCTTTACCCCTCCTTCAATTGCCACCCGCCCATCACCTCTGTTGTATAGCTGAAGGGTCATAAATAATTCAGCCTTGCTCAAATATTTATGGAAATCAATTTAGTCCCTCTTCTTTCTTCTCTCCTGGAAACAACACCGGTCCTCCGTGACACCTTACACCTTCTCAGCTACAGAAGTTGCCACCGAAAAGACAAACATTTGTCTCACTTCTCCCAGGCAAAAGGTGTCTTGCTCCTCACCAGATGTTTGCTTGCACATTTTCAGACATAGCAGATGATCCCCTCCCCCGCCCCCCAGATCTCAAGGTTATCACATACAAACAATTGCCCCCATCCAGAAGCTCTTCTACTACGAAAAAGATTTAAACAAAACCTGACATTTCTTAGAAAAACAAGAAAGGCCAGCTTCAAAGAAGATGTTAATGCCTTGTCCAAACAAACTGATCATATGGTGGCTTAATGGGATAACCCCTGATGGATGTGCTCATTCATATGGATAGTTACATATATAGATCACATTGAGATCAACTTGAATCCTCAAGGTTGCATATAATATCCAAAAAACTTCAGCCAGGAAGCCTCTCCAAATGTGGTGAGTGACTTTAGATTTTTAGAATGCCAAAAGGAAGAAACATTTAAATGCATACGGCGCAATCATATGACTTAGGGTGTTTAATTAAAGGAATTAAATGTCACTAAAATGGGATTCCATTTAATCCAGTTTTGTTTTGGTCTTGGCCCACATTTTTGTCCTAAGCTCACTTTAATGTTGATCAGAAACTTCCTCCTTCCTATTCTTTTTAGGATTTTTTACACTAGCCATATACTGGGCAACTCTTTAAGCAGAGATGAAGAGTCCACACCAGTGTTTGCCAAACCTGGCAATTACAAGGTGTGTGGACTTCTGTTCTCAGAATTCCACAGCCAGTATGGCCACTGATGAGAATTCTGGGAGTTGAAATCCATATACCTGGAACTTACCAAAGTAGGGAAAAATTGATTCAGACAAACATCTTGCTACCATTTAATAGGTATCTAGACTCTTGCAGTCAATATTTGCAAGCCCTAGTAACACTCATGATACTCTTGAGTGAAGCACAACTTGAGCTTAGACATCTACATGCTAACAACATTATCACCATGATTGTATTGAAATTATTTGCCCTTGCTTTCTTTCGGATATCCAGCAACATCCCCCTGGTGTAATTTACTGTTGCTGGCATTCCCAGACGGTCTCCTATCTGAATTCTACCCAACACAAACCCTCCTTAATTTCTTAACTGACTAGACACGGCCTTGTGATGATACCTTCCAACAAGGTAGCCTTTAATAGATTGTCAATTGTCAAAATGGATACTTGGTCACCAGGGATGTCCACATGGTGAGGTTGAAAGAGCAAAATGGCTGATCTAAAACAGGCAGAACCTCAATCCTGGCCACTATCCTGACTTTTTGACCATATTCTCCAGACACCTGATGGCCACTGTACCCAGTGGTGGGATTCAGCCAGTTCGCACCACTTCGGCAAAACCCGGAGCAAATTTTTTGTTGCTCAGGCCCAGAATGGACTTCCGGAAGCAGCATCCACACAGAGAACTGATTGTTCACTTATTTGAATCCCACCACTGACTATACCTATAGCTTTTTTGTTAGGAAGTGGTCTTCTGTCCAGGAGCTAACAATAGTTGAGAACTTTCAAGGTTCATTAGTATTTTAAAAAATATCAAAATATAGGCAAACCACAATTAATGACTACAATTGGAAATTTCATCTTGCTAAGCAAGGTGGTAGTTAAATGAGTCACACAAGATTTTATGACTTTTTTGCCACAGTGGTTAAGTGAATCACCACAATTGTTAAGTGAATTACATGGTTGGCACAGGAGTTCATGGCCGCCATGACAACCATGGACCTGACCCAAGTAGTGCAGGGCCCGACGCATGAGGGTGGACACGCCCCGGATATGATTTTCCTTTCGGAGCAGTTGGGTAATGATCTGGTTTTAAGGGGCTTAGATATCATGCCTTTGTCATGGACTGATCATTTTCTGCTTCGACTGAATTTTACGGCCCCAATCCTTCCCCGCAGGGAGGCGGAACCGATTAGGTGGTTCCGCCCCAGACGCCTGATGGATCCAATTGGCTTTCAGACGGCGCTTGGGGAATTACCGAGCTCCCTCATTCACAGTCCGGTGGAGTCCCTGGTAGCGGCATGGAATACGGCCGCGAAGGGGGCTATTGACCGGATTGCGCCTTTGCGACCTCTCTGTGGTGCTGGCCCCAGGAGGTCTCCTTGGTTTACTGAGGAGCTCAGGGGGATGAAGCGCCATAAGAGACGTCTAGAGAAGCGATGGAGACAAAGTAAGTCCGGATCTGACCGAACCAGATTGAGCTTATTTATTAAAGCCTATCTGAAGGCGATTAAGGCGGCAAGATCTTTGTATCTTTCTGCTTTGATCGCGTCTGCGGAATCTCGTCCGGCCGCCCTGTTTAGGGTGACCCGATCCCTTATTAACCCAAGGGGTCTGGGGCCTCCCTTGCAGGGTAGTGCCGAGGACTTTAATAACTGTTTCGCAGACAAAGTGGCTCAGATCCGGGCTGACCTAGACTCCAATTGTGTAGCAGAGTCGACTGATAATGATTCAGTTGAGGGGACAGGGGCATGTTCTTGTCCGGTCATCTGGGGAGAGTTTGAGGCTGTTACGCCTGAGGAAGTGGACAGGGCCATTGGATCTGTATGTTCTGCCACCTGTTTGTTGGACCCGTGTCCCTCCTGGCTGGTTTCGGCCAGTAGGGTGGTGACACGTACCTGGATCCAGGAGATTGTCAACGCTTCTTTGAGGGAGGGGTCCTTTCCGGCTCCCTTAAAGGAGGCACTTGTGCGCCCCCTCCTCAAGAAGCCTTCCCTGGATCCAGAAATTTTGACCAACTATCGTCCGGTCTCCAACCTTCCCTTTGTGGGGAAGGTTGTCGAGAAGGTGGTGGCGCATCAGCTCCAGCGGTCTCTGGAGGAAGCCGATTATCTGGGCCCTCTGCAGTCGGGATTCAGGCCCGGCTACAGCACCGAAACTGCTTTGGTCGCTCTGATGGATGATCTCTGGCGAGCCCGGGATAGAGGCCAGTCCTCTGTCCTGGTGCTTCTTGACCTCTCAGCGGCATTCGATACCATTGACCACGGTATCCTTCTGCGCCGGCTGGAGGGATTGGGAGTGGGGGACACCGTATTGCGGTGGTTCTCCTCCTATCTCACTGGTCGGTCGCAGTCGGTGTTTGTGGGGGATCGAAGGTCCACCTCTAGGTTACTCCCGTGTGGGGTGCCTCAGGGGTCGGTTCTCTCCCCCCTACTTTTTAACATTTACATGAAGCCACTGGGTGAGATCATCCACTGCCATGGAGTGAGATACCATCAGTACGCTGATGATACTCAGCTGTACATTTCCACTCCTGGCCATATCAGTGAAGCGGTTGAGGTGATGTGCCGGTGTCTGGAGGCTGTGAGGGTTTGGATGGGTGTTAACAGATTAAGGCTCAACCCCGATAAGACAGAGTGGCTGTGGGTGATGCCTCCCAAGGACACTTCTATCTGTCCTTCGATTACCCTGGGGGGTGAATCTATAAACCCCTCAGAGAAGGTTCGCAACTTGGGAGTCCTCCTTGATCCACAGCTGACATTGGATCATCATTTGTCGGCAGTGGCGAGGGGGGCATTTGCCCAGGTTCGCCTGGTGCACCAGTTGCGTCCTTACTTGGATCGGGAGTCACTCCTCACAGTCACACATGCCCTTGTCACCTCGAGGATCGACTACTGCAATGCTCTCTACATGGGGCTGCCCTTGAAGAGTGTTCGGAGACTACAATTAGTGCAAAATGCAGCTGCGCGAGCAGTTGTGGGTCTTCCTCGTTGTGCCCACATTTCATCAACTCTCCGCACGCTGCATTGGTTGCCCATTGGTCTCCGAGCCCAATTCAAGGTGTTGGTTATTACCTATAAAGCCCTTCATGGCTTGGGACCAGGATACTTACGGGACCGCCTTCTGCCACATACTTCTCTACGACCGGTGAGAGCGCACAGGGTCGGCCTCCTCCAGGTCCCGTCAACGAAACAATGTCGTTTGGCGGGCCCTAGGGGAAGGGCTTTCTCTGTTGCGGCACCCACCCTCTGGAACCAACTACCTCCTGAAGTCCGCGTTTCTCCGACCCTCCTGGCCTTCCGAAAGAATTTAAAAACCTACCTCTGCCGGCAGGCCTGGGGATGATTGTTGATTGTGGTGTGATTGATGAGTATGTATGGGGTTTGTATTTTTAATGTTGTTCGGATTTGTTCAATTGTTTTTATATATATGTTGTAAGCCGCTCCGAGTCTTCGGAGAGGAGCGGCATACAAATCCGAATAAATAAATAAATAAATAAGTAAATCCAGCTTCCCCCATTAACTTCCTTGTGGGAGCTGGCTGGGAAGGTTTCAAATGGTGATCACATGACCCTGGTTGCCAAGCAGCCAAGTTTTAATCATGTGACCATGGGGAAGTTGCAACAGTATATGAGGACCAATCATAAGTCACTGTTTTCAGTGCTGTTTTGACTTTGAATAGTTGCTAAATGAATGGCTGTAAATTGAGGATTACTGTAGCCCACTCTTCAAATAGTGAGAACCAGCTCTAGTTCAAGAACTGTTAACCGAATTAGGCTGCAGTTGAATCTTCACTGGTATCTTTTCAATGCACAATACTGTTGTTGTTTTGTTTTTGGCAAAGTGTGGCAGGCGTGTGCCTCCCTACACCCCATTGGGTCAACAATGATTACAAAACCTTTATAAGTGGCAAGCTCCCTTCCATTGTTTCCAAATAAATATTTCCAAATACAGCACGCCTTGTCTTGGTAAATCTTTGCATTGTTTGTTAAACTGGCCGTGTTTGTGGATCTTCTCTTCGTTCTTACTGCTTCTGGAGTTTATGTTTTGCATTTTGGGATTCTTATACAGTTCTGTAATTTCATGAGCTGTCTTGAGTACAACTAGAGCAGTAGTTTTTAAAGGCTTTTCCTCTCAGGACTCCTCCCACTTTTAAAAATTATGCAAGGCCCCCAAAGAGCTTTTGTTGGCATGGGCTCTTTTTATTAATATTTATCCTACTGAAAACCAGAATTAAAGCATTCGCAGAATATTTATTAATTGAATTGTGTAAAAAAGAACATTGGACCTTTTCCATGTTAACATAAATAAAGTATTTTTCATGGAAAAAAACATTATCTTTTTTTAGCAAACAAGAAATAACGAGAAGAGTGACATTATTTTAAATTTTTGCAAAATATAACGGTTGCAAAATATGCAATGGTCATTAAGTGTGAAAAGTGATGATAAATGATTTTTTTCAATGCTGTCACTAAAGGAATGATTGTAAATCAAGGACTACCTGTATTACTTTCTTCCCCCAAAACTTCCTTCTCCTTGCCTCTTCACATATTGGACCACTTCCCTAAATATGCCCAGGGCTCATTAATGATGAAATGTGTTTATTTAAAACAACTGCATAATCAGGTTCTAGCAAGACCAAGCATGAAACATTCATGCACTGGGAATTTGCAGTCACACATTGATTCTTTTTTAAATGTGCATTTCGTAGTGTGGGGAAACAGAGCTGTGGGTGTGCACATTACTTGGGTTATTAATTCCCATAGGGAGCCGGGCTCAGAAACACTAAGTGCAGGGTACAAAATTGTGGATTTAGAAGTATGAGAAAATCACTCTTTTAACAAATGCAATCCATAATTTGCACAACCTTTAATTTGTTGGTAAAATAATAAAAAGGAGGTGTGTGACATTTTCAAGACTATGAGCTTTGTATAAATGGATATTTAATTCAGAAGTAAATCCCGAGTTATTCAATGCAATGGTTTGTGTGGTAACTTTTTAACTGAAATGTGAAGATTTCTATTCAGCTGTTTGATGCAAAGACATCTTAATGAAATAAAATCACAAGTTGACGTGCTTCTAAACTGATTTGGATGCTCAGGAGGGCTTTGGATATCAATTCAGAAGAGTGCCACAAATCTAAAGTGAATCTTCAATCTCTCTCTGGTCTTCGACAAAGGGAAAAAAACAGAGAGAAAAAATTCAGGCACAAGACAATGCATACTGTCTACAATGGCAATCAGGTGACTGAGGGAAGCTGTGAAGGTTGTAAATGTGCAATCTGGCCACAAAGTTATTTTTTTCAGCACTGTCATAACTTTGAATAGTCACTGCACAAGGCAGCTGTCATGGTTCCGACAGATGAAACTCTTCAAAGAACTTGTTTTGTTTTGTAAGGAATTGTTTACCTTAAAGAATCTTTATTAGAGAAGCATGGCATCGGCACTAACACAAACACAGTCCAAGCCAAAAACTGGATTCCCCTCCCTTGAGTACATAATATCAAAGCACAATTCCCTCCTCCAATTAACAGTCATAAATCATATTCTCCAATTAGTTTGAAATGCAGGCTCTCCCTCCATTTCTCCAGTCCGCCAATTCTTATGTCTCTTATTTCATTAACCTTGGTTCACACACTACGTCCAGTATTATTATATCCATCTAAACCAGTGGTTCTCAACCTTGGGGTCGCGAGACCATTTCGCGGGGGTCGCCGGGCACCGCCGGCCGCCATTTTGTTTTTTTATTTTTATTTTTTTTAATTTTTTTTTAAAAATTTTTTTAATTTTTTTTGCGCGCGCGCGCCGCGCACAGTCAGATCCGCCCATCGCACTGGAAAAAAAATTAAAAAAAAATTTAAAAAAATTTTAAAAAATTTAAAAAAATAAAAACAAAATGGCGGACCACAACGGGCGGATCCGCGCATGCGTGGCGTGTGCGACGGGCCAATCTGCACAGGTGCAGATCCGCCCGTCGTGGCCACCATTTTGTTTTTGTTTTTTTATTTTTTTAAAAAAAAATTAAAAAAAAATAAAAAAAACAAAATGGCGGCCCGCGACGGGCGGGTGTGCGCATGCATGGCGCGTGCGATGGGCCGATCCCACATGCGCAGATCCGCCAGTCGCGGCCGCCATTTTGGTTTTTTTTGTTTTTTTTTAATTTTTTAAAAATATATATAAAAAAACAAAATGGCGGCCCGCGACGGGCGGATGCGCGCATGCGTGGCACGTGCGACGGGCCGATCCGTGCATGCGCAGATCCACCCGTCGCAGCCGCCATTTTGTTTTGTTTTGTTGTTTTTTTATTTTTTAAAAAAAAATTTTAAAAAATTTTTTTGCGCGCACGCGCACAAGCACACACCCCCCGGGTTGGGGTCACGGCGCGCATGGGTGGGGCAAGTGGGGTCTCAACCTCAGAAAGGTTGAGAACCACTGATCTAAACTCTCATGCACATTCCTCCCCCCCAGCATCATCTAACTCTAAAAGTAAAACATAAGAAGAAAATGATTGCATCTCTAAGTGTTGTCAAAGCAAAAACATCCAATGTTAGCAACGTTGACATCAGCTGGTAAGCAGGACTTACCAGTAGCGGAAACTGTACAATGATACCAGGTTGTATTTAACTTGAACCAAATTCAGTTTTTGTGAGGTGGGGCATGTGGGGTTGAGGTTAGTGACCTGCCATTAGGGTTCTAGAAGCTGCACCATGCCTGTACTTTTTTATCTTTGCATGGGCATGTGCTGCTACCTACCATATGTTAATTTTGGTGATCTGTTTTAATCATTTTGAGAAGAGCCGTTTACAAAATGGACCAGAGGAAGATTCCTTCAAATAATAACAAAAGTGCAAAAATAAATAAGAGACTTATTGTTACAGAATTCATTACCTATTTCTGTCAAGCTGGAACCAATGTTACATAAAGTTTTATAAACAGAGGCATAGAATCAAGATCACACGAAGTACTAGTACCGCTTTACAAAGCCCTAGTAAGACCACACCTGGAATACTGCAGTCAATTTTGGTCACCATATCACAAAAAAGATGTTGAGAGTTTGGAAAAAATTCAAAGAGCAACTAAGATGATCAAAAGCATGGAGGCCAAAACATACAAAGACCAGCTGCGGTACTTGGGTTTGGCTAGTCCAGTGATGGCGAACCTTTTAGAGACCGAGTGCCCAAATAGCAACCCCAAACCCATTTATTTATCGCACAAAGTGCCAGGGCCGCACCAGCATTGTGGTGGCCTCAGGGGGTGCAGGGAGGCACCTCTGAGTGCTTCTTCTGGCATGCAAAAAACGGGGGCGCAAAAATGGGCCACTGTGCTGCAAGGTGCAAAAACAGCCGCCGCCGCACCACAGGTGCAGATACAAGGCACTGCATCACGCAAGAACGGGGCAGGGCTATTTGAGTATCATGCAGGCACTAGCCCCGCCCCATTTGCAGTGCAAAATACTTCCCCCTCCCTTTTCTTCTAGTCCAACAATGGTTGGTGACCTCTGCTCTACCACCTCTACTTGAGCTTGCTAGTCGGCTGCTTCGCCTCCTTTGTGCTGGGTGGGGCTCCCACTCCAGGCGGCGATGGCGGCCTGATGGACCTGCTGCTGGCGGTGGTGCTCATGCCAACAGAGAGGGCTCTAAGTGCCACCTCTGGCACGCGTGCCATAGGTTCGCCACCACTGGGCTAGTCTAAAGAAAAGAAGAAATAAGGGAGACATGATAGCAATGTTCCAGTATCTGAGGGGCTGCCACAAGGCAGAGGGGGCCAGGTTGTTCACCAGAGGGAAGGACAAGAAATAAGGGCTGGAAACTTCCTGACAGTGAGCACAATCAACCAGTGGAACAGCTTACCTCCAGAAATCATGGGTGCTCCATCACTGGAGACTTTTAAGAAGAAATTAGACAACCACCTGTCTGAGATGGTATATGTTATGTCCTGGGCCTGCTGAGTGACTCAGCAGGTGCAGAAAGCTACAGAGAGGACCAGGCAGACCACGTGAATGCCCAGGACCAGACAGACTGTCTCCAACCTATTGCGCATGCGCAAGGCGGGAGAATCCATTGCATTGATTGTCTGGCACTGTCCCTGAAAAGGGGTATAAGAGGAATCTGTGCCATTTTGTATTGGTTCTGTTGTGATCTGAATAAAGAAAAGACTGTTGTTACTCCTGCCTCGTCTCAATGTCTTTACAGAACATTAGCGATGAGGATGGGATCTGCTGCAAGGGAAACAACAAAAAGAAGATAGGCTGACTCACAATGGAAGGCCTGAAGCACTGGGAAGTTCAGCGTCTGGAGAGTGAGACTCTGCCTGCCAATATGAGAACGCTGGAGGAGAGCTCGGCAAAAGCCTTGCAGCACGAGGCGTGACGAGGCCGCCAGGAAGTAACGATGTCCAAGCTAGGCCATCTGTCGGAGTTCAACACAGCTCATCCAGAATGCTGGAGTTCTTACATGGCCCGGGTAGAGAACTACCTTCAGGTAAACCAAGTTCGGGAGGACGGTCTTAAAGCTGCTATGCTACTGTGTGTCTGTGGGCAAGAGACTTTCAATATTGCTGAGAATCTGGTCACCCCAGCACCATTTGAATCCATTGCTTATGCTGAACTGAAGAGGATGTTGCGAGAACACTTTGAACCGAAGCTTTCAGTGATTGCATGGCAACATGCATTCGAGCAGAGGGACCAGCGGCCTGGTGAGTCTGCTGCGGACTTTATTGCTGCATTATGACAAGCAGCTAGGTCATGCGAATTCAAGGACCTGGAAGAGAGACTTCAGGATCATTTAGTTTGTGGACTGAGAATTTGTGAACTGCAACAGAAGATCTTCGCAAAGATCTCTTTCCAAGATGCTTTGAGAGAAATTTCAGCCAAAGAAGCAGCGGGCAGAGCTGTGAAGGCTTTGTGGCTCGCCAAGAACCTTCCAGCTTTGGTCTCTGTCCATCAAGAGATCACTCGAGAAGTATCCAAACAGGATCCTGAGATGGAGGTTGACCGTCTGCAGCAGCCAGCGGAGAGAAGGCCTCAAGAGCGCAAAGACAAGGCAACTACATTCCCTCGGTGTTTCAGATGTGGAGGACGCCACAAGTGGTCCGATTGCCATTTCCGCTCTGCCATTTGCCGGGCATGTGGCAGGCAAGGTCACATTGCCGCCATCTGTTTGGGTCACCAGAAAGACCGGCCTTCAGAAGAATTTCTTCACAAAGGCACCAGGGTCCCCAGCCAGAAGAGGGTGGGCTTTTGTGTGTCCCATAGAAGCATTTTTAAAACAGGGGCCCATAGGGAAGAAGCTTCACATTGACATCAAGTTGCAGGGGGTTCCCCTTTCGATGGAGTTGGACACAGGGTCTACTCTATCGATCATATCTCAGGATACTTTCAAGAAGATTTGTTGTAGAAACGGCCTACGAGTTAAACTCAGGCAGTCAAATTTAATTCTTACTGACTTCCAGAATTCCTGAGTCAGCGTGAAGGGGGAGGCAACTCTCAAGGTGCAGCGTAGGAACTTCGAAGGGTTGTTAGATGTGGTTGTGGTTGGGGGTGACCGCACGAGTCTTATTGGACTCGATTGGTTCGAGGCTCTTGGGATTCAAGTGACTGGACTGCACAGTTTGCAAACAACAGGCCTTGCAGGAGTTTGCAAGGAGTTTGCTGATGTGTTCAGTCCAGAGCTTGGCTCATACAAGGGGCCTCCCATTGCTTTATGTTTAGACCCATCCGTCATCCCCATTAGGATTAAGCCCCATCGGATACCCTTCGCATTGAAGAATAAGATTAATGCAGAATTGGACAAGCTGCTTCAGCAGGGTATTCTTGAACCCATGGACAATAGTCCATGGGAAACCCCCATA
This sequence comes from Bothrops alternatus, assembly GCA_034064705.1. NCBI lineage: Eukaryota > Metazoa > Chordata > Lepidosauria > Squamata > Viperidae > Bothrops > Bothrops alternatus. The sequence continues at coordinate 1,220,352 of JARGCV010000230.1, read as the reverse complement.
ATTATGCCACTGAAGGCCAATGGAGAAGTCTGCATTTGTGCAGACTATAAGTGTACACTTAACAAAGTATTGCAGCAGCACTCATACCTAGTGCCAGTGGTGAGCCACATTCTGGCATCCCTCAAAGGGGGCTGAGTCTTCGCCAAGCTTGACTTGGCTCAGGCCTATCAACAACTACCACTTGATGAGGCAACGGCAGAGGCCCAAACAATTGTAATGCACCGGGGAGCGTCTTAAGGTTGAGAGGCTGCAGTTCAGGGTTAACGTAGCCCCTGACATTTTCCAAAGCATGATGGAGCAAATGCTCTGCAATATTCCAGGAGTTTGCCCTTACTTTGATGATGTCCTCATCGCTGAGGAATCATCCAAAAATCTGGCTGACAGGTTTAGGGTCATCTTGCTGCGTTTCTGCCAAGTGGGGCTGAAGCTAAAGCAAGACAAATGTAAAATTGGAGTCACTTCCACAGAGTTTCTGGTGTTCTGTATTGATGCTGAAGGCATCCATCCTGCTGAATCCAAGCTCAAAGCAATTCAGCAGGCCCCTAGTTCCAAATCCAAAAGCGAACTTCAGGCTTTTCTGGGACTGTTAAACTTTTACCATTCATTCCTCCCTCACAAGGCTGCAGTGGCTGAGCCGTTACACCGGCTCTTGGATAAACAGGCTCCCTGGCAGTGGACAAAAGTCCACGAAAGGAGTTTTGCAGAAGTCAAGGCCTTGCTATCTTCAAATACGGTTCTAGCGCATTTCAATGAGCAATTGCCTGTGTGCATAGCCTGTGATGCATCCCCTTATGGGATTGGGGCTGTGTTAAGTCACTTAAAGGCTGGTGGGACACAAGTCCCTGTAGCCTACTATTCTAGGACTCTCTCATCTGCTGAGCATAATTACGCGCAGATTGACAGAGAAGCCTTGGCCATAGTGGCTGGCATAAAAAAGCTCCATGACTTTTTATATGGCCGCCAATTCATGGTCTTTACAGACCATAAGCCACTGCTGGAGTTGTTTACAACCAACAAGCAAACCCCACACATCATCTCTCCTAGAATGCTGAGATGGTCAATTTTCCTTTCTACATATGACTACACACTGGTTCACAAACCGGGCAAAGAAATGGACCATGCAGATGGCCTCAGCAGATTACCTCTACAGCTAGTGGAGTGAGATCCTGCTCCAGCTCACCATATACTTTCCATTCAGGAGTTGCCTGAGTCTCCCCTCAATGCTAGGGATGTGGCTGCAGAAACAGCCACCGATCATATGCTAACACGCGTGCTGACATGGGTGCTGTCAGGGTGACACATGCAACACATGTCCTGGCACAGAGTTCCAGAGTTGTTACTCTGATTGTTGTTACTCCTGCCTCGTCTCAATGCCTTTACATCGAAAACAGAACAGTATAGGTCAGCGGTTCTCAACCTGTGGGTCGCGACCCTTTTGGGGGGTCGCACGAGCCTTTCACAGGGGTCATCTAAGACCATCGGCAAACACATATTTCCAATGATCTTAGGCAGGGCTTGTCAACCGCCTTCTCTCCTCCCCTCCTGCGGCAGTGCCTCCCTCCCCCCCCGCTTCACCTCTCTTATTTGTGGAAAATATGCTGCTTGGTGGCAGTCTGCACAAACTCTACCAAATGTGCCCTGCAGGGGGCGCATGAAAAGCGCAGGCGCAGAGCAAGGCCCCGCCCTCCCCAGAGACTCATTGTGCAGCAACCGGATTGACTTCTTCTTGTGCATGCAGGTCAGCAAAGGGGAGGCCACCCAGCACCCAGCTCCTGCGCCTGTCAGCTGGCAACCCCTGAACTTGCGCTTGTCAGCCGGGAGGTCTGGCAACGGCCGCCGGTCTCCTTTGCCACCCCACCCGTCCTCGACTCCTCCTTCGCCCATTCATGTCGAGCCCGCCGGGACTTGACAGGGAGGGAAGGAGGAAGGGACTCCTCCTCCTCTCCTAAGCTTCAAAGCACGATCGGCTTCCCAAGAGCGCCACAATCCTCATGAAAGCGGGGGGGGGAGAAGCAAAGGGGGTGAGAAAGCTCACGGTGGGCTCGAAGGAGGACCTGTCAGCATTGGTGATGAAAAATTCCCCACAAACCTAGGGAAGGGGTGGAGAAAGGAGCCCCCTTTGGGAGGAAACCACCACCTTCTTCTCCTTGGCTTTGCGTTCTTCTGTTCCTCGGCAGCCGGGCTGCCAAGCCTCTGCTGGCTGGAACTTCCTTTCCTTCCCTCCCTCTTGGTCTCTTCCTCCTTTCCTCCCTCTCCCATTGTCCTTTCCTTCCTTCCTTCCTTCCTTCCTTTCTTTCACCTCCCTCTTTGGCCCTCCTTCCCTCCCTCTTTCCCCTTGTCCCTTCCATCCTTCTTTACTTCCCTCTTGTCCAGGATTGGGGCGAGCCTCTACAGCTGATCCGTGCTTCTGCAGAGCAGCCCAGAAGCAGATCAGCTGTAGCAGCTCTCCTTGGCTCCTACACAGCAAACTTGTTCGAGCTTTGCTAGAAAACATGCCGCTTGCTAATTTAGCAGAAGCGCGAATCAGCTGTAGCTTGGCGCTGATCCTGGGGCTTCTGCTAACTTAGCAAGTGGCATGTTTTCTGGTGAAGCTGAGCAAGTGAGGTGGGCAGAGCTCTCCTCTTCCTCTGCCTGTGCACAGGCAGGCTTGGCATGTCACCATGGCCACCGGCCGCAAAGCCACCGGCCATGCTGGCAGCCTGTCCCCCTCCCCTTGTCCCTTCCTGGGCACGGAGGGGGGGAGGAAGGAAGGGATGAAGAGGGAGGGAAGTAAGGGACAATGAGAGAGGGAAGGAAGGAAGGGACAATGGAAAGGAGGGAAGGGAGGGATAAAGAGGGAGGGAGGGAAGGAAGGAAGGAAGGGACAAGGGGAGAGAGGGAGGGAAGGAGGAAGAGACTAAGGGAGGGGAAGGAAAGGAAAGAAAAGGAAGGAAGGGACAATGGGAGAGAGGGAGGGAAGGAAGAAGAGACTAAGAAGGAGGTTAAGGAAGGGAAGGAAAGAAGGAAGGGACAATGGGAAAGAGGGAGGGAAGGAGGAAGAGACTAAGAGGGAGGTGAAGGAAAGGAAGAAAAGAAGGAAGGGACAAAGGGAGAGAAGGGAGGGAAGGAAGGCAGGCACCCACCCCTGTCCCATCCCAGAGACCCACAGATTCCCCCCCACAGGCACTCTGCAACCTGAGTGATCAGCTGGCCACGCCCTCTGGCCATTGATCATGTGACCCTGGGACACTGTGGACGTCATAAGTATGAATCAGTTGTCAACCATCCGAATGTAAATCACATGACCCTGGGGATGCTGCAACAATCATAAGTGTGAAAAATGATCATCTGGCACTTGCGGCGGCGTCCACGTTGCCCGGGCCGGAGCGAGCGGGGCTTGCCTGGGCCGGCTGGCCGGGCGAGCAGGCGGGCGGCGGGGCGACGAGGAGCAGGAGGAGGAGGAGGAGGAGGAGGAGGAAGAGCAGCAGCAGCAGCCCCGCCGCGCGCTCTGAGGCGGCGCCCCTCCCCCACCAGGTGAGGCTTCCCTTCAGGTAGCTGGACGCCCGGGGGGGGAGAGAGGGGACAGCGCGTGCGCGTGCGCCGGGCAGGGAGACCGGCCGCCGGCCACGCCCCTTCTCAGCAGGTGGCGCCCCCTCCCATCGCAGTTTATTTGTATTATCCCTGGCTTATCCACAACTTCTTAACTAGTTTAATTTTCTTTCACTTTAATTGATCTTTCTCTTTGAAATGAGGAATGAATGAATCCTGGGGGTGTGTGTCATAGAATGAGGGGGGGGTGGAGGTTTAGATCAGAGCCCTCCCCCCCTCCCCAAGGAGACACGCTGCTTTTCCAAACTTTGCCTCCCCCAAGTCTTGGATTCCAACGCCCATCATCCCCTGCTGGCCTGGTGAGCACTTTCTGAGGGCATCAGGTTGGACTCCGTATAATTAAGCAGGATTGCAGTCTGGGAGGTGCGTAAAGGTGAAACTCTTTGGCTTTAACTCCTTTTGGGGGCTTCAGGGGCAGCCCAGTTTTTACTTCAGCCAAGGGTCCCCCGTTGCTTTTTTCTCCAGGATTCTCCCTCCTCCCTCTTTCTTTTTATTTCCCAGGCTCCTCTTGTGGTCCCTCATCCTAATGTTAATGAGGTTCTTGTGAGTTTCTATGCCCTGATAAAGCTGCTCCTGGTTAAGCTTAGTGAGACCTTAGTTTAGAGCAGGGGTTCTCAACCTTGGCAACTTTGGGACTTGTGGACTTCAACTCCCAGAATTCCTCAGCCAGCAATGCTGGCTGAGGAATTCTGGGAATTGAGGTCCACGGGTCTTGGAGTTGCCAAGGTTGAGAACCCTTGGTTTAGAAGTATCCTCACTGGTCAAACCATGATGGAGAGCAAGCTGGTTTATTTATTAGTCTCCCAGTGAGTTTCCCAGTGGTTCTTCCTTTCCTAGCTCCACTGTGATAATATACTTGGGAAAAGGAGGATGCCTCAATTCCTGGCTTGATTCGAGTGCTTTTGTTTATCTTATAAGGAGTCTTGTTCCTCAAGAAATTTAGACAACTGCTAATAATTGGGGGCCAGTTATTACAGGTAGTCCTCATTTAGCAACCACAATTGGGACTAGCAATTCAGCTGTTAAGTGAAGTGGTGGCTAAGTGAAATGTAACCATGTTTATGAGCCTCCTTCAGCTTTCCTTTGCTTTACACACTTGCAAAGATTGTTAGTGTGAGGCTCGGTCACAAAGTTCCTTTTTCATCACTGTTACAATTGCAAAGAGTGGCTATACAAGATAGTCACTAAACGAAGAAAACCTGTAATTTTTAGCCTGGGTACTTAACAAGGTTCCTGCTGGGAGGGGAAACATTTTCTCTGCCTTGTGGATAAAGCAAATAACTACAAACACACAGAAATATATTCTGTACAAACTGTATCAGTGTGTTGGACAAAAACACAAATGGGGGTTACATTTATTAAAAGCTCTGCACGGTGCAGACAAACAGTTTTTAATTTCTCAAAGCAGTGTTTTGAGCTACATGCAGGCTACTGGAAGAGTGGGGATTAGAGATTTAAACTTTTAAAAACACTTTTTGCCTGCATAATCAGCATGATTAAAGAGTCCTTGAGATTTCCTCCCGCCCCCCCCCCAATACTTCAGTAGCAACAGCTATTGTTACTCTGTGCATCCCTGCAGGGAGTAATAGCAAATTGCATTGTTGAAACTACATATATCATCCATTCAGACCAGGTATTAACTATCCCCTCCCCCCATGTGAGAAACCATATGTTTGTTTGTTTTCAAGCCCTGTTGCACCTTTTGCCATTTCTGTTTGCGCATTCTTGACCTGTGGCTACCTGAAAGGCAGTAGCCCTGAATATGTTGCTACTCCTGGGTGCTGTGTAATTGAAGTTCTAATAAATGTATTTAGGAGCATAATTCAGGATTGCTTTTAATTGGAACTGCCATATGCTCCTGTTATACCAAACAGGGATGCTTTAAGAAATAGTAGCTGGCTGTGGAAATGCAGTAATTATTCCTGAGCCAATCATATTTTTTAAATAATTTTTATTAGTTTTTTTTAAGCTTACAATTCATAAATGTTTATTAAACGACATATTGTCTGGATCTTAGCCTAATAACATAATAAAATCCTAAATATCTCTTTTTCCAGCCATTGGTAAAATACATCCTATATTTGAAAATATTCAGTATCTTCTTTTTCTTTAATCTTCAATGTGAGTCTATCCATTTCTGCACATTCCAGTATTTTCTTAATTATGTCATCTTCAGATGGCATTTCTTCATTTTTCCAATGCTGCGCAAAAACAGTTCTTGCTGCTGTTAATACATGTACCATTGAATATACATTTTGTTTCTCATTGTTTCCTGAGATTATACCTGTGTAATTGTGTAATTTTTAGGATTCGCACATATTGGGTTTTATATGGGATTTTATGGCCTAATTTGTTTAATTTATTTTTATTTTTATTTATTTATTTATTTTTAATTATTTTAATTCTGTATATTTATGTTTTTTAAATTTTAAGGCTGTACACCGCCCCGAGTCCTTCGGGAGAGGGGCGGTATAGAAATTTAATAATAATAATAATAATAATAATTCGCTTTTTCAGTGCTGTTGTAACTTCAAACAGTCACTAAGCAAATTGTTGTAAGTCGAGGACTACCTATACTTTACTTTCCCATTTTTTCCTTTTTTTTTTTTTGGTCAAGTTTTTGATACCCCCCAGCCAGCTGGGGGTCACTACAACATGAGGAACTGTATTAAAGGGTCGCGGCATTAGGAAGGTTGAGAACCACTGGTATAGGTTCTCCTGCTTGAGCGGGGGCTGGACTAGAAGACCTCCAAGGTCCCTTCCAGCTCTATTCTGTTCTGTTCTGTTCTGTTCTATTCTATTTAGAATTTCGAATAGTAAAAATTTCAGTAATGCAACTGCTTCATGGTACTCATTATCTGCTCTAAAGCAGACCTGGCTTTATACATATTTAAAAAGTTACTGCTGAAAATTACGGTAGTTGGGCAACCAAATTGTGGCTGCAAAATGGGCCACAGGTAGTACTCAAATTATGGAGTCCAATATTTCCATTGCTAAGTAAAATAGTTGTTAGGTGACTTGTGCCCCATTTTGTGAACTTTTTTGCCCCCGTTGTTAAGGAACCCTTTGCAGTTGTTAAGTAAATCATGGGGTCCTTAAGAGAAAGCAGTTTCCCTCATTGACTTTGTTGGTTGAAAACCAACTGGGAAGGTCACAAATGGTGATCACATGATTGCGGGACAGTGCAACTGTTAGAAATACATACCAGTTGCCAGGTATTGATCCCGTGGTGCTACATTGGTCGTAAGTATGAAAAACAGTCATAAGTCACTTTTTTCAGGGCCATCATAATTCTGAATGGTCACTAAACAAATGGTTATAAGTCAAGGACTAGCTGTATATGATTGGGCTATGGGCTATATCAGAGGTCCCCAACCTTTTGGGCACTACGGACAGGTTCTGTGGAGAGAGATTTTTCCGTGGACTGGAGGGGGCGTGGTTTTGTGTGCTGCCTGCATTTGGTGGATGGGGCTTTGCTTGTTTGTGTGGACCGGTTGCTGGCATGCCACGGCCCAGTACCAGTCCATGCACCGGGGGTTGGGGACCCCTGGGCTATATGATGGACTTTGTGACTGCACTTCACAATCTATAGTTCCCTTAAAGCAGCGGTTCTCAACCTGTGGGTCGCGACCCCATTTGGGGTCGAACGACCATTTCATGGGGGTCGCCAAACAACGCAGTCCGCCATTTTTTCCCCCTTTTCCTTAGCTTGAATAGAGTCTAATTCTATTGGCTTTCAAAAGCCAATAGGAATTGTCCAGGCTGTCTCTGCCCTGCTGAGCCCACCAAAAGTCCCAGTCTGCAAACAGTGCTGCAAGTTGTCTGCAGCGAAGGCGAGCTGTCTGGAAGTTTCCACCCCTCCCTGCTGAGCAACTATTAAAAATGTAAGTAAAAGAGGGCCAGGGGTGGGAGGTGGGAGGCCGGCGGGCGCAGGGAGGGTTGCTGGCGTGGGGCCCGGCGGGTGCCTTACCTCCCTTGGGCTGGGCCAGCTGGTGGCCCAGCTGGTGGTCACCCTGCGCCATCGCTGCCACTTGCCGTGGTCGCCCAGGAGCGCCTGGGCCTGCCTGCCACTGCCCCGAATGGGCAGTGGCCAAGGTAAGGCTAGCGGGGCAGCGGCGGGCGCAGGGAGGGTTGCTGGCACATGTGGGGCCCGGCAGGTGCCTTACCTCCCTTGGGCTGGGCCAGCTGGTGGCCCATCCAGTGGTCGCCCTGTGCCGTCGCTGCCCCTTGCCAGCTATGCCTCGGCTGGTGCAGGGGGCGGCACCACGCATGTGCGGCGCTCCCGGGCAGGGAAATACAGGTAGTCCTCAACTTATGACCGGTTGGGGGTCGCAGAACTAAAAAGGTTGAGAACCACTGCCTTAAAGTTTAATTGCAGGCAGTGCTCCACGTGGGGAACAAGATTCTTCTTCAATTGTCTGTGGGTAGTTTCTTTCTATTCAGCCAGGCCTGTGTTGATTATTTACATGGGTTTCAATCACCACCGTATCTGACCATCTGCTCTGTTAAAGGGACTCTGTTTGCACAGAAGGAAATTAAGGGAAGCCTTGTCAACAGCCAGCTTTGGGGTGTGATGCTTTCAAGTCCCACCCCACCCTATCAGGGGGCCTTTCTTGCTGATTACTACTATTTCTCTTCTTCAGCCCCATTAAAAAAAAGTCTTGCTAAGAAAGGCACAATTTTGTAAAAATTCCTACTGTACCTGCCAAATGTTAACCTACCCAACTGAGGTGCTTTGTGTTATAATCAGCAAAGATTTAACAAATGAGCATAGGGCACAGCATATGGCTCTCTGCCAAAAGAAAAGAGAGGCAGCTTCTCAGACTTTGGGTTAGAAATCACCTTTTCCAATCAAGCTTTCCTGCCTTGAATTCCAGATATTGGTTGTATTTTTACAAGTACGATGTCCAATAGCCTGTTGAGGCCAACCTCATCCTCTTGGATTCCTTCTCACCTTCTTGCCCCTCTCACCATAGGAGGAAGCAATGTTCTGGGTCACTGAACATGCTCAGTTCTCACTGGATTATTTGAGGAAAGGTCCTCTCTTAAGCTGAGTTATGAAGTGTATCTTTAACTTTTGATCTTCCACAGACCCTGGATTTCACCCAAACCACCAACAACTATCCCATTTGTGGTTGGATTTACATGACAGACTGGGTCACAATTAACCAACCACCTTTCAACTTAGTGCGTGTTCTGCAAATCCAGCCCATGATTACTTTGTGATTTAAGGTGACACATAAAGCCAGAAAATTGTTGATTAATCAGGAGCATGTGTGTTATGCAAATGCAAAATACTGCCTTCAGGATTCCCTTCGAAATTAAAAATGAGAAAAAAGAGGATTAAAGAAGACCCAGGTTTGCAGCTAGTTATTGTCAGCCGTCTTAAGTTGGACAAGAAAACAGACACTGCGTGGTTTCCAGGCTTGGCATTTTATTTTATTTTATTTTTAAATTCCTTTATTAAAACATTCAGCATTGTACATAAAATCTTTGTATGCATCAAACATCATAGCATCTGGTATACAACACTACGTATTATTCTTTGGAAACGTCTGGTTTGGTAAATATTTTTCACTCCTCACTTCAATCCTCTATTATACACCCGTTACATTTTTTATTCTCTATGATCCCTGATAATAGGTCTTGAGGTAGTAGTTAAACATTAAATATAAGATCATGTTAATAATCAATCCTCAGAGAACACAGCATATAACACTAGGTATTAATCTTTGTAAACGCTTGGTTTGGTACGTATTCTTTACTCCTCACTTCTAGCCTCAACTATATGTCTGTTGTATTTTATCTTTTATGATCCCTAGCAAAAGATCCTGAAGTAGAGATTCAATAACCTGGGGTAAAAAAAAAAATTCAGTCTGCTTTTTCATTATTAAAGTAATCAACATCAAGCATAAGATCATATTAGGAAGCAATCATATTAAGAAGCGATCATCGTAGAACATAACATACAACAATAGGTAGACATTCTTCACTCTTCACCCCAAGCCTCCACTATACACCTGTTACATTTTTTTAACCTGTATGGTCCCTAACAGTAGATCCTGAGGTAGCAATTCAACAGCCTGAGGTAGAAATTCAGTCTGCTTTTTCAATGTTAAAATGTTCAACATGTTTGGTTTGGTACATATTCCTTACTCCTCACTTCCAGTCTCAACTATATGTCTGTTGTATTTTATCTTTTATGATCCCTAGCAAAAGATCCTGAGCTAGAGATTCAATAACCTGGGGTAAAGATTCAGTCTGCTTTTTCATTATTAAAGTAGTCAACATTAAGCATAGGATCATATTAAGAAGCAATCATATTAAGAAGCAATCATCGTAGAACATAACATACAACAATAGGTAGACATTCTTCACTCTTCACTTCAAGCCTCTACTATACACCTGTTACATTTTTTTAACCTGTATGGTCCCTAACAGTAAGTCCTGAGGTAGTACTTCAATAACCTGAGGTAGAAATTCAGTCTGCTCTTCCAATGTTAAAAAGTTCAACATTAACCATAAGATCATATCTATAAGCAATCATCATAGAACACTAGATATAACACTAAGTATTAATCTTTGTAAACGTCTGGTTCGGTAAATATTAGTACATATACATTCAACATTAAGTGTTAGTTTTTGTAAACATTTGATTTGTTATACATTCTTCCCTCTTCACTTCGAGCCTTAGCTAAACGCCAGATGCATTTTGTTTGATTGGTGTTTCTCTTGGATGTAGTCTATCCATTGTTTCCAGTCTTTCAAATATTGTTCATTGGAACGACCCTTCAAGTATGCTGATATTTTCGCCATTTCCGCCAGGTTTGTTACTTTCACAGTCCATTCTTCCATAGGCGGTATTTCTGGGTTCTTCCAGTATTGTCCCACCAACAATCTCGCTGCTGTAATCAAGTTCAGAAATAAGTTTGTCTCTGAGGTAGTGATATCCTTTGTAATCCCTAACAAAAAAACCTGAGGTAGAAATTCTATGCGCTTTGTGAAAATGGTTTGGAGTGTCCACCATATCTTCCTCCAGAAGGCTTTGGTTTTTCTGCATGTCCACCATACATGAAAGTAGGTAGCGTCCCCGTCTCCACACCTCCAGCATTTGGGCTGGGAGTCTGGGTAGATGAGCGATAGTTTTTTCGGGTTGAGGTGCCACCTATAGAACATCTTGTAGAAGTTTTCCCTTAAGTGTTGCGATTTCATGAATTCTACGTTCCTCACCCATATTTTCTCCCACGCGTCCATGGCGATAGAGTGTCCAAAGTCTTGTGCCCACCTCACCATACAGTTCTTGACTAGCTCGGTTTCAGAGTCCATTTCTATCAGAATGCTGTACACTCGTTTGATGTGCCTGATCCCCTGTTTTCTAATCTGTTCAATTAGATTCTCGTCGGTCTTGGAGAAACCCTTCTTCTTATCTTTACGCCACCTTGATTGCAGTTGTACATATGATAGCCAGGTACCTCCTATTCCTCTGTTTGCTAGCGTTGTTTGGGGTATCAAGAGGAACCTATTTTCTTCTCCCAGTATAAGTTTACTGTATGGCACCACCTCTTGCCCTTGGGATGTGTTTGTATCCCCTATTGCGTGTCCGGGGATCGTCCAGATGGGAATCTTGCCGTGTAGGAGGTGTTTATATTTCTTCCAGACCCATAACAATGGGATCCGTAGTGGGTTCTCCTTGAAGTTCCTGTCTGCCTTTTTGTCGTATACTAGGTATGCGTGCCAGCCAAATAGTAGACCCTGCCCTTCAACATTCAGTATTCTATCATTCGTCATATTGATCCAGTCACTCACCGCCACTAACGTCGCTGCGTAATAGTATAGCTTTAGATTAGGCATTTTTAGTCCCCCTCTCTTCCTTATGTCCTGGATAATTTTTAGTTTCACCCTCGGTCTCTTGTCATCCCAAATAAATTTGGTGATGCCCCTCTGCCAATTGTCCAAGTCCTCGTCCTTTTTGAGTATAGGTAGCGTTTGGAAGAGAAATAGAAATCTTGGCAGGACGTTCATCTTTACTGCTGCTATCCTGCCCAGCAAGGATAGTCGTAGTGTTTTCCACCTTTCCAGATCTTCTTGTATCTTGCTCCACAGCACCTCGTAGTTATTTTTGTATAATTTCGCATTCGTTGTTTCTATCTCCACCCCCAGGTACTTAACTTTCTTAACTATTTCACAACCCGTTATTCTTTCCAAGTCCTGTTTTGCTTTGCTGTCTAGATTTTTAACTAGCATCTTCATTTTTGATATATTAACTTTAAAGCCTGATACCTTGCCATAGTCTTCCAGTATCTCCATCAGACTCCTTGTTGATTGTACTGGTTGCGATACTGTCACCAGTAGGTCGTCTGCAAAGGCACACAGTTTGTAGTCCTGTTTTCCAATCTGTATGCCCTTTACGTCCTCTGCTGCTCTTATCTTGTTCAGTAGGATCTCCATCGTTAAGACAAATAACAGTGGTGACAACGGACAGCCCTGTCTCGTGCCTCTTTCTATGTTGAATGGGTCTGTTAGTTCGCCGTTCACAATGATCTGGCCCGTTTGTTTCTGGTAGATTGCCATTATGGAGTTGAGGAACTGTTTTCCCATTTTCATCCCCCAGGTCAGGTTTGTCAGGAATGGCCAATTCAGTCTGTCAAAGGCTTTTTCTGCGTCTACAAACATGAGGGTAGCCAGTACCTGGTTGTGCCTTTCCAAGTACTCAATTATGTTCAACAGCTGTCTCACGTTGGTTTTCATCTGACGTCCTTGGATAAACCCCGTTTGATCCGGGTGAATTATTTTTATTAATACAGTCATTAATCTGTTGGCCAGCACTTTTGTGAAGATTTTGTAGTCTGTATTCAGTAGTGAGATGGGCCTATAGTTTGCCGGTTGCGCATTATCTTTTCCCTCTTTGGGGATTAGGGAAATGTAGGCTGTTTTCCAGGAGGGTGGGGCTTGGCCTCCTTCTTGTATGTTGACAAATAGCTTTCTGAGGGGTTCTATCATTTCCTCTTGAAGATGCTTGTAATAGGTAGCCGTTATCCCATCCGTCCCGGGTGACTTTCCTGTTTTCAGTTGTTTGATTGCTGAGTGTATTTCCTCCTTTGTGATTGGGGCATTCAGGGCATCTCGTTGTGTATCGGTGAGTATCATTAAGTTTTCGTTTTGTAGAAACGTTTCTATCTCTTTGTCCTGTATCTTCTCCTCGGTGTATAGCTTTGAGTAGAACTCGGTGAAGGCTTTCTTGATGATTTCTTGTTTGAATTCTTCCTTGCCTTTGTACTCTATCTTTTCAATTATGCGGGCTTTCTGTTTCTTTCTTAAGGTATAAGCCAGCCACCGCCCCGGTTTGTTAGCGCTGCAGAATGTCTTATGTTTTGCATATTGTATATTCCTTGCTACTTGATCCGCCATCAGCAGGTCGAATTGTTTTCTTAGTATCTTAATCCCTTCTTTTGTGGCTTTTTCCTCTGGTCTTTTTATTAATAATAGCTCCTGTTTCTTTATCTCCTCCTCTAGCTCCTTTCTTTTTTGTTCTTGTGTACGACGGTACCTGGCGTTCATGTTCATGAGGATCCCGCGCATATATGCCTTGCTAGCGTCCCAAATCATTTCAATGGGTGTTTCATTGTTCATATTTATACTGAAGAATTCCTTCATAGCACTTTTGCATTCAGCCACCCTTTTCTCGTGTCTAAGCAGGTTTTCATTGATCCTCCAGGATCTCCTCGATTTCCTATCTTGTCTTAATTCCATCCTTACTGGGTTGTGGTCTGTTAGTACTTTGGGTAGGATTGACACTGCGTTTAGGCGAATTAGCAAGTCACTAGATGTCAGGATGAAATCAATTCTGGACAACAACTGATGCCTGTCGGAGAAAAAGGTGAATTCTTGCTCTTTGCCGTGCCGTTCCCTCCAGATGTCTGTCAGTACAAGGTCTTCCTTCATGTCGTAGAAAGATTTAGGCAACTTGGAGTGCTTTTGTGGTTTAAGTTTTGTCTTCTTCTTGTCCAAGGCAATCTCTATGACCCCGTTCCAATCTCCCAGTATAATACATGATCTGTAGTTAAATTGTGTTAACTTCTTGTGTATCTTTTTGTAGAATTTTCCTTGTTGTTGATGTGGGGCATATATGCCCATCACTAGAATTTTCTTGTCGTCCTGTGTCACTTCGATTGCTAGGTATCTACCCTGGGAGTCCGACTCTATTAGCTTGGCTATTACATGTTTCTTCACGTATATAACAATCCCGTTCTTCTTTTGTGGTGCTGCTGCGACAAAATGCGTACCTAGTCTGTTATTGATTAAGTATTTCTGGTCCGTTGCTCTGATGTGTGTTTCTTGTAGGCAAATTATGTCGTTTCCTCCTTGAAACAGATAATGAAATATCTTCCTCCTTTTCTGTGGGGAATTTAGTCCGTTGACGTTCCATGTCAAGTATTTAGTCGTCATTGTCTGTTTCAGGATACTCTTCCGAGACCGCTTCCATTCTATCTCTTGTGGTCTTCTTTGGTCCCGTTCCCATGGTATCCAGATTTGTGTTCGAGTTGCATATAGGGATCGTGTCGTGTTGCTCTGTGCGTTTGGTGGTGGATCTTGTTATCCTGCCCCCTGTAGTCTGTCCTGCTCCCTTCTTGTTGTTGTTGCTTCCTGTTCTCTGTGTCGTCGTGTCTCGAGTTAGTTTTTTCCTTTCTCGTGTTCCTGTATCGGTCTGTCGGTCTGTCGATCTTTCTGCGTCTTCTCTCGTGGTGTATTGGGGTCCCTCCGGCTTCAGTTCCTTTTCCAGGAAATCTCTGGCTTGTTGGACCGAGTTCAGGTGGTGTCTTTTATTTTTATAGAAAAATGTCATCCCCGTGGGGGTTTCCCATCTGTATCGCAGAGCACATGATCTCAGTTCGTCGACCAGGAACTTGTATTCCTTTCTGTCTCGCAGCATCGTCTGGGGGATCTCTTTCAGTACCTTCACTTCCTGCCCCTTTATGTATAAGGTCCTGTTGTAGGATGTGGCTGAGATGTGGTTCCGGAATCCCTGCGTCGCAAAGTGGATGACCACATCCCTTGGTTGGTGTCTGTTTGTTGTCGTACGTGCGCCCACTCTGTAGAGCCTGTCGATTTGCCATTCGATAACTGGGGTTGGTTTACCCAGAAATGCTGCCAGGGCCTCTATAAAGGTTCCGGTCAAGCTCCCTTGGGTTTCGTCTGGTGTCTCTTTCAAGCCTCTAAACCTGATTGCTGACGCCATTTGCCAGTACTGTATCATGGAGGCTTGGTCTTGGGCCACCCCTTTCATCTCTGCTATCTCCGCTGTCTGGCCTTCTACTTGATTCTCCACTTTCTCCATCCGCTTGTCCACCTTCTCTCTGATTTCCTGGAAGTTTTTCTCCATTTCCTCCCCTATTTCCTTGTAGTGCGCTTGTATTGCCTCCTTCATTTGCTCCATATCTGCAGCCATCGCCTTGCATTGCTCCTCCCATTTTCTCTCTAGCCCTCTACCTTGTTCTTGCAGCATTTGTTTTATATCGTTGTATCTTTTCTCCATCTTTTGTTCTGCCTCTACGCACCTCCTCTCCATCGCTCTACCTTGTTCTTGCAGCATTTGTTTTGTATCGTTGTATCTTTTTTCCATCTTTTGTTCTGCCTCTACACACCTCCTCTCCATCTTTGTGTCCCTTTCCGCCAACCTTTTATCCATTCCATCCAACCTTTCAACCAGCATTTCTATTGCCTTTTGTATCATGTGTGCTGTTGGGCTGGCCTGTGAAGATGCATGGTTCTGGGTGCCTGTATTTGGATGGGAGGGTGTGGGGGTGGGTAGAGTAGTTCCTGGTGGTTTAGTACGCTGGGCTGGGGAGGACACAACTCCCTTCGTTTGTGTCAGTGTGATCTGTTTGGAGGCCATCTTGAGCTTGTCCTCCCTTTGTCCAGGCACTGTTTTGGTTTTGGTTTCCAGCTTGGGCCAGGTTAGGCACTAGACTGCGATCTAGTGTTGGTTCAGTAATCTGTCCTTTCAGTGGGAGGAGGGGGCTTCAGGGTTCAGGCAGTGCAGGTCTAGGGGCCTGTAGGCAGGGAGGTCTGTCTGTGGTCAAGGAGTCTATTCAGTGCCTCTGCCTGTCTGTGATTCCAGGCCCCATCTGCCTTCCCTCCACAGCCACCCTGGATGCCTTTTAGTTTTCCTCTTATGCCCACCTTCCTCCCTGGTGGGTTCTGTTCTCTTCAGTATCCCTGGGGCTCCCGTTCTGGGGGGTCTGGGGCACAGCGCGTGGGATATCTCTCCCCTGTCCCTCTGCCACCCAGGGTACCCTTTTCTTGTGTCCTCTCCCGCTGTCTGCTTTCTTGCTTCTTCCCACTTGCTTCTTCTCTCCTCCCCTCTATTGTTCTGGCTTGCCTGCATTCAGCTCCGTTGATTGCCTCCGTCCTTTTCCGCCGCTTCAGGCCGCTCCGCTGCCCTCTCGGCTATTCCACCCTCTTCAGCTCTTCTGGGGGCCCTTTCTAGGTTGGGAGACCCCCCCAGTTGCCTTCGCCCCTCCTGCCTATGTCGCTCTTGCTTCTCTCTCACCTGTTCTCCGCCGCTTGAGGCCTCCTCCTTTTGTCCGGCTGCCCCCGGCCCTCTCCTCTTCCGATTCCTGCTGCCGGCTCTCACCTCCGCTCTCGCATTCTTCCTCGCCCCCTGGGACTCGTCTGGGGGCCGTCTTCGGTCGGTCCTGCATCCAGCCCGCGGGGCGTCTGTCGACGGGGCTGAGGCGGATGCTCAGGCGGCGGCTGCGGGGCTGAAGGCGAGCAAGACATGCAGGAGGCAGCGGCCGGGCCGGGGCGAGCGCAGGGCGGGCTCGAGGAAGCCACGGGCCTGACACAGTGGGGGCCAAGCAGGCAGGCGGACACCCTCCCGGGCCGTCTTTCCCTCCTCTTCCTCCTCAGGCCTCGCCAGCAGCGACGGCGGTGGCAGCGCGGGGATCGCTTGGCATTTTATTTGCTACAGGACAAATAGAATCTTAGAAGTATGCCAGAATTTTTCTCTGTCCCATCTTATACCAAAGAGAATCAAAGTGGGTTTATTTTGAGTTTCCTTCTCATCCCTCTTACATTCCCAAAACAGAGTTGTCATTTTTCTTCCCTTAGTGGTTTATCCATTCCATTTTCAAGGTCATTTCCACATTCTTTTATGGTTATCACATGGGGATTGACTGAAATTTGGAAACAATTGCTATTTTTAAAAGAGGTTTCCATCTCTCCAGGTATAAAGATTCAGAAAGACTACCTTGATGGAGTTATGCAGGAACAGTGCCTTTATGAACTGGTCTTTCCTCCTTTATGGAATAAACACAGGGCCACTCCACCTCCCAACACATCAGTATCATGGGATTAATAGACCCAGTTTCTTAATAGTCATTTAATCAACCCTACTCAGAAGAGATAACAGAATAACAGAGTTGGAAGGGACCTTGGAGATCTTCTAGTCCAGGGGTTCTCAACCTTGGCAACTTTAAGACTTGTGGACTTCAAATCCCAGAATTCCTCAGCCAGCTTTGCTGGCTGAGGAATTCTAGGAGTTGAAGTCCACAAGTCTTAAAGTTGCCAAGGTTGAGAACCTCTGTAGTCCAACCCCCTGCTCAAGCAGGAGACCCTATGCCATTTCAGACAAATGGTGGTCTGTTGTCTTCTTGAAAACCTCCAGTGTTGGAGCACCCACAACTTCTAAAGGCAAGCCATTTCTCTAATGAATTGTTCTAACTGTCAGGAAATTTCTCCTTAGTTCTAGTTCTTAGTTCTTCTTAGTTTCTATCCATTGTTTCTTGTCCTGCCTTCAAGTGCTTTGGAGAATAGGTTGACCTCCTCTTCTATGAGGCAGATTAATCTGTCCAAGCCATGTTTCTCAAATGGTGATTTCCATTTTCACCTGAAAGACTACAGAACCATCCCTTTCTTTGAAGGGGAAGTGGTGACAGCCAACTGGGAGGCTCCTTTCACAGGGATGGAACCATTTGCCTCTAACTGCACTCCCCAGTGTGACTTTCCACCACCGCCTTTGCTCAACACCCCCCTCCCCAGGAATACAGACTGCCAAACTCCGTGCAATCTGACATGTTTACAGAACAGCAGAGCTGAACTCAACCTTTGGACCTAAAAAAAAAAAAAGGCAAGAATCAGCAAGTTTATGCAGAAGTCCTATTGGACTAGCATTTCTGCTGCAGGATCTTCTCATTCTCATCTGTACTGAAGGTGTTTGGACTTAGGCCAAAAAGCTGACATGCATGGAAGAACTCCAGGGCCTTCTGAACTGCCTCCCTGAAACGTTCACCTGTGGATCTGCCTTTAGAATGTATACCTAGAAAACTAGCCCATTAGGGAGGAGACAAGTTTAGCCTTCACCCTGTCAAGCTACTTTTTCATGTGCCTGGATTTTACTGATTTGTTTTTGCACATAGTGTACTGTGTTCTAATATTCAGATTCAGCCTAGCCAAGGTACAAGTTTAAAGTCCCTGTTAATGCACATGCCCAGGGTGGGAACCTGTGAGCCTACAGAAATTGTGCACTACAACTCCCAAGAGGCCTTATCAGCAGGTCCAAGACTGAAAAATGCTAGGAGATTCTTGAGCAGAAATCTGGAGGACTACAAGCTTTTGATTTTTTTTTAAGTTGTGCTGACAAGCCATTTCACCACTTTAATGCAAACTTTGCATGTATTCTATATTTTACATAAAGAGTTACATAGCTTTGACAATGATTAGGCATAGGTTAAGTGCAGATGGAATGGGCTAAACCTTGTAGAGGTGGGTGGTTCTGCCTATTTCAGGTCAATTCTGATCATTTCTGGTATTTGTGCATTCTCTTCACAGTAATCTGCAAATTATTTTTAGTTTTTAAGATAGTGACTTTTCTAAGTACAGCTGTTAACTATGTCACTTCCCTCCAAATGTTTTATCTCTACATGTAAATTCTCTTAACTGTCATGCTTAAATTGGAACTATTCTCTTTGTAAGCATGCAATTATTTATTTTAATAGGAAATAATTGAATCTACATCTTTAGCCAAAACATCTCTAAAGGATTTTCTTCAATCAATAAAAGAAGACAGACATTGCCCATAAGCTTACTTTCTGAAATACATATCCCAAAAGGAAAAAAAGATGGTGAGGGAAAAGGGAAAATGTCATATAACAAACAATGAAAATCCTCTGCTTCTTCTCTTCACATTGCTTTCTGCTGCAGTGTTACAATTTATTTCCACATCCGGATAAAAGAGTAAAATCAGATTTAATTTCTGATCCAACATGAGACCAAGCTTTTGATGCAAGAACTAAGTTCAAACCCTGTTTCCAAGAACATCTCCCCAATGTTCATGTAACACAAGAAAACTCACCCAAGACAGTATTCCCAGTAGTTTTCCAGGAGGATGGTTTATATACTGTTTGCTTCAGACGTTTTGGGCCTGAGCCAAAGCTTCAAATTTGGAGTCTCTGCAAAATAAAGGACAAGTGTAGCAATATCCAAACAAGGTCAAAAGTACTGTATGCCTAAATACTAATAGGCAACCTGTTCATTTTTACAGGCCATATTGCTCAATGTTTCTGGCATGATTTAAAGGCCACTTCCTTGTGGAGCAGAGACTTGGTGAAAGGTGGAAGAGTAACGTGGACAAAGAAACCCATCAGACCATCCCTGATTTCACGGATAAACATCTGCAACTGACCTTCTCCGCTAATTCAACCCAGATATCTTAGTGACTTGTTAGCTAACTTGCCGAAGTTATTTTTTTAAAAATAACAAACCAGCAGAAACCAAAGCTGGTTCAGAACCAGCATCAGAAAGTCAGGCTTCTGCAGTTCCTCAAAAGTTCCTGGAAGTTTTGCTTCAGTTCTTTGTTGGTTGTATAGAGTAAGAAAAATGATTGTGATAGAGATTTGCAGGAACTGTTGCTGAAGTAAAAGCCCTGAAACAATTTTAAGTCCTAAATATCCAGATAACATTTGGAAGCAATGCAGGAAGAAACCTCCCTAATTCTCTCACATTTGTTAAGGGAATCACTGCTTTAAACACACACTTTAACAAACACCACAGAAATGCAATTGTATAAAATAAGCCAATCAGTAAGGTAAGACTTGACAATGAGATTGCAGGCCATAATTGTCACCCACTAAACTAATTGTCAGCTTGGTTGAATAGATATTTCTAAATACATGTGTAAAAACACTTATTCCAAAAGCTTCTAAAATGGCATGGAATGTCTTCTAGCTTTGAAGCAGAAATGAAAATAGAAATTACTCAGGAATTACCTTTTAAGCCAGTTTGATGTATTGGTGAAGGTGCTGGCCTGGAAACCAGAAGACTGGGAGTTCTAGTTCCACCTTAGGTATGAAAGCTGGCTGGGTGACTTTGGACCAATCATCAAGAGACTGGGAATTCCAGTTCCACCTTAGGCATGAAAGCCAGATGGGTTATGGCATTCCATGGTCTGCAGAAAGAGCAGGTTGGAAAGTTGTTAACCTTGTCCTGATTGTTATTTACTACCTCTAGAATCTTAGGTAGCATCTGTGTTGATGAGCAACAATGGGAGATGATGATACGGTAGCTCTCCAGCTCATCTTTGTCTGGACTCTTGGACTAGGAAGCAACTCTTGGTGGACGTGCCTAGATAAGCACACTACTGAAGACCAGGAGATGAGTAAACAAGCACATTCCTCTCTTTGGGGCATACAGCCTTCTCCTGTTGTTTTGTAAACAGGGAAAGACAATCAGCCGGAGGCCCCATTGGAGCTGGGGAATGTTAAGCATTTGAAAGGTTGCCTCTTTGATGAGATTGGAAGACAATGGTTGCCCTCCCCTTCGCTTCTCTTCTGCTGGACCAACCCAGAGAACCTCATAGGGAGGAGATGAGCTGTCTAAACCATTTCCACCCCCTCCCCGCCTGCAGTCAAAAAGGGGGTCAGTTACCTTTGCTAATGTCAGCAAACTCCAGGGGCTGTGATATGCTTCTTGATATATCTACACAGAATCCCTTTGCAAATGAACCTGAAGAAGAGTAGAAGTTGCAGTAGCCCCACTTGCAAAAAAAAGAAAGAAAGAAAGAAAATGCTGCAGGTTGGATATAGGTTCTGCTGAGAAGAACTTAAGCTAAGTCATTCCTTAAAAATCCTTCACTCTCTGACCATCAGTCAAGAACTTTTGTTTCTCAGGGCCTGAACAGGGGGCTTCCTCACTTTGCCCCAATGTTGTCTTCATATCAATGACATGTTAATCAAAGGTCGAGGCAGCCTTTCCTGCATGCCTACCAATGTGACCGTGGGGATGCTGCGGCCGCTGTATGTGCGAGGATCAATCATAAGTCACTGTTTTCAGTTCTGTTGTAAGTTTGGACTGTTGCTAAATGAATGGTTATGAATTGAGGATTGCAAGTAACCCTCAACTTTCAACCGTTTAGTGACCATTCAAAGTTTCAATGGCACTTAGAAAAGGGACATGATCATGTTTCACACTTACGACCGCTGCAGCACCCCCATGGTCAGCCAGTGATCTAAATTCAGATGCTTGGCAACTGGCTCATATTTATGAGGGTTTCAGTGTCCCGAAATCATGCGATCAACTTTTGCAACTTTCTGAACAAGCAAAGTCAATGGGGAAGTCAGATTTGCTTAACAATCATGTTGCTAACTTAACAACTGCAATGGTTCATTTAACAACTTTAGTAAGAAAGAAAGGACAAATGGGGCAAAACTAACTTAATAATTATCTTCCCTTAGCAACAAAAATGTTGGGCTCAATTGTGGTCACAAGTCAAGAATACCTTTACCTGTGCTAGCCTCAGAACAGCAGACTGATAAGGCAGTGATTAATAGTTACATGTTACTTATATGTAAGGGTGTAGGTCTGTACATATGTTGTATATAATATGTTTAAATGTGTGTTATATATGTGTACACTTTGGGAGCAAGCAACTAAATTTCATTTTCAATGTGTGCCGCTGTACCCACAGTAAAAAATAACAATAAAGATTATCTAATATCTAAAGCCAGGCAGATGATTCCATTTCGAGAAGATTCAGTTTTTTCAGAGTGGCAATGCATTGCTCAGTGTAGGTGGGTGGGTTCTTGGGATTTCCCCCCCCCCTTTGCATTAGTGGCTCCCTTAACTAGAACAGCAAACACAGTATTGCTACAATAGCCAGAGGACCATTTTTCTGGAGAGCAGAGTCACCCCACCAGGCTGCTAGAAAGGGAGGGGAAAGGCAGCAGATTCCAGATAAGTTTAATGGTAGCAAATTGTAACTTGTTAAAGGCATCCATACCACTTGCTATCACATCCTATTTAAATGGTAATGACACACAGTTGAGCTCAAGGCCTAATAAGTACATAGAAGCTTGTTTTTTATTTTTTTTTTATTTTTTAAACTAACAAAACAAAACAAAACATAACACACATACACACAGTGTATACTCCTCCCTTTTTTTAAACAGCGATTTCATAACGGTAATCTTCTATTATTTAAATTTTTCCCCCTTATTCTTCTTTAGAATATTTGTCCTTGTTGCCCCGTTGTTTCTTATTTACATTTTTCTTCCTTCATACTATACTTCATACTAAGAATAATACATATTATTATTATTATACATTATTATACACACATTTTCCACTTTTGACCTTTCCACATTTATTCTCTTCTATTATTTCTAGTCTCCAACCAGTCATACCACTTGTTCCATGTTATATAGTACTCTGTGTCTTCCTTTTCTTTTATCTCTTTTGTTAATTTGTCCATCTCAGCACAGTCCAGGATTTTTCTTATCACTTCTTCCTCTGATGGTATATTCTCATTTTTCCAGAACTATTCTTGCTGTCATTGTTATATGTACAATTAAATAGCGTATTTCTTTATTACATTTTCTGTTTAAAATACCCAGCAAAAAGATCTCTGGTTTCCAATCTACGGGTTGGTCTATTATTTCTTCTATCCATCTTCTTATTTTAGTCCAGTATTTTTTCGCAACTGGGCATGTCCACCATAAATGATAATATGTTCCATGTACTTTTTTACATTTCCAACATGTTGGCAAATTGTTCTGGAACATCTTGGCAAGCTTTGCTGGTGGAAGATGCCATCTGTAAAACATCTTCAACTGGTTTTCCTTGAATGCCGCTGACATAGTCAATTTTATGTTTATTTCCCATATTTTTCCCATTTCTCCAATTCTATATTATATCCAAAAAATTTTGCCCATCTAATCATTGTGTCTTTGACAACCTCGTCTTCCATTTTATATCTCAATAGGTATTTGTATAAGTTGCTAATTAATTTTATTTCTGTTCCATGTATAATTTTATCCAATTCTTGCAGCTCTTTTTGTATTTCATATAATTTTTTGTCTTCTGTATATTTAGATTGGATTTGTATAAATGTCCATCAGTCAATCTCTCTGCCTATATCTTGTTCCAATTCTTTTTTTAAAAAATTTTTTTATTATTAGATATCCGTTTGTACATGTAAACAAAGAAAAAATTCAAGTTAAAGCCATTCAACTTAATACAATCATTTCAAATTTGTAGACCTTCTTCACTCTGTATATCCAAGTTTAACTATAAGCCAACTACATTTTAAAAAATTTTTAATTTCACTTCTTTTCAGATCAATCCATTGGACATCAAACAAACAAGTCATCTTATTAAAATTAATAATTTTCATGTCGATACACCCATCCCTTCAACAAGTACATTCTTAGTCTATTTAATACATATCTTCCATTAATCAATAGATATATATTTGTACATGTAAACCAGGGGGAAATTCAAGTTAACTGCTATCCAACTTAATACAGACGATTTAAATTTGTAAACATTCTTCACTCCGTATGTCAAGATTTAACTATAAGCCAGATACATTTTCTTTGATTGGTGTTTCTCTTGTATGTAGTCTATCCAATCTTTCCAGTCTATCATATATTGTTCATTTGAGCGATCCTTCAAGTATGCCGATATTTTAGCCATTTCTGCCAAATTTATTACTTTCAAAGTACATTCTTCAATAGGTGGTATTTCTGGCTTATTCCAGTATTGTCCCACCAACAGTCTCGCTGCTGTGATCAAGTTCAGAATTAAGTTCGTCTCTGTGGTAGTACAGTCTTTTATAATCCCTAACAAAAACAACTGAGGTAGAAATTCAATACGCTTTTTCAAAATGGTTTGGAGTGTCCACCATATTTTTCTCCAGAAGGCTTTAATTTTTCTACATGTCCACCATACATGAAAATATGTAGCCTCCATACTATCACACCTCCAACATTTAGGTTGGATGTCTGGATAGATATATGATAATTTTTTCGGGTCTAGATGCCACCTATAGAACATTTTATAAAAGTTTTCCCTTAAATGTTGCGCTTGCGTAAATTTTACATTTCTCACCCAGATTCCCTCCCATGTTTCCATCGTGATGGGTTGCCCAAAATCTTGTTCCCACTTTACCATACAATCCTTGACTACTACAGTTTCAGAGTCAATTTCTATCAGTACACTGTACACTCGTTTGATATGCATGCCAGGTACACCCTGTTCCTTCATCTGCTAGCGTATTTGATGGCTTTAACGAAAACACATTTCCTTCTTCCGTTACAAGTTTACTATAGGGCACCACATCCTGACCTTGTAGTATGTTTATGTCCCCTATTGCGTGTCCAGGGATCGTACAGATGGGAATCTTTTCGTGTAGTAGGTACTGATATTTCTTCCAGACCCGCAACAGCGGGATTCTCAGTGGGTGCTCCTTGAAGCTCTTGTCCACCTTCTTGTCGTACACTAGGTATGCGTGCCAGCCATATAGTAAACCATTTCCTTCAATATTCAATACTCTGTCATTCGTTATATTAATCCAGTCACTCATCGCCACCAGTGCCGCCGCATAGTAATATAACTTCAAATTGGGCATTTTTAAACCACCTCTTCTCCTTGTATCCTGGATGATTTTTAATTTAACCCTTGGTTTCTTGCCATCCCAAATAAATCTGTTAATGCCCTTCTGCCATTCGTCTAGTTCCACTTCCTTTTTGAGTATAGTAGCATTTGAAAGAGAAATAAAAATTTTGGCAGTACATTCATTTTTACTGCCGCTATCCTGCCCAGCAGGGACAGTTGTAATGTTTTCCACCTGACCAGATCTGTTTGTATCTTGTTCCACAACACCTCGTAATTATTTTTATATAATTTCCCATTTGTAGGTTCAATCTCCACTCCTAAGTATTTAACTTTCTTAACTATTTCACAGCCCGTTATTCTTTCTAAGTCCTGTTTTGAGTTGTTGTCTAAATTTTTAACTAGCATCTTCGTCTTAGATATATTTACTTTGAAGCCTGATACCCTACCATAGTCCTTAATTATCTCCATCAGTCTCCTGGCTGATTGTGCTGGTTGAGCCAGTATCACCAGCAGGTCATCCGCGAAGGCACATAGTCTGTAGTCCTGTTGTCTAATCCGTATGCCTTTTATGTCATCTGCCGCTCTTATCTTGTTCAGTAGAACCTCCAGCGTTAAAACAAACAGCAAGGGGGATAGCGGACATCCCTGTCTAGTACCTTTCTCTATGTTAAATGAGTCTGTTAAGTCCCCATTCACAATGATCTGGCCTGTTTGTTTCTGGTAAATTGCCAATATGGAATTAATAAACTGTTCTCCCATTTTCATCCCCCCCAATCAGTTTTGTCAGAAACAGCCAATTCAGTCTATCAAAGGCTTTTTCTGCATCTACAAAGATGAGAGTAGCGGGCACCTGGTTATGCCTTTCCAAATACTCTATTATATTAAGAAGTTGTCTTACGTTAGTTTTCATCTGACGTCCTTGTATAAATCCAGTTTGGTCTGGGTGAATTATTTTTTGTAACACTATCATTAATCTGTTAGCCAGGATTTTTGCAAAGATTTTGTAATCCGTGTTCAATAGCGAGATGGGTCTGTAGTTTTCTGGTTGAGCGTTGTCTTTTCCCTCTTTAGGGATTAGAGAGATGTAGGCTGTTTTCCACAACGGTGGAACTTGACCACCTTCTTGTATGTTGACAAATAGCTCTCTAAGGGGTTCTATCATTTCCTCTCGAAGATACTTGTAATAGGTCGCTGTTAATCTGTCAGTCCCGGGCGATTTTCCCTTTTTCAATTGTTTAATCACTGCAAGTATTTCTTCTTGTGTGATCAATGCATTCAGGCTATCTCTTTGTTCATCGGTGATTATCAATAACTTTTCATTTTGCAGAAACTTATCTATCTCTTTGTCTTGTGTTTTCTCTTCAGCGTATAACTTGGAGTAGAATTTCTTGATCATTTCCTGTTGAAACTCTTCCTTTCCTTTATACTCTATCTTTTCAATTATGCGGGATTTTTGCTTCTTCCTTAATATATAAGCCAGCCACCGACCAGGTTTATTGGAATTACGGAATGTCCTATGCTTTGCATATTGTATATTCCTTGCCACTTGATCTGCCATCAACAAGTCAAATTGTTTCCTTAAAATCTTGATTCCCTCTTTGGTGACTTTGTCCTCCGGTCTTTTTATTAATAGTTGCTCTTTCTTACTTATCTCATCTTCTAACTCCTTTCTTTTTTGTTCTTGTTTGCAACCGTGCCTTTTGTTCATGTCCATGAGAATCCCACGCATGTATGCCTTGCTGGCGTCCCATATCATTTCTATAGGTGTCTTCTTATTCATATTTATGCTAAAGAATTCCTTCATAACATTTTTGCATTCATCCACATTTATATCGTATTTAAACAGGTTTTCATTAATTCTCCAGGATCTCCTAGGTTTCTGTCCATGTCTTAATTCCATCCACACCGGGTTATGGTCTGTTAGTACTTTGGGTAAGATTTTCACCTTCTTTAGGCTAACAAGCAAGTCGCTTGTTGTTAAAATAAAGTCAATTCTAGAGAATGATTGGTGTCTGTCTGAGAAAAAGGTAAATTCTTGCTCTTTGCCATGTCTTTCCCTCCAAATGTCTATCAGTTCGAAGTCATCCTTTATGTCAAAGAAGGATTTAGGCAACTTGGAGTGTTTTTGCGGGTTTGGTGCTGTCTTCTTTTTATCCAGGCCGACCTCTATGACACCATTCCAGTCTCCCATTATAATACATGATCTGTAGTTGAGTTGTATTAACTTTTTATGTACCAATTTGTAGAATTTTCCTTGTTGTTGATTTGGTGCATATATGCCCATCAAAAGAATTTTCTTATCATCTTTTACTATTTCGATTGCTAGATATCTACCTTGAGAGTCTGACTCTATTAATTTAGCTCTCATATGCTTCTTCACATAGATGACTATGCCATTCTTCTTAACTGCTGCCGCTGCAACAAATTGTGTGCCTAGCTTGTTGTTGGTTAAATATTTCTGGTCCGTAGTTCTGATGTGTGTTTCTTGTAAGCAAATTATATCATTTTTACCTTGATTCAGATAATGAAATATTTTCTTCCTTTTCTGTGGGGAGTTTAACCCGTTAACATTCCAAGTCAAATATTTACTTGTCATGATCGGCTTCGGGACACTCCTGCCAGACCACTTCCGCTTTTTCCCCTGCTTTCCTCTTTGGTCTCGCTCCCATGGTATCCAGGTTGGTGTTCATATTGCTTTGTGGGATCTTCTCTTGCTGTTCTATGCGTTTAGTAGTAGCCCTTGTCTGCCTTAGCTCTTTAATCTGTCCTGCTTCCATGATTTTATTGACGTCCATCTTCTGTGCAGTTGCATCCCGAGAAGCTCCTTTTTCTTCTCCTACTGCTGTGGCGGTCTGTGCTTCTGGGGAGTTTGATCGTTGTTCTAAGTCCATTCCTCTTTCACGTGGCCAATCTACATTCTCCAGTGTTGTGGGCAGGGATCTCCCCGCCTTCAGTTCCTTTTCCATAAATTCTTTTGCTTTCCGGATTGAGTTCAGATGGTATCTTCTGCTTTTATAGAGTAATGACATTCCAGTTGGGGCTTCCCATCGATATTGTAGAGCGCGTGTTTTCAGTTCAGTGACCAAGAACTTGTAGTCTTTTCTTTCTCTTAACATCTTGGGGGGGATCTCTTTCAATATCACCACCTCTTGCCCCTCTACATACAATTTCTTGTTAT
Organism: Bothrops alternatus; assembly: GCA_034064705.1. Classification (NCBI taxonomy): domain Eukaryota; kingdom Metazoa; phylum Chordata; class Lepidosauria; order Squamata; family Viperidae; genus Bothrops; species Bothrops alternatus. The sequence goes on along the minus strand of JARGCV010000230.1, from coordinate 1,192,697 downwards.
AGGATGTTGTAGAAATATGGTCTCTGAATCCCTTTGTTACAAAATGGATAACCACATCTCTTGGTAGATTTTTGTTTTTTGCGATCCATGAGTTGACTCTGTGGATTCTGTCGATTTGCCAAGAGATATTTTCAGCCTTCTCTCCCAGAAATTGTACCAAGGCTTTTACAAAAATTCTTTTCAAATCTTCTTGCTTTTCATTTGTTGATTCTCCCAGTCCCCTGACCCTGATAGCTGACATCATCTGCCAATATTACATCATAGTTGATTGGTCCTGCACCTCACTTCTCATCTCAGCCATCTGGCCCTCAATTTGGCTCTCCACCTCTTCCATCCTTTTTTCAATCCCCTCCCAGACATTCTTAAAATTTTTCTCAATATCTTCTCTCATTTTCTTATTGTTTGTTTGTATTGTTTCCTTGATTTGGTCTAGGTCTTCAGCAACAGCTTTGCTTTGTTCTTCCATCTTCCTCTCCAATTCTCTGCTTTGTTCCTTCAACTTCTGTTCTAGTTCTTTGCCTTGTCTCTCCATCTGCGTACCCATTCCCCCTATCTTCTTATCCACTTCCTCCACCCTCTTTTCCACTGCCTCCAGCTTTTTCTCTAGTTTTTCATACATTGCTGACATTGTCTCTTTTAATTCTTTCATCATTTGCATTTCTGGGGAGGCCTGGGTAGACAGGGGGGCCTGGGATTCCGTAGGCATGGAGGAAGATGAGGGGACAGGTAGGTTGCTCCCTGGTATTTTAAGGAACTGGCCTGGGGAGGGTGTTGCCACCTTTGAGGGTATTATTTTGGACTGCTTAGTGGCCATCCTGAGTTCAGTCCCCTGTTAGCCAAGCTTTTCTAATGCATAAGATTAATTCTTATATTGCCAAGATGCTTCCTTTTATAGTCTTTTATTATTATTATTATTATTATCCTCTTGTAGCCTTTTTATTCTTTTTCTTATGTATATTTTGTAAGGTTTTTTTAAGGTTTGCATCTAGACTGCCCTCTAGTGTTCACTCTTGCAATGCCGTCTCACTTTCCACTTTCCCTCTCGTCCGGCTACTTTCGTTTTAGAGTGAAAGTAGTCGCCATCTTGGATACTTTTTGTTTATTGTGAAAGTAGTTAATCAGCTGTATAATATAAGAAATACTTGCTTTTTTAGGCTCTTGCGTTCAGTGCATCTGTCTCCTTGCCTCTTTAGCGAAGTTTTCCTCACGCGGAGGTTGGTCTTAGCTTGTAAGTCTGTCAGCCGACAGAGAAACGGCTCCTGGCTGGAGCAGTCGTGAGCGCCTGGGGGAGTCCTCCTTCTTTCTTCCCGAACTCTTTTCCAGGGAATTTTCAGAGGCTCTCGACCCCACTCACCGCTCTTGGCCCCCTCTCCGACCGAGGAGGGGTTTTTTTCTGCCGCGAAAAACAGCTGTTTTGCGCTGTTTTCGCGGCTTTTCAAGTCCCGGAGTTAGGAGCCTCACAGAAGCGGCTGCTTTCGTGCCTTGCGCATGCGCGCCTCCCTTGTTCCAATTCTTGTTTTGTTTTCAGATTTCCCTGTTCATTTACTAATTCCTTGTATCTAATTATCTTATTTATATCCAGTAGGTTTGGATGTTTCAGAGCTTCTGTTGGGGATAGCCACATTGGAATTCTTATATAATGTTTTGTTTATTTTTTCCCAAGTCTGTAGCAATGCATTCCAACTATGCATTTGAAAGTATCTGTATATTTTATATTTTTCGTCCCATAGGAATGCATGCCACCCCTGCTTGCAAGTCAAAGTACATAGAAGCTTAATAGTTTTCTTGGCAATAATATGGGAATAGTTTGTTATCTTTTCACAGAGGTGATTTTTTTGACTTTCCAGTCAATCCGGATGTTACATATAAATCTCAGTTTTCATCTTTGCAGCTTTATCCTTCAGCCAAAACAATCCCAACTATTGTATGTATAAGAAGGAAGCAATAGAACCCTTGAGGGAGCTTGAAAGAGGCCCTGAGATCTATTTTTCTGCTGAGTTTCGAGACAGTCAGGGGAGGGGCATGCCGCGAAACCTAGTTTACACAAGATTTTTTCCCCCTAGGATTTTCCTAAGAATTTTACGGATCATTGCAGAAAAGCAAGAAATGATGTTGCTGACTTTTAGTACAGTAAGTGGGAATGGGAGGGGTGGAAGAACTGCCAGAAAGAATTTGGAGCACATATAGCCTTGGGATCTGAGATTAACCATCCCTGGTTTAAGGAACTACAGTTAGTCCTCGACTTACAACCACAATTTTGAGCCCCAAATCTTTGCTGCTAAGTGAAACATTTGTTAAGTGAATTTTGCTCCATTTTACGACCTTTCCTGCCACAGTTGTTAAGTAAATCTGGTTTTCCCATTAACTTTGTTTGTCAGAAGATCACAAAAGCTGATTACATAACTCTAGGACACTGCAATCATCATAAATATGAGTCAGCTGTCAAGTATCCGAATTTTGTTCACATGACCATGGGATGCTGCAATGGTCCTAAGTGTGAAAAACAGTTATAAGTTACTTTTTTCAGTGCCCGTTGTAACTTCAAACAGTCACTGCCTGTATAGGGTAGTCCTTGTTTAACAACCAGAACTGAGACCTTCAACTCTGTTGCTAAGACATGCAGTGATTAAGTCGGGACATCACATGACTGCAACAGACTTAGGATGTCACTTCACTTTTGGTGGCTAAGCAAGTTACCTGCATTCATTAATTGAGACATCATATGACCAGGAGTTGCAATTTGACTGCTGGCTTCTCTATTGACCCGTTGGAAGCGAGTTGTGAAGCACCTAAATTGCAATCACATAATTGCAGGATACTGCAACTGTTGTAAGTGTGAAACATTGGTCATAAAGTTACTTTTTCAGCACCGCTGTAATCTTGAATGGTTGCTAAACAGGCAGTTGCTAAAAGAGGACTACTTGTGTTAAAAACAGTTCAGGGGAAAAGGTTTGCAACTCCAAAGATATTCAGTGAAGACACAGCATGGTCACTGAGTATTTTTGGAGTTGCAAATATTTCTCCCTGAACTGTTTTAGGCCCTGAACTCACTGAGCCCAGAACTCCCAATTTCCTATAGTCAGGAACTAAAAGAAACTGTTGGAAGGCTAAGCCAAATTATCCTGTGCTTCATACTCCTCAACTTACAACTTCATTAATGACCATTTGAAGTTGCAACGGCACTGAAAAAAGTGACGTATGACCATTTTTCACAACCATTGCAGCATTCCTCCTTGTCACATGATCAAAATTCAGTCACTTGGCCATTGGTTCATAGGTATGATGGTTCAGTGTCCCGGGTCATGTGATCACTTTTGGGGAAGGTGGAAAGTCAATGGGGAAGCCAGATTCACTTAACAACCTTGTTACTAACATAACAATTGCAGTTGTCAACTGATTCACTGCAGTGTGGCAACAAAAGTAGCAAAACGGGGCGCAAAACTGAATCATTACCTCACTTAGCAACAGAAATTTGGGGCTCAGTTGTGGTCGTAAGTCAACAACTACCTGTAGTGCACTCTTTTGTTGCAATGCCCAAATGGTGTACCTTCTTTTTCCTATCTCCTTGTTGTTTTTCTTCTTAGTTCGTGGTGCTAAGAAGCTCAGGAGTGGCAACTGCTTCCAATCCTCTCTAGTTCTATAGCCCAAGTTAGTTTTGCAAGCCCCACAGCCAAGTAGGGGGGAACTGAGAGCTCCCTTCTTTGGCTGGGAGACAGGTATTTTTAATGAAGGATGCTCATGCTCCAAGAATGACAATTTCCTGTCTCAACATGTGTATATTTTGGTAATGATTTATAAGGGAATTTGATGAGTCAGCAGTTCCTGCAACTTCTTCTCCTCCATGAAATTATTGCAGGAGGCTTCTTTCAGCCTATCTGCCTCACCCTACACATGTAAACACACACAGACACCCACAAAACTGATAGGAGAGCTGTCAGGACTTGATAGAGGAAAGGCTCAGCCCTTTCAGTAACAGAAAAATAGTGTTAGAGCTGCTGTTTCCCCCCCCCTCATTTTTTGCCAGAAGAAAGGAGATTGTCTCCTAAATCAGGGTTGGAGTTATGAGGACACTGAGCCAGAAGAGTTATAAGATAAGATAAACTTTATTGTCACTTTTTTCTGTGGACACATTGGGACACATTAAAAAATGAAATTCTGATATCCTCTCTCTCTCTCTCTCTCTCTCTCTCTCTCTCTCTCTCTCTCTCTCTCTCTCTCTCTCTCTGTGTGTGTGTGTGTGTGTGTGTGTGTGTGTGTGTGTAGTGTATATATGTGTGCATATATGTGTGTATATATATACATACATATACATATATATACGTAGATATACATACATATGTGTATGTATATGTATATTTATATACACACATATGTGTATACATATATATATTAATCACAGACCATTTAGAATACATAGTGGGGGAAAACTCTTGGGAGTTAACAAGGTTGATATTATATGGTACAAAGCTATTACAGAATCTAACTCGGCTTCAGATACCATGAAGCCTCTGCCCTTCCACCCCAGAAGGTAACAAAGAAAACCAATCAAGGAAAGGATGTGTAGCATCCCAGACAATATTGCGGACCCTGGTCAAGCATCCTTTCTATGCCATGTCCTGGACAGAAGGAAGTGAACTTCCAATAATATTTTCTGCTGTCCTTACCACTCTCTGCACAGCCTTCCTGTCCGAAACCTCCAAACCACACAGTAATACAATACGACAGGATGCCTTCAATCATCCCTCTATAGAAAGTGGAGATTAGATATAGATAGATAGGTAGGTAGGTAGGTAAGGTAGGTAGGTAGGTAGGTAGGTAGGTAGATAGATAGATAGATAGATAGATAGATAGATAGATAGATAGATAGATAGATAGATAGATAGATAGATAGATAGATAGATAGATAGATAGATAGATAGATAGATAGATAGATAGATAGATAGATGATGGATGCATGGATGCATGGATACACGGATGGACGAACGGATGGACAGACTGACAGACACCTAGACTGATCTCAGCTATTCCTGACTTATTTGAATCAGGATCATGCCACTTTCTTCTAGCAAAAGCTACAATTTAAAACGGAAACAAAAGGGAAAAAATACATCTCAGAGGACTGCTTAGGAATGGGTCATCCAATCATGAGGTTATCACATGAGACATTCTGTTATTTTGGGTGAGCTTTTTGGCTTTGTAGATGTTAGAAAAAATAAGTATCATTGGCCTTTTTTAAAGAAAAAACGAAATTGAGGGTTTTTTTAACATTACAATTAACATTGCTTAAAAGGCATTATGTAAATCCATTACCACTGCAAAAAGGCTATATAATTTAGAACAGTGTTTTTCAAACTTGGCGTCTTTAAGAGGTGGACTTCAACTCTCAGAATTCCCCAACTGGGACTTGAAGTCCACACATCTTAAAGTTGCCAAATATGACAAACACAGCTTTAGAAGAAAAAAACTTAGCAATTATACAAATTAATAGACTCAATAAAGGAGGGGGACTATTCTAAACCATCTAAATAAAAAATAAAAGATGAGAGAAAAAGATTCTTAAATACTACAAAACATATAAGGAAAGAATCACAAGAAAAAAATCATTGGAAAAATATCTAAATATAGAAAGAAGAACTACTAACATATGCAATGAGAATAAAAATCAGATTTCATTTTTCTACCCTGCAAGGCCCAATATTTAGTCTACTTTCAACACCAGAAAAGTTATCTGATTCCTGCTATGATTAGAACCAGGAATTACTGTATCAGGATTACAAGAGAGATTAAGATAATTCTCAATGGGAGTTCTGGAACCAATTAGAGATAGTATTTATTTCTGCAAGCTTTTCAGTCCTTAGGTTTATGTATTTTATCTTTGGCTATCAAGGGAGCCACAAAGATGTATCTATGAGTTTAACCAAATTGCTATTTTAATCCTTCATTGTAATTTTTCTTTTTGATTGTATTTTATTTAATTGGTGACTTTTACCTTTCTTAAAATTACCTTGATCATTTTTTTAAAACATCATCAGCTGTTCAGCCTGTCGCTTCTGGAGGAGAAAGCCAACATACAATTATTGTGATTAATTATTTTCACAAAATCAAGCAAAATGTGCTCAGATTACAAATGAAAATTGCACTGCACAATTTTTTAAAAAGCAGAGTGATTTGAATGCTTATGACTTATTTTCTGAAGGACTACCTATCTTGGCACCACGCCATTGGTCACATACTTGGTGGATGTCAAATGAATAAATAAAAAGTACTATCATCTGAAGGGGGGGGAATTGCTCCATTTGACCTTGCCACTGAAAATTGGCTTATTAAGAGGAGAATCAGTGTAGTTTTAAAAGATAATGCAGAACCAAAGTGATTGTGTTCTTCTCATTCATTATAGTTAAGCAATCTTCTCCAATTTGCCAACTCCCAGAATTCCCCAGCCACCATAACCAAAGGCCAAAAGATCATGCTAAGAAGGAATTCTGGGGACTGCTGTCCCAAAACATCTGGAAGATGCCAAGTTGGGCAGAACTGAAGTAGAATAAGATTTCAGTTATACAGGTAGTCCTCAATTGAACCCAAAATTTCTGTTGCTAAGCAAGACAGTTGTTAAGTGAGTTTTGCCCCATTTTACAACCTTTCTCTCCACAGTTGTTAAGTGAATCACTGCAGTTGTCAACATGCTTGTTAAGTGAATCTGGCTTCCCCTTTGACTTTGCTTGTCAGAAGGTCGCAAAGGGTGATCCTGTGACCCCCATGCACTGCACATGCACTGCAACCGTCACCAATAGGAACCAGTTGCCAAGCATCTGAATTTTGATCACATGACCCAGGGGAATACTGCAACGGTCATAAGTGTGAAAAATGGTCACAAGTCACTTTTTTCAATGCCACGGTAACTACAAACTGTCACTTAATGAACTGCTGTAAATGGAGGATGACCTGTAGTATATGCTTGATGTGGAAGTATTGACTGTCTAGAAACAATCTTTTCAGTTTCCAAAATGGGAAGAACTTATGATGCTTCAGGGGAGGCAAAGGGTCAACAAAAAAAAAGCTACTTAAAAGAAGAATACTTCCGTTTTAAAAAAAAATCCTCTTTGGCTGATTCAGAAGGTGATACTACCGGTAGCTGTTTCATGACACAGAGTGAGATGTTGGGAAACTTGAACAGATACTCTTTTTTTCAGGATGAAACACAAACATGGAGGGGGAAGAAACATCAAACATTTATGGCAGAGCTCAACAACTAGGCTGCCCACCCACCCATACTTAAAATGTTTTTAAAAGTTCTTTTAATTAAGAATAAAGACAAAATTGAGTGCAGCACAGCACCAACCAGCAGTATAATTTTTATGCAGAATAATTTTATACATAAAAATTATTACCTAAAAAATTACATAAAGACTGAAGAATGATGGTGAATTATAACTCAAGGCTTTGAAAACAGGACCTTTGGGCCAGAAAACAAACAGATGAGTAGATATAAATTACAGCTATCTAGATTTCATTTAAATATAATGAAAAACTTTCTGAACAGCAGAACAATTTACCTTGGGATAGTGTAGGTTTTCCAACTTTGAAAGTTTTTAAGAAGAAGCTGGGCAACTACCTCTCCCAGATGATTTAATTGATTTACCTCTCCATTCTGCTGGCTGGAGAATTCTGGAAATTGAAGTCCACGCATCTTCAGGTTGTCAGGTTTGAAAAACACTGAACTAGATTATCATTCATTCATTCATTTGATTTATATAGCCGCTCACTGTGACAGATGGTCCTGGGGGTAAGACCACAATTGAGCCCAAAATTTCTGTTGCTAAGCAAGACAGCGGTTAAATGAGTTTTGCCCCATTTTATGACCTTTCTTGTCACAGTGATTAAATGAGTCACTGCCATTGTTAAGTTAGTAACATGGCTTCTTCACTAACTTTGCTTGTCGGAAGGTCGCAAAAGGTGATCACATGACTCTAGGACACTGCAAACGTCATAAATAGTTGCCAAACATTTGAAGTTCGATCACGTGACCATGGGGATGCGGCAAGTGTGAAAAACGATCATAAGTCACTTTTTTCAGTGTCGTTGTAACTTCAAATGATCGCTAAACCAATGGTTGTAAGTTGATGATCTTTTTTTTTTTTTTTGCTATTTTATGAGACTTTATTAGACAGGTTGCTCTCAAAATTCCAGATGTGCCTTCTGGTCCAGAGATTGACTGCTTATGCTTGTACTGTGGAATCTGTATTTCTTAGCAAGGTTGAATGGAAACACAGATTGTCTTTAGAGGAGCTCTGGTGCCTCATTTGTATAGCCCTTTGTTAAACCATTTATGTAGCCTGAACAGAAGTCTCTCATTTCCTTATAGAGCATTTTCAGTTTTCATTTGAATCTTGTTTTATTTATTTCTACAAAATACGGTCTGAAGCATATGGCCCTCTTGGGTCTCTCTCTCTCTCTCTCTCTCTCTCTCTCTCTCTCTCTCTCTCTCTCTCTCTCTCTCTCTCTCTCTCTCTCTCTCTCTCTCTCTCTCTCTCTCCCTCCCTCCCTCTCTCCCTCCCTCTCTCTGTGTCTCCCTCTTTTCTCTTTCTCTCTCCCTCTCCCTCCCTCCCTCCCTCCCCCTCTCCCTCCCTCCCTCCTACTGTCTCCCTCTCTCCCTCCCTCTCCCTCTCCCTCTCTTCCTCCCTCCCTCCCTGTCTCCCTCTCTCTCCCTCTCTCCCTCCCCCTCTCTCTCTTCAGCACACCCATCTGTTGCACTTTTTAAAAGAATACTGCAGTCCATGAAAAAGCAGCAAATGGTTGGCCATTGGGATTTATTCTGGAGACAGTTTTATTCCATGGGAGAGGAGAGAACTTTGTGGAATTGTCTGCCCAGGATACCAGATTAACTGGCCTTGAGCCATGTGTCACTTGATACAGAGAGAAGGAGGAAATGTCATTAGCTATTATGTCTCCAGCAGCAAAATATATCTTTAGAGAGGTTTGGCAAGAAGGTAATAAGGATGCCAATCAAAGAAATAACAAAAATCCTCACTTGTGCCTGTGACTTGGGGAGGTATCTGTCTGAGCCACTTCTGAATATTTTCTGTCAGTTGTGGACTTCAGATAAATTTCACTCCTCCTTGCTTTGGTAGCAGAGCTTGCATGTCTCCATTAAGATAATTTTCCTTATGAGCACAAAGAGCAGAGAGCAAACTGCAGTCCCTTCCAGCACTGATGATGTTACCTAGTAGGGTAATGAAACATCTGCAAGGAAACAGCCAGCTCAGAGTAGCACCGAGAAGTCCACATTTCGACCCTGAGCAAAAGATATTCTCTTCTATTGGTATCATTTTCCTAGTTCTCTGTAGACCACCAGCTTCTCCAATTATATCCAAAAGCCAACCAGGAACCAATTTTCTAGTAACATAGAGATTTACCAGTAGATTTTAATTCCAAATTGCTGCATTCCTGCTAAGTGGGTGGCGAATATTATAGCTTCACCTTTGCCACAAATTCATTTGACAGACAAAACCCAGCTCTGATCTCAGTCAGAATTATTTCTATGAGAGTCATCCTCTTGCATTTCCTTTTTCTCTTCTTTTCAGACCTAAACCACACAAAATAGTTTTGGTCCCTCTGTACTCGCAGCAGCCATATCTGTGAGCAGCATTGACTGCAGCTTGCTTTATCATATTTCCCATCCTTGACTCATCATGACTGTCAAGTATTAGCCCAGACTCTGTAAGGACGTATATAAGGAAAGAAAAAAAAATATCAAAGGAAACTGACAACAGCTCTAAAAGGAGATTTCAAGATTTCAAAAGGGTTTTCAAGCCTTGAAACCTGAACTGAGGATAGGGTACTCTACAGAGGGGGGGGGTCAAAAAGTCAAAATAGTTAATTGAAGGACACCTCTTTTTTAATATGCATCCCTAAGAGAATGACCTTGGGGGGACAAGAGGAAAAGCCACAGCCTACTCAACAGTCTGAAGAGAGATATCTCAGCCCCCAGAAGGAATGTGGATGGGGGATGGAGGGTGAAGAAAGCATCTCAGGAAGGGGCCTAGGACAACTCGCCTTGGCCAACTTGCTGCAACCAACTTGCCACGGGACAAGAGTTACACTAATATCAAAGAAAAGGTGAAATAGAATCATTAAAGAAAAGATGCAAAAGAAGGGACAAAATGAAATGTGAATGAGAAAAAATATTTTTTAATTATTTTAAATAATTAAATTGAATTGTTGAATTGTCTCATGGTGAGTTGGCTGTGGTGCCAGAAAGGACCTCCCTAGTTTTCAGGACAGGGGAGAGGTGCTTTCAGATTTGCAAGATTCATTTACTTATGCTTTGCATTCCTTATTTGGAATACCTGAAAAGGCCGGCAGCATCAGAATATGCAGGAAAAAATGGGGTGGGACTTCTATTATATAGTCACAATTATCTTGACTTTCATGACACTTACCAACAGTAAACATCATGACTCAGAGTCCATATACCAAGCTGGACCAGATGTAAGATGTATTTAATCTGTATTTGTGGGTTTGGTTCTATAAATTGCTAGAAATTAATTAAGGACATTTTTCTTTTTTTACATGAACCTGATGGTTTTAATTGGGCTTCATTTTCAATGAAGCCAATGTCACCTCCAGGGAGAAGCCATGCTAGAGGACTGGGGCCATCATGGAGAACCACCATCTTTGGAATTTGGGCCCATCTGCTTCCTGGAAATGGGACACTCCCAACATTTACTTGTGGGAGGGTTACTTTGGACAGGTTGAATCCAGTTGTATCTGGCAATTGTGAGGATATCCAGGCACCAAGCCATATAACTTAAATTGTGCCCAGTAGACAATTGGCAACCAGTGCAGATCTTTCAGTACAGGGATTATATTGTCTCTGAACCTTGCACTATTTAACCAATTAGCTGCTGTATTTTCATCAGTTGCAGATCAGCCTCTTCCAACTTGATGCCTATCTCAATTCCAATACCTCCTGCAAACATCAGGATATCATCGCCCAGAATTACCCAGGCATTTTTGAAAATTCTGGAAAACAAAATCTAGAGTCCAGACATCTGGAAGGCAAATGGGGGGAGTGGGGAAGGCCATGTTAGACTTCTATAAACTTCAGTCAACATGACCAACAAAATATTATATGGATACCTTGGTGCTTTCTGAGCTTGTTAGTTTTCTTGCAGATATTTCATTACCAAACTAAGTAACGTCATCGACACTGATGATGTTACTTAGTTTTATAATGAAACATCTGCAAAAAAAACCACCAACTTCAAAAAGCCTCAAGAACCCCCTCAGTTTAACCCTGAGTACAAATATTCTTTTCAATTAGTAGATATCAACCCCAAATTATAGAAGTCTGCCATAACTCTGAGGGGAGCTGATATTTTGGATTATCAGATTCTTCCCAAGAATCTAAGATAAAATTATTATTAACATCAGTTCACAACAATGTCAAGTCACAGTTGCCAGTTACTTAATGGGCACTGGCCTTCATACACATTGAGTTTTCCCCAAGAACCTAGGATGTCATAATATATTGATGTAGTATTCATTACATACAGATCTGAGCAGTTTGGCCCTTTGCTATTGACAGATGGAAATGTTGTTAATGTGAATATTTTCTAAGTGCCATCCAAGATTTTTTAATATGACGCCCAGAGTTCCAGTAATCACTGGGATCACCACAGCCAGTTTATGTCATAATCTTTCGATCTTCGGATCTTGATACTTTCTGATCTTCTCCAATTCTTCTTATTTTGTGTTGCTGCTACTGTGATGGCATGCTGCTTCTTTCCTACAGTGGGGCATATGTTCAGATCCCTTAAACAAAGGATGCAAAGTAGTTTAAATCTTCTGCTGGTGAAATTTCAAAAAAAGCACAGACCAAACCCTTTTCCTGAGAGAGTCATGCAATCTCACCACAAATATGCTTCAGGCAGCGTTATTGCTGTTTACTGTGAGTAGGGAAATGTCAGTGTGTGCAGTTTTTGAATTTCTGTTTTGGGGAGAGAACCAAATTTCCCCTACAACTTCCTACATTTCAAAAAATTGTCAGGGCCAGAAATTCTCTGAATTGTGACTTCACCAACTGTGGGTTAGTATGTCAGGGTTCCTGTTCCCGCCATTGTTCCTTCCTTAGTGCCAATGTCCTTGTCCCTTCTGATTTTAACAAAAGTGAAAGTGGGGGAGAGAAGGACCTCTTTAAGCCCAGAGGGATTTCTTACATTCATGTCCCACCTGTTACGTTTTGATGCTTCAAGCCATGTAGGTGGCAGCCAAACTCACATAAATGAGATTCTGGGTGGAATAACCTTTTTTTAAAAAAATTGAAAACAGTTTAAACAATTAATAGACAATTGGGAATTCTCAACACCCCTTGCAACTCATGATTCTATCATCTGGCCCAAGTGTTTAATGCTATTATAAAAACCAGCCAGCTGGGGATGTGTGTGTGTATATGTGTATCCCCAGCCGACTGGTTTTTAGATATATTTATATGGGAGTTGAAGTCCACACATCTTAAAGTTACCCAGGTTGAAACATTGTTCTAAACATTACAGTAGAAACCAATCATATCCTTCAATGTTTATTGTTTCAGTGGAGAGCTAAAACTATCTGCTGTTCTATAAGGCTGCCATGTCCAGATCTGTTAAATCCATGTGATGATGGTTCAATAGCAACTCTAAGCCATATGCTATTATACAACTTCCTATATAAGGACTCTAGGCAGAGCTTTATATATCCTGTCTTGAAGAAATTTCCAAATAGGGAATGTGATTTCTATTTAATGTACTATTCTCAGACAAGGAATCAAAAATAATCTCTTAAGTCACCCAGTTCTGGGCTACCATTTGTATGATATGCCATACAGTTATTTAGGATCAGAACTTCTTATAATAGTGTTTTATTTGGATTTATTTTGTGCTTAATTATTTTTAGATTCTATTATATTTTTATAACTCCTTTATACTTATTGTTTATCTCTTGTACACAAATATACCCATATATAGAGAAGGATGTAACACGTCTTTTATTCAATATTTTATTTCTATCAGGGCTGTATAAATAAATTTGAATTTGATTTGTTAAGTTTTGTTATTTGTGTCAGAAGCATCACAGTTGAAATAAGGCATATTATATCACATAACATTTAAAAAATAAAATACAAGATTAAAATATGTATAAATTAAACAAATCCTGCCTGGAATCTAGCAACATTATCTGTTAAATAAAGAACATCAAGACAGAAATAAGTGACCCATTCCCAGCTACTGTTTTTAAGAGAAGATTTTGTGCATCACATCCAGCACTAGAACCTTTGGAAAACATATTCTGAATCAAAACATTATAGGGGTGAATATTCTGAATCAAAACATTATATATAGTTTCCTGCTAAGCTGGGCAAACAAACAAGATATGTGAAGTCTCACATCAGAAGTATAATATGAAGAGGCTTTGAAAATGTAGCTTCACAAGATCTGCCATGGCCCATTGCCATTTGGGATGTGTTGGGTTATCCCTCCCATCATCCTCAGCCTGCAGTTATGATGGTGGCCAGATGGGCATTTTAGTGCTGCCCTCGGGCAAGCTGAAGAATGGTGGCTGAAATCTTCATGCTCAGGTTTGCACACTGTTCTAATTATTCACAGTTCTGTTCATACCCAGTTTTATGGATTAAACCGTTCTATCTGAGTTAGCATCCCATGAAGAGCTAAAATGAAGCCATTCATATGGCTCCTGAGTTATTTCAGTGAAGAACAGGAACAGGGAATTTTGCACTGTATCCTGCCAAAGGAGAGTTACAGTCCTTGATTTCTGTATGTTTCTTTGTTGTACTGGAAAGGTGTTTGGGTTTGCCAGTTGCCAAGAGGGGACCCAGGAGTGGCAGCTGGTCTTAGTGACAGTCTCTCTATTCAAGCAGACACAAAAAAGGGGGACTGAATTGTGTAATGTTAACAAACCATTTATTTATTTAAAAAAAACTTTTTTCCCTTTGCAGTGACAACAGATTTCTGACACCTCTGTTCTTTCTCAGGTGCACTATGCTAATGTGTAACAAAAAAAAAATAGGAACCTGTCAAACAGGTCTTTGTGACCTCTTGATGGAAAACCTCCAGCTGGCCCTGAGTCACACTTACAGCTACCCATCCCAGGCCCAGGCTGAGGAACAAGGAACATGAAGCCAGCCAAAGCAACTCAAAGAAGATGCCTGCAAAGGGGCTCCACTTCATGCCTTCTGCGTTCAGTGCAGAAGATCTGGGGGGGGGGCTGCATGTTGCAAAGGGTTTTGCTTTCAAGGTCTTCCATTATTCTTTTCTTTGAGTTAATGCTTTGAGGGGAATTAATGTCCCCAAATCTGGCATGTAACATGTAACAAAAGTTTTCTTCTCTGCAGGCTTTTTCTATGTGTTTTCTATGTTTTTCTGTCTTATATTCAGGGCTCTAGTCTAGAGAATTTCTTTCCAATTTCTCATGGTGGTGTTTTGGACTGACATACTTGGGAGTTTCTGGTGGCTGGTTAACTGTTAACATCTCTCCATTAATCTGCAGCCTCTCTGGCGGCTTATACTTTTCACTATGAAGGGCTGCTGGGAATAGTTCCTTCAGGAAAATCTCCTTTGGGGTTTAAGCTGGGGAAACTGCAGACCATCAAACAGATGATCTTACCATAAAAAAACTGGACCTGAAGGCAGGACAAGATGCAAGGGATGGAAATTAACCAGGGAGAGAAGCAACCTGGAACTAAGGAGAAACTTCCTGACAGTTAGGACAATTAATCAGTGGAACAACCTGCCTCCAGAAGTGGTGAATGCTCCAACACTGGAAGTTTTTAAGAAGAGACTGGACAGCCATTTGTCTGAAATGGTATAGGGTTTCCTGCCTGAACAGGGGGTTGGACTAGATGACCTCCAAGGTCCTTTCCAACTTTATTATTATTGTTGTTGTTGTTATTGTTGTTGTTAAATTCTCTCAACTTGCAACCACAATTGTGATCAGACATTCTATAGCTAAGCAAGGCAGTGGTTAACTGAGCTATGTCTGGTTTTATGACCTTTTTGCCACAGTTGTTAAGTGAAGTGTTGCACTTGTTAAATGAATCATGCAGTTATTAAGCCAATCCAGCTTCCCACATTGACTTTGTCTGTTGCAAGCCAACTGGGAAGGTTGCAAATAGCGATCACATGACCTTGGGATGCTGCAACCTTTATAAAGGCATGTCAGTTGCCAGGCACCTGAATTCTGATCATGTGACCATGGGATGCAGAGAACCAGTCACTTTTTTTCAGTGCCCTTGTAACTTTGAACAGTCACTAAACAAATTGTTGAAAGTCAAGGACTACCAGTAATACTGTGTTTCCCTGAAAATAAGACCCAACTGGAAAATAAGCCTTAACATGATTTTTCAGGACCCTCGTAATATAAGCCCCAACCCAAAAATAAGCCCCATTAAATTAAGATTGTCAGCAAGACAGATGCATTTAGTATTGTATTTCCCTGAAAATAAGACCTAACTCCTAATGAGTCTTTTGGAGCAAAAATTAATATAAGACCCAGTCTTATTTTGGGGAAAACATGGTAATAATCTTCTACTTCCAAAATAGCAAGAACAACTCCTAACGCAAAAATTCTATTCTATTCTATTCTATCCTATCCTATCCTATCCTATCCTATCCTATCCTATCCTATCCTATTCCATTCCATTCCAAGGCATCTCCAGAAGAAGGGGGGGTTCAATGACAAAAGGAGCATTGTGTCATCATTGTGCAAGGCCCACTCCATTGCTACATCCCTCAAGACAATGTGTGCAGTACAAAAAGCATGGCACTTCCATCACCACTGTGCCCCATTGATCTAAAGATTCTGATGAAAACATCAGCTCCTGCTGATGCCTGCCCAGGTTTAAGAGGAAGCAACATTGGCTTGGGCTGATCCAAAGCTCAACCGTGCACAAGGTAACATGTGAAATGCAGATCCTGCCTATGAGCCATTGGCTCAACCCATCCGGTCTTCACCCTCTAATGGGCACCTCCACCCAGTGAGGATACATGAAATGTATGTTTTTTTTAAAAAAAACAAAACCAAACCAAGAATACTACTACTACTAATAATAATATATTTGAGCATAAAAGAAGATCCACCCTCCTGTTACTAAGGCATCTCAAGAAGCTTGCCAGACAGATTCTGCCATGACACAGTAGCGGATGCGCTCTGACTGACAAGTTCTGGCAGTGGGAGAAGGCTGAGTCTTTGGAGAAGGTCGATGATTAGAGATAGGAAACTTGCAAAACGTTTTGGTCAAAGGGACTCCTGTTATATCTCTTCCCTCTCTCTCTCTCTCTCTCTCTCTCTCGTATATTCAGGCACAGGATTTTATATATAGCAAAAGGAATGGGACCCTTGCAGTGGTGGGATTCAGCTTATTTCCACCACTTTGGCAGAACCGGTAGCTAATTTTTTGTTGCCCAGCCCCAGAATGAACTTCCGGAAGCGGCATCCACACAGAGAACTGGTTGTTCACATATTTGAATCCCACCACTGGGCCCTTGCCCTATTTTCATGCAACCTTCAGCATACTTTCAAAGGGCACACATTCTTTTAATGCTTAAGTGAAAAGAAAATAGAAAAACAACTCCAGGAGGAGGAGGGGGGGAGGAAAAAGGAAGGCAAGAATAAACTAGCCTGAAGAGGAGGCATCAGGAGTAGAAAACTGGGGTAGAAAAAAAACTAAAGGTGAAACTTCCAGAAACATGTGTGGGTGCCCCTAATGAGCACCTTAATCTTCTCAGGCAGGCTTTGCCCCTGCTGGCAACTGACAAACGGGGTGGTGACACAGATCTGCACCCTACCTGGAGACCTCAGACCAGCAGAAACATCCACACCAGATCATATAATGCAGGTTTCCTAACCTTGATATGTGAATAGTCAACCCACAGTGAGAACAGTTGGCCTCCTGGAATTGTGGATGTTCCATCACTGGAGGTTTTCAAGAAAAAACTGGACAACTCTTTGCCTGGGATGGTATAAGGACTCCTCCCTTGGATAAGGGGTTGGACTAGAACACCTCTATGATTCTATGAATTCCCAGAATTCCCCAGCTAGCTATGCTGGTCTTGGAATTCTGGGAGTTGAAGTCCACATGTCTTGCCAATCCTGATGTAATTCATGGCTTTGTCTTCTGTCATCCTGCTTCTATCATGCTTGCTTGACCAGGGCTGAGCAACCTGAGGTTCTCCAGAGGTTACTAAACTACAACTCCTAGCAGAAGAAGCTATAGGTGACCAATAATGAAATGTGCTGGTAGGTTTAGTTCAGCAATAGATGGACAGCCAGTAACTTTGGTCTAGTGGTTAAAGTATTAGGCTAGAAACCAGAAGATCATGAGTTTTAGTCCTGCCTTAGGTATAAAAGCCAGTTGGGTGACCTTGGGCCAGTCACTCTCTCTTAGTCCAACCCACCTCACAGGATTGTTGTTGGGGAAAGTAGGAAGAAAAAAGAGCATTAGGAATGTTCGCTACCTTGAGTTATTTATTTAAAAAAATAGTGAAGTTGGTAAATAAATAAAAAATAAACAAAAGTGCCACTTTCTCAGTTCTTTGCTGACATGATATGTCCCAGTCCTAACTTGACCTTGTACCACATCCAGGCAAGTATGACGGACTTTCGGCATTTTGCTCATGGGGGAGAGCTGCTTAATTAGACTGTACAAGAGATTCCTAGGGACATTTACCTCCAGAAAATACCAACTATCAGCAAAAGCCAACTAATTACAAGCCCTTCTGCAGACAAATGCGGCAGGGGGGAGCCAAGACAGGATCCAAAATGGCTGCTCTGTCCAGCCAAAGCATCCACTGGACGCAGGGCTCCCATCAACGGCTTCTTCTGCCTTTTAATTAAAAGCAAACACTGAGCAGGAAGCCTAGCAGGAAACCTAGTCAGTGCAGCAGACCACAAATTGTTTTTTTTAAAAAAGGCCAAGTGGAAAGTAAATACAAGCTAAAAAATTCAGGAAGTTTGCACTTTTCTTGAGCTACTTGAATCCCTTGTGGGCCAACAACAGAGTGAGGGAGGAAAAGTTTCAAACAGCCATCAGCCCCACTGAAGGACGGGCACCAATAATATAGGAGAAGAGCTGTTTATGTCCTTTGTATGTGGGTTTTCTGAAAGGTTACATAGACAACCTTATCAATCACTTTCAGGACCAACCTGGGTACTCTCTCTCTCTCTCTCTCTCTCTCTCTCTCTCTCTCTCTCTCTCTCTCTCTCTCTCTCTCTCTCTCTCTCTCTCTCTCTCTCTCTCTCTCTCTCTCTCTCTCTCTCTCTCTCTCCAACCCCAAACCAATTAAATAAAAAAACTGTTTTGTAGATCTTTCTTTTTTTTTTTATTCGGATGGTCCATTTGAATAATGGGAGGCCATCAATGAGTCTTCCCAGATGGGCTACTTTTGAGAAGGGTGGGCTCCGAAGCCTCATAATCCTTGAGCCACGCAAGGCCATGAGGGTTGGGTTATGGCAGAGTTGAAGTCCATGGCATCTGAAGGGTGGCACAAGAGGCTTGAAAAGCCAGCAATTCCCACTTCCTGACTTTCTCACGTGTGACTCTGGGCAAGTCACATAATTCTCCCATGAGTCAATAGGAGGTGACTTTATCTATCCACCTGGGCAGAAAGGAGGCCTTCTACCTGCCCCTTGGCAAGCTGCCACATTATGTAAGTGTGGAGTTTAGCCCTGATAATGTTTACCTCCCCGGATGTTCCAGCCATGCCAGGACACTCCTGATCAGCTCTATAGTTTTGCAAGAATAAACATCTTTTTGATGGCTACTCTTTGCTCTTTGGAAAGGACAAAGGCAGATGTGGGGGGAAAACAAAGGCAAAGTGGGCAGAATATTCATTTACTTATATGTATCCCGTCTTTATTGTTTTAAAAATAACCCAAGGTAGTGACTACATCCAACACACCTTCCTCTTCCTATTTTCTTCGCAACAACATTGTGCAGTGGGTTGGGCTGAGAAAGAGGGACTGGCACAAGGTCACCCAGTTGGTTTTCCTGGCTAAGTTGGGACTTGAACTCACAACCCCCAGCTTTCTAGCCTGTTGCCTTAAGCAATAGAGTAAACTGGTTCCTTGTATCATATTTGCATCATGCTTCGAAGGGGGTGGTGTAGTCTCAAAATGAAACTTTTTTTTTACTGTTGATTTTTGGCAATTTTAAAGAGACATTACAGATAGGCCTCATCTTATGACCAAACTTGAGAGCAAAATTTCCATTGTCAAGCAAGGATGTTGTTAAGTGAATCGTGACCTTTTTGTGATAATTGATAAGTGAATCATGCATTATGCAAATCTCCCACTGACTCTGCTTGTCAGAAGCTGGCTGGGAACGTCACAAATGGTGATCACAATACCTGGGAGGCTGCAACCATTATAAACACATACAGGATACCAAGGGCTCGAATATGGATCACAGGATCGCTACAATGGTAGTAATGCAAGGAATGGTTGTAAACCACCTTTTTCAGCACTATTGTGACTCTGACCCAGTGGTGGGATTCAGCCGGTTCACACCACTTGGCAGAACCAGTAGCTAATTTTTTGTTGCCCAGGCCCAGAATGGACTTCCGGAAGTAGTGTCCACACAGAGAACCGGTTGTTCACATATTTGAATCCCACCACTGCTCTGACCGGTCACTAAATGAATGGTTGTTAAGTCAAGGACTACCTTTATGACACTGTGAACAAAACTGAGTCCATCTGCAGCCCTAGGGCTCTAGGTTGATCACCCCGGTTTAAGCTATATGGACTCTGATGGGACCCCAAATGGCAATGTCAAAGTGAGACGCTATGGGGCATATGCGGATACCAACACTTCACTGGGGAGGTTACTACTGTCACTTCCTGAGTCCCTCATCTTGCTGCTCTGACTTCTTGCTACTGTTTGCCCATCCTCTCCAAGCAGGCAAGCAGAATCACAATGAAAAGGAAGTACTAACAACTTTCTCCCTCTGGTTAGCTCTTGGGATTGTCCCTCCAAAGGAGAACAAGTGAATGAAGGGCAACTGTCAGCATCAAGGACACAATGGATATTACTGAAAGGTGGCCATATTTTTATGCAAGGACATCTAGTCCTTGATTTACAACATTTAATTTAGTGACCAAAGTTACAACAGCAACTGAAAAAAAGAGACTTATGACTGCTTTTCACACTTACGACCATTGCAGCATCCCCATGGTCACGTGATCAAAATTTGGATGCCTAGCAAATGGTACATATCTATGATGGTTGCAATGTCCCGGAGGTCATGTGATCACCTCTTGCGATTTTCTGGCAAGTAAAGGCCATGGAAAAGCCAGATTCACTTAACCACCGTGTTATTAACTCAGCAACTGCAGTGATTTTCTTAACAACTGTGGTAAGAAAGGTGGTAAAATGGGGCAACATTCACTTAAGAAGTGTGTCGCTTAGCAACAGGAATGTTGGGTTCAATTGTGGTCATAAGTCGAAGACTACCTGTAATAATACTCTTTGCTGAACTATTGGAGGGCGAACATCTGCTTGAAGGTTTCCTTTGTTTCTTAGTTCTCAGCGAGCCAAGACCAACTTTGAGAAGGAAGGATGGCAAACTCAACCCGTAACATTTGTCAATTAACTCTTCCCTGACATGATTCCAAGCTGCCATGAAAGACAGAGAGGAACTTTCCACCATATGGACCTACTGAGGAATAATAAGGCAGTCAAGGGTGTGAACACACATCCATGCATTCCATCACTTATGTACATAACAGTGTTATTCCTGTCAATGCCAGCAAGCGCTTGCTGACATTCCAAGAGCAAAAACAATTGTCATACCATTAAACAATTAATTGTCTTAGTCATCGTCTTTTTGGAAAACCAAAATCTACTTCTCAGTTCACCCATCCCATCCACCTGCCAGGACAGGCCCAATGTAAACAGGGGCATCTGCCAAAAATGGAGTCAGAGGTCAAGGGCAAACATTTCTGGAGTACAGATGGCTAAGACATTCCTGAAGGATCCCATCCTTCTATGGCAGTGTTTTCCCACTTTGGCAAGTTTAAGAGGTGTGGACTTCAGGTCCCAGAATTCCCCACTCAGCATGCTGGCTATGGAATTCTGGGAGTTGCAGTTCACACCTCTTAAACTTGCCAAGGTTACAAAACACTATTCTACGATGTCTGATGGTGATATATCCCAAAGTGCTATTTATAAAAGTTCTCCTGCATTTTTTTTACCAGTTTTCAATCTAATTGGGGAATAAAATTGTTTCCAGAGACAAATAGAATTAAGTACAATTCTGATAGGTCAGTGGTGGCGAACCTATGGCACAGGTGCCAGAGGCAACACTCAGAGCCCTCTCTGTGGGTATGCGCGCCGTCGCCCCAGTCCTAGGCCTTCAGCTGGGTTTTATAAAACCTTTTCGCTGTGTGCAAAAAAAAAAAAAAAAGGTTCAATCAGTCAATTTCAACTTCTCGCAGGAAAAAAAAGATCTTGCAAAGTTGGAATTGATTGAAATTTTTAGTCCCACCCAGTCTGTCGTTACCACCGTAGCCACGCCCACCCAATGGGCCACACCCACCCAATGGGCCACACCCACCCGGCACCCAACGATGCATAAGTGGGTTTTGGGTTGCAGTTTGGGCACTCGGTCTCTAAAAGGTTCGCCATCACTGTGATAGGTGGTACATAGTATTTTTGAAATTATTTAGCAATAGAATACCCAAGTCTTATCTTCTACTAAACAATCATATTACCATTCAAATCCAAGGGAAGGCATCCATAACTCCCTCTGGGAGATATTTTCAGACAAGATTGTTAAATGAATTTGGCTCTCCAATTGACTTCGCTTGTCAGAAGGTCGCAAAAGGGGATCCACATGACCCCAGGAAACATTACAACTGTAAGTTGCCAAGTGGCTAAATTTTGACCATGTGGAAAACGGTCTTTAGTCACTTTTTTTTTCAGTTTTGTTGTAAATAATAATGATAACGATAACGACAAGAACAACAACAATAATAATAATAGAGTTGGAAGGGAACTTGGAGGTCTTCTAGTCCAACCCCTTGCTCAGGCAGAAAACCCTATAGCATTTCATTTAGTGAATGGTCACTAAATGAACTGTTGTAAATCAAGGACTACCTGTAATTTGAAAAAAAAAAGTCTCCAGCCTCCTGAGAATGTTTGAAAAACAAAAACTTGCAAAGTTCACAGCTCATGTTAAATAGCAGCCCAAATTTGGCTAAAACATGAACTGAAAGCTTCTTCTGCCAATCCTGTAGGAGGTAAGGACCCTGCCTCTCTGCCAGTCCTTAAGCCTGTGGGTGCAGAAACCATGAAGGAAGCCTCTCCATGCAGATGAAGTGGGCAATCCAGAGGGACATTTTTGAACAGCACAGATGCACTCTGCTCCCAAGGGACGGATTCCCCCCCCCCATTATTCTCAGGCCTTGGCTCAACAATTTTTGGCCTTCTAAATATATGTAAGAGGAGCAGTCCTGTTAAATACAGGCCAGGTTACTTCCAGATGAGCATGCTTGGAACTGCGCTGTACTAGTCAGCCAGCAAGGCCCTCCTAAGTCAATGCAAAGCGATCAGGATTGAAACAGGAGCCTGATGTGTTTATATTTCAGTGTACTACATGATTATCAGCTAAGTTAAATTTTAATAAACTGATGAGGGGTAAATAAGTGGCAGGTGCCTGCTTCCCAGTACATTTTGTTCTCACTGGCCAGAAGGCTGGAAGGGAGATTACTTCTTCTTGAAATGAAAATAAAAAAGCATGTGTGGTTTTATTTGCAGAGATAAAAAAAGGGGAAAGCATTTAGCTTCATAACAATAAAGGGGGGGGGAATAGAATATTCCAACCAAGTGAAACTCAACCCTTGCAACTTTTCTAACACAGCAGTTTGAGGAGGCATCTCTTCAAAACTTCTGCCTTAGCACCCTTTATTTCCTTTGTGTTCATAGTGCACAATATATTCAGCTCTCTCTATAGACCAGCTTCAATGCTCTTTTACAAACTGCACCCTCAGGGAACCGGGTTGCATGACAACAGCATGAGGTCACAATTTCCCATCTCCCCGGGATTTATATTTATAGATTATTTTCTGGCCCATGTGGTTACCTCCCCACACATTTTCCAACCCCATCCTCACTTCTAGTACGTTTTGCCTTTGTTTGCATTCAGTGCTGAGATCAGGCTGTGTCATCTGCTTCCCCTACTTCTGGGGCTGGTCTAAATTTAATTATTTTTTTAGAATAATACCTGAATGTAAGCTGTTATCAAAAGCCATACAGCAATCAACACTATAATATATATATATCACAAAAATTTTTGTACATATACACACACACACACACCTTTTTTGGATGGAAACTTGTAGGGTAGGCAAGCCGTGTTGTATGATGTGTGTAAGTTCCGGCACCTTTTTTTTTAAAGAGGTTTTATATATATATATATATATATATATATATATATATATATATATATATATATATATATATATGTGTGTGTGTGTGTGTGTGTGTGTGTGTGTGTGTGTGTGTGTGTGTGTGTGTCTGAGGTTTTCGTGGGTGTTTGTATGTAGGTCTTTGGTTCTTCGGGTTTTCTGCCATTTTGACTTTCCCAATGGATGCCCTTGAATCAGAAGACTAATTTGATTTCCAGCAAAAAGGTCTTCCTAGCACAGGGGGTCCTGTTAAGAAGCAGCAAAAAAATCCCCTCCCACCCCTACCCCACCCCACCCCTGCATGTCCCCACCCAAATGAAGAACCTTTTTGACTTAATTGAGATTTGGTTGCATTTAATGGTAAGCCAATGAGATTACCTGGATCTGACAAAACAAATCCCCACTGGCTGCTGTGGTCCATTCTATGTAATAGTGGTTCCCAACCTGTGGTCTGCAGACCCCTGGGGTCCACAAAGGCTTGAAGAAATATTCTGATTTAAATCCTGAGTTAAATCTCTGTGGTCCATTCTGATTTAAATCCTGAGTTAAATCTCTGTGGTCCATGGCCACAAAAGGTATTTAAAGGGGGTCTGTGATGAAAAAAGGTTGAGAACCACTGCTATATATCATTCAAGCTGATCAAAAGCATCTCCGGACACTTCACACATCCATGACATTACATGTGAATAGCCCTCAGGTTGAAAATCAACAAGCAGCAATGTTCAGAGCAAAGCCTCATTCTGTTTGCATGGCATTGTGATGCTTGTTTTCTGGTGAGTTTCCATAAGCAAGTATTCCCTAAGTACTACAGTAGCAGGCATTACAACCTAACGATCCAGGCTCACTATATGGTATGTTTTTATCCAATGTGCTCCGTTTCATTATCATCAGGCCTGCCTTTAAATTGCATTGCATTTAAAATTTAGAATTGCATTGCATAAATTCCCCCACCCCCACCCCTGGCCCTTATTTTTCCTCATTTACCAGCTCTCTTGAGGTCCACAGAGCTCAGATCAAATTTTGCTTCACAAGGCCATCCAAAGCAAAATTTAGCAGGGAGCAAAGGGCAGCTCTCAGCTGAAGGGTGAGCCCTCCCTCGCCAGACAGTGGTGGAGAGGAGGTTCTTTGGAGTTTCATGAGACAGCACCCAGATGCCAATCAGGAGGCCCAACATGGTCAAGCAGAGCTTTGTGAATTGCCCAAGGATGGTGTCAGGTTTATCCAAGATTGACTGTTGTGTTCCCAACTGCAATTGGGACTGGGATTTCCATCGTCCTTGTGGTTGTAAGTCAAGTTGGACTCAATTTTATATCAGCAATCATTGTGAATCATATAGTCATTAAGTAAATCCAGCTTCCCTAGTGGGTGTTTTTTTTGCCAGGAATTGAAAAAAAAAGGTCGCAAGTTGTGATCACATGACTGCAGGTCACTACATCTGGTCATAAATGTGAGCCAGTTGCCAAGCACCAGAAAAAGGAATCACCTGAGCACAAGAGTGGTGTGGCAGTCATAACTCACTTTTCCCAAGGCCATTGTAATTTTGGACTATTGTTTGTTAAGTCAGTAGTTAATGTATAGCAGGGGTGTCAAACTCAATTTCATTGGGGGCTGCATCAGCATTGCGGTTGCCCTCGGGGGGGGGGTCAGCAGGTGTGGCCAGGGTAGGCGTGGCCTACTGGGTGGGTATGGATGGAGTGGGTGTGGCCTACTGAATGGGAATGACCAGCTCTACATCGTTTGCGTCAAGGGTGCCTGTGGGGGTCTGGGCAGGAGTGGGACAGATCTGAGGGTCTCTGGCAGAAGGGGGTGGGAGCGGGGCAAGCGCCAAGGCATGGTCCATTTCTTCATTCCTCACAAAGGGTGACATCTCCCAGCATGCACCCAGGGGGCAGGGCCGACGCGGCAGGGGCTGATTCCTCGCTGTTTCTAGACGGCCTTGTGGAGCTAAGACTGAATGTGTTTCAACATAGGTGGCCACCACAAAATTGTACATTGGCTCCCAGCCAGCCTGGGCCAGGGCCAAGGCAGTGGGGGCCATTCCCTCACTGTTTCCAGGATGGCTTTGCGGGCCACATGAAACCACTTCGAGGGCCACATCCAGCCCCCGGGCCTTGTGTTTGACATGTCTGCATTAGGGTGTTTCCTTCTTTTCTCCTGCAATGTAAGAATAATGGAGAATTTCTTAGAATATTTGCATATGGCTTTCCCCATGCATCCTTCCCTAAAATGAATGAGTGGGGATATTCTTGATTGGATTCTCACTCTTTAAAGGGAATATTTATTCTACAATTTGTAGCTTTTTGACTGAGTCTCAAAAGGAGGAAAATAGGTTCAGAGGTTATCACCCAATTCAAAATGTCCAGAGAGTGGTTGGGATATTTAAATCAGCCTTTCCTCTTTTGCTACCTTCCAAATGTTTTCAGTTACAACTCTCCTGAGCCCCAGCCAACATGACTGAGAGTCAAGGATGGTGGGAATTGCAATCCAAAATGTCCAGGATTCAGCAAATTAGAGAAGAATGGCCCAGGTAGTAACAAAACCAAGGAGCCTTCTTGTATAGTACTTTTTTTAAAAAAAGAAACTAACCAAAGACATAAATTATCCTTTCCAAATCTGACATAAATGGTTTCCTAGCTGGCATGAGCAATGAGGATTAGAGAAAGTTGATGTGCAATTTGGTTGTGGGTGTGTAGAATCCCTTGGAAGCAGTGCATTATAATTGTATCCTCAGTAGCATGGTAGATTGCTAACAAGGAAGTAATGGGACAGATAAGAATTGCAAACTGAGAATTCAAATAGACCTTAAATATATCTAAAGTAAGCACCCCAATCCTTGTTAGTGGATCACACAATTAGTTCAACAATACTGAGTTAATGTGCACTTACATAGGACCTACCCTTATTCATATGTAGCATCCCTGATGGAAGATTAGTGAATTCTTGTACAAGTAACCATCCTTAAGTTTTCTCCAGAAGTTCCATTCATTTGTGCCTCAGTAGTGATAATGATTCCCTATTCTCTATGACAATTAATTCAGCATTGCTCAATAATTGAATGTTGTTATTAACGACAAGGTAGAGAGTTAATACTGAACATTTTGTCAAGGTCTAATTCAGTATTTTGGCAACTTTAAGATGTGTGGTCTTCAACTCACAGAATTTTGCTGGCTGAGGAATTCTGGGAATTGAGGTCCACATTATCTTAAAGTTGCCAAGTCTGATTTGCTTGATTTTTCCTTTTCATTTGCCTTTGGCCTCAGTCTCTCTCTTCTACTGCCTCTGTTGCTGAAGATAACACTTCATGATCTGATAAAATACTGTAATTTGCATTCCACAGCCTGCTTGTGTCAAATGGGCTAAACTTTCAATTACCCCAAAACACTTCTTTACTTTTGCTCCTCTAATGTACTCCACTATTTCATTTTCCTCATAAAGACTGCCCTCATCTTCTCTGCAGAGATCTCAGTTGCACAGCAAAACATGTTTTCTGCCCCTGGGACAAGTTTGTAAAAACTTCTCTATGCACAAGCAGCTCTGGAGGGTCAAATCAACACTGGGGGAAGTTATGAGCTTCTCATCCTGCCTTTGAGTGTCCAAAAGTTCCTCCAACCTTTGTGGCCATTGATGATGGTGGCTCAGACTGCAAGATTTACAAGAACAGCTTCAAGCAGCAAAGTCTTCATCCTCCAGGTGAGGCAGATTTTCTATGTATTCATTTTTCACATTTTTGAATCACCTATCTCTCTCAAAGAGGGACTCTGGGTGGTCTAATCTAGAAGGCCTTTCTTTTTTTAAAAAAAATGAACTTTAAAATTTAATTTTTGTAAAAGTCTGACTTTTACACTGATTCCTCTATTATAACAGAGTACCAGATATGACAATAAAAATGGTAATTTTTTTTAAAAAAGAAAGCAACTATGAAACCAAATACATTTAAA
The DNA here is from genome assembly GCA_034064705.1 of Bothrops alternatus. Lineage (NCBI taxonomy): Eukaryota > Metazoa > Chordata > Lepidosauria > Squamata > Viperidae > Bothrops > Bothrops alternatus. Next base: position 1,165,302 of record JARGCV010000230.1, on the reverse strand, counting down.
AGAATATAGACAGCTCTATCAATGATTAACAAAGTCTCAGTATAGAAGGGCTATCTACCACTGAGAAGCAGATGCTGAGGTCTAGCAACATGGCGAACTGTTGCCTGGTTTGCAAGCTTCCCTCAGAAATATATGGTGCCTGGTGTTTTGATCCAGCAAGATTCTTTATTAGGGACAAGAAGAGCAAAAAGGCCTATATATGAGATCTTTCTCTTAAAATAAAAGAGGGAGAGTATAAATATGCAAGAATTAAAAAAAATCATCTGTATGTATGCATGCACCTGAGATGCTCAAGTCAATCAGGTTCCCTAAACAAACTTCCATTATCTTTACAGACACGTGGAATATTTGGAGAACAAGGAAAACAAAGGGGGGGGGTATTAGGGGCACCTATCTTCTCGCCAGTTACAGGATGATGGGCGCTGAAAGCCAACGGCCCGCGAGGATTCCCGGTGGGAAAAAGTGGTTCGGCGCCCCCATCCCTCTCCATCACCCCCACCCCAAGGAGCCCCATAGAGGTAGGAACATCAGTAGGCGCGCCTCCAATGGAGAACGCCTCTCCTTCCACCAATCGGCGGCAGAGGAGAAAAGGGGGCCAAATCTTGCCCTCGTTTGTTTGCATACAGACGGAGGAGGCGCACACGAGGAAGGAAGGAAGGAAGGAAGGAAGGAAGGAAGGAAGGAAGGAAGGAAGGAAAGTCGGTTGGAGAAGAAGAGGTGTCAACCTGCGGCAGACCCGGCCGTCGCGTTACAAGTCTCTATCTTCGGCTGCGAAAGAAAAACAGGTGGGCGGGACTCCGAGACTTCACATTGGGCCCGAATTCCCTCGTTCCGCGGTGGGGGGAGAGGACGCTTTCGGAAGACCTCTCACCAATTAGAAATGGAGGGGGCGCGGCTAAACTCTCCGCCCTCCTTGCCTGACTATATAAGGAGGGCTGAAGTTTACCCTATTGGCGAGATACACTGAGGAGTTCAGGAGGCTCGTGTGGGAAAGGGGCGGCCGGTTGGGATTGATGCGTCCGGAGTTGGGGACGCCTTTGCAAACAGCGGACAGGCCGGCCAACTCGAGGGCGAGCAGCAGAGGAGCGTGAGAAGGCAGAGAGCGGAGCGGACGCCGCAGCCAGGGCTGCTTTTGTTCCGTCGAGCGGACTCCTGCTTCGCGCCTTGTGCAGCCGCCCCTTCAAATCGCCACCTTTGGGGTACGTTCCAGAGTCTTTGGGCTAAACCGCGCGCCAGAAATGACACGGCCGGGGAAGCCTTTGCCTGAGAATCGGCGACGGCGACGGTCTCTCTCGCCCTGCCGGCCTCTCCGATTTGCACCGAGCGCTCGGCAGGCAGGCTGCATTGTCTGACTCGGGCGCCGGGAGGGAAGGGTTAAACGCGTGTTCGCGAAGTGCTGATCTTTGTGCTGGCGGAATGTGCCGGAGCGGGAGCTACCTCACCGGGGCGGAGGGAAGGGGTGGCGGTTGCCGAAGGGTTAGAACCAGGAGAAGGGCGCTCGGAGCACCAAAGCGCCGCCACCCTGTTCGGAGAAGCTGAGTCTAGGGGGAAGTACTGGCCGGGAGAAACGCGAACGCGAAATACGTCCCTGATTTGCAGTTTCGTTGGTATTTTTACAAAGGAGCCACTGCACGTATCAATTAGATGTGCGTATTGGGGCTCGCTTGGTAGGGTGGCAGGCTGAGAAGAGAGGGGAAGGAGCCGCCAAGGGGGGCGGCGGAGGAAACGAAAGCGGAGCCGAACTCTCCAGCCTTGCGCGTCTGGCTGAATGTTCATTTCAGCTGCTACGAACGGCAATCGCCGCGGCCGCCCCCGGCAGCACCCTGCCCTGCCTCTAGGGGGCATCACAAAATCACCAAGGAAATTAAATGGCAAACTTTTAACGAATCGTTGTTGGATGAACACGCCTTTTTAAATGTCTGGCCGGCCTAAGCTCAAAAGAGGGCCAGCAAACAAGTTGCTGCTATCTTTATAGCTAATACTCCGTGAAGGAATAAGTGCAATGATTTCCGTAAGAGTCATGACAAAAATAGGGCAGGTCCTGCATGGTTCACTGAGTATGCCTTAGGTTTCCAGTCTACGCATGCTAAACGATGGTTGGAAACCTCTGTGGCAGGATTCACCCCATTTGCTGAGTCTTGAGCAAATCACTTTGCAACTTAAGTGTATTGTGTAAATATTATATAAAAGTAGATCCAAGACGCTGGAAGGCACCTCGTCTCTCTCTCTCTCTCTGTGTGTGTGTGTGTGAGAGAGAGGGAGGGAGGGAGGGAGAGAGAATTGTACCCACTTTGGGGCAGGAGAAGTGTTTACGGCTACAGATTTAATCAGCAACATGCTGGTACAGATGACTTAAAAACAATTTGGAATTAAATGCAGCAGTGCACTATGATTAATTTTAATCTTGACTTGGGGCAGAGAGGGGGCTGTAGCATCTTCTACCAGCTGTTAATGTACTATATGGTGCAAACCCAGAAATGGATTAGTATAAGAACCTGTATGAGAACATAATACCTAATAGTAACCATTGTGAAGACTAACTGACAGATTAACTGAAGGACACTCCATGGTAAATTGATGTCATTTCTATAGTGCTTTTGCCTGATGCATTTATTCCCAGTTAACTGAATCATAGTTACTCACCTGGTTTTCTGAGTTCAGCTAGCACTTTAGATCAAAATGTGCAGTATTTCTCCAAATTAAATGTCTGAAAGGGGAATAGTAATGGGATGCAAGTTATTCTAAGGGCTTCTCAAAATCATTCATGCCTTGTGGGAAGTGGGATGTTGAGCCCTGAATGTCTTCTTTGAGCTAAAACATTGGACTATAAGTCTCATTGTAATTTCCTACTCCAGTTTTCTCTCTGCCACATGGACTGAGGGGGCAGGGAGGAGTCCCTACCATCTGCTGCCACTGTGGACAAGAAAGGCTGGAATTATATGTATACATGCCTCTCTTTGCTTCATTGAATTAGGTCTGGCCCATTGCTTGGAGAAACATCTGCAGCTGTCCAGAGCTGCAGTTACTTTTCGGCTTTCAGTCCCCCAATCTTAATCGATAGATTCAGGAGCAAAGATTTTTAAATCCAACTCAGCTGTAAAGTCCACTGAATAATTTGGGGCCAGTTGGGCAGACAGTTTATGGTCCCTTGAATTTCTAGGAAAAGTAGCAAGAAAAGGTTTCCAGGAGTCTTTAGCTTGGTAGTGGCATAGGTATTTTTATGTTAAGACTCTTAGATCAAATCTCTGAATAAAGTTAGGGAGGAATTCAGTCTAAAGTACCTGGGAAATGCCTCTCAGTCTGCACCTATGATGTAGTGGTTATCAAATGTGTATAGAATTTAGCGAGGTGCAACCTCAACGTGTCTGGAAGATGTCAAGTTAAGCAGGGGTAGTAGACAATATCAAATAAATGGACTATGCAGGACAGCTTGTCTAGATGGGTGTAGGCAACCTTGGCTCCTCGTGGACTTCAACTCCCAGAATTCCTGAGCCAGCCATGACCTTGACAAAAGATGCTGATGCATTCTTTGAGTGCTGGGAAGCGATATTAAGAAATTGCTAGAGTTAAGGTACCGCACAATCAGACTTTCAAGAGTCTGATATCTCAATAAAATTATCAGACTAAAATGTACGGTAGCTCTGATCTTCCTGTGGAGTTTTTGGTTTGACTCCTATGATGAGGCTGACATTGTGACATTCCTCATTGGAAGGTCACATTGCACTGGTGTTGTTTTTGATATATTGGCATTGAGGACAGCTCTTTTCCCATCTGAAAAATAACCTGATCAACTAGTTAGAATGTCAGCAAGGGAGCTGAATCATTCCTTCTTTCTTTGACTTCCAAAGCCCAATTGCTACCAGCAGAGCCTTTAGAATTCATAGCAGTGAGTTATTAAGCCAACCTTCTAACCTGAATGCTTTGTCTTGCAGTGCTCTGTTTGTGATGGCTGATCACATGATGATGTCAATGAGCCATGGCATGAATGGGATGCAGAACTACCGGATAGGCATGAATGGGATGCAAGCCCCACCGCAACACGGACAGCAGCATGTGCTAAGGACGCTTCCTCCCAACCATCAGATGATGCAGTATGGAGGTCCTGCTATGGATGGAGGAATGAGGCAGAGGCCGGGCATTAACGGACAGATGGGTCACCACCAGATGCCAAACACAGTGATGTTCAACAATCCAAGTCAACAGCAACAGTACATGGGACCTGTGGGTACCCAGCAACTTATGGCAAGTATGCACTTGCAGAAACTCAACACGCAATATCAGGGCCATCCTCTCCTAGGCATGACTGCTGGCCCCGTTGGACCGGGTGCACAGCAATACAGGATGGGCCCGGGACAGCACCCAGGCATGCAGCATCTGCCCTCCCCTGCTTTGACCTTGAATGTTATGGACACGGATCTTATTGATGAGGAGGTCTTGACTTCTTTGGTTATGGAGCTGGGCTTGGACCGCATTCAGGAGTTGCCAGAACTTTTTCTGGGACAGAATGAGTTTGACTTCTTCTCAGACTTCGTTAACAAACAGCAGCCAAGCGCAATCAGCTGCTGAGCAGCTCTGCCTGGGAAGCAGGCCTGTTTTTCTTGCGGCCTGATTGTTATACACGCCTGCCTCCAGCATTCTCATTTTCTCCTGTAGATACGTTGCCCAGATCATCTTTGCCAGTTGCTTGAAAAACAATAAAGACAATCACCAGAGGCTTTTTTTTTTTTACTTTTTTCCTCCCCTTGCACTGCCTTGCTGCTTCTCACAAGGGAGAGAATGGCTTTTTCTTGTGCTGTTCTTGCAGAGAGGGTGGTTGAAAGGCTTCTGCAGATGGGAAATGAATAGCAGTTGTAGAACTTCAGCCATTCAGGAAAGAAAGCCTATCCCTTCAAAACTATTCTGCATTTGGACTACAAACAATAAGAGGGGTGGGTTTCAAAGAGGCTGAGAACTGTTCTGCTGTATCCTTCTCTGATGGCAGAACAAGCTGTTTCCATAAACCCTTTTCCTTCAGGGGTAGTGATAATGGATTTTTAACCTTTTTCCTGAAACATGAATGGCTGGGAGATACTCTTCACTGTTTCTCCTGCCTTATTGCCCTTCAATACTGTGAAGTCTGCAACCATCTCTCCTTTTTTTTACTTGAAAATAACACTGGCCTCAGGTTGGGGTTTTTGGTTCTGTTCTTTTTTTTCCCCTCTTGTAATTGCATTCCTTTGTTTTGTATTAAGCTGGCAGGAGTTTCTGGGGGATAGCTGGCACATGTGTTCAAATGACATCTTCAAGGTTAGGTCACTTCTGATTGGGAAGACCAACTGATTAGCATTTCTTGATAGGCTGCTACAAACATGTGCTATAAGCTGCTCTCTAGCTTTTTCTGCCTCTTGAAACCAAATAAAATAACCATGTAATTGTGTATATTTTTAATTTTTCAAAGGGAAAAAGAAACCTTTGTTGTATTTCTATTTATTTGGAAGGGCTCAATGTTACCTTCTGAAATCACTGAGAAGGGCTAAACAAGACACTGAAGTGCATGTCCTTCCATATTTTTTGTTATCTCTAATTAAAGAGCAAGAATATTTTGTTTGAATGAAAAAATGGCTTATTGCTCTCTGGGGGCTTGATTTTTTTTTTTTAAGTTTTGATTTTGTTTCTCAAAAAATGGTGTGGATAGCAATTTTATTTTTATTTTCAAATTCAGAAAGTTCAGTAGAGTGGAGATTTGCTAAGGATCCTTCTGTTTGCAAGCACACATCTGTTGATTAATGAAGTGAAAATGTACAGATGATTTTGTTTTTCTCCAAATAAAAGCTAAACCCTCAAATTTAAGATCCTTCCTTGGGTTTGTGTCTTATAATTAAAATATCTATGTAAGAAAATGTTCCTGGACTTGCAATTAAATATGGACAAAAAGTCTAACTAACATCTTATACTTTTTAAATTGCTCTGTCTCATCCTCCCAGATGCCTGCTATTTCGGTAAATAGTTGACATCCTCAAATCCTTCAGCCTTTTTCAGCCTCCTTTTCAATTGCCTCTGAGATAAGCCTGGTTTTGCACGTGGCTTTAAACCATGCTTTGTTTAATCTTAATTTTAACAAGCCATAGGGTGGGTTTGTACAAAATGGTAGCTATAAAGCACCATTGTCGGGTTCAATAGACTAAACCAAACCTAAACAAGCCACAAGCTAAAGTACTTGATAAGTGCAGAAGAAGGTGTAGATGCCCTGGAAAATACTTATAAGTAGAGAAGCTATTCAAACTTCCAGATGGACTACAATTCCCATTAGTCTGGCTGACATAGTGTGGTGGGGGTAAAATCCTTAATATCTGCGGAGCACTAAGTGGGAAAGACTGGTGTAGGAAACTTTGGGATAGGTGCCCCAAGTATATTCTGACTTTGCACAGCTTATAAAGAAGCATTTGGGGCAATTAAACCTGAGTTAAGTGGTTGTACATGTAAACCACAGATGTTACTGCTATTTTAAATGAGAATAGGAAACTGAAGCAATCAGTATAAACTAAGGTCAGCCTTAGGTTCCCTAATGTGTTGAGGTCTGCCTGGAAGCTCTAAAAGTTGCAGTTGAATATACTTGTTGAATGGCAGCTCAGGAAACTTATCTTCACCTGTGTCTGTTCATAACATATCAGATTACTGATGCTTTCCATGATTGCTACCGGTACCACAATCTTAGTGACTTGCTTAAAAATCTAGCTTCTGGTGTCTTCTGATAATGACCAAAATCCTTGATCTTTCCAGATGGAAATATTGCTATTAAGTTAATTGATTGGATTTTTGGAGGCATTTTGCAGTAACATTATGGCATTTGTGCTCAGAGTAAACAGCTTTGGCACCATGCCTAATCTTAAAAAAGTCAAACTTGATTAATTATTGGATGAGAAACCACAAAAAAATAACAGGACATGACTGGGAAATTAGAAAAAAAAATCCTGGGAGAAAGTAGTAGCAAATTACTTCCATTCTGTTGCCAAAACCTTAATGGATGTGCCCTAAAGGTCACCCAAAATCAAGCTAATTAATGTAGTGTAAACTCCAACACTGTAGTTGCAACCTTTGGTTTATATAGTTTACTATGTGCAAAACCAGTCTGTTGTTGCTTAGTAAAATTCCTTGCAGCTCTCACTTTGTGGTTTCCCAAATCCCTGGAGTAAAGTCAACCAGAAAAAAAATGGATTCCATGTTTAGGGAAGTGGATTTATAAAAGTTAAATGCATGCCTTAAATTTTTAGAAGATTCTATAAAAAAAACCCTACCTTTCCCCATCTCAATTAAGCCCATTAAACTTCCCAGCCAATGGAGATGTACTCAGAAAACCATGTTTTTTCGTGAGTGTGAACCCAGATGGTAGTGCTTATTGCTGCCTACATTCTCTTTGGTAAACAGTTGGAACTATTAATGATTGAAAACTTAATGGCACCTGAGATGGAGTTGATTGCAAAGGAAGAATATTAATATAACTTTAAGGAAAGTTGTAGTTAATATCAGGGGAAGGGAGTTTGGGATGTTGATGTAGTTTTTTAAACTGTGCTTAACCCGGACTCAGAAAAAGAAAAATTACCAAAGACTAAATCTGATTCCTGTTGAATTTATACATGAGGTTAAGTCAAAACCAAGCAAACTATTATGACGTAGTATGAATGCAGAAAACATGGTTTTCTGAGTACATCTCCATTGGCTGGGAAGTTTAATGGGCTTAATTGAATGCTTTTTAGACTCCAACCTGGTTCATACAATAGAGTAAGTTCTTTATTTTTTGCTTGTTTCCTTTATGAATTGTATAAATCTATCCTGATTTGGAAATTAGGCTTTAGGCCTAGTGTGATGTCTGAAACCAAACAGTCTGGCTTACAATGGTTTTAAACACTGTGTGCTTTGGTGCAATATCCTTGGTTATTCACCCATTTCAAAACAGAGATAAAACACCACTGAAGTCTAAACCTGGATTCCTCTCCATGAAAACAGGCACTGTTGCTCAGCTCACACAGAAAAATTGCCAGGCTTAAGATGAGCTATAAAGTAGCTTGCTTGTATCAATTTTTTGTTTGTCAAGCAGAGTTTAGGCTTGAATTTTGCTGGGTAAATTTATCCAATTTTGACTTAATTTGTTAAACTGTAATTAAAGTCCAGCTTACCATGGTATATGAAATAGGGCATTGTTCATTGATTAATTTTAGGAGTAAGCCATGGGATCAAAAAGCAGATAGAACCAGATCCTGGTTTCTCCAGGACACAGAATGTTTTTGTTAATGTATGACTTTGCAATCCCCTTTCTGCCTTAAAAAATAATGGCAAGAAACTACACACTGTTTTGTGCTTGGCATCTTCTCTTTGTTGTTGGCTACCAGTCAAGATACACAGACTCCTGCCTGCTGCATAACAACAGGAAACACTAATGACAAAAGGCCACTTCATGTGCTCCTTGGCCTGGAACAATTGCTCATTGAGAGGATTATCTCTGCTCGTCTTTCACATGAACAGAGACTGAGTTGCTTTAGTTACTGTCAGGTATGCAAACTGGAGCTCTCCTCCAGGCCAAACAGCTTGCTCCCAGATTGATTTCCCATGCGCCATCTCTGCCTGTTTTCACAGTCATCCCTTCTAATCTCTGGAGAGATGCAAAATTGTTGACATAGCAAATGTTTACTACTAATATGCTTCAGAGTTAGTGGGGGTGGAGGGTAGGAGGAAGATCCATCAATTTCTTTTTTGGATCCAAGCCACATTGCAAAACGCAGGTTCAAAGTATTAAGCTGTAGTTTACTGAACTGAGTTTTATTGAATAGATCACAATTGTCTGCATAACAGTTAAATTATAGTACTTGAACCCTCCCCTTGCTGTGTAATACAAACTATAATCCTAAATTGGGCAGATGCTTATGCTAAGTATCCTACCTCTTTTTAGCCAAGGTGGTTTATCTTGATAGACCTCTGTTTCTTGCTATCTTTTGGATGGATCGCTTGGCAGTTGGTCTCTGAATTGCAGAAATTAAGTCTTCTTGGGGGGGAAAAAGTTGCACTATTTATCTTTGGGAGATGAGATCATCTGCTTTGCATGCAGAAAGCCACAGATCTCTATTATCTTCCATTAAAGGATCAGGCAGTCAAAGATAGAGGAGACTCTGAAGAACAAGGACCTCAGTATTAGACTATGAAAGTCTGTCTAACACCTTACTAGGCAGAAATTCTGGCACTGGCTCTATGCATTTACTATATCCTGTTGTCTTACTTCCATGAGTCATCTGAGAGGTCACTATTAAAAACAAGGCACTTCTCCGATCCAGGAGAGTTGTTAATATGTTCTTAACTTCAGTCTGATTTCAACTCCATCCTCTCAAGCACAAATGACATCAAATGTCTCCAAAGTGGCCCTAAAACCTTTTTAGGACAGTGGGGTTACTGTATTCTTTCTAAACCAGCTGGCCATGATTTTATTGCGCAGTGAAACATTGTGAAATATACTGTTTATAGCATATTTGCACTATCAGCTCTATCTCTTCTCACTTTCTCATATACACACACTTGCAAGTGAGATCTACCTAGATGGAACTCAAGTTATTCCAGGATAACTGGACAATCAGGAAATAATCCCATCTGTCTTAGAAAGCACACAAAGTTTTGCAAGTTGCACGATTTGTAATCGACACAGCTTTCCAAATAACTTGCTCTGTTGGAAGGCATTTTATTTTCAGTTGTTGCTAGGGTTCAATCCTGCTGGCTCAGCTTGGGCAATCTCCTCCAGGTCCCAACAGAAAAACTGGGATGAACAAGTCTAGACAGCGCTAAGGAATACGGTAAAAAATTCAGTATGGCTTCAGACTGCCATTTATAATGCTCATTCTAATGAGCATCTCCACTTAGCACTTCTCAAGAGTTCTGTCCATGACATAGTGTGTGTGTGTGTGTGTGTGTGTGTGTACTTTTCTCTCCATGTCCACAGCAGCATCACATAAATAGGACCCTTATTGCTTTGATGGCTATCAACTGTTCGTTGGACTTTAATGCTTAATTTTCAGATCAAGGGATTTGTGTTGTTATACTGCTGGTAACACAAAGACACACAATTTGATCTATATATGTTCTCTGAAAAAGATATGGAAACCATAGATTAAAAGTTTGTGCTGGCTGACTGACTGACTTATATATTTACACAACTTCGTAAGCCCTCCCAAAATGTAATGAACAGAACTCTTCAAAAGTGCTACGTGCAAAAGCATGTTAGAATAATAGCAAGGAGTAAACAGAAAAGTGCATAATATATACCAAGTGGATTTATTGCATCTCATATATAGGTGACAGTATTCATGGACCAACATTTCCTATCTCTAAATGAAATGGTTACCTTGGAACAGAATTCTGATAGATTAGCAAATAATACTACTGTAAAGTGTATAATACCACCTATATAGCTCAACAGTGTTATATATAATTTAATAATACTGTAGTTGGTTAACTTGGCCCATTCGGGTGAATTACAAATCATAGAGCAGACATGTCAAACACAAGGCCCGGGGGCCGGATGCAGCCCGCAAAGTGGTTTCATGTGGCCCACGAAGCCATCCTGGAAACAGTGAGAGAACGGCCCCCACTGCCTTGGCCCTGGCCCAGGCCGGCCAGGAGCCAATATACAATTTTGTGGTGGCCATCTATGCTGAAACGCATTCAGTCTTAGCTCCACAAGGCTGTCTGGAAACAGTGAAGAACCAGCCCCTGCCACGTCAGCCCCATCCCCTGGGTGCAGGCTGGGGAGATGTCACCCTTTGTGAGGAATGAAGAAATGCACCATCACCTGGAAGTGGCCAGCAAATGGCCCTCGCCTACTTCACATATCCAGTTTGATGGGCTCTGGGGGAGGGGTTTCGGCAGGCAGCAGGGTGCTCTTCTCACAGCACCAAGAGGCTGAGCCGGGCGGTGCAAATCCCAAAAGAAACGCGAGGCCGCCCAGCTCCAAGCCTGCCCGGTTTCAGCAGGCAGCGGGGCGCTCTCCTCACAGCACCAAGAGCTGAGCTGGGTGGAGCGAATCTGATGAGAAGTGCAATGCTGCCTAGCTCCCAGCCTGCCCAGTTTCAGCAGGCAGCAAGGTGCAAAGTTGGTGAGTTTTGCACCGCCCGGCTCAACCTCTCGGCGCTGTGAGGAGAGCGCCCCACTGCCTGCTGAAACCACACCCACCCAGTAGGCCACACCCACTCCATCCACGCCCACCCAGTAGGCCACACCCACCCTGGCCACACATCCCCAGCTCCCCGAGGGCAACCACAATGCTGATGCGGCCCTCAATGAAATTGAGTTTGACACCCCTGTCATAGAGTAATAATGGGAAAAATGTAAACAGATTTTCCACCTTTTAAGAAATACTAGCAAATGCCATTTTAAAATTCAGCTGCTTCCATATTCCAGTGGTGTTACATAAAATATCCCAGTAATTACAACATGAAAAGGGAGAAAAATGTTCTTAGGGCAAAGAATAAATGGCTTTATATTCTATATCAATAATGCATTAAGTAATCACGCTAATGTTAAGAATTGGCCAGGTACAGGTATTTCAAAAGACTAGTTTCAGCCATATGCACCATGCCCAAATTGAAATATTTGCTATAATATTCTCTTTGGAAACAGATTGTACACGGATTTCTGCTTATAGAATATCCCCATCTGTATAATGAAATAATTTCAAATGATTAAGACAGGGGTTCCTAACCAGGGATGGTCGCACCCCCTGGGGGGTGTGAGATGATATTCCAGGGGTGTGAAAACTTGGGTTTTCAAAATTATAGTGTATATGCATAATTCATTGCCATTATTTCAAACTTTTATAAGGGGTGCAAGAATATATCAGAAGTGTTCTATGGATGTGGGGTATAGAAAAGGTTGGGAACCACTGGATTAAGAAGACAGCAGCCATATGGTTAAACAGTGAGTAATAAAGTTTTCAGAATTTAAAATCAAGGCTTGCCATGGGTTTCAAATTCCAGTTCCTGTCAACTAGAAAATTTGTTTCATTTCCAAATGTCTGTATCAATGTAACGTAAACACTCTGGCCTTAAGATTATCAAAAACATTATTAAAGAAGTTTAAATGAGCATGCTAGAAGACTTGAGCGATGTAACCAAGCTACCTTCAGAGGCAGTATACAGTATTCTTCAATGTAAGGTCCACCACTGAGAAGCCTATCTTCTAGCCCACCATCTTTATTTCATGAGGGGCAAGACCCTAAGCAGACCTTCCAGGATGTGAAAGGATGAGCCAGTAATTTAGAGAAGCCAATCAATGAAGAAATGGTGATAGTTCTACATAAAAATAACATGCTTAGCCTCATGTAAGTCATAGAGCTTTGTTGAAAGGCTATATAGTTTAGGAGATTAAGAAGGAAATGCATGTGACCCTCTTCCCCAAACAAAAGGGATTAGTATATCAGGTGAATAGATCAATAGCAAGTAACTTCACACATTATGCTTCACCATGATGTAGTTTGGGTTTTACTTTACTGCTCAGGTAAATGCAGGTCAACCAATCATAATTAAGTTAACCACAGGTCAACAGGCTGAGTCAATTCAGTTAATACGTTTATTTTTATTTTATTTTTTTCAATGTATACCTTGTTTTTCTAAGCCTTAAAACTTCGAAAGTGCAAAAACTGGGAAATGGAAAAAAGGAACAGAACTTCTCTTATCCTGAATTTAAGCCAATGGTCTGTCTAACCCAATACTGTCAATACAATGTTATAAGAACTCAGCTATTTGGTAGTAACTGCAACAATGAAAAACAACATTTATCACAACCTCACAATGCACATTTTGTCATTTGTCTTGCATCTTCCCCAGGATGTTAATGTTGGAGAGTGAGCTGCTATGTGAGTTGTTCAAGAAATCGCAGCTTAGCCTATTATGTTAACACAACTGCAGGAATTTTTTTTTCTACTCTTGATATTTTAGGATTTGAACATGAATTTGAAAACTTTTACACATTAGGCTGCCAAAGGATAAGAAAAGGTATACTAGTAGGGCTGGAGAAACCCTGTGTACTACATCTTCTTCTAATGAAGAAGTCAGGAGAATGAATAAAACATGTTTCACTGAGGAATCCAAAGGGTCCTCCTACATGATTGATGAATCTTACAATACAGAGGAAGATGTGGTTCCAAATATAGAAATACTGCCAGCAACTCTGTTGTATTGCATCAGTGACAATCCAGCAAGAAAAAAAATAGACAACTGTTCTCTTCCTGTTTTCATTTTAAATGCCAAAGAGACTTTCAAGTTGTTGAATCAAGCTTTCATAAGAACATTGAGAGCCATGACTAGAGGCCCAAAACCACAGTGAACAGGCTGCCTAGCAGTCAGGTGGGGAGTTTAATTGGCCACATTAGGAAGATTAAGGAATACCATGTACTTATATATAGGAAACAGAATGGATGCAAGTAATTCCATTCAATAGTATAGTGCAACAGATAGGAAGAATTTGTTCCTCTAATCAAGATTGGATTCTTTTTTTCCCCCTTCTAATCTATCCAACCATGTTTGTGAAAGTGTATGCATACATGGCACAAAGTTACAGTATGGTTTAGGTTTAGCCAGTTTAAGCCATTTGATAAAGAAACGATTATTCAGGATATTCTGGTTTAGCCATTGAAATACCATATTTCAATAAACCATAGCTTTTCCTCTGATCAGATTAAATAAGAACCATAAGGCTTTTCCTCTGATCAGCATTAAGTAAACTAGGAGGCCTTTATATATTTTCTTGTCTATTCTGGATCATAGGTCAAAAGTATCCTTTTTGCCTTTAACTACACTGTATAGTCATTTCCTTAACTGTTCTATGTTGACTCCAATTATTGTGGATTTAATGTACTAAGCCATAATATGGTTTATCTTTGGACTTTGTGTGAACCAAGCCAATCACATTTTATAAAATATATGGATAAACCTGTGATTTATTGTCCCAATAGATGTTTGCCTTTGGCTAATACCTACAAGTATCAGGTTCCAGAACTTAGGGATGAGTTAAAATGCTAATCTCAAATTGTCACTAACAATCTGGTGGCATCAAAGTGTCCTGGGTGAATGGAAATATACATATATTACATTTGTATTGTACTTTTAGATGTTTATTCCTTCTCTTCAGGAGCTCAAGGTGGCCTGCGTACAACTTTCCATTTTATCTTTACAGCAAACTTCTTCTGAAGTAGGCTGGGCTGACAGTGAGCAACTGGCTTAAAGTCACTTAGTGAGTTTCCATGGCTGACAGTGGACCTGGGCTTTCCAAATCCTAATCTAACACTTTGACCTCTAGATCACTCTCTCTTTCTCATACAAGCTTTTAAAGGCAAATCTTATGTGCAAAGACTTGGGAGGACATCAGGAATGCCTCTTCCGCCACCATAACTAGCATCTGCTGCTTAATATTCTTAAGAGTGCTAACATGTTGCTCTGCACTGGACAGAATATGGAAATGTCACAGTATCTTCCCCAAAAGGCTTTCAGTCCATGATAAGATATAATAGACATGAACAAAATTGGAACAGCTCAATTCTGTCGTGCATGGGGGGAGGGGGAGAGTAACTGAAAATAAATGTTGTGCCATTGTCTCTTTCCACCTACCAGCCCTGACCTCCTCATCTTTCTACTACACATTTCTCTTGCAACATCAAGTGCAGCTGAACTGTAACTCCTCTAGACAGTTAAACAGACTTTGGTTTCAGAGATCACAATGCAATAACGAATAGTAAATAATAGATGCTCTAAGGTCCATTTTTAAAGTCTTGTTTGAAAGTCACCTGCATTTATGGCCACAAAGCTGAGATTCAACCATTTTTAATTGCAGGAAACCTGTGAACATTTGCTCCAACTGCTGAATAACTGTGATCCTTACAAAATAGCTCAGGTTAGCAGGAACAATTTTGTAACAACCCAATTCTTGCACTTAGCATTTATCAGAATTGGCTCTTCATTTAACAGGCTGGGTTCCCACTCTGCACTAAGCCATAGTTTAACCCCTTTTAAATCACACTAACAAAAAACAAAAGAACCCCCAAAATGGAACACATACATATTTGTGAATTTAGAAGCCACATTGACTTGCAAGACAGAGGAGTTTAGAAGACAAATTAGATAGTTTGGAACTCGTTAAATTCCTTAAAAACATGAATGCTTTTGTTATCTGAATGCTTGCAGCAAATTATAAGCACCCAGTTTTTCCACTCTTGGTGTGAAACATCCTTGAGTGTATAGATGACAACCTGGTGCAATGGTGGAAGTAGAGAGGGAAGCATTTGATTGTTTTCTTGCAAGCAATATTCTGATCCCCTGAATTAGCAGCAGCCAGTTCTGATATATAAATAACCAGGTTCAGGAAAAGGCACTTTCCGCTTAGCTCTCTGAACATTGTGAGTCAAGAGCATTTTGAGTTGAATAACAAAACAATAAAAAAGGAGAGAGTCTGCTCTAGCCTTTAAGTTCAAAAGCCTTGTATTTGTGCACTTTAACAGATGTCGGGGCCTCCATTCACTACCACCAGGGTTGTCTTCATTTCATATGCCAGATGGTTTGTGTGTTTCCAAATTTTCTGAAAAACAGGAGATTTTTTATTTTTGAATTTCGAGGGAATGGTTATTTGCAATCAGGTACAAGATAGTCTATGCAGACATTGTCTTATTTTTGGACAAGGAAGAGCTGGAACCCTAAACACTTGGTTCCTACAGAGCTGATACAGAAGATACTTTTGCTGCAGTTGGACAGGCAATTCCTATGAGTGCTTATCATTAATTTACAGGGTTTACATATGTGGTTTAGTTTACATTAAGCCATAATGTGAATTAATGCAAATGTTATTCTCTTCCTGACAGCCCTTGACAGTTAACAGATGTTGCCCTGCATTGTTATTTTTACACTGAGATTCTTTTAACTACGGTATCACCTACATTTTTAATTGTATTGCTGCATTACTGTTTAAACAACTGGATCCATTATATTTATGCAAACTGCCTTGTGAATCATCAGAAAATAGCATATAAGTGGGCTGGGTGAATGTATACACATTTACCTAGAAACATCCCTTGCCATTTATATTTTCTTTTTTTATCCTCTACTTCTCTGTCAAGGTTACAATCCTAGGTAAATGTAACAGAATAAAACTCCACTGAATAGTGAGATTAGAAAACATGCAAGATATTGTGTTAATGTAAGAAACTATCTTTATTTGGTTAATAAAAATTAAAAATTTGAAAGCAGAATAGCTAAGACTTCAAAAATTATTATACTGCTACAATATTACATTTTAGACTGCATTTTATGCATAACATTGGATGATACACCACAATATGAATGGGCAATTAGTTTTCAATAAAAACAACCTTTATTAATCATCCATTATGCTCCTATAGTACCATATGGCTGAATGCAGATTGATGTCATCCAAATGAATTGGTTCACAATCATTCATCATTGCCATTATGCATGGAATTGGAATTTTACTTCCAACAGAAACTTGAAAATACCAGGGTAGGGAAGGCTGCATAGAATCTTTCTGAATACATAACAGAAGACTGTGCTATGAATTATTAGATACAATCTTCAGGTCAAATTCTCATATAAACATTCAGTGCTCTGAGTAGTTCTTCAAACATTTGTTTTGGCACTAATATTTATCAAAGACCATAGTCATAAATATATGGATTGAAACCAGATGTCCTTGATGATGAAATACAATTTTGGCAATGAGAACATAGATGGGATACCAAGGTGAATGTCACATCTTAGCACTAAGATTACCAGATTACTGTTTTGAATCAAAACTGGCAGCATCACACAGTAATGTTCAGTACTTATATAATAATATAATCATGGTTTACTCCCATTTCACACAAACACTAAATCATAGAGACCACATGGAATTGATTTGCATTATAGTTAATACATTACCCAGAGTACTTCAGGATTTAGCTGGGTTAAAAGTACTCTTAGATAAATATACATTTTCATACAAATATGCATTCTAGTTAGCTTGCAATTCAGTATGTCATGTGACCTTAGCCAATGATTATAGTGCTGCAGCCGTCCAAAGGTTATTAGACTCCAGCTTCCATTACTTCTGGTCAGTGACTACGATAATTGGATACTGGACTCTAGCAACATCTAGAAGACTACAGGAACCCTACTTAGTTGAATAACACATTTGAAACTCTAACATTTGAAATCAATATTAGACACATTAGGAATAAATCTAACTTACTGAATTCACTGGGTGACCTCTGAGTAAATACACCTAGGATTGCACTGTTATTATGCCGGATTAGTTGGGAAGCAAAATTATTGACAATGTATACAGTTTTGATCACTAATACATTTAAATTGCAGATAGTAAACAACTTAAAAAAAGAAACAGATAAAACTGCTGTTCAAGTGTGCATCACCTAAAAACAATTCTTTCAGAATGATGCAATTTACTCATTTGCTGAGAGCAAATAAGAGATAATTGTTGCTGCATCAATAGAGGAGTAATGTATCCTTTCTACATCAAGCCATGTAATTGAAGATTTAACAATTAATGAATTGACTCATATGTCTTCAAATCAGATGACAGCACTTGTTTGCTCTCATTTATAGCTCACCTCATCTTGAGAGATCTGGACTAATTATAATCTAAAACAACCTCATAAAACTGATAAGTTATTACTCAAATACTAAGGTAATCTAATAAATGAAAAGAACAATAGATGTACATAGCCTGATCAACAAAGATACCATTTATTTGATTTTGGCTTAGGATGATATGTGAATCCAGCTACTGCAATTTATAATTCACAGCTGATGGCTTTTGAATAATGTGCAAAACAAACCCCCATAGTTGCTCAAAAAATTCTGGTTAAAGCAAACTATGGCTTCATACAGCAAGTAAAAAAAAAAAGCAATGTTTGCTTAACCTCATTCATCCAAAGCCAGGAGTTTTAACAGCCTTTTTGAATTTCAGCTTTCAGGAACATCCATAAGAAAAGATTTCTACAGTAAGATGGATAAGATTGCTCTGGACATCATTTTGTTTTATGGACAAAGGTCATCTGCGCCCTTAAAGAACAGGTATAACAGAAAAGAACTATTTTCTTGTCTCTGCATTTTACAGTAAGAAAAAAACACATAAAGTGCTGTTGTTATATAATGTTTTGGTCAAACCTTCAAATGTATTTAAAGAAGACATTTTTCTCATACAGTATGTAATCAGCACCCAGATATAAACCAAGAAAGATTTTAGGCTGAACTTTTGAATGACAAAGGACGGTAATGGAGGTAGCAGTAGTTGGATCTCCACTATGGTATTATAACTTCTTAGAAGAAGAAAACTGAAAGTTGAGTTTGTTCATTTGTGGTTTGTGGGTAGCAGCTTATAGAGCAAACATGTTATTGGCACATGCCCTTGACCAGCTCCTGGTATTCTGCAACTTGAACAGCTGATAAACAAAGGAAGCCTGAAGTTTCAACATAGCCTTAAGAATACTTGGCTAAGAATATTTATATAAACTGTGTGCAATTCAAAACATTTACTGTGCACTGATGCCCCCTGGTGTCTGATATTTTCCAGATACTTCCCCAAAATCTCAGGGATTTATGAGATTTACACGCTCCAATTGGAGTCCTGATATTCAAATTGCAACTTCTAACCTTTACCAGTTGACACTTTTATTTCTTTATGGTTAATTGATTAGCTGGGATGGGCTCAAATATAGAAAATTCCAGGACTGAATCAGAATATATCAATAGTGTTATTGACTTTAAAATAATCATTCTGTCAGAAATTGTTTCAGACATGGTTTAATGAACAAATCATTATAGGCTGGTTCATTGTGATTATTTGTCTTTCAAATTTCTATACTTACACTTGCATGTCTCTGGGCAATTTACAAATAAAACTTTAAAAGGATAAAAAGCTGTAGTTAAAAACAAAGTTAAAAGGAACAATTGCAAAGTTAAAAGGCAGAGGGAGTGTCTTCAGCCCATCATACATAACACTGAGCTATAAATCTTGTTTACAACCACTGTGGCCTAGTTCACTAAATACACTTAGTCTTTCTGTATTATATACTGTAGCTTCTTTGATTTTAGCTTAGTTTCTACAATCCATAACCTGTCTGCAAATAATACTTTAAAATGACATGTGAACATGTCTCATTATGCTGTATGAATCTAAACAAGCCACTGTATTATGGTTCTGTTTGATGTGTGAATCTGTATTAAATATTGACCTTCTGCAGCATAACACTCTAGCTTTCCTTGTTTATTAGACACAGAGAAGATGTGAGATCATATTCTGGCATGGTCTCCCCATGAACAATCCCTATTCACCCACCACAACTCAGATAATTGAGCCAAATGATGTAGGAGAGTCTAGGTCCTAGGGGATGTAAAGACCACCAGCATTTTGAACATAGTCCTTAATTGAAAACATTAACATTGTTTTTATATTCAACATTATTTCAAACTGGATTGTCCAAATAAATATTCTTCATGAGAATCAGCCCCCAATTTCATTCTTCTGGTCTTTCCATGGTGCACCCAGCCCCATTGTTGTTGAGTTCATCCATCCATCTTGTTCTTGGCATAAAGTGTGTGTGTGTGTGTGTGTGTGTGTGTGTGTGTGTGTGTGTGTGTGTGTGTGTGTGTGTGTCTTCAAATCAGTGTTAACTCCTGGTGACTGCCTGGACAGTTTTCTTGGCAAGATTTAAGAAGTGCTTTGCCCTTGCAGTCTTTCTAGAGCTGAGAAAAAGTAACTGGTCCTAAGGTGGGGCTAGATTTTTTTTTATTCTGCCTTTATTATTTTTATAAATAACTCAAGATGGCGAACATACTTCATCTTCTTGCCTCCTATTTTTCCCACAACAATCCTGTGAGGTGGGTTGGATTGAGAGAGACTGGCCCAAAGTCACCAAGCCAGCTTTTATGCCTAAAGTAGGACTAGAACTCCCATTCTCCTGGTTTCTAGCCTGGTGCCTTAACCACTACTAGACTATTGGTAATGGTATTCAATATTAGTGGGCTGTCACCTTTTGACCCATTTCCAAGGATAATTTTTACAAGGGGCATTTTTATGAGACTGCAAGATCGCGTTGGCTAATGACTGGCAGCCAAGAGACCCATAATCCTGGCTGCTGCTGCTTCTGCCATCTAAAGGTTGCCCCAAATTTTTGACGATGTGCTTAATCCCCACGTACCTATAAAAAGGCCACTGACCTCCAGGCATTAACCTCTAGTGAGTCGTCGCAGAATAACATCCACGATGTAATCCTAGGATCACGTACCTGGAAACTCAGTAATATTGTTATTGATACATCGGTTATTTCGCTTTAATCCAAGGCAGCTTTACTGAAGAGTCCGTCCCATTTAATTCAGCGTGTACATTATCGCCAGTATTCCAGCTGCAATCTGACCGAGCCCAGTTCAGGTCCAGAGTGAGTAGATACCACGCCATTATCTCTGGGGAAATCATCACAACCGCCTCCTTTAAACAGCAACACCAAGCTACCCCCGGTTGCCATGACACCGAGTCTCGCTTTCATATAATGGCGGTTGAACCAAGCCTGAGCGTTCGTGGCTAGGGGGCGCATGCGTACCGCCCCCTTGCTTTCTCTCGGCTCATCCAACCAGCTACCGCTTCCTCGAGTGAGGAGAAGGAAGGCGGAGGTAGGCTGTCCTGATTAGGCTTCTACTGTGCGCCTGCGTGAGAAAAAAAGGGGGGGAAGGGTAGGGCCTGCCTGATGCGCGTGCGCAGTTGTGGAGGCGTCGGCAGGGTCTCGCTTTGACAGATAAATAGGATATTTTGTCCTTCTCGGTTGGGTTTTTTTTTCTTGTGGTTTCTAGGTTTTTTTTTCTCTTCTCCGGGCTTTAGAGATAACCATGTCGTACGGACAGTTAGAGACTTACCGGCCTGGGGGGCTTCCGCCTCGAGATTTCAGCACCATTATCCAGACCTGCAGCACCAATATACAGCGCCTGGCACAATGCAGTGAGTGATCCTTTTGATCTCTTTGACCCACATACTCCTACCATCTCCTGGATTATCCCTCCCCCGGCAAAAAAAAAAAAAAAATTCCTTTAGAAATGCTCCCCTTTCTTACCCCCCCTCCCCTCTCGCTAACCTCTTTATTTGTACCGCGTTTTCATTTGTAAAATCCACGCGATCTCCTAACGTTTAAAGAAACTGTATATATTTAAAAGGTTAAATCTTGAACCTTACGAATTGGGATCAGAAATAAAGTAGCAAGCAGTTCCAAAGTCTAAGAGTCTAGGCATGATCTCTATTTGCATGCAATGTTTTAGAAGACTGTTTGTCCTCATTAACAATAATAATGATATCCAGTGCTTTTTTTGTAAAAAAAAAAAAAAGGTGCCGGAACTCACACACATCATACAACCCGCCTTGCCTGCCCTATAAGGTTCCATGCAAAAAAGGTGCCAGAACTCTGTTCTGGGCGTTCTATGACAAAAAAAAAAGCCCTGGTGATGTCTATCCCCATTTTTGCCTACTAATTGTTCTCTAAATCAGGTTATTTAAGAAAGTTGTCTATAGTTTTAGTGTGATATAGTGTGATGTAAAAATTTAAGCGAGTCAAATACTTTTTCAATAGAAAACAAAATAACACACTAAATATACATCTGCACCAAGACCACTCCCATCAACATTGACAGGGCAAGCCACTAGAATATAAATTAAGAACAAATCTCACTTCCTACCAGCCCTGATGATTATATCTAGTTTTTAGAGAATGAAATATCTGCTCCCACCTCCTATTTTCCCCACATCAACCCCTGTAAGGTACATAGGACTGAGAGACAGTGATTGGCACAAAGTCATCCAGCTGGCTTTCATGCCCAAGGGACTACTGAAACTCAGAGTTCCCAATTTTCTTGCCAACAAAGTCAATGCTACACCAAACTTTTTCTGTGCAAAGATATCCAGACTCTTTGTATAGCATTACAAGGAGTGGTCAGCAATCTGGGCAAATCTAACTTAAGTAATAGCCCCTTGTGGTTCCATTCAGGAAATAGCTCCATAACTTTCCCCAATTCACGCCCACATTTAATATGAGAGATGATCTCCTGCTGGCACAGCCTGCAGCCTGCTGAGGAATCAACATAGGCTTAAATTGTCCTGTTTGTGCAAATTTTAGAGATCAATGGACTGAGGCTTTGTATGCAACATAGCCAGGCTACAAAGTGCCTGCAGCTGGACTGTGCTTTTACTTTAAGTTTATAAATCACATCATTGGCTTCTTCATCAGAGAGTGTCTTCATTTTTGTGGGGATCTAAACTCCAACAGATCTTCTGAGATTATTGACTAGGATTGGAATCAATATTTTTAAAATGTATTTACAGAACACCTGTAGATATCTGCCAAAAAATAATCCCAGGAGTTCACTTTTCAATAAGTGAAGGGGTTTTTTTAGTAATAAAGTACATATGTTTACTGACTAGCAATCTCACTGGCACTTCCTTGATGGATTTTTTTTTATTTAGCCTCTTCTCACATCAATATATTTAAACAATAATTTGTAAATAGATGAAAGAATTTTGATAGCAGCCTTCCCAATGACTTAAGGTCAAATATGTTGATGTTACTGGAATTGCTGTTTGTAAAGTGCCCAGAGTAGCATGAACTAGATGAATTGCTGTTCCACAAAAGTATCCAGAATAGCATGAACCAGGCACAAAAAAATATTTTCAGTTTCACTTTAATGGACAAGAACTCTAAACAATCCCTGTTCTGTTGACTGCAAGGAGTTTTAGTGGATTGTTTTTTGTTTTGGTTTCTCATTTTATAAATGGAAAATTATAGCCTCCTCTGAGCATGTGACTCAATGGTGCCAGATTGGCATCTTGATAGTCTCTGATTGTATTTAAGCCTTGTTGTGGGCTAAATCCATCTACTCGTTATAATTCTGTTGAGACAAGTTGTGAGCATTGCAGTTATTTATATATTACTTATCACTCTTAGAAGATGACTGTTAATATCTGACTTTAAGCCAGGTTTATATTCTCTTATTTGTTGTGAATGGGTCCTTTATTCAACAGGGACTGAATAAAACAGCTGCATACCTGTTTTGGGACTAGAACAGCTGCAGAGATAGATAAATAGAGTCAGTGAAGTTGAGGGATATGTAGCTATTAATTTGGAACCAACAGTTCCATTTATTTGTCCAATCCCTCTATCCTTCCCAGATTTCTTTAAGATCACTGTGACTGATTAGTTTATTCTTTGTGTCCTGCAAGTGAAAAAAATCATTTTTTTTAGTCTAGCTTGATTTCTGATGACTTCATAGTCATTGACAAAGTGTTTGCAGGGGGAGAGGTAGGATTATAAGAATCTAGAATTTGAAGTAACAGTCTGTTGTTTAAGGCAGTCAAGTTAAAAACTTTCTTCATCGTTGCAATTTATGACTGTAGTCTGAGTTTAATAACACACTTGAATTACTCATAGAGTTTGTGTTGCACCCAATAATTTATACTCTCTCATCTTCTCATAACTCAGTGGGGAACATACAGGTAGTCCTTGACTTATAACAGTTCAAAGGTATAATGGCACTGAAAAAAGGAACTTGTAACAATTTTCAGTTATGACTGTTGCAGCATCCCTGTGGTCACGTGATCAAAATTCAGATGCTTGGCAACTGACTCGTATTTATGCTGGTTGCAATGTCCCGGGGTCATGCGGCCTTCTGACAAGCAAAGTCAATGGGGAAGCCAGATTCACTTCGCAACCAGGTTACTAACTTATCAGCTATAGTGATTCACTTAACAACTGTGGCAAGAAAGGTCATATAATGGGGCAAAACTCACTTAACAAATGTGTCACCTAACAACAGAAATTTTAGTTGTAAGTTGAGGACTACCTGTACATGCCAAATGATATGTTATTATTTTTTTTACAGCTTCTCAAATAAAGAATTTGATGAATCAGTTGGGAACCAAGCAGGATTCTACCAAACTGCAGGAAAACTTGTAAGTATGATCTGAGTAGCATTTTGAAGTATGCAGGGCCTGAGGGCTAATCAGGTACTCAGATTAATTTTGGATATCTTAACTTTGAGGTCTAACAAATTCAAAGAATAGAATAATTTAATACTGTAAATAATTTCCAACACAAATGGGTTAAGAAAAAAAGTGATTTGTGGGTAGCTTAGCTTGAATGTGAACGAGGTAAGGAAAAAGAGCAGATACATAGATTATAGTAGGAACTGGATAATTTTGTATCATAGCATTCATGATATTGATGATTCTAACTGATTTGTTACAGTATTGTGTGGATTTAAAAATGCCCAAGTTCTAGAAGCTAAGCAATTTTTTTTCCTGTGAAAAAAAGCCCTTGTTACAAGAAGCCAAAAGGAAATCAGACCCCATTTTTCCCCCAAGAGCTGAATTTTTAAAAAAACAAACAATTAAATGTCAGAAAGCAAGAAACTAGAGAGTAAAGAAAATGAAATGGGATAGCCTACAAAATCACAGCTTTATGAGCAAAAAAATTCCTGTTCCATCTGTTCATAATAGAGTTACAGCAATTCTAAGAATAGGCTTGGACATAAGCTTTAAATAACTTTCACATTCAAAGCATTTTTTTCACCACTAAATAACAACAAGCAGTTCTGTGTGTTTGTTTTGTTATGGAGTGCTGTCTAAGTCAGATTGAATGGTGACACTGTGAATCAAGTCATTATAAAATTGTCAGGTAGGGGGGGAAATGTTCAAGGAAAAAACAACTCTGAACAAAAACCAAACTGCTGAATCTGATAGCCTGGGTTTTGAAAGCAGGATGGATATCTAAGTGAGTTCTTTTAATATGAAAAGCAAAGTTTAATTGCTCTGGAATTGGGCAAGGAGAACAGTTTGAGCCAATAATTAAATAATCCAGTTCAAATCACCAAATAGATGGCACTATAACTGGCAAAAGTTAAAAGGAAATGGAACTAGAACATAAGACTTGCCAGAATGAAACTGAAATGTGTTTTTGTTCCTAGACAACAGTTGCAACATACAGCAAACCAGCTTGCCAAAGAGACTAATGAATACCTGAAGGAGCTAGGCTCCCTTCCATTGCCCTTATCTTCCTCAGAACAGGTTTGTAGGTTTATCTGTGGTTTTCATGTATTGGGAGAAAATTGAACAGGTTTGCTGATCACATTAAACTATTGCTTTTTAATCATGATTTAATTGGATGTTTGCAATGTCACAATAAGCTATGGTTTACAAACAACAGTGGTTGAGTTTGCAAAACATAATAAGCCACAATCAAGCATAATACATCATAAATTAGCATGATGATGTGTGGACCATGCCTTAATGTTATATTCAGTCATCTGGAATGGCAGTGCTTCCTTTACTTGGTGGCATGGATCTGGGGGCAGAGGGCATTCATAGAATGACTTACATATTTTGCACATGCTAGTTCTTAGTGTGAAGAAGGTATAAGTAGCGTTTTGGAGTTGAGGAATAATTTCTCATTCAGTCTTCTGTAATAATGGAGATTAATAGTATGTGCATATAATTTTCAGTGCATGCTGGTGTATTAAATAGGTGTAAATTACCCTTTCACACTCTGGTTTGGTGGAAGTGTTGGACCTCTGCTTCTCCTACTGTTGCAATTATTATGTTGCTCAAAGCAACATTATCCCCAGAATACGAATATTTTACCCCCAGCAACTCTCTTGGGAGTAAGAAGTTGGGCTGAGAGGGACTAAACCAGTTATTCCCTGGGTTTTCACTGTGAATGGACATTAACCTGGGCCCACACCCTAAGTCTTTACACTGATTCTCTGTTTCCAAATTCCCAGTCATGGCCGAACAAGAAATCTTAATATCCTTTTGATAAAACAGTGGATAAAAGTGGTCTGGATCAGTCAGAATAACAGAGTTGGAAAGGGCTTTAAAGGTCTTTTATCCAACCCCTGCTTGAGCAGTAGACTCTATACCATACTGGACAAATGGTTGTCCAATCTTTTCTTAAAAGTCATATATGTTGAAAGTTGCAAAAATATCCAGTAAGAGCTAGAAATAAAGTATGAATATTTCTTTGAAGCTGGTGAGTTTGCTTTTACAACCACAGATAAAATTCTTCTCTTCTAGCGCCAGCAGAAACTTCAGAAGGAGCGTTTAATGAACGACTTTTCTGCAGCCTTAAATAATTTCCAAGCAGTACAGAGAAGAGTTTCGGAGAAAGAAAAGGAAACTGTTGCCAGGGCAAGAGCTGGCTCTCGTTTCTCTGTAAGTTGTTAGCCAAATAGTCCACAAAGGAATAATTTAGGTTTTTTCTCTCCAAATGTTTTGAAGATGGCAAGGTGTCTTATTAACCTGAAGATTCTTATGTTCCTTTCTTCTAGCTTCACATCCTCTACCCTGTTTATTCTAAAGTCGTATTATAGATGGTTCTACTTCTTAACAAGGAAAGTTCTGAAAAACATCTGGGCTTTATATATGTTCCATTACTCACTTGAAAAAAATAAGGGAAGGAGGTTGCTTTACACCAGGGGTCTTCAAATCTGGCCCTTTTATGACTTGTGGACTTCAGCTCCCAGAATTCCTCAGCCAGGCACGCTGGCTGAGGATTTCTGGGAGTTTAAGTCCACAAGTCATAAAAGGGCCAAGTTTGAAGACCCCTGCTTTACCCTTTCTCTGTCAGGACAGTAGCTAGGATGTGAAGGCAATGTGGATGCGATATCTGTCATCCCATTGATTGCCACAGTTACTTCAGCTGATCTGGCTAAGTGAATGTCTTCTTCCTCCCTCACTTTCCATGTGCATCCCTCCTGAAGCTGGACACTTGTCAGAAGTGGATGACCATCCCAGAGAGGAGGAGAGTTCCAATCTTTGGTTAAGGATATACACTCCGCCTTTCGTAAACTACTAAAGACCCATCTGTGCCGACAGGCCTGGGGCGGTTGACATCTTGCCCCTAGCCAGTGTATGTTTGTGTGTACGTTTGCTGAATGAATGGTTTCTTAATTTAGGGGTTCTCTTTTTTATATATGTATTTTTTATATATGTATTATGTAGTTTTTTATATTGGATTTCTATTTATGCTGTGAGCCGCCCTGAGTTCCCGGAATAGGGCGGCATAGAAATTTAACAAACAAACAAACAAACAAATAAATAAATAAACAAACAAACAAACAAACAAACAAATAAATAAATAGCTTCGTTCCCCTACTAGAAGGTCCATACATAGGACAGTAGCTATTTTTCAGTCTTCTCATAGCAAAGCTGTTTTACAACACTATACCAGTCTTATGTAATTTGGATGGGGAAAATGAGAGTTCAGTTGTTACTTGAGGCGAGAGACCAGTGATGTCCAACTGATGAACATATTGATGAATAGAAAAAAAATACAAGTCTGAGCAGTGAGCTTGAATTGCATAATTCCTTTCCCCCTCTTCTGGCACCCAGCAGACTATATTAGGTAGACTGATTCAAAGGGGCACAGGAATAATTATCATTCGATTGCAGACATAATGACTTGGTAAGATATTTGTCCCTTCCTGTTTAGTTCAATTCTATTTCAGTTGTTCGATTTTATTAACAGTCTATGTTGCTTAATTAGTACTCTTTTAAATGAAAAAACTAATTTTGCCTTGGATATGTCTGTGAAGTCCATGACTTGTAAAAAAAAAAAGCCTGTTAATTAGGCCAGAAACTGCTACATCATATACTCCCAGAGTAAAGTTTTGGCTGATCTAGAATTGTTTCTTTCCAGGGAGATGAAAGACGCAGGGAAGAGCAGTTGGTCTCATTTGACAGGTAATGCTTACTGCTTTCTGATATCTATCACCTTACTTCTTCAGTTCCAAAAACTTTCCTAATGCACATTCAATTAGAAAATAAATCTGATGTGCCTGCATCACAGGTTATTCAGAAATGGTGGCTGAATTCAGATATCGGAGCCAAATAATTGTTTAGCTGTCAGGATGTTCCTCAGGTTTTGTACTCTTTCTCTTATGCACTCCCAATTTTCTTATTGAAATCCTGGGTAGCAGACAGTATAGCTCTGGAACAGCCAAATAAGATTTCCTACCATCATCCAAACCAGAATCAGAAATCCAGATTGAATCATAGTCTCTGGTTCAGGTTTAGAAGTAAATGATAGTTTGTGGTCAAATATTTCTGGCATTCTAATTGAGTAAACTTCTTATAGTAAACCAGGAAGCAAAAAAAAAGGAATTGGAAAGTGGGGAGAATGCCAATAAAACAGTCAAATGTCTGGATCTAGTTTGTCATATTGAGTATAAATAGTGACCAGGTTTTTAGCATGACATGTCTGCAAAATTAAAGTCTAGGTGTCCAGATGAGAGTTTTCAGATACTGAAGCTATTGTTCATAAAAATGATATTTCACATTTCAAGGGTAGCAGAAACAAAATATGGGTATGCCTGTCAAAGAAAAAGTGGTAACATTGTTTTGGGAAACATACAGCTCTTCCCAAATCTTGAATTTAAATATAAATTCACTAAATGTAAATTCACTGTAAAATTCCTGAACAACTTCTATCCCTTCATTCCCTTTTTAAATATACAACATACACCAATCCATGTTAAAACTTAGATCCACTAAAATCCTGATTCAGAATTAGATAATTAATTGGAAGCTGACATATCTAAAGAACACTGTGCTTGGTTGGTCTTGAAATATAAACAAGATTATTTAAATTGCACCATACATTGGGTTAATACATCAGCTCTTTCCTGAATTCGCCAAACATTTTGGAATTCAACTTTCAAAAATCTGATGTGGTGAGACTTCCAGCCCAGGTTTTTGGAAATGGTCATTTGAAGAATTGTGATCCATTTGAGCTTGGGGATAGAAAAAATAAGGAATGCCAGTTGCGAGGAGTTTGTCATAAAATATGTAACTTTAGCTTGCTTCATGTGAAAATGTTTCAATACACAGAGAACCATTTATAACTATTTCTCCCCAGTTTATATTTTAAAAGATACTGCATTCTCAGTTCCTTTGGTGTTGAATGAGGACTACTGAATACTTTCCACAGCTAAGGAATGTGAATCAGTAATTCCGAAACGTATTTGGGTAACCTTTTCCTGATCTCCTGGGAATACAAGAAGAGTGGATTGTCCATTTTTTCCCCCTTCAGCAATGAAGAATGGGATCAGATGCAGGCTCAAGAAGAAGATGTAGCTATAACAGAACAAGATCTTGAATTAATCAAGGAGAGGGAAACTGCCATTAGGCAATTGGAAGTAAGTAGCTGATAGATTTAGCTAGATGCAATATTTTTTAAAAATACATTAAAAAGGTCAAAGGCCTCTCTTTATCAAAAGCCACGTTTGTGCTGTTCGTTTACAGCCTAGGTTATTTATCTAATACTGTACAACAGGCCTTTTTGGTTTGATAACCACTGTTGGAATTTTGAGAACACCTTGGAGAATGATTGGGATGGATAGCCTTGTCCATTTATAAAATAGTTGCTATGCAAAATATGTCTAAATGAAAAGCCTCTATTTACTTTAATACAAACTGCCATCTCCTTCAGTTCTGCCTTCTGTAGGATGTTTCTTGCTATGTCTATATACCTAAGTTCTTTTCTAGGCAGATAAACACAATTCAAACTAAAACTCTAGATTAGGGGTTCCCAACCCCCGGTCCATGGACCAGTACCGGGCCATGGCATGCCAGCAACCGGTCCGCACAAACAAGCAAAGCCCATCCGCGGAATGCAGACAGCACACAAAACTATGCACCCTTCGGTCTGCGGAAAAACCTCTCCACATAACTGGTCCCTGGTGCCCAAAGGTTGGGGACCTCTGCTCTAGATTAGAGACATCCATCACTTTGTTTTTATTAGAAAACTTAAAGGGCTAAAGGCATTCATGGAAATTAAGAAGATGCCTGAGGCTGGCCCTTTACATTGCAGCATGTCAGTTTTTCATAATTTTTTTTAACTTAAAATCAGGTGGTGCAAGGAACTTGATAAGCACGAGGCACATTATCTGTGAATATGTAGATGTCTCACTGGGGACCTGGGATACGAACATGACTTCTTTCCAGGCAATCTTGAATTAGTAACAGTTCAAAATAAGAGCAAAATGTGCAACATTGATAGTATTTGATAAATTGATATGAATCTTTATACCATTCATAAAGCTTCTAATTGTTATTTGGGAAAAATGCTGCAAAGTGCAGCACATTGTTATTTTGGTGTATCTTCTTAAATGTGGGTTGCGCTTTTACAATCAGTTATTAAACAGGAAGATGTAGTAGAAAGGGAAGAGATTGGAGTAGATGAACCAAACACATAAACCCAAGTATTCTTCTAAGACTAGAAGATGATCTAGTGCTTGTGGTACACAATCAAAAATGAAATTTCATTTTAAAGAATGAATTGGGAGAGTAAATGCAAAGATTCAGCAACAGTGGTAATACAGGGCAACAAATAGCTGTTCCAAAAAGCCTCTTCCTGTAGGTGTAGTATGGACAATGAGATTTTAGAGATAAGTCATACTAGGTTGTTATTTAGAAAAAAAATAAATGCAACTGGAATAATTATTTGGCTTAATAATTGGAATAATATAAAATATAAACACAAAATGCAGTAATTTCTTGCATACTTCCCTTTCAGGCAGATATCTTGGATGTGAATCAGATTTTTAAAGATTTGGCTATGATGATCCATGATCAGGGAGACATGATTGGTAAGTTAATAGTGGTGTTTACTTGGCTGCAAACTATATAATAGATTTATCTAGTACAGCGGTTCTCAACCTGTGGGTTGCGACCTTTTTGGGGGTCGAACGACTCTTTCACAAGGGTCGCCTAAGACCATCGGAAAACACATATTTCCGATGGTATTAGGAACCGAGACACCGCTCTCTCTGTTGCAGCCTCACTCTCTTCCATCTTCTTTTCCTTCCCATCCCCCTGCGAGCTTGCAATACCCCTCAGGGCCTCACGTTGCCTCCCAGAGGACTCAGCTGTTCGGCAGCCGGAAGTTGGAGCCGCTCAGCTGTTGGTCAGGACGCCTGCAGAGCCGACCCGCACGTTGTCCTAGACCCCTTCCCTGCCCGTTCAAGTTGAGCCCGCGGGGGCTTGACAGGGAGAGAGGGAGGGAAGGAGGAAGGGATTCCTCCTCTCCTAAGGTTCAAAGCAGGATCAGCTTCCCAAGGGCAATCCCAATTCCTGTGTTTCTGCCGTACCTCCTCGGCGCTCCTGGGAACGGGGCGGGCGGAAGAAAGCTTGGCTAGGCTAGGCAAAGAAAAACCACTGAGCCGTGAGCTAAGATCGCAGGCAGGCTGGGGAAGGGGGTAAAGAAGAGGAAGGGGATTGGGAGAGAGGAAACGCCAAGCTTATCCTCGCCTCTCCCAAGAACCTCCTGCGCCACCTCACAGGAACACCTGGTTTCAGATTTACACCGCAAAAGTTTTTCTCGCGCAGAGGAGAGAGGAAAAACAATTGCAGAACACTCGGGAATCCCTTGCAAGGCACCATGTACCTTGGTGCTTATTTCCTAACACCTTCCCCACCCCCGTGTTTTCTGCTCCACCCCAAATTCGCCTCCCTTCCACTCTCCCATCTATGGTCTTAATACAGCCCTCAGTCTGTCTCCCTTTCAACACCCCCTAAAGTTCTTCACTCAGGCAGGCTTCCAGAATTCGGCTGGAAGGATGCAGGTAACCCCTCCCCCCTGTCCTGCCGCCTCCCATGGCACCGCGCCTTCGTGTCTCAAGCCTCCGTGGCACAGAACTGCTGGCGTTATGCTTGGGCGGAACATGTTTTCTTTTACAGATGGGGCGGGTGGGCCCGACATTCGCGGGCAGGCAGGACCCTGCCCGCCGAGCCGCCGCCTCCCCATCACCCTCCACGCCTGCCGGCTCCTTCGCCAGACCTCCCAGCTGACCGGCGCAGGTCCGGAGGTTGCCAGCTGAAGGGCGCAGGAGTTCGGCGCTCTGCCACTTCCCCTTCGCACCGGGCAAAGCTTTGGCGGACGTTCCAGCTGATGGGTGCAAGTCCGGAGGTCGCCAGCTGACGGGTGCAGGAGGTCGGCACCACGGCGGCCTCCCAGCCACCTGCTTCTTCGGCTGGAGCAGTTGCCAGGGCTTGCATGCCATCCGCCCCATCTGTAAAAGAAAAAGTCTTCCACCCAAGCATAACTTTTAAGGATTTTAAGGATCTTTGAGAGGGAGAGAGAAATAGAGAGAGGGAGAGAAAGAGGGAAAGAGAACTAGAAAGAGGGAGAGAGAAGAGAGGGAGACAGAGGGAGGGAGAGAGAGAAAGAGAGGAAGAGAAAGAGGGAGAAAGGGAGAGAGGGAAAGAGAAAGGGAGAGATAGAGAAAGAAAGGGAGAGAGGGAAAGAGAAAGGGAGAGACAGAGAAAGAGAGGGAGAGAGAAAGAAAGAGGGAGAGAGATTAAATTAGTAACATGGTTGTTTAGTGAATCTGGTTTCCCCACTAACTTTGCTTGTCACAAGGTTGCAAAAGGTGATCACATGACCCTGGAATAATTTTATGGTTGGGGGTCACCACAACATGAGGAACTTTATTAAAGGGTCACGGCATTAGGAAGGTTGAGAACCACTGATCTAGTAGCTTAGAAAGTTATAGCTTTAGTTTGGCAAGATTCTGTCTATTTGGTATAAGCATATAAAGGATTAGACTCAATTGGATCTCCAGGTCTCATCTCCAGGCTTGGGAACTAGACTAACAATTATTGATCCGCAGATTAGTACAGGTAAAGCGTATGCCACACTGCAAATTTCATGCTGAAATAACTTTATACAGCATATATAAACAGGTTTAACAGGAAGAATGCATCATATAGTGGTGATGGTTGTGGTTTTTCTTTAAAAAAGTGGATGTTCTTTTTCTCTATAGATAGCATAGAAGCAAATGTAGAAAATGCAGAAGTCCATGTGGAAAATGCCAATGATCAGTTGCAGAGAGCTGCTTATTATCAGGTAACCTTTGTACAGCCCCAAAGTCTTACAAGTAGGGGCAGCATAGTTGGGATTTCAGAGACTCTCTTTCTATTTTGATTTTGAATGTTTTCCAATCCAAAATGATAAGAAATATATAGCTTTCCATTCCAGTCCCTTTAACTGTTCATAACTTAGGGCAGATAAGAGGCATGAAAGGATACAAGCAGCTAATCTTCTGCATGCCACCCCTCTGTTGACTCAGCTCTGATCCTTTCCCAACTGTATGTTTATCCTTAACCACATGCATTAGTCTTGGGAGAGCTAACTGTTGCTTCCCACCCTCCAAGATACGGCATGCTTTTTAAAAGTAGAGGAAAATATTTGTAGTTCAGGGTTGAAATGAGGGGCCCTTGTTGCTCTCTGAGCTCGCTTGTTTTCTTGCAGATGTTCTATTACCCAAACTAGGTAACATCATCAGTGCTAGTGCTGATAAGATACCCAAACATTGCACAGAATAAAATGCTTCTTTTCTGAATAATAGTTTCAAATCAATTGCTGTTCAAAACTTGTTTTATTTGAAGTTTTTAAAAAGTTTTTAAAAAGTGATTTATCCAATGCATTCCACTGTCCAGTTACTCAAGTTTTTAAATTATGTTGGATGGTTTTCACTGTAATTCTAATCCTAAAATGGGAGCTGAATTTTGCTTCTCTTGTGTATCTCTTTCCTCTACAGTATACCCTATTGTTTTTTGTTTGTTTTTAAACAGAAGAAATCACGCAAGAAGATCTGCATCCTAATTTCTGGCCTGGCTTTAGCTTGTTTAATCTTGGTAATAATCATTTTGCAAGTACAAAAATGAAGTATCTCTGTGGAATTAGATACACAATATTTCTGCCATGAGACAAGCTTAAGAAATGAGGAAATTGAGGTGAGATGGAACACAAACTGATTTTCCATTAGTAATTATAATATAAAAAACTAACATGAAGATAACTAGCTCTTGGATTTAGTGAACCATGAAGACAGTACATGTTAATTTATTTTATGTAACTAAACTTGTGCAGGGCTTCATTCTGTTTTCCTGAATATTCCTGTCCCAAGTATTGAAGGATGTGATCAGTCATCTAGAGTAGCTTATTAATTGCCGTTAAGCACTACAGATCTAACTCTTTTTTAATGTGTACTGTTTTTATAAGTGACTCATATAAGAATAACTCCTAAGTACAAAATCCCAAGCAATGTGCATCACCCTTTAGGAAACTGCCAAAGTTGTTTGAAACAGCAATTCCTAATTTCTGTTGTATATGTCTGGAAGCTGCTTTGAGTGTAGCCCAGGGGGCTGGAGAAAAAAAATAGGACCTTCTGTAGCAGACAAAGAAGAGTTTTTCAACTTGGGAAGAGAGAACATCTCAATTTTCCCAAACATAGCATAGCTAATATGGGATATATTGAATCCAGTTCTTTTCAGAAACTCATTTGGCAATGATTAGTCTGAAGGTATTTGTATTTAAAGTCCTGTTTCTCTCTGCTTCATTTTTGTGGTGACTATCAATTGCTTGATAATATGTCCAGATGTTTTTTTAATGAAGATGTCATTGGAAATGGCCCATCCTACTGGTTCTTCCCAACTTTGTACCACTAGCATGTGCATTAAATACTATAGCAGTAAAAAGTTTCCAGAGAGTCTGAAATGGAAAGATAATAGAAAGTTATGCATCTTTTCTTTTAGGATTTTGGTAAATATGTCTGTCCAAAAGATTTCTAGTTGGGAGTACCAATTTCCTTCCTAGGCAGTCTGCACATATTGCAGTCAAATGTACTAGAAAAACAAAATTTAATGAAAGAAGATTGCAGCATACTTGAGGCTGGTGTGACTTCTGTCCTTCTTTGCATATAGTGAGAAGAATGACTTCTAATTTCCTCTTATATTTAAATGTGTAGTTTAATCCTGACCTGCTGGTACCCTACTTGGATTGAAAAAAATATATTTTCCATATTGGGACAGTTTAGGAAAAGTGTTAATAGTAAAAGGAAGCTTTAAACCTTTTGTATCAAAGGAGGATTAGAAGCATGCCAGTCTAAGATTCACTATTCTGTGTCTTTATGGAAACCCACGGGTTCCACTTTATGCCTGATTTGGGTGTTTTAATTTGCTCAGAACTTGTATTTTATGTGAAATTTCTGGGTGACTTATTTGGGTAGATATTCTTAAAAGAAAATGGGCATGGAAAGCCTAAAATGTTGACTTGGTTACATTCTGTATACAAGTAGAGAATGTTTTTCTCCTGACATCTATTTATTACTTTACACATTTTACATATTTAAATGACTAAACTGTGAAGTTGCGTGAAGAATGATGCCCTCAGTTGCACATCTTTCTTTGCACTATCACTCCATCCATTTAAGTATCAATAAACATTTTTAGATATTTGACGTCTCTTTTTTAGCAGAAATTTCCTGAAAGGTTTAAATTGGCTTTAAATTGTTGAGAAAATATTTGGCTTCCGTTTGAAGGCCAAGATGATATTGTTAGGAAAAAATATTACAGCATGGCTTTTGTTCTTTATAGTCCATTTCAAAGGGTGCTTCATGTGTTACTTATCAGTTGAAGATTTATGTTTCATGCCTCTGAACAGCATCTTCAATTCATGAAAGCTTATGTCCTAATAAGATTTTATAATGTACAACTTTTGTGGGTTTGCTGCTACATATTCTCCCTGTAGAAGTCACTGTGAATGAAGATTATATCTGGAGTAATAGTGAGGTGTCTTACCCTATTTGTTACCAAATTCAACTCAATTTTTATTTCAAATGATAATTTTACCTGCTGAGATAATTTTACCTCTATGGGAGTAATATCTAAAATATAGGTAGTCCTCGACTTACAACCATTCATTTAATGACTGAAGTTATAATAGCACTGAAAAATGACTTACAACCATTTTTCATACCTATGACTGTTGCATCTCCATGGTCACATAATCAAAATTCAGATGCTTGGCAACTGGTTCATATTTATGTTGACTGCAGTGTCCCGGATCATGCTATCACCTTTTGTGACCTTTTAACAAGCAAAATCAATGGGTAAGCCAGATTCACATAACAAGTGTTACTAGCTTAACAACTGCAATGATTTACTTAGCAACTGTGTCAAGAGAGATCATAAAATGGGGCTAAACTCACTTTAACAACTGTCTCACTTAGCAACAGAAATTTTGGACTCAGTTGTGGACATACATCAGGGACTACCTATATATAAATTCTGACTGTTGGGAGCAAGAAGCAGGATAAAAAAAGAACACTAGTGAATGCTAGAATGGTTTTGAGATACAAATTTGTATTTATAAAAAGATGAAAAATCCATTTGTGGAGATACTGTGGGTTTTTTCCTGGCACAATTGAAGTTCCACAAGTTTAATACCTCAAATTAAATATCAGTGCAACTCTGATAACCTTGGTGGCCCACCTTCCTTTCAAAAGAGCCTAAATTACCAGAAAATAATTGGTAATTGAAAACTACAGAATTTTGCTGTTAGTAAATGTATCTGTGTCAGAAGGCAATGAGACTGATCAAAGATACATTCACCAGAGGATTTGTTTTTGCCAAGTGTGCAAACGAAAGTCAGCATAATGGTTAAAAGTACTGGGGTGGTTCTCTAGGCCTTAGGTAAGAAACCAGCTAGGAAGGCAATGACCAACCACTTCTGAAAAAGCTTGCTATGGAAAATGCAAGGACCTATCTTCAGTATTTGCCAGAAGCCAAGAACTCCAAGGCACACAGTGTAGAAATACATGCATATTATATGCACATCATACAACACGAGTGCATGGTACTGTAGTTGTGCAGTACAGGGGGATGAGTTTAAATTGGATTGTTTGCAATAGCTCTTCAGACAAAGTGTAGCTATCTTGTAAGTATCCTGAATTAACAATCTTGAGAATTCATCCAAGTATGCGATAGTGGCTGCACTCATGTTTAACCTGGTTACAGACTTCGTTTCCAGGATATGTTAACGTATTAGGGCACAAAATACAAACCAAGTTAAAATCAACCTGAGGGCCACACAAGATGGACTTTGTAATACTTGAAACATGTTTTTTTTGTACTGTGAAAATGCAGCTATTAGTTCTAGGACGTTGCACGAATTCAGCCCAAAAAAGACAGACCACAGGACTAACGGATCAACATTTCTAAAATTAACTCGGCAGCATCCGGCTCAACTCCAATAGCTCAAATCTCCTGAAAGGACGAGCAAGGCTTGCCAGGTGCCCGTTGCTCTGCTTCTCCTCCAAAATCAGCCGAGACCTCAGCCAGGCTCTCGCCGCCCCTCAAACGGGCTGGCGATTTTAAAAGGCAAGAGCGCCCCTGGGACGCTTTGTGACGTACGCGTTTCTCGTGTAAGTATAATGTAATAATGAACAGCTGTAGGTTTTTAAAGAAAAAAATGCCCGAAAGCGAAAAAACAACACCGCCACAGATTGCAGGAGAAGGTGCGTGGACTTCGGCCCAAACAAGAGGCAAGTTCACCCCGCCGTCTCGAAACACCTGAGTATAAAATGGCCTCCCACCCCCCGACAGCTCTGCGTTCCCGCTCTTTAAAGGAGCGTCGTTATGACGACACCCCGAACGCCGCGCTCGCGCTTAGATCCATCCTCTGCGGCTTGCTTCTCCCCTCTCATCCCCGCTGCCCGCTTGGGCGCGATGCATGCTGGGATCGCAACCCTCCCGCCAGGTCTTCCAGCTTCCCGGCGTGCCCTGCGCCCAGCTGAATGGGGGCAGTCACAAGATGGCGGCGAACGCAAACTCTGCCGGTGGCGGCGGCGGTAGCCTCCCACTCTTTGACTGTCCGACCTGGTGAGGGTGGGGGCGTGTGCCGTTGGAGAGCGGGGAAACGACTTGCTGTGCAAGGGGGACTGCTTTTTCTTGGGAGGCGGAGCAGCATCCTAAAAGAGGGGAGCGGGCCCGGGGAGGGGTGGGTAGCAGCCCCTGGAAGGGAGAACCGATTGAGGGGAATCCTCAGGACTGGTCCTTTGAGCGTTGCAGTCTCGCGCTTCCTATGTGAAATACTTGGGATGGAGGGGAGGGAAAGAGTGCTTTTAGATTAGGCAGAACACATGTTTTCCACCTCAAAGGATGCCTCTGCTGCTTATTGATGTACCTCAGAATAGGGATGGTGAAGAAGTTCAATATAGGACGCACTATGATGGATAAGGGCAGGCTGTGTGGCTACTGAACGGTCTTTGTGAAATGAGAGAGAGAGAGGGCTGCTGAGTATGGACAAATGACAATAAGTTTTTCTGTAAAATCTCTGAGCCTGGGAGAAATCAAAATATACTTTCATCCTAGGTATGTTACTGAAGTCCTACATATAAATCTACAAAATGAGGTTGTGGCGGGGAAATTGCTTTAGGCAGCATGGACATTCATTTGGGGTTGTTTTAATCTGGACACAAATCTTGCCTCAGTTGTAAAAATCTGAATAATGGACAGAATAGTGACTGAAGTCTGGAATATACAAATATGTATTGCTTAGATCAAAATAGTTGTCAAGTAGAAAGGTTATTTAAGTTTCAGTTTGCTAGCAAGGTTTTGCATTTTAATAATAGTGAAGGCTATCAAATGTGTCACTTATGTGATTTAAATAATAATTATTAAATTTTTCCATCATACTTCCCTGTGTATTTGCTAGACTTTACAGAAAAATGTGAAAGTGAGATTAAAGCAGCAGTAGAAGAGTTGTCAAAATGTGCCTTAAAAATGCAAATGTGCTCAAGGATTTTGTAATACAATATCCACCAAGGTATTTTAGAGAGAGTGAGAGATTGGTGTTTCAAAGATAAAAAATCTATATTTTACCAAAACAATCATTTATATCACACCCATTGTTTTGACCTTAACTAAGGACAGAACACAACAGGGACTCTGACGCCAGCCTTGGAGATTGTGTCTTTTTATGTAGTGGTAACTATGTGCATCCAAAAATAACTGCAATAAGTTGAGTGCTCAAAAAGCTTAACATATATTAACAGTTTTAGCTGTTAATTTTCGTTTTGTAGCAGATTTGGGAGAGCATAAAAGTTAAAATACTTTGTAGCAGAGGCAAAATCTGAGCAGGAGATGTTGTGTAGTTTTGTCTCCCAGCCACATCCTCTCTAAATCAAGCATATAATCCTATACATCACAGAAATATGTAAGACTGTATTTGTAAATAAATTTGTTTCCTGATATGCTGAATTCAGTAAATAAATAATCTCTCCAAGTAGATGCTGTCACCAAAAGGCAAAGTAATCATTCTGATTCATGCTGTTTCTCACAGTGGTCTTCCAGATGCTTCCAGGAAATCCATGAATAGGACATACCAGTTTTGTTTCCAAACAACTGGAATCATATTCCCAATGAACTGGAGGTTTGATTATTTGTAGGCCCAAGTTAATGAATTTTCAGTCCCCTTTTGAGGCAACCATCTTAAGGCCATTGAGTCATAATTTGTTATATATCTAAAATGTACTCATGAATGCTCAGTTAAACTAAATGTTTGGATCAGTGCTGAGCATAATTGACTTTTTGTGTCCAAGTTCAGGTTTTCCCTGTCAGAGCAATTTGTGGTCATTTTATATCTGTTGATAATTTCAGAGATTCCAATGACTACTTTAAGTATTCTTAAACAAAATATTTTTCTTGTTTTTGTTTCCTAGGGCAGGAAAGCCTCCACCAGGGTTGCACTTGGATGTAGTCAAAGGAGACAAACTTATTGAGGTATGAAAATAGATGCAGAAAATTTAAATATGAGCCAGGTGACATTCAGCATTGGATAGGTATAGAACTTATCACAGGCAAAAAGAAAGGCTGAATATCTAATTTTTTATTTTTTATTTTAGTTTCAGCTTGTCTTGGCTATTTTTAGCAAGCCATCTGAATTTCTTTCTATTGGACTGGTATCTGTCTATTTGCATCCAAGTATTCAAAGATAATGATGATTTATACTATTAGGTGTGAATGTGCACCCATATCTTTTATTGTTTTAATAATTTGGATCACTGTTTGGATCCAGATTATTTTTGTGCAGAAATCTGTTTTTTTGTAGGATTTCAGATTTTTAGGATTCATGTCTTTGGTTAGGCAGTGTTTGGGTATTTCATTCTTATATTGTTCATTCTCTATTGCAATACTGTATCTCTTCCAAATCAGAAAACCTTGGTTGCCGCTACTTTAAGAATCTGTATTTGGATGTAATTGAAAGCTACAATTAATTGAATCATTCCTGGTTTAATTGCAGTGTGACAAGAAAGAAAGAAGGGACTGAGCAAATGACTCATGCACTTTCTGACAACTCTCTCTGGTTTGTCCAAATATCCCAAAAGTGGGATGGAACAATTCTTAAGCAGAATCTATTATCAATGTGTAACTATAAATTATGGTGCTATTTCGCTTCTTAAGCACTTGATACTAACCAAGCCATCTGTGCCTTAGTTCTCATTTAGAGTTCAAAGGTATAACTAGTGATTGGCTGGGTCTAAAAAGTGCAACATCGAAGTTAAGCCATGAAGTGATTAAGCTCTGTGTGTGGAGAATCACACCGGGTTATAACTCAGAGGCACAAATGAGATTTTAGTGGTTGATGCCTTTAAGAATGGCAAAATAATTATTAGCATTTCTGCTTTCCCACATCAGTTTGCTTCCTTATTATATTTGTTTCTAGAGCTGCTCAACTATGTTAGTTGATTTATTTTTTTTGCAGGTACCATTATCATTTAAATAGTAAAAATTGTCCCATGCTGAAAAGCAGTGTCACGTGGCATTAATAAATTTGTATATTGATTAATTACCTTATCTATTTGCAGATAAACTAAGAATTTTAAGTTCCAAAATACACTCCCAAAATTGGGTTTGACTTATTCATGGATTGCCTTATCTGCAAATACAGCTAGACCAGGGGTAGGGAACCTTGGCTCTTTTATGACTTGTGGACTTCAACTCCCAGAATTCCTGAGTCAGCATGGCTGGTTCAGGAATTCTGGGTATTGAAGTCCACAAGTCATAAAAGAGCCAAGGTTCCCTATCCCTGAGCTAGATCTTGCTTAATGGCTCCCCTGTTTAACAACCGTTTGAAGTTACAACACTGCTGAAAAAGTAACTTTATAGCCACTCCTCACATTTATGGCTGCTTAGCCTCCCAGAGTCATGTGATCGATAACATGCTTTACAACTGGCTTCCAACAAGCCGGGTCACAGTCTGTAACATCTCAAGTCACAGTCAATGATGTCTCTTTTAACAACCCATGGTAACTTGCTTAACAACCAAGTGAGAATTGACAGAAATCTATCATGGTCGCATGGAGTTACCAGTCCCAATTGTGATCATTAAGCAAGGACTGCCTACACACATGCACATGGACACAAACATACGGCCCTTGGGTTACGATTGCTCATTTAGCAATTGTTCACATTTTTAATGGTGCTGAACGAGAGGACCTTACAACCAGTCCATCACAGCACCCCTACAGTCATGCAATCACAATTCAAGGACTTGACCACCAGCAAAAGTTATAATGATGTGATTGCCATTTGCAAAATTCCCTGACAGATAGACACAAGAGAAGTCAGTGGAGAAGCCAGCAGAAGTTGCAAGTTGCTCCTGCTTCACTAACACACCTGGGCTCCATAGCACTTGCCTGCAGCATCTTCCCAGCCACCCATATTCCATAGTGCATCCGCCCTCCTGTAGCTCTTAACTGAAGGTCTCACCCACTGGCTTACTTGCCTGGGATTTCTGCCCCTTCCTACATCATGGTCATACCAGGTCCTTGACTAATGACCAGTGCAGTCCTAGAGTTACAATGGCAACTGGGATTGCCAGGATTATCATTACTAAGCAATGAGGTCGTACGATGTCATGCTTTATAACCACGTAGCTTAGCAATGGAAATTCTAGTCCCAATTCCATTGTAATCTGACGGTATAATTTTTTTTAAGAACCCATACATACTTGCGGATAAGCCAACCCTCA
This sequence comes from Bothrops alternatus, assembly GCA_034064705.1. Taxonomy (NCBI): domain Eukaryota; kingdom Metazoa; phylum Chordata; class Lepidosauria; order Squamata; family Viperidae; genus Bothrops; species Bothrops alternatus. The sequence continues at coordinate 1,123,379 of JARGCV010000230.1, read as the reverse complement.
AATTTTTAACTAAAATACAGTGAAAACTGGCCACCTTGGGTAAGCCAATGTGAAAATTAAAACATGAAAATTTTAAGGGTTGGCTTATCCACAAGTGGCACATTTTTCAGTTGCTAGTCTTTTGGGTTGCCTTTTCTTCTCATGGCATAGTGAGGTTCTCCCCTTTTTTATACCCAGGCCCATGATTTTAAGAAAGTATAGGCCTCCCCCCACACACACCAATAAAAAAAAACCCACCCATTTGTCTTTGATATCTTGTCATAGAAACTGATCATCGATGAGAAGAAATACTATCTCTTTGGGAGAAACCCCGACCTGTGCGACTTTACCATAGATCACCAGTCATGCTCTAGGGTCCATGCTGCTTTGGTCTACCATAAACATCTGAAGAGAGTTTTTCTTATAGATCTCAACAGCAGTAAGTTGATAAACAATGGGTGTGCAACTGTTTCGATAGCACAGTGCACTGCTTAAGAGGGAGGAACACACTGAAATTTAGAAAAGGGACAATGGTTTAAGTAATATTTTAGTAACATGATTAGTATTTGTTGCTTTTCCTCTCCTCCTTATTCTAAAATGCATAGCACACGGCACGTTTTTAGGCCATATTCGTTTGGAGCCTCATAAGCCACAACAGATTCCCATTGATTCCACGGTTTCCTTTGGTGCCTCCACACGGGCCTACACCCTGAGAGAAAAACCTCAGACATTGCCCTCGGCGGTGAAAGGAGATGAGAAAATGACCAGCGAAGATGATGAACTCAAGGGCTTGCTTGGTCTGCCAGAGGAAGAAACAGAGTTAGATGTGAGCACCGTGTTTTACCTGTATTGTGGTACCCATGTTGCATATCTAGTTTGTGAAGGGAACAGAGACCTTTTGGCTTGAACGGTGATTGGCACTAGCACCTGAGTAGAACTGTGCTATTCTTAAAAGTGGGGAGAGGTTCCTATGTGACAAATTTGCTATTGTTGCCCCAGGGAAGAGAAAAGTAATAGTGACCAAATTCTTCCAACCACATTCTTGTTGCTTGTTTTAGTTGGGGATATATATCTTCTTTATTGGTCTAAGCCAGGGGTCTTCAAACTTGACCCTCAGTGTGCCTGGCTGAGGAATTTTGGGAATTGAAGTCCACAAGTCATAAAAGGGCCAGGTTTGAAGACCCCTGGGCTAAGCCAAGAGCTGCTCATGTTTGCTCTAATTCCCTATTGAAATTTCCTCTTGATTAGGGTTTAAATGAAGTGGTACTTCCTATAAAAAAAGGTGGGGCTGACTTTTTCAAAATTACACTTTGGTGACAGATTTTAAGAAACAGAATGGATTCCTAAAGCTTTGCCATATTCTAAACTCCAATATTCTCCCCAAAAGCTTGGCCAGGATATTTCCCCCCCAACGTTTACAATGCCTCTTCCCCCCCCCAGTAAACCTCACAAAAGGATCAAGTTCTGTCTGTTCCAGAGATGTCATAAGATCACGGCCACAACAGAGTAGGAAATTATAGCAGTTTTTATCCCCCCCCCCAAACTGTTAATCCTTTAATCTGTCCTGCAATAGCAATCTTTCTCTTTGACATTTTAGAACCTGACAGAGTTCAATACGGCCCATAATAAGAGGATTTCCACACTGACAATAGAAGAAGGGAATTTGGATATCCAAAGACCAAAAAGAAAGCGAAAGAACTCAAGAGTAACATTCAGTGATGATGATGAAATCATTAACCCAGGTGAGTAATGTGGCCAGGAATAAGCAGCCCAGTTCCCTTCTGATGGTTAGAATTACAACTCATCCCTTCTGGCTATCATGATCAAGAGTTGCAATTATAGTGCAAATCATCTGGAGGGTACCACATCACCAATCCCTGTGGAACTATATATTGTTCCTAAAGAAAGTTGCCTGCCTTGTTACTTGTGTGTAAGCATCTATCAATATATAGATATTTTCCTAAAGAAGATAATGGTAACGCCTTTCCTTTTGAAAAGATTTATATTAAATTCCTTCAGCGCTAAATATACTCCTGAGATTTCATTTATGATTAACTATTAATACCTCAATCTCTTGTACTCCTATAGAGGACGTGGACCCTTCTGTTGGACGTTTCAGAAACATGGTACAGACTGCAGTAGTTCCAGTGAAGGTATGTAACTGAATTGAGAAACATAAACATGACATGGCTCTTTACTTTATTAAAATAATATGGGCCTAAAGTAAACACTTTGGTTCTTACTACTGCTAAATCAGAACAAATATACTGTCAGTATTAGAACTTGCATTTGATCCTAACTACCTTTTTCCCAGTGGACTATGTTGCCAATTAGATTAGATTTAATTTTTGCCAAAAATATGTAAAGAAATAAGATTAGATTTTGATAGAACAGAAAAAGAATTGAATTCATCAGCAATCTTTTATTGAAATAACAAATATAATATAAAAATCATCCAGATGAAAAGCTTCTGAATTCCATTTTATATAACAACCATTTTTCTTGGTTACTAGACTGCAGAAACATAGATCATTGCCCTCATTCTCCCTTCCTTTTCTGCATAGCCAGGAGGACATTTTAATCAAGATTCATTTCTGTGGCTCACAGCTTGCTTTGACATGCAAATTAAGAAGTATTTCTTCAGTAATAGTCAAAAATTAAGCTCTACCCACGCAGCACTGAACACAGGGTTAGCTAACTTTAAAGAAGAAATAGATTTATGGAGAACCAAATTCTCAGCTGTGAATTAAAATAGTTCTGTGTGAGGTTTTAGCTGCTAGGTTACAACGGTGAGAGAATAGGTTTAGATTTGACTTGATAAAAATGGAAAGTGGAGGGAACTGAAATTCATGACCTAATTCTGTTTTTAATTCTGCTAACAATGAGGAGTTGGTATTTTAAAGTGAAAAGTTGTCAGGCCCAAAACCAAGAATAATGTGTTAATCCTTCCGAGCTAGTTCCTTATTGTTCACACCTGTAGACAAAATATTGCTAGACTGAAGACTCTCCTATTTGCATTTACAGAGGGGGGTGTCCAATCCTAGCAATTTTTAAGATTTGTGGACTTCAAATCCCAGAATTCCCCAGCCAGCCATGGGAGTCCACAAGTCTTAAAGTTGCCAAGTTTGAATATTCCTGATCTACAGTATACTTTGTGAACTATTGGGGGGGGGAGCTGTCTTCATCCTCTTATATATGATATCTGGGCTGAGTAGCCTCTTATTCCTCTGGCACACACACCCTCCCTCCTGGGGATCCACCTCCTCACAAAAGCACAGATTCTACTAAATATCTTTCATTTGGGCCATATTTTAATTCCATGTGTTTTGTTTCTCGACAGAAGAAGCGGATGGACAATTCTGGCTCCCTGGCTGTAGATGAGGCTGCAACACGTCGCATGCAGAACTTTCCCTATAGTGGAGGACTGTATGGAGGCCTGCCTCCCACCCACAATGAGGCAGGTGCCCAGACCCACACCATTCACGGCACAGCGCTCATTGGGGGGTTACCAATGCCCTATCCTAATCTTGCCCCAGACGTGGACTTGACTCCAGTTGCCCCCTCCACTGTTGCCATGAACCCATCTCCCAACCCTGCCGTCTTTAATCCTGAAGTTGTGAATGAGCCCAAGAAAAAGAAATACGCAAAAGAAGCTTGGCCAGGCAAGAAGCCGACCCCTTCTCTCTTGATCTGAAGAGCCAACCTGAGTCTGTTCCAGGAGGCAGGAGCCAGAAGCCAGGCGGGCAAGGGGGAACTGTACAAGTGCAGCCACTACTCTCAGACTGGGGTCATAGCCGGGTTTTGTGGGGTTTTGTGACTCCCTTACACAACCAGCCTTCAGAAGAGTTCAAAAGGTGTCTAAGAAATGAAATGCAAAAATATCTCTTTCACTGCCTGTGGAACCACATTACCTGGCAGATTCTTTTTCATTTACCCAGACATTACAGTTGCCCAGTTACTTTTATTCTGGCATTACTCATGCATTTAAGGGGCACTGCCCTTGTGTATATGTTGCAGCTGTAGAAATGGCAGGTGGTTTTCTGCTGATAGTGTCCCAGTTGTTTTTCTTTTCTTTTTGGGTCAACTGGTCTCAAAAAAAACCCAGCCCCAGCAGAAGTTCTTGACACATAATATTTTGACAAGCACGTCAGTAATAGTTTTCATATAAATCAAATACCATGTTTTGCTTTGTATCTCAGGATTATGAAGTGCTTTTAGTATAGGTAGAACCCTTTGCATTTGCAAGGTAAACTACCATCATTTTGATGACTGCAAACCAAATGAAATGGCCATGGAATTAATTGCTTTTTGACATTCTTGATTGGAACCACTGGGAAAAGATTATGACCATTTCAGATTTAGTAAAACTTAGATTTTATGACCAGTCCTTAACAGAACAAGAATTACCCAATAGCCACATTTAACTATGTTGATGGACCAGGAAGTAGAAATATTCAGCAATAATCTTGTATGATTGTCAGATACCATATTAATTAATTAAGATTAATGCTGTTTCCCCGAGCAGTTCCTTAATGGGGTAACCCTGAAGTTGAGCCCAAGAATGGTCAGCCAAGTTCTCACATCAAACTGCATTTTTAAAAAATCATTGTTTAAACTCGGCTCCATCATTCTATAATTAATTTCTTTTTAACTAAACAAAACTAAAGATATTCATTCCTGTTCCAAACATTTGGAGAAAGACATTGCCATTAATTTCAATATGAATGTATCCCCAAATAGCTATTAAATTGTAGGAATATTATCCCATATGATGTTCTAGACTCTTAGGCTGCAAGCTATTGATCATCACTGTTCTTGATTCTGGGCATTTAGGGGCACTTCACAATCCTTTGTAGCACAATAATGGGCAGGTGTCATGTGTTCAAGCACTTTGTCCAATAGATTTCACTGGGGAAATTAACCGTATCACTTTCTTTCCCCAATTAAAATTGGTGATATTTATTAAAATTGAGTGAGCTAAGATAGAAGATCGTTGCCATTTTGGAAACTTTGCAGTTATCCAAAACTGCATCTTCCTGCAAAATGGGCCAAATAATTCTTTGTAGTTTTCTCTGCCCAACCTGAACAACTGCTTTCCCCCCACTCCCAGTGGTATATTGGATTATATCATATTGGAGTCTTTAGCAGATGAATACTTTTCCACTATCTGATTTTCTGTTTCATTTTCTATGTTAGGCCTCTTAAAAATGCAATTTTAAAAAATTATGTTAGGTAACATAATTCTTGGAAAAAATTGCTAATGACTAATGAACTTTGTATCCTATACTCCAAATCCTCTCATTTCTTTTGCAATTTTATCTCTCTGGATTATTAATTTTCCCAAGGCTGTGGAATGATTTCTTAATTTGCGATGAATTTAAAATACTTGAACTTTCCCTTGCTTGATTTTAAAGTAAGATTTAAGAAAAAGTAGTTGGTTCTTGCAAAACACATCTCCTGGGAGTTTACTTTGTGCTGGCATTGGCCCTGACTTCCCTGGGATAGTACAAACTTGTCTTTTCAGTTCTTTGAAGCCAAGCTTGGCTGAAATTGGGGCAGGGAGGGGAGGGATTAAGTGTGTGGGGCTCTGTACAGACATTTGTACATTTGTGTAATAGGCCTTTTCACACTGTTGAGCTTTTTATCTGTAACATTTATTACACTGTAAATTAAATGACTGTTTTGCCAAATGGAGAGTTAACTTGTATTTTCAGATTTCATGGTAAATACTACCCTGTCTAATTTCCATTCCGTTTTATTTAATATTTTTTAACCTTGCTCTTTCTTTAATGAGAATATTTAAAGCAGTGTACAATGTTTTTAAAATCATAAAAGGAATATGAAAGTGTCTTGTGGGATTACACTCTGTTGCACTAATGCAGCGGTTCTCAACCTGTGGGTCGCGACCCTTTTGGGGGTCGAACGACTCTTTCACAGGGGTCGCCTAAGACCATCGGAAAACACATATTTCCGATGGTCTTAGGAACCGAGACACCGCTTTCTCTGTTGCAGCATCACTCTCTTCCATCTTCTTTTCCTTCCCACCCCCCTGCGAGCTTGCAATACCCCTCAGGGCCTCACATTGCCTCCCAGAGGACTCAGCTGTTCAGCGGCCGGAAGTTGGAGCCGCTCAGCTGTTGGTCGGGACGCCCGCGGAGCCGACCCGCACGTTGTCCTAGACCCCTCCCCTGCCCGTTCATGTCGAGCCCGCGGGGGCTTGACAGGGAGAGGGAGCGAAGGAGGAAGGGACTCCTCCTCTTCTCCTAAGGTTCAAAGCAGGATCAGCTTCCCAAGGGCAATCCCAATTCATGTGTTTCTGCCGTACCTCCTCGGCGCTCCCGGGAACGGGGCGGGCGGAAGAAAGCTTGGCTAGGCTAGGCAAAGAAAAGCCACTGAGCCGTGAGCTAAGATCTTAGGCAGGCTGGGGAAGGGGGTAAAGAAGAGGAAGGGGATTAGGAAAGAGGAAACACCAAGCTTGTCCTCGCCTCTCCCAAGAACCTCCTGCACCACCTCACACAGGAACCTCACCTGGTTTCAGATTTACACCGCAAAAGTTTTTCTCGCGCAGAGGAGAGAGGAAAAACAATTGCAGAACACTCAGGAATCCCTTGCAAGGCACCATGTACCTTGGTGCTTATTTCCTAACACCTTCCCCACCCCCGTGTTTTCTGCTCCACCCCAAATTCGCCTCCCTTCCACTCTCCTTATGCAGCCATCTATGGTCTTAATACAGCCCTCAGTCTGTCTCCCTTTCAACACCCCCTAAAATTCTTCACTCAGGCAGGTTTCCAGAATTCGGCTGGCAGGATGCAGGTAACCCCTCCCCCCTGTCCTGCCGCCTCCCACGGCACCGTGCCTCCATGTCTTAAGCCTCCGTGGCACAGAACTGCTGGCGTTATGCTTGGGCGGAAGATTTTTTCTTTTACAGATCGGGCGGGTGGGCCCAACATTCGCGGGCAGGCAGGACCCCACCCGCCAAGCCGCCGCCTCCCCATCGCCTCCACACCAGCCGGCTCCGTCGCCAGACCTCCCAGCTGACGGGTACAGGTCGGGAGGTCGCAAGCTGACGGGCGCAGGAGTTCGGCGCCACGGTGGCCTCCCAGCCGCCTGCTTCTTAGGCTGGAGCAGTTGCCAGGGCTTGCATGGCCCCCAAGGGCCACTGATGCGCTCCCCGCAGCCAGCAACCCTGGTAACTGCTCCAGCCGACCTGCATTCGTCAGCTGGCGACCTCCGGACCTGTGCCCGTCAGCTGGAACGTCTGGCAACGCTTTGGCCGGTGCGGAGGGCGAAGGGGAGGCGGCGGAGCGCCGAACTCCTGTGCCCGTCAGCTGGCGACCTTCCGACCTGCGCCCGTCAGCTGAGAGGTCTGGTGACGGAGCCGGCTGGTGTGGAGGCGATGGGGAGGCGGCGGCTTGGCGGGCGGGGTCCTGCCTGCCCGTGAATGTCGGGCCCACCCGCCCCATCTGTAAAAGAAAAAGTCTTCCACCCAAGCATAACTTTTAAGGATTTTAAGGATCTTTGAGACGGAGAGAGAAATAGAGAGAGGGAGAGAAAGAGGGAAAGAGAACTAGAAAGAGGGAGAGAGAAGAGAGGGAGACAGAGGGAGAGAGAGAAAGGGAGACAGAAAGGGAGAAAGGGAGAGAAAGACGGAGTGAGAAAGGGAGAGAGGGAAAGAGAAAGGGAGAGATAGAGAAAAAAGGGAGAGAGGGAAAGAGAAAGGGAGAGATAGAGAAAAAAGGGAGAGAGGGAAAGAAAGGGAGAGAGAGAAAGAAAGAGAGATTAAATTAGTAACATGGTTGTTCAGTGAATCTGGTTTCCCCACTAACTTTGCTTGTCACAAGGTTGCAAAAGATGATCACATGACCCTGGAATAATTTTATGGTTGGGGTCACCACAACATGAGGAACTTTATTAAAGGGTCACGGCATTAGGAAGGTTGAGAACCACTGCACTAATGCTTCTAGGAAGCTTTCAAGTGGAATATAATGGTGGTAGTCCCATGCTGTTCTTCGTCACTGACATTGAATGCATACTTGTTTAATTTATGACATGATGAGTAAGTAACTTTACAACCAATCCTTGCATTTACAACCTTCACAGATGTGTAAAAGGAAAGCTATAAAGTCAGTTCATGGGCAGAGTCATGGTTTCACTTGGTGACTGCTTCACTTAGTGATTACGTTGCCAATTGCAATTGTGGTCACTAAACAAGGACTACCTATTATTAATTCTGAGGATTGATTAAAGTCATCAAGACACGACTAGAAACTCCATGGATTGTTCAAGCCTGCCTTTAAATTACATTGATAGTGCTCACTAGTTTCATCTGTTTGTGCAAAAATGGCATCTTCTCTTTACATTTAGCTTGAGGATTATAAAAGTAGTTTATAATTTTTAGTAATATGATGAATTTATCCTTCTCTCGTCTACTGTCCACTCTTTATTATTTTTCTTAGAGTACCAGTTCTTTAGTTCCTTGAAAAAAAGCTGTTACATTCTTTTAATCATTTGCCAGGTTTTTCGGGTCTATAATACCATTATAGTTCATATTTAGACACATGAATTATATGCAGTATTCTAACTGGTTGTACTGAAAATTTATATTAAAGAAATGGGCCATAGTATTGATGAATCGTTTTGTCAGAATGTAAACACTACACGGATCCTCATAGCAGTATTTTCTAGGAAGTCTAGAAAGGATTATTTTGGATTAAATCCTTTCTTGGATTAATCTTTTCCTGCCGTACTTTAGAACATCTGCATCTCGTCTTGGGATATATTCTACTAGAATATTCGTGCAGGAGCCCTACCAGCCAGAATAAACCCAGGAGACAAGGTCATATTTGATTTCCTCTTACTGGTAAAAATGATGTCTTTTGGTATTCTGCGTCCAAGTGTTTTGGTGATATGAAATTGGAACAGATGTCACGTATGGAGAAGTACTTGTGTGCCAGATGTGAAAAAGTTACGTCTTGCTTCAAAATGAAAATGGTAATTCATAAAGGGTAGAAAACATTCTACTTTTTACAAATGGGATACCGGTTTGTTCATAAGGCTGCTGGTAAAGTAATTCAATACCATGGGAATTTTGGGGGGGATCTTCCCTTCTAAAGGACAAGGGCAAACCAGAAGAGTGGTAGAATGCAAAAGTATTAGCAGAGAAATTATTTAAAATCTGGGCCAACCAAAGATACTTTGCACAGCTGCAAATGCTCTCTGTCTGAACAACTGAGATGCATGTAGACAGTCCTACATAATTTCCATGTCTGAAACCAAAAATGGCACGTGGACACATTCCCAAGTAAGTTATTTTATTGTTTCCACACCTATAGGCAGAATCTTGCCAGACTGCAGTCTATCTGTATTTACCATATATTCTGTGAACTATTAGGGAGGGGCTATCTTCAGTCTCCTTTCACACAACTGTGTTGGCTTTCTACTCTGGAATGCACCCCCTCCATCCTCGGAACCCATCTCCTTACTACACATTCCATCACAATAAAGGTTCAAATACTGAGTTCGACAGGAAGATACACTTTCATTCATGGAAACTCACCAGGTGACTTGGGACAAAGCATTCAGTTCAATTTTCCTCATGGGATGGTTGTTGAGGACATGTGGGGGGGGGTACAGGACAGGTAAATATGTTGTTTGAATACATGGAGGAAAGGCAGGTTTTATATCTAAGAAATAGTGTTCTGAAAAACCATAGAATTTAATTTTTTTAAAAAAATCTACCTTCCAATTTTTGACAATTAGGAAGACTTAAACTTCAGTGAGAAGCAATCAGAGAACATGTGTTTTGAAAGATATAACCATAAGAAATTAATAACTATCATTGAATCCCTGGAGCTGAAATGATGGCATTTTGGTCTTGCAATTCTAACCAAGCTTTTACATTATTCTTTTAACATATTTTGAGACTTATCACACAAGGATATTTTCAGAACAGCAAGATTTTATTATATTTTTACATGTATTAGATGTTAGCATTTTCATCTTAACTTTCAAAAATCTTTACATTCTCAGCCAGAATCTGAGTATGTAATCTACATTTATGTCCCTCTATGTGCTTGTTATGTTTCTGTGTGAATAATAAAATCAGATTCCAGTATATGTGTTAATTCTGCTCCTGAATTTAAAATAAAATTGTTAAACTAAGAATAAATCTTAACCTACTATTTGCAGTGAAAGAATCCATCCCAAAATTAAATTACATAATTATGTAAGTATGATCTCTGAGCTAGGCAAAAACCCAATACTGTACAAGACTGCATAGTGTAATTATACAAAGTTATGGGGGTTCTGGTGTACAAAATTGCATAGTATAATATTTAGAAGAAAACAGAAGCCGGAGCAAAGTTAAAACATCTTGACATTCCAGAGTTTCTGTGAAATGTAAATCATCCTAGACTGAATATCTACTGCAAATAAACTACTGCCATATTAGTAAAAAAATACTTTTTTTAAAGGATTCCATTAACAGAAAAAGGCACAAAAAGAGTCTTAAACCATGGCATTCCCCCTCTCCACAAAACAGCTGGATAGAGGCATCTGTTCTAGATATGTGCCCATGTCCCATTCAGTCTTATGTGTCACCATCAAGAAGTACTTTGAGACTTAAATCAGGCAAAATAGTCTTGGATCTTATAAAACGTTGGACCCAGATAAATCAGTCAGAACTTAGTCAGCATCTGTAGACTTGAAATGTTCATCATCAATAGTAGAGTATATATGTCCCTCACTGCTAAGAAACTCAACAGCTTTCCTAAATGGAAGGAAGGGAGAAATAATTTCTTCAGTAAAATTTGAAATTTAAACTTTATTATAACTAAAGAACAGCATAGAACAATATACATTTTATATACAATATAGCAAGAAAAAAAATCACATGAAACATACAAACCCAATCAGAATATAGTTTAAAATTACAGTAGATGCTACCAACCAAAATAAAGTCAAAGTCATTATAAGACAAATTCCTGGTCTTATATCTAAACCTGGCAAAATCTAAAAACTCTTACCAAAACACAAAGCATATAAGAAAAATATCCAGAAATGCCCTGGATGACCTGGCATTTTCTTTCGTGTACAGTATTAACAAAACATAGATTACCAAAAGAGAGAATATGATGTTGAAAAGTGCTTTGAAAGAACCAAACATAAAATACAAAAGGGTTAAGAATGTAAAAGAAAATTGCTTAGTGTACATTATCCTTATAAACTAATTTTGAATTGGACACTCTACCAAAGGTGTACATTTCAGGTTTGAAAGGAATCAATATGCCTTCCTTTCGGTATAGTAACACCAACAGCCCAGTATGTCAAAAGCCTAGTTTCCCATTCTGTTACGTACTTGAGCGTTTGTAGATTAATATTATGCAACTGAGATTTCAGATCATGAAGACTTATTCCTTCAGTTGTCATGCAGCTTTTAATCAAATTCAGAACCTTCAAAAAGCAAGAGTTCACACAGTTATTCAAAGGCAAATGCAGAATAGATCTAATATAAGTGTTTTTAACAACAACAAAAAGCCTTATTAGTTATACAACAATGTTACATCAATACACAAGTTTCTCTTTTCAATCTTCTAGAGTGGAAACATGCAGTGATATAAAAATGAAAAGTCTTTTTTCAGCTGTATGGAGTTTTACTTTTGCTGCCAAGCGCAGAATTGGCCTGGTAACTAGAGGAAGCTAATCACTAGACTGCAAGAACACAACTGAGCGGTCAGAGGAGATCCGAACTCATTGGTAGCCTCACATTGCAATAAACAAGGACACACATTTAATTTCGTAGCTACTTAGACTGTTGGCCGTGCAGGTACAAAGATAGACAGGGAAATGATTAAAGCCTGGGAAATGGGCCTCTTGTCAGTCAACAGGAGTGCTGATTTACCACCAGCTTATCAGGTTCTTAGGCGCCAAGAGCTTGGCAGCATAAGGAAACAATAGCCAGTCGCCAGCCATCAATGTACCAATCAACCAGGAAGACACTACATAAACATGACTCACAGAATAGTCCAAAACACATATTCCAGTAGAGAGAAGTTCTTTGAAGATGGGCTCCAGCACGAGTCCAAAAGCTCAGAAGAGTAAACCTCTGGTCCCGGTGACCAACCCAGATTCGATTTTGCGACATGTACATTTGCCTTCATTTGTGACCTGGTAACTGACATACCTGACTCTGGTGTGGTGTAAGACCATGCATTGTCAAGGAATCATTTCCTCCGGCATTTGACATACTGCTCGTCTCAAATACACCAAAGGACTGAGGCATCTTTGAAGATTGGGGCTAAAAGTCAAAGAAAAATGGTAATTATGTATATTTCTGCATGTGTAAAATAGAAATTGGGCTCTAGCCACCTGAAACAATGCCATTTGTTAAAGCTCTCTACAACTTTCAATCAGTTTGCCCACTTCCATAAGACTGCTTCTTCTAGGATGGCAAGCCAGTTTGCCTAGGCCAGGGGTAGGCAACCTTGGCTCTTTTATGACTTGTGGACTTCAACTTCCAGAATTCCTGAGCCAGCTATTGAAGTCCATGAGTCATAAAAGAGCCAAGGTTGCCTACCCCTGGCCTAGGCATATGTGACTAGGTCAGGAAAGGCTGAATTAAAGTGTGTTTTACTTCCTCACATACCGTGTTACTTTTTCTGAGGACCATGTGTGCGTTGACAACTTCAAGCAGATGTGTAGTAAATTCATTCATATCTTCCAGGGGCATAATCTTGAATGCAACCAGGCTCTTTTTGTTCTGGAATTTTAAAAGAACATTATACATGTTTCAAGAGATATACTTTTCAAAACAAATTCCAAATATTCACATAACAGGGAAAAACAAGCTTTTTCATATAAGTATACCAACAAATTTAATGTGTTTTTTTAAAAAAAAAAAAAAACGAAGGCCAAGAATATTTTTTTAATAGTGTGCATGGTCTTATTAAATATTCACTCCTTTTAGACTATTCTAAAAATTTAGGTTTGTCTTTTAAGTTTCTGTTCTTTAAGGATTCTAAGTAATAAAATATTGCAAGAATACTTTAATTTTATATATTTTTGTCATCTTCAATGATATTTCTAATGAATTTGACACAGTGTATCTACCTTTAAAATTTTTCTGCTGTCCCCATAACAATGTTAATTTTTCTAACAGCCAATGATGCTCATTCTAACAAGTTGGCAAAATTATCTGGGAACAAAATGAGGTTTTTTGACCAGTAATTTCCTAGTTCTGCCAACAAGTTTTTTTTTTTAGGAAAAGAGACCTGATTATTAAGTTTATTAACATTATAATCTAAGAAAATAAAATCATTTTATTTTCACAATGGAAAACAATAAATTCCTATATAATACTTACCTTAGAATGCTAACTGAATTTTTCAGAGGTGACCAATGTCTTTTCTGTAAGACATTATTCTTTTACTTCTAAAAACAGTTTTGCTTTTACCCATGCTTACTTAGGTTCTTTCCTATTCTCATGCTTAGAAACTTTTATGAGTCCAATTCACTACTGTTTGTAATTATTTTTTTAAAATACATTGTATTTTTCTATAGCTATATTGTGCTCTGGCTCACACAACCTACCAAGCTTTGGTTTGCATTAACTGAGGCGTGGCTGAAGAATTCTGGGAGTTGAAGTCCACAAGTCATAAAAGGGCCAAGTTTGAAGACCCCTGCTGTAAACCAAACTACGGTAGTTTCTTTGTCAGGCAAACAACAGCAATATTTCCAAAATGACAGAGAAAGAAAACTTGTCTAGTAACTAAGTTCTAAAATATTAAGCAATAATTTAGCTTAAGATATAGCTAATTTATTTGAACGGTGAAAAAAGGAAAGTAACATACCTATCGGACTGTAAACACATTTTTACTTTCTCGAAATCAAAGAAAAATGTCTTAAATAAACAGATTCTCAATGGTCAAGGAATACTCTTGTCAAATTAAACATGTCACAAGCACAAACCTATTTGCTATCTTCTCATCTGACATTCACAGATATAACAAGAGGATTTTAGAAGATAGCACTTAAATGTATTTTGTTGGGGGAGCTCAAAATTAATTCAATACTTTTGCTAAAGCAGAATTATCCAGCACTATGCGGCAATTCTCATTTTCAAATGTTTCAGTTCCATGGCTCTTACCTGGAAAGATCGCAGATGACCAGCTACTTTCACGTAGGTTCCTGGTGGAACAACCACATTTTCACTGCCCTCCTCCTTGAATAAAAAGGAGACAATGATTTCTTGGCATTTGTCAGCAATGTTTTACAAAGTAACGCAACTCAACCTAGAATTCCAGGATTCCATTATCTTACTTTACCCCACTGTTACCAAAGCTAAGTGAAAGCAAATTGCAAACTCTGTAATAAACGTATTACATTTAGAATCCACGTTCCTTCCAAATAAGTCAAGTAGCATTTGTGACTCTCCCTTTTATTTTATTATTCTAAAATAAGTATAGATTTGAACATGAGCTTCCTCAGTTCTATAGCTGCCACATTATACTATCTCTTTTCATGTCTATTGATGCCTACGTGATATTTACATCAGTGTCGACCCACTGCCTCACATCCATTGGGGCTGCAGTCATGTCATCCACTTTGTAGAGAATATTTGTTGGAGCTTTTTCAGCATGCCTGATTATGCCCACAATAATAACCTGTATGATGAAACAGAAGCAAATCTCAATAAATAGATTGTAAGATGGCTCTTTCTACTAATCCTTGTATTTAATTAACCACAAATGTATGTACCATGAATGGATCGTGATTTGGCACAATCAAATGAAAATTTGTCATGCCAGAGAGGAAACATTTAAATAAAACCTTTGTATAGGAATCTTGGCAGAACTAAAATCTGGAACAATGTTCAGAAGCTTCAAATGATATGCAATGTGACTGCATGGATAGTAAATGGTGCCAGTTGCTCAGTGCATGTAACGCCACTATTTTGTGAGCTGTGCCGGCTTGAATTGCTTCTGATGCAATTCAAGGTGCTGTCTGTCACCTTTAAAGCCTTTCATGGCCTGGGAACAGGTTACTTCAGGGACTGTCTATCCCTAATTGTTTCTATTCATCCTATCTGGGTCTGACAGGATGGGCAAGTTCCAGATCCCTCTGGCCAAGAAATGCAGATTGGCGGGACCCAGGAAATGTGCTTTTTCTACCACAGCACTCACCCTGTGGAACATTCTTCTTCTGGAAATTAGACCCTACTGGCCTTTCATGGGTTCTTTGCCCAGGCCTGGGACCCCAAGTGCATGAAGGATCCTGACTCCCGGCTCTGCTGGGGTATCTTCTCAGCTGCTGTGTATTTTAATTTTTGTATTCATGAATGGAATTATGTTTTTAATTTATTTTAATACTGTTTGCCACCCAGAGTCATTTTTTGTGATGGGCAGTCATACAAACTGAATAAATATAATAAATCTATAATAAAATGTAAACATAGTAAAGGCAGTTTTGAAAATTACCTGTGAAAGTTCAACTTCACGGACTCTGAAAACATCATCCACTTGTTCAGCTGAAAATAGTTGTGATACTGTACAGGGAACAATGTTCTGTGATCTTGACCTCTGCAAAGATGAAATTTTTACACTATAATTCTTTTACTGTCACTTTTTCAGAAAATAAATTGGATATAAATAAGTACATACTGATTTTCTTTCGCCTTGGGTTGCAGAAGGAGATGTAAATCCTCCAGGTGATTGTGTATAGTTGCCATAATTGCTGTCATAACCTCCTGGAAGAATAATAGAAAAAATATGAAAAAACATTTTTCTTTGCATTTTTTTTAAGTCTCTGAATTCTTCCAAAGCAGCAAAAGTGCATAGAAATATATTCTAGGTTACTTTTTTCTTCATTAAATATTAAAATAAAACCAAAACTAAAAATATCACGAGAGTCGTAACAGTCTGTGGGAGAAGAAAATTGAGACAGCTTGGGTATTTCTGCCAGATATGACCCTATTACTTAATCTCATCATTTACACAATGCTATAATAATGCCTGGAGGCTGTATTTTATGCATATTTTAAAATGTTATTTTACTGTAAGCCACCTAGGATCACATATACGAGATGGGCGGCAATATACAACGAATAAATAAATGTCATCGTGGCTAATGTAATCATGGCGACACACGAAAGAAGAAAAACAATTAGAGTACAGCTCCCATGAGGCACAGCCGTACAGGCTGTGGGTGATGGGAGTTGCTCCCACACTGCCGCCAAAGAGGAAGAGGGGAAGACCTTCCGAATTCTCGCATACAAGAACCCGCTATCCGCCCTCACCGTGACCAGACCACATGCTGAAGAAATTGGAGGCCCCACGCCTGGAAAGACTCCACGCCGAACTCCGGCTTTCCTCCCCACCCACGAGCAGCTCGCTTTCACCCTCGCGCGTTTTTTCCGACACGCGCGCAACCACGGGCGCTCGGGATAGGCCATCTATTGTCACTACCACCCGCTTTTCCCACCTCCTCCTTTTCTCCCAACCAATCGATTGATGGGGAAAACGAAAGGGGCGGGACTTTTGAGGAGCGGGTCTGGAGAGAGGCAGAAAAGCCGCCCGAGAGAGAGAGAGAGAGAGGCTAGAATGGCGTATGGAAAATACTGTAGTTCCGCAACTACAATTCCCAGAATTCTCAGCAGGTACACAAAATATTTGATATTCTGGGAATTGTATTTCTGGGGAAGTTGGGGACTTCACTAAGTGAATTACTTCGGCTTTAACTAAGCGATTTCTTTATGGATGTGTGGTTTCTTCAGCAGAACCGCAGCACTTTAGTTTCATTAATGAACCTTCATTAATTGAAGGTTTTATTCCTTTTTAGAGTCAGATAAGCTCTGCATTCTTTTGTTTATTTACATGAGGATATGAAGGTCTGTTGTGAAGCTTACTGGCTGAAACCGGTGATTAATGAAACACGTTTTTTAAATATAAAATTGGGGAATGCCTCAACTTTTCTATATAAAAAAAGAGGACCTGCCATCCATCTACACAAATTTGTAGAAACTTCTCCTGGTCCTTCCCAACTTTCCAGACACTTTTCTTTTTACCTCAGCATTTCAAAGGTCTGAAAAATTTTCAGCACAAAACATCTATTTTTAGCACCTGTTTTTTTTAATATACCCCTTAGCTATTTTTCCAGATGTGAGGATTAGAACTGCATCTTTCCCTGTCAGTAAGGCCTCTGAAGCATTCCTGCACTGATCTTTTTGTTGAAATAAAGATACCAATATGCCAGGATAAGTGGACAGCTGCAAGCCATGCCTTGGAAGAAGCCAGAAAAAGATGCAACCAAGTTTTATATTTCAGAAAGTCAGTTGCAAATGGCACTTTAGGGAAGATTTTGGATAAACAAGTAAACTGTTGAACAAGACTTAGAAATCACCTTCCAACTTTGTTTCCTCCAGATGTGATGGACTATAGGCCAACCGTGAACTCCTGAATTGATCTATTCATTGCCCAACTCAATTTTGAAGGGACTATATAAAGTTCAAAAGTAAAATTTCATGGAATTAATTTGAGCAGCAGCATGTCTAGCTTCTACCCAAATCTACATAATTGTGGGGAAAATAGGAGGAAGGAGTATTAGGTATGTTCAAAATAAATAAACAAACAAACAAACAAGCAAAATCAATATTTATTACTGGTGTTCGTAGCACCTCTATTTTAAAATGGCTCAGGGTGGAATAACAGAATTGTAACACTAGAAATCTTATTTTAATCCAGCAGCCAAAAGAGAGATTTTCTTCTAAACAAGTTAGATCAATCTGGGCTGCTTGATTAATTTTTGGCAGAAAACCTGAATATTCACCTGCTTCTCCCCTCCTACCAAAGCTTCTCTGCCAGAAAACAAACTTTTCCATCCTGCTATGTCAGCAAAGAGTTTGTCAAATGACAAAGACCTTAGTAACAGATTGAAGGCTTGCAAATACTGTAATATAATGTTTGACACACCTTACAACCTCAGCTCCTTCCTTCAAATAATACACTGCTGAAATATTTTCTAAGAATTCTACTAAACTGGAAGAGATGCCAAGTTTTGATGCCAAGTTGGTTCTTCCAGTAAGCCGTCAATCAAAATATAGGGGAGGAGAGTAAAAAGGCTGACGGATTGCCACAGCTACACCTACAGAAGAGAAAGCAGATCTGCGGTGCTTGTTGGCCACGAAACCAAAATGGACTTTTGGAAGATTCTATTGCTGTTGATGCATTGCAGAAATGTAATTGTCACACCAGGTATTTTCCAGGTTTTTTTTAATTGGGAAAATTGTCTGTTTAAAGAATAGCAATTTGATTATAGGTTTTAGGAGGCAACACTAGAACAGGATATGGGCACCACCCTAGGAGCTTCTTCAAGAGTTGCCACTAAATCGTTGTTTTAATATGACAGAAGAGGAACATTACACAGAAGTAACCATATTCATTGTTTAATTGATTTCGATCCTTTCTTCTGGCAGATCAGATGAAGAGAAACCGGCTCTGCGCTGTTGCAACTGCCATTCAATTGGCAAAACTGAGCCTTTTAAAGATTTAGTTGCAAACGCTAATATTTTCTACTTGTTTTATGTTTAATATTTGGTATGCAGAGACTCCCTTTGGACATGTGTCTTCATTTTAAGGGGCTGATCTGTGTTTATAATTAACTCAGTCCATTGAACTCATTTGAACCACACATACTGTAAATCAAGTCAAGGGTCTCCTTTCCCCATCCATTCCTTGACTATGGTGCTACTTAATTTTTGGAGGGCAGCTCAGGCACACCACTCAAAATCCAAGAAAAAAAGTTAGTTTAAGACAAGAGGATGAATAATTTTGCAGAGTGGGCTTGACAAGCATGGGACAAACTTGCAATTACACAGGAACAGTCCTAGACATTTTGCTGTCTGCAATAAGGAGCATAGGTTCTGGGGAATACAAAAACTGAAACAAATATTGAACCATTTTATTGTGAATTTTCTGTCTGCTGATGCAGGTTCCTTCTGGCATATCTCAGACCTTCATCTTGACCCAGAGTATCAAAAGTCCTCCGATCCCTTGAAGGTGTGTCCATCTGCTGGCACTCAGCCAGTGATCAGTGCAGGAACCTGGGGTGATTACTTGTGTGACTCTCCCTGGATTCTTATCAACTCTTCTATTTATGCCATGAAGAAGATTCTTCCTGATCCAGACTTTATTCTTTGGACTGGGTAAAAAAAAAAGCATGAGTCCTATGCCATGTAGTAAACAACAAAACAAACTTTTATTTATCCCCTTAGCTGGCTAACCATTCAAGAATAGCTGTTCATCCGCTTAATAATTTACTTGAATATGATAACCATTCAGGATTCCCATGCAAATATGTGAATATGTTAGTTCAAGAGAGATAGCTTTTCTATTTATTAAATGTATATGCCACCCATAGCTGCATCTTGCCTGTGATGGAAGAATTTTTTTTAATGAGGTTGAGAATGAAACAGAGATAATGGATTGGAATACCTAAATCTACTATATGTAGATTTCTATCCCTTTTGTCTCCCTGCCTCTTAGCCTAGTCACCTGTTAGGCTAATTTCAATCACAGTTGAGACCTGGGGTGTACACATATTTTATTCTTTCTTATATGTAGCTTATCTATGTTTGTGCTTAGTACCTGTGGGGTTTACTGGAATGTGTTTTTGTTGTTTTCTAGAGATGATACTCCTCATGTGCCAGATGAAAAGCTGGGAGATGAAACAGTGTTGGAAATAATAAAAAAGCTTACTAACCTAATCAGACATGTCTTTCCAGGTACAAAATAGTAGAATAAGTGGGCAATAACAAGCTAAGTCCTGTGAAAGACCACAACAAAATGCAGCATTTTACATTTTGTATAAAAGTTACATGATACATTTAATATAAGACCTATGTACTGGAAAAAAGCATAGAGAAAAGGGTACACATGGGATGGTTTGGTGAAGTTCTTCAGGTGTTCTGGTGCAAAGTTTTTATTAAATTGCCATTGTTATGGTTGGTTGCACAGCCAGATGTTTAGATTAGGTTATTATTATTAAACTGAGATGATGTTTAGAACATTAAAAATACAAATTTATGTTTTGTTTTGCTAGCTGTAGCCAGTCAAGTAGCAGCAAGATCTTAGAAAACAGAAGGATTTGAATATTTCCACAGGGTTGCAAATATGTTGGATATCACCTTAATAGAAAAATTGAATGAAAAAATATTACAGTAATGAAGAGATTGATTTTTATCCCATCTGGTTTTAATGTATTATGTGCAACAGAAACATAATGATTGTTTACTAGCCAATTCTATATTCCTGATTAATTAAATTAAATCATATGTATTTTGCTTTCATGTGGTCTTCAGTGTCCTGAAAATAAGATTATATAAGGTTCCAAAAGTTTTCTAGTTCAGAAAGTTAGATGTAACGTGCACTTTTGGAAAGAAAAATCTCATAGTCTAAATTAGTACTAAGCAGCAGGAGCAGAATAACCTTCCCATTCTGCTTATTCCAAATGTTTCGAGGCTGCAAATTTCAAAAGTCCTAGCCATCATACAGGTTTCCGATTGTGCAAGAAAAATAACAGAATGTTTGTCTTTGAAGATTACTGAGAATATGTTGCGTAAGCAGCAGCAAGTATAGACAAGATTGTATATACTCTTCTCTCAGGTTTCTCCAAGAAATATGTTCCTATTTCAGGATAATGGGAAGGATTTACATATGCCGATATATTTCTTTAGGGGGAAAATGTAGCCCATTCTCCATAGTGTGACTTGGTGCAGACAGCATATGAAATCCTAGCTATGGGTTCATACGGTTATTTGATTTTCCAGATATAGCAGTGTTTTTCAACCTTAACCACTTTTAAGATGTGTGGACTTCAACTCCCAGAATTCTCCGGACAACATGCTGGTTAAGGAATTCTGGGAGTTGAAGTCCACACATCTTAAAGTGGCCATGGTTGAGATACACTTGAGATATAGAGTAGGTTCACTATGGTTCAGAATCCTTTTTGCTTTGGCTTTCCATATGCTCAGCTCCATAAGTACATAAATTTACCATCTGATAAAATTAAAGTACCTTCCTGGTTAATTTCAATCTATAGCTTGATCTCCTTGTTCGGTGATTCTCCTGTCTAGGTCCACATTTTGTAAATTAATATAGTTTCAGAAAAAAGTTACACTGTGATTACTCTGTGCTAGGAATACCATCTCTGGTACCCCTGTTCAGATTTTGATGGAAAAAGGATTGTACCGTAGGAAACCATAATGTGACCTCTTTGTAAACTCCACCATTCAGATTTGCGTGTAAAAATTTATGCTTGTGGCTTAGCATCAAATCAATCTAGGATGGCTAAGACAAAACGTGGCTTAGTGTGATTTGCTTCTCCCTACTGTGGGACATTTCTTTCACAGCCAGCTTTACTGTGTTCAGAGACAAATCAGCTTGCTTTCTTATACTATTCTCTACCAAACTGTGTTCTTTCCTGCTTTCTTCAGATACTCAGGTCTATCCAGCAATGGGCAACCATGACTTCCACCCCAAAAATCAGCTTCCAGCTGAGGAGAACAAGATCTACAATGTAACAGCAGAACTATGGCGCCCCTGGCTTGAAGAGCCCTCCATACAGAAGTTCAGAACAAGTATGTGATGGCAGATTGTGTTGTAGCATTTTAAATTGGCCCTGAGAGGCAGTACTGAAATGCAGTTGACCCCCCCCCACACACACAAATGCTTTCCTCTGAATCTATATAAGGGGCTATAAGAAAATGAACTGGATTAGTAGCCCATTCAAAGAATCCAGTTGATCAACTTACTTGCTTCCTACCATACATTTTCTGATCAAAACTGACCTATTCACTGTTTTGCAGGTGCTTTTTACAGTCAATTGCTGCCTGGTCTTGGACCAAGAAGGCGAATAATTGTCCTCAACACCAATCTGTACTATGAAAGTAATAATCAGTCTGTGAGTCTGGAGGATCCAGGAGGCCAATTCCAGTGGCTGCAAACTCTGTTGACCAAGGCATCAGAAACAGGAGAAAAGGTTTCTTTCAGCTGCCTAATTTCCTTGCTTTAAACAATACTTCTAACCCTTTTTGAGACAGATAATTATAATTAGGATAATGTCTCAACTCAGTTGCAAAAATACATTCAGCTGTATGACACTATTGCCATAGGTATACTTCTGGAATGTCAACACATTTCAGTAATGTCATGATTTCAAGAGGGAATCAAAGGATACATATGTAGTTACGTCACAGACCATAGTTTAAACTATAATTAGTTGGATTTACATTACATGCTAAGCCATAAGCATGGTTTCATTTCTAATAATAAAAACTGGATAAATATTTTATAAATATATTAAATCACTTTACGACATAGTGTGGTACGTATGAATCTACTCTACCTTGGTCCGACCTCACCTGGAGTACTGTGTCCAGTTCTGGTCACCCCAGTTCAAGGAAGACACTGACAAACTGGAGCAGGTTCAAAGGAGAGCTACCAAGATGGTGAACAGTCTACAAACCATGTCCTATGAGGAACGGTTAAAGGAATTAGGAATGTTTAGTCTACAGAAAAGAAGACTGAGAGGAGACATGATAGCTGTCTACAAATACCTGAAGGGCTGTCACAGTGCAGAGGGATCAGCCCTTTTCTCAGTTGCTCAAGGAAGGACTAGAAACAATGGGATGAAACTGCAGGGGAAAAGATTCAGATTAGATGTTAGAAAAAAATTTCTGACAGTGAGGGTGATCAACCAGTGGAACGGGTTGCCACAGGAGGTGGTGAGCTCCCCTTCGATGGAGGTCTTCAAGCAGAGACTGGACGGCCATCTATCTGGGATGGTTTAAGGAATCCTGCCTCGAGCAGGGGGTTGGACTCGATGACCCGGGAGGTCCCCTCCAACTCTACGATTCTATGATTCTATGAAAGAGAGTATGAATCATAGATTGTAATATCAGCAAAGAGCCTTGGAAACTATTAAGTCCAACTTCCTTGTGCAGTTTAGGAGAAGAGTTTGTTTCAAACCTATTCAGATTGAACCAAATTAGTTGTAGATAAGTTACTTAAGATTTCTATAATGGGAGTTCCAGGTCTATATAGGATGAGAGAACATAGCTTGAGAGAGGATATTGGGAAAAGCAGAAATTTGGAGCCAGCCCTGGGTTTGGTCACCCCCTCCAAAGCATTGATCAGACTAGCTGATGATCCTGGGAGGGGAAAGCTAGGAAACTGTATCCCAGTCTTTTTTTTTTTTTTTAAATATTTTTATTGACTTTTTTCCCCCCCCAATTTTAACAGAAAAGAAAGCTAATCATATCAAATCTTAATATACAAATAAACAATCAACAACAAAACATAAATACAATTTCCAATACTTCTGATAATAATAACTCAACTGAAAATAAGCATCTCAAACAATTTACCATCATTCTTCCCCCTTCTTATCAGCTCACACTTAACTCATCCTTCAATCCACCAAAGGCCACCCAAACAACCCATTAGTAACAATAATTAATTATTCTTCCACCAACCCTAATTACAGCTAAAAAAAACATCATACCTAAAATTATGCGGCTTCCCAGAATGATTACAGGGTATAACAAAAGAAAGCCCCACTACATCAAACAAAATTATTATATGAACTTAACAAGAATTTTAAACTATATACTATCTCTTACTCAAAACACACAAAAAAAGGAAAAAAACAAAAAAAAGAGAAAAAAGACAAAAAAAAACAAGAAAAAAAACCCATCTTATTAAAGTTAAACAAATAATATTAACCATAACAATACCAATAAATCCCTCGATTCAAGATAATAATAATGATATTAATAATAATAATTATATTCTTATTCAATTTAGTTTATCATAATATATCTTAGTATATATCATGATATAAACATCCTCTTCTAAACCTTACTTATAATATAAACAATCAACTCATCTTGTTAAGAATAATATTTATCATTAACTTCTAAACCGTCAATCTAAGTCAAATCTACTAAATTTAGTTTATAATAATATATCTTAAAATATCATTTAAACATCCTGGTTTGCAGCTTACCTACCGGTATGAACTTATATTAATAATAATAATTATATTCTTATTCAATTTAGTTTATCATAATATATCTTAATATATCATCATATAAACATCCTCTTCTAAACCATACTTATAATATAAACAATCAGCTCATCTTGTTAAAAATAATATTTATCATTAACGTCTAGACCATCAATCTAAATCAAATCTACTAAATTTAATTTATAGTAATATATCATAAAATATCATTTAAATATCCTATCTTACAGCTTGCCTAAAATCTAAATCTTTAAATCAACCCAGTATCTTAGATTAACCTTAATTCTCTCATTTAGTTATAAATTTCTTTTAATCAATCAACTTCTGGACTCTCTCACCTGACAAATAAACCTCCATAATAAAAACAAATTATTTATAGCATTTCTAACTTACATTCCAACCTAATATCACACCTAGAATAATTCCTTACATACAATTTTAAATTTTCATTACTTCAAGCGAACTCTAGGTTTCTTTTTCAACCAAATAAAAGGCCATAACAAGGCCACCCTTCCAACTACCGGTAATAAGTCTCTCTTCTGTATTTCTTCAGTATATCCCAGTCTTTAATGTGTCATTTCCCTCCCCCCCACAACTATCCCTTGTCTGATCTATCCCAGGTCTATATTATTGGACATGTTCCTCCTGGTGTTTTTGAAAAGAAACGAGGCAAACCCTGGTTCCGAAAACACTTCAACCAAAGATATACAGAAATCATTCAGAAACATCATGCTGTAATTGCAGCACAATTTTTTGGGCATCACCATACAGATAGCTTTAGAATGTTCTACGATAACACAGGTACGTCCCCTGGAATTCTCTGAAGGTAAATGTACTTTACAGGAAGGCAACTATCAGGACTGGATCCTGCTGAAAACCTGGCAACTGACTAACGATGTCATGTGTCTTCCAGAACCTGACAAGTGGACAAAAACATCATACAATTTAGAAATACAGTTTAAAAAAAGTCTCTTTAAAAAAAGAGTGGAGAGTCTGAAATGGTATAGGCCAGGTCTCCTGTTTGCGCAGGGGGTTGGACTAGAAGACTTCCAAGATCCCTTCCAACTCTGTTATTTTGTTATTCAACAAAAATTCCAGTTACAAATAATATTTGCCCAGGGATGAGCTCTGTGCCAGAATCCACCAGCAATTAGTATATTTCACAAAAGGAGGGCCATAATTGAATGGGTGCGTTATTTTCCAATCCCTACCCATTTAAGATAGAGAGGGTGGCCCAAAAGTGATTGCAAGTTTTGCATTGCCAAAGGCAGTTCCTTGTCTTACCTGTCAATTGACACATTATTGGGACTTGAATGCCACTATTCCAGTCTGCATATTACTCCTTGCTCCATCATGTATTATATCCTGTTATGGTCTGGCATGGAACTGACAACATCAATCTGTCCTCAAAATAAAATGTGTGTGTGTGTGTGTGATAAAATTCCTGGTGTAGTTTGTTTTCCCTTTTAGATTCCCCGATCAGTGTCATATTTTTAGCTCCAGCAGTTACACCTTGGAAAACAACCTTGCCAGGTGTGCAGAATGGAGCCAACAACCCTGGCATCCGTGTTTTTAAATATGACCGTGAGACTCTGCTTGTGAAGGTAGAAAGAAAATTCCATTTATATTTGTCTCCAAGAAATTAGGGCACTTGACCCAGAGGTGATCCGGGTAGCCACTGAGGGCAAATTATTTTGCCCACTAGAAATTTCTAGCTGGTCTCTATTGAGCTGGTCTACTGTGACTCACTTGAGTCCTATTCATATTGACAGCAATGGGAAAGGACAGGGAAGATGCTGTAGACTAGAGAGCCGAGCAATAGTCATGAGGATCCTGCTGACTGTCAGAAGGATTAGGGCCCGATTCAAAAAATCCTGAAATGCAATTTTAGTTTACTTGGCTGACTGAGCATCTTACCATGGAGAACCCAGTCATGTCCTGATTGCTGCAGCACAGGAAAATCAAATGAAGAAAGGTGGAGAGTCTCTTGGATCTCCTTTTCAGCTGCCTTGACAAGAGGGAAAAGGAAATATAATGGCTATCTGTCAGGGGCAAAGAATCAGGACCACCAGTTGGGTTGTAGCATAGAGGGTTTATTTAAGCTTATATGCAAGAATCTGATCAACTAAAGTTCAGTACAAATTGGCTCCAGTTAAGAATTCAGGAGGGGTTGGACTTGGAGCACTTGTGGGAACGCAATGACTCTAAGCTGATAATGTGTTTAACTCTGCCCCCAGTTCCGCCTGCTCTTCTCCTACCTACATATCTTCATCATTATTAAGTTTACCACATCAGGCTGCAAAAATCTAAATCTCCAATAGATGGGACCAAAGAGTTGAGTTCTCTGTATTTTTTTTGCTATTGCATAGTTATCTGAATTTCTGCAGCCCAAACCTGTAGCTCGCTCTGATCAGTTTTAACATAGATTTCTTAGTATTTCTTCCAAATGTTTTCTGTTCCTTTTTTAGGATATAGTAACTTACTATTTAAACCTCACCCATGCTAACATGGGTACTCCAGAGTGGAAGAAAGAATACAGCCTGACAGAGGCATACCAGATCCCGGATGGTTCTGTTCACTCCATGCATCTGCTTCTGGAGAAGCTTATGAAAGATGAAAGCCAGCTCCAGAAGTACTACCGATATAATTCAGTTCAGTACGATAGCACATTCTGCGATGACAGCTGCCAGACAGATCACATCTGTGCTATCAGAGAAGTTGACTTTGAAAGATACAGTCAATGTGTTACAGCCAGAAGTGCTGCAGCTGCAACACCAATTCTGGACATTTTCTTATTTTGCCCCACAATGGGTCTCCTTACTTTAGGTTTCTTGGATGTCTTGAGCAAGCTGGGCCACAAATAACACCATGTGGATTCCACAAGAGTAAAGAAGAAACATAGAATGGAAACTAATCAAGGAGAGAAGCAACCTAGAACTAAGGAGACATTTCCTGACTCTTAGAACAATTAATCAGTGGAACAACTTGCCTTCAGAAATTGTGAATGCTCCAACACTGGAAGTTTTTAAGAAGAGATTGGACAACCATTTGTCTGAAATGGTATAGGGCAGGGGTAGGCAACCTCGGCTCTTTTATGACTCATGGACTTCAACTCCCAGAATTCCTGAGTCAGCAGCTGAGGTTGCCTACCCCTGGTATAGGGTTTCCGGTGCCATCATCCTGAGAATTTAGACCATCCATTTCTGATGAATTTTTGAACTGCAAACTCATGTGAACATATCATCATCATTTCAAAGTTATTATTTTTCTTGCATTGGGAGGGTGCAAGGTTTCCCTTGGAAAAACCAAACACTTAAGTGACAAAGTTTCTAATCTAAGAATAGCAACGTCATAAAAGGGTACTTCCAACTGATGTTAGTGAAAGAGGAGAGGTTCTGATGGACTGTCCCAGAGCATGGACTTCTCTTTAACACCCACATGAAATTGCTGGTATCAGTACACTGATACCAATTTTATATCTCCACTCTAGACTGAGTAAATGACATTGTGGAATTCTTGATTTGATATCTAGAGGCTATAAAAACTGGATTCAGTGAAACAGGTTCAACTGAAAACTTAGTAGAGTTATTATTTATGCCAATGTCTTCAGTTGCATAAAATGTGTAGAAAAATGTAATATGTGTAAACCAACACAATTGTTTGACTGGAAATTTTTATCTTCTACTGAGGGCACCCTGGAATCAGAGATTCAATAAAATTTCAAAACATTCTTCAACTGTTTGGGTTTTTACTGCCCAAAATTGAGGGGGAATTTTCCTTATATAGAACCTTGTTAACTTTTAGGAAGGAAGTAAACGTGCTCTTCTAGAGAGCTTTTGCTGAGAAGTCCACTTAGCAGCTCTGCAATATGGTTGGTTTTAGGTTGCAGACTGTTATATTTTTAGAGCTGTAAGCCACCTGTAACCCAAGTAGTACATAACATTCAAAAGTCCACATTAGCAAATATATAAATGTGGTTGATTTGGTTTGGTTTTGATTTAGTACAATGTATTGGGTGTGATCTCATCCACTGTGTTTGTGAACCCAGCTATGGGAGCTTACTTAACAAACTATAATGAAAAAAAGTATTTAAAGTGCAGTGTGAACATAATGCTAATCCAAATTCACACATATTTTAAAGGAAATAGGCAATGGAAAAATATGTGGACAAGGAGAGGTGGCTTCTAATTAACTGTTCTAAGAAAAAACCCAATAGCGTCCAAGCACATAACTTTCAATGTTTCCGTTGTTTCATTTCCTATTTTATCCTATGTCTACAATGCCATAAAAGCAGTAAGGGAAGACTTGTGATGTTTTGTGACACAGAATTTCACCTCAGTAGAAAGGCAGACCTTGTACAGAGAAAAGTGCACATTCAAAACTATTAATCTTTCTGCCTACAGTACAGCATGGTATTATGTGCAGATTTTCATATCTGGTTTGTTGACTTAATGGAACTTAAATGGCTTAGGGTAAATAATAAAGACTTTAATATTCTACATGGAATAGAGGAACCTAAAGGCTGAGTCAGGATCAGCCATTTCACAGCTATTGTTTAATGTTTTTTCAGGTTTTCACACAGACAAAGCAAAAGGCATGATTTCCTGGAACCTGAATATTTACATATAGGGCAGAAGAAGTTACTTGCCTTTAGATTCCAGTCACTTTGACTGTTCAATTATAGAAAAAGTTGTAATATAAAAACTGAGATGAGGGGACATACCAATGCTCTAAAGTAAATAATCCTTAAATCTTTTCAACTAATGTATGTGGGAACTACAGTGGTGCTTTGAGATTTGTGAACCTTTGGAATTTTCATATTTCTGTATAAATATAGGCTAAAACATGATATGTTCTCCATAGAAAACCCCATAATTACAGTGCAGTTCTAGGCATATTTTTCTGACAATTTATTAATTTCAACAATGTCTTCAATGGATTTTAGCCTTGAATGTGTTTAACTTGGGCTTTTGAGTGCTGATAAAAAGGAAACAAGAGTTGAGGGAATTAACTTTTTAATTCCAGTACGTGTCCAACTGCATGATTCAAAATAGTTAAAGAACTCAGAATGTAGAAATTGAAAACAATTAAAGAGTCATGAGAGTCATTGGTCTTGCAACAATTCTAAATTAGGCATTTTACAGTATTACTCAACCCATGAAAAAAAAAGGGGAATAAATACACCAGAGTGCATGAGAAAGCGTTTAGCAAGGTCTGGAATTTACCTTATCCATTTTTTTTTGCTGGGAACTCAAACTTTTCTATTGTGATTTCTTAGCTGTTTTATAGCTTCATATTCCACGAACCTCTTTCTCAGGGCTTTTTTTCCTCATGCACCATTTTTGGATGGAACCTTGTAGGGTAGGCAAGCCGGGTTGTATGACATGTGTGAGTTCCAGCACTTTTTTTTTTTTTTTACAAAAAAAGCACTGTATATATGTATGCGTATATATGTATACACATACAAACACATTTGTTAGCCACTCAACTCTTAACTGAATAAACCCAAACTGGAGGGAGGGGGCTTAATGGGTATGAAGTCTTACATTAACATTTGGCAGAGCCTTCTTTGTACAGATCAAAGAGGAAAGAGTGGACTATGGGAGTCTCTGTCACTTTGCAAGAAGGCGCGTGATATCACAAGGCTGTAGCCTGAATCGAAGTTATTCCCGCCATCTTTTGCACCACAGCTCCAGGTGCAAAAAAAATGCCTCAGAGGGGAAAAAAAATTCACCTGCCTCAATGCAAAACAAAAAGAAAACCCATCTGGCGTATCTCGCAAACGCAACCCCGGGATTTGCAGCCGATGTGTGAAAGGTGTCGACCCAGCCTCGCTCGACGCCTCTTTCAAGACGGTCCGAGTTACCCGTCTCGGGGTCAACAGACGGAGGATGGAGGGCTACCGTCTTGGCCTATTCCTTCCAGCCGAGAAGGGAGGCCCGCTTCCGAGCCGGGCGGGTCGCGGATTGCGCTTTCTCCCCACTGGGTCCCACCTCTCCTCCGGGGAAAGCAGGCCCAGCGGCGGGAGAGGCGAGGAGGGGAGGCCACGCAGCGCCCCGGGCGTCCTGCTCCGAGAGCCTCCCCAGCCGCCGCCGTCGAGGAGACGAGGAGAAGTCCCGCTTTCCTCGCTCCCTCCAGGCCCGGGAGGTAGCGGGGCGGGAGCAGACCGGCTCTCCGCGAGAAGGGACGGGAGTGGTCCGTCCCGGGGCGGGGAAGGGGCGTTTGCAAGTCCGGAGGAAGAGCCGCTTCGAAGGGAGCCTGAAGGGAGGGCTCTGAGGGGGAATTCCAGCGAAGTTTCCTAGTTTACGCTTTTCTAGACAGCAGCGGCGCTAAGCGGAGCTTCCCTCCTCCCAGCAACCCGCGGGAGGCGAGCCTGCTGCGGAGGAGCCCAAGCGGGCGCCCCGCCCCGTCCGCCCGGCGGGGCCTCCTCCGAGGTTTTTGGCCCCTCGAGGCCCTTTCCCTGCCGTCCACCGGGACCATGGCTAGGACCGGCTGCACTCCTGGCTGCAGCCTTCCCCAGCCGCCCCCTTTTCGCTTTCTGGACCTGGCCTTTGCCCTGGTGGGCACCCTCGCCTTCCTGCTGGACTTGGTGGCCGATGTGTGGGTGGCTGCCAGCTACCTTCGAGCCGGCCACTTGCCCTGGGGCGGGCTGGTGCTGGGGCTGCTGCTGCTCTCCTCCCTGACGACCCAGTTTTTTAGCTGGGCTTGGTTCCGGAGTGACTCCGATAAAGAGGGCCTCTCCCAGCCATCCCCCGGGACTTCGAAGCTGCTCCATCTCCTACAGCTCGGCTACCTGTACAGGTAAGAGTAGCAGGGATGCTTCTGTTCATTGACCCAGGCGGTTGCACACAGCACACTCTTCTCCTAGGGTATTTTACACAACATATCGAAACAAACAGGCGTTTCCATCACACCCTGCCAACCTGACTAAATTCCTTTTATCCAAATGCCAGAGTCCACATCATGCATCAGACTCTCAAGTAACTTTGTTGGCTTTGTTTAGATGGATGCAAGCTCGAGTCATAAGTTGCAGTGATGGGCTGACAAGAATTTGGCCAAAGTAGATAAACACAAATTATCCTACTGGGTTAAGCTAAGGAAGCCATAATGGCTGCATTAAGAGTGAACTTAATTGTCTGGTCAATTACACTATCTTGCATATTTCCTGGAAGGAGAAAAAAGGTGAAGCCTGTTAGGTATTGCTTTTAGGGATCCTTTAGTATCTCCTATTAAAACATTTTGTTGTATACTCCAACATCTTAGAGAAAGTACTGGTTGCTGGATGTTTTTGACCAGCCAGGCTCACTGTGGCAGTCCTACGCAAAACAATCCTTGACTTGCAACCACAGTTGAGTATCAAAATTTCTGTTACTAAGCAAAGTGGTTGTTAAATGAGTTCCACATAATTTGACAACCTTTCTTTGGAGTGATTAAACAAATTGCTGCAGTTAAGTGAATCACTCAGCTGGAAATGATGATCACGTAACCCTGGGATGCTGCAGCCATTGTAAACACATGCCAGTTATAAATGCCTGAAATTTGATCACGTGACTATGGAGATACTGCAGTAGTTATAAATGTGAGGACTAGTCATAAGTCACCTTTTTTTTTCCAGTTTCATTGTAACTTCAGTCACTCAAACATATGGTTGTAAGTCAAGGACTAACTGTAAATAAATCCCCTAGAGCTGCTGTTTGAGAAATGTTTCCATTGCATGCTTTCCTAATTTCAAATCTTTCCTTAGACACTTCTGTGTTGCCTTGTTCAGGTGTCTCTGTGTCCTGAGGGTGGGTTTCCAGGCATGCAAGATGGAAGATGCAACAGCAACTCATCAGGCCTTTGCCATTTTCCTGTCACACGATGTCAGTCTCTTGCGCCTCTTTGAGACCTTTCTGGAAAGTGCACCTCAGCTCGTCCTGGTGATCTACATCATTCTACACACCAACCAGGCTGAGATATTTCAAGGTGAGTGCTAATTGGGAGGGGCCAGTTTTGGAGGAATGTGAGCTTCTGCCGGCATAAATGTCTGCTATTTGCAGTATCCGTTTTATTTGTAAACCACTCAGTCATGTAGGTGAGAAGGGCAGTGTAGAAATTTAATAAATAAAATTTATCAAATAAATAAATAAATAAATAAAATCCAGCATTGGATGTCAGCATTTTTGTGGCCCAGATCTTCAGCCTCCGGGGAACCCAAGTTTTGTAGACATATAAAAACAATGTGGAGAAATAACATCAGGTTAAACTTTATTAATTTGTTCAATAAATTGGAAACAGACATTCAAAATCAAATCAAAATCCATACATCCCCACACAAAATAACAATACAATATAGATCTTAATATTAATTTAAGATTGAATCTTCAAATTGTCATCAAGGAATCAGACCTGAATCAAGGACTACATGTATCTTTCTCCTTGATTTTATTGTCAGGATGTAGAAGATTTCATAACAGAGTGAAAAATAGGGAACTCACTAGAAATGATAGTAATTTAAATAATTGAAAGATTCCTGAGTTACAAGGGTAGATTTTGCTGCCTGCTTCAGCATCTATACCAGCGGTTCTCAACCTTGGGGTCGCGATCCCATTTGGGGTCGCACGACGATTTCGCGGGGGTCGCCGGACACCGCGGGCCGCCATTTTGTTTTATTTATTTATTTTTATTTATTTTTATTTTTATTTATTTTTATTTTTTTGGCGCGCGTGCCGCGCATGCACAGATCCGCCCGTCACGCCGGAAAAAAAAATATCAAAAAAAATAAAAAAATTTTTTAAAAAAAACAAACAAAATGGCGGCCGCGACGGGCGGATCCGCGCGTGCGATGGGCAGATCCGCGCATGCGCAGATCCACCCGTTGCGGCCGCCATTTTGTTTTTTTGTTTTTTTTAAATTTTTTTTTTTTTAAATTTTTTTTTTCCGGTGCGCGCCCGGGTCGGGGTCGTGGCGCGCATGGGCGGGGCAAGTGGGGTCTCAACCTGAGAAAGGTTGAGAACCACTGATCTATACTATGATGTTTGCAGTGGGGGCGGTTCTTCCTTAACCTGATCTCTGTTTCCACTGCCTTCTCCCTTTTCTTCCTTGCAGTACTCGGGATTTGCACATCTTTTCTGTGTATCACCTGGGCCCTCTTGGATTACCACCAGACCCTGCGCAGCTTCCTGCGGGACAAACACAAGTTGGCCTTCCTGTCTTCAGTCCTCTACTTCCTGTGGAACTTCCTATTGATGTGTCCTCGCATTCTCTCGTTGGCGCTCTTTGCAGTAATCTTCTCAGGCTACGTTTTCCTCCACTTCCTAGGCATCTGGTTGGTCATGTTTCTCTGGGTCTCCTTGCAAGGGACAGACCTAATGGAAAATGCCACCTTTGAGTGGTTTTATCGAGCTGCAGTAGCTGTTATCCTCTATTTTTGCTGGTTCAATGTGGCCGAGGGGAAAACGCGCCACCGCTCAACTATTTACCACACTTTCCTTTTTGTGGATAGCACCATCCTTGTTATCTCTTGGTTGAGGTACAGAATTCCCTCAAGCTGGGATTCCCAAGTGTGTCCTGCACTCCTGGCTGCCCTGGTCTGTTACGCCCTTGGCATTTTCTTGAAATGCATCTACTACAAGTGTTTTCACCCCACTATGAAAACTGTACCCCTTATAGATTACGATGAAGTAGACAGGAATGGAGATGCTGTTGTGGTCCAGCAAATGGTTATAGAACCCGTCATCAACCATCGGACGTATAGACTCTCTCAGAACTTCTTTGCTGGCTCTTTGGCAGAAGAGACTCAGTACCAAAGGAATGGGACTGTCAGTGATATGTATCTATGAGCCTTTATGCCCAAGGCAACCAAGACAAGAGTTCAGTTGGATTAGATTCAGAAAACATTTATATCAGTTTACCTATTGAAACCTTGCCTATATTTCTTCCAGGATTACGCACATAAGCTAAACCAAATAAGCTAGGAAGGATTTTTTTTAAGCACAAGGTAGATGTTACCAACTTAGGCTGATGGCAACTTAGTTCACTTACAGCAAAATGCTCTTGTCAGCTTTTTCTGCTACCTTTTCAGGGCAGATTTGCCTTTCTGTTGCTGCTGCTTCTCAACTGATGTGTTGGATGATATATAAGTGGCATCCAGTTAAGAGATGTCTGGGGGAAAAGAATAAGAAAAACCATTAATATATTTTCCCTGATTTTTGGGGGGGATTTGTTTCCTGCAGACCTTCACATATTCCCATTCACTTGATTTGGAGGTCACTAGATCAAGGAGATCTATTTGTCCTCTTGAAGAGAATCTTTAGCAGAGGGGTGGAAGATATGAAGCAACATCAGTAGATATGGCTAAACAGGGCCTAAGGCAAAGAATGCTAGTTAGCAAGTTCAGATGTTCCATAGGTATATCATTATTGCTTTTGATATCTCTAATTCTGGATTCTGTGACTTGCACCTTATTGTGGATTGCAAAAAGTTCTGGTGCACTTTTCAGACATCACACCTTTAATCTTAAATTCAGGCCTTACTTCACTGTACTTGGCTGCACACCTGCCTGTGTTCTGATAATATGCTTCACCAGGAAAAATCAGTTGAAATGACCCGTCACATGCTTCCCCTTTTCTTTGATGTGCCCATCAGACAGTTCCAAACTGTCACTTCTACTTTTAACTAGTTCTTGTCATAGTATCTGAACTATGAAACTATACAAGGTTTCTATGGGTGTCATAGTTTATCTGGAAAAACACAAAATCCTTAAAGCATAAGCTATAAACTGACTTTAACCTACCACTATGAAGATGGAACTGTAGTTTAGAATTTGGTATAGTGCTATAGTTCATGGTGATGAGACTTTTCCTATCTCATTGAGATGAGGAAATTCATACACCTGGTAGTTCACTGTAATTATCTATGTTTTGATGCAGGGACTGATGGAATAGAATTCCAAAACACCTGGAAGACATTAGGTTTGACTTGATTTTAATACAACATCTGAACTAGCGAGAGTAGCTTCAGCCTTTCCCCTCTGTTCTACTTGATTTTGGCCACCTGTGCCCAAATAGTTTATATTTCAACAGTTTTGAGAGGACAGTCCTTGTTCCAATTTCCAAGTTTATCTTGAAGGGGAACTTGGAAAACCTGCCTAACGCTTCTTTCTGGATTTGGCTCTCTTCCTATGCCTTATGTGGCTAATTTTAAAAAGTCAGTGTTACTTAAGGTTTTCACAATGATTTAGATCAGGGGTGTCAAACTCGCAATGTCACGTGACATGTCGTGACATATTGCGACTTTTCCATTGCCGGCAATGGGGTGGGCGTGGTTTCGCCATGACACATCCAGCCTGTGGGCTGGCAGTTTGACATCCCTGATTTAGATTGATTGGAATCAACAAAATATGCATGGCAGAGATGTGCATATTCAGTTTATTCAAGCCTCCAACGGAAGATTTCAAGTTGGAGTAGAGGGAATAGCAAAGCACTAGGAAAGGATTTAGTATACATAGACATTTTAAAAAAAATCAAAACCCCACTTGCTTTTCACTTCAGAGTAGATACATTAGTCGTAACCTCTCCCTTCTTTCACTAAATTGTATCCTAGTCTATGTTTCATATATAGTAATGCCAAATTCAGTGTGAATTCAGTACAATTGTTAATTTATTGCCGCTTCTGAAATGTTTAGACTGAATAAAGTATGTCAGACGTGTTGCGACCTATCACAACTTTTTTTCCATTGCTAGCAATGGGGTGGGCGCGGTTTTGCTAGGATGCACGCAGCCCGCGGGCCAGCAGTTTGATACCCCTGGGTTAGATAAAGGTTTACATCTATCTAGAAAACAATAGTAACTAAATATATTGTCCATTTTTATGTGCACTGTGTTGGTTGGGACCAGAGTGCCACTAAGTTTTAAAGAGAAATTAGGTAAGCTTACAACTTCAAGATGGGATGCAAGTCCTTTTTGTCTTCAAGTGTGTGAAGGGCTGCTAAAACAATTTATTAGCAAGTAAGAGAATATGACCATGTTCTATAAAGTTCATAGAACTGGTAAATTTTGCTCCATATAACAGGCCAAATTGTCAGCTAATGGGTTTATTAGCGTGGCCTCTACCATAAGCTGCCTAAGAAAACTGCCTTACTATGCTCAGTGTGACTTCTCAGATCTGTCAGTTAAAGTGCAAATCCAAAACAAATGACTACAGGTGACTGCTGAGGGTCCTGATAGAACAGGCACGTCAAACTCATGACGTCGCGCAACGTATCGGGCTGGTTTTGCCATTGCTGGCAATGGGGTGGGGCGGGTTCCATGTGATGTGTCCAGCCCGTGGGCTGGCACTTTGACACACCTGTGATAGAATGTAATGCTCAAAATCCAGTCACTTCTTTGTGGGCTAGTGCATGAGGCCATCTAGTGCATGAGGTCTGAAAAGCAAGATTATTCTTACCTGTTGTGGTTCAATCATATGAGATTTCATGATTTAAGTATATTAGATATATTCAGTGAATCTTAGTTGAGATTAATGATCTAGAAGCATGGGGAAGCAATACTGAATTCTGAGCAGTTGGCATAATTGGCCACTTTGGCAGGAACTACTGTGAACCACATTTGAAAAGCTGTAGGTCACTCATTGCTGGTGTTACCAGAGCCTTAATGTCATTTTTAAACAAATGTGATCAAGCTGGCCAAGTTTATTTGGAAACAGGGAAGTAAAATCTAGAGCCTTGTTTCAGAATCGGCATCCAATTCTTGTGTGGCATTCAGCTAAAAAGAAAATCACACACCCATCTAGCTTTTGATACCTATACTTATTGCAAAGAACATATTTGGAGGCAAAATTAAAAAGAAATAAAAGCAGTTGTGTTTCACTCAGTTCAGTCATGTTTAAATTACATGGCAACTTTTGCTGGGGAGTTTAAGGGCAGAACCAACTGTAAAGCCCAAGATCCCACTGACACCGCTTAAGAAAAGTAAAAGATTTAGATTTATCTTCTGTCTTATATAGAGAACACCTTGAATAAGCCCTGTGGGTAAGGGTAGGGCAAAAGACATGTGGACTGATAGAGCCTGATGATTTTTAGTAGATCAGCAAGAATTTCTGATCTTCACTTATTTGGAAGAAATCACGATCCTCCAGCTATCCAAACTTGAGAGCAATTCTGGGTAGAATTTCCAGGAAAAGGGGGAAAAAAGAGAACAATTGAGGGGTTGTATAGAAAATAAAAGACTTTATTTTTTTTTCCAGTTCACAGGACAGTTGCCATTACATAGAACATGATATTGAAGGAATCTAGATAGCCATTAATGCCCTTCAATCACTATTATAAGCACAGCTGACACCAGGACGTTGACAGGATCCTGAGGGAGAATCAGCAACTGTAACTTACTTTTGCTTAGAGTATGCAATTGCAGTTGCAGCCTATTTCTCACACTTGGTGGGAGATGACAGCTTCTCACGTACTTAAGATGATGCATGTCCATCCACCTTTGCATTAGAAAAAAAAATAGGCGTGCTTGAAAGCTAAACAGTGGGAAGGAAGGTGGCAACACACTGGTTTCCAAACTCTATGAAGCCCCAAGAGAAAAGCAGCCAGCAAATTCAGTGGTGCAAGAGCTGAATCGACTTTTTTTATAAAAGTTAATACAGAAAATGTACCATTGCCCTGAGTGGTTTAGGAAACAAATCAGCTCATGTATATTGGACAGGAGGCATTACAAAAATCAGAACCTGATGCCAAAAGCTTCCCACATGGCCAAAGGTGTTTCCGAAACTTGACAAGGGGCTGACAAGGGGCTTCTTTCTAGGAAAAAAAACCCCTCTGAGCCAGTTTCATGGTGGCTCAACGTTCACTGGCTACGTTGACTGAGAGTGCTTAAAAAAATAGAATCAAAAGATTAACTTTCAACACGGAAGAGATGCAGGCTTACACTCTCTCTTCCATGCAACAGTTGACGTTTCCAGGACTCTGGGAAGAAGTTAAGGCACAAGAGTTATTTCCAAAGTCAAGCAAGGGCCCTTCAAGGCAAATGAGTTCCTCACTTTTGCTGAGAAATAAAAATCTGCAGGAACGTGATTCAACAGAACAGAGGCTCATTCTATTCTGCATCTGAGGGGGGGGATCTGGGAGGGAGAACACATTTGCATCCAATAAAATACTGCTAGACTGTCTTTTAAAGGACTTGTAAAGGACACCGGACAACAAGGAGGCTGGGTGTCTCCTTGAGCAAGAAAACAGGAACCTTTTTTCTAACCACTCAGTGTTGCAGCCCACCACGTGCCCCATCAATGCCTACCATTCTCTTGCATCAAAAGGAATCACAACACTGCCTCCCTAGCAAGTAGCCACTGTTCTTGTCTGTCATTTAGTAACCTAATAACGGTGACTTCCATTAGGTACCTTGTTCTGACCAAATCCTTGCTTCACAAAAATTGCAGTACAAGAAATTGGAACGAAAAAGGACACTATCATTGGCGCATGGAAAGTTGGCATCTGAAGGGGACTCCTGGACTGACAGGCTGCCATCTTGGATCTAAGAAAAGGAGCTTTCTTATTACCCAATTATGCTGTTGCTGAAAAGAGGGATGGCAGGGGACAATTAGATTCTAGCATCTTGTCCTCCTTACTTAAAAAATCTGCCATGTGCTAGTCAAGTGGGGGTATTTGCTAGAAGAAGAACTGGGGGACAGCCATGGTGCCTCAAGGGAATGGTTGGATATTTTCGGTCCCCGGCTTACTAAGAAAGAGAAGATCCCCATCTTCCAAACACCTTGTTTTATTATTTTTTTCCCTAACATATAAACAGTTCTATTTCTGAGCTTTGCAAGAAGGGAGACATGTCTGGACCCCTTTCTGTAAAAAAAAAATAATAATAAAATAAAAACAATCCATTTGCCTTCCTTTCTGATTTAACAGCTTGAAAGAAGTCTGCAGGGGGCAAAAGTATTCTACAAAACTCTACTGCTTTTCTCTTCTTTAGTATAATACCACTGAGGGCTACACAGGGAGAAAGACCTTTGCTGCTGGAGATTCTGCACCTGGAAGTTTCCCAGTTCCCTTTGCCAAAAAAACACAAGAGAACCATTCAAGCACCAGAGCTGCATTGCCAAGGCTTTGTCAGCTCTCCCAGGAAAGCAGCGATGGGGGAAGAACCTCCTGCTGTACACTTCCACTGGCTGCATTTCTTTGTCTGGATGAAAGAGAAAGTCCCCAGACTGGTTCCTGTTTAAGCCACGAGGTGACTGTTGAGAGCAGGGCCAAGCTGCTTTGTGCCCAGATCCTCACAGAAAGTCTAATTCGAGGGCCTGGTGAAGGGACACCAGATCTGCATGATTTGTGATTCTCCAGAACGGCATGTTGTGCTGCAAAAGAAGAGAGACCATATTGTGAGAAATGTGACTCACTCTGGCAAAGGGGACAAGTTGGGGTGCAAAGGAAGAGGTACAATTAAGGTTTTTTCTACATAAAGGGGCACGGTGGTAACAAATTCTGCATGTGGGCAAGGCCAGGTTTTTTTCTCTTTGGGGGGGGGGACTTTGGAATGTTTGGGAAGTTGCACTACAATTTGCAGCAACTGTTGCTGGAGGAGTGTGGTATAATGTACTTTGGATTCCCGGATGGAAGGAATGCATTCCAGAGTAGCAAGTGACAGTGAAGCTTAGTGTGGGAAAAAGAGTTAAGGCAGCTCCTCCCTAGTAGATCTCAGTATTTAATGGTGCAACTAATCTGCTTTAGTTTGGCAATATTTTTGTCCATAGGTGGGGAACAATCAAGGAATTATTAGGGCACTGATGATGTTAACCTAGTTGGGAAATGAAATGTCTGCAAGAAAACCACCAAACTCAGAGAGCACCAAGGACCTCACAGTTCAACCCTGAGATACAAATATTCTCTTTTGTTG
Organism: Bothrops alternatus; assembly: GCA_034064705.1. NCBI lineage: Eukaryota > Metazoa > Chordata > Lepidosauria > Squamata > Viperidae > Bothrops > Bothrops alternatus. The sequence continues at coordinate 1,083,447 of JARGCV010000230.1, read as the reverse complement.
TAATAAAGGAGATTGCTCAAAGAACCTCAGTGTGTCTTTCATAGTTTTTGGAGCATGACAAGGACTTCCAATGTTGGGGGGAAAGGTTTGGGGGGGGGACACAAAACTTCCAGATCTGACTGCCTATCCCACGGGTCAGCAACCTGCGGCTCTTTCAGCCATCTCCTGCGGCTCCCAGCCACGTGTAGTGCCAAAAAAAGGACTAAAAAAGTTGAACCAATCAATTCAAACTTCTCACGAAAGAAGTTTGAATTGATTGGTTCAACTTCTTTGGTTTGTGGGATGCTGTTCGCCATGGGCTCGACATAGACGGGAAGGGGGGGAAGACAGCTACGGAGGGAGGCAGCCCTGTAGTCAGAAGATGGCGGTCCAAGCGGAGTGGCACGGAAGATCTACCGGTCGGCGTGAAAAGCTCCAGCATTGCCGGTGAGCAAGGTCTGACGTCCGCGGCCCGGTTCTGCACCCCAACAACCAGCTGGACCGGCTTTCACTGCTCCAGCCCGGGGACGCCAACGGCATAAAAGGCAGTTTGGCGGCACTGCCATGGGTAGGGTGTCCTTGCAGCAGACAACTTGGGCCCGGATATTTCCTGCGGCTCGCGGCTTGGGACTGGAGACACCGGTGGCGCATGGCCCGGACTGTCAGCGTTGCCGTGGGACCACCCTCTGTGGTGCCAGCTAGTGTGGCGTGCTTCAAGCGGCAAAAAAGGGGCCTGAGCAGCGGCGGAACAAGACACTGGGCAGCACGAACTGAGCACGGTCTTAATAAGCAACAAGCCAAGGCCCCACGTCCCTCCTGCCGCCGCTTAGTTTGTGCTGCCCAGTGTCTGCCTGCCTGCCTGCTTACAGGCCTCCGTGCTTCTTCCCCGAAACGTGCAATTGCTCACAGCCTGTCCCAAAAGGTGCTGCTTCCCTGGCAGGAGCTGAGTTTGCAAGCCTCGCTGGCAAGCCGGGAAAACCGAAGGTCTGGAGGGTTCCCTCCTGCTGCGGAGCCGCAGTGCCTGGCCCTGGGCTGACGGGGAGGGGGTGGGGGTATCCAGGGCCTAAAAAGTCCTCCAGGACAGGCTCGGGGCCGGCCCTCTTTCCCCGGCCTCAGGAGAAGGGGAGGCGCAGGGTCTCCATCCGGGCAGGCAGGCGAGCAAAACCCCGAAACCTTTTGTGTTCGTTTGCAAAGCAGCAGTGAAAGCTGGTCCAGATGGTTGTCGGGGTACGGAACTGGGCTGCAGACGCCAGCCCTTGCTCACTGGCAACGCTGGAGCCTCCCACATCAACCAGTAGGTCTTCCGTGCCACTCCGCTGGGACCGCCGGCTTCTGGCTGCGTGGCTGCCTCCCTCTGGAGCCGTCTTCCCCCCCTGGGCCATGCGCCACCGGCGTCTTCTCTTTGCAAACGAACGCGAAAGGTTTCGGGGTTTCGCTCGCCCGCCCGCCCGGGTGGAGACCAGAGTTGGCGGCTCTAAACGTCCTACTATCGTTGGCTGCAATCCTATCCACCTGTTTTGTCCAACCGATTGGAAGCCAATTGCTGCCTGGTTCTGGATTAATAGCCAAGCCCACTGAAGTGTGTGATCTCAATGACCGAGCTGACTTCGCAGGAGCCTCCATCGGATTGGAACTTTCCTGTCTGATTGAGCTCAGTTTAGGCAGGGCCGTTCTTAGCATGGGGTTCACATGTTAGTTAGTGGGGCTGACTCTAGTTCTCTGGCAAGGGTGCCACGTTCCGGCCTTTCTCCAAAGCGCCATCCTCGGAGGGTTAGTCCAAGGCACCACTTTCAACCGGCTCCTTTGGCAGGGCCCCAATTCTGCTCCGGGGAAATAAGGGCGGGGTGGGGAAGCGCTGCCTATCTCAGTCACGCTGCCTATCTCAGTCACGTGGAGGAAGGGCCGTGTAAACACCACCAGATGGCTCTGCAGTTGCCGCTGCCACCGCCAGGGGAGATGAGCAGGCTGTTGCTCCCGCGGTCGCCTTCTCGCACTATGGAAGATAGCCTGGTCCGCGCCTTTGGGGGCCTCAGCCTCCAGCAGCCCCGCCTTGCCCAAGGCAAGCCCCCCCCCCCGCTCGCCGCTTCAGCAAAGGAGGGAGAGCAGTCTTTTCCGAGGGGAAGAGAAGCCAGGACGGCAGAGCCGTCCATACCAGAGCTGGATGGGGGCAGGGCCGGTGCATGTGTCGCCTTAGGCTCCACTCTTCAATCAAGCCCCGTTACGTGTGTGCACATTTTGCGGCTCCCAGTTTTTTCTTTTGTGAGGGAAACGGGTCCAAGTGACTCTTTCATCGTTTTAGGTTGCTGACCCCTGGCCTATCCTTTCATTATTTATCACACTGAGTACAGAGAAGAGCAACAAAGATGATTAGGGGACTGGAGGCTAAAACACACAAGGAACGGTTACTGGAATTGGGTATGTCTAGTTTAACGAAGAGAAGGACAAGGGGGGACATGATAGCAGTCTTCCAATATCTCAGGGGCTGCCACAAAGAAGAGGGAGTCAAGCTATTCTCCAAGGCGCCTGAAGGCAGGACAAGAAGCAACGGATGGAAACTGATCAAGGAGAGAAGCAACCTAGAACTAAGGAGAAACTTCCTGACAGTTAGAATAATTAACCAATAGAACAACCTGCCCCCAGAAGCGGTGAATGCTCCAACACTGGAAGTTTTTAAGAAGAGACTGGACAGCCATGTGTCTGAAATAGTGTAGGGTTTCCTGCCTGGGCAGGGGGTTGGACTGGATGACCTCCAAGGTCCCTTCCAACTTTTATTATTATTATTACTACTACTACTACTACTACTACTACTACTACAACTACAACATTTCACCATCCTTCTGGGAACCCAAGATTCTCTGCTCATTTTTAGTGCATTATCAACCCGGTGAAATAAATTAGACTGAGAGAGTATGCCTAGCACAATGTTAGCTACTTGGTCCATGGAGACTTGAATTTGGGTTTCCCCAACCAAGCCCAACATTTTAGCCACCACACTCAGCTGTCTTCGTGCAGCAAGAATACACGCCCATAATCTGAATGGGGCTGACTAATATGGGCAAATGTGATACTGTATTTTCCGAGGGTTGGAGTCACCCAAGAAAGCAAAGGTTAACAGCCTGTCAGTCATGAAGGTGTTTTCAGATCTATGGATGTGCCTGGGTGAGGGGTGGCCAAGGCACTAGATAGCTCTGAAGTAGAAGCTGCAGTCAAAGAGCTAGCAGAAACAGACAACAGACCATCCTGGGTGCTAAGAGGGGAAAAAGAATGAAGCCCACAGTCACCTGTTTGGCTGCCAATTCTTCATCACGGCCATCTCCAATCACCACATAGGTCACTTTCTTTCCAAATCGAGAGATAATTCGTTCAAAACAGCTCTCTTTACCTGCCAGGAAGAGACACACATCCTTGTGATTAAAACAAAGAAATGCTTGACTGTGATGGGTTTTTTTTTCTTTCTTTTTTTTTCTTTCTCTTTCTTTCTTTCTTTCTTTCTTTCTTTCTTTCTTTCTTTCTTTTTCTTTCTTTCTTTCTTCTTTCCTTTTCTTTTGTTTTCTTTTCTTTCTTTCCATGTTCAGTTTGCATTCAATGGGAATTCCTAACACCACCCAGAGGAATTTGATGTAATTCACTTACCTATTTTTGTAGCGCTATAAATATTCTCAATGGGGAACACTTCACCAAGTCCATACAGCAGGACTTTGGCCAGAGCTGGCACTAGCTGAGTGGTTGTTATCAGTACATTCACACAATTTTTTCTGGAGGAAAAATAAGAGGGAGGAAAAGAAGACATATATTTTTGCTTTTATTTGTAAAAGATCTATTACACAAACAACAAAGAAAAAAATCTACAAACTGAAGACTAGACGCATCGGGAAAAGAATAACAGAAAAGGAAGCTCAATTTAAATCTCCTCTGCAGCAATGGCCACAATTAGTCATGGCAGGAGGCCAGTATTTGAGAATTTTTAATCATGAATGAATAGCAGGTGCATATATTGCTTCTCCTGCAAAGCCTGGATCAGGGGTCTTCAAACTTGGCCCTTTTATGACTTGTGGACTTCAACTCCCAGAATTCCTCAGCTAGGCACGCTGGCTGAGGAATTCTGGGAGTTGAAGTCCACAAGTCATAAAAGGGCCAAGTTTGAAGACCATTGGCCTAAACGTTTGACAAATTTAGACAATGTTGTATGCAAACCTGGAATCTGGCTTGCTCTTAATAAGCTATGAACAAACCATAGCTGGCTTACAAGAGCAGAATAGCTATTCCAGAATTCTACTGGCAAGAAGAACAAAGAGTGTATCACCACAAGGTCATCCACGGTTATATAAACATTCTAAACAATTCTGACTTATCTTATTCAGATGTGACCTTTAAGTTTGGGTGCCCAGTTATAAGGTTCTTCAGTGAGACCTGACCATCTCTTTAGGATTCAGGTTGGACACTTCTAACACTATGCTGTTTATGAGACACTTCATCTCCCACAAATGTGGCAGCAGGTACTGTACCAGAACTATTCTGCTACAATAGATTCTCATTTTTGTACCTGGACTGAATGAGCAGGAGGGATTTTAACGCTGTTCCCAACCAAGAATCTGTTAACACTTCTATATCTTCCCTTAAACGCTGTAGTGCTTCTTTTTTTTCAGAACTGAGGAGAGCTAGAGGGGAAAAAAAACAAATGAAGTTGATCAGGAAATAGAAATGTCATTAGTGTCAGGGACCAACTTTGTGATTTCTGCATTCAATAAATTGGGATTTTTTTTTCCAATTTGGAGATGTCTTCATGAAAACAGGAGAAAGTACAATTTTCATATACTAAGACCATTTTTTAAAAGATTTTCATTTCCAAATTGTCTTTCTGCAATAAGTCAAAACCAAGTTCAAATTCATAAACAGATGCTTATAAAATATCTCCTATTACCGTCAGCCTTACCCTTCTTTAAAAAAAATTCTTTGTGAAATGACTTTCACAAATTCATGACCTATGAATAGAGATAATGGTGGAAGTGGGGGATATATTTTTACCCCAGGGAGAAAAATAACATTGATTAAGAAGAGGATAGTTTTGGTGTGATTAAAAAGCACTGTGTGAAAGTAAACCCTCTGACGGCACTTCACAAAAAATGGAATCCTGCATTTCCTGGACAGATCTGTGATGTGTGAACTTCAATTCCCAGAATTCTATAGCCAGCAAGGCCACTGGGAGTACACTGGGAGTGTATTCAATGAAAAAACTGAAGAGAATTGTGCTGGGAAAGATCTTTATCTTATTTATTTATATTTCATGTTTCTAGAACACCACCTCAAAGAGAAGCATGTTACACCAAGGTTATGATATATCCCTTGGTTGCATTCCAGAAGACTGTGTATGTCAAGTGTGAACATTTCAATGCAGTTACCCCAATGCTAATAACCTTTCAAAACATTATTGAAGTCCTGCTCCAATTCTGCCAAAATTGGATGGATGGCTCTATTTGAATAAAACAGTTCAGCTGAAATCTACATAGGTGGGTCTGATTGGGATAAACTGTAATACGGGGTGATATACTGACATAAAATTTGCATTTTTTTATTTTATTCTTTTTATTTAATCTGTTTCTTTTATTCCATTTTCTGTCTTATTAATGTTTTGTGTTTTATATTTTGTATTTTGATATGGCCAAATGGCTAATGAACAACAAAGTCACTATTGGATGGATGGCTGATTCTGGTTCTTTCCAGAAGCTTAATAATTTTTAATAGAAGAGTCTCGCCTCCTGTAGAAACAGTATAAGAAACCTGCTGATACTCACCCGCAACATTGTTTTTGTATTTATCATAGACCTCGCGTACTTTCCGGTAGCGAAATGCCAGCTTCCTCATCCAATCTACTCCTCCCTGGACTCCTGTTGAACCATGATTGGCATTATTTCCTGAACCGCTGAAGCCATCAGTGGAAAAATTGTAATTGCTGGAATAGAAAAGGAAGCCTTTGGGTTACATGTACCTCACAATCTGGATTTCAATAGTTATTGTTTAAAGATTCTAGATCGCTTGCCCTTCTTTCAGAGGATGCCCTAGCTTGTTGAACACCATTTCTATTTTTAGCATCCTGCTGAATTCCTTGTATGCAAGAATTGCCTTGGTCTGTCAATCAAGTGCTCTGAGGCTCTAAAACACCCTTATTCACAAGGAAGAATTAGATGTTGCTGAATGCTCATGGTTATTCTGCTATCCTTCTTTCCCTTTTCAATAAGAAAATCCAAAGTTCATACTAAAGAACAGTATTTCAATTTGTAAACATTCAACATTGATATATTTTGTTTTTAGCAATATATATATATATATATATATATATATATATATATATATATATATATATATATATATATATATATATATATATATATATATATATATATATATATATATATATATATATATATATATATATATATATATATATATATATATATATATATATATATATAATATTGTGAACCAAAGACCTACATACAAACACCCGCGAAAACCTCAGAAAACATATATATATGGTGGGGCAAGCGGTGCATGGGATTTCATATACTCCTTGATTTTCTAACTCAATTTTGTCTTTGGGGTTTCTTAGGATGGTGGATATTTTTCTGTTTGTGCAGAATGCTGTCTTGATGTTGTGTTTGGGGAGGATCTTGCTGATTCTGTCTGTGGTGCCTTTTATGTATGGGAGGAGGGCTTTGCCGTTTTCTTGTTCTCTGTCTTGGATTTTAATGGGGGTTTCTTTTTAGATTAGGTTGGTAATCTTATTTCCTATGCACTGCTTGCCCCACCACACACATCGGACAAACCAACAGAAGAATAAGCACACGCATTGAAGAACACAAGAACTCAGTCAAAAAAGAGGAACCAACTTCTGGTCCAACACCTTAAAGCCACAGGACATGAAATTGACTTTAAAAAGACCAGAACTATCGCCAAAACTGAATACTTTAATAACAGAATAATCAGAGAAGCCATTGAGATAGAAAAATGCCCACACAGCATGAATAAACGAGATGATACCTCCCGCCTACCAGCCATTTGGAAACCCACCCTTATTGACAAACGAGACCCTAACACAAAGAATGACACCAGACCCACACTCACGAAAACCACACAGGATGTCACTACCACACATCCACGCAAAAAGCAAACCCAAACCCACACCGATGATGAGGCACAACCACAAACCAGAAGCCAGACCACAGCTGCATCATTAGCCACTTTAAACCCCTCCAATCCATACATGAAGCAAACTGACACCCACCATGAAGATGAGGCACGACCACGAACGCGAAGCCAAACAACAGCAACACAGCTCACCATCTCAAATCCCCCTGCAACTCAGACTAACCCGAGCACAACAAAGCCCCTGCCCAAACAGAACACTCCCCCAGCCAATCAAAGCACAGCCAACTCCCCATCCAATCAGAGCACAGCCAAGCCCCTAACCAATCAGAACACACCTCCACCCAATCAGAACACAGCCAAGCTCCCACCCAATCAGTTCATACCCCCACTGGCAGTTAAAAGGAAGAAACAGCTACGATCACACATTGCTCTTAGAAGCACGAAGCCGAAAACACCAGCCTAAAGATGACGAATGGGACTTCGTTGAAACGTCGCCAAGACACTTCCAATTTTACACGGGAGAAAACCCGAATAACCAAAGACCTACATACAAACACCCGCGAAAACCTCAGAAAACACACACACTCACACACACACATTTATATATGAGAATATCAATATTGTCCCTTTTAATCCCTGAGATCCAGACCTTAAATCCTGGCCATTGTCATCTGATGCAACATCTTCTACATGTACTTGATCACATTCCTGTAATGAAAAGATAGAAAGAAATATATGATGCCCAATCATGATCTCTGCTAACTAGCAATAGCATTCAATGCACTCTTCCCTAATCAGTTGCCTGCTTAATGATTAGAATTCCTACCTAGCCAGTTTTGTCTCTGTGGATTGCAGTCCTAATATAAATCTTTCAGATAATGGAAGACTTCTGTTTGATCTCTATGCTCATTTAAAGATAACATGATTAATGATAAAACAATAAGCCACGATACTCCTCAAAATTATACTTTAAAGGAGCCATGTCAAACTTGCGACGTTTGCTATTGCTGGAAATGGGGTGGGCGTGGCTTCCACGTGACGCGTCCGGCCCATGGACTGACAGTTTGACACCCTTGCTTTAAAGCAATTTAGAGGACTGAAGCAAGACAAATCAGATATGAGTTTAATGCTTTTTTCATCTCTAATAAAAAAGAGAGTGCTATTAATCCACTGATTGCAATGCTATCAAAAAATGAAACTAATATTGAAAGAACACAGATCTCCTACTGTTAATCTTAATTGACTAATTTGGAAGTTCAGACTTGCAATTATGACATTCCAAGATATGTAAAGTCAGAATTTGCCTACCTCCAAGTCATTGAAAAACAAGTGTGTGTCAGCCACTTCAAAAATCATTTCTTCCATTGTCAAACCAAAGCCAACAACTAAACTGGGATCCTAAAAGTTAGAACAGAAAGTCTTTCTGAAGGGATGATATTAAAAACTTTCAGAAGACATCAGACATTCTAATGCAAAAGATACATTCATAGAAGCTTGCAGCAAATACAAGTGTTATCAGGTGAATTACTTGTTTTATTTTTATTAATGTACAGGTAGTCCTCAATTTACAACAGCAATTGAGCCCAAAATTTCCACTGCTAAGCAAGACAGTTAAGTGAGTTCTGCTCCATTTTATGACTTTTCTTTTTGTTAAGTGAAACACTTCAGTTGTTCAGTTAGTAACACGGTTGTTAAGTGAATCGGGCTCCCCCATTGACTTTGCTTATCAGAAGGTTGCAAAATGTGATCAGATGTCCCTGGGACACTGTAACCGTCATAAATACGAGTCAATTGCCAAGCGTCCAAATTTTGATCATGTCTCTGGTGATGCTGCGAAGGTCATAAGTCTGAAAAACGATAATAAGTCAAGGACTACTATACATAAAATACTTTTAGGCAGCTCTTAAGGATAGAACCAGTAATGTCCAAGGGGAATGGGGATGGAGTAAAAGAAGGCAAGGTGGTGACTACAATCATCCAATCAAAGCCCTCATTTTTTTTCCATTTATTGTGATACAAAAAAGGGTGGGGCTTTGATTGCCTGCCCCCCCACCTTGACTCCCCCCCTCCTTCCTCCCTGCAGATACTTTTAGATGGAACCTTTCAGGTTTGCATACATCATAAAAACTCTACTGCTATTTTCTGGCATTCTAAGATAGGCTGCTGTATATGGAAGTCAGAAATATACACAAGCATGGGAATATAGTCAAAACTTTAAAGAGAATGAAAAATGATTTAAAATTCTTTGTTCCAACCTAAAAAGATGCTATCATGCACTACCACGAGCCCTCCCTTGATCTAGAGGGGCTCACCAACTTTCACCCGGGTGCTAACTTTCCCTTTGGGGGGAATATAGCATTAGTCATTTCTCCAGATCTATGTTTCCCAACTTTCAGATGTTTCGACTTCAACTTCCAGTCTTATCCTTTTTTTTTTAATGAAAAAATTCTTTTATTAAAACAATCAGCATTGAACATAAAATCATAGTATGCATCAATCATCATAGCACCTGATATACATCACTAAGTCTTAATCTTTATAATCGTCTGGTTTGGTAAACATTTTTCACTCCGCACATCAATCCTCAACTAAACGCCTGTTACGACCTATTTGCTTGGTGTTTCTCTTTTCTATAGTCTATCCACAGTTCCTAGTCTATCGCATATTATTCATCTCAGTCTTATCCTTTTGATGGCTTAAGTTAGAGAGTAGATGAAATCATCTATACATTTTATAGTAAATACAACAGCAGCAAAAAATCAATACCTTCCCGTATTTTTGGGCATATGAGCCTGTCAGAAGAGAATGAAATATTATGATGGTCTCATCCAAGTCCCACAGAAATACTCTCTGAGGAAGGAAGCAGAAATGAAATGTTAATTTTGGTGGTGGTTGGTTGTCCGCCCACCCTCAAGTGCCTCAAAAGCACCCCTATCCTGTTCTGGCTATTGTAGAAACAAAACAAAACCACACAGTGACTTAATGCTGTTAAAAGGTTATAAGAGCATTTGTTTCTGGTATACATCACCACCAAATTACATCTGACTCGGTTGGAGGAAACTGGATTTTTTTTGGGGGGGGGGACTAGATTATGAACTTCAGAAATGAAGATGAACCTCTGAAGAGATTGAGACAAATATACATTACATCAGTTCTACTCTCTACACTGCAATGTGACACCTGTCGATTGATGGTCCCTGTTTTGAGGAAAAGAAACTGGGTTCCTGGCATTCCTTATTCAACAGGTGTTGCCCTCATCCTTATCCAGAACTTTCAAATCCTTTTTGTATCACAATACTTCATTTGACGTTCATACTCAAGTGGTGATCTCATGTTTCAATTTGAAGTCCTATTTAGCTTAGCTAATTTTTCATGTTTTATAGTAATAAAGAGAAAGTTAAACAGACCAATTTCCCCATTAGATTTGCAGAGTACAATTGCCTAACTTTACTATCTTTCCATTAATTCAAATTTCCAAGGAGAGAGGGGGGGGGGGGAGGGAGGGAGAAAAATGGCAAACACAAACTTCAAGCTCATTGTCCTGCGGTGAAGAAGCGTCTGCTTTCCTCTTGCCTCTGTTTTTTGCAGTCATGTTTCTCCTAGATTGCTCATCTACATGTTTACTTGCAGTCGCTCTTGGCAATGATGGACTGGTAGATGGATCACCTAGAAGAAAAAGAACAGCAATTTTTATGTATCTTGTGCCTTCAATACCATATTCCAGTTCAGCTTACATAATTCAAATTAACAACCTTTAAATAAAAAGTAATAAAGAAAATGAAAGAAAACAGGCAAGTAAACATGTAAAATAGCAAAAAGATAATAAAAAGGGCCTTGAAATTAATGAAAGCATAAAATGAAAGTTTTAAAGACATGTTAGCAATAGCACATATATTGCTTCACAGTGCTTTACAGCTCTCTCTAAGAGGGTTTAGAGAGTCAGCATGTTGCCCCCAACAATCTGGGTCCTCATTTTACTGACCTTGGAAGGATGGAAGGCTGAGTCAGCTTTGAGCTGGTCAGGATTGAACTCCTGGAAGTGGGCAGGGTTTACCTGCAATACTACATTCTAACCACTGTGCCACATGAAAAATCCAGAAAAAGCATCAAGACTCTCCATAGGGAAAGTGTTCTTAGAATTAGATGCCACCTAAGGAGGCATCTGCCTCACTGTCCAGCTTTGGCATCTGCATCATTTTCCAGTTTTTGCTCTAACAGTGCAATGCCTTTCCTTAAGAGTACACCCACCCCTTCCTTTTCTAAAATGCTATCTTGCAATATTGCAGAGTAGCATGTAGAAGGTTTAATAATCTGGACTTCAGCAGAGATGACAACCCATTTATTCCAGATAGTGGAACAAATCTGCAATGAACACCAAAATAATCTATCCTATTAGGGCAGCTGGGCAACAGAATGATTGGAAGCAGCACTAACTTTGAATCAGCACAAATCAGAACTTGAGTTACATTCTTGCTGGGTAACTCAATGGGAAACTCAATCTATTCTCTCAATTTGAGGGGTCCTCTTGATAGGAGAACTTTTCTACCTGGTTCAGTTACAGATCGTCAATAAAAGGAATAGGCGTTGCTAGGATCAACATAAATGCACTTCTGTGGTACAATTTAATATATAGTTGAGGCCTTATAGCTTCCCGCCACCCTCTAGTTCCAGCATATTGGCTAGGGGAATTCTGGAATTTGAAGTCCACACATCTTAAAGGTTTCTGAGGTTAAGAAATACTGATCTAAAAAGCATTTACAAATCCATCTTCCCCCATGAGTTTACCAGAGGAATGTGTCTGCACCGTCTGGGTAGGCACCATGGCATTTGATTTTTCCGAAGGATATGTGGCAGATGTTAATGTGTTGGTCTCTGTGCTGCTGTCTGCTGGTGCTATCACGCCAAAACTTGAACTGGGATAATACGGCTGGTACTGACTTTGGCCAAGGATGGTGTAAGTAGGATATTCCTTTAAGAAAAAAATAAGAACTGAAAGAGGGCAAAGAATGGTGGAAAACACGCAGTTGTCAAGCGCTAAAAGAATCTTAAAACCAGTCTGTATTAGATAGTTTTCTCTGTCTATGGCAATTACAACTCTCAACAGCCTATATAGGATGATGACAAGTTAGATAAAGTGAAGGAGGAGGGAAGCACATTCAGACTTGCAAGATTCTATTACTACAGCTATTCTAATAAAAGTGGTTTTAGACCTATATGCCATTAGTTTCTTAGTGTAGTCTACCCTATAAGGCAGACATAAGAAATACTATACGGATGTGATGTATAACTGCCTTCTTTTAGGAATTTTTAAACGTTACCATCTAGACCATAGCTACAGACCTGGGAATTCTTGATGATAGCCCAATCAAATACTTATCAGAGCCAACCATGCTTAGCTTTTTTATAGAATTCAGACAAGGTTGGCTAGGTGATCCACACAGGGACTTTATAAAACTCCACGTTGCTTTTAAACAGGTCATCTGGAGCTAGGTAGTGTAATTCTAAAGTGAACTCACTTCTCAGTGGAACTCTGCTACATATTTAAACCTTATCTTTGCAGTGGTCACTGACCTAACAAACTTTATTTTGTTCTGTAAATATTATATTTACCATCCTATTGCTCCTTAAGTATATTGGACAACAACTTTTATGCCTAGCAAGGAAGTGGGAACTAGCTGATATTAAATACAATTGACAGCTAAGCCAAAACAAACAAACAAACAAACAAAAAATCAGAATTACAACACTTAAGGCTGAATCAGGCAGGCTATGGCCAACTTGCCATGGGACAAGAGTTGTACCAATATCAAAGAAATGGTGGAAGAGAATCATTAAAGAAGGGAGGCAAAAAGAGGGACAAAATGAAATGTGAATGACAAAAATTAAAATATTTTTTAAAATTTTGTTAAATAATTAAATCGAATTGTTGAATTGTCCCACAGCGAGCTGGCCCATGGTCTGAGTTAGCCGTGGTAAGTTGTCTTATTGCACATTGGCCACGACAAGTTGTTCCATTCCAGAATCAAGCTAATGCTTCTTGGTTCTTTTTTTTTTCCTGAAAGTCTGAACTGGTCAGCATTGTAACAAATAACACAGGAAAAGACAGTGAGATATGTGTCTCAGATGGGATACTTACACATTTCATAAAATTAAATTATTATTTGTCACATATCATCCAGTTGCTAAATATATTGGAGCATGGAATAAACTACATTACAATGAACAGGCTAACTTATACAGGAGGATTATGTACCTGTTGAGAGATGCTGGCGGTGGCAGCTGAAATATTGACAACAGGCGAGGAAGTGGAAATTGAGTTGGCATTGGTACCTGAAACTGTAAGAAGTTCAGAAGAAGACCGTGTATTAATCCATGTCATTAAAATGCAGAAGATTGTTAAAACTACCTAACAGAAGGAAAATGAAACATTTCCAGGATCTTTTAGTTCGAACTATGTCTCCCTTCATGAAAGGAATTCACAGAAACATCAGACAAAATGACCATGTCCCACTGAGACATAACCATGCAGCTGTTCTTCCTTCTCAAAATAATTAAATGCCTTTTGGATTTACTTAAAAAAATGCTACATGAATGTAATTTGCTCTTCTCACAAATACATACCATGAAACCACAGCATAAGCAATTAGTTCTATTAAACTGTGTAATTTAAATGTATAAATTTATACAAGTTAATCTAAGAATGAGTGTTATATAAGTCAGTGAAAACTACCTCTGAACAGACATCAATGGAAATCTTTTGCAATCTTTGCTAAATGTCAGGTGACATATTTGCTAAAGAATGGTGGAGCTTTAAGTGCAAAATATGTAGAAGGTGGCATCTGTTTGGAAAGTATGTGTAGGATTGCACTGGTAATTGAAGCTACAATCAGTCGCTTTACAAAGTTGTCCTAATGATTTCAAGGTCTGATTTTGCTTGGATCAACATCATTACCATTCGGCCTGCTTCTAAGAGGGTTAGAACTAAAAAGACGGCCATTGAAAACAGGCAGATGATGACACTCTATGAGTAAGTCCTTTCAGAACTACTATCCCCAAAATAAATTAACAGGGCACGGAATCAGAAATAGCCTTAGGAAACCTAAGTTGCTTAATAATCCTAAATATCAGGTGGGAAAAAAATGAAACCTGGAAGACAGCTGAGAAAATAGTATGAAGAGAACCCTCATTAGGGTACAAAGACACACTACCACGTGTTGTTCCAGGTTGCACATCATGCTGATTATTAACAATTGCAACACACAACAGATAGGTTAATTTGTTCCATTCCAGATCCAAGCCAGAAGTTGGCAAGCTTAAATCCACTGAAACCAAAAGCACTTATAGATGGCCTACTCTAAATCAGATACAATAAACAAATAGAACCATCTCTTTGTCAAGAAATTCAGTACTGAAGTGATTTTAAGTTGGATGCTAATAGAAACTGCATCTTTATCCCAAACAACAGCTGCCCGCAGCCCCCAAGAGAACTTTAAAATAAACGATTTAATCCTTAAAGTGGATGACCTACTTCAATGCAATATAAAATTACTTTATGTCATCAAAGCTATATCTTGGTATTTTGAAACTTACAATTCTTAATCAACTAATGAAAAACAAACACATAGGAATAATGCCTGCATCCGATGATAGAGCCCCCTTTAGGAGGCTCCGAACTCCGGGACTTGAAAAGCCACAAAAACAGCGCAAAACAGCTGTTTTTCGCGGCGGAAAAAACCCCTCCTCGGTCGGAGAAGGGGTCAAGAGCTCTGAGTGGGGGTCGAGAGCCTCTGAAAACTCCCTGGAAAAGTTTTCAGGAGGAAAGAAAGAGGACTCCCCAGGCGCTCACGATAGCTCCAGCCCGGAGCTGTTTCTCTGTCGGCTGACAGACCCAGACGCTAAGACCAGCCTCCGCGTGAGAAAAACTTTTTAAAGAGGCACAGAGACTGACGGACTGAATGCAAGAGCTTAAAAAAGCAAGTATTTCTTATATTATACCGCTGATTAACTACTTTCACAATAAACAAAAAGTATCTAAGATGGCGACTACTTTTACTTTAAAGGGAAAGTAGCCGGAAGAGAGAGAAAGTGGAAAGCGAGACTGCAATGCGAGAGTGAACGCTAGAGGGCAGAATAGACGCAAACCTTTAAAAACTTTACAAAATATACCTAAAAAAGAATATAAGAGGATAAAGAAGACTGTAAGAGGAAACATCTTGGCAATATAAAAGTAAGGATTAGTCTTCTGCATAAAAAAAGCTTGGCTAACAGTGGACTGAACTCAGGATGGCCACTAAGCAGTCCAAACTACTACCCTCAAAGGTGACAGCACCCTCCCCAGGCCAGCTACTTAAAATACCAGGGAACAACTTAACTGCCCTCCAATCTCCCTCCATATCTACAGAATCCCAGTCCCCCCTGCCTACCCAGGCCTCTCCAGAAATGCATATGATGAAAGATTTAAAAGACACAATGTTAGCAATGTATGAAAAAATAGAGAGACAGCTGGAAGCAATAAAGGACAGTTCTGAGAAAAGGATGGAAAAACTAGAGAGAACGATGGAGGCAGTGGAAAAGAGGATGGAGGGAATGGGAAAGGAGATGGAGAGGCAAGGCAAAGAACTAGAACAGAAGTTGAAGGAACAAAGCAGAGAATTGGAGAGGAAGATGGAAGAACAAAGCAAAGCTGTTACTGAAGACTCAGACCAAATCAAAGAAACAATGCAAACGCACAATAAGAAAATGAGAGAAGATATTGAGAAAAATTTTAAGAGGGTCTGGGAAGGGGTTGAAGAAAGGATGGAAGAGGTGGAGAGACAAGTTGAGGGACAACTGGCTGAGATGAAAAGTGAGGTGCATGATCACTCAACTATGATGCAATATTGGCAGATGATGACAGCAATCAGGGTCAGGGGACTGGGAGAATCAACAAATGAGAAGCAAGAAGATTTGAAAAGAATTTTTGTAAAAGCCTTGGAACAATTTCTAGGAGAGGAGGCTAAAGACAGAATCCACAGAGTTAACTCATGGATCGCAAGACAAAAAAAATCTACCAAGAGATGTGGTTATCTATTTTGTAACAAAGGGATTCCAAGATCTTATTTTTACAACATCCTATAACAAGAGATTGAATGTAGAGGGGCAAGAAGTGGTGATATTGAAGAAGATCCCTCCCAAGATGTTAAGAGAAAGAAAAGACTACAAGTTCTTGGTCACTGAACTGAAAACACGTGCTCTACAATATCGATGGGAAGCCCCAACTGGAATGTCATTACTCTATAATGGTAAAAGATACCACCTGAACTCAGTCCGGAAAGCAAAAGAATTTTTTGAAAAGGAACTGAAGGTGGGGAGACCCATGCCCACAACACTGGAAAATGTAGATTGGCCACAAGAAAGAGGAATGGACTTAAAACAACGATCAAAATCCCCGGAGACACAGACCGCTGCAGCACCAGGAGAAGATAAAGGAGCTTCTCGGGAAGTGGCTGCACAAAGTATGGATATCAATAAAACCATGGAAGCAGGAAAGACTAAAGATCAAAGGCAGATGAGGGCTACTACTAAACGTGTAGAACAGCAAGAGAAGATCCCACAAGGCAATACAAATACCAATCCGGAAACCATGGGAGCGAGACCAAAGAAGAAAGCAGGGGAAAAAACGGAAGTGGTCTGGCAAGAGTTTCCCGAAGCCGATCATGACAAGTAAATATTTGACATGGAACGTTAACGGGTTAAACTCCCCACAGAAAAGGAAGAAAATATTTCATTATTTGAATCAAGGTAAAAATGATATAATTTGCTTACAAGAAACACATATCAGAACTACGGACCAGAAATATTTAACCAAGAACAAGCTAGGCACACAATTTGTTGCAGCGGCAGCAGTAAAGAAGAATGGCATAGTCATCTATGTGAAAAAGCATATAAGAGCTAAATTAATAGAATCAGACTCTCAAGGTAGATATCTAGCAATCGAAATAGTAAAAGATGATAAGAAAATTCTTTTGATGGGCATATATGCACCAAATCAACAACAAGGAAAATTCTACAAATTGGTACATAGAAAGTTAATACAATTCAACTACAGATCCTGTATTATAATGGGAGACTGGAATGGTGTCATAGAGGTCGGCCTGGATAAAAAGAAGACAACACCAAATCCGCAAAAACACTCTAAGTTGCCTAAATCCTTCTTTGATATAAAGGATGACTTTGACCTGATCGACATTTGGAGAGAAAGACATGGCAAAGAGCAAGAATTTACCTTTTTTTCAGACAGACACCAATCATTCTCTAGAATTGACTTTATATTAACAACCAGCGACTTGCTTGTTAGCCTAAAGAAGGTGAAAATATTACCCAAAGTACTAACAGACCATAACCCGGTGTGGAGGGAATTAAGACAAGGACAGAAACCTAGGAGATCCTGGAGAATTAATGAAAACCTGTTTAAATACGATATAAATGTGGATGAATGCAAAAATGTTATGAAGGAATTCTTTAGCATAAATATGAATAAGGAGACACCTATAGAAATGATATGGGACGCTAGCAAGGCATACATGCGTGGGATTCTCATGGACATGAACAAAAGGCACCGTTGCAAACAAGAACAAAAAAGAAGGGAGTTAGAAGATAAGTAAGAAAGAGCAATTATTAATAGAAAGACCGGAGGACAAAGATACCAAAGAGGGAATCAAGATTTTAAGGAAACAATTTGACTTGTTGATGGCAGATCAAGTGGCAAGGAATATACAATATGCAAAGCATAATACATTCTCTAATTCCAATAAACCTGGTCAGTGGCTGGCTTATATATTAAGGAAAAAGCAAAAATCCCGCATAATTGAAAAGAGTGTATAAAGGAAAGGAAGAGTTTCAACAAGAAGCGATCAAGAAAGCTTTTACAGAATTCTACTCCAAGTTATACGCGGAAGAGAAGACACAAGATAATGAGATAGAAAAGTTTCTGCAAAATGAAGTTATTGATAATTACCGATGAACAAAGAGATAGACTGAATGCATTGATCACACAAGAAGAAATACTTTCAGTGATTAAACAATTGAAAATGGGAAAATCGCCCGGGACTGATGGGTTAACAGCGACCTATTACAAGTATCTTCGAGAGGAGATGGTAGAACCCCTTAGAGAACTATTTGTCAACATACAAGAAGGTGGTCAAGTTCCACCGTTGTGGAAAAGAACCTACATATCTCTAATCCCTAAAGAGGGAAAAGACAACGCTCAACTAGAAAACTACAGACCCATCTCGCTATTGAATACGGATTACAAAATCTTTGCAAAAATCTTGGCTAACAGATTAATGACAGTGTTACAAAAAATAATTCACCCGGACCAAACTGGATTTATACAAGGACGACAGATGAAAACTAATGTAAGACAACTTCTTAATATAATAGAGTATTTGGAAAGGCATATCCAGGTGCCCGCTACTCTCATGTTTGTAGATGCAGAAAAAGCCTTTGATAGACTGAATTGGCCGTTTCTGAAAAAACTGATTGGGGGGATGAAAATGGGAGAACAGTTTATTAATTCCATATTGGCAATTTATCAGAAACAAACAGGCCAGATCATTGTGAATGGGGACCTAACAGACTCATTTAATATAGAGAAAGGTACTAGACAGGGATGTCCTCTATCCCCCTTGCTGTTTGTTTTAACGCTGGAGGTTTTACTGAACAAGATACGAGCGGCAGATGACCTGCTGGTGACACTGACTCAACCAGCACAATCAGCCAAGAAACTGATGGAGATAATCAAAGACTATGGTAGGGTATCAGGCTTCAAAGTAAATATATCTAAGACAAAGATGCTAGTTAAAAATTTAGATAACAACTCAAAACAGGACTTAGAAATAACGGGCTGTGAAATAGTTAAGAAAGTTAAATACTTAGGAGTTGAGATTGAAGCTGCAAACGGGAAATTATATAAAAATAATTACGAGGTGTTGTGGAACAAGATACAAATAGATTTGGACAAGTGGAAAACATTACAAATGTCTCTGCTGGGCAGGATAGCGGCAGTGAAAATGAATGTATTGCCAAAAATTTTATTTCTCTTTCAAATGCTACCTATACTCAAAAAGGATGTGGACCTAGACGAATGGCAGAAGGGCATTAACAGATTTATTTGGGATGGCAAGAAACCTAGGGTTAAATTAAAAATCATCCAGGATACAAGGAGAAGAGGTGGTTTAAAAATGCCCAATTTGAAGTTATATTATTATGCTGCGGCGCTGGTGGCGTTGAGTGACTGGATTAATATAACGAATGACAGAATACTGAATGTTGAAGGACATGGTTTACTATATGGCTGGCACGCATACCTAGTGTATGACAAGAAGGTGGACAAGAGCTTCAAGGAGCACCCACTGACAATCCCGCTGTTGCGGGTCTGGAAGAAGTATCAGTACTTACTGCACGAAAAGATTCCCATTTGGACGATTCCCGGACATGCAATAGGGGACATAAACATAATACAAGGTCAAGATGGGATGCCCTATAGTAAACTCATAGTGGAAGAAGGAAATGTGTTATCGTTAAAGCCATCAAATACGCTAGCAGATGAAGGAATAGTGTGTACCTGGCTTTCATATTTACAACTGCAGTCTAGATGGCAAAAAGACCTGAAGAAGGGTTTATCACTAACAGATGAGAGTTTAATTGAACAGGTTAGAGAAAAAGAGCCCATGCATATTAAAAGAGTGTACAGTGTATTGATAGAAATTGACTCTGAAACGGTACTAGTCAAGGATTGTATGGTAAAGTGGGAACAAAATTGTGGGCAACCTATCACGATGGAAACGTGGGAGAGAATTTGGGTGAAAAATGTAAAATTTACGCAAGCGCAACATTTAAGAGAGAACTTTTATAAAATGTTTTATAGGTGGCATCTAGACCCGAAAAAACTATCATATATCTACCCTGACATCCAACCTAAATGTTGGAGACGTGATAGTATGGAGGCTACATATTTTCATGTATGGTGGACATGTAGAAAGATTAAAGCCTTCTGGAGAAAAATATGGTGGACACTCCAAACCATTTTGAAAAAGTGTATTGAATTTCTACCTCAGTTGTTTTTGTTAGGGATCATAAAAGACTGTACCACCACAGAGACGAACTTAATTCTGAACTTGATCACAGCAGCGAGACTGTTGGTGGGACAATACTGGAAGAAGCCAGAAATACCATCTATTGAAGAATGGACTTTGAAAGTTATAAATTTGGCAGAAATGGCTAAAATATCGGCATATTTGAAGGATCGCTCAAATGAAAAATATATGTTGGAGTGGAAACATTGGATAGACTACATACAAGAGAAACACCAATCAAAGAAAATGTATCTGGCTTATAGTTAGATCTTGATATACGGAGTGAAGAATGTTTACAAATTTAAATTGATTGTATTAAGTTGAATAGCAGTTAACTTGAATTTTTTCCTGGTTTACATGTACAAATATATATCTATTAATAAAAATGTTATATGATAAAAACAAACAAACAAACAAACACATACACACACATTGTTGTTCCTGTCATTCCACAAAGTGATATACTCCACTTAGGGATGCTCCTTTCTGGTAAGATATACTGCAGCAATCTGATTGCATTTCCTTCCTACTTCTGCGGGGTATCAAATGTTGCTTATTTCTTTTTTAATGCCATAATGTCACAGAATCTGTCTGGAAAACACTCCAGTTTTTCCTTCTCCCGTTTTCACCCTGCTTGCAATTAGTCAAAGAGACCTGCTCAATGATAGCTAGAGTCACTTACTGTCTATGTTGAATTTTTAAATGCAATGTACCATCACGTATTTTTGAATCATATTCAGCCCATTCAACGAGCTGAGGTTTTTCTTCTTTTAATGACAATTGCCTATTAGAAACCAAAAGAACATTCTATTCCTTGCAGCTTAATTTTAATGGCAGGTTGAGTGAAGGATCTGAATAGTTCTATTGCAACTTTGAAAACTTCTGATGGATTTTAATGTTGATTAAGAAGTGATTTGGAGATCCTTATTGTTGAGAAATCAAGTTACTGCAGGTTGATAAAGCTAACCTTTATGCATTTCTTGTAAACCTAAGCACACGGCAAACACTGCATGCTGAATAAGGACATTATTATTACCATTGTTTTTTAGCCATTTGTATATACATGCACGTGACCCATACCCAGATGGTTTCTCCCCATTTCTATGAGGGTTTCGAAAGCAGAGCATGGTAAAATTCACCTGGTAGAGCAGAGAGGCAGGCAAACGGTGAGCAAGAGAGGTGGCAGAAGCAGAACTTGCCAAGCAGAGAGAAGCATGCACAAAACAGAGACGAAAACGTGCTGGCCCCTTTGTGGCTTCTTGACCAGGTTACAAGAAGAGGTACGTAAGTAAAAACCATGCCGACCTTTACCTTGAATAGGGTAAGAATAATGTGCTGGGCTGGATTGGCTTGTGGTTAACCCTGTAGTGCAGGTAAGAACACTGTGCTGACTTGGAGATGGAGTCTGAATTAAACCACTTTCAGGTTTCATACCTGGCCATAGTGCACCTGAATCAGATAAATTGCACCCATTATAAACAAAACTGGCTGTGGTCAGCCAGGCCACCAAATTCTTTTCACCGAGGTGAACAAATGACACAAACGCCCGGCTTACAGGTAAAGAGCTGTTAAATTTGCATGTGCAAGTCTGAGATCTAAGCCTGGAGAAGCGGGGAAGGGAGTGAAGCAGCAGGGCCAAGGAAGAAGAAAAAGGAAAGCTAGACAATAAATCAGAAGAGATGCGATAAGGTTAATTCCCAAGCCTTCCTGAGAAAAGAGGATTGTGCAGGCACTGCTGACCAGGCTCCTCCTAAGCTCAATGCCTCTGGATTATTGTGTTTGCCCTACAGCAAGCCATAGTGACTCAGTTGGGTGATTTTACCAGACAGCTGCCTCTTTCTAAAATTGCTCTGGGGAAAAGAACAGGAGGGAGAGATTCTAAATTCACTCAGTTGATAATTACTGTTGCATGATACATTAGATATGAGTATATGATACTTATGCATACATGAGTACACCAAAGAGTACAGCCCTCAGAATAAAGCAAATCAGAAGACATTAAATTGGCCAATTTATGCTCTACTACATAAAATGCAACAGGACCCATTTCTCTACTGCAATTTTCCTGAGAGCCGTGGTGGCGCAGTGGTTAGAATGCAATATTGCAAGCTAACTCTGGCCACAGCCAGCAGTTCGATCCTGACCAGCTTAATCTTCCATCCTTCTAAAGTTGATAAAATGAGAACCCAGATTGTTGGGTGCAATATGCTGACTCTGTAAACTGCTTAAAGAGTGCTACAAAGCATTATGAAGCAGTATATAAGTCTGAGTACTATTGCTATGTAAGTTCCTTCTATTCCCGACATCTATTGACAACTGTGGCTGGGTTCAGACATCTATTTATTTATTTGCTGCCCTCTCAAGTGTCCCTAAGGGACTCTGGGCAGCTTACACAGAAGAAGTCTGAGGTACATGTAGTCCTTGACTTACAACGGTTCATTTAGTGACCATTCAAAGTTACAACAGCATTGAAAAAAGGGACTTATGACTGTATTTCACAC
Organism: Bothrops alternatus; assembly: GCA_034064705.1. Lineage (NCBI taxonomy): Eukaryota > Metazoa > Chordata > Lepidosauria > Squamata > Viperidae > Bothrops > Bothrops alternatus. The sequence continues at coordinate 1,060,706 of JARGCV010000230.1, read as the reverse complement.
TTATGACTGTTGCGGAATCCCCATAGTCGCAAGATCAAAATTCAGAGGCCTGACAATTGACTTGTATTTATGACAGTTGCAATGTCCTGGGATCATGTGATCATCTTTCGCAAACTTCTGACAAGCAAAGTCAATGGGGAAGCCAGATTCACTTAACTGTAGTACCAACTTAACGGCAGCGATTCACTTAAGAACAGTAGTAAGAAAGGTCATAAAATGGGACAAAGATCACTTAACAAATGACTCACTGAGCAATGGAAATTTTGGGCTCAATTGTGGTTGTAAGTCGAAGACTACCTGTTTCACAAGTTATACAGAGTGCATGTTCTCAACTTATACATAATCAAAACATACCTATTTGTAATACTGTTATGTAAAGCACTTTAGAGGGTGCACCTTACACATAAGAGCAAAACATCTCAGATGACTGCAAGGCCCTGTAGAGATCCTGGCCAACCTTACCAAAAGGAGGTAGTCCATAGGCTTGGGTTGTCTGGGGATAAACTGCGTATGTCTGGGACTGTGGTAGTGTTTGATATTGAGTCTGCCCAGAATAAGAGGCCATCGTTTCAGAAACAGGTACAGAAAGGACATGTGCATATGGTCTATGTAAAAAGCAAAAGAAAAACACCATGTTGATGTGGGAAACTCTCATCTTGTAACTCAATAGTATCCTAATAATATTAAAACAGCAGCTGTGTAAAGAGCAAAGAAGGGCTGCAATCACCTTACCTTCTTTTCCTTTCAATAGTGTCAACACTTGATCCCTTGATAAGGAAGGAAACTGTAGCAGATTTGGGTAACATCACTGCTGCCAGAGAACCCAGAGACAACTAACAACATGTCACCTCCTAAATTTATTGCTGAATGCTCTGCCTTCCTTCTGGGCTGTGCACAGAATGGTGAAGCTTTCTATGTTCTGTACCATCCCAAGCTCCATGCAGTCCAAGTTACAGACTGATACCAGCTAAGAAATATTTATTAGAAGCTTGCTCAATCTTGGGTGTATGTACATGCAAGAGAGGGATAGGTCATGAAGGGGCACTGTAATTGTTAGACCAAATATTCCCAACTAGTCAGAAAGGTTGGAGAGGCTTCAAAGAACAGAGCCACTCGCTCCTGACAGTTCCTTTTGGGACCTATGCACAAAGATGCCATCGAAGTAAGAAAAAAATGTTGTATTATTATATAATTAAACATCTACATGAACCAAACACCCAGTTAAGATTCCTGCTGTGACATTCTGAAGAAACAAACAACTTAATTCAACTTACTTTGCAGAATACATCTGTGAGGTATAGTCATTTGATGACCTTGAGATGTAGTCAGTGCATGGCATGACTGCAAAATACAAAATACAATATTTAAAAATGACCTTAAAAGTTATTTAACACTTCTAACGCTATTTAATACTATTTAACCATGACATTAATGTGTATGGCTGTGTTTAACTGTGTTTAACTGTAATTGACACTAGGTCAAAAGAAACGTTTAATGAAGGCTCAAGCAAAACATTCTTTAAATGTTTAAATAGTTTGCACTATTTCTAAGATCAAAACTTCCATATTACTTTGCTCTCTCTGCCATGCAAATTTTTAGTTAAGTTTTGTGGTAGGTGTCTGTTCATCTCGTTTGGCATAGCTCACCCAAAGCTTTGGTGATCTGTGGTGGTGAACATTTTTCTCCAAGTTAATGTATGCATGCCAAGAACTGAAATGACATGTTCAAAACTTGCACAAAAGATTCTTCTGGCTTTAAGGTGAGCAGAAGAAGACTAGAAAAGGCATCTTTACTTCAACAAAGAGTCAAGCTGCCACTGCAGTGGAAATATCATCACCCCAGCAAATTCAGGACACTTTGCACAGATTTAATATGCATTCTGGTGCATGGGATACATGGGGTATGCTTACTCATGCTCCCACTTTGAAATTTGAAGTTTTTAAATATTAAGGATTGCAGGAAGATGATTTTTTTTAATTATAAAATTTCTTTTATTAAGACAATCAACATTGAACATAAAATCATAGCATGCATCAAGCGTCATAGCACCTGATATACAACACTAAGTATTAATCTTTGTAAACGTCTGGTTTGGCAAACATTTTTCACTCCTCATGTCAAGCCTCAACTATACGCCTGTTACACTTTATTTGATTGGTGTTTCTCTTTTCTATAGTCTATCCACTGTTTCTAGTCTATCACATATTATTCATCTCAGTATTAGTACAGTCTTTTATGATCCCTAACCAAAAATCCTGAGGTAGAAATTTGATAACCTGAGGTAAATCTTATATATGGTCTATCTACTATATCTAGTCTATCACCTATTGTTCATTCGCGCTTCTGAATTAACTTCGTCTCAGTAATAGTGCAATCTTTTATAGTCCCTGACCAGGGATCCTGAGGTAGAAGTTTCATAACCTGAGGCAGAAATTCAATCCGCTTTATCAATATTAAGGCAAACAACATTAAGCATAAGATCATATTAAGAGGCTTTCGTCATATAACATAGACATACAACATTAGGTGTTAGTCTTTGTAAACATTTGATTTGGTAAACGTTCTTCCCTCTTTACGTCGAGCCTCAACTAAACGCCAGGTGCATTTTGTTTGATTGGTGTTTCTCTTGGATATAGTCTATCCACTGTTTCCAGTCTGTCAAATATTGTTCATTTGAGCGATCTTTCAAGTATGCCGATATTTTCGCCATTTCCGCCAAATTTGTTACTTTCACAGTCCATTCTTCCATAGGCGGTATTTCTGGATTCTTCCAGTATTGTCCCACCAACAATCTGGCTGCTGTGATCAAGTTCAGAAATAAGCTCGTCTCTGAGGTAGTGCAATCCTTTGTTATCCCTAACAAAAAAAACCTGAGGTAGAAATTCTATACGCTTTTTGAAGATGGTTTGGAGTGTCCACCATATCTTCCTCCAGAATGCTTTGATTTTTCTGCATGTCCACCATACATGAAAGTAGGTAGCCTCCCCGTCACCGCACCTCCAGCATTTGGGCTGGGAGTCTGGATAGATGAGTGATAGTTTTTTCGGGTCGAGGTGCCACCTATAGAACATCTTGTAGAAGTTTTCCCTTAAGTGTTGCAATTTCGTAAATTCTACATTTCTCACCCAGATTTTCTCCCACGTGTCCATGGTGATAGAATGCCCAAAGTCTTGTTCCCACTTTACTATACAGTTCTTGACTAGCTCGGTTTCAGAGTCCATTTCTATCAGAATGCTGTACACTCGTTTGATGTGCATGATCCCCTGTTCTCTAATCTGTTTAATGAGATTCTCGTCAGTCTGGGATAAACCCTTCTTCTTGTCTTTATGCCACCTTGATTGCAGTTGTAGATATGATAGCCAGGTACCTCCTATTCCTTCATCTGCTAGCGTTGTTTGGGGTTTCAAGGAGAACCCATTTTCTTCTTCCAGTACAAGTCTACTGTAGGGCACCACTTCTTGCCCTTGGGATATGTTTACATCCCCTATTTCGTGTCCGGGGATCGTCCAGATGGGGATCTTGTTGTGTAGAAGGTGTTTATATTTCTTCCAGACCCATAACAATGGGATTCGTAGTGGGTTCTCCTTGAAGTTCTTGTCTGCCTTTTTGTCATACACCAAGTATGCGTGCCAGCCGAATAGTAGACCATGCCCTTCAACATTCAATATTCTATCATTCGTCATGTTGATCCAGTCACTCAACGCCACCAGTGTCGCTGCGTAGTAATATAGCTTTAGATTAGGCATTTTTAGTCCCCCTCTCTCCCGTGTGTCCTGGATGATTTTTAGTTTCACCCTCGGTCTCTTGCCATCCCAAATATATCTGTTGATGTCCTTCTGCCAGTTGTCCAAGTCCACATCTTTTTTGAGTATGGGTAGCATTTGAAAGAGAAATAGAAATCTTGGCAATACGTTCATCTTTACTGCTGCTATCCTGCCCAGCAGGGACAGTCGTAGTGTTTTCCACCTTTCCAGATCTGCTTGTATCTTGTTCCACAGCACCTCATAGTTATTCTTGTATAATTTCGCATTCGTTGATTCTATCTCCACTCCTAAGTATTTAACTTTCTTGACTATTTCGCAACCCGTTATTCTTTCCAAGTCCTGTCTTGCTTTGTTGTCTAGATTTTTGACTAGCATCTTTGTTTTTGATATATTTACTTTGAAGCCTGACACCCTACCATAGTCTTCCATTATCTCCATCAATCTCCTTGCTGACTGTACTGGTTGCGACATTGTCACCAGCAAGTCGTCTGCAAAGGCACATAGTCTGTAATCTTGTTGTCTGATCTGTATGCCCTGTATGTCTTCTGCCGCTCTTATCCTGTTCAGTAGAATCTCCAGCGTTAGGACAAATAGCAGGGGTGATAGCGGGCAGCCCTGTCTCGTGCCTCTCTCTATGTTGAATGAGTCTGTTAGGTCTCCATTAACAATGATCTGGCCTGTTTGTTTCTGGTAAATTGCCGTTATGGAGTTGAGAAACTGTACTCCCATTTTCATCTTCCGGACCAAGTTCGTCAGAAACGGCCAATTCAGTCTGTCGAAAGCTTTTTCTGCATCCACAAACATAAGAGTGGCGGGTACCTGGTTGTGCCTTTCCAAGTACTCTATTATGTTCAACAGCTGTCTCATGTTGGTTTTCATCTGGCGTCCTTGTATAAATCCCCTTTGGTCCAGGTGTATTGTTTTTTGTAGTACAGTCATTAATCTATTGGCCAAAATTTTTGTGAAGATTTTGTGGAAGATGATTTCAAAACCTAGCTTAGCAATATAGTTGAAAAAATTGTAAATCCATGACAACTGTAAAGGTGTCCCCTCTTTTAGTCTGATTCTTCTGTTATATGCTTTGCTTTTTATTGCATTGTTTATTCTTTTTATTATATTGTAAGCTGCCCAACATTGCCCTGGAGGTAAATGATACCAAATCAAACAATCAAATAAAAGGACCATGTTACAGACATAATTCAGGTGCCAAATTCCTAATACTTCTCCTAATCAACTTGGAAAATAAAGAAATCACTTACTTTGATTGGATATAGACAAGTTTGAAGCAAGACTTGAGGATTCGGGCTTTTGATCATTACTGTCTGTGCTGCTCACTTGCCTGAAAAATGAAGTCAAACAATGAAGTACTTTTTAATCTTTGTCACATCAATTAAATATTGTTATCATCCTAAACATATGCTAACTGTCTTAAAATTATGTGCAATATTCACATTTATAAGTATCTTTTAGCCAAAATTCTTTAAAATTCTGAAATAATCATAAGACCGTTTTTCAATTTTTCTGATTAGTTCCTCCTGCTAGCAGAACTGGTTAAACAAATAAGATAGTTCAAGTTATGGTTTATTCAGCATTACCTTTAATTAATCTTGATATTAAATGAAATTTAGGCATAGATACTAAATGAAATTTAAAATTCAATGTGAAAAGGCTCAAATCTTTTCTCAGTCCCTCATCCTCAGTGAAATATCAACAGAAGTGACCAACTTTATAGAGCTGAAGATGACGATAAGAATTAATGGACATGTCCAGTCCATATTAAATAAAAGAAATAAGAAAATACATTGCAAATCTAATTTTTCATTTTTTTGAAAAAAAGTACAGAAAGCCACAAAAATTAGATGAGGTTTGTTTAATTTCTTTTTTAATTCAAGAATTGCACACCTTAATAGTTGTTCTCCTGATTCCTGCATCTTGGCCTTTTTTATCTGCAGAGACAAGTATTATATGATGTTAGTCAATGTGATAGCAAATAAAAACTCTATGAACAACAGTATGAGTCAGAAAATCTGAGTTCAAATATTAACAGGAAGGAAGATTTATGACAGCAATGTTTAGGTCTGCACACTTCTCTCATTCCTATATTCTTTTTTCCTGAATATAAAGGGACAGACAGTTTCTATTTTTAAATTTAATTCTCAGCAATATTTGTACACATTAGCAAGAAGAAACCAAAGTCTAAACAGGCATGTTCTTACTGACCAGTTTGCACAAATCACAATTAACAAAGTCTAGTTTCATGGAAAACTCTGCTTGTATAAAATCAAAGGTTTTTTCCTCCAGGGAGGGAGTAAAGAGAATACACATATCCAAGTTTTGTCATGGCTCACTCTCATAATGGGAAACCAGGATTTCACAATGTTCAATAAAGTCAGAGCTTTCTTTGTTTTTTTCTGAATCTGTCTGGACAGAAAGATTAAGATTTGCAGGTCTATTTTTATTTTGATAGGCTGCAGCTAAGAACTATTTTCTCCCATTATTTCCAACTGATTCTTAAACAAAAGCAATATTCCACCATATGCTAAATATAGTCTCAAAAAAACCTGTGCTTGCATTTATATTCATATGGCCATGATGATGAGTTGTTGCAAACTAGGTTTTTACTTTATAGTGATAAACTCAAAATATAAGAAAAACTCCCATCCAGCCTTTAATTGAAGAAGCATCTATTAATGCTGCAAAGATCTATTTTGTGATTGGTGGAAAGAAGCACAGCTATGTACCTATTGGCTTCAAAAATATTTCAGGTCCACTGCTTCTTCCTGTTCCTTTTAGAGTTGGATAAAGATCTGTTTGTTGTAAGGGGGATTTGAGGTGAAATACAAAAAGTTAAAATGTGTTTGCTATACGTTTCCTGTTCATCCTCTTTACTGGGATGATTGCGTTGCTATTACCAATTACTATGCAAATGTTAATTATGAAAATGGTTTTTCACTGGCATTTTAGATGAAACGGTTGCTTGTTAACCTAAGGCATCTTAATTTATCATCATCATTTATTATGGCCAATGGACAGGAATAAATAGAAACATTACTTATTTAGAAAATGTATTCTCCATTTTTCATAGTTAAATATGTTGCCAAAGACATTACAAAGAACAGTCAAAACACAAAAGTATAGAATTTGCATTGAATTGTTAGGGTTTTATTGATTTCATCCAAATATTTTACTGAGGTTGGCAGAGATTTAGAACACTGAGAAATTCAAATGATGGCATCAAATAGATCAGGGGTGTCAAACTCAATTTCATTGAGGGCTGCATCAGCATCGTGGTTGCCATTGGGGGGCTGGGTGGGTGTGGCTGGCATGGGCGTGGCCTACTGGGTGGGCGTGTCATTCATGTCAGGGGCACCTGTGCGGGCCTGGGCAGGAGTGGGGCGCATCCGAGGGTGGGGAAGAGTGGGTGGAACAGGGGGCATGTCCACTGGAGGAGCCTCACTGAGCCTCAGGCTGTGCACGGGGCCCCTGGACAGTGGCATGGACTGCCCAGAGCCCTGGGCAGCGGAGGTCAAGCACCCAGCCTGGCCCTTGAGCTCCCATGACACCAGGACCCCACATCCCTGCCTAGCCTAGCTGCACTTCCCCAAGGGGGCGCCCAGCTGCACTTACCTCCTCCTCAATGCTGCTGCTGCTGTGCTCACTCTCCTTGGCCAGGTTGCTCATGGTGGGTGCAGGAGGACAAAGTGTGTGGGTTAGAGGGAGGCCCACTCCCTCTCCATGCGAGGAAACCTGGCTTTGTAACCAAAGCATCCTCAGCAATAGGATGGGAGACCACCAGGGGAAGGCAAAAGGGCAACAGGGCTGCTGGTGGACCCTCCCTCCTTCCCTCTTATTCCAATCTTTCTTTCTTTCTTTCTTTCTTTCCTTCCTTCCTCCCTTCTCTTTCTTTCTTTCTTTCTTTTTCTTCCTTTCCTTCCTTCCTCCCTCCCCTTCTTCCCTGCCTCCCTCCTTTTCATTCCCATCTCCTTCCTTCCTTCCCTTACTTTCTTCCTGTTTCCCTCCCCTCCTTCTCTCTCTGCCCAGGAAGGGCCGAGGGGAGGGGGAGAGGTTGGCAGTACTTCTCTCAAAGAATAAGAGTTGAAAGAGACCTTTGAGGTCTTTAGTCCAAGCTCCTGCTCAAGCAGGGGATGTATACCATTCCAGAAAATGGAATATCCAATCTCTACTTAAAAGCCTCCAGTGATGGAGCATCCACAACTTCTGAAGGCAAACCTTTTCACTGGTTAGTTGTTTTCACAAGTCCTTAGTTCTAGGCTGGTTTTCTTCTTCATTAGTTTCCATCTATTACTGTATTTGCCTTCTGATGCTTTGGAAAATAGGTTGATCCCTTCTTCTCTGTGGCAGCCCATCAAATATTGGAACACTGCTATCATGTCACTACCCCTAGTCCTTTTCACTAAGCTAGACATACCCAATTCCCACAAACATCTGTCATATGTTTTAGCCTCCAGGCCCCTAATCATCTACCGGTATGTTTACCATCCATTTAGACCAGATGGTCCCCCTGGTTTGGTTTATAGAACAGTGCCCACAAGCAGAGCCTTCTCAGAGAAAGCATCCCCATTATAGAATTTTCTCCCAAGGAAAATATGAACAGTGCAACCTCCCCCGTTTAGAGGCAACTTCAAACACACTGTTCAGCCAGGCATATGTAAAACAACAACACAGTTTATGGTCAATCAGCACTAAGTAAATTACTACTACTATTTTTCTTTCTTAAAATACACACTTTTAATATTGTTTTAAGCAGTGCTAGTGATGCTTTACAATAGCTGTCTTTGAGTTTTCTTGTAAACCACCCTGGATTTAATTAATTAGGCAGAAGAAACAAATGTTTAAATACATTTAAATCCCACAGACCTACTGCCTCCTAGGCGCATACTGCAGAGAAAATAAGGCATTGCATTTCTAGCCAACACAGCCACAGGATGATGGGAACTGTGGTTAATGACACCCAAAATATATTAGTTTGCGTAAGGCTGATTAAATTATAAAAGAGCAGATGAAGGGAAGTATTTTTGTCTCCAACAAAATAATTGCGGGGGGGGGGAGTTGACTCGGCCTTTTAATTTCAACTCACACCAATTCCTTCCCATTCAATCCAAAGAGTTTTATTATTGCCTGGATTTTAGGGAGGGGAGGAGGCAAGAATAGACCACAAAGCTAATCTGCAAGTTTGCTCTCTCGCCTGCCTGCACATCACGTTTCCGTGTATGTGTATGAGAGACAGAGACAGAGATCCCCTTTTTGTAAGTGTGCTTACTCTGTAACTCCCTGCTCTCTCTCTCTCTCTCTCTCTCTCTCTCTCTCTCTCTCTCTCTCTCTCTCTCTCTCTCTCTCTCTCTCTCTGTCTCTCTCTCTCACACACACACATACACACACTAATAAAAAAAGAGAAAGAGGTGGGAGAAAGGTGGAAGCTCTCTTTTGTAAAACCTGGGCTTCCTCCTCCTCTTCTCCTCCTGGCTCTCTCTCTCTCTCTCTCTCTCTCTCTCTCTGTCTCTGACATTCATACACACACACACACACACCCTTCCTGTTTTCTCCTCCTTGTCCTTTTCCTCAGCTGCACCTGAACGGAGTGGGAGGAAGTTTAAAAAAAAAAGAGAAGGGGTGGAAGAATGGTGAAAGCTCTCCTTTTTTGTAAACACAGAAACCCTTCCTGCTTTCTCTTCCTTCTCACACTTTCTGGTCTGGTAAAGCAGAGACACATGAGAAGCCCAGAAAAGTGGGGCATGGCCGGGCGTTACGGGGTTAAGCTGGGAGGGAAGGGGCGGACTAAAGTAAATGAGCTGCACACCACCAGCTCCAAGGCGCCCAGCTGGGTTGCGGTGGGCCGGCCCTTTGCCATTTCTGGGACAGACGGGGGGGGGCAAATCTGGGCCCTCCCCGGGCCGCATCCGGCCTGCGGGCCTTGTGTTTGACATGTCTGAAATAGATAACTAGTTTTACATATTGAAATATTAGCAAGACACTTTATATTTCAATCAAGTATATCTGTGCTGCATTCCTTTGTTTTTTTACACCTACAAACAAAATAAGATGCACGAGCTATTCTCTAGAAAATTCCATAGCAAGAGAAAGCCCTTTTTTTCTCCCTTTTGTTGTTTCTTTTGTATACTCACTGGCTGTTCTGCTAAATCTTGTACCTCTTCCATGGCGGCGAGCTTTTTCAAAAGTGCTCCAATGTGAAGAATGGGTGTCTTTCTCTCTTGCCTTCAAAACCTGTAACAGACAATATCCATGTTTTATATATTTGGGGAACTGCTTATTGTTTTTGCTATCAGTGCCTCTAGCCATTTAATATGCCATTTTATAAACATATGTTGGTTTTACTAATATAGAGACTATACCAGGGGTAGGCAACCTTGACTGGCTCAGGAATTCTGGGAGTTAAAGTCCATGAGTCATAAAAGAGCCAAGGTTGCCTACCCTTGGACACAGGTATTTTAGAATACAACATGACCTTGAGGAGAAATACAAATGTCACTATTTTTTATATTTGAAAAATAGAATAACAAATAAAATATTCACCTCCAAATGTTCTAGCATACAGGGAATCTCTCCTCTTCAGATTAAAAATCATAACATAATAAGAATTACAGAAATGAACTCATCATGGTATAACATAACCATCAGGCGAACACTGCTTTTTCCATGATATGATGTCCTTGATAGAAAAAATGCCAGACAATACCAAGCTGGTTGTTCTATATCATAGAGACAAACTAATATATTTACTTGGCCTTATCTACATAAATTTGTCTTTGCTATTTCAACTAATTTAATGAGGTAGTAAAATGACATTTTGATAGACCTATTCTTTGTCCTCCATCTATTTACTTTATTGAAACTGATGATTCCAGACCAAGCCATGACTATGATGGTGAATCCCTTTAAAAGAAACAACTTGGTCAGGGGAAAAAAGTCCCAATCTCCACACAGTAAACAAAACAATGGGTTGGATTGAGATCCAAATACCTTTAGCACAAAAGCACTTAAATCAATGGATCTTCCAATAGGTACTCTCTAATTACAACTAACCCATGATTCAACTTATGGAAAAAACAGAGTTGTTGAAGTGAAATTTAATGTCAAAATATTTTATTTCTATGACATCCTTTTTCAAGAAAATTCCAGGAAGGCTCACACAACGTAAGTTGAAAATGTTACAATAAAACGCTACAATACCAATATAATAAATATGTTTAACAGCTATAAGCAAATGTGATATTATTACAATCCCTATTTTCAATACCTGAGAAAATTGTTATAATGCAGTGTCCAAAAATATTTAAGAGGGGAAAATATTTTTACCTGATGCCTAAAAAAAGGTAATGATTATTAAGTGAACCTGCTTGGAAATATTTTCAAAATTAAGGTTTCGCAATAAAAGCTTTTTTACTCCTTTCACAAACCTCAGCTGATGACCTACAAACGTTTATTATAATAAAAGCAAAAAGAAAGATGTATAATCAAAACAAGATTTTGGCTCACCACACAAAAATTACAACCAAAAAGCGTATCTGTTAAAAATCTTATTAATTTATACATTTATTAATTTATACATTTCACTTAATAGTACTTATGTACTGCCAGCAGGATTTAAGATGCCTTATCAGCAATATATCACTGCATTAGGAGAATTTATAAACAATACTATCCAAAATGCATTGAATTCATTTACCAACAATCTGGTTTTAAATTTTAATTCGTGAATGCTTTAAAGAGTTAATTTATATCATGTTTTGTATAAAACTATCAACAGAACATCAATTTTAGCTGATGTAATCATATCCCTCTAGAATTCTTAACCCTCCCCCCAAAAAAACACAATTCAAAACAAACCCAACCCAAACCTTAAAGATTATTAAGCATGACTCACTGAGATTAATGGGATTTATTCCCCAATAACAATCTAACTACAGTGTTATCGCTTTTTTAGTGAGAAAGTTCTCATTAAAATAAAATTAAAAACAGATGCCTGAAAATTAATGTGTATTCGTAGTCATCCATCCTTTGGCCTGAAAATTAAGATATTACTTCAATGTGATGGCAAAAAAGTTTAGTTATTCATATTTTCATTCTTGCTTGTTTACCTTATAATTAGAAATAGTCTCATGCTAAAATTTTCTACATCAAAGATGTAGAAAAAATGTGTTAATGCCTGCCATAAACAAACTGGTAATATTTTCAAATTTTCAATTGCCTGTACCAAATACGTGTTTCTTATTCCAACATTACTGACAAATTTCATTGAATCAATGTACACCATAAAATATTTTTGAAGTTAATAAGACAGTAACCCACTCATCTAAAAGCTTTAAGTCAAAACGAATAGCAAATATAAAAAGTCTGCTTTCCCACTTCATGCCAACTTCCAGTTTTCTAAAGATATTTTTGTACAGAAAGAGCTGTAATAAAGTCAAATGACTTTATTCTTAGAAATAGCGAAGCTACTTTTATGAAATCTGAAACAAAAATACTGTACAATAGATGAATTTCAAATCTAGTTTTATCTTTTATTATCTTTTTTTTTTTTTTTTTTGCTTTCCAGAGCAGGTTTAGTATATTGCATTAATCTACTGCTCTGGCTTAAATATCATATAAACATGAAGGAGTCACCTTATTTGGAATTCAGCAATCAAGATTAACAACCCAAAAGGTCAAAACAGAGTAGATAATTTCTTTCAATGTAGAAAATTAGAATTTTCTTGTAATCTTATTTTTAAACATTTTATTATGTAAACAAAGTATAATGAAACACCTTATAAGCCATCTACAATACAATGTAATCTTCTATTCATCTTCACAAAAGAAAATCCCACTAAATTAAGAGAGACTCCTAACTGTGTAAAGGACTGTAATCAAATTTTATTATTGTGTAAATTACAAGTGAAAGGGTACTAGAAAATTAAATAAATTGTGCAAACCAGGATTCATTTCACCATGTAAACACAACATACATTACAGGGGAACACCTAACCATGATCACCAGGACAATGCTCTTCTCAGTCTAATTTTTTAGCCAAACCATGGTTGGCTGGCTTGCAGTTCAGATATTTATATTGCATCTGTCCTAACTACACAAGGATAACTTCACCACACATCAGACATTTTCTGATTTCAGTTCCTTAAAGGTCAGGGCAGTAAGGTGAATGGGCAAGGATAAAAGAACATAAATTAAAAAGTCATGATAACGCTACAGGTCCAACATGTTTTAACTCGTTATTTTGATTTAAGAAGCAACAACTTTGTAATACACTAAGTGCTTTTATTACTTCTGCCGAGACTCAGAAGTCACTACAGCCGATTTATTATTTGTAGAGAAAGAAGAGTACCTTATTTTATTGCCCAAGACCCTGCTAGCCCAAAATCACGTTTCAGTTAATGGAATCTTCTAAAAGATCGAGAATATCAGAACCTATAAAAGAGCAAATTTGACCAAGCGCTCTCGGAAAAAAATAAATTTAAAGGTCGGGATGAGCTCCTCAAAGGGGGTAGCCTCTGAGAGGCTGAAAAACCTCGGCTTGCCCCTTGGCAAACTTATCATAAAAACATAACCACAAATTAAGTAACCCTGTTAGGCTAACATACCCTGTAAGTTCAAGCTTTCACTTAAAGAAAAAACAATCTCAAACAGACCTTTTCCTCCTCCCTGCATTCGACTTCTTTTTTAAAACCATCAAATCCGGGGAGGGTGAGGGGATCAGAAGTGTCACCGCATCACGTAGCGGTGAGTTCCACAGGTTGCGGGCACGTCCTGTGACGCGCTCCGCCGCCTCCTATCCGGGTGCGGCAGAAGACGAGCCCCACCCAACTGCCCTCTCTTCTCCCTTCCCCCAGTCACCGATGCGGGGGGGCAAACAACGTCTGGAGGCGGGGCCGCGGCAACCGCTCCCCAGGCCACGCCCACCGGCCCGCGCGCCGATCGCGCGAGAGAAGGGGAAAGCTAAGGGCGGGGAAAACTTCTTTTTCTCTCACCGTGAGGAGACGTTTGCGGAGGCGGCCTTGGCGACAGGTGACATGGTGGACTTGGTGGCGACAACAGCGGGACCGGCGACAGGCTGAGTTCCCGGATAGGACAACAACACCCCCCACACAAATAAAAGAAAGAGAACGGAAAAGAATCCCTTTCAGCAAGCCTCCGCTGGTTTGAGACCCGGAAGCGGAAGCTCCTTGCCGGAAGTGACGGTAAGGTGACGCGGGATAGGATTGGTTGGGATGTTTGCTGTCGGTAGCCGCCGTCGCCGCCTAGGTTCCCTACTCGTGATTCAAAATGTCTGGGAAGGAGGGTGAGGGAAGGCACAAAGATTGGGCTGTGCGGCGAGGAGCGGCCGCGCCTTTTTCTTTTTGCTATTGAACTAGCAGGTAAAAATAAAACGCGGCTGAGGGGATTCTCTCTGCCTTTGCTCCTTACAAGTGCGGCCCTAGCGTAATTACTTTTCTCTGCCTGTAGGGGTCGCCCGCCTCCTTTGGGGAGCTAAAATAGGCTCCATTAAGTTTGCCCGCTCTTGTACATTGAATCATAAACTAACTCAACAGGTTGGATTTGCACCACATGGTAAAACCACAAAAATCAGAGTTAACGCTACTGTAATGGCGCATAGCGTATTTTAGAAATGCAGCTGCTAATTTTGAGCTGTCCTGATGAAAGGTGGTGTGCGGGAACAGAGCGGATAATAGAATTGGCTGCGTTGGGACAAAGCCCCCCTCCCCCACTTCGTAGCTATTTAACAATCCTAGTGAGGTGGGTGTACATAAATATAGTGCTGCAGCCCACATATTTTAATGGGCTTCAGAAATTAAAACGATTGTTAGTTGAGAATACAACTTTTTGTATTTCTTCGTTGCATTCTAGTAGTTGTCCAGATTATTATAGCTCAGATTTGTGCCAGCTCTAACTTGTAAGTAAAATATTTTCCCATATAGTTTAAATTACATTTACACGTTGAGTAAGAAGAGTAAGAACTCTTCTTACTCAACCCCAGCAAATTAATTTTTAAGACAATTAACCTCTGATATAAAAAAAATACAGAATATACATGGTATTTATCAAATTAAAGTCATAATTAATTGGGTTTCATACATTTGACAATGTATGATTGGGTTTAGTTTAGGGTGATAGAAATCCATGTCGGCACTAAGATTAGTAAAGCCTAACATATCCAGTTACATTTAAAATTTTAGGCAAGTTGACCTGTTGACAGAGATAAATTCCACTGAATTCAGTGAAACATTTCTGCTATGCTAAATTGTTGCCGTTCTCTTTTGTTTTATTTAGAGAACAATTATTTCAGTGCCATATAATTACCAATAAATGTTCTCCAGGTTGCAGTCTTATTTTAAAACAACAAATACACAAAATACCTGCAGGAGCTTCACAATTAGAACTTCTGATGTGCTTTTAATAAATCTCGAGTTGATAGTAATTAAAAACTCAGGAGTTCCAAGCTAAACTATTTGAGAACAAATGTTTGGCATCCCCTCTTTTTGATATGGATATAACAAGTGTATTCTTTTTTTCCCCACAGCATTTCAGGTAGAGATCATTTCTGGCAAGTGGAATGCAGAATCCAGACATACTCAGAGGTAACCTTACATGATAGGTGTCTGTATTATAAATAAACAATAAAAGCACAGAAAGAAAGAGATTGATGGTGGAAATCATTCCATAGCTGTTGTCAAACGCCAGAGAAATCAGGAGATCCAGACAATTCAAATGGGTATAAAGATTTATTGCAAACTTAAGCTCTCTACAAGAATTTGAACTACTAATGGTTAAAGTAATTTGACAGTAGATAAGGCATTCATGGTGGGCTGGACTTAGATCTCTTGTGGGCACTAAGGGACTCAAGATTGATGATGCATTTGACCCCTCCCTTGGACTCAGCTTGGTCATCTGGAACAGTGGTTCTTAACCTGGGCGATATTGTCCCCCAGGGGGCGATTTTGTTTTTCAGGGGGGCGATGGAACAAAAGGGGCGACGCGGGAGCGAAGGAATGAAAAGGGGGCAATATGGGGGCGATGGAGCGAGAAGTTTTGGGGACACTTTTGAGACTTTTTCGTACAGTGAATCACTGTATATCTGTCATACAAAAACATCAGATCGCTCGCTGTTAGTGGATTGAATTGTGTTTTCAAATGTTCCTCCAGCTAACTTCAGTACAGAACGCCGTACATATGTGAATACGCATCACTTATCTTCACGCGCGTTGCGCAGCAGCCTCTACCCATACAGTGGTGCGCCATTGGTCAGAATGGGCAGTGATGGAGGGGGGAGTGCTTCTTTCGAAACATCACATGCTGAGTGGCTGTCCCCTGTGACATCAGCTGTAATGTTGACGTCACAGTTTAAGTTTTCAGCTTTGTTTTTGAATTTTTGTTGTGCTCTGCAAAACATTTTGTGTGTATTGTACTTTTTTAGTGTGCACTTCAGTTTGATATTATATTTTCTTTGTGTCTTTTTAATCCTTTTTACAGTGTGTGTGACTATATATATTTTCCTCAAATCTTAATTTAGTTTCAGAGTTTTTGTCTTGAAATTCTTAGTTTCTGCATTGCGGTTTGTTCTTATGCCATTTTTATATTTCTTTTTGTGTCTTAAATTTCACTTGTAATTCAATCATTAAATGTTACTGTTTTTCTTTTCGGGCATTTCACTTTCTTGCAATTGAATTTTGTTTTCAGTGGTGATTACATTTAAGTGTCTTGAATAAATAAGATAATGAAATACATGTATCACGAAGTTTGGGAATAAAAGTGACGGGTGGCACCAAAATTTTTCACACAGTTGAGATATAGGAAAAAGACTGGAAATAAACTATTTGCATCAATATGTTCTGATGACAATTTTAAAGAAAACAAAAAAAAGTGTTTGCATAAATTGAATAATTATTTCCTATGTTGTGATTGAGAGGTTATGTTGGGGGAGGGGGGCGATGACAACTTCCTCATTGGCTCAACTTCCTCATTGTTCAAAAAGGTTAAGAGCCACTGATCTAGGGCTGCTGAGTGTAAACTTCTGCTACCCTTCTCCCTCTGTCCATAACTCCGTCATCTATTTAGCCAATTTTCTGCCAGGGATATGATCCAAAAGGCTTTTGTTGAAAGCCTGGAGATCTTCAAATTTGGATAATCTTTTCGGCCATTGTGTTTCTAATAAAAGTGTTACCAGCTATACATTTCAGCCATTTTTCTCTTCCTGAACCAACTAGGCTATGCTTGTCTTTTATAGTGTTCAATACAATAATGGAGTTACTGATAAGTTTTTATCTTAAAAAAATGGACAGTATTTATTGGCTAACTCTTTTTCATCATCACTGTTTTTCATTAGTGATCCATACTCCTTCATTGCATAACATTATAAAAGTCATATGTCAATTCAGAGATTTAATAAAACAATCATCATTTATTACTTGTATTTTTCGAGAAGCCTGGCATTCTGACAAATCAGCCATCAATAGACACATAGACATTAACAACATCTATGAATTATGCAAAAGAGACAATCAACCAGCCCAAAAGAGAAAAAGACTCCAGCACTTCTCCACCAGTAATCAGCACTCAGATCAGCATAGATCAGGGATCTTCAAACTTAGCCCTTTTATGACTTATGGAGTTCAATTCCCAGAATTCCTCAGCCAGACATGCTGGCTGAGGAATTCTGGGAGTTGAAGTCCACAAGTCATAAAAAGACCAAGTTTGAAAACCCCTGGCATAGATTAACTGCAAGGTCACCTTCAGATCAACAATCAAGTAAGCAATACCCCAATCAAGAAACTGCCACAGAGCCATTAATAAACAGCCCAACCAAAGAATCCCTAAGACCACCCCCCCACACACACACCCAGACAGGCAAGACATCAGAATATAAACCGACAGCAAACAGCATTCCTTACTAGCACTGATGATGTTACCTAGTTAGGATAATGAAACGTCTGCAAGAAAATAAGCTTAGAGAGCACCAAGGACCCCTCACTTGTATTTTTGAATATTTTAAGGTTAGACTATTACAAAACAATAGATAGTAATGAAATATTAGGCAACCATTGTGTTTCCTGAGAAAGCCAATCATCCCTTAGCATAGTCAGCATTCTAAATCATGAACAAACTTCATGTGTAGAAGAGGCTCCTGTCTCAGATGTGTGCCTGTCAAATTGTGGAAGGTTACAGATGTGGAGAAGGACAATATATCGAAATGGGCATAATATGCCAGAAGTCTTAATTTCATGTAAGGTTGTACTTTAGATTTTACTTTTCCATAGATATGATTGCAAACAAAATAATGAGAACTCATTCCTGATGGACCTACAGGCAATGGTTCTCTCATTCTGCAGTCTTGTTTCAGGATAGGGATTCTTGTTTCCTATCTCAACTTCTAAATTTGCATAGGGATTTTTGGCTAATCCATAACTGTTAAGTAGGCATGTATCTCTCAGCCTTTCTTGATACGAAGGAATGACAAAAGAGCAAGAGAAAGATTATACCCATGAGAATGGCATGTTTGATGGAAGAGAATCCTATAGCCCTGTCCTCGATATTGGCACTAGGACCCAAGAAAGACCTGATATGTTCCGAATGATGCCCAAAAATTTAGACGTACCTCAGGATGAAAAAAAAAACTGATTATATTATATCACAACTGCAACAATGTAATATTTATCTTTCAAATAGGAGATTCACAAATTCTTTACCCTCACAACAAGATCCAAAGTCATCTTATTTGAGATATGGCATGTCCTTTCAGTCCGTTTCTTTAAGAATGAAAAGAGGGCCCCAGTAGCCGGTCATCTTTAGTTAGCTTTTGGGCAGCAAATCAAAGCTCCTGCTTACAATCTTTGCTGTTTGTGAGGAGACATATTGTATTTCCTTATCTGCATGCAGTATATGTTTGTCCTTTAACTTAACCAATTGTAACCAAATGTATGTTCTTTGGCCTTTTTTGCTACTACAGAAGTATCTTCCTCCATCTTGCGTTCAAAATATTTTTAAGGTTTGGGGGATGCAGGAATACAATCATCTAACTGTACCATCCCTTCCATTCCAGTCTCAGTTGTTTGCCTGGAGCATTTTCGACTGTCTTTTATGTTTTTAAAATTTTCAGAAAGATGTTTCCTGAATTTTTTTGTGAGAAAACAATAAATGATAGGATCCAGGACACAGTTGGCACCCAGAAAAACAAGGGTAGCCTGATGGATATCATTTAATAGTTTTTTCCTTTGGCAGCTTATGTCCCAGTTGTTCAGAACCATCAAAGTCCAGGGTAGATCCACCAAGTGGTGAGGCACAAAACAGACAGTGAAGACAGTCAAAACTGTGGTCACCAACCAAAGAGCCCGTTGCCTGACACGGGCACTCCTCCGAGTTTGCACTGTTTTTGAAAGCAGTGTCCGGATAATGAAAGCATTGCATACCAAGACAAGCAGGAAAGCAATGAAGAAACAAACACAAATAATCACATGGAAGGCAAGAATAGGTGTGGTATTCGTGGTGGTATCATAACGCTCAAAACAGCGAATCACATGCCCCTCAGGGGTTGTGCCATCATCAACTAAAAAGTAGATGGAAGGTACACCTATTAGGATCCAAATAGCCAATGTAACATAAATTCCTCTTCTTCGTGTGCTGGATTGAACCGTTGAAATGGGCCTTGTGACAGCTTGGTAACGATTGTATGTTATCACTCCCAGGAATGCCACAGAGCAGTATGTATTGACGAAAAATAAGTAGCCAGCTATATTACACAGAAAGCTGGGCATGATCCAGTTCCCTCTGTAGTTGTAATAAACAATCCACATTGGCAATGTAACCAGGAAAAGTAAGTCAGCAGTTGTCAAATTGACTATGAATATTTTTATTTCATTTAATTTCTTCTTAGCATAAAGCCGCCAGAAAAGCCACAGCACGTAGGTGTTAGCTACAAAGCCCAGAATGAAAATGATGCTGTAGTAGATAGTAAACAGTAGATATCTGAACTCAGAATCCACATGGCATGTCATAGTTTGGCTAACAAGTGCAGAGAAGTTTCCATTTTCACGAAGTTTGGATATCATTGTAGTAGCCATGGTGTTCTTATCCTGGAAATAAAATGACAGAAGGAAATAGTTAATGTAAGAATAGAAAATGACAGGATTTCTTAAAGCTAACTTGGAGCTGGCTAGGTCTTTAATACAATCTCACTTTCCTCACTCACACCACATACTGTGGGGCAGTTCATTGCCTTACCCTCTAGGACAGGGCTTTTCAACCAGTGGTACGGGTACCACCTGCGGTATATTGGCACCTGGCAGGTGGTACGCGACCATCCTAGAAAAGTGGTAGCGGGGGAGGGGAATTAGCTGAACCGATGGCAGCACCGCACAAGCCTGAGCAAGAGATGGCTGGAGCTGCAGGGCTGTCACGGCTCAGCTTAAGCACCAGGATCAGCGTTTCTTCGGGGCTGTCGGCTCAGCGGAAGCACCAGGATCAGAGCCAGGCTCCAGGTAGAGCTCAGCCCTGATCCTGGCCGCTTCTGCTGAACCCAGAAGAAGCGCCGATCAGCTGGAACATTGTAGCATCTCCAGGGTCTTGTGATTTACATTCAGATGCTTGGCAACTGATTCATATTTATGATGGCCACAGTGTCCCAGGGTCATGTGAAGTGACCAAAACCTGCTGCAACCACCCAGCAGACGGGGGGGGGGAATAAAAACCAAACACCCTCCATCCCACTGCCAATCCTCAACAGAAATGCTCACAACAATGAAAACCTCGGACAGGAGGAAGAGCGCGGCCGGGCAGGCAGGCTTGGCTGTGCCTTGGGGGGCACCTTTTTCAGTGCCATTGTAACTTCGAACAGTCACTAAGTGAACTGTTGTTAAGTCGAGGACTACCTGTACTTTATCACTTTTTTCCTTTTTTTTTCAGTCATCAAGTTTTTGACCCCTTGCTAGGCGACTGGTGGTACTCAGATGTTGCCATATCCTAAAAGTGGTACAGTGGGTGAAAAGGTTGAAAAGCCTTGCTATAGGAATACCCTTTCCAGGGATTCTCTAGTAATTGTGGGGTTTCTTAGCCAACCCTGTAATCTGAGAATGTCTTCCCATGTTTAACTACTTTAGCCTATCAGGAGATTGTACTCCGAAGTTACTCCTTTGGCAACTGAAATTTAGCAGCTGGGCTTGACAGTCAGCCCTCAACTCTAGGAATATCTATATCAATATCCTGCATTTATTCAATATTTACATCCATCAACCATTTCATTCTCTCAAGTGACCACATTATAAGCATTCAGAATGCTCCACTTTTTACATTGGTTCGAGTAAATAGATCATAATCAGACTTTTTGCTTTTTGTAGCTTATTAAGTAAAATAATTACAGTTAAATGTCTAAAGTTGATGCATGGTTAGATTTGCATCCTAATCTAAAGCAGAAAGCTGGGGGGAGAAAATGGAATTGAGAGAGGGAGAGGTGAGCAATCTTAAAGAAGATCTTCCTTTTTGCTTGGTTTGCTTGGTTCTCATCATCTATATATCTTCAGTTTTTTCAGGGTAAGGCTGGATGGAATAAGAATGAACAGAGCTGGTTCATGACCAGAAAATTACATGCCTTCCTTCTCCTTGCAATGTTTTCTAAAGCTCATAAGGGGTTATAGTACAAGGATATCTCTACTCAACAGTTTCTCACTTTTTTCCACTCGGTTCTTCAGATTAAGGCTACTTAATCTCTTGTTTGTCTGATTTTTTTGTCTATGGGAACCTGTAGCAAATTAAGGCATTCATATTTCAGCAGGCTATGTATTAGTGTTCTAACTTTTTTTCCACTTGATTCTGTAGTTACCTAATACCGTAACAGTGAAAATCTGGAGCTCAAGCTGCATTAGTTACCTGCAAGTTCTGGCAAGGGATGGAAATAAGTGGAGGGGGAAGAAGTGAAACTATATAATAAAGGGGAAGGAATCTGAGCTTTTATTCAAAAAGACTAACCTGGGGTGAAGCAAAGGTTAGCACAGCTTAAAGCTTTCCAGTGGTGTGTAGAGATAGGGGCCAGGTAGAGGTCATGAGGAGCAAACTGCCCTTCCAACGCCTGTGTGCCTCTTCTCTCTACATGATCTCATCCATTCACATCACCATGGCAATGTGGGAAACTACCCCAGGCTGGTACATGATATCACCTGGTTCACATGATATCAGCCAGGTTACATCAATAGGATGTGGTAGAAACTGCTCCCTGGCTGGGGCCTCCTGGCTGGTATATCCTTAAGGATTGGGAAGGGGTTTCACCAATAGAACTGCTGTTGCTATGCTGATGCCATCTTACTTTATGCTATTTGGAATACCTGTATAAAAGGCAATAAATACTGCAAAAGCAGTCAGCCATATTTGCACCCTGCAATGACTAAGCGCTGATTCCTACAATGGTGTCTCCGGCAAAAGCAGGCTTCAGCCTCTAGTAATAAAATGTTTAAGAATAGAGGTGAGCTATTTGCAGGAGATGGTCAAGACTGGGTTTTAGAGTCCCTTCCATTGAGGGCTGGCTAAAATACATGTGTCAACAAGGAGCTTCATCTTGAATGTGTAGCTCTTCTTCATTTTTTTTCTAACCTACACAAACCAATTGTACAACAACTGACAAACGCTGTTCTATAGTTTTACCCAAATCATATAAATATTTTCTATAATTAATTTCTGTTTTGAAACTTTAAACATACTTTCCTAATGGTATTGGTATCATGATTTTATAGTTTGTGCCAATTATCTAAGTTTTAGTCAAGTCTTATAATACATAGATAAAACTGTGACCGCAATGGGATGGCTATAATTTTACTCTTGAATGTTATTTATTTATTTATGTTATGCTGGTCAGTGACTGAAATAAAGAGGCCACTGCCAAGAAGATGACTCATATTCGTTTGAAAAGACATCACAAGCTAAATGGCTGAGAGCCAGACTTAGATTGATTTGAAAAGTCATGTCCCATTCTATACTGCTTAAAAATATTTCTGGCACTTTTACAATCTAAATGACAAAAGCTCTTCAAGAGTCTTAGGCATAAAGTTTGTCAATAGCATTTTAGTAGGTTGAATTCAAGTGACCTTTGATTACCATTGGGCCCAAACCCACTAGATAGAAAATTAACTTTAACTAAAAATTAAAAAGATGGTATCAAGCCTTAGTGACATAGACACCAAACCCACCTCTAATTGTTGGGCAAGATGTTAATACATCATTGAACTGCAAGAATAACTCTCATAAGTTTAGATTAGACAACTTCAAGGATATCAAGCTTTCTAAAAATAGCACGCTGACATTTAAAGAGATAGGAAATGGCTTTAGCTATGAAGACCTTGCAAGCTACAGGGGTAAAATGAACTCCCTTCAAAATGGAAAAATCTCCAGATAGTTGAGCTATATTGTGCAACATTTGCCAATGAAGATTAGAACAGCATTCAAAGTTGTTATAATTAAGTACTCACCAGATAGCATTTCCTTTTGTTTGTGAATTGAATTTTATAACTTCATGAAAATACAAAGACTTCAGTTTTTCCTAGCTTTTCTTCTAAGTAGAAAGA
This sequence comes from Bothrops alternatus, assembly GCA_034064705.1. Classification (NCBI taxonomy): domain Eukaryota; kingdom Metazoa; phylum Chordata; class Lepidosauria; order Squamata; family Viperidae; genus Bothrops; species Bothrops alternatus. The sequence goes on along the minus strand of JARGCV010000230.1, from coordinate 1,037,370 downwards.
ACCCCAAACTTTCTGTGCTATATATTTTCTTGTCTTGAAAATTTAGCAATAGGGTGATTTTTGACTTCCCTGGGGCAATTTTTCAATTATAATCATGTTCTGCTGCCTTCTTTTTACTCACTTCCTCCTTCTAGGCAAATAAGTACATTAGAAAGAGTTATTTAACTTTTATCAAATTAGTGTCTTTTTAACTTCCTTATAATACAGTTTCAAGTGGTATTTTCTAAACATCTTTTGCTGTATTTTTCTGGTTACATCTGCAACTATTCTATATAGAAGGAAGTGAAACTGGTGTAGACAAAAACTAAGTTGTCCACAAAAGGATCTGTAGGCATTCTTGAGAAATTCTAATAAACCACAAAAGGAATTGGGCAACATGAATCAAGGGTTGAACATAATTGCAGATTTTTTGTGCTTCCTTTCTCAATTTTCAAACTATTCTTGCTTTTTTTTAAAAAAAATCTAAAACCATTAGGTATCTTGACTAAGTCTAAGGGCAGCCATTCTCTCCTACTTGAGAATAAGCCCTATTTAATAACACATATTCAGAACCAGTGTTAAAGATTGTGTGGGTGGGTATTTGCCAAGATGTGGAACCTAACAGCCCATTTCTGACCTGAACCATCCTAAGGAAATATTCCCAAGCATCATTGACTGCTATGAACATTGCAGGAAGACAGATGTGTTAGTCTATGGTGGCCAAAAATCACGGGGAGTCTGGTAGCACCTTTTTCAACTAACAGTTTTTTTTGTGCGGGGTCCTTAGTGCTCCCTTAGTTTGATTATTTTCTTGCAGACATTTCATTGCCTTACCTACAGGTAGCTGGTAAATGAAATGTCTGCAAGAAAACAGCCAAGCTCAGGGAACACCAAGGACCCCACAGTTCAACCCTGAGCTATAAATACTCTCTTCTCCAGCATGGTGGATGTAGAATCCACTGATTGGGTTATTTCAGCCTTCCTGCTCAGAGAGACTAAGTCAGATCTTTAGTCACGCCTCCCTTTGGGTGTGTCTTCCCAGTTTTGACGTAGTCTTAGGCTCAGCAGTACGCAGGCTTATTGGCTCCATAGGAATATTATATTTAAAATACTCTAATTCGGATTTTCCTATCTAAAATTATTCTAAATTCCAAATTATTAGTTGTCTCTGGTTTTGGCTAATTTCTGAAGGACTCTGTCCTTCCTCGAGCCTCCTGGGCTCCGGCAGGGTTCTTCTCCTCCCCTCAAGGCCTTCAGGCCCCTCGAAGCAGGACGCTTGGGTAGTGCTCTCCCTCCTTTTGCTGACGCCCCCAAACGGCGAGCAGACCTGCACAGCCGACGGAGTTCGGCCCGAGCACCCGGCGCATGAGGCTCCGGCATCGGATTCACCGTGCCCATCTTTAAACCACAGGTTTCTTCGCAATGGGGGGGGGGAGCGCGGAGCTCTAGCTCACATTGCCCTTCATTTCCCCTCGTGGCTTTTTGGCTCATTTTCTATCGTTAGCGATACGAGGAATTGCGGCCATTTTGACCGTGTGGTCGCCCGGCAGTCGCCATTACAAACGCCTGCTGACGGCTGCCATTTCGGATTCAGGGCCAGCTAGGCCGCTTTTAGCGGAAACTGTCGCCTTGACCTGTGCTGATAGGTCCGTGCGGGGGAACAAACAGCGTGCTGTATTCTAGCAGCCCTGAGGTCCATAGGCGGCCGCCATTTTGCCCTCCAGACCGGGTTGTGCCAGCTAAGCCGGGCCTTCAGTGGTTATCCGGGGCCGCGTGGCAGGCCTACAAGGAGGCATTTGTGGCTCCAGATTGCCCTCTGTTCTGTCCTGGAGTGAGGTTTTCTTCTTCTTTTTTTTTTTTTTTTTATAAAAAAATTTTTATTAAATTTTTTAAAAACTTTTAACAATTATAACGTAATAACATATTGATTCAACTGAGAACAAACAAATTGCATATTAAAAAAAAACAATACAAATAGCTGCTCGGAACCCCCCTCCACAAGACCCTCCAACAACCCACTCCTCTTGAACTTTCGCTCCTCCTCCTCACCATCCGAAGCGCTAACTAAAATTCTCCCGAGCATCCTACAAAAATTATCTAATCCCTTAAACCCCCAACTACAGTTGAGAAAAATAAACTAATATATATTATCACCCTCCCCCCTCCCCCCCCAGGCTTCCCAGAATGAATACAGGGTAAAAACGCAAGAAACCCCACTAAACTACTATGTTAAACTATTTATCCATATATCAAATCTAATTGTTTCAACTGATATTTCTTTTGCATATAATCAATCCATTTCTTCCAGTCCATCAAAAACGTTTCATTTGAGTGGTTCTTCAGGTATGCCGAGATCTTGGCCATCTCAACAAGATGGGTAACTTTTAACGTCCATTCTTCAATAGATGGTATTTCAGATGACTTCCAATATTGTCCCACCAACAGTCTTGCAGCTGTAGTCAAGTTCAAAATCAACTTAGTCTCTATGGTGGAACAGTCCTTTGTAATACCCAACAAAAACAACTGTGGTACAAACTCAATACGCTTTTTCAAGATATTTTGAAGAATCCACCATATTTTTATCCAAAAAGCCTTAATTTTTTTACAAGACCACCAAATGTGAAAATAAGTAGCGTCCATAGAATCACATCTCCAACATTTGGGTTGCAAATTTGGATACATTAACAATAATTTTTTAGGTTAAATAAGAATGTAGGCTTACCAATAGAAATGGTGTGGGACTCTAGTAAGGCCCACATGCGTGGAATATTAATTGAATTGAATGTTAGGCATAGACGTAAACAAGAGGAAAAGAGGCGAGTCTTAGAAGCGGAAATAAGAAAGAAAGAGTTATTATTAATAGATAAGCCAGATGATAGTAATATTAAAGAAGGGATAAAGGTTTTACGGAAACAATTTGATATTTTGATGACCGACCAGGTTGCCAGGAATATACAATATGCTAAACATAATACTTTTTTTAACGCTAATAAACCTGGCAGATGGCTGGCTTATACATTAAGGAAAAAACAAAAATCCCGTTTAATTGAGAAGGTAGAATATAAGGGGCAAGAAGTATTTCATCAAGAAACTATTAAGAAGGCGTTTCTAGAGTTCTACACCAAATTGTATGCTGAAGAAAAAGTTCAAGAGAAAGAGATAGATGCCTTTTTACAAAATCAAAATGTTTCGGAAATTACTTTGGAACAAAGAGATAGATTAAATGCTTTGATTAAGTCAGAAGAAATTATTGATGCAATTAAACAATTGAAATTGGGAAAATCTCCAGGAACTGATGGTTTTACCACGATTTATTATAAGTGTTTACAGGAGGAAATGGTGGAACATTTGAGGGAGTTATTTGTGAATATACAAGAGGGTGGTCGGGTTCCACCCTCTTGGAAAACGGCTAATGTATGCTTGATTCCTAAAGAGGGCAAAGATAATGTTCAAGTAGAAAATTTTAGACCTATCTCCTTGTTAAATACGGATTACAAGATTTTTGCAAAAATCTTGGCTAATAGACTAATGACAGTCTTGACACAGAGGATTCACCCGGATCAAACTGGCTTTTTACAAGGGAGACAGATGAAAACCAATGTTAGACAACTTGTTAACATATTGGAATATTTGGATAAACATATTCAAGTACCGGCTGTCTTAATGTTTTTAGATGCAGAAAAAGCTTTTGATAGATTGAATTGGACATTTCTGCAAAGGCTTGTGGTAAGGATGGGAATGGGGGACCAGTTTATTAATTCTATATCAGCTATATATCAGAAACAAACAGGACAGATTATAGTGAATGGACAATTAACAGATTCATTTAATATAGAAAAGGGTACTAGGCAGGGTTGTCCCTTATCCCCTTTATTGTTTGTTTTAACTTTAGAGGTACTATTGAATAGGATTAGAGCATCAGAGGAATTAAGGGGGGTACAAATTAGACAACATGATTATAGATTATGTGCCTTTGCAGACGATTTACTTGTGACACTAACTCAGCCAATACAATCGGCTCAGAGTTTGATGGAAATTATCTGAAATTATGGAAAAGGTTCAGGTTTCAAATTAAATTTATCCAAGACAAAGATGTTGGTTAAAAATTTTGATAATAAATTAAAACAAGATTTGGAAAGAATAACGGGATGCGAGATAGTTAAAAAAGTTAAATATTTAGGAATTTATATAGAAGCTTCAAATGGTAAATTATATAAGAATAATTATGAACTCTTATGGTGTAAAGTACAAAAAGAATTGGAGAATTGGAAAAAACTACAATTATCTATGTTGGGCAGAATAGCCGCTATTAAAATGAATGTATTGCCGAAATTCTTATTTTTATTTCAAATGTTACCAATACTTAAAAAGGATGGAAATCTTGATGAATGGCAGAAAGGTATAAACAAATTTATCTGGGATGGCAAGAAACCAAGGGTCAAATTTAAAATTATTCAAGACACAAGAGAGAGAGGTGGTTTGAAAGTGCCTAATTTTAAATTATATTATGATGCAGCTGTTCTAGTGGCAATAAGTGATTGGATTAACTTAACAAATGAAAGAATATTAAATATAGAAGGATATGGGTTAGTATACGGGTTCCACGCGTACTTAGTTTATGATAAAAAACTGGATAGGGGTTTTAAAGAGCATATAATAAGAAACTCTGTGTTGCGTGTCTGGAAAAAGTATCATTATAAGTTAAATGGTAAAATTCCTTTATGGACAGTTCCCAGGCACGCAATACAGAGTGTAGGTATACAACAAATTCAAGACGTGGTGCCCTATGATAAACTTTTAAATAAAGAAAGGAATAGCCTAGAACTGAAATCATTAGATAGATTAAGGGAGGAAGGTATAGCTCATAATTGGTATTATCATGCACAACTTCAAGCCAGATGGCAAAAAGATGTCAAGATGGGTTTTTCCTTAAAGGATGATGAAAAATTAATTATACAAATTAGAGATCAAAGAATGATGCATATTAGAAGAATATATGATGCTTTAATTGAAATTGATTCTGGAACTGAATTAATTAAAGATTGTATGATTAAGTGGGAAGGTAATTTCGGACACCCAATTATGATGGAAACTTGGAAAAGAATATGGGTGAAAAATGTCAAATTTACACAAGCTCAGCACTTAAGAGAAAATTTTTACAAAATGTTTTACAGATGGCACTTAGATCCGAGTGAGGTTTTCTTCTGACCGCCTGTTACTGTTAGCAGTGGCCTTTAGCCACCAGGCCTAATCGGACAGGCTTACAAACCTGTCTGGCTGTTCTGTCCTTGCCTTTTGTTCAGTGTGAGGAACAGGTGCGTTCCATCTCTGACTATTGATCTGCGTCCTTGGTTCCCTTTTTCGCTAGATATCCTAAAGCAGGCCCTATCTAGTTGCAATGGCAGACAGTTCTTCGCCCCTGGCAACACAAGTCTCTGGTGCACCCCCTGCGCAGTCAAAGTGCAGATCTGCTGAATTGGAAGCAGGGGGTAAGAAAAAAGCCAAAACTAAACATCTGACTACTAAGGAGACTTCTAAGTTAGCTGAGCGAGAGGCCTCAAGGAGCATCAGGCACTGGAGAGGGAATTCTCGAAGGCACAGCGGCTTCTATCCAGCGGGGCCGAACCGGTTCCCCCCGCCCCACTGGATACTGCTACCTCAGAGCTGCCTTTGGCGCCTGTGCAAGAAGCCACCTGGATCAGTTCTCCTCTGGGGGCAACCGAACAGGCAGGTCCCTCTCACTCCTTCCCCTCCTTACAGCAGGGTCCCCAAGTGGTTCATGCTCCAACGGTGGTTGGGGCTGTCCCTAGGGACCAAGGGGATATGTGGTCTCAAGGCCAATTCCAGGCATTCATGCACCATGCCTTCGTTCAATTTATGTCCTCAAGGAGTTCGCAGGTCCCCTCCCAAACTCCGCCTCCTCCTGCAAGTCCTTCTTCTCTGCAGGGATGCACCACGGCACCAGGCTCAGATATCTCTGAAACTTCCTCTCAGGTAGGAGAGGGGGAGTCCGTGGATTTGGCTATAGCTGACACCCCCATGTCTGAGGATGATGAGGCAACGCCCGATCAGGCATCTGCCTCGTGTCTCTTTGACCCATCCATCTTTAAATCGCTTCTCTTGAAGGCCTGTGCTACCACTAATCTGACCTCAGTTCAGGAGGAAAAAACTTCTACCTCCGCAGATCAGGAGTCCAACCCTTTATTTGTGGTGAAGGTCGTGGACCATAAGCAAATTCCTTGCCCCTTCGTGTTCCAGGATGCGGTTGAGGCCCAGTGGTCATCACTGGCCACTACCCCCAAAGAAAGCAGTATGGAGAAGAAGCTGTACAACGTCGCTCCATCATTCGCCTCCATCTAGCCGTCCCTACGGTTGATCCTCCCCTAATTTCTTTGTTTTCTAATTCCGCTGTCTCAGGTGACATGGCAGAGGTTATGGAAGCAGAGGACAAGAAGTTTGAGTTCGCCTATAGAAGAGCTCATCAGGCTTCGGGACTGGCCATAAAGGCCGCGACTTCAGCTTCTTTCTTCGCCAGAGTGGCCATCATGTGGCTCCGTGATCTTCAGACCTTGGTTCCCCCTGATCAGGTCAGAGTACACCAGACACTTGTCAAGCTGGTGGCGGCCTCACAATACATGGCGGACGCCTCTCTCCATTTGGCCAAGTGCTCAGCCCGATCCATCGGTGCCACAGTGGCCTCTCACAGACTACTATGGTTAAAACAGTGGAGAACGGATTTAAAGGCCAAATGGCGTCTCTCCACATCCAAGTACGCCGGAAAGGATCTGTTTGGCCCTATTTTTGATCCACACGTGGTCGAGGGTAAGGACAAGCGCAAGGTTCTGGTGCACCCCTCCAAGAGGTCCGACAGGCGGCCACAGCAGGACTCCCGCAGACAGTCCTTCCGTCCCTCAGGCTCTTGGGAGTGGCGACAGCCCTTTCGAGCAGGGCAGTCCTGGGATTGGCCCAGAGGTTCGCGATCCTTCCCCCAGAGGCAGGATCGTCAGCAGGACCGCCCGAACACCGGAGCCAGGGGTCAGTCTCAGGCCAAACATCCCTTCAGAGGTTCCGGGGGTCGTCCCTACAGACGCTCCAAGTGACGCCATCGGGGATTTTCCGATAGGAGGGCGCCTGGGACAGTTTTACCAGGTCTGGGAGCAGACCACCACTGACTCTTGGGTTAGAGACACTGTCAGACGGGGTCTGGCACTCGAGTTTCATGCGCTCCCTCACGATCGCTTCCTACAGTGCCCAGTATCACGGAATCCCTCAAAAGCACGTCTCGTATCCACCGCCATCAAACATCTTTTAGACATCACGGCCATAGAGCCAGTACCAAGGGGTCAAGTTGGAACAGGTTTCTACTCCATCCTGTTCGTGGTCCCCAAGGCATCAGGAGGATGGAGGGCGATACTGGACTTAAAGGGTCTGAACCAATTCTTAGTATACAGAAGGTTCAAGATGCAGACCCTAAAGTCAATACTGGCCGGTATCAGGAAAGGAGATTTTCTCTCTTCCATAGACCTTACCGAGGCCTACCTCCATATCCCAATCTCACAGGAGCATCGCAGGTTCCTGCGCTTCTGTTACGCATGCCGGCATTATCAATACCGGGCCCTCCCGTTTGGCCTGTCTTCGGCCCCAAGGGTCTTCACGAAGGTCTTAGTGGTATTGGCAGCCCACCTTCGGATGATACCGGTGCGCGTACAGTGCTACCTGGACGACATCCTTGTACAGTCCAGGTCCCTTCAGTCAGCAAGATCAGATCTGTTCACCACCATTCAGATCCTTCAGGATCACGGCTTTTCAGTAAATTTCAGGAAAAGCCACACTTCCCCCACAAAACGTCTACTCCATCTAGGGGCCCTGATAGACTCTGACCTTTGCAGGGTCTATCTATCCCAGGAGCGTCGGTTGAGCATCCGGAAATTAGTATCCCAGATTCGGGGTGCGAGGAAGGTTCCTCTGGTACAGTTGTCCCAGCTCCTGGGAAAGATGGTATCTTGCATGGGCATAGTCCCGTGGGCAAGACTACACTTGAGGAGCCTCCAGTGGTTCCTCCTCCCCTTTCAGAAGCAGAACCTCAGCGCCTCCTCCAGAAAGGTCCAGGTTACGTTCCACATCCTCTCATCCCTCCAGTGGTGGTCTTCCGCAGCCATGTCCAAGGGGACCATATTCAAGGAGCCCCTCAGGCTCGTCCTGACCACAGATGCCAGTCTGTTCGGTTGTGGGGCTCACCTCCAGACCCATTTGGCCCAGGGACGATGGTCCAGGGCGGACCTCAAGCAAAATATAAATTGGCTGGAACTCAGGGCGATTCATCTGGCTCTCCTCCATTTTTCCTCCCTAGTGTCAGGCAAACATATCCTAGTCCTGACAGACAATGTGGCGGCCAAGGCTCACGTCAACAAGCAGGGGGGACACATTCCTGGCCTCTTCTCCAGGAGGCCGTGGAACTGGGTTTGTGGGCAGAGGCCCACTTGGGATCAATCAGAGCGGCAACCGACAGGCAGACTCCCTGAGCAGGGCGCCTGTGGACCACTCGGAATGGCGTCTGGACCCGAGGCTGTTCGATATGATAGCGAACAGGTTCGGCAGGCCATGCCTGGATCTCTTTGCCTCCCTGTCCAATGCCCAACTCCCCAGATTCTTCACCAGGTTCCCGACAAGGGGGGCCAAGGGGACGGATGCTCTTCGGTGCAGGTGGCCCGAGGGTCTGCTATACGCTTTCCCTCCCCTCCCGCTGTTACAGGCCACCATTCGCAGGCTGATATTAGAGTGAGCGGAAGTAATTGGTTGCTCCATATTGGCCTCAACGCCCGTGGTTTGCAGACCTAGTGGATCTGTCCCTGTCCCCGCCGTGGAGGTTCCCCCCGGACCAAGTGACTCTCAACCAGGGGGAGCTCCTACATCCGGACCCTCAGTGGCTCCAATTAGCCGCTTGGCACTTGAGCGGGGGAGTCTAGCTAAGCAGGCCTATTCCTCTGGGGTGATCTCTATGATCCAGGACTCTAGACGCCCATCAACGAACCGGATCTACGATGCCACGTGGACAAACTTCTGCCAGTGGTGCTTCTCACACAAATTGGACCCCCTCTCAGTTACAGTCCCTAACATTTTAGATTATCTGCTGGGGGGCATTTCCAAGGGCTTGTCCACCAACACCATCTGTAGGCAGGTTGCGGCCTTGTCCACGGTCCTCACCTGTGATACCCTGGGTCCTCTTTCTCACCACCCAGCTATCTCCACCTTTCTTAAAGGGGCGTCCAACTCTGGTCCTCCCACAGTACATAGATACCCATCTTGGGATTTACCTACTGTGTTGCAGGCCTTAACTACTGCTCCTTTCGAGCCTCTCCAATCTTGCTCTCTACATTTTCTCTCCTTAAAGGTGGCCTTTTTAGTGGCTATCACTTCGGCCAGAAGGATTTCAGAGTTGGCCGCCCTCTCAGTCAGGGAAGATCTCTGTACCTTCCATGAGGACAGGGTGGTCCTTAGATTAGACCCCTCCTTTATTCCCAAGGTGAACACTGGGTTTCATAGGTCATTAGAACTTGTTTTACCAAGTTTTTGTCCAAACTCTTCTCACAGACTGGAACGCCAGTGGCACACACTGTATGTACGCAGGGCTGTGCGCCTCTACATCAAGCGCACTGGGTCTTTTCGCACGTCCGAGGCCTTGTTTGTCTCCTTTCAGCCATCGGCCATGGGCAGGAAGGTGTCCTCTTCCACCATTGGCAGGTGGATCAGGGCTTGTATTGCTAGGGCTTACGCCTCCCAGTCACTTCCGGTCCCGGCTCGTATCACGGCTCACTCCACGTGCAGCGCAGCGACCTCTGCAGCCTGGTCTACCCAGGCTTCTGTAGAGGAGATTTGCAGGGCGGCCTCTTGGTCGTCCCCATCTTCATTCATCACACACTATAAAATTGATAGGTTTGCCGCGGCGGACGCCGCATTTGGCAGACGGGTTCTTCAACAGGTCGTTTCCTCTAGGGAGACACCAGCCTAGACCTTCCCCTCCCTAAGGGACATGGGGGGCTTTGGTATGTCCCAATCAGTGGATTCTACATCCACCATGCTGGAGAAGGGGCGTTGTCTTACCTGAACGCCTTTTCTCAGCATGGTGGTGTAGAATCCACACCCTCCCTTGGATAGGTGTCTAGGCTTGTGTATTGTTAATTTTTTTGGTATTTTGGAGTCTTTGCGTCAGACTTTGTCAGGATCCTTCACCTCGTCAAAACTGGGAAGACACACCGAAAGGGAGGCATGACTAAAGCTCTGACTTAAGTCTCTCTGAGCAGGAAGGCTGAAATAACCCAATCAGTGGATTCTACACCACCATGCTGAGAAAAGGTGTTCAGGTAAGACAACGCCCCTTCTATTGGTACAGATTTATTAAAAGGTATTTCTGACCCACAGAGCACTTTATCAGATGCATAGAGCGACTGATGAAGTATTGAAATGGGGGTGAAGTGGGAGAGGTGGCTGAACTAGTTTACATCAAAATATTTTCAGGCATTCTCAGAAGGCCTTAACAAACAGGCACTTGTAATCTGTTATATGTATATATTTGTTATGTATATGTTGTTAGCCGCTCCGAGTCCCCTGGAGAGGAGCGGCATACAAACCCAAATAAAATAAAAAAATAAATATAACTGCATCTGCAAAACAAACATATGTCTCCCTTCCTTTCCCTCTCAACTACATTCCTGGCCTTCCAAAAGAACCTAACAATTTGGTTCCACTGCTTCGCCTGGGGCCCCAGTAGGGGCCTGATATATTGGGGGTGCTGCAGGGCTAGAGAAGATCTGTAGTGCTTATTGCCACCCATGATCTTGGTTTTTAACTTTTAACTTCTCTTACTCAATTTTTCTAATTTCAATTTATTTTTAGCGGTTTTTAACTTTTTATTGTATTATAAGCCAGTATTGGTGAGATGGGTGGTACAGAAATTTAATATATAAATATACCCAATTTAAATCCTTAATCAGTTTAGCCACACCATGTCCCCGATGAAATAAACTGTAGCTCAAGAAAGATTATACCTTTTAATAAAGTTTGTTAGACAGAAAAGGCACTACTTGATTCTTGACTTTATGATTAGTGAGAATTAACAGAAAGAAAGGGACTGTTTGTCTTGAATAACCTGGTTTCCATCTCCAGAGTAATCTTATTTTCAGTTCTAGTAAGTCATTGGCAGTGTTGAAATGAAACTCAGCTGCTAGTCATATTATAGGTGGAGTGCTGACTTTTCTTTTACTACATGTAGTAAAATGCCCCAGGTATTGTGCTGATCTCTCATTTCCCAATGAGAGAAGTTTCTGTTGGCAGCAGAAATTTGGCACTTCTCCCAAATCATCACAAACAACAACAACAAAAAAAACCCAGAAAAAAGATGTGTGGTTAGGAACATTTAGACATTCTCCTCTCTATATTCTATCTAAATCTAATTGGCTTTCACTTTAACAAATTCCCCACAACACTAGCTCGGTGTAATTAATTTTAGTTGAGGTGTGTGGGGTGGAAGGGGGGGAGGTCTTGCAGCTTCCCTGCGTTCCTTTCCCCAGGGCTCTGGGGGAAAGCTTCCAAGCAGGGTCTGCTTGGAACTTTTTCCAGATTCCCTCTCTCTCTTCTACTTTGCGTCTCCCAGATCGGATCCCAGGCTGCAGATCCGAAAGTCATTTTTTGGACTTCAGATCGTTCCAAAGCTTCCCAGGCAGCCGGGAACAGTCGCGGGCGCCATTTTGGTTGCCGAAAAAGGCAACGAACTCATTTTAAAACCCTCTTCGCCTGCCAGCTTTGGAAGCAGCCCCAGGGGGTTTGACTTCGGCGCAGCGCGTTTCACTGCCACCGCGACTTACAAGCAGGCTGAAAACAGCCCCAGGACTGGGAGTTGAGGCCGAGGAGACCGTTCTCACAGAGAACGAGTCGCGGCCACCATTTTTAATTGCAGGGAAGGGACGAGGAGGCTGCATCGTCCTATGTGTCCATTCCCTGCGGTCCCAATTCAATCGGCAGTTCGCCCTCGGCCCATTTAAGAACCTCACCTGTTGCTTCAGGGGCCTACGTTAACGGATCGCCTTTCCACAGCCATACGTCCGAATCTACGTGGGTGGGGCCTAGCTAGGCCTACGAGGCCTACGCTCCGTAGTTAACGGCCATTTTGAACTCCATGTGCAGATTTCCTTAGGCCCAAGCATTCCTATTTACAGTAGTTGGCCCGGCTTAGGCCACATCTGGACTGTGCCTCAATACTACCATGCACACAATTTGAGTAGCCGCCAGTTGAGATTGATCCTCCCTTGTCAGGACCCTTTTTGTCCATTCAGGCCTCTAAGCCCTTTTGGGGTTTTTTTTCCTTTTTCCTTTTACTGGTGCACCCTGACTGGCCACCTAAGACCTCCGGACGGAGCCCAGAGAGTGGCCTCAAACGTGCCTTCGGCATCTGACTCAATTGCCGTGACCTAGACCCAGAGAGAATTTTTTTCTGGTCGGGTGGTCAGGGGAACAGTCTTGTTGCTTGTTCCAATTTCGCTCCCGCCAGCTACTTGCCTGCCAGAGCGATTATCTCACTTGTTTGGGATTGCTCAACCGGGATGGAGGGCTCCTCAATGCCTCAAACCTCGAGTACCGTCTCTCCATCCTCTGTTTATGGCTGCCAAACATCCTCTGAACAGGGGGCGGCAGGCAAGTCCAAATCCAAGACGAAGCACACGCTTAAGAAGCCTTCCAAGCTGGCGGAGAAGCAAGCCAACCGTAGGCACCAGGCCCTGGAGAAGGAGTTCTCCAGGGCACAGAGGCAGGCCGGTTTGGATTCGGATCAGTTGGCGGCTCCTGAAGTTGACCTTCCCTTAGGTCCCTCAACTTCAGCTCAGGGCGTGTGGTCCCTCTCAGGGACGCCAGTCATGTTGGGTTCTCCATCTGCACTGGCTCAGCATGCCACTATGGCTCCAGGCCCAGCCCCAGAGGCCACATTTACCCCCACAACTGCAGGACTCGGGGCCGGACATCGGGGATATTTTCTCCGATGGTCGCCTTGAAGCCTTGCTTTCCAAGGTTGTGGACCAAGCGCTAGCGCAGCGCTCCTGTCATACACCAGATCAGGGGCCCTCTACGTCAGCCATGCCATCTTATGGTTCCCCTGCAGAGACCCCCATGATTCAGGGGCCCACTTCTCCAGCGCACTCCTCCATGAGCGGTTACTCTTCCCCTCAAGGTGAGGAACAGCCGGACTTAAATTTATCAGAGGAGGAGGAACTTCCTCCTGAACCCTCTCCTTCGGGGGGCTTATTTAACCTGGCCCTATTTCTCACGCTGTTGCGCAAGGCCACATCTACGGCCAACATTGGATCCGATCAGTTCCCGCAACCGCAGGCCACATCGGATTCCAGCCCCAATCCTATCTTTTTTGAAACAGTGGCAACAGAACACCATGTCCCGTGCCCCTCTATTTTTCTTAAAGGGATAAAAAAACAATGGACTTCCCCTTCCTCATTCCCTTCCATAAGCAGGAACAAGAAAAAAGCTCTTTAGCACCTCCACAGACCTCAATGATGCATTGGAGGTACCCAAGGTGGATGAGGCCTGGACCCCCCTGGTTTCCCAGACTGCGGTAGCTGGGGACCTGTCGGAGGCGCTAAAGGCGGATGATAAAAAATGGGAGCAGACCTTCCGGAGGACCCACCAGTCTGCAGCTTGGGCAATTAAAACGGCCACCTGCGCGTCATTTTTTGTTAGGACCACACTTTTATGGCTACGCCAGCTACAGGCCAGAGTCCCACTGAGGTCATTCGGATCCACCAGGACCTAAGTAAAATGGTGGTGACCACTGAATACGCGACAGATGCCACACTTCAGTCAGCCAATTTTGCCTCCAGGTCCATAGCATCCAATATCACCGCTAGGCGGATGCTGTGGCTCAATCACTGGCATGCTGATGCCAGGGTCAAATGGCGTCTTGCGACTGCACCTTACCTGGGTAACAACCTATTTGGGGAGGCCCTGGCTCCGTACCTGGTAGAAAATAAGGACAAGCGCAAGGTCATGGCTCATTTAAACAAAAAGCCCAACAAGCGTCCCACCCCATACTTTCGCAGGCAGTACTTTCGGCCAGCAGCGGGTACAACAGCCGCCCAACCCTCCCGCTCATACACTCCCAGACAGGAGGGGCCTTATGACCGTCCCTATGAAAGGCCTGGGTTTCGGCCCAGACAACAGGGCCATGCTAAGCGGCCATTTCGAGGGGCAGGATGCCCCTACAGGAAGTCCAAGTGACTCCTGCACAAGACTTCCCATCGGGGGAAGGCTAACCCACTTCTTCCACCAGTGGGAACTCACTTCCACGGACAGCTGGGTTTTACAAACCATCCAGTTTGGTCTCTCCCTAGAGTTTCTAGCCACACCCCTGGACCAATTCATTGCTTGCTCCGTTTCCAGGGACCCATTCAAACAGGGCCTCATGCAGGAGGCCATCCAACACCTTCTAGAAATTCAGGCCATAGAACCGGTGCCGTCAAGCCTCAAGGGCAGGGGGTTCTACTCCATCCTCTTTGCGGTTCCCAAAGCCTCAGGAGGGTGGAGAGCGATTTTGAACCTCAAACATCTCAACCATTACATCACTTACAAAATTTCAAGAGGCACTCCCTACAGTCCATCCTGGGGGGCATCAGACAGGGAGACTTCCTGGCGTCAATAGACCTCACGGAAGCGTACCTCCACATTCCCATTCATTCAGCACACCGACAGTTTCTAAGATTTTGCTACAGGGGCAGGCATTTCCAGGACAAGACCCTTCGTTTCGGCCTGTCCCTGGCACCCAGGGTGTTCACAAAAATCCTGGCCATATTAGACACCCAATTGCGGAAAATACCAATACGAATCCAGTTTTACCTGGACGACATACTGATTCAAGCATCCACATTCTAGGCAGTTCAGGCGGATGTGAGAAGCACCATTCAGGTCTTCAACAACAGGGCTTCTCGGTAAATTTTCAAAAAAGACACCACAAACTGCATGGTTTATCTGTCCCAAGAGCGAATAACCAGCATCAGAGACCTGGCCCGTCAGTTGCACAGGAAACACTCAGTTCCATTGGTCTTACTCTCCCAATTTTTGGGAAAGATGATCTCTTGCATAGCCATCGTTCCCCGGGCCAGACTTCACTTGCGGAACCTCCAATGGTCACTTCTCCCGTTCCAGCGGGCGAATGCCAGCGCATCCAACCGTCAGGTCAGGGTACCGGTCCACATCCGCAGGGCACTGCGCTGGTGGTTCTCACAAACGGTGACCAGAGGCTCACCTTTCAAGGAACCGGATTGCATCACAATCACAACAGACGCCAGTCTGTTCGGCTGGGGAGCCCATCTGCAGTCTCAGTATGCTCAGTGACGTTGGTCCCACGCAGATCTGAGACACAATATCAATTGGCTGGAGCTCAGAGCCATCCATTTAGCTCTATGCCAATTCAGACACTGGATCAGGGGTCGTCATGTTCTGATACTCACGGACAACGTGGCCTCCAAGGTGCATGTCAGTCGTCAGGGAGGCACCAGATCCACACTCCTCATGTCCGAGGCACAGCTCCTGGGTTCCTGGGCAGAATCCAACCTAGCCTCGATCAGGGCCGAACACATCTCGGAGGTTATGAACCGGCAAGCGGACCTTTTAAGTCGCTCCACGGTGGATCCCTTGGAGTGGGGGTTGCATCCGGATCCCTTCTCCGAGATCTCCCACAGATTCGGCCTTCCACTACTGGACCTGTTTGTGTCGTCAACCAATGCCCAACTTCCCAGGTACTATTCCTGCTATTTCCTCCCAAGGGCAGAGGGGATGGACGCCTTGTGGACTCAGTAGCCACCAGGCCTTCTTTACGCCTTCCCTCCCCTCCCACTCATACCGGCGACCATCCACAAGCTGCTCCTGGAGCAGGCGCAAGTAATCCTTGTGGCCCCTTATTGGCCACAGAGGCCATGGTTTGCTGACCCGGTGAACATTCCCCGATCTCCCCCTTGGCAGATCCCTCCTCATCGCGTGTCATTACCAGGGGACCATACAACACCCGGACCCTCAATGGTTACAGTTGACCGTCTGGCACTTGAGCACAGTATAACGACTCAAGAACTGTTTTCACCTCGAGCCATTGATATGATTCAGGCCTCTCGTCGTCCAGCGACCAATCGCATTTATAATTCCATTTGGAAAAATTTTTGCCATTGCTGTCGCGGGGGACAACTGAATATTTCCAAATTGACTGTCCCTCAGATAGTAATTACCTCTTGAAGGGCCTAGACAAAGGTCTTGCCCTGGTGACCATTCGCCGGCAGGTAGTGGCCCTTTCTACAATAATCATTTGTGCAGACTCAGTTCCCTTAGCTCACCATCCCAGGATTTGCGCCTTTATCAAGGGTGCGTGCAACACCAGGCCTCCCGTGGTACACAGGTACCCCTCGTGGGAATTGCTGCGCGTCTTTTGCGCTCTAACTAAACCACCCTTTGTACCCATAGCAACTATCCCGCTGCGGCATCTATCCCTTAAGGTGGCGTTTTTAATCGCCATTACATCGGCCAGACGTATTTCTGAACTAGCCGCCTTATCAGTCAGAAATGACCTTTGCATCTTCCACAGCGATAGGGTGGTTTTTCACCTGGACCCCACCTTTGTGCCCAAGGTGAACTCGCTTTTCCATAGAGCACAGGAAGTCATTTTACCAAATTTTTGTCCCAATTTTTCCCATGACCTGGAGCGGCAGTGGCTCATGTTGGACGTCCGCAGGGCACTGTGACGTTATATGAAGCGCACGGAGCCTTTTCGTAAGTCTGAGGCACTGTTTGTATCTTTCCGCCCGGCTTCACTGGGCCAGAAGGCTTCCGCAGGGACTATTGGCAGGTGGATCAGAGCCTGTATTGAGGAGGCGTATCAGGCCTCTTCCCTGCCGGCTCCAAGTCATCTCTCTTCCCCACTCTTCCCCACTCTCTTCCCACTCTTCCTTGTGGGGCAGAGAGGCAGCTGCTTTTGCTTGGGCAGAGCTTTTTCAAATAAGGAATTAAAACAGGAAATAAAAAGGGAGAAGGGATCTTGGCAGGAACCTTGGGAAGAATACCTGCTGAGCCCTGCTAAGTTTGTGGGGTTTCTTGTTTAATTACAAATTCACCTTTTTTTTTTAGCAGCCATCGCGCCCCTGACGGCGCGTGATAAAATCCTAAAACAAGTAAGAAAAAATCCAAAAAGTAAACTGAGACCAAAACAAAAATTTGAACAACCCAAAAAGCTGTGTTTTTTTAATAATAATTAGTATAATAATAACAGCAAACATATAATAACAAGAAATGGAGATAGATAGCCAGCAGACGGAGGGGAGCTTCCCAGTGTTTTGTATTGAGTGTCACATGTATGACTATCTGTCTGCTGGACAGAAGTCTTGGGTGTGTGATCGGTACAATGAGCTCCTGGCTCTCAGGGAACAGGTTCTTTCCCTTGAAGCCAAGGTAGCAGACCTGGAGAAGCAGAGAGTGATAGCGAGGCAGGAGAAGATCTTCAGGGATGCAGCAGGAGCGTTCCACTCCATGCTGAGCAGCTCTCCAGCTGCTTTGGAGAATGGAGATCTTGGGCAGGGAGGACATCAATCTGTGGAAGAGGGACAGGCTCCCTTAGTTGAGACCCCTTCCCTGGAGGATGTGCCCATATCCTCTTGCACCGAGGATACTTCTCTGCGGGTGGTGGGAGGGGGGCTTCTTGTAGTGGGTGATTCAATTGTTAGAAATATAGAGAGACAGGTTTGTGATGGAAGCGTTGACCGCATGGTAAACTGCCTGCCGGGT
Organism: Bothrops alternatus; assembly: GCA_034064705.1. Lineage (NCBI taxonomy): Eukaryota > Metazoa > Chordata > Lepidosauria > Squamata > Viperidae > Bothrops > Bothrops alternatus. Next base: position 1,019,574 of record JARGCV010000230.1, on the reverse strand, counting down.
GCAAAGGTTGCGGACATCACAAGGCATCTAGACAGGCTGATAGACAGTGCTGGGGTGGAGCCAACTGTTGTGGTACATGTCGGTACCAATGACATTGGGAAAGCTAAGTGGAAGGTCCTGGAAGCCAAATTTAGGTTGCTAGGTAGAAGATTAAAGTCCAGGACCCCCAAGGTTGCATTCTCAGAAATGCTACCTGTTCCACGCGCAGGGCCAGCTAGACAGGCAGAGCTCAGGAGCTTCAATGCGTGGATGAGGCAGTGGTGCCGGGAGGAAGGGTTTAGATTCATTAGGAACTGGGAAACATTTTGGGACAAGCCACACCTGTACAGAAGGGACGGGTTACATTTGAACCATAATGGGACCAGACTGTTGGCGATTAATATTAAAAAGGTTTCAGAGCAGCTTTTAAACTGATTCATAGGGGCAAGTCGACAGAAGCTGGGCAGCTTCCGGTTCGAGAAGGCACACTGCCTAATATGGAGGGTGGAAGTTATGCACACATTGGTGAGTCAACAGGAAAACTAAATTGTAATAGTCAAGCAGAAGGACATGGTAGACCATCTACAAATTCTACAACCAAATTCTACAGTCAAAATCCACAGTCAAAGTTGAAAGTGCACCAGAAAATTACATATAAATGTCTGTACACGAATGCTAGAAGCATTCGAGCAAAAATAGGGGAATTGGAATGCTTGGTGAAGGAAAATAATATTGATATTTTTTTTAAATTATTTTATTAAATCCATCAACATTATACATGAGTTCATATTAAAAAGCAATCATCATATATCCTGCAATACAACTCGTACATTCGTCTCAGTAGTAATGCAATCTTTTATGGTCCCTAACAAAAGGTCCTGAGGTAGAAATTCAGTATCCTGAGGTAGAAATTCAGTACGCTTTTCCAATATTAAAGCAATCAACATTAAATCTGGGCTCATATTAATAAGCTGTCCTCATAAGACCTGAAATACAGCTCTTATATATGGTCTATCTACATTTATACAAACAGCATTGAACATGAAATCATAGTTTGTACCAATCTTCATAGCACCTGGTATACATCACTAAGTGTTAATCTTTATAAACGGCTGGTTTGGTTAGCATTTTTCATTCCTCACATCAAACCTCAACTATACACCTGTTACCATTTATTTGATTGGTGTTTCTCTTTTCTATAGCCTATCCACAGTTTCTAGTCTATAACACATTATTCATCTCAGTATTAGTATAATCTTTTATGATCCTTAACCAAAAATCCTGAGATAAAAGTTTAATAACCTGAGGTAAATCTTGTATATGGTTTATCTACTATATCTAGTCTATCACATATTGTTCATTCACACTTCTGAATTAACTTCGTCTCAGTAATAGCGCAATCTTTTATAGTCCCTAACCAAAGATCCTGAGGTAGAAGTTTCATACCCTGAGATAGAGATTCAGTCCACTTTAACAATATTAAAGTAAACATTAGTCAGAAGATTATGTTAAGAGGCATTAGTTATAGAACATATACATTCAACATTGGGTGTTAGTTTTTGTAAACATTTGATTTGTTAACCCTTCCTCCCTCCTCCCATCGAGCCTCAGCTAAACGCCAGCTGCATTCTGTTTGATTGGTGTCTCTCTTGGATATAGTCTATCCACTGTTTCCAGTCCGTCAAAAATTGTTCATTGGTGCGATTTTTCAAGTATGCTGATATTTTTGCCATTTCCGCCAAATTTGTTACTTTCACAGTCCATTCTTCAATAGGCGGTATTTCCGGATTCTTCCAGTATTGTCCCACCAACAATCTTGCTGCTGTAATCAAGTTCAGAAATAAGGTTGTCTCTAAGGTAGTGAAATCCTTTGTGATCCCTAACAGAAAAACCTGAGGTAAAAATTCTATACGCTTTTTAAAAATGGTTTGGAGTGTCCACCATATCTTCCTCCAGAATGCTTTGATTTTTCTGCATGTCCACCATATGTGAAAGTAAGTAGCCTCCCCGTCCCCACACCTCCAGCATTTGGGCTGGGAGTCCGGGTAGATGAGTGATATTTTTTTCGGGTCTAGGTGCCATCTATAGAACATCTTGTAGAAGTTTTCCCTTAAGTGTTGCGATTTCGTGAATTCTACATTCCTCACCCAGATTTTCTCCCACGTGTCCATGGTGATAGAGTGTCCGAAGTCTTGTGCCCACCTTGTCATACAGTTCTTGACTAGCTCGGTTTCAGAGTCCATTTCTATCAGAATGCTGTACACTCGTTTGATGTGCATGATCCCCTGTTTTCTAATCTGTTCAATTAGATTCTCGTCGGTCTTGGAGAAACCCTTCTTCTTATCTTTGCGCCACCTTGATTGCAGTTGTATATATGATAGCCAGGTACCTCCTATTCCTTTGTTCGCTAGCGTTGCTTGGGGTAGCAAGAGGAACCTATTTTCTTCTCCCAGTACAAGTTCACTGTAGGGCACCACTTCTTGCCCTTGGGATGTGTTCATATCCCCTGTTGCGTGTCCGGGGATCATCCAGATGGGAATCTTATCGTGTAGGAGGTGCTTGTATTTCTTCCAGACCCATAACAATGGGATTCGTAGTGGGTTCTCCTTGAAGTTCCTGTCTGCCTTTTTGTCGTATACTAAGTATGCGTGCCAGCCGAATAGTAGACCATGCCCCTCAACATTCAGAATTCTATCATTTGTCATGTTGATCCAGTCACTCACCGCCACCAACGTCGCTGCATAGTAGTATAGCTTTAGATTAGGCATTTTGAGTCCCCCTCTCTCCCTTGCGTCTTGGATGATTTTTAGTTTCACCCTCGGTCTCTTGCCGTCCCAAATAAATCTGTTGATGCCCTTCTGCCAGTTGTCTAAGTCCGCATCCTTCTTGAGTATGGGTAGCATTTGAAAGAGAAATAAAAATCTGGGTAAGACGTTCATCTTTACTGCCGCTATCCTGCCCAGCAGGGACAGACGTAGTGATTTCCACCTTTCCAGGTCTGTTTGTATCTTATTCCACAGGACCTCATAGTTATTCTTGTATAATTTCGCATTTGTTGATTCTATCTCCACTCCTAAGTATTTGACTTTCTTGACTATTTCACAACCCGTTATTCTTTCCAGGTTCCGTTTTGCTTTGTTGTCTAGGTTTTTGACTAGCATCTTTGTTTTTGATATATTTACTTTGAAGCCTGACACCCTACCATAGTCTTCCATTATCTCCATCAATTTCCTTGCTGACTGTGCTGGTTGCGACATTGTCACCAGCAGGTCATCCGCAAAGGCACATAGTTTGTAGTCTTGCTGTTTAATCTGTATGCCCTGTATGTCTTCTGCCGCTCTTATCCTGTTCAGTAAAATTTCCAGTGTTAGGACAAATAGCAGGGGTGACAGCGGGCACCCCTGTCTCGTGCCTCTCTCTATGTTGAATGGGTCTGTTAGGTCTCCGTTCACAATGATCTGGCCTGTTTGTTTCTGGTAAATTGCCCTTATGGAGTTGACAAACTGTGCTCCCATTTTCATCTTCTGGATCAGGTTCGTCAGGAATGGCCAATTCAGTCTGTCGAAGGCTTTTTCTGCGTCCACAAACATAAGGGCGGCTGGTACCTGTTTGTGCCTGTCCAAGTACTCTATTATGTTCAACAGCTGTCTCACATTTGTTTTCATCTGGCGTCCTTGTATAAATCCCCTTTGGTCCGGGTGTGTTGTTTTTCGTAGTACAGTCATTAGTCTATCGGCCAGAATTTTTGTGAATATTTTGTAGTCCGTGTTAAGTAGTGAGATGGGTCTGTAGTTTGCGGGTTGTGTAGTATCTTTCCCCTCTTTGGGGATTAATGAAATATAGGCTGTTTTCCAGGATGGTGGAACTTGGCCTCCTTCTTGTATATTGACAAATAGCTGTCTAAGGGGTTCTAACATCTCTTCCTGGAGACACTTGTAATAAGTCGCTGTTATCCCATCCGTCCCTGGCGATTTTCCTGGTTTCAGCTGTTTGATCGCTGAGTGTATTTCCTCCTTTGTGATTGCGGCATTCAGGGCCTCTCTCTGTGTATCGGTGATTGCCTGTATCTTTTCGTTTTGTAGAAAAGTTTCTGTCTCTTTGTCCTGTGTCTTCTCCTCGGCGTATAGCTTCGAGTAGAACTCTGTGAAGGCTTTCTTAATGGTTACTTGTCGAAATTCCTCCTTGCCTTTATATTCTATCTTTTCAATTATGCGGGATTTCTGTTTCTTTCTTAGGATGTAGGCCAGCCATCGACCCGGTTTGTTGGCCTTGCAGAATGTCTTGTGTTTTGCATATTGTATGTTCCTCGCAACTTGGTCTGCCATCAACATATCAAACTGCTTTCTTAAGATCTTAATTCCTTCTTTGGTGATTTTGTCTTCTGGTCTTTTTATTAATAGCCTCTCTTTCTTGCTTATCTCCTCCTCTAGCTCTTTTCTTTTTTGTTCTTGTTGGCGTCGGTGCCTTTTATTCATGTCCATAAGAATCCCACGCATGTACGCCTTGCTGGCGTCCCAGATCATTTCTATCGGTGTTTCGTTGTTCATATTTATGCTGAAGAATTCCTTTATAGCATTTTTGCATTCCGCCACCTTTTCTCCATGTCTAAACAGGTTTTCATTAATTCTCCAGGATCTCTTCTGTCTCACTCCGTGTCTTAGTTCCATCTTCACCGGATTGTGATCTGTTAGCACTTTGGGCAGGATTTTCACCGCGTTTAGACAAACTAACAGGTCGCTTGATGTTAATATAAAGTCAATTCTGGAGAATGACTGATGTCTGTCGGAGAAAAAGGTGAATTCTTGCTCTTTGCCGTGCCGTTCCTCCAGACGTCTGTCAGTACAAGGTCTTCCTTCATGTCGAAGAAAGATTTAGGCAACTTGGAGTGCTTCTGTGGTTAGGTTTTGTTTTCTTCTTGTCTAGGGCAATCTCTATGACCCCGTTCCAATCTCCCAGAATAATACATGATTTGTAGTTGAGTTGTGTTAACTTCTTGTGTATCTTTTTGTAGAATTTTCCTTGTTGTTGATTTGGTGCATATATGCCCATCACTAGAATTTTCTTGTCATCCTGTGTCACTTCGATTGCTAGGTATCTACCCTGGGAGTCTGACTCTATTAGCTTGGCTATTACATGTTTCCTCACGTATATAACAATCCCATTCTTCTTTCGTGGCGCCGCTGCGACAAAATTTGCACCTAGTCTGTTGTTGATTAAGTATTTCTGGTCCGCTGCTCTGATGTGTGTTTCTTGGAGGCAAATTATGTCGTTTCTTCCTTGAAACAGATAATGAAATATCTTTCTCCTTTTCTGTGGAGAATTTAGTCCGATAACGTTCCATGTCAAGTAATTAGTTGCCATTGTTGGTTTCAGAATACTCTTGCAAGACCGCTTCTGTTCCATCTCTTGTGGTCTTCTTTGGTCTCGTTCCCATGGTATCCAGGTTGGTGCTCATGTTGTGTAGAGGGGTCGTTCCTTGCTGCTCCATGCGTTTGGTAGTGGATCTTAGTATTCTGCTATCTGCCGTCTGTCCTGTTTCCTTGTTGTTGTTGCTTTCTGTTCTCTGTGTTGTCGTGTCTCGAGTTGGTCCTTTCCTTTCTCTTGCTGCTGCGTCGGTCTGTATTTCTGGGTGGTTTGCTCGTTGTTCTTGGTCCCTTCCGCGTCCCAGTGGCCCTTCTGCTTCTTCTCTCATGTTGTGTTGAGGCCCACCTGCCTTCAATTCCTTTGCAAGAAATTCTCTGGCTTTCTGGACCGAGGTCAGGTAGCATCTTCTATTCTTATCGAAAAGTGACATCCCCGTTGGGGCTTCCCATCGAAATCTCATGGCACGTGATCTCAGTTCATCGACCAAAAATTGGTAGTCCTTTCTGTCTCGCAGCATCGTTGGGGGGATCTCTTTCAGTACTTTCACTTCCTGCCCCTCTATGTATAATCTCTTGTTGTAAGATGTGGCTGAGATGAGGTTCCGGAATCCCTGCGTCATAAAATGGATAACCACGTCCCTTGGCCGACGCCTGTCTGTTGCCTTCCATGTGCCCACTCTGTATATTCTGTCGAATTGCCCAACGATCTCTGTGGTGCTCTTTCCCAGAAATGTTGCCAGGGCCTCTACAAAGTTTCCAAGCAGGTCTCCTTGGGCTTCGTTTGGCTCCTCTTTCCAGCCTCTAAACCTGATCGCAGATGCCATCTGCCAGTATTGCATCATGGTGTACTGGTCTTGAGCCACCCCTTTCAGTTCTGCTATCTGTCCCTCTACATGGTTCTCCCTTTCTTCCATCTGCTTGTCCACCTTCTCTCTGATCTCCTGGAAGTTTTTCTCCATTTCCTCCCTTATGCCCTTGTAGTGTGCTTGCCTCGCCTCCTTCATTTGGACCAGGTCTGCGGTCATCGCCCTGCGCTGCTCCTCCCACTTTCTCTCCAGCTCCCTACCCTGGTCCATCAGCATTTGTTTTAATTCTTTGCAATTTTCCTACATCTTTTTTTCCATCCCATCCATCCTCACTACCAGCGTCCCTATTACTTCTTTTAAGTCTTGTAATATGTGTGCTGTTGGGCTGGCTTGTGTGCATTGGTGGGTCTGGGGATCTGCCGTTGGATGGGAGGGTGTGGGGGTGAGTAGGGTGCTTCCTGGTGGTTTAGTAGGCTGGGCATGGGAGGTTACAACTCCCATCGTTTCTGTCAGTTTGGTCTGTTTGGAGGCCATCCTGAGGTTATCTTCCTGTTGTCTTGGCACTGTGTTGGTTTCCAAATTGGACCAGACTGGATACTAGGTTGTGATCTGGCGATGATCCAGTAGTCTAGCCTTTCCGGGGGGGGCTTCAGGGTTTAGGCAGTGTAGGGGTAAGAGCCTATAGACAGGCAGTTCTGTGTTCAGGGAGCCTATGCAGTGCCTTTGCCGTGGCTTCCTCTTCACTCCCCTCTGCCAGCCTGTTCCTTCTCTTTGTTCTTTTCTGGCTCTTTCTTACCCCTCTTTCTCTGCTTTCTTGCCCAGGTCACTTTCTCCTGTCTTCTGGCAGTCTGTGTTTGCAGATCCCTTCTGCCTTTCCTTTATAGCGCTCCAGGGTGCCTTCCAGCTTTCTTCTTCCTCCCACCTTCTTCCCAGGTAATTCCTGCCCTCTTCTGAGTCCCTGGGGCTCCCTTTCTGGTGGGTCTGGGGCGCAGCGCATGGGGTAACACTCACCAGTCCCTCTGCCTGGGACTTTCCCCACCGTCTGCTTCTTTGCCGCCTCCTTCTTTTCGAAGCTGCTCTCCGCCAGCTCTACTTGCCTCCTTTGTTTTCCGGGCCTGGCTCTCTCTTCCGCTCTTCCGGCTTTCCTTTTCTTCCTTCTGCTCGTCCGGGGGTCTTTTTAAGGTCTGCAGACCCTCCCGGCGGCTCTTGCTGTTCTCACCGGCTTCTTCTTCTCCCCACTTGTGTCGGTTTTCTCCAGCAGCGCGGCAGCGCAGCGCAGCCTCTTCGGGCCTGCCGGCCAGCCGGCCGGCCGCCATCGGCTTCCTCCGCCTGCTCCGCGTCTCTCTCGGACCCTTCGGGGATTTTTTTTTCCCTTGCCCGATCGAGCCGAGGGCCTTCTTCTGTCTTCTCCTCTCCTCCGGCGTCTTTTTCTCGCGGCTAACCGGTAATTTTTAAAGTTTTTAAAAAAGCCGCGTACCAGAGCTTTCCTAGAGTGGCTCCGGTCCGCGTGACCGGAACCGGAAGTCATAATATTGATATTATCGGCATAACAGAAACCTAGTGGACAGATGAAAACCAATGGGACACAAGGATTCCAGGTTACAAATTGTATAGGATGGACAGGAGAGGGAGAAATGGTGGTGGCATGGCCTTGTACATAAATGAGGAGTTAGAATCTCATGAACTCGAAATTCAAGAAAATTCAAACTCACCCACAGAAACATTGTGGATAAAAATCCCAGGACAGGAAACTAATCTGACGTTAGGGATCTGCTATCGCCCTCCCAACCAAACTCCAGAGGTAGATTGCCATTTGGAAAATGAATTCAAGGAGGCCTCAAAAAGAAATAGGGTAGTCATAATGGGGGACTTCAACTATTCCCAAATAGATTGGGTAAATTCTTGTTCTACACATGAAAGAGAGACAAGGTTCCTCGACATGTTAGCCGATTATTCCCTTGAGCAGATGGTCATGGAACCTACCAGGGGAAAGGGGATCCTGGACTTGGTTCTAACTAACGCACAGGATTTGGTTCATGATGTCCTTGTAACCGAGCCCATAGGAACCAGCGATCACAACACAATAACCTTCAACTTAACCATGGATAGCAAATTGTCAGTGAAAACTAACACAGAGACCTTAAACTTTCACAGAGGGAATTTTGACAAAATGAGGAAAATAGTAAAGAAGAAACTAAAAGGAACAGTAAAAAAAGTCAAATCCCTCCAAAATGCTTGGAAACTGTTTAAAAATACGTTACAGCAGGCTCAAATAAAATGCATTCCTAAAAGAAGAAAGAGGATTGGAAAGTCCAAGAGGATACCAGTATGGCTTACGAATGAGGTAAAGGAGGTTATTGGAAAGAAGAAAAACTCATTTAAGAAATGGAAGGCTCTTCCTACCGAGGAGAACAGGAGGGATCACAAACTCTGGCAGACCAAATGCAAGGTGATAGTCATGAAAGCCAAGAGAGACTTTGAGGAGCATATAGCCAAGAATATTAAAAATTATAACAAAACCTTTTTAAAGTACATCAGAAGCAGGAACCCAACCAGAAAATCAGTTGGGCCACTTGATGACAATGGTCAGAAGGGGATAATCAGAGAAGACAAGGAGATTGCTGAGAGGCTAAATGACTTCTTTGCCTCCGTTTTCACTGAGGAGGATAGAGAACATTTGCCTGCCACTGAATTAGTTTTCCCAGGGAGGGAAATAGAAGAATTAAACCTGATAGAGATAAACAAGGAAGATGTTCTTGCATGCCTTTCTAAACTAAACGTCAACAAATCGCCGGGTCCAGATGGCATCCACCCTAGAATTCTCAAGGAACTCAAGTGTGAAATTGCTGAACTTCTAGCTAAAATATATAATCTTTCTCTAAGATCAGGCACTGTACCGGAGGATTGGAGGGAAGCAAATATAACCCCGATCTTCAAGAAAGGATCCAGAGGTGATCCAGGAAACTATAGACCAGTCTGTCTAACCTCAGTTCCAGGCAAACTGATGGAAACCATTATTAAAGATAAAATTACAGGGCACATAGAAAAACAGGCATTGCTGAAAGAAAATCAACATGGTTTCTGCAAAGGCAAATCATGTCTTACTAACTTGTTAGAATTCTTTGAGGGTGTAAATAAATACATAGATAAAGGGGCCCCAGTTGATATTGTATATCTTGACTTTCAAAAGGCTTTTGACAAAGTTCCTCACCAAAGGCTCCTAAAAAAGCTCTCCAGCCACGGAATTAGAGGACAGGTCTTGTCCTGGATTGGTAACTGGCTAAATTGTAGGAAGCAAAGGGTGGCAATAAATGGACAATTCTCCGGATGGAAAGAAGTGAGAAGTGGTGTACCCCAAGGTTCAGTTTTGGGACCTTTACTTTTCAATTTATTCATCAATGATCTGGATGTAGAAGTTAATAGTGAGGTAGCCAAGTTTGCTGATGACACTAAATTGTTCCGGGTTGTGAAAAGTGAAACTGATTGTCGGGAGCTCCAGAAGGATCTCTCGAAACTGTGTGAGTGGGCAACAAAGTGGCAAATGCATTTTAACCTAAACAAGTGCAAAGTTATGCACATCGGGGCAAAGAACCCCAATTATACTTACCAAGTGATGGGGACCAAACTTTCTGAGACAACCCAAGAAAGGGATCTTGGGGTTTTTTTGGTGTACAGCTCGATGAAGATGTCAACCCAATGTGCAGCAGCAGTAAAAAAAAGCAAATTCCATGCTTGGCATGATTAGGAAGGGAATCGAAAATAAGTCAGCAAGTGTTGTATTGCCTCTGTACAAATCGATGGTGAGACCACACTTGGAATACTGTGTACAGTTCTGGTCACCGCACCTCAAGAAGGATATAATGGAACTGGAAAAGGTGCAAAGAAGGGCAACAAGAATGATCAAGGAAATGGAGCGCCTCCCTTATGAAACCAGATTGCAACGCCTTGGTCTCTTCAGCCTTGAAAGACGGCGTTTAAGGGGTGACTTGATCGAAGTGTATAAAAGCATGCATGGGATAGAAAAGGTGGATAGAGAAAAATTCTTTTCTCTATCACACAATACCAGGACAAGGGGGCACTCCCTAAAGCTCATAGCTAAGAAAGTGAGGACAAATAAAGGGAAATATTTCTTCACCCAGAGGGTCGTTGATTTATGGAATTCACTTCCAGAAGGGGTCGTGACAGCTGTCAGCCTTGACAGCTTCAAGGCAGGGCTAGATAGATTCATGGATGCCAAGTGTATCGGTGGTTATTAAAACGGATGTCCATGTGCCGCCTCTATGTTGGTTGAGGCAGGCAGGATTCCCTTGAGTACCATTTGTTGGGGGTCAAGGGAAAGGGAGGGTTTTGCCTTCTCTTTCTGCTCAAGATCCCCATGTACAATTGGTGGGCCACTGGGTGACACAGAATGCTGAACTCGATGGGCTTTGGCCTGATTCAGCATGGCTCTTCTTATGTTCTTATGTTCTCTGCCCATTCCACTCGCAGCTCTGCGTCCTCTGCGGCATGGGCCACTCAGGCGTCCATCGTGGAGATTTGCAGGGCTGAGACATGGTCCTCGCCCTCCCCGTTTGTTCGCCATCACAGAATTGACCGCTTTGCTTCAGCGGACACCTTCGGTCGGCAGGTCCTTCAGTGGGTGGCCTCCAGGGACACTATTCCGGCCTTCTCTGTTTCCCACCCAACGGGACAGTGAGGCTTTGATATATCCCATTGGTGGATTCTCCATCTCCTGTACTGGAGAAGGGGCGTTGTCTTACCTGAACGCCTTTTCTCAGTACGGAGATGGAAATCCACACCCACCCTTTAGGTCAGTTAGGCCTTATTTAAGGGTTTGAGAGCCAACACCTCGTCCACCTTCAGCCACTTCGCCCTCGTTAAGACTGGATCTCCTAGCAAGAGGGGGCGTGTCAAGTTTGGCTACTTGGTCTCAAGAGCAGGCAGACTAAGAAAACCCATTGGTGGATTGTCCATCTCCGTACTGAGAAAAGGCATTCAGGTAAGACAACGCCCCATCTCTGTCTGTTGTTGACTGATTTGTCTAAATGTCAGGCTTCCAAGAATTATCTAGCATTTCTGGACTTGGCTTCGTCTAGAAGGATATTCACAGTTTCCCAATTGAAGCTATAGTTAAATCTGACTATATGTTGTGTAATTAAAGAGTTTGCATCATGTTTTCTGACCTAGTTGGTGTTCTAAGATACATTTTGCTAGTCTTCCATCTCTTTGTCCTACATAGTTGCTGTTATAGTCCCTTTACATTGTATCTTGTAAACAATTCCTATTTTTTTCTTCTATTGGTAGAATATCTATCATTGTGCAAATGCAGCAGTTGCTTTAGTTTAGCTAGATTATAAATGAGGAACAATAAAGAATACTACTCAGACGTAACTCCATGTGTCTTGGGGGGGGCTGACATAGATTAAGCCAATGTAGAAAACTTTTGTTTTAGTGTATATGATCACACATCTCAGCATCATAACTTCAGATAGTTAAATAACAGAACTTTCATTAGTATAAATGGTATAAACTATTTGATAATAATGATTGCATTTGGTAATAGATTTAACCATCAACAAACCACTTAGAAGTGATGCAAAGTGGTGTGCATTAAAGTGATACATTAGAACTCAAGATTTAAATATCCTTTGTCCAACACAGCTATGAAATTTTCAGTGGTGTCTGTGGACTTGTCACTCTAACACAGGCATGTCAGACTTGCGACATCACGTGATGTCGTATGACATCACGGAGCTTTTTCGCCATTGCCAGCAATGGGGTGGGCACGGCTCCGGTATGATGAAACTGGCCCGCAGGCCAGCAGTTTGACACCCCTGCTCTAACATGTTTCACAGGTTTGATGCTAAAGAAATATCTTGTAAAGGGATAATTTTTATGCAGTACTTCATCAAAATGTGGCTCTTATATTTAAGAAATATATAACTACATGGAAAATAGAGGTGTTTATGCCCTTATCTGGCCTTTCCACGGCAAGTTTTTATTTTTATTTTATTTTCCCCAATGGCTGCATTTTTTTGTACCATCTTTTTGATGACTGGGTGAAACAGAAACCACAAGAATGTTTGTTCTGCCATTTTATATTCAAGAACCCTTGGCATCTTTTGCTGTAAACTTTCTATATTAGGTCACTTTGTCTTTACCCAAGCTAAAGAGATCCTCTTTTCACTCTTGTGGTCTTTTGACCTTATGGCGTCCTTTCCCAACCTGATGCCTTTCTGCTAATGCTGGGTTCCAGTTCTGAACATCATCAGTTTTGGTGGCAGCGGATGGGAAGATGATGGATTCCCATAGTCTGCAATAGGCCAGGACAGGACAGCTGTTCTAGAGAGCAGTTTGCAACCTTGACAACTTTAAGACTTGTGGACTTCAGCTCCCAGAATTCCTAAAGTTGTCAAGGTTGCAGACCCCTTGTAAGGACCCACCCTACTTTGCATCTTAAGAAGACAGAACTCTTGGAATATTTCTTCCAACAGGCATCCTTTATTAAGAGAAAATGGTTGCAGGCGTTCTAGACAGGACCTGGGGCCCAAGCCCTGCGGTTGAAGGTTTTAGGGGGTCCCCAGCAGCCCCACCCCACCCCACCATCTTTCCAGTGACAATCCCAGGCGTTACATTTCCACCCCCCTTTTCCTCACTGCTGGTGGAAGGGAGACTTCAGAGAGGAGTAGATGAAAGCTGATGGCCCCATTGTTATGTTTTAGTCCTTTTGGTGGTATCCACATGGAAGTGAGGGCCATAAAACCCCTTTGTTCACCCCCCCTTCCCCTTCATCGTATGACAGAATCCAGAGAGGGCAGAAATGGGGTTTTCCATAGTCGATAACTAGAGATGAAATATAATTGGATTCTGACACCCCTGTTCTAGAGCATTGGTCCCCACTTGGTTGACATCCAAAACTATAAGATCAAACTGCCCAGGCAGTGAAATTGCAAGCCCCTCCCAGATATTAATTCCCACCCAAGGTGATGGATTCAAAACCAGGTGACCATGAGTTCTAGTCCTTATGTAGGCATTGAAGTCAGCTTTGTGACTTTTTGTCAATCAGTTACTTTCTCAACCTAATCCCCTTATAGCTTGTGATTGTGTGGAAAACAGGAAAAGCAAGAATTATGTACACACTCCCTTAAGTTTTTTTTTTAAAAAAGATGGGGCATAAATCTAATAAAACAAATACTTTACTAAAATTAATAGTGTCATTCAGGGGCAGAGTTTATTAAGGGAGAATTGTGTACTTGTTCAGTTCCAGAATGAAAAGCTTTGGAGTGTGGAGTCTTTAGTTCTGAATACATATCTTTTATACTAGGCTCTGCTTGGTAGATTTCCACATGATAATAACTTAAAAGTAAAAAAGGAATGCACAGAATTTACAACAAAGTGACAACACTAGTGACCTTCTCTGGGCATGATCCAGTACAATTATTTTAATTTGTGAAAATGTAATTCCACATTCTGGATAATAATTTCATTGATATTAGACTCTCTATTTTTAGTATAATTCCACTGTCAATTTTCCACTCATAAAAAAAATCAGTTACACCCTTTCCTGGTCTGTTTGACTCTTCAACTTCCTGATACTGGAAATAAGATATTTTGAATGCTAACAGGATGCAACATAGTAACAACTTCTTGTTTGCTAAATTGAAAGAAAGGCAGTAATTGAAGCCATGATAACGGAAGTTGTGTAAATGAAATTAACTTTACAATAAATTGGATCACTGTGCAAACCTATAATACAATATAGGAAGCCTAATCAATTTTTTGTTGTTTATTTTTAATGCAAGGTGGACTTAAGGCATGGGAACTCAAGATTTCCGTATAGAATCCAGGTTGCTACAAACTATCTACTTCTGTTTACAGACCAGTCATATACTGACACTAAAAAACCAAATGTGCAGAAGCATTTGCCATTTAAGGTAACAGTGCCCTGGTAGGATATTATGGATATTGATTAATCTTTTGTTAAATACTCTTCCATATTTCTGCCTGCCCAGCTCTGATCTTGCCAAGCAGTTTTGGTGCATGCCTGAAAAGCCGCATTGAAAACTGTCCACAATATCATGATTATCAAAGACATTGTGGATAGGCATAGTGGTGGATAACTCATAGCTGACCTCCCTGTTTATGATAAATTTTTCTGGAGAAAGATAGCACCTATGCCAGAGAAGCCAGTCAAAAGGAATTTTATCAGAAGGACTTCCATAGGTACATATCCAAATAGGAATCGTTGGATATCTACTGTGGCTCATAGATCCTCATAATCACTGCCAGTTCCTGGAGATTCCTGGCAATTTGTTTGTGAACTAGCATCATTTGAAGCTAGAAGGAACAACAGTAGCCTTCTTCTCATTCTCTTCTATGGTTATTCTGATCATGCAGAAAGAGTATAATCTAAACAAGGCAACAGGCAGGGAAGGATGGATCTCCTGAGTATAGATTGACCAAGAATCTCTAAAATTTGCAACTGAGCTTATTTGTGGCATCTATTATTTCATGATCAGAGTAATTATTTCTATTAAAATATTCATTATTGAGCCTAACCCCCTGATGAAGTATTTCTCTACAAACAATTCATTGGCAATATGCATATTTCTATAAAGTTTGTCTCAATATTTGGGATGAAAAAGCCTTGATTACAAAAGCTGGGTGCAGTCCTAGCACACTTAAATAATTTCATCTGTAAAAGCACCCATCACTTACCACAGCAAGGATGGATGTTCTTGGCTGAGTCCAAGGTTTGGCCACAATGTAATGAGCGATGTCCATCAATAGAAGGCAAGTCTGTGGGAACGATGCCTCTTACATGCTGTTACTTGAAGCATTTTCATGACATGCTGAATTCTACAGGCTCAACTGAAAATGACACAGGAAACCTACATAATCATTGGGAATGAAGAAACCATGTGTGTGTCATCCTCATTGCCAAACAGATGAAATGTTGAGCAAGTTTAAGAGGAAGATAACTTGCTACAAAATAAGACAGCACTTATTATATATTTTATCCCCATCTGGAATGAAATGGGCAATAAAATACATTTAAATGGATGTAAATATAGAAGTTGATGTTTCTGATCCAAGGAGCTACGGGATCAGCACAGATGAGTATGATATGTGTGAAACTGAACGGAGTTTGGATTTGCTTTAACTTATTTAGGATGAATGCAGTGTGTAAAACTGAATTTAAATTCTGAATCATCGAAGGCTTAGTCGGATCATAGTAGACTTGATCATCTTGTGCATTTTGGCAGTTGTTAGTTGCATCATGAGAGCAGCTTAGATGTAATTGTTAAAACATCAGGCTAGAACTAGGAGACCATGAGTTGTAGTCCTGCATTAAGCACAAAGGCAGCTGGTTGACCTTCAGCCAATCACTTTTTCTTAGCCCTAGAAAGGAGGCAATAGCAAACCACCTTTGAAAAACCTTGCCAAGAAAACTTCAGGGACTTTCCCAGCCAGTCTCCGAGAATTGTACACAATTCAACAGAAGAAAGAAAACATACACCACATTAGTTTATCTAAAAATTATTTGCACAGAAAGCTATGATGTCAGCTACGTGATGTATAAAAAAATAAAATGGGTGTAATGCAGTTGCCTGGGTTCAGCTTGATAGAAAATCAGGAATAGCCCTATCATTTGGCAAAAAGAAGGAAGTCACCTCAAATGGCATTTACTTAGAAAAAAGGGCTGTGCTCTCTAAGCATATTCCATCACTGATGTTACACACACACAAATCACATGGTCCTTCCATTGAACTTTTTGCACATATGAGTGGGAAATGCACCATTGATTTGTCCTGGCAGGCAACAGAGGTGTGACCCAGCCCTGTTTCAAGGCAGCTTTATCAGGTCCTTTCCTGTATTGAATGCAAGTGGAGTTAGATTTTTTTTCCTTTTGAAAATATTAACAGTTTAGGCAGGGTTTCATTTCTCCCCTCCATTATACATGAATAATTGATCCATCCTTTTAGGGATGCACAGGTAAAGATCCCAGGACTATAGGCAGACCTTTTAAAAATCAGCTCCCTTGCTTGGAAGAAAGCTAGGTTCTCTGTCTTGTTGGAGAGTTCTCCAACTTCCAGACAATCATGAATGAGACATAAAAGATTCAATTTAAAAGAGGGACAAGGCAGATACTCCGGTTTTGTGATAGCAACTACTGATGACTTTGTTACACAGAATATTTTTCATGCTTCTGCTGTCACAAAGCATCAAACATAAGAGCAGAAAGATTGATAGTAGATTGTGAAAATCCAGGTTATGATTCCATTAGGCACATCAGAAAAGGAGATAATCAATACAAGAAAACAGCAAGCAAAAGGCAGCCTTGAAAGGATAGGATTTCAAGGTTTATTTAACAGTATAGATCCAAGCCATTTATCACCTGCTCCCATACAATCTATCCTGCAGTCTCAGCTCATTAGGATGACACAGTTCACGGATCCCACTAAGGAAAGGCTTGAAATCCATAGCCAAGTTGGCTTTATGCATGGAAGGGCCCATATTATGAGATTAATTGCCACTGAAGTCAGCTGCTTCATTGTTATAATTTGTTTCCCAAAGCCTTTAAATTATATTTGGTTAGGGTTTTTTCTGAAAATGTGTCATGGATGTTTTATTATACAGTTATAAGGATTTGGCTTTTCTCCCATGCATTGGGCCAGGATGGTAATTTAATTTATTCTGTTAACATAGGGAGCGTTCGTTATCAATGAATAATAAGTGCCAGTTCCAGTTATGCAGGAAGTGGGTGGCATGTAACATTTCCAATCAAAGAAAAATTTAACATCCAGGGGTTTATGCTAGAGAGGTCCATAGGATGGGGCTGAATGTTGACCCCCTTATGAGATGGGTAAATAGCCCACTGCCTCCCTTGGCAGAGGTTGGCTGGAGAATAGACAAGTAAGGCTTCCCTCAGCTGTTTCTCTCAAACGTCTCGGCTCTGCCTTTCATACTGGAAAACACACCCCTGCTGAGGTTCAGGTGCCATCACTCTACCAAAATGTGTGATTCTGAGTCTGGAATATGCCATCTCCTCTAACTTTCAGGTACCAAAGTATGGTACTTGATGACTTGCCAGAGGTGGGACATCCAAGAGTGAAGCGTGTCATTTAATTACACCCCTTCCCTGCTTCTTCCACTCATATTATTTGAAATATGCCAATATAACAAGAAGAGAGTAAGTACAAAGAGATACAAATACAAAGAAATGCAGAGATCCTGATCGGTTCCAAAATAAAATTAAAATGGACTTACCTCCGTTTGTGGTTTATAAATTAATCCCTCTACCCTAGCAGATTATGGGAGACGAGGTTCTTCTCTATGAAGTAAATTTCTTCTCATGTTTCTGTCCTGGAAGTCCAGATTATTTCAGTGTGGTTTCTTCAGAAGTGTTGACTGTGATTATTTTTACTCTTCTGGAGAAAAAAGTTTTGGGAGAACACTAAGATTATCATACTGTATTACGTCTGGAAGGAGGAGTCCATTGTAATACCACATGCCACAGAAGTGTTGGGAAATCCCAAAGGTTGCATGTCTGTCTCTGTGTGTGTGCGTGTGTGCGCGCGCACGCGCATGATATATACATTCTGCAATTATTTGAACTTATTTCTCAACAGTAGTAGCAGGAAGCAGAAGCTATGAGTGAACAAGGTGTGGTCGGTCTCTTAGATGAATGAGTCAAATTCATAAAACAGTTTAACCTAATTTTTGCCACATACTTATCCAGGCAATAGCCTGATCTCCCAGCTAGGTGCATGTAATAGAAATACAGAGGAAAATATCTGGTTGCAGAAAATGATTCTGTGAAATTTGCGCTGTATTCTGTCGACTTTTATTTATTTGTATGGGTATATATATGTTTACACAGCCTTTAAAAACCTTAGCTGTCGTTCTGCATGTACTAATGTTTGTCAAATGTTAAAGAACTGCTAACCAACATCTGAAACTCCAGCTTAGATATTCTCAAGAAGAGTGGCAGCCTGAATATTTACTGTCTGAGATAAGTGAGTACTAGTGTAATGGGGAGTGGGCAGATATAGCGAAGTTCAGGAAATGAGAAGCAACTGGTAGGGAATTGCCATGAGAAGCAAGGAAATAAATTGAATCCTAGGAACCTGGTTGTCTAGGGTTTATAATTACCTAAAGGCAGAACAGTGGGAAGAGGGGAAAGTAAGCAAGCAGGAAATAACATAATTGGTTCATAGGGTGAGATAAAAGAGTTTATTAGCAGATAAAATGGATCTTTCAAAGAAATGGAGATAATTTCCCATTGCTGGAGAAAATTGTTAGGAACCCTGGACCTGAAGGAGAACTGGATCAGTACTGGATGAAGTAAAACCAGACAAGAAGACCTAATGATGAAGCTATGCTTAAATATTTTGGATATATAATTCAAGGGCAAGGATAATTTGGAGAAGACTCAGATACTCTGGAAAATCCAAGGGAATCAAAAAAGAGGTTACAAAGATTCAAAGGAACAATTGCTGGCATATAGTATGTCCTGCCAAAATTTTGTCAGCTGGGCCATGAAGAATCAGAAGTGTCTGAACAACATGGCCCTCTGGATTTTTGCAGTCCAATATGAAAATTAGTTCTCTCACAGGGTCAAAAGTAAACAACTCTACCACAAGAGATGGATGGAAATTGTATCTTCTGCCCCAAAGAAATTTACTTCTAGCTCTTTTCATAGAAGGGGGCATGGTATAAACAAAAGATTTGTTATAAACTTCTCAGTAGAGAATTTTTGCATTCCAAGCTTTTTAGTTAAAGCAGTTCAGTTTCAATATTTGGAGGCTGGAAGGCATGACTGGAGACAGAAATCATGTTTGGGACTTGTTTATAATGGTTTTTAAGCTTATCTGGATTTCATTGTTTTTCCTGATGCGTACTAATGAGTTGTGTTTTTCAACTTAGCCTAACTGATACTATAGATAATAAGGAAGTTTTGTCCAAAAAAAGGGCAAAAGATACACTAACCAGATACATTCAATAGGTTTGGACTGCAAATATCTAGATGACCACGATATCGTAGCAAAGGATTTTCTGTATTAGTTTGTATCTATTCAGGGGCCTTTAGTTTTTTGTTGCCCAGATCTGTTCGTCTAATTAATATATAATCTTAGCTCTAGATATTTTTCACTAATCAGAAGTAGTTTTCATGAACTACAGTAAAAGGCTAGAGATTCCTAACATAAACATTGCTCTTCCTAGGAATGCTTTTCAGGAGAAATTATATATTTTTAGTATCTGTTGCTCTGTGTGGGCTGGTTTACAGAAATATGACTTTGATTTCCTTTCTTGGAAATTACCATAAATTCTGACTTTGACTCATTCCATGTTCATTTATTAGCTGTCTTTGTGACTAGCTGCCTATGTTTTCATACTCATTGGTCAATTTATCAGAACTCTTAACAGAATCCATGGAATAAGCCAATATGATATTGGGATTTGCCAGCATTACAGTTCTGTGAAGGGGCCTTTTTATAGCATGGGTGGAGAAGATGTGACCTTCCAGATAGGCTCAAAGATCTCTATCTTTGGGCTTTAGGGAAGAAACAGAATTCTGAATCCACCTATGGGTATTCACTGTCTCCTGCCCAATCAGAAGACTAGGTCCGAAATTTAGCTCCGCCTCCTGGCTTCCTTCCCCAGTTTTTTCCTAGTCTGAAGCCCAAAAAACAGCTCTTCTCGGTAGCTCCGTAGAAAGAAGGCTTTTCCGCTTAAATAGGACTGGTAAAGTATATTCTCTACAGGAATTTTAGATAAAAATTGGACAGACGAAATTTAGGGAAGATTTACCTTTTTTGGGATATTTGGACGCTTTTTCGGTCCACTCCTTCCTCCTCCCCGTCGGGAGCGCGAGGGTGACCGCCCAGGGAGAGAGACAGGGAGCCGCAAAGGGAACATCTCTGGACTCCCGACTGAGCCCGGAAAGCGGACAGGAACCCCACCGGATTGCAGGCTTCGAGGAAGAGGACGTCGCCGGAGGTCGTCGACCAGATCGTCGCAGGAAATAGCGGGGGACCGCTATGACTAATCGCAAGTGGGGTCTTTTGGAAGCGGGGAGGAGGCCGCCGGATCACCGGGCCGGTGGCGAGAGGCGGGAGCCGTCCGTGGTCCAACGGGTAGACCGGGGCCGGTTGAAAGCAACCACCGCGTGGTCGGGAGCACAGAGCTCCGACCAAAAAATGGGTGCGGTGGCCATTTTGGAAAGGGGGAGGTCCCGGCTACTGGCGCGAATCGCCATTTTGCAAAGGGGGCGTCGCCGGACAGTCCACGCCGCCTGATTGGGTTTCGTCGCTAGGGCGCGAAAATCCTTGCAAGAGAAGAGGGCGGGCAAGTCCCTTTGTTTTCCTCCCGTCGGGCCTGGGCCTAGGGAGACAGGCGGCCACCGGCTGGCAGAGGTGAAGGGATTCACCGGCCTAAGTAATAAACGAGTAATCGAGAGCCGGTGGTCGGAGAGAGTGTGCGTTCGGAGGTGTGTGTGGGCACTGGAAATTTATTAACAGCTCTAGAAGGGACGGCCAAGCCAGACGGACTCGTGGGAGGACCTACGGGCCGCGTCCACACCACGGTCGAGCAAGAGTAGGGATACACTCCCTCTAGCGCTGCCGACCCCTGCCGGGCCTGCCAGCTACCGGGACAAGGCCCTAGTCAGAGCAAGGCCATGGCAGATGGCACCTCGGCCCAAGGCTCAGCGCCTCCCCCGTCGCCTCCTCGCAGACCGGAAGAACCGGGGGGGGCAAGAAGAAGGCCAAGACGAAGCATCTAACTGAGCCTTCAAAGGCAGCTGAGCGTCAGGCCATGAGGAGGCACCAGGCCTTGGAGAAGGAGTTTGCCAAGGCCCAGAGGAGCAGAGCCAGCGGAACAGAGAGAACAGATCTGGCTCTCATGGAGACTCCAAGTGCCTTTGGGCCCTCGGGATCCACCGGACAGGGACCCAGGGAATGGCTTCCAAGGGGGGAGACGGAAGGAGAGTTGTCCCCCATCTCGGAGACGTCATCACCAGCACACTTGGAACCCACAACCAGCCAGGAGACTGGACGTAGAGGTAGGAAACGAACGAGGTCTGGTAAGTGGTCATCCCAGCTTCATTCCATTTTGCAGGAAGCCCTGGAACATCTCCGGCCCTCGAGGAGTGAGTCGCCTCCTCACAAGGCGCACACACCACGGAGACATGCTCCCCGGGGGGGGGGACAAGGTAGTGTTCCACGACTCTGACGTATCTGAAGCTTCTTCACAGGTGGCAGACGAGGAGCTGGAGGAATGGGAAGAAGAGGGAGCCCCTCTGTCAGAGAATGAGGAGACAGAGCAGCAAACGACTCAGGTTTCAGGTCTATTTGACCACACCCTTTTTAACTCCCTCTTACTAAAAACATGCTCCGCACTCGATCTGCCAGCTAAGACGAGAGAGACCAGACCACCGTCCTCAGAGGAGGAGGACGCTAAGGACCCCCTGATGTCCTCACCAGTGTCGGAGGTCATACAGGTTCCTTGTACAAAGGTCTTTAGGTCATCGGTAAGGTCCCAGTGGACAAACTTGGGTGCTATCCCTTCACCAAATGGCATTGAGAAGAAGATGTTTAATGTATGCAGCCGCCTGGGATCTCTTATAGAGGTACCACAGGTGGACGCACCACTAATTTCTCTCTTTTCTTCCTCAGCCATTCCAGGTGACATGTCAGAGGCAATGAGGGCGGAGGAGAAGAAGGTAGAACTCTCCCTCCGCAGAGTACACCACTCATCGGCCTGGGCCATTAGGGCCTCGTCCACGGCATCTGTTTTTTCCAGGGCCGCAATTAGGTGGCTGCGGGAACTCCAGGCAAGCGTTCCTGCAGAACAGGTACGCATACAGCAGACGCTGACCAAGCTGCGCATGACAGCAGAGTTCACGGCGGACGCCACAATGTTTGCTTCACGATACGCGGCCAGAGCCATCGCAGATACAGTAGCAGTCAGGAGACTCACATGGCTTAAAAATTGGAAGACAGACCTGAAGTCAAAATGGCGACTGGCCACATCTAAGTATTCAGGATCGAAGCTATTTGGAGCGATCCTGGATCCTTACGTGATTGAGGACAAGACCAAAAGAAAGGTGTTAGCACACCCCTCAAAAAAGACAGATAGGGCAGGCCAGGAGTTCCGTAGACAGGCTCCCCGCCAGAACGGGAGCGGGGAATGGAGACAGCCCTTTCAAGGGGGACGGTCCTGGGAGGGGCCCAGAACTCCGCGCACCTTCCCGTACAGACAGGAGCGCGGCCAGGACCGTCCAGCCTCTGGCAGGGGCCAACCCTCCAAACGCCCCTTTAAAGGGGGGGGAGGCCGACCCTACAGACGCTTCAAGTGACGCCTGGGGCAGTCCCATCGGGGGCCGTCTGGCGTTGTTCAGCGAAGCATGGCAGACGACCACGACGGATGCCTGGGTCAGGGAGACAGTGGCCCAGGGCCTAGTGATAGAATTCTACTCCACTCCTCGGGATCACTTCATAAGGTGCCCGTTGTCACGCAACAAGGCCAAGGTGGGCCTTCTAGATCAGGCCATAAGGCACCTGGAGGAAATAAGGGCGATAGAGCCGGTTCCTCCAGGGCAGGAGGGACGGGGGTTTTACTCCATCCTCTTCCTGGTACCAAAGTCATCCGGGGATTGGAGGGCCATTCTAGATCTCAAACGTCTCAATCACTATGTAGTGTACAGGAAGTTCAAGATGCAGTCCCTCAGGTCCATCCTGGCCAGCATTCGAAGAGGGTACCTGCTGTCATCCATAGACCTCACAGAGGCCTACTTACACATCCCGATAAGGTTGGAACACAGAAGGTTCCTCAGATTCTGTTACAGGGAACGACACTACCAGTACAGGGCCCTACCATTCGGCCTGTCCTCGGCACCCCGAGTGTTCACGAAGATCCTGGCAGCATTGGGAGCGCATCTACGCATGATACCGGTAAGAGTCCAATGCTATTTGGACGACATCCTGATCCTGTCGGGCTCTCACCAGGCAGCCCTGTCAGACATTCGGATCACCATAGACACCCTCCAGACTCATGGCTTCTCAGTAAACCACAAGAAAAGCCAGCTCACACCATCAAGGAGGCTCCTACACCTGGGGGCCATCATAGACTCAGAACAGGGCATGGTTTATCTTTCACAGGAGCGGCGGGAGAGTCTGAGGAAGCTAGCGCTTCTGGTAACACAGAGAAGGATGGTCTCCATAGTACAGCTCTCTCAGCTCCTGGGAAAGATGATTTCATGCCTGGGAATTGTTCCGTGGGCAAGGCTCCACTCCAGAAGTCTCCAATGGCTTCTGCTCCCCTACCAAAGACAGAACCAGAGCGCTTTGCTCAAGAGAGTCAGGGTTCCACCCCAGGTCATAGCATCCCTCAGATGGTGGAGGTCAGGCGCCCTAAGAAGGGGCACCCCGCTCAGGGAACCCGACAGGATCACAGTCACGACCGACGCAAGCCTGTTCGGGTGGGGGGCCCACTCCATGGACAAGATAGCCCAGGGGAGGTGGAGCACAGAGGACTTACGTCACAGGATCAGTTGGCTCGAGCTGAGGGCCATACACCTGGCCCTGCGCAAATTCTCAACCCACTTGTCAGGGAGGCACGTGCTAGTCCTGACGGACAACGTAACAGCAAAAGCACACGTAAACAAGCAGGGCGGGACCAGGTCAGCGGCTCTCATGCGGGAGGCCAGGGAGCTGGGCCTTTGGGCAGAACAGCATCTGGCCTCGCTCAGGGCAGAACACATATCGGGGGAGGCAAACCAGCAGGCGGACTCCCTCAGCAGAACCACGGTAGACCACGCGGAGTGGAGGCTAGCCCCGGAACTGTTCGAGGCAATCTCGGACAGGTTCGGCCGGCCTTGCCTGGACCTCTTCGCGTCTCCAGCAAACACTCAAACTCAGCGTTTCTTTTCCAGGTTCCAGACGCCGGGAGCGGAGGGGACGGACGCACTCAGATGCAGGTGGCCCCAAGGGCTTCTGTATGCCTTCCCTCCTCCACCCCTAATACAGGCGACAATCCGCAAACTGATTCTGGAACAGGCGGAGGTGATACTAATTGCTCCTTACTGGCCGAGACGTCCATGGTTCGCAGACCTGGTAGACCTATCACTCTCACCAGTGTGGAGACCCCCTCCGAGCCAGGTATCTCTGAGCCAAGGGAAACTCCAACACCCAGATCCACAATGGCTCCAACTAGCCGCCTGGCACTTGAGCGGGAGGGTCTGAGTAGGCAGGCCTTCTCAGAGGAGGTCATTTCGGTCATCCAGGATGCCCGCCGACCCTCCACCAACAGGATCTATGACGCCACCTGCAGGAATTTCTCCTCCTGGTGCAGCAGGCAGGGGTTAAACCCCCTGTCAGTCACCATTCCCGACATCCTCCAGTATCTGTGGGAGGGCATGAACAGGGGTCTAGCGACCAACACCATCCGTAGACAGGTAGCAGCCCTACAGACGGTCCTAGTCTGTGAAGACCGGGGAACTCTGTCACAACACCCAGCGGTGAGCGCCTTCCTAAAAGGGGCCGCTACAAGACGGCCTCCTGCAGTCCACCGTTTCCCATCCTGGGATTTACACAAGGTGCTACAGGCGCTAATTGAGGCCCCTTTCGAACCACTGGGAACCAGTTCACTCCGTTTCCTGACGCTGAAGGTGGCCTTCCTCATGGCGATCACCTCGGCAAGACGGATTTCGGAGTTGGGGGCTCTTTCGGTCCGCCCGGACCTGCTCACGTTCGCAGAGGGCAGGGTAACTCTGCGGCTGGACCCAACCTTCATTCCTAAGATCAACACATGGTTCCACAGGTCCCAGGAACTGATCCTCCCGGACTTCTGTCCGAACCCCACGCACCGTCTGGAGAGACAGTGGCACACATTAGACGTGCACAGGGCTCTGCGTCACTACGTTAATAGAACAGCAACTTTCAGGAGATCGGAGGCGCTATTCGTGTCCTATCATCCTTCTTCCAAGGGTCTGAAGGAATCTTCTTCGACCATTGGGAGGTGGATCAGGGCATGCATAGCTAAGGCCTATGAATCATTGGACCTGCAGGTACCAACCAACATCACGGCTCACTCCACAAGGAGCGCGGCCACATCGGCAGCTTGGCGCACTCAGGCGCCACTGGAGGAGATTTGTAGAGCGGCCACGTGGGCCTCTCCGTCCTCCTTTGTTAGGAATTACAAGATTGACCAATTTGCTGCAGCTGAGGGTTCGTTTGGCAGGAGAGCCCTACAGCAGATAGTTGAGTCCTAGTAAGAGATAGCCTAGACTCCCACCCTAGGGGACTTATGAGGGCTTGGGTACGTCCCGTAGGTGGATTCGGAATCCACCCATGCTGGAGAAGAAGCGTTGACTTACCTGAACGCCTTTTCTCAGCATGGGGGGATGGAGAATCCACACCCTCCTCTAACTAGTCTAGGCAGGAGTTCTCTTACAGGACACTGAAATGGAGCTACACGGTCCGAACTGATGGGGAGCTTCGCCTGTCAAAAACTGGGGAAGGAAGCCAGGAGGCGGAGCTAAATTTCGGACCTAGTCTTCTGATTGGGCAGGAGACAGTGAATACCCATAGGTGGATTCTCCATCCCCCCATGCTGAGAAAAGGCGTTCAGGTAAGTCAACGCTTCATCTGCATCATTAGCACTGAGGAAGAGTTGTCTGGCTTATTCTTCCCACGAGCACCTCCAGATCTACAACCAATGTTATTCTGCTGCTTCAGCATAGCAAGTTATGGAAATTAACAATATCCATTTCAAATCATTATGTGCTGATACACATGACTTTTTGCACTCTTATTTTACTTAAATTCTTATCCTATAACCATGTAGATTGCAGAAGTTGTCAGGAGATGAGGGGTTGGGGGGGAGCTGCAACTTCATTATATTGCTAGTGTTATTCACATGTGATCTGAGGCACCAGGAGTTGCACAATGCCTTTGGACAGAGCCATTGGTGCTTTAAGAATTGAGAAGCTATTTCTCAAAATGTTCAAAACCTCCACTTGCAGTTCCATCAGTAATATCCCCAAGTGTCTAGAAAAGATAAATATCAGGTCTGTTTGTAATATGACTGATTTCATCTACAATTATGTGATAGACAAGAAAAAAGACCTAACATATTCAAACTAGTTAAGGAAAGGCGGGTATCCTGCCGTGTTAGACATATACCCTCCTAGATCCTTCCTCAGCCATGATCCTCTGGAAAATCTTTTTTTTTAAAGTTTTATTAAGGATTTTTATTAAGGTTTTAACAATAATAAAATATAATACAAACTGAACTCAAAAGAGGGAAAAGAATAGGAAAAATTAACTATAAAGTACAAAGGAAAAAGGAAGAGAAATGAAAGAGAGAAATAGGATTTTTTTAAAAAATGACTTCTGATCATCATAAGAAGTACAAACTAACTTAATATTTATCCACCCCTAAAAAGTTATATACAGGTATCACTTCTTCCCATAGCTTACCCCTTATCCATTCACAAATCCATGAATCATTAATGTTTCTGTCCAGATATCAGCAAACATTTCGTAAAAAGTACCCAGAATTTTATAAAAATATGTCTTATTTAACACTGATCACACAAATTGACTTTGTATTCCTTCCTTTTGTTTCTAGCAGTTTTGGTCCTGAGTTCATTCAGAAGCTGTCGTAGGATTTAATATTCCTTAACTTTTTCTTTCTCCCATCTAGTTTTAAAGTTTACCTGAGGGACATCAGTTCTCCAGCATGAAGAATGTAGAATCCATGAATGGGTTAAATCAGCTCTCCTGCCCAATTAGACCAAATCAGCCAAGTTGCCACGCCCTGCTGGGCTGGGTCACGCCCCCAGTTTCTATTTGGTCTCAGCCCAAGAAGGACGTGCTAACTTGGCTCCCAGCAATTTGAATACAGGCAGGTTGTAGAGTTATTTTCTTTCATTCGTGGATCCTTCTCCTTTTGGGGCCATCCGATGAACGCTGCCCCAGGTGGCTTTTTTCTTTCATTCCTTTTGTTTTCTGGCAAGGCTGACTCGTAAGAGGAGCTCAGCTGTTTGTCGCGGCTGCCATTTTGGGCGCCTCGCGACGAACGATTGTTTTTCTACATCAGGCCTTGGTTCCTAGGATCCTTAAATAAGCTTTCTTACTGTGTTTAAGGGGATTTTTCCATAAGGTTTGCTTATCGGATCGTTCCGGCCGCCATTTTGAAGTGCCACGTGGCGTCTGGCCGGAGTTCTCTTTCGGCCTTCCTTGCTTCGGGGGGGGGGCTCTTTGAATCTCTCTTGCTTGACAGTTTTCCTCAAAAGGCGTTTGGGGCCGATTTAAGCACAATTGCCCTGATTGTTTTCTGTCCTTTAAAGACCGAGTTGCGGCTACCATTTTGAATTGCGCCACGCGATCGTAGGCCAATGCTCCGGACGGAGCAACAATACAGCAACTCAGGCCTATTATAGGGAACAGTAATCCTTTATCACCATTTCCATTGTTCTGGAATATTCGTTGGGGCCTGATTGCCATAGTCTGCATCTAGTGGCAAGGCTGGATACCATGAGGCCGCCAGTAAGTGAGACGTGTGTGATCTGTCACTAAGCACGACTTTGAGCTCCACAGTGGCTCTTTTGCATTTGCTTCATCTCCTTGAGTGACGTGCGACATCCATTGCTAAGTGTGACTCTGAGCTTGCCAGTGGGCTGGAGATCACAGATCCACGTGCAGGCCAGGACTACTTCGGTGGGACATAGTGCATCTCTTGCAGACCAAGACCCTTCAGCAGTACGCTGGAATAAAACTCGTTTCTCAAATGGCAGATAACACTGAGCCACAGGCTTCTACCTCTGGTAGTTACTCAAAGCGTAAGTCTTCCAACTAGGAAGCAGCTGCAAACGTTAAGGCCAAAAATAAGGCTAGTATGGGCAAGAGAGCTTCCAAGGCAGCCAAGAAGTAGGCCAGCCACACTCACCGTGTCTTGGAGAGGCAATTTTCATGTGCTCAAAAAAGGGCACAAGTGGAAACGGTCGCTGTGACCCCTACTACGCTAACGTCTACTTGTGAGCCTCGGCTTGAGCCTACTGCACCCGCATGGTCCCCAGAACGGGGCCCTGGCCAGGGTTCTTCACCTGATTATGGGCAAGAGCACCTTTCCTTGTTCCAAGAGGACATGAGACTTCTAGGCCTTCCACAGGCTCCTGAAGCCACAGAGAATCCGACCTTTACTGATCAGTTACAGATCCCAACGGCCACGTTTACTCCCACCACGGCTGGTATTAGACCAGCAGAACAACCATCTTTCTCTGACCAACTGCAGGCCATAATTTCCCAGGCTGTTGCACAAGCAACGGCGTCCATGGGAAGCCACAGGCGACCTTTGCACCACTGTCTCCCATGGCTTTGCCGGGTCCATCGCAGTCCGGTGAGTATCGATACCCGGATCCCACCTCGCCCCTTCGTTCAGGTGAGAGCGAGGTTTCCGAGTATGCTGGGTATGCTCACGCAGAAGGTCAGTGGTTGGATGATGAGGAAACTCCCTCGGAGACTCCTCCCCTTGTGGGGTTGTTCAACCCATCATTCTTCCCATCTCTGCTTCATAAGGCCTGTACTACGGGCAAGATGGGTCTTGACCAGAAGCCGGATCAGGCACCTAGTCAGGAATCCAATCCGTTGTTTTCAGAACCAGTAGTCAAGCACCAACAGATCCCTTGCCCTCCTATGTTCTTGAATTCAATTCAGGGGCAGAGGGGCTCACTGGGTACCTTTTCCTCCGGTGGGATTGACCATAAGTTGATGGACACGATATCAACCCTGAATCAGGCACTAGAAGTGCCTGGCGTGGATGAATCTCTAACTCCCATCTTTTCAGATTCCAAAGTGCCTGGGAACATGGTGGAGGTGTTGCAGGCCGAGGACAGGAAATCCGAGGTGTCCCTCTGTAGGACACACCAGGCTTCGGCTTGGGCTATTAGGGCATCCACCTCAACTTCATTTTTCACCAGGATATCTTTGATTTGGCTCCGTGAGCTCCAGTCCAGAATGTCCTCGGAAGAGGTAAGAGGCCATCAGGACTTAACCAAATTGCGGGCGGCCCTGGAGTATATGGCAGACGTGTCCCTTCAGGCAGCCAGATTTTCGGCCCGTGCCATAGCCTCCAGTGTCGCCACACGGCGCTTATTCTGCTCAGGAGTTGGAGAGCTGACACCAAGCACAAATGGCGCATTGCTGCTGCTGCATACCAGGGCGGGTGTCTTTTCGGATAAGCCCTTTCCCCCTACCTAATGGAAAACAGGGAAAAACAGAGGGTACTTTACCACCTATCCAAAGCATCGGGAAGTTGCTTTTTCCCCTATGGACACCAACCTTCCTTTTGATCAGGGCCAGATCCAGCCCCGGGGCCTTCCTCACGGCCTTTCCCACAGGGCCGGACCATCTGTTTGACTGGTCCAGGTACAGAGACCCGGTACAGATCTAGACAGCAGGCTCAGGGGAAGCGGCCCTATTGGGGCAGGGGAGGTCATCCTTTTCATAGATCAAAGTGACTCGGGAACGTCTCCTCCCATAGGCGGCAGACTGAATCACTTCATACGCCAATGGGAGGCCACGACCACGGATGCTTGGGTGCTAGACAACATCAGAGACAGACTATCTCTGGAGTTCATGGCAAGACCCTCTCGACATTTTATTGCATGTCCCCCGTCGAGAAATCCAATAAAGAAAAGGCTCATGGAAGAGGCCATTCAGCGTCTCTTAAGTATAAGGGCCATAGAGAGGGTGCCAATAGGCCAATTAAGACAGGGATTTTATTCCATCCTATTTGTGATTCCCAAGGCCTCGGGGGGTTGGAGAGCGATACTCGATCTTAAAGGCTTAAATTCCCACCTCTCATATCACAAATTCAAGATGCAAACACTCCATTCCATTCTGGCCAGTCCGACGGGGGGAATTATATGACATCAATAGACCTTACAGAGGCGTACCTCCACATTCCCATCCATCCGAACCACCATCAATTTCTCAGGTTCAGTTATTCCAACAACCATTATCAGTACAGGGCCCTGCCGTTCAGCCTCTCATCGGCTCCCAGGGTTTTCACCAAAGAACTGGCGGTGCTCGCCGCACTTCTCCAGCATGATAGATGTAGCATCCACTGGTGGGTAATCTCAGCCTTCCTGCTCAGTTTAGACTAAGACCAAACTTTAGCCATGCCTCCTTTGGGCGGTCCTTTCTCCAGTTTTGTCTTAGTCTTAGCTCAGTAAGGACACAAAATTTGTTGCTCCTCAGGTAGACTAATTCGAAATATCAGTTTTTCTAAAACTCAAAAGATAGTTTTTTCTTATTTGTTTTAAGGATAGCTTTAGCTAAATTTTCTTGTAGTTAGCCAGTCAAGAGGGAACTTTGCTCATATCGGAGCTTCGTTCCCTGGAGGCCTGTTTGGCCTCAGAGGCCGATTCGGGCCGCGTGGAGTGCAGCCTGTATCACAGGCAGCTGTTTCCAAACTAGCGGAGAGTTCGGAGCGAAAGACGTCATCGTCTTCAGCTCCGCGGCCTCGGGATCTGGATGGAGCCTCTGATCGAGCTACAGCCTGCCTGGCTCGTGGCCACAAGGTTTCGTTTTTGTCCGGATTGCAGCAGGAGCTGCGCAGCCAAACCGCAAGTTTTAAAACCTTGTAGGTGATCTGGGGAAAGATCACAGGCACCCTACCTGTCCTTGGGCCCCAGATCGGATAGATCCTGTGGAATCTTCGTTTAGCCTCATCAGATCGTCTTTTGCAGGCGGCAGGAGGCTAGCGGCCACCATTTTGGTTTTTCACTAACTGACTGTGGCCGCCATTTTGAGCTCACACAATTGAGGCCTAGTTCAGGCCTTGTCTCTGTGCAAGGAGCCTCCTTGTTAGGCTCAAGTAAGGGGGGTTTTCTTTCCGGATGTACTTTATTTCGTTGATATAGGGCAGCGGTTCTCAACCTGTGGGTCGCGACCCCATTTGGGGTTGAATGACCGTTTCACGGGGGTCGCCAAACACCCCAGTCCGCCATTTTTCCCCCATTTCCCCTTGGCTGTCGCACGTGCGCCGCGCATGCGCGATTTGGCCCGTCGTGCCACGCATGCATGGTTCGGGCGGTCGCGCGCGCATGCGCGGTTCGGGCCGTCGCGCGCGCATGTGCGGTTCGGGCCGTCGCGCATGTGCGGTTCGGGCCGTCGCGTGCGCCGCGCATGTGTGGTTCGCGGTTCGGCCTGTCGCACGTGCCACGCATGCGCGGTTTGGGTCGTTGCGCGCCACGCATGCGCGGTTTGGGCCATTGCGCGCGCGCTGCGCATGCACAATTCGGGCCGTTGCACGCACGCCACGCATGTTCGGTTCGGGCCGTCGCGCCACGCATGCGCAATGTGGGCCGCCGCGCGTGCGCGGCACAGGTCGGGATCGCGCCGCGCATGGGCGGCGCAGGTGGGGTCTCGGCCTGAAAAAGGTTGAGAACCGCTGATATAGGGAGTCAATGGGAAGGAGTTAATCCTCAATCAGGACAAGTATTTCTCTTTTACATACCGTACTATTACTGATACCTCTGAGGGAGTTTTTTTGACACCTGCTCCTTTGTAGCTTGCGACGCTGTGCTGCTGGGCCTAAACAGACAGTGTTAGTGAGCTCTCTGGCTATTAGTTATTGCGGTTGTTCTGGGCGTGGGAAGCCTCCCTCCCAGGCAACTTTGTCTGCGTATTTTCTCCCCATTCCTGGACTTCTCCTGTCTGGAAGGTTCAGTGCGCAATGGCAGATGGTGATACTCCTCAGACATCGCAGGGTTCTGATGTTCCCCCCACTCAAGCTAAACGCAGACCTTCTGATTTAAACATGGGGGGGGAGATAAAAGCTAAAACCAAGCATTTGAATGCTAAAGAACCCTCCAAAGCTTCTGAGAGAGAGGCCTCAAGGAGGCATCAGGCACTGGAGAGAGAATTCTCCAAAGCCCAAAGGCTCAGGTCCAGCGAAACTGAAGTGGTTCCCCCTGCTTCGTTGGACATCTCATCATTTGAGCCTCCATTAGTGCCCTCTTTCCAAGCCCCAAGAGCTTGGTCTCCTCAAGGGGGAACTGAGCAGGTTGGTCTTCCTCTCCCTTCTATTCTTCCCATTCCTCCTCCCCCCCTCCTATTCCTTCTGTTTCTTCTGCTACCGTTTCTCCACAGGCATCTGAAACCTCAACAGCTAGTGTTGGTTCTGCTGAACAGGCCTTATGGGCACAACAATTTCAGTCATTTATGCAACAGGCCTTTGATCAATTCATGGTATCTTCCATGAGTCAAAGGGCCTCGCAGATTCCACCTCCTCCTCCACCTTTGCCCATATGTCATACTGGCCATGTCCAGTCAGTGGGCTCGGGTATTTCTGAGACTTCCTCTCAGTTAGGCAAAGCAGAGTCTGTAGACTTGGAGGCTACTGACATCCAAATGTCAGAAGATAAGTAGGTGGCTCCTGATACTCCTACATCGAGTCTCTTCGATCCTTCCTTGTTTAGGTCACTATTGTTAAAGGCCTGTACTACGGCCAAATTAGTGACAGAACAGGAGCCTAAACCATCCACCTCAGCTGCCCAGGAGTCTAATCCGTTGTTTGCAGTACAGGTTGTGGAGGAAAATCAGGTTCCTTGCCCGGCGGTTTTCCACACTACGGTGGAGAACCAGTGGGCTTCTTTTGCTACTCTCCCTCCACCAAACAGCACGGAAAAGAAGCTTTTCAATGTTTCATCTACATTTTCTTCCCTCCTAGAGGTTCCTACAGTAGATGCTCCTTTAACTTCACTGTTCTCCGCATCCACGGTCCCTGGAGATATGGCGGAGAATCTCAAAGCGGAGGACAAGCGGTTCGAGTTTTCTCTCCGCAGAACTCACCAGGCTTCAGCCTGGGCTATCAGAGTGTCGACATCCTCATCCTTCTTCACGAGGACTTCCATTATGTGGCTCCGTGAGTTACAGTCTCTTATTGCCCCGGATCAGGTACGTGCACAGCAGACCTTAGGTAAACTGGTCACTGCAGCGGAATACATAGCAGATGCATCTCTAAATTCAACTAAGTATTCCGCTAGATACATTGCAGCCACGGTATTTTCTCGCAGGTTCTTGTGGCTCAAACCGTGGAGCGCCGATCTAAAGTCGAGGTGGCGTCTGGCTACATCCACCTACAGTGGTACTCAGCTGTTCAGTCCGGTTTTGGACCCGTACCTCGTAGAGGGGAAGGACAAACGTAAAACCTTGGCTCACCCCTCCAAGAAGGTAGATAAGACACCCCAACAGGAATTTCGCAGACAATACTTTCATGCAGGAAGTTCCTGGGAATGGAGACAGCCCTTTCGAGCAGGGCAGTCCTGGGATTGGCCCAGGAGTTCCCGATCCTTCTCTCCCAGAGAGGATTGTCCGCAGGACCGCCAAAGCTCAGGAACCAGGGGCCAATTTCAGTCCAAGCGTCCCTTCCGTGGGACTGGGGGCCGTCCATACAGAAAGTCTAAGTGACGCCAAATCAGACCTTCCCATAGGCGGTCGCTTAGCTCTGTTCAGCGACGTTTGGGAGGTCACCACCAACGATACCTGGGTAAGGGAATCCATAAAATTCGGCCTAGCCCTAGAACTCAGGTCCATTCCGCCAGACCGCTTCATTCAGTGTCCATCTTCAAGACACGCAAACAAGGCAGAGTTAGCGTCCACGGTCATATCACACTTGCTAGAAATAGAGGCCATAGAACCAGTTCCTCTGGAACAAAGGGGAAAGGGGTTTTACTCCATTCTCTTTGTGGTTCCCAAGGCCTCGGGGGGTTGGAGGGCAATTCTGGATCTGAAGGGACTAAACTACTACCTCACCTACAGGAGGTTCAAGATGCAGTCCTTCAGGTCCATTCTGGCCAGCATCAGGAAGGGAGATTTCCTCTCTTCCATAGATTTGACAGAGGCCTATCTTCACATGCCCATCCAACTCCATCACCGCAAATTCCTCAGATTTTGCCATGCACGTCAACATTACCAGTACAGGGCCCTTCCATTTGGCCTCTCATCGGCTCCACGGGTATTCACAAAAATATTAGCGTTATTAACAGCCCATCTCAGGTTGAGGCCGGTACGAGTACAATGCTACCTGGACGATATAATCATCCAGTCCAGTTCATTCCGCTCCGCTCAAATAGACCTACAGATCACAATAGATACACTCCAGAGACACGGTTTCTCCGTGAATTTCAAAAAGAGCCACACCACTCCGACTACTCAGATCCTACATTTGGGAGCGGTCATAGATTCCAGTCTGCAGGGTTTATCTCTCCCAGGATCGCAAGGACAGCATCAGATCTCTAGTACACAAGATTCAGAGGAACAGAGTAGTTCCACTGGTCCAGCTGTCCCAGCTACTGGGCAAGATGGTCTCTTGTTTGGGAATAGTGCCATGGGCCAGACTACACTCCAGACTTCTTCAGTGGTTCCTGCTTCCCTTCCAGAAGCGGAACACAAGTGCATCCTCCCGGAAGGTAAAGGTTCCGTATCACACACTACAGTCTCTTCACTGGTGGGCGTCGTCATCTATGAACAAGGGGTCTCTTTTCAAGGAGCCTCACAGGCTCGTGCTGACCTGGGACGCATACAGACTCACATAGCTCAGGGACAATGGTCCCAGTCTGGTCTAGCACACAACATCAATTGGCTAGAACTCAGGGCAGTTCACCTGGCTCTGCACCGGTTCTCCGACGTAGTGAAGGGGAAACATGTCCTAATAATGACAGACAATGTCGCAGCCAAAGCCCATGTCAACAAACAGGGAGGGACCAGATCGTGGGCCCTCATGTGGGAAGCACTGACCCTGGGTCTGTGGGCAGAGTCCAATCTGGAGTCCATCACCGCAGAACACATATCCGGGGAGGCGAATCACCAGGCCGATTCACTGAGCAGGGAGAAGGTAGACCACTCAGAGTGGCGCTTAGATCCAGCCATATTCAGGGAAATATCGGAGAGATTTGGACATCCACAGGTGGATCTGTTTGCTTCACCAGCAAACGCCCAGCTGCTTAGGTTCTTCACGAGGTTCCCGTCGCGGGGGGTAGAGGGAACGGACGCTTTTCGCAGCATGTGGCCCAGGGAACTGCTTTACGCATTTCCTCCGCTCCCTCTGATCCCAGCAATCATTTGGAAACTTCTCTTAGAACAAGCAGAACTAATCTTACTGGTCCCTCACTGGCCAATGCGACCGTGGTTTGCCGACCTCATGGATCTGTCGATCTCCCTGCCGTGGAAGATCCTATCAGACTGTGTTTCCCTCAGTCAGGGTCAACTTCAGCACCCAGATCCCCAGTGGCTTCAACTAGCCGCTTGGTACTTGAGCGGGAAAGTTTGTTTAGACAGTCCTATTCCTCTGGAGTGATTGCAGTAATTCAAGCCTCCAGACGACCTTCAACCAACAGAATTAATGATGCCACGTGGAAGCATTTCTGCACATGGTGTGCGATACGGAAATTAGATCCCCTGGCAGTTACCATTCCTATCATTTTAAAATATCTTTTGGAAGGCCTGAACAAGGGCCTGTCTCATAATACCATTTGTAGACAGGTTGCGGCCTTGTCTACGGTGCTCACATGTGAAAATCAGGTTCAGTTGTCTCAACACCTGGCAGTTTCGGCTTTCCTTAAAGGGGCCGTCAACACCGATCCTCCGGTGGTACACAGATATCCCACGTGGGACTTGCCAAAGGTGTTGCAGGTACTAACAGGTTCAACGTTTGAACCCATCAGATCTTGTTCACTTCACTTTCTTTCCTTAAAGGCGTATTTCAGAGCTGGCCGCTCTCTCGGTCAGGAGTGACCTATGTATGTTTCTGGATGACAGAGTGGTCCTCAAGCTGGATCCTTCTTTCATTCCGAAAGTCAATACCTGGTTCCATAGGTCTCAGGATCTGGTCCTTCCGGACTTTTGTCTGCGCCCCTCACATCGCCTGGAAAAATTGTGGCACACATTAGACGTGCGCAGGGCCTTACATCACTACGTCAAGCGAACTTCACATTTTCGCAAGACAGAGGCACTGTTTGTGTCCTCCAACCTTCTTCCATGGGTCTGAAGGTGTCATCTTCGACCATTGGGAGATGGATCAGGGCGTGCATCTTTCACGCATATAAGGTGCAGTCTCTTCCGGTTCCTGCCAACATTACCGCTCATTCTACGCGTAGTGCGGCCACTTCTGCAGCCTGGTCAACCCAGGCTTCTGTTGAGGAGATTTGTAGGGCAGCCACCTGGTCTTCCCCCTCTTCATTTATAAGGCATTATAAACTTTGCTGCGGCAGATGCTTCTTTTGGCAGGAGGGTGTTGCAGCAGGTAGTTTCTACACATGAATCACAAGCCTAGACTTTCCCTCCTGGCAGGGACATGGGTGGCTTTGGTATGTCCCACCGGTGGATGCTACATCTATCATGCTGGAGAAGGGGCGTTGTCTTACCTTAACGCCTTTTCTCAGCATGAAGATGTAGCATCCACACCCACACTTTACAGTCAGTCTAGGCAGGTGTATTTACAGGAGGAGCCATTGTGTCAAGACCTTATGAAGCTTCGCCTCGTCAAAACTGGGGAAAGGACCGCCCAAATGAGGCGTGGCTAAAGTTTGGTCTTAGTCTAAACTGAGCAGGAAGGCTGAGATTACCCACCGGTGGATGCTACATCTTCATGCTGAGAAAAGGCGTTCAGGTAAGACAACGCCCCGTCTCAGGTCGCTACCAATCCGAGTCCAATGTTATCTGGATGATGTTTTGATGCAGTCTTCCTCTGCCCTGACAGCCCAAGCGGATTTGGCCTTAACTATAAAGACGCTTCAAGACCACAGATTTTCGGTCAACTTCCGAAAGAGTCACCTGAGGCCTTCGAACTGCCTCTTACACTTGGGCGCAGTGATAGACACTGTCCTCTGCCAGGTCTATCTATCCCAGGACCGGCAGGACAACATTCGAGACATGGTCCTCAAGGTTCGCAGGGAGCAGGTAATGGCACTGGCCTTACTTTCCCAACTGTTGGGAAAGATGATATCTTGCATTGCTATAGTGCCTTGGGCCAGACTTCACTCCAGACACCTACAATGGTTCTTGCTCCCATATCAAAGACTGGGCACAAGCTCTTCCACACAAATGGTACAGGTTCCATCTCAGACCCTAAAATCCATCCATTGGTGGACCTCCCCAGCGTTAGCCAAGGGGTCCCTTTTCAGGGAACCTGCCCGGCTAATCCAGACCACAGACGCCAATCTGTTTGGCTGGGGAGCGCACCTCCAATCTCAGTTGGCTCAGGGCCGGTGGTCCAGGCTAGACCTGAAGCACAACATCAACTGGTTGGAGCTCAGAGCTATACATCTGGCCCTTTGTCACTTCCACGACACGGTCGTAAGGCGCCATGTGCTCGTTCTCACGGACAATGTGGCAGCAAAGGCTCATGTCAACCGGCAAGGCGGTACTCGATCTCGGTCCTTCATGGCCGAGGCCCAGTTGTTGGGATGCTGGGTGGAACAGAACCTCCTTTCCCTGAGAGCCAAGCACATTTCGGGTGAGGCAAATCGGCAGGTGGACTATTTGAGCCGCTTGACAGTAGACCATTCTGAATGGCGTCTGCATCCGGATCTCTTCAGGGAGATTGCACAGAGATTGATTCTCGACCTGTTCGCCTCTCCAACAAACTCACAGCTTCCACGGTTTTTCTCTCAGTTCCTCTCCTCGGAGGCAGAGGGGAGGATGCCCTTTGCAGCCCATGGCTGGGGATCTACTGTATGCGTTTCCCCCACTCCCCCTGATTCCGGCAGTCATCAGGAAAATGCTACAAGAGCAAGCGGAGGTGATATTTGTGGCCCCACACACTGGCCAAGGCGTCCATGGTTCGCGGATCTCATGAGCCTCGCTGTAGCTCCTCCGTGGAGGATCCTTCCGGGTCAGATAGCACTATCACAGGGAGTCATACAAAATCCAGATCCACAGTGGCTCCAGTTAGCCGTCTGGCATCTGAATGCCGGTTCTTAGCACAGGGGTCATATTCATCAGGGGTTATTTCAATGATTCAGGCCACCAGAAGGCCAGCGACGAATCGCATTTACGACACCACATGGAAAATTTTTTGCCACTGGTGTGAGCGTCAACACTTAGCCATCTCGAAGGTGACTATTCCACAGCTCCTAGAATATCTGTTGGAGGGCGTGGACAAGGGCCTAGCGCCCAACACTATCTCTTCACGGTATTCACTTGTGACAACTTGATGCCATTGGCCCAGCACCCCAGGGTACGCTTTTTTATTAAGGGGGTCACGAACAGAAAACCACCCGTAGTTCATCGGTATCCCATTTGGGAGTTATCGCGAGTCCTACAGGCCATTACCGGGTCACCCTTCGAACCCATCAGAACTTGCAACCTACGCTCCTTGTCTCTCAAAGTGGCTTTCTTGGTTGCGGTGACCTCGCTAGGCGCATTTCGGAGCTGGCAGCCCTTTCTGTCAGGGACGACTTATGCGTCTTTCACCAAGACAGAGTGGTCCTGTGGTTGGACCCATCTTTCATTCCTAAAATTAATACCATGTTTCACAGGTCACAGGAAATCATGTTATCAGACTTTTGTCCTAACCCGTCTCATGACTTGGAATGGCAATGGCATACTCTGGACATCCGCAGGGCATTGCGTTATTACATCAAACGGACAGCTACCTTTGATAGATCAGAAGCCCTTTTTGTTTCATTCCAACCCGCCTTTAAGGGTCAGAAGGTCTCTTCTACCACCATGGGCAGGTGGATCAAGGCCTGTATCGCAGAGGTGTATCAGATGCGCTCCTTGCTGATTCCAAGTCATCTGACA
The DNA here is from genome assembly GCA_034064705.1 of Bothrops alternatus. Lineage (NCBI taxonomy): Eukaryota > Metazoa > Chordata > Lepidosauria > Squamata > Viperidae > Bothrops > Bothrops alternatus. The sequence continues at coordinate 980,607 of JARGCV010000230.1, read as the reverse complement.
GCACACTCCACCCGTAGTGCCGCTACATCTGCTGCATGGGCAACGCAAGTGTCCATACAGGATATTTGCAGAGCGGTGACGTGGTCCTCACCTTCCCCTTTTGTATGGCATTATAAGCTCAATAAGTTTGCTTCTGCAGAGGCCTCTTTTGGCCGAAGGGTGTTACAGCAGGTAGTGCCAGTGGCAATGACACAGGCCCAGCCTCCTTCCCAGCCATAGGGACTAGAGGGCTTTGGTAAGTCCCATTCGTGGATTCTTCATTCTTCATGCTGGAGAAGGGGCGTTGTCTTACCTGAGCGCCTTTTCTTAGCATGATGAATGAAGAATCCACCCCCATCCCTTGTCCGCAGTCAGGTCCAGTGTCAGGAATCTGGGAGCCAACACGTCGTACAGTCATTTGCTTCGCCCTTTTCGAAACTGGGGACGTGACCCAGCCCAGCAGGGCGTGGCAACTTGGCTGATTTGGTCTAATTGGGCAGGAGAGCTGATTTAACCCCTTCGTGGATTCTCCATTCATCATGCTGAGAAAAGGCGTTCAGGTAAGACAACGTCCCTTTTCATGCTCTTTGGAGAAAGGCTGAAAATTTAGAGGCAACAATAGATTTCCCTAGGGAATGTCTGCCTGGCCCTATACATGTGGTGACATGTTAGATACGGCTTTGCATCAGGGCGTGTCTGGCAATATGCATAGCAAACTGTGATGAAGGCAAAATGATGTGACAATCACTCAGCAATGCAATTACACACAGCAGCATTTAAGTGATGTCATCATTACATGTGTCATTATTTGGCTCCCCTTCACCTTCTTCCCCACAGTTGCCTGTGAATATGTTACACACGAAAGGATTAATAAAGTGCCCATGACAACTGGTGAAATTGTGTCCATGCTGCAAAAGAAGAAATGATTGTGAGTTGCTCAATAAGCATTCTAGTTATATTCAATTGACTTAAAGAGTTTCCAGTTTGTAAGCTCAGACTTCTGAACAAATACACTTTAATAAGTTTCTGGTAAGGCTTGGGACCTCTGAGTACTGTACATTCCATCTGTGTCACTTGAGAAGCTTGGAATGCACAGAAATACTGGGCTGGATGCCAAAATCTTGGGGTTTTGGCTGGTGTTGCTTCCATCCAAATTTTCATGTCTTGAAAATTATTTGTATGGCTTAAACTAGACCACAGTTTATTATGCCACCTCAATCCACAGTTTATTATGTTATCATCGAATTATATGTTCATTCTGAATTTGGAAACAGGCTGGCTCTCAGCTTTCTTTTGCTAGAGAAATTGTTGATTAAAAGGAGAATTACTGTTGTTTCCTTAATAGTAACTGGACATACTGTATATACAGTAGTTTCCTGATTATTGAAACTATCTTAATAACCTATTGAGTACTTAAACATGTTTCAATTGTTTATAGAATAAACTAAGTTTGGCCACGAACACATGTAATTATCAGCACAAATCAATCCACTGCAGAATGAAGTCCTCTAAATTGAAGATTATGGATTATAATCTACCACATTGGCCCAGTGTGATTGGTAGGGAGATATTTTTTGATCTCCCAGTTTAGGGGGACAAATGGCTGTCCAGTCTCTTCTTAAAAACTTCCAGTGTTGGAGCATTCACAACTTCTGGAAGCAGGTTGTTCCACTAATTAATTGTTCTGTCAGGAAATTTCTCCTCAGAAATTAGAAATTTCTCTCCAATTTGGTTAATTGGAGAGAAGAGAAACAAGTTGCTAAAGCTTGGAAAACTGGGATTCTCTGCCTTGAACAAAATCCTCTTTATCTCTATTTATACTTTATGTTCCTGATTCTTTTTCTACCAAAGGAAACTAAATTCTGCAGTGTACTTTCCCATTTGGGAAGCAGAGAGCACACGGTTCAGTCATAAGTTCTTGTATTAACGATGTGTTGCTGCTGAGAAAAGCAAAAAGAAGTGCATTTTAAGGCTCCATGGAGGTCATCAAAATATCTACAACCTCAAGTTTTGTAGCTACCTACAAAATCAGTTGATGTAACATCTTTTTCAAAAGTACCAAATGAATTCTGACATGGCTGCATGAAGAAAATGACATTTAAGAATTAGGAAAAAAAATGGACAAACAGATATTTTCAATAGGCAGTAGCTTGGAAAAGATCAGAGCAATTCAGTGTTTACAGATCTTTTATTGCACTTGGGAGCAATGCAGAAAGATCCAATTTACCTACCCTCTGATACAGTGGGGCAAAAAAGTATGTAGTCAGCCACCAATTGTGCAAGTTCTCCCACTTAAAAAGATGAGAGAGGCCTGTAATTGTCATCATAGGTAGACCTCAACTATGAGAGACAAAATGAGAAAACAAATCCAGACAATCACATTGTCTGATTTGGAAAGAATTTATTTGCAAATTATGGTGGAAAATAAGTATGTGGTCAATATCAAAAGTTCATCTCAATACTTTGTTATATATCCTTTGTTGGCCATGACAGAGGTCAAACGTTTTCTGTAAGTCTTCACAAGGTTGGCACACATTGTTGCTGGTATGTTGGCCCATTCCTCCATGCAGATCTCCTCTAGAGCAGTGATGTTTTGGGGCTGTCGCTGGGCAACACGAACTTTCAACTCCCTCCAAAGGTTTTCTATGGGGTTGAGATCTGGAGACTGGCTAGGCCACTCCAGGACCTTGAAATGCTTCTTACGAAGCCACTCCTTTGTTGCTCGGGCAGTGTGTTTGGGATCATTGTCATGCTGAAAGACCCAGCCATGTCTCATCTTCAATGCCCTTGCTGATGGAAGGAGGTTTGCACTCAAAATCTCATGATACATGGCCCCATTCATTCTTTCCTGTACACGGATCAGTCGTCCTGGTCCCTTTGCAGAGAAACAGCCCCAAAGCATGATGTTGCCACCCCCATGCTTCACAGTAGGTATGGTGCTCTTTGGCTGCAACTCAGCATTCACTCTCCTCCAAACACAACGAGTTGTGTTTCTATCATACAGTTCTACTTTGGTTTCATCTGACCATATAACATTCTCCCAATCCTCTTCTGGATCATCCAAATGCTCTCTAGCAAACTTCAGACGGGCCCGGACATGTACTGGCTTAAGCAGGGGGACACGTCTGGCACTGCAGGATCTGAGTCCCTGGCGGCGTAGTGTGTTACTGATGGTTGCCTTTGTTATGTTGGTTCCAGCTCTCTGCAGGTCATTCATTAGGTCCCCCCATGTGGATTTTTGCTCACCGTTCTTGTGATCATGTTGACCCCACGGGGTGAGATCTTGCGTGGAGCCCCAGATCGAGGGTGATTATCATGGTGTTGTATGTCTTCCATTTTCTAATTATTGCTCCCACAGTTGATTTCTTCACACCAGGCTGCTTGCCTATTGCAGATTCAGTCTTCCCAGCCTGGTGCAGGTCTACAATTTTGTTTCTGGTGTCCTTCGACAGCTCTTTGGTCTTCACCATAGTGGAGTTTGGAGTGTGACTGTTTGAGGTTGTGGACAGGTGTCTTTTATACTGATAACAAGTTCAACCATGTGCCATTAATACAGGTAATGAGTGGAGGACAGAGGAGCCTCTTAAAGAAGAAGTTACAGGTCTGTGAGAGCCAGACATCTTGCTTGTTTGTATGACCACATACTTATTTTCCACCATAATTTGCAAATAAATTCTTTCCAAATCAGACAAATGTGATTGTCTAGATTTGTTTTCTCATTTTGTCTCTCATAGGTGAGGTCTACCTATGATGACAATTACAGGCCTCTCTCATCTTTTTAAGTGGGAGAACTTGAACAATTGGTGGCTGACTACATACTTTTTTGCCCCACTGTATACAATAAGGTATGCTGAATTCATCACCTTGTTAAGGCTGCTTTTAGACTGTGTGAAGAAAACTTCAAAAGGCTGAATTATTGCTGACTTTGCTGTCAGTAGAAAAACAAGAGTTCTATTTTCCCAAAGTGAAAGACTTTCTTCAAACTTGTAAAAAACAAACTTTTGTCTGTGTGCCTTTTTGCAAGTGATATTGTAAAAGGAAAGTGGGGACATTGCATAAAAAGACAAAATGGTGCAGAGAAAAATCAGGAAGGGTCCAGGAGTTGGACAGGAAAGCTCATTAAGGCTCAAAGAAGAAAGGGGAAGAGCGAGTTATAACTTCTCAGAAAGTTATATGTGGTATGAAAATGACAGTGGTGAGTCTTACCACATTGCGGCTTAGCGTGTTGGGCAAATCCAAACAGTTGTGATTTAGTCAGAATTAACCAAACCACAGATTAAGCTGATAACTCTGAATCCATTCAAATCAGGTGGACAGCTAAGCATAACTGGCAAAGCTGTGATGGCAACCTGGGTACCTCTCCCCACTGAAATCTGATTTATCCTAGATAGACCAGTGTGGAAAAACAGCATCATCCTTAGCTGTGTTATTATGACACTGAACCAGAGACTGGACTGCACAAAATCTGACTAAAATGTGACTTATTGTGGTTTGTGGCCCAGGGTATTACACAAACCCACTTTTCTAGTTACCATGTAAAATAAGGGTACCATTGGATTCCTCCTACTCCTTCCTCCAGATTAGCAGACAGTTCATTATCTTCCTCTGAAATCTTATGTGCAAGTAGCTGCATTATATACCTTGTTATACTAGCAGAAAATGAAAATCCCTCAAGTCTACCAAATGGCAACGGATGAATCATATATAACTTTCAGCCTCTTTTAGATACTTCAGATGATTGCAAAAACCGCCTCTCTTGTGGCATGTTGGTTAGTGGCCAAGAGATCTGTAGTGTTCCAGGAAAGCATGAAAAGCTCATAAATATTTGGCAGTTATTTTTAGATATGCTTTAGCATTCTATTGTCGGTCTGAGGGTGACTCTCAGCATTTGCCTTAGTGGTCAAGAGCTTGATGTGTGACAGAAACTAGGATTTCAGCAAACTTTGTTTTCATCCTGAAAAGCATCAATATTCAAGCAGTATATTTATTTAATTTAATTTAATTTATATGCCGCCCCTCTCACAAGACTCCTCATTAGAACAGCAATTTTTAGAATAAGCATTTGAGAATTAAGCCTCATCTTTGCGATACATGAACAAATAGTGTTCTTGTACTGGGCATATCACATAAACTCAGACCATAGACCAAACTGTAATTAAGGTAATACTTTTGTGTCTTTGCTTTATAAAACTTTATAAATCTCGTTTCTTGTGTCATCCAGACTCAGATAGGAACTTCATCCTAATTAATCCTATTACAGCTTCTGGACACAGAATGGGGGAGGGGAGGGCTCTGAGATTGAGAATTTATTCAGAGTAAGGATAGCTAGTTTGCCCTGGTTTTTATTTTACAAAAGGATTTTTAAAAGGTGACAACCCCAGGAAAGGTTCACTGCTAGGCCATCACAAAAGCAGCTGGAATACATGCCAAAATGGGCATCAACCAACAAATATGTATTATTCTTAATTTGCTGTGTTGTGATGACAAATCGAAGACTAAAAAGCTTATTTATAGTTAGCACATAATGTAGTTAAAGCTATCGTATAAGGCAGCAATTCCAATCATCTGAAAGGTCTCAATTTAAGATTGTAATTCATTATGTAGATTAATATTAACCTACATAATAATTAATAATTAACACAGCGCAACAGAACACATTATTGCTAGTTTCTGGACAAGATCTGCTTAATTTGTATATATTTCAATCTTGTATTTTAAATTTTATGTAATATGGTATGCCTTATTTTAATTGGGATGCTTCTGACACGAATAAACAAACATGAATGCCAAGATACAGAGAAAACATGTTTCTTTCAACCAGAAAGATGAACTGCATGTTTTTGGAATAACTGAGCACTGCCATGACATGTTTTTGGGTAAAAATTTATTTTACATAGAGAACATTGCCACTAACTGAATATGCAATGCAAGATATTTATTTCTTTATTTACAGAGGGTGGGGGTGGTTCTAGTAATCAGACTGTCTGCTCACCAAGCTACAATCCTGGACCACAGTTGGAAATTAGAGCTGGGAAAAACATCAGTTCCATGCAGCTGACTTGAGAACTCCTCTTGAAGCTTAGCTAGGCAACTCAATTCTAGGTTCCAGACTTCACCAGAGCAAGTGAAAGGAGATGAAAAATGGTCTGCTGGATGAGGTGAGCAGGAAGAGTCACTGGGCCAGTTTCAGTATCTGCCTTTTGGAAATACTGAATGGATGCTTTCACAAGCTACAGGCCTGATGGCATTTGAACAGCAATACTCTTGAAATACAGAACATTAAATTACAGGGATTACAGGTACATGTGATGGTGGTGTCTTTCTAAGTTAGCCAAGGATTCTAAAAGCAGCAGGAGGTTTGGCCTGGAAATTCAACCATGAACCTCAGGGAATCAAGCAGAGGTTAGAATATTCTGATCAAGGTTCAATCAATCAAACTGAAAACAAAGATTCTACTGGAAAAGCAAGGAGAGACTTAAACATAGTAATACACAAGTGTCCACAGGAGCCTAGAATAGCCAGCTTATTCACGCTGCTCCATCTTCACTTTGGGTGGTCTCAAAAAGGTCCTATTTTTCTTCTCTTTCTTCCCTTTTGTATTTGCCTGGAAGTTCCTCCAGCTGTCCACGCGTCCATCCCTACTCTCCTGGATACAAAGATGATGAGCAGGAAAACAAGAGCAACAATGAGAATACAGCTATCATTTCCCCTCAATATCCTAACAGAAAATGTCCCTGCAAGAAGAATGTGGTGGAAGGCGGGGAGTTTTCAATTAAAAGCCCCTAAACCAACTATGCTTCCCCAGGGAAACTATCAGTTCAGCCATAAACATTTAGAAGGCTAAGGAAAATTGATAAGATATTGGGAGGTAAGCAAAGCTCTGTAAAAGCAACACAAAGTAATTCTCTAGAAAAAAATTACTTTCATGGAATACTGCCTCTTTATTTTTGAAAACATCATTATCTTTATAATCCCGCCCCATTATAGTTACCATCTAATTGCCCCTCTTATCTCACTACACAGGTACATGTTTTCTTATCCAAGCAAATATCTTTGTGCCCAATCACATATCTACTTGCATAAATCTATAGAGGGACTGTAACCCAAAACCAATCTCTGTGTTAGTGTTATGTATCGTCTCTCTGGTTCAAAAGTACTGGTAGTTTTCCAGGATTGGAGATGGAGAATCCACCAATGGGTTTAGACTGTATTCCTGCCCAATCAGATCAAGTCAGCCAAAGTTGCCACGCCCGTCCTGGACCATAGAGATCCCAGTCTTGACCTGATCTCGCCCAGGACAGACGTGCAAGTGTGGCTCTTAGGCAGGCACAGTCTTTATTGGTGGATTTTCCATTTCCCCAGTTTGCTGAACTGTGCTGTTTTCAGCACAGAATTTCGCTTTCTAGCAGCAATTTAGTTACCATTCAGTAACATCCTAAATTCCCAGTTCAATTCCTGACTGGGGGGAGGGGGACAGAAATTGAGTTTCCAAGGAAGGGGATCCTTCCTTACCCCTCTTCTCCCACCCTGAGAAATTGTTCTCCCTCAGCCCCTAATTTGGCTGTTTTCACCTGGGGACTAACGGCTGTTAGTCCTCAACTGATTCTGACTTGTCCTCATTTCTACCAGAGCTTGGGACTGCTGCTCCGGTGACTGGATACGAGTGTCGGTGGGGGAGGCTTTTGTTGCGACGCACCCAGGATCTTTCTCAAGAATCCCACGTGGCCAACTTTTATTTGGAGTTGTAGCTGCAGCTCCGGTGTTTCTTTGAGCTCGTCGCCTCTTTTTCGCCTCAATTGATTTCGGGGCCTATGATCGTCCCTTTCACAGCCAGAAGCGCGCTGCACACCAAACAGCCACCACCAATCAGCTGTTAGGCGTCTGATCAGAGGGACGGAATACTCCGTTTTTTTTGTTTTCTTCACCTAATTGCCAGCTTGGGGCGTGGACTCTCCTCAGGACAAAGGAGCGCTCGTTCTGCGCCAGCATCTTTCCCCAGAGCCTCCTGGATCGCGACAGGGCTAGTCTCCTCCACGCGTGGCTGCCATCTTGGACCACGTGGTCCCTGAACTTGGTTCCGCTCCATCGTATAACAGAAATACTGGAGGAAGGGGCTCCTTCCTCCTCAATCTTTGCCATTCTTACTTGTTGCTGGAGAGGGGGTTTGCCACTGGGGCAGGTGGACTGAGTCAGACAGTCTGGGGAGAGCAGATTCTCGGGCCCACCATCAGCAAGCAGGCCGCCATTTTGGGGATGGCCGCCATCTTGTTAGCCAGATAGGCCCACTTTTACCTCGAGGCCTGATACCCCCAGGTGCACCTAGCCCCTTCAGGGCACAGTTTGCAATCTTGTCTTGGGTTCACCTGAGCTTTATTCAACTCAAGACTTGTCAGGCAATCATTACAGATCTCCATAACTCTCCTCACACATTATTGTTATTGGTCCCTTTCGGGCCTAGTGTCTTCTGGCTTCACCTTGCTCATACCAGACTCATCGTGACCTTGAGCTTACTAAAGTACCAACAATTTTATCTGGATTCCAGGCGTCCCCTATCGTGCGCCTGTTCTTATCCACAACAGCACTATCTGGATTCCAGGTGCCCCCCGTCGTGCATCTGTTCTTATCCACGCAACAGCTATAGCTGGATTCCAGGCGTCCCGTCATGCGCCTGTTCTTATCCACGTAGCAGCTTTACCTGGGTTCCAGGCATCCCCTATAGTGCACCTGTCCTTATCCAGTGTATAATACTCTCTGGATACCAGGGGTCCCCTATCGTGCTCCTGTGTTATCAGAGAATGGAGGATTCTTTGCCTTCCACAAAGGGCGTTTTGCCTTCTTCATCGGCTCCAATGAATCCTACTTCATCTAGTCTGGAGGGCGCTGACAGGGCTGGGGCCAAAACCAAGGCCAGATCTACCGCCAAGACCTCCAAGAGAGCTGAAAAACAGGCCAGCTGGAGACACCAAGCCTTAGAAAAGGAATTTTCAAAGGCACAGGAAATAGCCAGGTTAGAGACCTCTCAAGCCGAAGGGTTGACCTTTGACCTACCCCTGGGGCCCCCAACTTCCCCCCTGGGGATATGGTCGATGGGAGAACCTTTACATTCCCCGGCACAGTGCGGGACGGGGGGAGTTCTCCCCATTTTCCAACCCACTGCCTCCCGGGCTCACCATGGGACCCCCGAAGCTACCTTCACCCCTACCGCAGCCGGGCTTCAGCCTAGCGAACCTGTTCCCCTCCCCACAGAGGATCGTCTAGCCTTGCTGACTGCGCAAGCGGTAGACCGCACTCTTGAGGCCAGAGCGCAAGCTCCTAAGCCAGCAGCGGTTGCTCATCTTCCTATTCATCAACCGGTTCCTGAAACCTATTACGCTCCTTCTTCCCCATCTGGGTCCACCTGTTCTGAGGGCCCATCCCTTCGCGAGTATGACATTGATCAGGGGATTCCAATGTCTGAGGAGGAGGAGCCTCCTCCTGAAGCTCCTCCATTCAGCGGCCTCTTCAATCCTTCCTTCTTTGTCCCCTTACTCCGCAAGGCCACATCCACGGCCCATCTCAGGCCTGATCCTTCCTCAGCAACAACCACAGTTTCCCCAGACTTGGAGGTGGATCCAAACTTCATCAAACCGGTGGCAGCTCAGCAACGCATTCCTTGTCCTCCCATGTTCCTGAATGCGGTCCAGAAACAGTGGATATCTCCGGCCCCCCTTCCACTCCCGGGTAACACTGACAAAAAGCTATATAACGTGTCCAAGGATCTGGAGGAGGCCCTGGAAGTGCCAGCGGTGGATGAGCCATCAGGGCCCCTAGTATCACCCACTGCCATTTCTGGCGATGTCTCTGAGGCTCTCAAAGCTGAGGACCATAAGTGTGAACGCGCCTATGGGCTGCATGGGCTATTGGGGCGGCCACCTCAGCATCTTTCTTTAACAGATCTGACCTTCGCTGGCTCAGGCAGCTCCAGGCCGTATTCCAGCGGAGGATATCCGCACCCACCAGGATCTTAGCAAGATGGTGGCGGCTACTGAGTATGTGTCAGACGCCACTCTCCAGGCCGCCAGGTTTTCCTCCAGGGCCATGGCTTCCAGCGTCACTGGTCGCCGCATGCTTTTGTTGAAGCACTGGCACGCTGGCGCCAAGTCTAAGTGGCGTCTGTCGGCAGCACCGTACCAGGGAGGTAAACTGTTTGGAGACGCTTTGAATCCTTATCTCACCAAAAATAAGTACAAGTGCAAGGTCCTTAATCATCTCCTTAAGAAAGTGGACAAATAGTCCAATTTTTACCCGCGAAGACAGTCCTTTCGGGCAGGGGCTAGGTACAACTATACCCAGCCCTTCCGTCCCTTTCCGGCCAGTCAGGACAGACAGGATAGAAAGTCTGACAGACAGACGGCCAGACCCAGACAGCAATCTCAGGGCAAGCGGCCTTTTCGGGGAACAGCCAACCATTCAGACGTTCCAGGTGACTCTCCAGGGGTCCCTCCCATAGGGGGCAGACTCTCTCTCTTTACCCACCAATGGGAGGCCACCACCATAGACGCATGGGTATTCAACACCATACGTCAAGGCCTGTCCTTGGAGTTCATCTCCAAACCCCCAAATCAGTTTCTCTCTTGCCCATACCCCTGGAATCAAACAAAGAAAAGATTAATGAACGAAGCCGTTTCAACATCTACTAAACATACGTGCCATAGAACCAGTATCAATGGACCAGAGAGGTCGGGGATTTTACTCCATCCTCTTTGTCGTCCCCAAAGCATCAGGGGGATGGAGAACCATTTTAGATCTCAAGGGCTTGAATTATCATCTTGCATACCGCAAATTCAAGATGCAAATGCTCCGCTCCATCTTGGGAAACGTAAGAAAAGGGGACTTCCTGACATCTATCGACCTCACGGACGTGTACCATCATATCCCCATCTCTCTCGCCCACCACCGGTTTCTAAGATTCGCACACAAGGGGAGTCAATTCCAATACAGGGCACTACCATTTGGCCTATCATCGGCTCCCAGGGTATTTACCAAAATCCTGGCAGTTCTGGCAGCTCACTTAAGGATGGTTCCAGTCAGAGTCCAATGTTATCTGGACGACATATTAATCCAGTCATCGTCCACCCAGTCCGCCATGGCGGACCTCGAACTGGTGGTAAAGCTGCTCCAGGATCACGGGTTCTCGGTAAACTTCCCCAAGAGCCATATGGTTCCCACAACACGGCTGTTACACCTGGGGCCATCATAGATACGGTGGAGTGCCAGGTGTATTTATCACAGGAACGTCAGGACAGCATAAGGGAGTCAGTCCTCCAATTATGCAGGGGGCGAACAGCAATGTTGGTCAGTCTCTCTCAATTGTTAGGGAAGATGATCTCGGCTATAGCGATCGTCCCATAGTCCAGGCTCCACTCCAGGGAACTGCAGTGGTTCCTGCTCCCCTTCCAGAGGCAGAACCTCAGTGCCTCCCAACGAAGGGTGAGACTCCCACCTCAAGTATTGCGCTCCCTCACGTGGCTGTCACCTGCCATGCTCAGAGGGTCCTACTTCAAGGAGCCAGATCGGCTCATGCTAACAGCCGACGCCAGCCTGTTCAGCTGGGGAGCGCACCTTCAATCACAGTGGGCACAGGGCCATTGGTCTCGCTCAGACCTTCGGCACAACATCAATTGGCTGGAGCTCCGGGCCATACATCTAGCCCTCCACCATTTTCACAGTCTGGTTGCAAGGCGTCACATATTGGTCCTCAAGGACAACATGGCTGCCAAGGCTCATGTAAACCGATAAGGGGGCACCCAATCTCAGACTCTGTTGACCGAAGCTCTCCTACTGGGCTCCTGGGCAGAATGCAACCTGGCGTCCATCAAGGCCGATCACATTTCAGGGGAGACGAACACTCAGGCGGATCTCCTGAGCAGAGAAACGGTAGATCACTCAGAATGGCGTCTCTACCCGAGGATCTTCAGAGAAATCTGTCACCACTTCGGCCTGCCATTTCTGGACCTCTTTGCGTCCCCAACCAACGCCCAGCTGCCTCGATTCTTCTCCCGGTTCCCCTCTCCAGGGGCGGAGCAAACGGATGCTCTTTGGAGCCCATGGCCGGAGGGTCTGCTTTATGCCTCTCTTCCCAGCGGTAATCCACAAGCTTCTTCGGGAGCAAGCAGAGATAATCCTAGTGGCCCCTTACTGGCCAATGAGGCCTTGGTTCGCTGATCTGATGAGCCTGTCCCTTGCAGATCCATGGAGGATTCCTCCGGACCGGGTCTTGTTCAGCCAGGGGACCATTCTCCATCCGGACCCCCAATGGCTCCAGTTAGCCGTCTGGCACTTGAGCGCTCAATCTTGTCACGGGAGCTTTGCTCACCAGGGGTCATTACAGTAATTCAGGCTTCCCGTCACCCTTCTACGAACCGCATTTACGAGGCCACGTGGAAGAACTTTCGCTCCTGGTGCTCGGGTCAACACTTGTCAGTCACGGAACTCATGATTCCCCATATCCTGGACTACCTCTTAGAGCACCGGTTCTCAACCTTGGGGTCGTGACCCCATTTGGGGTTGCACGACCATTTCGCGGGGGTCACCGGACACCGCGGGCCGCCATTTTGTTTTTTGTTTTTTGTTTTTTATTTATTTTTTATTTTATTTATTTTATTTTTTTTGGCGCGTGCCGCGCATGCGCAGATCCACCCGTCACGCCGGAAAAAATAAAAAAATAAAAAAAAAATAAAAAACAAAATGGCAGCCGCGACGGGCCGATCCGCGCATGCGCGGATCTGCGCGTCGCGGCCGCCATTTGTTTTTTATTTTTTTAATATTTTTTTTAATTTTTTTTTCGGCGCGCGCCCGGGTCGGGGTCGCGGCGCGCATGGGCAGGGCTAGTGGGGTCTCAACCTGAGAAAGGTTGAGAACCACTGTCTTAGAGGGTCTGGAGAAGGGCTTGGCCCCAAACACTTTGCGCAGACAGATAGCCGCTCTTTCCACAATCCTCACTTGTGACTCCGTGGGGTCCTTGGGACATCACCCCTTACTCTGCTCCTTCCTCAAGGGTGCCGCCAACACCAGACCCCCTACAGTGTACAGGTACCTTTCTTGGGAGCTACCACGGGTCCTGCGGGCTCTGACCAAGTCACCCTTTGAGCCCCTAAAAACGTGCGACATTCCCTGTCCCACAAGGTTGCATTCTTGGTGGCAATCACGTCGGCGCGATGTATTTCCGAATTAGCAGCGCTTTCTACCCGGGATGACCTGTGCATTTTCCACCAGGATCGAGTGGTCCTTCTCCTCGACCCTACTTTCCTTCCAAAGGTCAATTCCCCTTTCCACAGAGCCCAGGAAATAGTTCTCCCGGATTTTTGCCCTAACCCATCACATGATCTGGAACAGCAATGGCATCTGCTGGACGTCCGCAGAGTGCTCCGGTACTATATTTCACGGACAGCAGCATTCCGCAAATCAGAGGCCCTCTTCGTCTCCTTCCATCCTTCCTCCAGGAGTCAGAAGGTTTCCTCTTCCACAATTGGCAGGTGGATTAGGGTGTGCATTTCGGGGGCGTACCAAGCCGGTTCATTGCCGGTTCCTCCACAGGTTACAGCCCACTCTACACAGAGTGCAACTACGTCCGCAGCCTGGGCCACTTAGGCATCCATTGAGGACATCTGCAGAGTGGCCACATGGTCCTCACCATCTCCTTTCATACGGCACTACAAGGTCGATAGGTTTGCCTCGGCGGAGGCCTCCTTCGGTAGGAGGGTTCTCCAACAGGTTGTACATCAAATTGCCACAACGGACCGGTCTACTTCCCACCCTCAGGGACAGTAGGCTTTGGTATGTCCCATTGGTGGATTCTCCATCTCCAGTGCTGGAGAAGGGGCATTGTCTTGCCTGAATGCCTTTTCTCAGCACAGAGATGGAGAATCCACTCCCACCCTGGTATGTCATTTAGGCCTAGGGTCAGTTAATTTTTTGTGAGCCACAATGTCTTGCTGTCAGTCAATGGCTATGCTCGCATCAAGACTGGGATCTCTATGGTCCAGGACGGGCGTGGCAACTTTGGCTGACTTGATCTGATTGGGCAGGAATACAGTCTAAACCCATTGGTGGATTCTCCATCTCCGTGCTGAGAAAAGGCGTTCAGGTAAGACAAGGCCCTTTCTCAACTTTTAAGCCCACAATTAAGCCCAAAATTCCTAAGTGAGGCAGCTGTTAAGCCAGTTTTGCATCATTTTACAACCTTTCTTGCTACAGTTATTAAGTGAATCATTGCAATTGTTAAGTTAGTAACACAGTTGTTAAGTGAATCTGGCTTCCCCATTGACTTCGCTTATCAGGTTGTAAAAGGTGATAACATGACTTCGGGACACTGCAACCATCATAAATATGAACCAGTGGCCAAGCATCCAAATTTTGATCACACAAACATGGGGATGCTACAACTTTCCTAAGTGTGAAAACAGTCATAACTCATTTTTTTTCAGTAGTGTAACAGAATGTAACCATTCACTAAATGAATGGTTGTAAGTCGAGGACGACTTGTACCCCTCGTGACCCACAAATAATGTAAGACGGTGAAGAGATGTCTCTATCTTAGTAAAAAGCTTGTTGAAAGAAAATTCATATATCCCCAGAACAAAATTGCTATTTTTAATCTGTCTCAAAATGAATAGTCCCTGAGACAATTAATACCACTTTTGTACTATGCCCATTTTCTCCACATCTGTTTAAATCACTCCATCCATATCAGTTAACTTTCTCCTAAAATAACTGAGTACTATTAGTTTATACGCATGCTCTCTACATACCAGACTTGACAACCAATTTTTTAAAGCTTTTTCACAGGAGTTTAGGATACATTAGATCTCCAGCACTTCGTTCAAAATGTTCAATGTGAGCTGGAGATAGACCCTGGATAGCTGCAGAAGCTTCTGTTAAGATCCTTCCATTAAGAACTAACTTGACAGCAAAAATTGCCAGGCAGTTATACCAAGAGCTGAGTCAAAGTATGTGATTTGGCATTTTTGCAACTGCATTTATGGCTGAGTTTTCTCATCTTTATCAGCATATGAAAGAAAATTGCTACGTAATTCAGGACCTCCTTCTGCTTTGCATTAAATTCCTGAACATACCGCTTTTCTTTTACCTTTATTTTTATTTATTCGTTACATTTTTATGCCACCCATCTCCATATAAGGCAACTCCTTACTAGACAGATGGCTTTTGCAATCAGGATGTTTGTGGCTGACTACACAAAGGATGAGCAATCCCCACTTCCCGATGTGAGCCGGCAATGCATGATCATGACTGAAAATATGCCGAATGATCCCCATGTTTTGGGAACCCCAATCACCTAACCCCAAATATTTTACTCAGGCAAAGTGTGATACTTTTTATAAAATATAGTCATATATTAGCACTCGGTTGCTTCAAAACTCTTAGAATTCAGTATTCAAACCTTTCCCCGGCATTTGTCTTTCTCCCAGTAGTCCACGGGCAAGGAAGAATTTGCTGCTGTCAGCTGCCTTGTGACTTGCTATTTCTTCTGGCTGAAATAGCAGGTCACCTGGTAAGTCACCGGCTTTCTCGCTAACCATTGAGTTTAGTATTCAATGTATCTTTTGGAATGAATTGTCAACAAGGTACTACTATACAGTGGGGCAAAAAAGTATGTAGTCAGCCACCAATTGTGCAAGTTCTCCCACTTAAAAAGATGAGAGAGGCCTCTAATTGTCATCATAGGTAGACCTCAACTATGAGAGACAAAATGAGAAAACAAATCCAGACAATCACATTGTCTGATTTGGAAAGAATTTATTTGCAAATTATGGTGGAAAATAAGTATGTGGTCAATATCAAAAGTTCATCTCAATACTTTGTTATATATCCTTTGTTGGCCATGACAGAGGTCAAACGTTTTCTGTAAGTCTTCACAAGGTTGGCACACATTGTTGCTGGTATGTTGGCCCATTCCTCCATGCAGATCTCCTCTAGAGCAATGATGTTTTGGGGCTGTCGCTGGGCAACAAGGACTTTCAACTCCCTCCAAAGGTTTTCTATGGGGTTGAGATCTGGAGACTGGCTAGGCCACTCCAGGACCTTGAAACGCTTCTTACGAAGCCACTCCTTCGTTGCCCGGGCGGTGTGTTTGGGATCATTGTCATGCTGAAAGACCCAGCCACATTTCATCTTCAATACCCTTGCTGATGGAAGGTTTGCACTGAAAATCTCACGATACATGGCCCCATTCATTCTTTCCTGTACACGGATCAGTTGTCCTGGTCCCTTTGCAGAGAAACAGCCCTAAAGCATGATGTTGCCACTCCCATGCTTCACAGTAGGTATGGTGCTCTTTGGCTGCAACTCAGCATTCACTCTCCTCCAAACACGACGAGTTGTGTTTCTACCAAACAGTTCTACTTTGGTTTCATCTGACCATATGACATTCTCCCAATTCTCTTCTGGATCATCCAAATGCTCTCTAGCAAACTTCAGACAGGCCCGGACATGTACTGGCTTAAGCAGGGGGACACGTCTGGCACTGCAGGATCTGAGTCCCTGGCGGCGTAGTATGTTACTGATGGTTGCCTTTATTACGTTGGTTCCAGCTCTCTGCAGGTCATTCACTTGGTCCACCCATGTGGTTCTGGGATTTTTGCTCACTGTTCTTGTGATCATGTTGACCCCACGGGGTGAGATCTTGCGTGGAGCCCCAGATCGCGCGAAATTATCATGGTGTTGTATGTCTTCCATTTTCTAATTATTGCTCCCACAGTTGATTTCTTCACACCAGGCTGCTTGCCTATTGCAGATTCAGTCTTTCCAGCCTGGTGCAGGTCTACAATTTTGTTTCTGGTGTCCTTCGACAGCTCTTTGTTCTTCACCATAGTGGAGTTTGGAGTGTGACTGTTTGAGGTTGTGGACAGGTGTCTTTTATACTGATAACAAGTTTAACGAAGTGCCATTAATACAGGTAATGAGTGGAGGACAGAGGAGCCTCTTAAAGAAGAAGTTACAGGTCTGTGAGAGCCAGAAATCTTGCTTGTTTGTAGGTGACCACATACTTATTTTCCACCATAATTTGCAAATAAATTCTTTCCAAATCAGACAAATGTGATTGTCTGGATTTGTTTTCTCATTTTGTCTGTCATAGGTGAGGTCTACCTATGATGACAATTACAGGCCTCTCTCATCTTTTTATGTGGGAGAACTTGCACAATTGGTGGCTGACTACATACTTTCCCCCCCCCCCCCACTGTATATGTTTTAAAATTAGACTGCTGAAACTCCAATGGAACCCCAAAGGCTCCACAGCTGTAATTACCTCAAAATTTTTCTGCCACTCTCGCTCACGCTTGGCTTTCTCCTGGGCTTCTATTTCCTCTTCTCTCTGTCTCTTTCTAGGACAAAAGCCCAGGGAGGAAAAGTTAGCATTATGTTTGTTGAACAGAGCAGAAGAGATCACAAATCAATTTCATCTAGTGTTCTCCAATCTGGTGCCTATGTTTTAGATTACAGCTGTCATGTTAGCTGGCAGATAATGGACTTCCTTGGCTGGTTTTGGTCAAAGACAGGATGGACTAAGACAGTGTTTCTCAACCTTGACACTTTTAAGGCATGTGGACCTCAACTCCCAGAATTCCACAGCCAGCATTGCTGGCTGTGGAATTCTGGGAGTTGAAGTCCACATGCCTTAAAAGTGTCAAGGTTGAGAAACACTGGACTAAGAATTTAAGAAGAGCATAAAACAAGGGTTTGAGGAACTGAAACTAAGAATTATCTCCTCCCAGGGCTAAAGACATAAATCACCCCCTGGAGCCAATATTTAGATACTACAATGTGAACACATTTAACAGAAGTATTTTCCTCCTATTCAATCCCTCCCTCAACTTTCATTACTACATTTTTCAACATGTAGCTATGGAGGCGCTATAAAGGAGACCACAATTCAATATATATTTCCAAACTCTTGTTCAGCGGGCTGCAAAGAAAGTTTCTATTTCTTAAAGGAAGTTGCATTACATAAATGAAAGAATCTTATATTACCTTAAGCCTCAAGGAATTTCTTAAGACAGAATTTGCCCACAATAAAGTAAAGGAAGGAAATCTGTAAAGAGTATTACCAAACACCTACAGCAGGGGTAGGCAACCCAAAACACTCAGAGAGCCCCTTGGACCCGTTTCCCACCAA
This sequence comes from Bothrops alternatus, assembly GCA_034064705.1. Lineage (NCBI taxonomy): Eukaryota > Metazoa > Chordata > Lepidosauria > Squamata > Viperidae > Bothrops > Bothrops alternatus. Next base: position 962,456 of record JARGCV010000230.1, on the reverse strand, counting down.
AAACAAAACACTGGGAGCCACAAAACCCTTTTGATATCTAAAAGGAAGACAACACTGCATATATCCTTTTTTACCTTTTATACATACATACATACATACATACATATATATATATACACACACACACAGAGACACACATATATATATACACACACACATATATATACACACACACATATATATACACACACATATATATACACACACGTATATATATACACACATATATATACACATACACACACACACACATATATACACACATACACACACACACACACACATATCATAAAGGTAAAAAAGGATATATGCAGTGTTATCTTCATTTTAGATATCAAAAGGGTCTCTCTCCTTCCCTCTCTCTTTCTGCCCTTGGTCTGCCAGTCCTCTTCCCCCACTCTCTTTCTCTCTCTTTCCTCTCTCTCTCCTTCCCTCTCTCTTTTTCTCTCTCTTTCTCCCCCCCCCTCCGATCTTCTGCTCACCTGGCAAGCTGGCTTCAAGCTGTTCTCCAACAAGCTCAGAGGTAGGCAACCTCGGCTCTTTTATGACTAATGGACTTCAATTCCCAGAATTCCTGAGTTAGCATAGCTGGGCTAGCTAGCTCTCTCCTGCCCTTCCTGCTTCCTGCAGAGACGCAGCAAAGGGAGGAGCCATGCCCAAAAAGATTTTTAGCTTGTCGGAGAACAGTGAGTCCACTCTCTTTTACACACACACACACACACACAAACACAAACACACAGAGAGAGAGAGAAGCAGGGAAGCACAAGTGCGTCTCTCTGTCTCTGTCTCTCTCTGCAAATGGCAGAGGAGGCTGGGAGCCACAGGAAAAGGCTCAAAGAGCCGCATGCGGCTTCAGAGCCGCAGGTTGCCGACCTGTGACCTACAGCATGCATGGGGCACAATACTATACCCAAAACTGCCTGACAATCTGTACAACTACACTTGCCATTCAACGATGTATTAGCAATAGATCAGGGGCGCCAAACTCAATTTTATTGAGGGCCGCATCAGCATTGCGGTTGCCCTTGGGGGGCCGGGTGGGTGTGACCTACTGGATGGGCGTGGATGGAGTGGGTGTGGCCTACTGGGTGGGCATGGCCAGCTCTACATCGTTCGTGTTAATGGTGCCTGTGGGGGCTGGGCAGGAGTGGGACAGATCTGAGGGTCTCTGGCAGAAGGGGGTGGGACCAGGGCAAGTGCCAAGGCATGGTCCACTGGAGGAGCCTCACTGTTCCTCTCAGGCCATGGGGGGGGCTGGATGATGGTGCGGGCTGCCCGGAGCCCTGGGCCAGCAGAGGTGAAATGCCCAGCCTGGCCCTCGAGCACCCGCGGCACCAAGCTCAGCCCCACTTCCCCAAGGGGGGGCCCAGCTGCACTTACCTCCTCCTCAAGGCTGCTGCTGCTGTGCTTGCTCTCCTTAGCCAAATTGTTCATGATGGGTATGAGGGCAAAGTCAGAGGGAGGCCCACTCTTTCTCCATGGGAGGAGACCCAGCTTTGTATCCAAAGCTTCCTTGGCAATAGGATGGGAGACCCACAGGATAGGCCAGAAGGAGGGGGCAAGGGAATGGTGAAAGGGGAGCAGGGCAGGACTTCCCTCAGACCCTCTTTTCCTTCCTTCCTAAGTACAGAGTCGTGGAAAAATATTTGAGATGAGGGAGGGAGAAAAACAGGCAAGAAACACAGCTGGGGAGGTGTCATCCTTCGTGAGGAATGAAGAAATGCACCATCGCCTGGAAGTGGCCAGCACATGGCCCTCACCTATTTCACATATCTGGCTTGGTGGGCTCTGAGGGGAGGAGAGTCAACGTTACCTGCGCAATGCCACCCAGTCCCAAGCCTGTCCGGTTTCGGCAGGCAGTGGGGCGCTCTCCTCACAGCGCTGAGAGGCTGAGCCAGGCAGCGCAAATCCGAAAAGAAGCATGACGCCCAGCCCCCAGCCTGCCCGGTCTCGGCAGGCAGCGGGGCACTCTCCTCACAGTGCTGAGAGGTTAGGCGGTGTGAGGCTCGCCAGCTTTGTGCCTTACTGCCTACTGAAACTGGGCAGGCTGGGGGTTAGGCAGCATTGCACTTCTCAACAGATTCGTGCCACCTGGCTCAGCCTCGGCACTCTGAGAGCGCCCAGCTGCCTGCCAAAACCCCTCCCCCGGAGCCCATCAAGCCAAATATGTGAAGTAGGCCAGGGCCATTTGCTGGCCACTTCCAGGCGATGGTGCATTTCTTCATTCCTCACAAAGGGTGACACCTCCCCAGCATGCACCCAGGAGGCAGGGCCGACGCGGCAGGGGCTAGTTCCTCACTGGTTCCAGATGGCCTTGTGGAACTAAGACTGAAGGCGTTTCAGCATAGATGACCACCATAAAATTGTACATTGGCTCCCTCCTGGCCGGCCTGGGCCAGGGCCAAGGCAGTGGGGGCCATTCCCTCACTATTTCCATGATGGCTTCGCGGTCCACATGAAACCACTTCGCGGCCTGCATCCGGCCCCCGGGCCTTGTGTTTGACATGTCTGCAATAGATGATCACAATCTTTGTGTTACACTTTGGCATTTTGTATCTATTTGATCTCACTGCTTGCCATGAATCCAGGAAGGTGGCTTCATTCTGGAAGTTTAAAGTTTAACCTAGACATGGAAGAATTATTATTTCTCACGTGTGCTACAAAGTGAGTATAAGTTGACCTCGTGGCTACTATGGTATTGGGACCAGAATTTCCATCACTAAATGATGCAGTCGAAAGTACAATGTCACATGGCGTCACTTAACAACAGCAGACCTCAATCCAAGCCATTCACAGCTTGTCCCCTCACAGTTCCAAGCCTCAGTAAGAGACTGCCTCTCCAGATACTTCATTGTATAAGTTTATGTTTTAGCATAACGATAAAGTAAGAATTCCATTTAAGCATTCTTCTGTCACTGTCAATAATTGAGTTCTTTTATGTATACCAGAACGTCTAGCCCCAGTTTTCAATACAAGCCGCAAGAATCCAGCACTGTTCCCTACCTTTCGTGCATTTCCTTTGCTTCCCTTTCTTTCCTTTTAATTTCAAGCTCTGCGAAGAGTTTCATTGTCTGTTTGTACACTGCCTGTTTGAACTGTAAGGAACAAGAGATTCAGCACTTATGTTGAGGCTCAGCTACAATTCAATAAAACATAATCCCGAGTCTAGATAAAAAGACCAGCTCTCTTCCAGGAACACATCACAATAAACTAATACTAATCCAGAGGCTGGGCTTGAGGTTGTATACTAGATGTAATCAAGCTACCATGAAGCAACTGGGAACTGCTAGAGTAACTCTAGAGCACCACAGCTACGCCCTTATGGCAGGGGTCTTCAAACTTGGCCCTTTTATGACCTGTGGATTTCAACTCTCAGAACTCCTCAGCCAGTTATAAAAGGGCCAAGTTTGAAGAGTCCTGCCTTACGGTATACCTGCTACTAACCATCATATCACTAAATGTCTATGGAGAATCTCAATATCCAGCTCATAGTTGTCCCAAAGGTGCTTTTCCAAAAGGCAGCTGGACTTCATTTTTCCCTTGTTCTCATCCAAGAAGTTTGGGACATTATATCATTAGCACATCCCAGAATAAGTTACATAAATATTGTATAAATATTTGCAGGATTATTAATGTTAAGAGTACAAACATGTTCTAGTTTGGCACTGATAGCTAAATGCATAATCAAATATAATACAAAGAATGCAAGAGAGGGGGAGTAGCAAATATATTTATGGGTCTAGAATCAAACCAAAGCTCCTCAAAAGTTGGTGCCAATATTGATCCAAATAAAGGAAGGTATTGTCTAGGACTAGGTGCATGTCATTCCTGGAAATATGAACTGGTCAACTTACTACTTCTGAATCATCTTCTTCTACATTGGTTGACTTGCCTTCTTTCTTTAACTGTTTCTTTTTCTCTTTTACCTAAAAAAGATTTCACGAGTAAGGAACACAGAAACTGCAGAGCATGTGAGAACTTCATAGTGCAGTATTGTGCTGGCACATTCTAACAGCAAAAGGGTTGGTCAAAGCACTGCTACTCTCGTAAGCATAATTTTTGCTAATCTATTGACTTGTTAGGATCTGAATGCCTGTAAAAAGAAATACATTACATGATCACTTTCCCAGTATTACAAGGAAAAAAGATTCTTGGTGGAACTTAATTCTATCCAGATGTGTATGCTGCCGCCGGAACAGGAGCAACTGCTCCTGTTGCCATACATATATTCATACTTACATACATATGATGCAAGTATGCAACTTGAAACCTGAAGTAAAAAAGCGTCAAGCTCTGTGTCAGACAGTTTCTCATTTGTTTACTGTTTTAACCCACTCCTCTACCTATAAGGACATCTTTGGATCACTGAAGGCTTTGGAAGATAATGAAGACATCTACCACAGTGTAACAATTGTCATTCTTCACAAACTGAAAAGGGATGCAACAAGGCAGCACTGGAAGACCAGTAGCTTTATTTCTCCCATGTGAATAGCAAGAAAGTAAACAATGTTGATAAGTCACTTTCCTGCTGGAAACCACCAACAAAAAGATACAGGCAAGCCAAAGCGAAGCTACAGATATATAAATATTTAAGCAACTTCCAAGATTAATAGTTTGTGTGAAATATATTACAACTCTAAAAATGTATTTATTTTCTTCAACATTCCTAACTCCATTTCTTTCTAGCAGAATTTTAAGAGAAAGTTTTGAATAAATTTACATTATTAGGCCAATTACTTTATTAATCCTTCATCTATCTTCCAGTTTAAATTCACTGAATTCTAAAAGTTTAGAAGCAGATATTAACATTCACAACATGTTCTTTACAATGTGTGGTTCGCCAGCATGACGAATGGAGAATCCACAGATTGGTTGATCTTGCTTTCTGCCCTAGAGACTAAGTCAATCAACCTTTGCCATGCCTCTCTCCTTCCGGCAAGGAATCCCCAGTCATGACTTAGTCTTAGCCCAAGAGACACGTGGTGAAGGCTGGCTCTAGGTTTAAGCAGAAAAACTACGCGTTGGATTCTCAGGTTGTACCTTTCCCTTCTCTGCGCTGATTTCAGCGCTCCGTTTTAAACCATTTTACAGGCTTCAGCTGAAGCCTTGAGCTCTTAATAGTTCCCAAGCAGACAGAGGTATTGCGGGCGCCATTTTGAGCGCTGTCCTTGCTGTTCCTGGATTGGGAAGGACCCTCCCTTCCAGTAGGGCCGTTTAGCCTTAAATAGCATCAATTTGGCCAAATTTCAGCCAGCAGTTGTCAAGACTGCTAACATTGGATGTTCTTGCTTGCCATATATGAAGAAGCAAACATGTTTTATATAGCCTGTATATCACTTCTAGAGTTAAAGCAGACAATACTAGCCTAGTGGATGGGAAAATATGCTAGCTAATCGTAACAATATCTCAGCACAGCATCGCCAAGGTCAGCTGTAACGGGAGGGGCACTTCACACTTCATTTTAATTGGAGAATGTGATTGATGATTGCAGAATGAAGAAGTGAGTTATGCTTTGTTACGGGTGATTGGGGGGGAGGATTCAGTTTTTGGCTTAACTTTCATGTGTGCTGAAGCTATGCAGAAATAAAAGGATTCTTTAAGGTAAATAAGCCTCAAAGTTCTTTGAAAAGCTGCTTCTTTTCGGAACCATGTCAGCGGTCTTGTTAACCTGAACATTGAAGCAGCGGCCGCATTTACTAATTCAGTCACACAGACGGAGCAGGAGCTTATTTCATAGCGGCCACCATTTTGAAAGCAACTAACTGAAGCAACTTACTGAAGGTCAGGATTTAAGAGCGGCATTTAGAGAGTGCTGCTTATCGATTCAGGCTCCTCAGCAGCTAGCTGCATTGCAATCAGGCTACAGCATCAGCCTCCAGCATCCCAGCCATTATGGACGTGCTCATCAGTCCAAGCAACTTCTAAACACTTGGGGCATGGCTGCCACTATCAGGATTGTGAGTGTGCTGGCTACCCCATTAAGTTGGTTGTGCTGCCACCATCTTAGCCACAACTTGGCTCCTTGCTGCTGGGATCATCTCTCTGTTACAAATACATTCAGATTTCCATTACTGTGATATTACTCATTTACAATGGCAGATAAAAGTTACAGATCAGACATCTCAAGGTGCCTCCAGCAGTTCTCCCAGGCACAAGAAATCCAGATCAGCCAAACAGAAGGCTGCTGGGAAACTCAGATCCAAAGCCATCTCTGACAAAAGGTCCTCTAAAGCTGCTGAAAAAGAAGCAAGCAGGAGGCACCAGGCATTGGAGAAACAATTCTCCAAAGCTGCAAAACAAAAGGACAATGAAAGGGTTGGTCAGGTTATTCCTGTTCCCATGGAGGCATTGGTCTTTAGCTCTCAGCACGCTCCTTCAATCTCTGCTGCTCCAAGTGTCTGGTCTTCAGAAGGGGAAACAGGTCAGTTTGTTTTTCCCATGGCAAAGCAGGTGGAGATGGTTCCCCCTTCTAGTGAGGGGATTGGTCTTCGGATCCCTGCTCCTCCAAATACATCTAGACCTCTGGGCCCAGAGGCCACATTCACCCCTACAGCGGCAGGGCTTCGCCCTCCAGAGACTCAGGGAATAGAATTATCAGAACAAATACAGGTTCTGATTTCTCAGGCTATTGCCCAAGGCATGGCTTTGACCCTGCACCAGAGGGCTCGGCCTGAATCGATGGCATCAGGGTTCCCACCTTATCTCTCCCAGGCAGAAGCAGCAGCATACCAAAGGTCTGTTTCCCCCTCCCATTCCTCCCGGAGCAGAATGTCATTCATAGGGGACAATGAACAGACAGAGCAGGGGATGTCAGAAGATGAGGACTTATCCCCTGATCCCCCTCCTTTCATAGGTCTGTTTAATCCCTCTTTAAGTCTCTACATCACAAGGCCAGGGGCATGGCTCAAATTGGTTCTGAAGGGGTTCCTCAAGCTGAACCTTCCACCAGCCAGGGACTTACCAGTCAGGTTTTTTCAGAACCAACTTTTACCCAGTAGGACATTCCCCGTTCTCCCCTTTTCCTCAATACAGTACAAAGACAATGGGGGACGCCTGGTACCTTTCCATCCCTAGGGGGATTGACAAAAAGTTGTTTAATGTGGCCCCAGGACAGTCAGAGTTGCTAGCAGTCCCCACGGTAGATGAGCCCTTAGCACCATTGGTTTCTTCCTTCACTGTGTCTGGAGATATAGCGGAGGCTTTAAAATGAGAGGATAAAAAAGCAGACCTTAATTTCCACAGGACCCATCAAGCCTCAGCATGGGCAAAAAAGGCAGCTGCATCTACTTCCTTTCTCGCTAGAACTTCACTCCTCTGGCTTCGCCAATTGCAGGCCAGGGTCCCGCCAGAAGAGGTACGGATGCAACAAGACTTAAACAAATTAGTGGCTGCAGCAGAATACATGGTGGATTCTTCATTGCACGCGACCAGATTTTCCTCCCGGGCATTAGCATCTAAGGTTACCTCTCCCAGACTTATGTGGCTCAGACAGCAGAGAGCGGATGCTAGGTCCAAATGGTGGTTGGCCTCAGCCCCTTACATGGGAGGCCAGTTATTTGGAGAGGCATTAAACCCTTATCTAGTTGACAACAAGGATAAGCGCAAAGTCATGTCCCATCTGGTCAGGAGGGCAGACAGGAGAGTTACCCCCTACGCCCGCAGGCAGTTCTTTCACTCAACTGACACAGAGTCGGAATTCACTCATCACTCCCGCCCTTATCCTCCCAGACCAGAACGCCAATTCGACAGATCTGGCAACAGAGATAGGTCCAGACAGCAATTTCAGGCCAAGTGGCCCATTTGAGGTGCGGGAGGCTGTCTTTTTAGACAGTCCAAGTGACAACAAGGGTGCCTCTCCCATAGGGGGCAGGTTGGCCCTCTTTGCACACAAATAGGAGAACACCACTTCAGATCTCTGGGTCCTCAATACCATCAGATTCAGCCTCTCGCTAGAGTTCAACTCCACCCCCCCAAGGCATTTCATTTCTTGCCCATCATCCAAGAATCCGGTCAAAAGAAGCCCCATAAAAGAGGACATTCGACATCTCCTGGAGATCCAGGCCATAGAACCGGTACTGGCAGGGAAGAAGGGACGGGGTTTTTACTCCATTCTGTTCATCGTTCCGAAGGCCTCGGGAGGGTGGAGGGCAATCCTAGATTTAAAGAAATTAAATGTCCACTTGACATATAAGAAGTTCAAGATGCAAACGCTCCAATCCATATTAGCAGGCATCAGAAGGGGGGACTTCCTGACGTCCATTGACCTGACGGAGACCTACCGACACATTCCCATCCTTCCTGGACACCGGAAATTCCTCAGGTTCTGCTACGCAGGCCACCATTTTCAGTACAGAGCTCTATCGTTCGGCCTGTCATCGGCCCCCAGAGCATTCACAAAGGTCCTGGTGGCGCTGGCGGCGCATCTCAGGACCATTCCGGTGCGTGTCCAGTGTTATCTGGACATCCTCATTCAATCCTCCTCAGACCAATTGGCTCAGTCAGACCTGGCATTGTCCATCAAAACCCTCCAGGACCACGGGTTTTCAGTGAATTTCCAGAAAAGCCAGATAGTTCCCTCCACTTGCCTCCTTCACCTGGGCATGGTGACAGATACAAGGAAGTGTGAGGTTTACCTGTCTCAGGAAAGATGGGACAGCATACGATCTCTAGTCACCCAGGTTCAAAGGGAGCGAGTAGTCACCCTAGCGACTCTTTCTCAACTGCTAGGAAAGATGGTCTCCTGCATAGCAGTAGTTCCCTGGGCTCGACTCCACTCCAGAACCCTACAGTAGTTCTTGCTCCCATTCCAGAGACTAGGCACCAGTTCATCCAACCATAGGGTAAGGGTCCCGTCACAGACCCTAAAATCCCTCCAGTGGTGGGCCGCCCCAGCGATGTCCAGGGGAACCTTATTCAAGGAGCCCAACTGTTTCATCCTAATATTGGATGCCAGTTTGTTCGGCTGGGGAGTGCACCTGCAATCGAAGCTGGCCCAGAGTCGGTGGTCCAAATCAGATCTGAAGCACAACATAAACTGGTTGGAACTCAGAGCTGTGCATCTGGCTCTATGACACTTCCGCAACACAGTGGCGAGGCAACATATCCTAATCCTCACGGACATGGCGGTGAAAGCCCATATTAACAGGCAAGGGGGTACCCACTGCAGGTCCCTCATGGCCGAGGCTCAATTATTGGGAACCTGGGCAGAGACCAACCTCTCAAGGCCGAGCACATCTCGGGAGAGATGAATTGGCAAGCGGATTTCTTAAGCAGGGCAACAGTGGACCACTCTGAGTGGCACCTGTACCCGGATCTCTTCAGGGAGATATCAGAGAGGTTCGGTCATCCAACGCTGGACTTGTTTGCTACCCCGGAAAATTCTCAGCTCCCGAGATTTTTCTCCTGGTTCGTCTACAGGGGTGGAAAGAGTAGATGCCCTCCGCAGCCCATGGCCCAGAGAGCCACTGTATGTGTTCCCTTCTCTCCCTCTGATCCAGGCAGTTTCCGGAAGATACTGCAGGAACGGGCAGAGGTAATACTTGTTGCTCTGCACTGGCCAAGACGGCCGTGGTTTGCCGACCTCGTAAGTCTCTCGATTTCTCCTCCGTGGAGAATACCCCCAGATCGAATCTCCAACACCCAGAGCCCCAGTGGCTCCAGCTAGCCACCTGGCATTTGAAAGGAGACTCCTAGCAAAGAAGTCCTACTCATCAGACGTGATTACCATGATTCAGGTTTCAAGGAGGCCGGCAACGAATAGAATTTATGATTCCACATGGAAGAATTTCTGTAACTGGTGTGGGAGGCAACAGTTAGATCCAGCCACAATTACTATTCCAAGAATTTTGGATTATTTACTGGAGAGACTTAAGAGGGGTTTAGCACCCAACACTATCTGCAGACAAGTTGCTGCTCTGTCCACGGTGCTCACATATGGCATCTCAGAGCCTTTGGCTCAACACCCCATGGTACGTTCCTTCGTCAGGGGGAGCAATCAACAGCAAATCGCCCGTGGTTCACAGATATCCCTCTTGGGACCTGTCCAAGGTCTTACAGGCTCATTTGAGCCCATTAGAACCTCTACTATACGGTTCTTGACTTTCAAGGTCGCCTTCCTAGTAGCCGTCATATCGGCCAGGCGCATCTCGGAATTGGCAGCACTCTCAATTAGAGAGGACTTATGTATCTTTCACAACGACAGGGTGGTCCTACGCTCAGACCCCTCCTTCGTCCCCAAGATCAACTCATTGTTTCACAGGACGCAGGAGCTTGTATTGCTGGATTTTTGTCCTAAGCCGTCCCACGATTTGAAACGTAAGTGGCACACCTTGGACGTTCGTAGAGCCTTGCGTCGCTATATTAAGCAAATTGCCTCCTTTCGCAAATCTGAAGCCCTATTCATTTCATTCCACCCGTCTTCACTGGGTCCGAAGGTGACTGCCTCTACTATCGGCAGATGGATTAGGGCTTGCATAGCAGGGGCATACCAGACACACTCCTTGCCAGTTCCAAGACAAATCACCGCACACTCCACTCGCAGTGTGGCAACTTCGACGGCATGGGCGACACAGGCTTCCATCGAAGAGATATGCAAGGCGGCGACTTGGTCATCGCCTTCCCCATTTGTGAGGCATTATAAGCTAGGTAAGTTTGCCTCAGCTGACGCTTCATTTGGCAGGACAGTTCTCCAAAGGGTAGTAACAGAAAGTGGGACACAGGCCCAGGCCCATAGGGACAGTGAGGCTTTGGTATGTCCCATCTGTGGATTCTCCATTCGTCATGCTGGAGAAGGGGCGTTGTCTTACCTGAACGCCTTTTCTCAGCATGACAATGGAGAATCCATTCCCCCCCTTGGGTCCATCTGGTCCTGTGTCAGGGGAATTTGAGCCATCACCACATTGTACAATCATCAACTGCTGTGCCTTTGTCGTGACTGGGGATTCCTACCTGGAAGGAGAGAAGCGTGGCAAAGGTTGATTGACTTAGTCTCTAGGGCAGAAAGGCAAGATCAACCCATCTGTGGATTCTCCATTGTCATGCTGAGAAAAGGTGTTCAGGTAAGACAACACCTCTTTTCTTTATCATCACAGTTAATCTTCATCAAAGTTGTGGCACAAACTGCCTAAAATATAGGCAAGCTTTGGAATAATTTAAACATATATAATTCTCAGTCTAAGCAATACACAGACAGATGCCAACTGCTGTAGTTTACACCTCTCCCCTTGGATCACAGGCTGGCTGGCATGTGCGATACTTACAATGTGCTCCACGTATTCTTTTCCAGCCTGTATCACGTCCAAGGCTCTCTTCTTTTGCTCCTGGTCCAACAATAGCTTGTATGCTTTGTCGACAGCTGACAAACCAAACATTTCTATCAGCACATTCATAAAACTTGAAAAATCTATACTACTAGAGAAAACATATTTGTTTTTAGGAATCTAGCAAAAAAGGCAACATGTAATTTATCTTTTCATGCTAACATCAGAATCGCCTATTGGATACACTGCTAATGCCTGAAATCTTGAACATAGAAAAAACAGGGAAGTACCTTCAAAAGCTTTTTGTGCTCTGTCAGGATCATCTTGGTTTTTGTCAGGATGGACCAATATGGATAACTATATAATTAAAGAACATGGACTTATATCAAAATATATGAAATAATCACATAAACCAAGCCCTTCTTTCCAGTTATAATAAACAAACATTCCTCAATCTCATTGAGCCAATTTCTTCAATGCTATATAGCCAGGGAAGCATAGCAAGTACTATTCAGAGATATTGACATATTAATTTCTTAAAGGACACAAATGTGTGATTTATTCAATATTATAATACTGAATATTCTAACAATCTCTTTATTAAACATTTTAAAGTGATAAAACACTGATAAAAAACACAAGCCATAAAATGTATTTAGGTGCTCATATTTGTGATTTCAGTACAAAATATCCAAATTCAGACACGAGTTTCTAGACTGGAGAAAATTTTGTCATATCTCAAGAAAGCTATCAGAACAGTATTGCTAACTGTTTGGGAAACAGTATGAGGAGCAGTGGGGAAGTTTGCATATTTATTTTTGTGTTGGTCTGTGACCATAATAAAGATTGAATTGAATTGCATATTTATTTATAGGCCACTCTAATTGGTTGCTCCTCTGGGAATATCTGGGAATAAAATATACAATAAAAAATACAACAGAAACAAACCAAAACTCTGCATCATAGTTACCAAACATAATTCTTTGCCAAATCATAACCTGGTGAATTATTCTTTGATTTCATCTTTCATTATATACCCGATGCTTATCTATCTAACCTTCTGCATAGTTATGCTGCATTGACTACTAGTCTTTCAAACTAATGAAACAATTTAATCCCTTAAATTAGAGCAATTGGGATAACTCCAAACACATGAATGTTTATATAGTGTTACAAAGCACTTTGTAAATTGAAGTTTGCATGCTGCATATGTTCAATGAAACGGTAAGCTACAGTTCTCAAATAAATTTATTGATCCCTACAACTGCCAAGAGGGTCTCCTCCATGTTTAGCAAACTATAGAAGCCATATACCTGACGGAATCTTTTCTTTATTTCTTCATCAGTGACTTCAGGATCCAATTGCAGTACCTGGAAAAGTCCAAAAGTGACATTTAAAAAATAAAAGTAGCAATAGCACTTAAACTTTACAGAGTGCTTTACAGCCCTCTCTAAGCGGTTTACAGAGTCAGAATAAAGGTAGTACCTAGAAAACACACAAACAGCACTATTCATGAAACGAGTTATCTCCATGCTCCAGAAACTTTAAGGTCATCAAGAAAGTACAAAACCAAAATCCTTCAGTAGGGAAATTCTTCAGGGAGTAATCTCTAAAACCACCCAGCAATAATTAGGCATGCTCAGTAGTTATCAAACACTAAGATGAAGATGGAAAAGTAGCAAAAAGGGTAAAGGACCAGAAAATATGGTTCTTGGCACTCTGAAAAGCACCATTTTTTACTGCCACTTGTTAAATTCCATGTGTCCTTCCAGCAGAATTAGTATCTGAAAAATAATAGTGAATCAACAAGAGACAAACGCATGTATGAATTTAAATGGATGGGCTGAATTCTTACTCTGCTGCAAAATGTACTTCAAATCTAGAGTGAATGCCTAAATAACTAGGTTACCTCTTACTAATTCATTGACTCATTTCTAGAGGGGATCAAGAGTGATGCCATTTGTAGTATAAAAGAACGAGTAAACCTTAGGTTCAAAAATAAAACGTTAGAGGATTCTCAAATACTTTAATGAAATGATTCACTATGAGAGCAAGCAACTAACATGCCAATATAAAAGTTTACCACAAGTGGTATGACACAAGCAAATAATTAGTTGTGTGCAAAGCCAAATGGTACATATCCAGAATGTTCCAGGAATGAACCCTGCTAGTTTGCATATCTCTTTCAAGTAACAGGATCTATACAAAAAAACCTGCAGTGGTGGGACAATGAATAAAGAAAACAGATTTAAACATACCTCAAAGGGATTCAGATTAAAATAGGAGGACCCAGGCCTGGTAAGCCTTTCAATCTGATTTTTTGAAGTTAAAACAGAATCTCGCTTTTCGATTTGCTTTACCTGTAGAAATTAGGACATCATTAATAACCAGAATTGCCCCAGATAATTGTTGTAGGGAAAATAGGAGGCGGAAGATGTGTTGGATAATAAAGGTGGGATACAAATAATAAAATAATTGGGTTAATCCAAAAAGCCTCAATTAATTATGGCAATATAGCTTGTGAACTGAGCTAAAGTCAACTAGATTAGGGCTGACACTGACATAAACACCTAAAACTCCACAGGAAAATGCTAGAAATAATAGGAGCTATTGCTAAACACATTTGGAAGACACTGTTAGGGAAGACTATGATGTACACTTCATTGAAAGCAACTCAGTGAACTAAGTATGCCAAATAAACCCAACTGAATTAAATTGTTGAATAAACATAAAAAATAATATCACTTATGTGCTTGATCACATCATTTTCAATTTATTTCATATTTCAATAGGGATGCCATTTTCTATACCAGAGAATCACTAGATGGCAGCAGAGAGACAGATAACTCTTTGCTACCACCTATTGATGTCCAAATCCACATATTATATATGCAACAGGATAAAAAAAATGTTGGTTATTAGAGTTGTGCCCTTCTCCTCTTCTGAAGTTCTCTAAGACAGGGATTTTCAATCAGTGGTACGTGTCCCACCTGTGGTACAGTAGCACGTGGCAGGTGGTATGTGGCCCTGCCCAACCAAGTGTAGTGGGGGACGGAACGAGCCAGAGCAGCGCAGGACTTAATTGTGAGAAAATCCTCTGGAGTTGCAGTGGCTGGGGCAGGCAAAGGCCCCAGGCTCACTTCCAGCTCACCAGAAGAGAAAGGAGGAGGAGGGGGAGGAGACAGGAGAGGCTATAAAAGGAGGCAGTTTGGGTGGGAGAGGGAGAGAAAAAAAGAGGCGGCCTTGGGAGGAGCTGGAGTCAGCTCTAGCTGCACTGAAGGGAAAGAAGGAGGGTGGGGGGAGAGGAGATGAAGCAGGCTGGCCATGAGCCGATCTACAACTTCTGTGGCAGCCACCTGTGCTGGCAGCAACAAACAGGCAAGGAATGAAGAAAGGCAGTATTGGCTGGAGGTGAGGCACGGAGGGAGATTGAGAGTGGAAGGATTCTTATGTGCTTTTGTGACTTTGAAGTTCTGGGATTTGTGCAATGTGGGCTTTGTGTTCTTAAGGAGTGTTTGGCAATTTCTATTCGGCTGATGGCTGATGTCTCCTGTTAGATTCTATTGCTCTAATATTGTTAGCTGTTAAGTTTTGCTGCAAGGGATTTTGAAGTATTTTTCTCCTGAATGGATTTTACCTGCAGCATTCCTTTACTTATGAATGGAGCCATTTGGGGAGGCTGCCTTAGCCAGCAGCCAGTACTTACTACATTTTTTTTTCTTCCTTAACTGCTGGCTAACTTTTCTTTCTAGCCAGTAGCTAATTCTTAAAGGGGAATGCACCTTTTTAAGCTAGTTCCCTCAGCAGCTTGTCTTTTCTGTCTCTGGAGGCTTTCCCTTGTTTGATGAATATATGGAAGAGGGAAAATATGGGGGTGGGGGGTTCAAATTCTTCCTTCAGAAAGAGATGGGAATTAGAAAGAGGGAGGGAGGGAGGGAAGGAGGGAGGGAGGGAAGTCCTGCCTTAGCACTTGGCCACCAGCAGCCCTGCCATTGACTTTGCTTGTCAAAAGGTTGCAAAAGGGGACACTGTGACCATCATAAATATGAATCAGTTGCCAAGCATCCAAATATAAATCACATGACCCTGGTCATGCTGCAGTGGTCATAAGTGTGAAAAATAGTCATGTCATTTCAGTGCAATTGTAACTTTTGAACAGTTTTGGGTTTTTTTGGTCAAGTTTTTGACACCTTGCTCAAATATTGCCATATCCTAAAAGTGGTACAATCGGTAAAAAGGTTGAAAAGACCTGCTCTAAGAGGCAGCACTGTTTGAACTTGGTATAATGTTTGATACTATACAAATAACCACAAACAAGATAGGGCAAAATGCAACAACTAGGTAAATTTACATTTAGCCCCATACACACGTTCCAAGATTTGAAAACGCACCATTTTACAGAATGGGAAGATATCTCAAAAGCAAATAACCTGGATACTGTTCTCTTTAATAGCTGTAACAATTGATGAAGTGATAAAGTGATAACGAAATCCTAAAGTTGTACTACCAATCAACTGAGATTTGATTTGAAAGGAAAAATGAACAAAAATAAAGGATATATGTAAGGGATCAGCAGAAAATAGAAAACGAATAAGTTTAGGAGCAGGAAGATGAGGACCAAAATCTTAGGAGTTTGAAATTTTGCAGCTGGGAATCATAGTAGTTTGGGCCCAAATCCTGAGGACATATAAGTGCACAGGTGATTGCAGAGCAAATGTTAACATGTCATCACATATATGTGACAACATATTTCTGATCAAGTCCCTATTTTATGCACAATGAAAGAACAGGCATTAGAATTAAACCTGGGGCTCCAAGAAAATAATTTGATGAAAAATAAGAAAACTGGCTGGCAATCAATGCTCTGTTCCTCTCCTACATTCAAGCGATGGAATTCCCTTGGCTCCCTGCCCCATCTCGTTTTCTAGCTAGTTTTCCATTAATAGGCTCCGTGCCAACTGTAGCCACCGCAGGGGTCGGCCCCGAGCGCCCTTCGGACTACAGCTTCCATGTGCCCCAGCCAGAGCAACAAATGGCGACGAGTGGCAGGAAGGCAAAACCCCTCAAAGGTGACAAGCTAGCTTCTTTGGCCCCGGTACATACCGCGCCTTGCACGAGAGGCCGAGAAAGGCTCCTTTACCTAACGCCCTCGCAAGGCAACGCTTCCCCACCCGCTCCATCCGAAGGGACCGGGAAGGGGGAAAGAACGGCCGAGCTGGCAAGAAGGACCGCGAAGCACCGGCACCTTCAGCAATCGGCCGGAAGGGAGAAGCCCAGCCCGGCTGGAAGAAACCACTACAGCCACGAGCCCTGTGACCCGGGGCAGGCCGAGGCGGGCCAGAAGAACAAGGCGTCCCTCCGCGCTCCAGGGACGGAGACCGGCTCGCGATACCTCCGTGTAGAAGGTGAGAAACGCCGCCTCAGCGCCGCCGCCCGCCTCTCGCTCGCCCGGAGCCGCCATTTCTGGTACCACGTGACCGGCCGCGCGCCCTTTCCACCTGATCCGGACCGATCCCGCACGGGCACCGGCACGTGACCCCCAACGTCTGCCTTTCCGAGCGGGAGGGCGGGGCGGCTCTTAAAGGGCCAGAGCGCCGAGGCCTTCTTGTGCCTTGGGCGGTACTGCGTTCTGTAGTTCTACTCCCGCTCGCTTCCTACAAGGACCCATAGTAAGCTCCTTTCTCTTCTTTTATCCTCCGCACTAATGTTTCTCAACCTCATCCACTTTTAGCTGTGTGGACTTCAATTCCCAGGACCCAAAACGAGTAAAGATCGATTTGCTAACAAAAAGACAATCCCTTGCAAGCGGACCGCACAAGCCTAATTTAATTATTTTTCAGAGATTGAAATCAATCTTTCTCACCGTTCAAAAACGAGAAAGATTAAGATCCTTTAATACAGGGGTAAGTCCACAAAGCCAACAATAGGGGCGGATCCTTTAAGTCACGCCTCTCCATAGACAAAAGTGTCTAGAAGAGCTCCCTGAGACGACGGAAGTTCAAAATGTGAACGAGTGGCCTCTATAGTTCCTGCGTGGCTCTGATTGGGCCTAGTTCATTCCCTCTTCTCTGATTGGTCTTCGCTTCACTTTGCCCCTACTTTTCCTCCAGCAGCCAGATACACCCACACATCCACTTCCAAGGACAGAGCTGAGATGGCTGCTGTTGGTGCGATTGTCAGATCAGGGTTGCGAGGAGCGATGGCTTTGCCCCAGCAGCAGCGGGCCTGGAGCTCGGGCTCCGATCAGGTAGCGTCGGTATCGGTGGTTCGGCTGCAGAGCCTCCGGTGCAGTAAGGCCTCGGGGAGGTCTTCGCTGAGAAGGGGAGGCGGGCGGGTCTGGAGGCAAAGGCGGTAGCGTCTAAAATGTATGCCTCCTTTTCCCCTCCCCTCCTGAGCTGGGTGAGCTCGGCAAAGGTGCTGGAAAAGGCGGGGGTGGAGGCGGATCCATCCGTGAAGCTGGCGGCGCATTTGGAAAACGGGAAGCGGCTGCGGAGGAACGCTACTTCAGGTATGTTATGTCTGAATTCACACATTACATTAAACACGAGTTAGCGAGCAAGTTGATTTACCCGTGGAATGCCATGCCAGAACAAAAAAAATAGATTAGGGCTGAAACAATGATTGGGCTTCCGTTTTACCCTCATCTAGGGTATTCTGCAATTCGCTTATTTAGTAAATGATTTTTTTTTAAGATTTAGTGACATATTTTCAATTTCTGACCAGCTTTTCCTTCAGAAATTCAAGATTGTATGAACTGCCTTTCCATTTCTGATTTTTTTCCTTAGTAATAAGGATTGTGTGGGGAAGGCTGAGAATGTTTGGCCCAAACTCACTCAGGATTCTTCTGTGACTGATAGCACATTTGAACCAGTGTCTCCCTGGTGTGATACACATTTGAACCTGGGTCTCTCTCTCTCTCCCTTTTTCCACAACTGCCTTTCCCCTCTAGCATTGCACAAAAGTCTCATATATAAATGTTTTGGGTGACAAGGCAAGTTAGAAGATGCTGGACCCAAAGTCAAGTCTTCCTTTAGTAATAGTGGTATGCAGATACAGTCATATTCCTTTGGCTGTGAAGTGAGAGGGATTAGCTCTAAAACAGCAAAGAAAGAGTAGGCAAACTAATTCCATGTTGCCAAGAAAATATGGATGTGTCCAGGTAGTCAACTGATAATTCATCTCAAGGAGACACTGGACTTTATTTTGGAACCAAACATCTTCCAGTCAGCCCTATCTCACAGTTGTGATAAAATTGGGATTAAGAGATACATAAACTGACTTCATCTCTTCGGAGAAAAAAATCAGTTATTCCTGTAATTACTAAATGGTACCTAAACTCATAAACTTCACTAATTATGAACCTGGTTTCTGCTATAAAAAATTGTAGGCATCTTATCCCCAATACTTACTGTCTGTAATATGGAAGATAATATCAATTTATTTGTATGGATTTATTTTAAGGATAAAGTCTAGACTCTAGAACAGGGGTAGGCAACCTTGGCTCTTTTATGACTTGTGGACTTCAACTCAGGAATTCTGGGAGTTGAAGTCCACGAGTCATAAAAGAGCCAAGGTTGCCTACCCCTGCTCTAGAATATATGCTTTAAACACCTGAACTGCTTTAAACACCTGAAAGCAGTGAAAGATTGTAACTATGCATACTACTTTAGCTCCACATTTCACATTTGTTTCTCCCTCTTTCAGAGGATAACCATACCAATTTATAGTGTTAGATTTGGAGGTCACCTCATGCTCCAGTTATTGCATTTCATGTCCATCTGGCCAAATATTCCCCTAGCTAAATCCCTGAATGCTTGATACGTTGAAAAAGCAATTCTACACTTAAAGCAGAATATTTCATGGAATTTTGAACAGCAAACATGAACCAAAATGTTTTGCATTAACAAATTGTGAGGAATGGGGGAAATGAGTCTTGAGTTTGTAAAAGGAAAGATGGAATATTCAATAGCAAATAACTTAAATCATGTTATTACCTTTATAAATGAGCCAGGCCATCTTTATATTAATGTATTTGCTGATTAGCAATGGGATAACCTGTGAGGTAGGTAGTCATTTAGTAGATGCTGTAAGGCAGCGGTTCTCAACCTTTTTCAGGCCGAGACCCCGACTTGCGCCGCGCAAAAAATGGCGGACTGCGGTGTTTGGCGACCCCCGTGAAATGGTCGTTCGACCCCAAATGGGGTCGCGACCTAAAGGTTGAGAACCGCTGCTGTAAGGACTGCATTTTGAAGTGAATAATTGTGCCATTATTTTTCATGATATTTTAGCTGAGGTTTAAATAAATGACAATATATATTATCCTAATATTTTTGCAGGGAGAAAGAGAGAGAACAGTTGGCAAATCTTAGAAAACATCATGAAGAGGAAATAAGTCACCATAAGAAAGAAATAGACCGTCTGCAGAAAGAAATTGAACGTCATAAGTACAAGATCAAGAACCTTCAAGATGATGATTAAGTTGCTGCTATTATTGACGTGGTATCTGGCATTGTTTTGAAAATGGTCCCTGTGAATACCCAGAATTTGGTTCTTACCACAGTGTGAAATAAACAATTCACTCTATCTTCAAAGTCAATGTCTTCTCTAGAAAATATTTAGTACTTATATAATAATTATGGATAGATATTTCTTGAATCATGATTTTTGAGAGGAAGAAATATATGATTAAAGATTTGCCAGGTAAATTTCAGAAGAGCCACTATTTTTTCCTATGGCTTGAAAGTATACTGTTACACAGTATCTTCTCCCCAAGGATGGAAAATTGTTCTTGTCCAGAGCAATTTGAGGGAATTGAGAGATTTTTTTTGGGGTGGGGGGAAGGATTACATTAAAAACTTTTTTCTAGTTCTTAGGAATTTCCTAGAGGACTAGGTAATCCAACAGAAATGGCAAATAGTTTAGCCATCTGATATAATGAATTTTAATACTAGGCTAGTTCGTGTACAAAGTAAAGCTTAAAAATATTCTTGAATATGTAGTGTTTTCTATTCTGATAAAAAAGTTTAACAATATTAACAAATCAGAATTTTAAAAGTGACTTCTGAGCACATTTAACTATCGTCTTCAAGGGTGTATAATTCTAGAGGCAAAGTGATCTTTCATGTTACAGAAACTTATTTGTATATGTGGAAATAATAATCATTTATTGGGGCAGAATAGCCTTCAAGCATTATTAGCAGTTATACTTAGTTTATCAACTTAGAAGTTAAAAAATAAAAAAACCCTGTCCTTCTCATAGTGTGACTTCAAAGAGAGGAAAGGTGATGAAAAATCTAAGGTTTCCAGCAAAAAAAATCTAATATCTAAATAACTAAATTCAGAGGAAAAAATAACTAGAATATCTTGTATTTTAAAGCCAAAAATCTGTAAAAATGATAATCCAAAATGAAGGCTACAGATACTAGTATATTTTACAGTTAAAACAGTTAACCAAATGCACAGTGATTATAAAAAAATTGATCAGAAATACTACCTATAATATTTTAATATAATTAATAAATTAAAATATGGATCCAATCTGTCATTAGGATACACCAATGAACACAGCATCATTAAGGAAAAATACCAAGATTACACTGCAGTCTCTTTATTAGATTTTATACCACCCTCCTCTTTCTCCATCTGGGTACACACAAACACACAGTGTATACATGTAAACTCAAGGCAGTGAACATACAGTACTTAATAATCCTGCTTTGTATTTCTGCACAACTTTGTAAGATAGGTTGGACTGAGAGATAGTGGCCAAGTTCTCCAGCTGGCTTTTATGGAAGGCCTAAAATTCAGTCTCGTTGCCAGCACCTCCATTACTACGCCGTACTCTCCTGTGGGATTTACTTCCTAATAAATGTATTTAGGACTGCAGTTTCAATTTCAACGTTTTTCCTAGAATAGAAACTTACCGAATGAGAAGCTATTAGTTTAACTGCACAGAACGATAATAGAAGTCATTCATTATTATTATTATTTATTATTATTAATTATTATATCGGCATAATCTCTGCAAATAGAACACTAGCTTGTCAAGAACTCTCAAGTCTAGTTTTGGCCATGAGAAGCTAGCTTTCTCCCATGAGAGAGGTTTTGCTAGCCAATGAAGGCTGAAGTGGTTAAACCCGGCTACCTCAGGTATGAATCCATCTACGCTTGGAGCGGGACAAGGAAAGGGGAACAACCCCCCCCCCTCTATTTTCAGAGAAATCCCGGCTTTTTCTTTCTTTCCTCTCAGTTTCAACCTTACCGGCGCGCCATCGTTTTATCCGTTCAGCGGATTGGCCAGAAGGCGCCCTGGGCTCGATTGGCTAGAAAAATCACTGTCGAGTCCAGCCTCCCGGCGTCTACAGGAAATCTGGTCTGTCCTTCTGAAACACTGCGTTCCGATTGGCTCATAGAACCCAGTCCCTGGAAACAGTTCCGGGAAACCCCTCGCGTTGCCGGGATCGCTCGCGCCGTCCATGAGGGGAGGGAAGAGGAGGAGCGCGCGCCATTTGCAGCCGCTGCTCCAGCCGCGCCGCGCAGGTCCCGCTCCGGTGAGTCTTGCCAAGGACGCGCCCGGCCGAGCAAACCCGGCGGCGGCGGCGGCGGAGGAGGCGACGGCAGCTGCGCGTGGGCCTTGCGTCGGATGGGGGGTGGGCGGGGAAGCGGCCGGCAGGGCGAGGCCCAGGCGGCGCTGCGACGGCGCTCAAGGAGCCTTTTGTGGCCGCATCGCGCCTGCGGATGCGCCCGGGCGAGGAAGGCCCCGCCGCATCTGACGGGATGGTCCTGGCTGCGGGCAAAGTGGAGCGTCCCGCCCCACTTTCGCCGGGGGCCGCTCGGGGGGACGCTGAGGGTCGGCTTGATCACGGCGCTCTGGGCCTTCGCTGCGACCGGGGAGCGAAGGAGAATGAACGGCCGGCTCCTTTCCCGCCTGGGCCTCGCCCGGCTTGCGAGCTGCACCTCGATCGGAGGGGGCGGCGGCTCCTCTCCCCACCTGGCATTGCTTCTGACGGGGCCGCCCCGTTAGCCGCCGGGAAACCATCTCAGCTTTCGCCCTTCGGCCTTCCGCGGTGAAAGGCCGGGTTTAGAATTGCCGCCCGGAGGCTGCAGTTGTCGGATTGCTTTCCTAGGAATAAGTCCAGTGGAAGTCAGCGGGCTCACATGGTAAATAAACACGCGAGGGGATGGGCGGGTATGATTCCGAGCCTAGGCACCGGCGTGGAGGAGGAGGAGGAGGAGGAGGAAAGGCGCGTGGAGGTCGGTGTGGCCTCGCTGGCAGGTAAATCCGCGCTGCGGATCGAGCTCCTCTGCGCTCTGTTGGGCGGCGCTGAGCATGAATTCCCGCAAACACACAAAAATTATAGCTGCTGCAACATGCTTTTTCCTGGTGGAATCTCTGATGCGACTTTCAGTTTTAAAAGGTTGTGGGATATTTTTTTTTCCAGTTACTTTTCTACACGTCCATCTCTGCTAACAATCGGAAGTATTTCGGTGTTTTTTTTTTCATGTTATCAAATTGGGAATGGACAGGAGGTGAATTGATGATAATTTTGGTTCTTTAGTAAACTGTGAGGCTGTTGAAAGTTCTGTTTCCAAAAAATGGAAAGCCGATGCTTCTCATTGGAACAGCACTGAGTTAAATTTCTTCTGAATGTACTATTGTAGTACAGTACTGTGGTATATTAAGAAGTGTTGGATAAGTTGTTCTAAGCTTACATTCTTATTTCACTCATGTAGTGGTAGTTGTAGAGTTTAAAGATGATACCATAGAATGCTTTGAAGGCTGTATATTTGTAGGAAATAAGATTATACCTCAGTAAATGGTTTCCATACCTTTACTATCTAATCCTGCCAGAGAATGACATAGTTTTTGAAATTCTTGTCAACTTGTCTGGGAAATTTTAATACCCTCTGTAAATCTTGAATTATGCAGAATTCTTTTAGTTTCTAAACTTTCCATTTGGGAAACTTGAATAACTGAATAGCTTTCTGCTGCCAAAATATTCCATATGTATTTTTTGGCAATATAGCTAATGCTTTTGCAATTAATAGCATATACAGTACATCTTCTCATTTGGAAATTTTATGTGTGTTGGCAAAGCTGCAGCAATTCCACTTTTAATTTAAATTTCTTTCATCACTTTTTCAAACTTTTATGGGGATAAGTTAAATTAGGATTTTTAAAATTAGTATTGATTGATAGCTGTTGGGCATTCTGTTAAGGACATGTGTGATATGCTTGCAACTTCATTGACTTTAATGCTGTTGATTAAATTTTGAGTTACTTTAATGTATAAGGGTTTTTGGTGGCTTTTAAAAAATAAACCTTCTGTTACTTTGGTTGTCTTAGGACATGCATTCATTTTTTAAAACCAAAGTCGAGCCATATCAAGAAGCAGTTGAGAATAAACCTTTCAGGTGGCCTCACAAAACAAAATTCATCTTGCAAACATCTCTTCACTATGCCATCAGTTTTGTGAGATATAGTAGCAAATAGATTTTGCTGAAGGATTATAATAAATACAAATGCAGAAACAGAAATGGAAAGTAGAATGACAGCTAGTCAGTCTGGAGCAGGGGTGTCAAACTCATCACATCACGTGATATATTGCAATGCAAATCTTTTTGCATTGCTGGCAATGGGGTGGACGAGGCTTCATTATGATGAAACCTTTGGTATGATGAAACCGGCCAGCAGTTTGACACCCCTGGTCTGGAGGATAGGATACTGATTAGTTTGCACAGGTGAAAGCACTGTAGAGTTTGATATTATAGATGAGGATTGTTGAGTGGACCATTATGATTGCCATCATCTGCTATTCTCAGATTTCTTCAGTGTCCTGCTTATGCATGTCATTTCTGACATTGCACTGTACTCTTTTAAGTAATTTGTCAAGTGTAGCACAAAGTGCAACAATTAAGTTTAGAACTTGGGTGAGAGACAAAACAGTGCCTGTCAAATGCAGTAAAGGAAAAGTCAGAGGTCTTGTCTGCATCTTGCCTAGTTTCAGACTTGGGGGGTGGAGGACAAAATCATCTAGCTGCTTGTCTTGGGTGTTGCCAGAGCATAATGTAAAGTCAAAAGTTTATGGAGGAGAGACAAGTATGATAACAGAAAGTCATATGAGGTCTGATAGCAACTGCTGTAGTTGGGGCAAGCCCTGTTCTTCCATAGAAGAAGGCTGAAAAAATTATACTATTCATTCCTCTGTAGCTTCTGTAGATTTTAGTTGAATGAGATTATTTAATTCTGATGGATTAACATGATGCACTAATCAATATTTCTTTAGTTTTGGCATAGCATGCTATATAAATCCAGGTATAGTAGCTTGTGAACCATGATTATTATTTAGCATAGTGTGTGAAATTAGTTTTAGTTTATTTAATATGGATTAGTAGAGGGGCATACTAATTGGCAGAGAGATTCAAGAGGTTTATGTGGCTTTTAATGGCATATTACAGATCAATTCCAGTGGCACAGACAAAAATTAAATTGATTTCCCTACATTTGCATTTCTTTAAAATTAAATAGAATTAATATTCTATTAATATTCTATTAATATTCCTCTGCAATCACTGCAATGACTAAGAATAATTTATCAATGAGGTTCTGTTATAGAACACAAGTAATCTGGGCTATATTTATGGAAACAGCACTGAAATTTAAATGTTTGAAGAATATTCTTGGTTATTTCATTTTTTTTCCTTCTGTTCAATTGTGTCCTATCCTCAGAGACTGCTGTACAAATCCCTGCAGTTTTCTTGGCAAAGTTTTTAGAAGTAGCTTGCCATTGCCTCCTTTCTAGAACTGAGAGAGGGACTGGCCCAAGGTCACCCGGCTTTATGCCTAAGGCTGGATGAGAAAGGCAATCTCCCAGTTTCTATCCTAATGCCTTAACCACCCCATCAAACTGGCACTCTCATTGTACTTGATGACAAATTGTATTCTCTAATATGATGTCGAATCTGTAAGCCCCAAATGATAGTGAATTCCTTCATATGGAGAGCACTAAAATTCTGTGTGAAACTGATAATTCAGTGACCATTAGATCTTTGGCACCTTCTGTCACCATGGGAACTAGTGTATTATGTGATTAAGATAGTGTTTCTCAACTTTAAGATGTGTGGGCAATTCTGGGAGTTGAAGTCCATCCATGTTAAAGTTGCCAAGGCTGAGAAACACTGCATTAAGATATTGGACTAAGAGTGGGAGGCGTCGAGTCCAGATTCTAGTCCACCCTCAATCAAAGAAGCTGAGTGATTTGGGCTAGTCATTCTCATTCAGCCCCACTTAACTCACAGAATTGTTGGGGAAAATAGCAGAAGGGACAGTGTACATTGCCTGCAGCTTCTGTGACAAAAAAGTGAGATATAAATTAAATATATATGATGATAGTGCATATTTGTTACAGACCATGAGTTGCTTATTGCTGATATTCTGTGCAAATTTGCTTTGATATTTATTTAGATATTTGTTTTTCCTATTTAAAAGAATCATAATAAGCAAGAAATATACATAGAGGAGACTTTAAGCAAAATTTATATTGTCCATAGGCTCTTGCCTTCCTGTTTTTGTAGAGAGAGTAGTGAGATCTTGAATTATTTCCTGGTAAACCTGTATTCATATTGTAATGCTTCATACCAGTAAAAACCTTGTAAACCTATTTGAATAAAGAATCCTCTAAATCTGTTTTTACACTGAGGAACTGTAATATGAATTGAGTGCACCGATAGTCTTTTGAATGTGCTACTTATTAGTTGGGAGAAGACTTTAAAGGCCATTTCTGTCATTAGAACAACAAAGCATCTAGAAGAAATCACATCAGTCTTGCTGTTATCACTGTGAAACTTTAATTTTTGTTCATCTTGAATTATGTTCCTCATATAAGATATGTGAAGCCATGCACAAGTTACAGATCAGAATAATTCTGCCAGAAGGTTTGGAAAAGCTTCTATTGAGACAATAGTACCACAAGAGAGTACAGTGCTACTGAGTAGAAGTGGGGACAAAACAGAAAGTATGTTCCATTTATGAGACAAACACCTTGTAATATGGAAGTTAAGGGACATTCCCGGATAAGATGTGGTCCACCAAGCTCAAAATTGGATCATTCTCCAGCATGACGAGTGGAGAATCCACCAATGGCTTTTGCTTGTCTTCTGCTCATATAGACTAAGTCAACCAAATCGCCACGCCTCCTCTTCCTGAGACCAGCTCCCAGTCTTGACTTAGTCGCTAGCTCGTAAAGACACAGATTTTTGGCTCTAGGACAGATCTTCAGATCAGGTTGTATTTTTCTTTACCTTTCTTTCAAGGAGAAGCGGAGGAGGGTGAGAGACGAGCAAGCAAATCTCTCGCTGCCGTCTCTAGCTGAATCCAGCAGCTGCGAGCATTTCCGATCAGTTTCAGCTGACCGGAGGAGCGCAGGAGTTTACCTCAGCCCCAACCGAGCGCCGGAGAAGCCGGGAGACGAGCAAGCGATTTTTTTCGTAGCCGTCCCCAGCGGGACTCAATAAGAACAGGAGTTCCCTTTTTTTCCGCTCAGCTTCAGCGGACCGCAGGGGTTTCCCTCAGCCCCAGCTGATTGGCGGAAGAAGTTGGTCACCATTTTTGGCACCTCGTGACTTCAAATCGGGGGAAGGGCATCTCCCCTTGGGGAATTGAGCCGTTTATTAGAGATATGAACGGGGGGAGAGGGAAGACACGCACCTTCTCTTCCCATCCGCAGCTTCCCATTGCAAATCAAAATCAATTCACCTGACTACTAGCAGACAGCCTTTGCACAAAGGACCGATCCCCACGCCTGGGAGAAATAAAAGAAAAAAAATTAAATAATTTTTTTTAAAGGAAGGAGAAAAGAGAACAAAGGGAGGGGGCTGTATCACATCAACCTGAGTTCCTTGCTCAAATGGGGTCGCATCATTAAATTGATCTTGCCACTAATATCTTTCGCAACAGAGTGCTAAATTGAGAGAGCAAGAGGCGTGGCTGTTCATTATCGATTGGGCCACTCTGGACTGATCCCTATCATAACCAGGTTGCTCTGTGATCTAAATAGGCCTAACAGCAGGCCCGCACTACGAGATTCCTCCCAGTTCCCATGCTGAGATATCTGTAGTGCTAATGGCAGATGCCATTGCTACACAGTCAGCCCAGAATTCCTCCGTAAGTCCTCCAGGTTGCAAGAGACCCAGGTCATCCAACCAGGAGGCAGCGTGAAGGATCAAGACCAAAGCAATATCAGGCAAAAGATCCTCCAAGACCACTGATAGGGAAGCCAAGCGAAGGCACCAGGCTTTCTTGAGCTGAGAAGAGACAAAACACAGCAGGAGATGATCTAGTTTCTCCTGCTTACACACAGGATGAGATTTTTGGCCCGCAGCAGTCGGTTCAGGATCCTCAGGAAACAGAGGCAGAGACAAAACAGCCAAGATCCCCCTTAAGCGAGGGACCCGAGAGCCTGGGGGTAACAGTTTCCCACCCAACAGAAGGGACACGGCCCTTGGACAATCAAGGGGCTCTATCATCAGAGCACCTACAAGCCCTCATATATCAGGTTGTCGTGCAGGCCATGGCTTCTACAAGACACCAGAGGTCCAGAACCGGGTCAGTCATATCAAGGGGCCAATCTGACCTCTCCCAAGAGGAGGGTTCTGCATACCAGGACTCAGTCTCTCCTTCTCACTCCTCCAGAAGCAGAAGATCTCCCACAGGGGACTATGAACACATGGACCAGGGACTGTCAGAGGATGATGATACATCTCCTGACCCTCTACCATTTGTAGGCCTCTTCAATCCTACATTATTCAAATCCCTGCTCCACAAGGCCAGTAGCACCGCAAAGGTTAAAAGGCCAAAGGCTTCCCAGGAGGGACCTTCCGAGTCCCAGGACATGAATAACAGGGTTTTTACACAACCCACCTACACACAAAAATTTATCCCTTGCCCCCCTTTCTTCTTTAATACAATCCAAAAGAACTTGGGGACTCCAGGGTCTTTCTCTCCAAAGGGGAGGACAGATAAGGAGCTGTTCAGCCTTGTCAGAGGTAATAAACGTCCCGACAGTAGATGAGCCACTGGCGGCCCTATTCTCCCCTTCCACAGTATCGGGGGATATGGCAGAGGTTCTGAAGTCTGAGGACAAGATGTCGGAGCTCACCTTCCGCAGAACACACCAGGCTTCAGTGTGGGCGATCAAGGCAGCCATATCTAACTAACTCGTTGCTCTGGCTGCGCCAACTTCAGGCCAAGATCTCCCCGGAGGAGGAAAAAACTCACCATGACTTAAGGTTAGTGGCGGCAACTGAATTTATGGCAGATTCATCACTACACGACGCAAACTATTCTGCCAAGGCAATAGCATCCAACATCTCTGCACGCAGATTATTGTGGCTCAGACAATGGTGAGCTGACATCAAGGCCAAGTGGCGGTTGGCTGCTATACCCTACAAGGGTGGCTTGCTCTTCAGTGAGTCCCTCAACCCGTACCTGACAGAGAACAAGGATAAACGTAAGGTCCTAGGTCATCTCTCAAGAAGGACGGAAAGGAGGGCCTCCTCTTACCCTCGCAGACAACCTTTTCGGTCAGAGGCAGGCTCAGAGCCTACTTCTTTTTCCCGTCCCTCCTATCAGCCCAGATCAGACAGATAGGGCGACAGAACCGGTAACAGAGACAGATTCAGACAACAGTTCCAGGCAAAACGGCCCTTCCGAGGAACGGGGGGGGCGTCCCTTTCGCAAATCCAAGTGACGGGGAGGACTCCCCCATTGGTGGGTCCTAAATACTATCAGATTCGGCCTCTCACTGGAATTCATCTCCAGACTCCTGAATCATTTCGTCCCTTGCCCATCGCCCAAGGATCCAATCAAGGGGAGCCTCATCAAGGAGGCCATTCAGCACCTCCTGGACATCCAGGCTATAGAACCGGTGCCAAAGGGTTAACAGGGACAGGGATGCTACTTCATCTTATTTTTAGTCCCAAAGAGTTTGGGGGGTGGTGGAGACAATTCTAGACCTTAAAAGTCTTAAACAGTCACCTGGCATACAGAAAATTCAAAATGCAGACTCTCCAATCAATATTGGCGGGCGTCAGAAGGCGAGACTTTCTGACTTCCATAGATCTGACGGAGGCTTACCTCCACATCCCCATATTTCCAGAGCACCGAAGTTGCCTCAGGTTCTGCTATGCAGGCCAGCATTTTCAATACAGGGCCCTGCCCTTTGGACTTTCTTCGGCCCCCAGAGTATTCACAAACATTCTAGCGATTCTCACTGCACACCTATGAACCATTCCCGTACGCATCCAGTGCTACCTGGACAACATTCTTATCCAATCCACCTCAGTCCAGACGGCACAGTCAGATCTGGCTCTGACCCTAAGGGCTCTTCAGGCTCACAGGTTCTCAGTAAACTTCCAAAAGAGTCAGACGGTTCCTTCGACCCGCCTCCTTCATCTGAGAGCCGTGATGTCTACCTGTCTCCAGAGCGTCAAGACAGCATAAGAACATAAGAAGAGCCATGCTGAATCAGGCCAAAGCCCATCGAGTCCAGCATTCTGTGTCACACAGTGGCCCACCAATTGTACATGGGGATCTTGAGCAGAAAGAGAAGGCAAAACCCTCCCTTTCCCTTGACCCCCAACAAATGGTACTCAAGGGAATCCTACCTGTCTCAACCAACATAGAGGCGGCACATGGACATCCGTTTTAACCACCGATACACTTGGCATCCATGAATCTATCTAACCCTGCCTTGAAGCTGTCAAGGCTGACAGCTGTCACGACTCCTTCTGGAAGTGAATTCCATAAGCCAACGACCCTCTGGGTGAAGAAATATTTCCCTTTATTTGTCCTCACTTTCTTAGCTATGAGCTTTAGGGAGTGCCCCCTTGTCCTGGTATTGTGTGATAAAGAATTTTTCTCTATCCACCTTTTCTATCCCATGCATGATTTTATACACTTTGATCAAGTCACCCCTTAAACGCCGTCTTTCAAGGCTGAAGAGACCAAGGCGTTGCAATCTGGTTTCATAAGGGAGGCGCTCCATTTCCTTGATCATTCTTGTTGCCCTTTTTTGCACCTTTTCCAGTTCCATTATATCCTTCTTGAGGTGCAGTGACCAGAACTGTACACAGTACTCAGAGTGTGGTCTCACCATCGATTTGTACAGAGGCAATACAACACTTGCTGACTTATTTTCGATTCCCTTCCTAATCATTCGGACCTTGGTCAGGCAGATCCGAAGGAAACGAGTCACCACACTGGCCACACTCTCACACCTGCTGGGAAAAATGATCTCATGCTTAGCAATCGTGCCCTGGGCACTACAGGGACCTACAATGGTTCCTGCTTCCATTTCAAAAGATAGGAACCGGTTCCTCCAACCAGAAAGTAAGGGTGCCACCAATGGTTCTGAAGTCGCTCCAGTGGTGGTCGTCCCCATCAATAAAAAAGGGACACATATTCAAGGAACCTAACCGAGTCATACTGACCACGGATGCCAGCCTGTTCGGCTGGGGAGCACATCTACAATCACAAATGGCTCAGGGCCAATGGTCCAAGGAGGACTTCAGACACAACATAAACTAGTTGGAGCTCAGAGCCATACGCTTGGCTCTCCGCCACTTCCACAACACGGTGGCGGATCAGCACGTGCTAGTGCTCATGGACAATGTGGCGAAAGCCCATGTCAGTTGACAGGGAGGCACACGGTCCAGATCCCTCATGACCGAGGCCCAATTGATGGGAACATGGGCAGAAAACAACCAAGCCTCTCAGGGCCGAACACATATCAGGAGAGGAAAATCAACAAGCGGACTTTCTGAGCAGGGCAACAGTAGACCACTCAGAGTGGAGACTGCATCCAACTCTCTTCCGGGAGGCGTCAGAGAGGTTCGGCCATCTGGTGCTGGACCTATTCACCAGCTCCAGAAATACCCAGCTCCCAAGGTTCTTCTCCCGCTTCCCGTCACAGGGCGCAGAGAGAGCAGACGCGCTCCAGGGACACTGGCCGAAGGGACTGCTGTACGCCTTCCCACCTCTCCCCCTGATGCAGGCAACCATCAGGAAGATATTGCAGGAGCAAGCAGAGGTGATACTCATCGCACCACACTGGCCAAGACGACCATGGTTTGCCGACCTCGTAAGTCTTTCGATCTCAACCCCATGGAGGATTCGCCAAGACTGAATTTCATTCAGCCAAGGGACTCTACAACACCCAGAGCCGCAGTGGCTCCAACTACCGGTAGCTGCCTGGCACTTGAACGGAGCCTCCTAGAAAGGGAGGCCTATTCACGAAGAGTCATCAACACGATCCAGGCCTCAAGAACGCCTTCAACCAACAGAATTTATGACTCCACATGGAGAAATTACTGCAATTGGTGCGAAAAGCAGCAGCTAGATCCCTTCAGGATTACGATCCCAGGGGTCTTAGACTACTTGTGGGAGGGACTTGACAGGGGCTTAGCACCCAATACAATTCGCAGATAGGTGACTGCCCTATCCACTATACTCACATATGGCAACTCTGAGCCACTGGCCAAACATCCATGGTACGATCTTTCATAAGGGGCGCAACAAATAACAGACCTTCCATGGTTCACAGATATCCCTCCTGGGACCTACCTAGGGTCTTACAGGCCATCACCGTACCACCATTTGAACCTATTTGGGCATGCACTTTATAATATTTGACACTTAAGGTCACATTTCTCGTCGCCGTAACCTCGGTGAGATGCATCTCAGAGTTGGCAGCACTATCAGCTAGAGAAGATCTCTGCACATTTCACAAGGATAGGGTGGTCTTGCATCTGGATCCTTCATTCATTCCCAAGGTCAACTCCTTATTCCACAGAGCTCAAGAGGTAGTGCTACCAGATTTTTGTCCTCAGCCCTCCCATGAATTGGAACGCAAGTGGCACACCTTAGACGTTCGCAGGGCCTTAAAGCAGTACTTAAAGCGGACTGCTCCCTTTTGCAGATCTGAGTCCCTATTCGTATCCTTCCATTCACATTCTAGGGGTCGAAGGGTCACTGCTTCCACAATTGGCAAATGGGTCAGGAATTGAATAGCAGAAGCGTATCGGGGGCAATCGCTTTCAGTCCCTAGACAAAATCACAGCCCATTCCACTCGCAGCGCTGCGATATCTGCAGTGTGGGCAATTCAGGCACCGATTGAGGAAATATGTAGGGCGGCGACGTGGGCGGCGCCTTCCCCTTTTATCAGACACTACAAGTTGGATAGATTCGCATCGGCGGAGGCCTCATTTGGCAGGAGGGTCCTTCAAAGTGTAGTGTCACAGTGGGACACAGGCCCAGACAGCTTCCCACCCACAGGGACAGTGAGGCTTGGGTATGTCCCATTGGTGGATTCTCCACTCGTCATGCTGGAGAAGGGGCGTTGTCTTACCTGAACGCCTTTTCTCAGCATGACGATAGAGAATCCACTCCCACCCTTAAGGCCAGTCAGGTCCTGTGTTGAGAAGAAAGTGAGCCAACACATTAAATCATAGTCAACAGCTTCGGCCTCAGTCGAGACTGGGAGTTGGTCTCAGGAAGAGGAGGCGTGGCGATTTGGTTGACTTAGTCTATATGAGCAGAAAACAAGCAAAACCCATTGGTGGATTCTCCATCGTCAGGCTGAGAAAAGGTGTTCAGGTAAGACAACACCCCTTTTGATTGTTCTGTGTTTTAACTAAGAAAAAAAAGCAGAAGTGTCTTATGAGGTGTATATATATGGCAAAGTCTCTCTTCCTTTATTCTCCTTCCCTTTGAGTAGTTGCCACTGAGTTTGAATTCAAGCACATCCTGTCTATCTAGTTTTCTCCCCATATTTCTTCCCCCATAGCTGCTGTTGATGGCCTTGCTTTTCCCCCACTATGGGAGACCTCCAAGAGGATACCCATACTTTGCATATCCCTATTACTGTGCTGTTACAAGAAATAACTTCAATTGTTTGTGAGAAATTGTTTTTCTCCGGTCAGATACTCTCAAACTAATGGGATACAGATGTTATCTTAGTATTCTAGCACATCTGGAAAGCATGAAGTTGGGGATGCATGGTATAAGACTTAGTGTAGTTTTTGATGTGTAAACACTGATTTGGGGTGACATGAAGTATACAAATTAGGGCTGTGATTTAAAACTTAGTGCTGTAGCTTGAAAGAAATGTAAGATTTTAATACAGAAATGGGGCATTTTGCAAAAATAGTAGAAATTAACGATATTTAATATAGTATACTGATATCTGCAACCAAAATTCATATTGTGCTGCAAGTTCTGCAGTATTATGATCATGGCTTACTAATAGGGTTTCTTGACTTTGATGTAGTGGTTGTTTTAAAGCAAGCTGGAGTATGGGTTAGGTTTTTATTTTGACTTGCTTCTAATTATAATGAATGTTTTGCTTGGAGGGGATGCCTTTAAGTTGCATGAAGTATATGAAGAGCTAGTTATAGTAATCATAATTTAAAAGCCTTAACCTTCATTCTGTATCTCTTAAATTGAACTGAATGTTTTAGTAAATTTAAGGTTGTTTGTCTTTCTGCTAATATCACTCAGTCAATCTTTATGTTTAGCAGGATTTATATTGCCTGTCTGTTGTGGCCGAATCACAAACCCCAGTTCAATGCCATCAAATAGGAATTAGAAAAATCCACAAAAATCATTTGAAAAGATAGCAGTTTTTTAATTCATATTTTGCCATCTTATTGACTTTTGCATCAAATCTTTCCTACTGATAATAAAAATTGAAGGTGCAGTCTTTCCTTTAATCTCTAATATATGACATGCAGAGTTTAATACAAGTTCATCTTGTTGGTATGTGATGTGCAATTTGTTTATTGACTGTTCTACTTGTGCAAACTTAATGTGGCATATTCTTTTTTTCAAACAAAGTTCCGGAAATCAGTGTGTGTTGAAGCTGTATGGTGTCTCTTATGTAACAAAACATTGATTTTGAACATGGAAGTAAGCCAGAAAAATATGGGAAAGATGAAAGCAAGTATTGACATTTGTATATTTAGCTGGCCTTGTAGAACTTTGTACTCAATACATTGATCAAAAATTTCTGTGAGTCCAAGAGAATAATGGCAGATATTTGTGTATTTCAGTATCCTTCCCTCTTATGATAACATAAGTTAATCACACAAAAATAAAAACTAGATTCTTTGTACATGAAGTACTTAAAATTGTTCATTCTTCCATGTACATGCTCCACAGTATTTCAGGACTGTACTTTCTGTTGAAATTAGGTGAGCTGTATTATAAAAGCTTTAAATAAAAATTTAATACAAGTCACTGGCAGTATGTTTACAGTTAGTTTAGATAAATGCATTGTCCTTCAAATTAGTTATTTCTGGCTTTATGTAATATAGCTCCTGAATTTTTTCCAGCAGCATAATAAAATGGCTAATCAGGTGAATGGTAATGCGGTACAGTTAAAAGAAGAGGAAGAACCAATGGATACTTCCAGTGTTACTCACACAGAACACTACAAGACACTGATAGAGGCAGGCCTCCCACAGAAGGTGGCAGAAAGACTTGATGAAATATTTCAGACAGGTATAATATGCATTTCTTGTTTTTGATTGGTTATAAAAGTGAAGGCAAAAAAGTATCAAATTTTTTAGGCTTTAAAGATGAAAAACTGCTGTATTTTGCACTGTGTAGCTTTGAATGTACTGCTGCTTTCACTTTGAGGTTGAATATATTGACAGTATCTTAGGTCTTTAGGACACTGTTTCATAGACTCTCACAAATAAAAGTGGACATTGCTGCCTACTGAACTGTAATTTTTTTCCAATATTACAATCATTTGCTTCTACTTTGCTACCATCACCAATTTATGGTACTTAGGCTAAACATAGTATTTCAGTAGGTGGTTTAAAGAGGGGAAGTAGCTTGTTTGGCTCGCTTTGGGGCTACATTTGAACTCTAGTCTATATGTTTGTCTATATCCTAGTGAATAGTTTTAATTTATTTAAGTCATTTTATTGAAGTATTTAGTTTTATGTTCATTGTTTGAATTGTATTTTATCTTACTTGGAGCAAGTGGCTTGTGTATTTTAAAAAGAGAGAACACAAAAGAATTTTAGGATGCACATACCCTTTTGCTGTGAAAGGAGACAATTTCTCTTCTTTAGTTTGTGTGTGGTGAATATATTTAGATAAATAAATAGAATTCCTTCATTCCCTTGCCTCAAATATTTCAGAGAGAAGATTTAATCTGTCTTCTTTTTCTAAAGCCCTAAAATGTTTTGAAAGTTTAAGATAATTCAAAAGAATACCATGTCTGTCTTTATTATGATGGTATTTTGACTCGTGGTAATCTGTCTCGAAATACAGTCCAATGAATGTCTGATAAGGTAGTGCTGTCTCCTTAGAGAAGTACTTCTCTAGGGTTGAACTAAGCTGATATTCACATAGTGGTTTGAGTATAGTTGTTTGAAAAGGGAATGTGAAGATATAAGTTCATATTAAATCTTTACTGCCTGGATTCAGTATATTTGTAGAGATGTATCTTCATGTGTAAATTTTAAAATTTTAACCCACTTGGGTCTGTTAATGCAGTTGGATACTTCTCATTTCATGCCTAAATAATTAAAAAATATTTTCATGAGTTTTAATCATCTGAGGTTTGTCCATGTACAAGAGCTGTAGGGGCCTTTCACCATGCAGAATCAGTTCTGAAATTGCAATCTCATGACACTGCTGCTATTTTTTGTGCTTTAGAGTAAGGTGTTTCAGTATTTAAAACTTTAAATATTAAAAAACACATACATTATATTTCTTGAAAGATTGTGCCAATATCTGACATTTCACCATTTAAATGCAAGATTAATGGAACTTGCAGCGCTCTATGTTTTTATAATACTTGCTTCTAAGTCTTTCATTATAGAAAAGCTTTCAGTGTATGTGTATCAGGGCTGGCCCTACTGTATGTAGGTCTGTACCTGTATGCTTAAAATTAAGGTATTGAAAGTTCATAACAGGGCTCGAAATAATGGAGAGGAAGGGTATGGCAAAACCAAAAAATATTAATTGTAATATCTACTTTTTGTAAACCTGGGGGGGGGAATAACATTTTCTGATGGGAAGTGGGCTTTATAAATTATTCCAGTAACTGGTGCAGCACATTGTGGTGATAGAACTGTTTCCTTATCTATGACTTGTAATGGCTCCATTTGAAAGGAAAAAAAGCTCTGACAACAGATTTTTTTTATTTAGAAATCTGAGCCAGAGCCTGTTATTTCAAACCCTGATATGTATGATTTGCTTAGAAAAGTACTCCCAAATTTCTGGGGAAAATACCTTTTAACTTGTAGTAGATAGTATGACATAATTAATTAACTGAAATTATTTTGATTTTAGCAAAGCACAGTAGTCTTTTGAAACTAACGTCTTTATCTAGTTAAACAGGAATCTGTAATGTTTTTCTATTTTTAATTTTTTTAGGATTGGTATCTTATGTTGATCTTGATGAGAGAGCAATAGATGCTCTCAGAGAATTTAACGAAGAAGGCGCCCTCTCTGTATTACAGCAGTTTAAGGAAAGTGACCTGTCGCATGTACAGGTAAGGTAAGAGCTCCTGTGGTGTGAACAAATAGGCCCACAGTGTGGTGTGGTGTGGTGCAGTAAATATGAATAAACGTGTCTGAATTCAGATTTTTTTTTTCACAGCAAGACTGTGTTTCCATTCAAATACTAAACATAAAATACAACATTGTATGTGAGTATTAGTGTCTTGTATTAGCCGATAATTGATAAAGTGCATATGATAGTGCTGCTTTGTTTTAATACTAATTTATCAAGTGATGATATATTCAAGATACTGGTTGATTCTCAGGGTATAGCTAAGCATTATTCAAACTTCAATGGCGTCAGATAATTTTTTTAATGCCTTCTGCTTCACTTCTTTCATTAATTATATCTACAGAACAAAAGTGCATTTTTATGTGGAGTTATGAAGACTTATAGACAGAGAGAGAAACAAGGAAGCAAAGTACAAGAATCAACAAAAGGACCAGATGAAGCAAAAATTAAGGTAATATATATATACAGGTATTAATAGGAAAGCAAATAAAAGTGGAACTTATTCTCCAGCATGGTGGATGTAGAATCCACTGATTGGGTTATTTCAGCCTTCCTGCTCAGAGAGACTAAGAGCTTTAGTCACGCCTCCCTTTGGGTGTGTCTTCCCAGTTTTGACTTAGTCTTAGGCTCAGCAGCACGCAGGTTTATTGGCTCCATAGGAATTTTTTCTCTTAATTTGTTTAAATTGGCTTTTTTCTAAAAATTTACTAAATTCCTAAATTCCTAGAACGCTGTTGGGTTTTGGCTGACTCAAAGGACTTTGTCCTTTCTCGTGTCAGAGCCTCTTGGGCTCTGGCAGGGCTCTTCTCCCTCCTTCGAGGCCTTTGGGCCTCCCTAGAAGTAGGAACCTCGGGTCGCTTTCTCACCCGTTTTCGAAGCTCCCGGGAACGGTGAGCTGCCTTACTCAGCCGGGCGCATTACGATCCCAGGACCAGGCGCCACGAGGCTCAAGCGTCGGATTCACCGCGGACTTCCCTGTCTCCGAAACGCAAGTTCCAGGAGGGGGGGAAGCGGGGAGCCCTAGCCCACGCAGTTACCACGTTTCTCCTTTTTTTCGCTTGTCCCCTTCGTTTCAAGAGATACGAGGAGTCGCGGCCGCCATTTTGACCGTGTCGTCGTCAGGCGGTCGCCATTTCAGGCTCCCTCTACTGGCCGCCATTTTGGTTTGAGAGTCGTCAAGGCCTGCTAGGCCGCTTTTTAGGAACAATTGTCGCCTTGACCTGTGTTGGCAGGTCCGAGCGGGGGGAATAATCGCTTGGTCTTTTTCAGCGGTTCATGAGGTTTATAGGCAGACGCCATTTTAACCTCTAGACTGATCGATGCTGGCTAGGCCGGAGTTCCAGTGGTTGTCCGTGACTGCGTTGGCAGGCCTAACTGAGACAAATCACTATATATAGTCGGGGTTTACTGTTTAAATAAAAAAATAAATAATAATAATTAAAAAAGGTTTGTTATACATAAATACAGGGCTCGATATTGCTTACAGGCCCACGGCCCTGTCTTGGAGTGAGGGTTTTTTTCCTTGACCGCCTGTTATTGATAGTAGTGCCCTAAAGCAAAGAAATATTGGGAACGAATAAGAGATTGGATACAGGAGATAACAGAGATAAAAATAGATTTCAAACCAGAATTATTTTTATTGGGTATAATAAATTCAAAAATTAAAAAACATTTCCAACAAATCATTATATACATACTAACTGTGGCCCGCATAGCATATGCCCAGTATTGGAAAAATGAAAACATACCCTCAGAAGATATGGTTATCCACAAAATTTTGGAATGCGCAGAAATGAACAAACTTACATTAGAATTAAAAGATAAAGAGGCCCACTGGATACTTCTATCCTGGAGCCTCCTTTTGCGCCTGTGCAAGAAGCCACCTAGATTAGTCCTCCGGGGACAACCGAACAGGCAAGTCCTTCTCACTCCTCTCACTCCTCAATACATCAGAGCCCCGAAGTTGTTCATGCTCCAACAGTGGTTGGGGCTACCCCCAGGGACCAGGGGGACATGTGGTCTCAGAGCCAATTCCAGGCATTCATGCATCATGCCTTTGTTCAGTTTATGTCCTCCTCCAGGAGTTTGCAGGTTCCTTCCCAACAATTGCCTCCCCCTCCAAGTCCCTCTTCTCTGCCGGGACGTGCCATGGTGCCGAGTTCAGATATCTCTGAATCTTCCTCTCAAATAGGAGAGGGGGAGTCTGTGGATTTGGCCATAGCTGACACTCCCATGTCAGAGGATGAGGAGGCAACACCCGAACAGGCATCTACCTCGGTTCTTTTTGACCCATCCCTCTTTAAATCCCTTCTTCTGAAGGCCTGTACTACTACTAACCTGACTTCAGTTCAGGAGGAAAAGCCTTCTACCTCCGCAGATCAGGAGTCCAATCCTTTATTTGCGGTGAAGGTGGTGGACCAAAAACAGATTCCTTGTCCATTTGTTTTTCGGGATGCAGTTGAGACCCAGTGGTCATCCCTGGCCACCACCCGAAAGGAAAGCAGCATGGAAAAGAAACTGTACAATGTGTCTCCTTCATTTGCTTCCATACTAGAGGTTCCAACTGTTGATTCCCCCTTAATTTCCTTGTTTTCTACTTCCGCCATCACAGGCGACATGGCAGAGGCTCTGAAGGCGGAGGACAAGAAGTTTGAGTTCTCCTTCAGAAGAACTCATCAGGCCTCGGGGCTGGCCATAAAGGCTGCTACGTCTGCTTCATTCTTCGCCAGAGCTGCCATCATGTGGCTCCGAGACCTTCAGACCCTAGTCCCACCTGATCAGGTCAGAGTACACCAGACACTTGTCAAACTGGTGGCAGCCTCACAGTACATGGCTGACGCCTCTCTCCATTCAGCCAAGTGCTCGGCCAGATCCATTGCCGCCACAGTGGCCTCTCATAGGCTACTGTGGTTGAAGCAGTGGAGAACGGATCTAAAGGCCAAATGGCACCTCTCCACAGCCAAGTACGCCGGGAAAGATCTGTTTGGCCCTATTCTCGATCCACATGTGGTCGAGGGTAAGGACAAGCGCAAGATTCTGGTACACCCCTCCAAGAAGTCTGACAGGCGGCCATAACAGGAGTTCCGCAGGCAGACCTTTTGTCCCTCTGGTTCTTGGGAGTGGCGACAGCCCTTTCTGGCAGGGCAGTCCTGGGATTGGCCCAGAGGCTCATGGTCCTTCCCTCAGAGGCAGGATTGGCAACAGGACCACCCGAATACCGGAGCCAGGGGTCAGTCACAGGCCAAACGCCCCTTCAGAGGTTCCAGTGGCCGTCCCTACAGGCATTCCAAGTGACGCAACAGGGGACTTTCTGATAGGGGGACGACTGGAACAGTTTTACCAGGTCTGGGAGCAGACCACCATCGACTCTTGGGTCAGAGACACCATCAGACGGGGTCTGGCGCTCGAGTTTCAATCACTTCCATAAGATCACTTCCTACAGCGCCCAGTATCACGGAACCCCTCAAAAGCACAATTGGTCACCACCGCCATCAAGCACCTTCTGGAGATAAGGGCCATAGAGGCAGTCCCAGGGGATCAAGTTGGAACAGGTTTCTACTCCATCCTGTTTGTGGTCCCCAAGGCATCAGGAGAATGGAGGGCGATACTGAACTTAAAGGGTCTAAACTGATTTCTAGTATACAGACGGGTCAAGATGCAGACCCTAAAGTCAATACTGGCCGGTATCAGGAAGGGAGACTTTCTCTCCTCCATAGATTTTACAGAGGCCTACCTCCACATCCCAATCTCCCGGGAGCACCGCAGGTTCCTGCGCTTCTGTTACGCACACTGGCATTACCAATACAGGGCCCTTCTGTTTGGCCTGTCTTCGGCCCCAAGGGTTTTCACGAAGGTCCTAGTGGTATTGGCAGCCCACCTTCGGATGATACCGGTGCGCATACAGTGCTACCTGGATGACATCCTTGTACAGTCCAGGTCCCTCCAGTCATCAAAGTTAGATCTGTCGACCACCATTCAGATCCTTCAGGATCACGGCTTTTCAGTAAATTTCAGGAAAAGCCACACAAACCCCACAAAACGGCTCCTCCATCTAGGAGCCCTGATAGACTCCAACCTTTGCAGGGTCTGTCTCTCCCAGGAGCGACGGCTGAGCATCCGGATATCAGTATCCCAGATTCGGGGAGTGAGGACGGTTCCTCTGGTCCAGCTGTCCCAGCTCCTTGGAAAGATGGTATCTTGCATGGGCATAGTCCCGTGGGCAAGATTACATTCAAGGAGCCTCCAGTGGTTCCTTCTCCCCTTCCAGAAGCGGAACCTCAGCGCCTCCACCAGGAAGGTCCTAGTTCCACCCCACATACTCTCATCCCTCCAGGGTTGGTGTTCCGAGGCCATGTCCAAGGGGACCAACTTCAAGGAGCCCCTCATGCTCGTCCTGATCCCAGATGCCAGTCTATTCGGCTGGGGGGCTCACCTCCAGAACCAATTGGCACAGGGGCGATGGTCCAGGGTGGAACTCAAAACATAAACTGGCTGGAACTCAGGGCGATTCATTTGGCTCTCCTTCATTTCTCCTCCCTAGTGTCAGGGAAGCATGTGTTGATCCTGACGAACAACGTGACAGCCAAAGCTCACGTCAACAAACAGGGAGGGACACATTCCTGGGCTCTCCTGCAGGAGGCCATGGAACTAGATTTGTGGGCAGAAGCCAACTTGGGCTCAATCAGAGCAGAACACATTTCGGGAGAGGCAAACCGACAGGCAGATTCCCTGAGCAGGGCGACTGTGGACCACTTGGAGTGGCGCCTGGACCCGAGCCTGTTCGAAATGATCGCGAGCAGGTTCGGCAGGCCATGCCTGGATCTGTTTGCCTCCCCGTCCAACACCCAGCTCCCCAGATTCTTCACCAGATATCCGACAAGAGGGGCCGAAGGGACGGACACTCTCCGGTGCAAGTGGCCGGAGGATCTGCTTTATGCCTTCCCTCCTCTTCTGCTGTTGCAGGCCATCATTTGCAGGCTGATCCTGGAGCAGGCGGAGGTAATATTGGTTGCTCCATATTGGCCGCGACGCCCGTGGTTTGAAGACCTAGTGGATCTGTCCCTGTCTCCGTGGAGGCTTCCTCCGGACCGAATAGCTCTCAGCCAGGGGGAGTTCTAGCACCCAGACCCCCCAGTGGCTTCAATTAGCCGTTTGGCACTTGAGCGGGAGAGTCTAGCTAAGCAGGCCTATTCCTCGGGGGTGATCTCTATGATTCAGGCCTCTAGACGTCCTTTGACGAACCGGATCTATGACGCCACGTGGAGAAACTTCTGCCAGTGGTGCGTCTCACACAAATTGGACCCTCTTTCAGTTATAGTCCCTAATATTTTAGATTATCTGCTGGAGGGCATTTCCAAAGGCTTGTCCACTAACACCATCCGTAGGCAGGTTGCGGCCTTGTCCACTGTTCTCACTAGTGACAATTTGGGTCCACTCTCACGCCACCCAGCTATCTCCGCCTTTCTTAAAGAGGCAGCCAATTCTGGTCCTCCCACAGTACATAGGTATCCATCTTGGGATTTACCTACTGTGTTGCAGGCCTTAACCACTGCTCCTTTTGAGCCTCTCCAGTCTTGCTCCCTGCATTTTCTCTCCTTGAAGGTTGTCTTTTTAGTTGCAATCACTTCGGCCAGGAGGATCTCGGAATTGGCCGCCCTCTCAGTCAGAGATGATCTCTGCACCTTCCACGAGGACAGGGTGGTCCTTAGATTAGACCCCTTCTTTATTCCCAAAGTGAACACCGGGTTTCACAGGTCATTGGATCTAATTTTGCCTAGTTTCTGTCCAAATCCTTCTCACCATCTGGAACGTCAGTGGCACAAGCTGGATGTACGCAGGGCTCTGCGTCTTTACATCAAGCGTACTTCGACCTTTCGCAAGTCGGAGGCCTTGTTTGTATCCTTTCAGCCCTCTGCCATGGGCAGGAAGGTCTCTTCTTCCACCATTGGCAGGTGGATCAGGGCTTGCATTGCTAGGGCCTACGCGTCCCAGTCACTTCCGGTCCCGGCTCGTATCATGGCTCACTCCACGCGCAGCGCAGTGACTTCTGCGGCCTGGTCTACCCAGGCTTCTGTGGAGGAGATTTGCAGAGCAGCATCTTGGTCGTCTCCTTCATCTTTCATTACACACTATAAGATCGATAGGTTTGCCGCGGCGGACACCGCATTTGGCAGACGGGTTCTTCAACAGGTCGTTTCCTCTAGGGAGACACCAGCCTAGACCTTCCCTCCCTAAGGGACATGGGGGGCTTTGGTATGTCCCAATCAGTGGATTCTACATCCACCATGCTGGAGAAGGGGCGTTGTCTTACCTGAACGCCTTTTCTCAGCATGGTGGTGTAGAATCCACACCCTCCCTTGGACAGGTGTCTAGGCTTGCGTATTGTCATTTTTTTGTATTTTGGAGTCATTGCGTCAGACTTTGTCACGATCCTTCGCCTCGTCAAAACTGGGAAGACACACCTAAAGGGAGGCGTGACTAAAGCGCTGACTTAGTCTCTCTGAGCAGGAAGGCTGAAATAACCCAATCAGTGGATTCTACACCACCATGCTGAGAAAAGGCGTTCAGGTAAGACAACGCCCCTTCTCAGGAGAAAGAACTATATCCCAAAATGAATTTCTCCATTAGTTCCTTTTATAATAAACTGTTACAAATGTAAATTGGCAGAAATATCTAAAATAATCCATAATTCCTTCTAAGATAAATTTTGCAAATTGTGAGATTTTATAGGAAAAAAAATAGATGCTGAGAAGAGTTATCTGAATCTTACTTTTTTAAAATTTTCAGTTTCTAGCAACTATATATTTAGCATAACATACGTAGCTGTTCTATTATATGCATTGTTTTAGTGCCTGATAATAAAGATTGGAAATCCCCTCTTGAAAAAAAATTCCCAGTTTGAAGTGGAGAAGATAACAAGACTATTTACTAAGATAGTTTCTTGACTATTGTTACTCACCTTCCCCTTAGTAAAGTTTTTGTGTCTTCAATAAAGTGCGTATGATAGAAGTAATGTTTCTGCTAGCCACAGAGAAATAACTGGCAAACTTAATAGAAAATACTAAATACTGCAACTGGGACGCACTGGGGGGAGGGGCGTGGTTATGGGCACCCTATAACTGATCTCACAAAGCCCACAAAATTGCCCAAAGGATGTTAGATTTTGTTCACATTCAGCATTCCTTTTATTTACTTGG
This sequence comes from Bothrops alternatus, assembly GCA_034064705.1. Taxonomy (NCBI): domain Eukaryota; kingdom Metazoa; phylum Chordata; class Lepidosauria; order Squamata; family Viperidae; genus Bothrops; species Bothrops alternatus. The sequence goes on along the minus strand of JARGCV010000230.1, from coordinate 918,412 downwards.
CTTTGCTCTCCTTATTGTATTCTTGCTGGCAGTATTTGTAGTGGGAAATAAAAGGCCTTCTGCAAAGGGGTGAAAACCTGACTGTGCAGCCTTGCATGGGGGGAGGGACACAGGCCCACACAACCTTAGGGCTGGCTGGACCCATGAGATACCCCCTACCCCCATCTGTATTAACAACTGCTAACCTCTCCATCTTGGAATTTTTCATCTTTTGAAATTTTAGAATGTTATTTTTAAAACTTTAATAAAACTTTTTAAATCTGAAATTATGCTGATTTTAATGTCAATTTTATTGATTATATTGTACACTGCCCAGAGCCCCTCTGAGGGAGATGAGCAGTTAAGAGATATGAATGAATGAAATAAGACACAAAATACAGTCCCACTAAGCACGATTCTGATGTTAACATGTTAGAAACTCTTCAGTAGCATGCTAAGAAGAAATCTTATCAGACAGATATAATACCATCAATAGCAAAAAAAATAATGGGTTTTACCATCTTTAGTTGATATTTGGCATTTCTCTTACAAGCAGTTAAATTTTGCAAATGTGTTCCAGAATTTGAAGCAGTGGGGAAAATGTTCTATTGAAAGGGTTCCTTGGGGTGAAGTGTTGTTTTTCCCCATTGACATTAAAAGCCACTTGGTATATTTTTTTTTCTTTTAAAAATTCAGGCTTTGTTAGAACGAACTAGCTATACTTTGGATGTGACCACAGGACAACGGAAATATGGTGGTCCTCCTCCAGATACTGTCTACTCAGGATCTCAGCCTGGCATTGGAACAGAGGTTTGCATATGCAGTTTATATGCCTAAATAAGATTATGTTGACTTTAATTATACTAAATAAACAAATAGGAATGATTATAGGTAGTCCTTGATTTACGACCACAATGGAGTCCAAATTTCCATTGCTAAACAAGACAGTTGTTAAGTGAGTTGTGTCCCATTTTACAATCTCTGAATCATTGCAGTTGTTAAATGAATAAGGTAATTAAGTGAATCTGGCTTTCTCCAGTACAGGAGATGGAGAATCCACCAATGGGTTTTCTCTGTCTGCCTGCTCTTGAGACCAAGTAGCCAAACTTGACACGCCCCCTCTGCTAGGAGATCCAGTCTTAACTTGGTCTCAGCTCTTGAAGACGTCTCAGGTTTGGCTCTCAGCAGATAGCAGGTTAGGAAAAAAATCCATTGGTGAATTCTCCTTTTAAAATATTTTATTTAAATACAATTGGCATTCCCCTTGACTAATTGGCATTCCCTTGGCTAAATTTTCCCCACAAACACTGGGCTCAGTGTTTGATCACCGTGTTTGAGGTGTGAGGGGCGGGGAGGGAGGCACTTGCAGCTGCCTGCTTTAATTTCCCCAGGGCTCTGGGGAAAAGCTTCCAAGCAGGGTCTGCTTGGAACTTTCTCCAGACCTTTCTTCCTCTCCCCCCTTCTCATTTGGTTCCTGGAACCTGATTCCAGGCTACAGAGCTGCAAGCCCTCGGTCTTCTGACCGTCGGCATTCTCCCAGGCAGCTGGGAACAGTTGCGGCCGCCATTTTGTTTGCCGTTTCAGGCAACGAGCCCAAATTCAGTCCCCTGCCTTGCCGGTCATTCGGAGGCAGCACCGCGGAGCTCATTCCGACGCAGCGTTTAGTGTTGCCATCGTGTTAGACCGGCCCCAGGGACAAAGACAGAAGGCTGAGGTGACCGTTCTCAACGGAGAACGAGTCGTGGCCGCCATCTTGGAATCGCTGATTCCAACAGGGAGCCGCGAACGGCCTTCCACAGGTGTTCCCTGCATTGCGGACTCATTGGAGGCTCAATTTGAGCACTCATTATGGACCGCATTTTAGGGAACTCGCCATTTGCCATTCATATTGGGGGGGCTTACCTCCCGAACGCCACTTCCCCAATTCCCACGTGAAGCCTCTGCAGGCCCAATGAGGCCTGCTCGTAGTAGGAGCGGCCATCTTTAAGGTCACATGGGAGATTTCATTAGGCCTTACTAATTTCAATACGCAGTTTCAAGCCACAATAGGGGGTGCTTTTCCATTACAAACAGAAACAAGTGGAGTAGCCGCCAATTGATCGGATCTTATTTTGTCACGACCTCTTGTCATTTCAAGCCTCTAAGCCCTTTTGGGTTTTTTTTTCCTTTTTCAACCCTTTTTCCACTGGTGCACCTTGCCTGGCCACCTAAGGCCTCCGGGCGGAGCCCAGAGAGTGGCCCCAAACGTGCCTTCAGCATCTAACTCAAATTGCCATGACCGTAGCCCAGAGAGATATATTTTTCTGGTCGGGTAGTCAGGGGAACAGTCTTTTTGCTTGTTCCAATCTCACTTCTGCCAGCTACCTGCCTGCCAGAGCTCTAATCTCAGTTTGCCTGAGATTGCTCAACCAGGATGGAGGGCTCCTCGTTGCCTCAAACCTCGAATACTGTCTCTCCATCCTCTGTTTACGGCTGCCAAAAATCCTCTGAACAAGAGGCGGCAGACAAGTCCAAATCCAAGACGAAGCACAAGCTTAAAAAGTCTTCCAGGCTGGCGGAAAAGCAAGCCAACCGTAGGCACCAGGCGCTGGAGAAGGAGTTCTCCAGGGCACAGAGGCAGGCCGGACTGGATCCTGATCAATTGGCGGCCCCTGAAGTTGACCTTCCCTTAGGTCCCTCAACTTCAGCTCAGGGCGTGTGGTCCATCCCAGGGATGCTGGTCACGTTGGGCTCCCCATCCGCACTGGCACAACACGTCACTATGGCGCCAGCTCCAGCCCCAGAGGCCACCTTTACCCCCACGGCTGCAGGACTCAGGGGGCCGGACATCGGGGACATTTTCTCTGACGGCCGTCTGGAAACCTTGCTTTCCAAGGTCGTGGACCAAGCGCTAGCGCAGCGTTCTTTTCGAGTACCAGATCAGGGACCTTCTATGTCAGCCATGCCATCCTATGGTCCCCCTGTGGAGCCCCCCATGATTCAGGAGCCCACTTCTCCAGCGCATTCCTCCATGAGCGGTTACTCTTCCCCTCAATGTGAGGAACAGCCGGACCTTATGTTATCGGAGGAGGAGGAACTTCCTCTTGAACCCTCTCCTTCGGGGGGCCTTTTCAATCCGGCCCTATTTCTCACACTGTTGCGCAAGGCCACATCAACAGCCAACATTGGATCCGATCAGTTCTCGCAGCCGCAGGCCTCATCGGATTCCAGCCCCAATCCTATCTTTTTTTAAACGGTGGCAACAGAACATCATGTCCCGTGCCCCTCTATTTTCCTTAAAGGGATCAAGAAACAATGGGCTTCCCCTTCCTCATTTCCTTCTGTAAGCGGGACTGATAAAAAGCTCTTTAGCACCTCCACAGACCTCACTGATGCATTGGAGGTCCCTAAGGTTGATGAGGCCTGGACCCCTCTTGTTTCCCAGACTGCGATAGCTGGGGACCTGTTGGAGGCACTAAAGGCGGACGATAAAAAGTGGGAGCAGACCTTCCACAGGACCCATCAGTCTTCAGCATGGGCAATTAAAACGGCCACTTGCGCGTCCTTTTTTGTTAGGACTACTCTTTTATGGCTGCGCCAGTTACAGGCCAGAGTCCCCGCTGAGGACATTCGGACCCACCAGGACCTAAGTAAAATGGTGGTGGCCACTGAATACGCGGCGGATGCCACACTTCAGTCAGCCAATTTTGCCTCCAGGTCCATAGCATCCAATATCACCACCAGGCAGATGTTGTGGCTCAAACACTGGCTGGCTGATGCCAGGGTCAAATGGCATCTAGCGACTGCCCCTTACCTGGGTAACAATCTATTCGGGGAGGCCCTGGCTCCGTACCTTGTTGAAAATAAGGATAAGCGCAAGGTGATGGCTGACTTGAACAAAGAGCCCGATAAGCGCCCCACTCCATACTTTCGCAGGCAGTCCTTTCGGCCGGCAACTGGTGCGACAGTCGCTCAACCCTCCCGCTCATACACTCCCAGACAGGAGAGGCCGTATGACCGTCCCTATGACAGACCCGGGTTTCGACCCAGACTAAGCGGCCATTTCGAGGGGCAGGACGCCCCTACAGGAGGTCCAAGTGACTCCTGCACAAGGCTTCCAATCTGGGGAAGGCTAACCCACTTTTTCCACCAGTGGGAACTCACTTCCACGGACAGCTGGGTTTTACAAACCATCCAGTTCGGTCTTTCTCTAGAGTTTCTGGCCACACCCCCGGACCGATTCATTGCTTGCTCCGTTTCCAGGGACCCCCTCAAACAGGGACTTATGCAGGAGGCCATCCAACACCTTCTAGAAATTCAGGCCATAGAACCGGTGCTGTCAAACCTCAAGGGCAGGGGGTTCTACTCCATCCTCTTTGTGGTCCCCAAAGCCTCAGGAGGGTGGAGAGCGATCCTGGACCTCAAACATCTCAATCATTACATCACTTACAAAAAGTTCAAGATGCACTCCAGTCCATCCTAGGGGGCATCAGACAGGGAGACTTCCTAGCGTCAATAGACCTCACGGAAGCGTACCTCCACATCCCCATTCATCCAGCGCACCGACGGTTCCTACGGTTCTGCTACAGGGGCACGTATTTCCAGTATAAGGCCCTTCCATTCGGCCTGTCCCTGGCACCCAGGGTGTTCACAAAAGTCCTGGCCGTGTTAGCCGCCCAGTTAAGGAAAATACGCATCCAGTTTTACCTGTACGACATCCTAATTCAAGCATCCACATTCCAGGCAGCTCAGGCAGGTCCTTCAACAACATGGCTTCTCGGTAAATTTTTTAAAAAGCCAGACAGTTCCCTCATCCAGGCTTCTGCGCTTGGGAGCCGTCATAGACACCACAAACTGCATGGTTCATCTATCCCAGGAGCGAATAACCAGCATCAGAGACCTGGCCCATCAGGTACACAGGAAACACTCAGTCCCATTGGTCCTACTCTCACAATTGTTGGGAAAGATGGCCTCCTGCATAGCCATCGTCCTCTGGGCCAGACTTCACTTGCAGGACCTCCAATGGTTCCTGTTTCCGTTCCAGCGGGCGAATGCCAACGCATCTGACCGCCAGGTCAGGGTACCGATCCACGTTCGCAGGGCACTGCACTAGTGGTTCTCACAAGCGGTGACCAAAGGCTCACCCTTCAAGGAACCGGATCGCATCACAATCACAACAGACGCCAGTCTGTTCGGCTGGGGAGCCCATCTGCAGTCTCAGTATGCCCAGGGCTGTTGGTCTCACGCAGATCTGAGACACAATATCAATTGGCTGGAGCTCAGGGCCATTCATCTAGCTCTACGCCAATTCAGACACTGGATCAGGGGTCGCGCACGTCAGTCGCCAGGGGGGCACCAGATCCAGGGCCCTCATGTCCGAGGCGCGGCTCCTAGGTTCTTGGGCGGAATCCAACCTAGCCTCGATCAGGGCCGAACACATCTCAGGGGTCATGAACCGGCAAGCGGACTTTTTAAGTCGCTCCACGGTCGATCCCTCGGAGTGGGGGTTGCATCCGGATCTCTTCTCCTAGATCTCCCACAAGTTTGGTCATCCAGTATTAGACCTGTTTGCGTCATCAGCCAATGCCCAACTTCCCAGGTACTTCTCACTTCTTGCCAGGGGCGGAGGGGATGGATGCATTGCGGACTCAGTGGCCGCCAGGCCTCCTTTACGCCTTCCCTCCCCTCCCACTCATATCGACGACCATCCGCAAGCTGCTCCAGGAGCAGGCAGAAGTAATCCTTGTGGCCCCTTATTCGCCACAGAGGCCATGGTTTGCCGACCTGGTGAACCTTTCCCAGTCTTCCCCTTGGCGAATCCCTCCCCATCATGTGTCATTACACCAAGGGACCATCCAACACCCGGACCCTCAATGGTTACAGTTGACCGTCTGGCACTTGAGTGCACTATAATGACTCAAGAACTGTTTTCCCCTTGAGCCATTGACATGATTCAGGCCTCTCGTCGTCCAGCAACCAATCGTATTTATAATTCCACTTGGATGAATTTTTGCCATTGGTGTCGTGGGAGACATCTGAATATTTCCAAATTGACCATTCCTCAAATAATTGATTACCTTTTGGACGGCCTGGACAAGGGCCTCGCCCCGGCGACCATTCGCCGACAGGTAGCGGCCTTGTCTACAATACTTGCGCAGATTCAGTTCCCTTAGCTCACCATCCTAGGATTCGCGCCTTTATCAAACGGGCGTGCAACACCAGGCCCCCCGTGGTACACAGGTACCCCTTGTGGGAATTGCCCCGTGTCCTTCGCGCTCTAACCAAACCTCCCTTTGAACCCATAGCAACCATTCCGTTGCGGCATCTATCCCTTAAGGTGGCGTTTTTAATCGCCATTACGTCGGCCAGACGTATTTCTGAACTAGCCGCCTTATCAGTCAGAAATGAGACCTTTGTATTTTCCACAGCGATAGGGTGGTCCTTCGCCTGGATCCTACCTTTGTACCCAAAGTGAACTTGCTTTTCCATAGAGCACAGGAAGTTATCTTACCAATTTTTTGTCCCAATCCTTCCCATGACCTGGAGCGGCAGTGGCACATGTTGGACGTCCGCAGGGCACTGCGGCGTTATGTGAAGCTCACGGAGCCTTTTTGTAAGTCAGAGGCTCTGTTTGTTTCCTTCCGCCTGTCTTCACTGGGCCACATAGCTTCCGCTGGTACTATTGGCAGATGGATCAGAGTCTGTATTGCGGAAGCGTATCAAGCATCTTCCCTGCCAGCTCCACGTCATCTTACTGCCCATTCCACTCGCAGTGCTGCAACTTCTGCAGCATGGGCCACTCAGGCGTCCATCGAGGAGATTTGCAGGGCTGTGACATGGTCCTCGCCCTCCCCGTTTGTTCACCATTACAGAATTGACCGCTTTGCTTCAGCAGACACCTCCTTTGGTCGGAGGGTCCTTCAACAGGTGGTCTCCAGGGACACTACTCCGGCCTTATCTGTTTCCCACCCAACGGGACAATGAGGTTTTGGTATGTCCCATTGGTGGATTCTCCATCTCCTGTACTGGAGAAGGGGCGTTGTCTTACCTGAACGCCTTTTCTCAGTACGGAGATGGAGAATCCACACCCACCCTTTAGGTCAGTTAGGCCTTATTTAAGGGTTTGAGAGCCAACACCTCGTCCACCTTCAGCCACTTCGCCCTCGTTAAGACTGGATCTCCTAGCAAGAGGGGGCATGTCAAGTTTGGCTACTTGGTCTCAAGAGCAGGCAGACAGAGAAAACCCATTGGTGGATTCTCCATCTCTGTACTGAGAAAAGGCGTTCAGGTAAGACAACGCCCCTTCCCCATTGACTTTGCTTATCAGAAACCAACTGGGAAGGTTGCAAATAGTGATCACGTGACCCTGGGATACTGCAACTGTCATAAATATATGCCCGTTGCCAAGTGCCCAAATTTTGATCACACAATCACTATGATGCTGCAACAGTCTTAAGTGTGAAAACTGGTCATAAGTTACTTTTTTCAGTGGTGTAACATTGAACAGTCACTAAACAAATGGTTATAAGTTGACAACTACTTGCATTTTATTAATTAAGAAACAAAATAAATTATTCCAGTGCTCCAACAGTTTTTAAGAAGAGACTGGACAACCATTTTTCCGAAATGGTGTAGGGTTTCCTACCTGAGCAGGTGGTTGGACTCGATGACCTCCAAGGTCCCTTTCAACTTTTTTTGTATTGTTGTTGTTATTATTATTAAGTTAAATTTAGCTTTATCAAAAATACTAACTACTAAGTTACTAACACTGATGGAAATTGCAAAATAGTTTTCGATAGGAGAAAGTGCAGGTGGATTGTTAAATAGTAATAACCTGCTTTTAACAGTAGTGATTATCAGAATCAAAGTATGTGTAATGTAGTGATAGAAATGCTTTTGAAAGCTGTTCTCCAGCACAGGAGATGGATAATCCACCAATGGGTTAACTCAATCCTCCTGCCCAATCAGATCAAGTCAGCCAAACTTGCCACGCCTGTCTTGGGCCTGTTTTCCCAGTCTCGACTTGTTCTTGCTCAGAACAGACGTGCATGTTTGGCTCACAGGCAGGTAGATCTTAATCTATTGGTGGATTATCCATTAATTCTTAAATTCTAACCCTCTGAGTAGCACTGGGACCAGCACTCCTCTAGAGGACTCTCCCTTCATCTGATCCCCATTGGGAATCAGCAACAAACAGAGGCTTCCGTTTCTCTCCTTCTTTCCTGGCTCAGCGCTGGGCTCAGCGCTGCTGCAAATCCCCCCACCCATTCCTTCCCCCAGCTCACCTTGGCGTCAGAGCTTGCAGCTGCAGCTCCGACAGCCTTACAGCGATCAGATAAGCTCTGTGGAGGCCGCAGGGCCTCGTCTCACAAATACTCGCACGGGAGGCTTCCAGGGCTCCCAAAATGCCGCGGATCAGCTGGGAGGCCGTTTTTCCCCTGCCGCTTTCTTCCTCGCATTCTGCGACCAGTTGGGTGAGCAAATTGCAGTCCGTTCAGTACCGAAGGGGGAGAACGGCGTTTGGGACACAGCTGCCATTTTGTGGGCCGCGTGGTCATCGCAAGTCCTTGCCGGCTACAAGGGGGGGTGGGGGGTGGGGTGGGGGAAGGGATTCCCCCCCATCTCTTCACCTTTCGTTAGCCTTTCCCTCAAAGGGCATCTCTCTCCTTCATTGCACATCAGCCCCTGATAAATAACACATCTTAAAAAGGAAGGCCCAAGCCTAGCTAGAAGCCCCACCGGGTTACAGCCGCCATCTTGGAAGCTTCGTCATCCTCCCAAGGCTGCCATTTTGGAAGCTCCTTGTGCTTCAGCCCAAGGCCCTACTGAGGCCTTCTCTGACCAAGGCCCCTCCCGAGTTCCTTGTAGCCAAGGATTGTCTGGGATCTCTCTCTTGTCATCCTTGGAGACTCCTCTTGTGGCATTTGGATTTTTCCTCTTTCATTCCTTGGCATAGGCCCAATTGATTTCATTGGGTCCTCAGGTGTCTCCAGTCCTGGTCACCACTTGGCTACCTGATTAACACAGTAGTTCCCAGCCTCTGACTCTGTATTAGTTGGCATCCTTTTTACATTGCTGGCCTGGCAACACAGCAAGCCTCACTAGCAGGCCGCAATCCACCCTTTGGGGGAAATTATAGCGGCTGCAAGCAGGACCGGTCTTTTGGATACCACCGGTTCAGTGACCCGGGGGGGGGGGGTAGGGCAATTCTTACTAGCCGTTGCCCTACACCCTTATTAGCCAATTGATCCTTATTCCAGGGGTACCCTCTCGTGCACCTGAAGATTTTATACCAGCATGGAGGATAACATGGCCTCCCAATCCAAGGATGCCTCCCCTCCTTCCTCCGTCCCGAAAAGGCACAGGTCCCCTAGCCAAGAGGCTGCTGGCAGGATCTCAGCCAAGGTCAAACCCAAGGCTGTCTCTGGGGGGGAAAACCTCCAAATTGGCTGAAAAACAGGCCAGCAGGAGACACCAGGCATTGGAAAAAGAGTTTTCAAAGGCTCAAAAACAGGCCAGGGCTGAGACTGCTCAGACTGAGTTCACCTTCTTTGATTTGCCTCTCGGTTTCTCCTCTTCTGCCCAGGAAGTCTGGTCACCGGTAGAGCCTTCTACTTCCTCTGATCAGCCCGGTCTGGAACCTGACGCACATACATTCAGGTCTCCGACCACCCCACAGACCCAGCAGGCCCCAGAAGCCACCTTCACGCCCATGACTGCGGGGCTCAGAGGGGAGGAGTTCGTCCTTCCTCCCCTAGAGGATTCCTTGCTTTCCCTCCCTCTTTGTCGCCCAGCTCATCAGAATTCTCATGATCCTCCCTCCCCCTCCCATTCCTCGTATAGTGGGGTTTCATTAACCCAGGAGCAGGAGCAGGCACTTGACGCCTCATGGTCGGAGGAGGAGGAATCGGCCCCAGACCTGCCCCCGTTTGGCGGTCTATTTAATCCATCTCTCTTTTTACCCCTACTTTGCAAAGCTAGCTCTGCAGCGCACGTGGGACCTGACTGGTCCGCTCCAGCGGCAACTGCAACGGATTCAGAGGCAGACCCCATTTTCGTCGAACCGGTTGTCGCCCAACACCATGTTCCCTGTCCACCATTATTTCTCAATGCAGTTAAGAAACAATGGGCTTCCCCAGGTACCTTTCCTCTTCCAGGTAGGAACGATAAGAAGTTGTTTAGCGTGGCTTCAGATTTAGCAGAGGCACTGGATGTGCCCATGGTGGATGAGCCCCTGTCTCACCTTTTTTCCCCTATCACTATTTCAGGAGATATGTCTGAGGCCTTAAAAACTGAGGAACACAGATCAGAACTGACGTTTAGGTGGACACACCAGGCGGCAGCGTGGTCTATCAGGGCTTCTACTTCAGCCTCGTTCTTCACTAGATCCGCCCTTATCTGGCTTCGTCAGCTCCAGGCCAGGATTCCCCTGGACGATGTCTGCACACATCAGGACCTGAGCAAGTTAGTGGCCGCAATGGAATACACTTCCGATGCGACTCTACACGCTGCACGGTTTTCCTCTAGATCTTTGGCGTCCAACATGACGGCTCGTCGCATGCTATGGCTAAGATACTGGCAGGCAGACGCCAAGTCCAAGTGGCGTTTGGCACAAGCTCCATACCAGGGTAGTAAATTATTCGGGGATGCCTTAGCCCCGTTTCTGACCGAAAATAAGGATAAAAAGAAGATTCTGGCCCACCTTACCAAACAGTCCGATAGGCGGACTAATCCTTATAACCGTAGACAGTTCTTTCGATCTGCCCCTACTCCTTCGAATACACAACCTTCACGACCCTTCACTCCCAAAGAAGACCGTCCAGTCGATAGACCGGGTCAGACCGGCCTCAAGACCCAGGTAACAGTTTCAGTCCAAACGGCCCTTTTGAGGCATGGGACGTCCCTCAGGAAGTGACTCCTGAGTGGATCCTCCAATAGGGGCAGGCTGTCCCTATTTGTCACTCAATGGGAGGTCACCACCACAGACGCCTGGATCCTGGACACCATTTGACATGGTCTATCCCTGGAATTCACTTCCAGTCCACCAAGACGGTTCATTTCTTGCTCCCAATCAAAAAACTCAGTAAAGAAAGGTCTCATGCAGGAGGCCATCCGTCACTTATTAGACATAAAGGCCATAGAACTGGTACCTCCAGCTCAACAGGGTTGCGGATTTTACTCCATCCTCTTTGTGGTCGCCAAGACCTCGGGAGGATGGAGAGCAATCTTAGACCTAAAAGGCCTGAACTTTTATTTGGCATACCAAAGGTTCAAAATGCAAACACTTCAGTCCATCTTAGGCAGCATCCCAAAAGGGGACTTTCTAACGTCCGTAGACCTCACAGAGGCATACTTACACATCCCTATCATTCCCAGCCACCGCCAGTTCCTCAGGTTTAGTTACATGGGGTATCATTATCAATACAGGGCACTCCTGTTTGGGCTGTTGTCGGCCCCAAGGGTGTTTTCCAAGGTCCTGGCGGTCCTAGCCGCACACCTGAGGTTGGTTCCGATTTGGGTGCAATGTTACCTGGACAACATCTTAATCCAGTCGTCTTCTCCCCGGGAGGCTCAGTCAGACCTGAGACTGGTGATCGAGGTCCTACAGATTCACAGCTTTTCGGTCAACTTCAAGAAAAGTCAGACGGTCCCATCGACCAGACTGCTCCACTTGGGAGCCATAATAGACACAATGGAATGTTGGGTTTATCTGTCTCAGGAACACAGGGACAGCATACGGGACCTGGTTCTCAAGGTCTGCAGGGACAGGACTCTGTCGCCCTCCGGTCTCTCCTGGTTACTGGGAAAAATGATATCGTGCATAGCGATCGTTCCCTGTGCCAGGCTACACTCACGGACTCTCCAGTGGTTTTTGCTTCCCTACCAGAAGCAGGGTACCAGCACTTCCAACAGAGAGGTAAGGATTCCACCACAAATCCTGCGCTCGCTCAGATGGTGGATCTGCCAGAGGGTCTCTCTTCAAGGAGCCTGGTCGGCTCATGATCACAACGGACGCCAGGCTGTTCAGCTGGGGAGCACACTATCAGTCACAGTGGGCCCAGGAACGATGGACTCGGTCAGACCTGAGACACAATATCAGTTAGCTGGAACTCAGGGCCATACATCTAGCCCTTTGTCACTTCTGCCACAGGATTGCGAGACAACACGTGTTAGTCCTCACGGACGTGGCGGCAAAGGCCCATGTGAACCGGCAGCGGGGGGTACCCGATCCCGTGCCCTCTTGACCAAGGCCCAGCAGCTGAGCTCCTGGGCAGAGACCAACCTTGCCTCGATCAGGGCAGACCACATCTTGGGGGAGGCAAACAAAAGGGCAGACTTTCTGAGCAGGTCGACCGTGGACCACTCGGAATGGCGTCTGCACCCAGATCTATTTAGGGAGATCTGCAGATTCGGCCTCCCCATCATAGATCTGTTCGCCTCCCAGGTGAACACACAACTCCCGCGATTCTTTTCGCACTTCCCAACTCGGGACAGAGAGAGTAGACCCCCTTCGGGTTCCATGGCTGGAGGGCCACCTCTATGCCTTTCCCCCTCTTTCTCTTCTCCCGGCAGTCATCCGCAAGCTTCTGCAAGAAAGGGCAGAGGTTCTCTTGATAGCCCCTTACTGGCCGTGCAGGCCTTGGTTCGCCGACCTCATCAGCCTTTCCCTGTCATGCCCTTGGAGATTTCCTCCGGACCGGGTATCACTAACCAGTGGGATCTGATTCACCCAGATCCTCAATGGCTTCAGTTAGCCGTATGGCACTTGAGCGCCGGCTCCTATCCCGGGAGTCCTGTTCGCCAGGGGTCATTACCATAATCCAGGCATCTCGTAGACTGGCTAACAACCGCATCTACAATGTCACGTGACAGAATTTATGCCAGTGGTGTTCTACTCACCACCTGCCTTTATCAGAATTGACCATTCCAAATGTTTTGAACTACTTACTCGAGGGTCTGAATAAGGGATTAGCATCTGATACATTGCGGAGACAAGTAGTAGCCCTCTCTACATTGATTACTTGCGACACTGTTAATTCTCTGGGCCAACATCCCTTGATTCGTTCTTTCCTCAAGGGCGCAACTAATACTAGGCCTCCTGTCGTCCACAGATATCCCTCGTGGGAATTGCCTCAGGTCCTTCAGGCTCTCACCAAGGCTCCTTTTTGAACCCCTCAGTTCGTGCGACATTAGATCCTTATCTCTCAAGGTCGCCTTGGTAGCCATCACTTCGGCCTGGCGCATTTCTGAGATGGCAGCACTCTCAGTCAGAGATGATTTATGTATTTTTCACCGGGACCTTGTTACCGTTCGATTAGAATCCACCGTTGTCCCCAAGGTCAACTCCCTATTTCATAGGGTTCAGGATATCATTCTCCCAGATTTCTGCCCTAATACTTCCCATGATCTGGAACGTCAATGGCATTCCTTGGACGTTTGCCGGGCTCTCCGTTATTATATCAAGTGGACGGCTGCCTTCCGCAACTCTGAGGCACTCTTTGTCTCGTTCCATCCTTCCTCCAATGGTCAGAAGGTCTCGGGGGTGTACCAGTCCAATTCCTTGCCGGTTCCATGTCATGTCATGGTTCACTCTATGTGTAGTGCAGCCACATCAGTGGCTTGGGCCACTCAGGCTTCCATTAAGGAGGTGTGTAGGGCGGCCACGTGGTTTTCACCTTCGCCGTTCATACGGCATTACAAACTGGACAGGTACGCATCCGCTGAGGCCTCCTTTGGCAGGAGGATCCTGCAGCAGATAATGCCCCATGACACGGTTCCAAACTTGCCCGCTTCCCTCCCATAAGGACAGTGGGTTTTGATATATCCCATTGGTGGATTATCCATCTCCTGTGCTGGAGAAGGGGCGTTTTCTTATCTGAACGCCTTTTTTCAGCACGGAGATGGATAATCCACACCCACCCATTTAGGTCTCTAGGCCTAGGGTTAGTTTCTGTGAGCCAACACGTCATGCTGTCAGTCAGTAGCTGCGCCCTCGTCGAGACTGGGAAAACAGGCCCAGGACAGGCGTAGCAAGTTTGGCTGACTTGATCTGATTGGGCAGGAGGATTGAGTTAACCCATTGGTGGATTATCCATCTCCGTGCTGAGAAAAGGTGTTCAGGTAAGACAACGCCCCTTTTCTCCTGTAAGAGAGATGACTATCCGTTTTTATAAACAAGTATTCAGTTTGTCACATGGTTTATGATACTTGAAGCAGTTCACATTTATAACTCTTTTCAGTTACCTTTCTGTACAAAGGTGCAAGAGTCATAATGAAGACTATTGAAATACCAGATGTACTCCATATGGCCCATGAAAGCCTTGAGTGCAACTCCCAGAGCATCCCCAAATTAGGTTTAATTTAATAGGAAAAAATTAATAATTAGAGATAAAATTATATTAATTACTTATTATGTTTCCAAGAAGATTGCATATTCATGATCAGATTAAAAGCTACAGTACCTTTTAGTTCCTGTTAATAAATATTAGTTCTCCTTTAGGTTTTTGTTGGAAAAATTCCTAGAGACTTGTACGAAGATGAATTGGTGCCACTCTTTGAAAAGGCAGGCCCCATTTGGGACTTGCGACTCATGATGGATCCACTTTCTGGACAGAACCGAGGCTATGCTTTTATCACATTTTGTAGCAAAGATGCAGCACAAGAAGCTGTTAAGTTGGTGAGTGTTCTGCCATAAGACCAGGTATGGTGCAAATTAGAAAAGTAAGTATTTGCCTTACAATTTAGAAATTGTTAGAACAAGATACACTATATAGTCTAACTTTCTCTCTATTCTTTTCTCAATTAAACACATCCTGCTTGGGTATTCTTTGTATTTATAGGTAATGTTGGCTGCAATATATAAGTCGCTTGATGGTGAGATGGATGGCATACAAATTTTAAATAAATAATTAAATAGCAAAATATATTTTATTGGAAACACTTAACTTTTAGAGGTTCTAAAACTCTAAATTTTGTCAGTGCAAAAATGCAAATGCTACCAAATAATGTAAACATCTAATCTTTTAATCAATATAAGCCATTAGAGTTTGCTGGTATCTGTATTTTCATAAGCTGAAAGTTCATGGGAAATGTTTAATTGTTTTTCTTTCAGTGTGATAACTATGAAATTCGGCCTGGTAAACACCTAGGTGTGTGCATCTCAGTGGCAAATAATAGGCTATTTGTTGGATCAATTCCCAAAAACAAAACAAAGGAGAATATACTAGAAGAATTCAGCAAAGTCACAGGTAAGGAGATGAGGGCATGTGCTTTTGTAAAAAAAAAAAATGGCTTCAATTTTGTTGTTTTAGTTGCGAAGTCGTGTCCGACCCATCGCGACCCCATGGATAACATTCCTCCAGGCCTTCCTGTCCTCTACCATCTTCTGGAATCCATTTAAGCTCACGCCTACTGCTTCAGTGACTCCATCCAGCCACCTCATTCTCTGTTGTCCCCTTCTATTGCCTCAACTTTTCTTATGGTCCAACTTTCGCAGCCATATATTGCAACTGGGAAAACCATGGCCTTGACTGTACGTACTTTTGTTGGCAGGATGATGTCTCTACTTTTTAGAATTCTGTCTAGATTTGCCATAGCTTTCCTCCCCAGGAGCAAGTGTCTTTTAATTTCTTAGCTGCAGTCCCCATCTGTGGTGATCTTGGAGCCCAGGAAGTTAAAATCTGTCACTACCTCCATTTCTTCCCCATCTATTTGCCAGGAATTGAGAGGGCCGGATGCCATGATCTTGGTTTTCTTAATGTTGAGTTTCAAGCCAACTTTTGCACTCTCCTCCTTCACCCGCATCAAAAGGCTCTTTAATTCCTCTTCACTTTCTGCCATTAGAGTGGTATCATCTGCATATCTTAGGTTGTTGATATTTCTCCCGGCAATCTTAATTCCAACTTTTGATTCATCTAGCCCTGCCTTTCTCATGATGTGCTCTGCATATAAGTTAAATAGGCAGGGCGACAGAATACAGCCTTGCTGGTCTCCTTTCCCAATTTTGAACCAATCAGTGGTTCTGTGTTCAGTTCTCACTGTTGCTTCTTGACCCGCATATAGGTTTCTGAAGAGACAAATAAGATGGTCTGGTACTCCCATCTCTTTAAGAACTTGCCACAATTTGTTGTGATCCACACAATCAAAGGCTTTAGCATAGTCAATGAAGCAGAAGTAGGTGTTTTTCTGGAACTCCCTAGCTTTCTCCATGATCCAGCGTATGTTGGTAATTTGATCTCTAGTTCCTCTGCCTCTTCGAAATCCTGCCTGTACTTCTGGAAGTTCTCAATCCACATACTGCTAGAGTCTAGCTTGTAGGATTTTAAGCATAACCTTACTTGCATGTGAAATGAGTGCAATGGTGCAATAGTTTGAACATTCTTTGGCATTGCCTTTGGAATTGGAATGTAAACTGACCTTTTCCAAACCTGTGACCACTGTTGAGTTTTCCAAATTTGCTGGCAAATTGAATGTAGCACTTTTACTACATCGTCTTTTAAGATTTTGAATAGTTCAGCTGGAATACTGTTACCTCCACTAGCTTTGTTGTTGCTCAGCTTTCCTAAGGTCCATTTCACTTCACATTGTAGGATGTCTGGCTCAAGGTCAGTGACCATCCCATCGTGGTTATCATCGTGGTTAAGCTCATTCTTGTATAGTTCTGTGTAATTTTGCCACCTCTTCTTAATCTCTTCTGCCTCTGTTAGGTCCCTGCCATTTTGGTCCTTTATCATGGCCATCTTTGCATGAAACATTCCCTTCATATCTCCAATTTTCTTGAAGAGATCTCTGGTCCTCCCTATTCTGTTGTTTTCTTCTATTTTTTGCACTGTTCATTTAAGAGGGCATTCTTTTCTCCAGCACAGGAGATGGAGAATCCACCAATGAGTTAACTCTGTCTTCCTGCCCATTTGACCAAATCAGCCAAACTTGCCACGCCTGACAAACTTGGCTCCCGGCAGGTTGTATTGCTTTTTGCATTGTTTATACCATTGGTGAATTCTCCTGAAATCCTCAATCATTTCTACAGCGCTGGGATCAGTGCTGTTACAGATGACTGTGGAAACTTAGGTTTCTCTTTAGTTCCTCAGAGATCCTTGTAGGAAAGAAGGCTTCTCTTATTCTCTGAACCCTACCTCACAGTCTGCAGCACTGAGATCAGCGCTGCAGCCGGATTGATTAGACCTTCAGGGGGGTGGTTTTTTTTCCTTGATCAATTGGCTTCCTCTCTCCAACGTCTGAGGCAGGTTCAAGGAAAGTTGTTTTGGCATCTGCCGCTGCGGGATCGTGGAGGCCTAGTAGGGCCCCTTTCCCATCAGATCGAGCTGCCGCCATCTTTTCATGCCGGGTTTTAAATTTCACGCCGAATTGATTACCCCCAGGATCTAGGAAACTTGTTTTTTTGGCAGCAGCTTGCCTTTGGCAGCAGCCGCTGCAGAATCGCTAAGGCCCCAAACGGTCTCTTTTCCACCGGTTCAAGCGGCCATCACCCTTTCAGCCCAAATTGCTCCTTTTCGCACCGAATCGCCCGTGGTCGCCCTTCACTGTCGCCGCCGCAGCCGCCCAGGAGCGCCTGGGCCTGCCTGCCGCTGCCCCAAACGGGTGGCGGTGAAGGCAAGGCTAGCGGGGCAGCGGCAGGCGCAGAGAGGGTTTTTGGCATGCGTGGGGCCCGGCGGGTGAGTTACCTCCCTTGGGCTGGGCCAGCTGGTGGCCCAGCCCATGGTCACCCTGCGCCGTCCTTGCCGTGGCCGCCCAGGAGCACCTGGGCCTGCCTGCCGCCACCCCAAACAGGCGGCGGCCTACGCCTCGGCCGGTGCAGGGGGCAGCACCATGCATGCGCGGGGTAGCACTGCGCATGCGCGGGGTAGCACTGCGCATGCGCGATGTGGGGCGCTGCACATGCGCGATGCGGGGTGTCGCGTTGCGCATGCGCGGTGCAGGTCGGGGTCGCAGCCTGAAAAAGGTTGAGAACTGCTGATTTAGTTCATACCTGAATGGCCTAGTGTTTTTCCCTACTTTCTTCAATTTAAGCCTAAATTTTGCAATGAGAAGCTCATGATCTGAGCCACAGTCAGCTCCTGGTCTTGTTTTTACTGACTGTATAGAGCAGGGCTTTTCAACCTTTTCACTCATTGTACCACTTCTAGGATAAGGCAATATCCGAGTACTACCAGTCACCCAGCAAGGTATCAAAAACTTGATAAAAAAAAAGAGAGGAAAAAAATGATAAAGTACAGGTAGTCCTCTACTTACAACAATTCACTTAGTGACTGTTCGAAGTTACAACGGCACTGAAAAAGTGACTTACGGCCATTTTTCACACTTATGACTGTTGCAGCATCCCCAGGGTCATGTGATTTACTTTCGGATGCTTGGCAACTGATTCATACTTATGACGGTCACAGTGTCCCAGGGTCATTTGATCACCTTTTGCAACTTTTTGACAAGCGAAGTCAATGGCCGGGGGGGGGTGGCCAGCTCATCACTCAGGTTGCAGGGTGCCTGTGTGGGTGGGGGGAATCCATGGGTCTCTGGTGGAGGGGAGTGGTATTGCCCTCCTTCCCTCCCTCTCTCCCATTGTATGTATTTGTGCATATATTCATATTTTATAGTGCTATCTCAAGTTCATATTATCCAGATTGCTTATTTACATTTCCTCTTGTTTTATAACTGTAGTATGATAAGCCCTTTTAACAAATTCTGATTTGATATTGTTTTTTAGCCAAAATGTTTGTCTGAAAGTACTTTTTTAACCATCCTGAATTTCTCACTTTACTTTTGGATATTCTGAGTACTTGAATGCCAATTCTTTTGTTCTAGTTAATGACTGCAATAAAGTTAAGATAATGATAATGCAACCCAGAAGGATGCAGTTGAGAAATATTGAAAAGAATAATACTTTGATTCAACTGATAAAGGGGAATATTTATAGCGCAGGGTTGACATGAGGGGTCCTTGGTGCTCTCTGAACTTGGTTGTTTCCTTGTGTTTCTGAGCACACCCAAACAACATATACACACACACTCACCCACACACACTCACCCACAAAGCACAAGACTTGCCAGAGCCTCGTTCTCCTCCCCCACCCCCAGCCAAATACTCCAGCAACTTTCTGAGAAATTATTACATCCATCCACCTTCTCCAGTCTCTTCCCCCCCCCCATGCAAAGCAGGCAGGGGACGCCTGCCTGTTTATCCAAGCCCCGGCAATCTTGCTCACTCGTTTTCTGTGAGCTGGGAAGGAGTCTGTGATTCACATTCACACACACACACACACACACACACACACACACACACACAGAGCACAAGACTTGCCAGAGCTTCGACGCGATTGCCTTTACATTGCTCCCCAAAGCTGCGAGTTTAAAAAAACTTTAAGCCTGCGATACAGGCAACTCTTTGCGCTTCTCCTGGCCCAAAAGAGGAAACTGGTGGGCGGGCCGGCTGGCCTTGACGGAGATGGCAAAGGCTTACTTGGTGTGAAACACGTGGGGGAGGGAGGGAATCAGGCGGGCGCGTTTTTCCCTCCACACCCACGTGCTGATGGCTTCGATGAGTCCTCTGGGAGGGCATGCGCCGTCTGAACGCTTTGCTTTCTCCTCCGTAAAGCCAGGCACCTCAGGAAGAAGAGAGGGAGAAAAGACTTGAGCCCGGGGAGGCAACGTAAGGGCCGTGAGGGGTATCACAAGCTCGCGGGAGGGGGAGAAGAGGAAAAGAAAATGGAAGAAAGTGAGGCCACAACAGAGAGAGAGAGTGAGAGAGAAGGGGGAAAAGAAGGAGGGCGCAGTTGTGAGGTTGGCGCTCAGGGCCACGACACGAGAGGTCTCAAAAACCTACCTGCTAGTGGATGATCTGCTCCCTTCAGGCTCGCACTTACTTCTGAAGTAAGAAGAGGGGGGAAGGGCGACACGGATCCTGCACAAGGAGTCCCTGGGGAGGGTGGGGCCTCGCTCTGCACCTGCACTCTTTGGGCGCCCTCAGTAGGGTTCCTGCAGGCCGTCGCCAAGCAGCTTGTTTTCAATTGCAACAAGCAAGTGAGCTGTGAAGGAGGGGGGGAGGAAGGCAACACCGCGTACCACCAGCCAGGTGGTCGCATACCACCGGTTGAAAAGCCCTGGTATAGAGCTTCTCCATCTTTGGCTGCAGAGCACATAGTCAATCTGATTTCTGTGTTGACCGTCTGGTTATGTCCAAGTGTAGAGCCGTCTCTTGGATTGTTGGAAAAGAGTGTTTGCTATGACCATCGTATTCTCTTGACAAAATTCTATCAGCCTGTGTCCTGCTTCATTTTGTACTCCAAGGCCAAACTTGCCTGTTGTTCCATTTATCTTTTGGCTTCCTACTTTAGCATTCCAATTCCCCATGATGATCAGGACATTATTTGGGGGGGTTGATTCTATAAGGTGCTGTAGGGCTTCATAGAACCGGTCAATTTCATCCTCTTCAGCACCAGTGGTTGGGGCATAGACTTGGACTACTGTTATATTGAATGGTTTGCCTTGGATTCGCACTGAGATCATTCTGTCATTTGGGGGATTGTATCCCAGTATTGCTTTTCCTATTCTTTTATTGACTATGTAGACTACTGTTATGGTTCCAGCTAATGAAACACTTCAAAGAACTTCCAGGCATTGATTTCCCTAAAAGTCTTTTATTTTGCTTCAAAATGTCGGCACAGGCATAACAAAGTTTATGCTAAGATCTAAGTTCTCTACCTCTGAGCAGTTCAATTATCAGCATGTTCCCTCCCTAAATTAGCTATCATATGTCACATCCAATTAGTGTGAAGGTCAAAGGTTTCCTTCCTCTTTCTTTCCCCGCGTTTTGCCTCTACCCCCTTTTCCTCTGTATTAACTCCAAAAATACCAGACAGTTCTGCACATTGTCAAAGCAAGAATATACAATATTTGCAGCGTTGACAGCTACTCCATTTCTTCTGAGGGATTCTTGCCCGCAGTAGTATACCTGATGGTCCTCTGAATTAAATTCACCGATTCCTGTCCATTTTAGTTCGCTGATTTCTAAGATGTCGATGTTCAGTCTCGTTTGACCACATCCAGCTTGCCTTGATTCATGGATCTTACATTCCATATTTCATCTCTAGTTATCGACTATGGAAAACCCCATTTCTGTCCTCTCTGGATTCTGTCATATGATGAAGGGAAGGGGGGTGAACAAAGGGGTTTTATGGC
The DNA here is from genome assembly GCA_034064705.1 of Bothrops alternatus. Taxonomy (NCBI): domain Eukaryota; kingdom Metazoa; phylum Chordata; class Lepidosauria; order Squamata; family Viperidae; genus Bothrops; species Bothrops alternatus. Next base: position 897,263 of record JARGCV010000230.1, on the reverse strand, counting down.
CCTCACTTCCTTCCTTACAACTTCAAAGGGACTGAATGTAGATCTCACCAAAAGGACTAATTCATAACAATGGGGCCATCAGCTTTCATCTACTCCTCTCTGAAGTCTCCCTTCCAGCCGCAGTGAGGAAAAAGGGGGTAGAAATGTAACGCTTGGGATGTTGCTGGAAAGATGGTGGGGTGAGGTGGGGCTGCTGGGAACCTCTTAAAACCTTGAACCGTAGGACTTGGGCCCCAGGTCCTGTCTAGAACGCCTGCAACCATTTTCTCTTAATAAAGGATGCCTGTTGGAAGAAATATTCCAAGAGTTCTGTCTTCTTAAGATGCAAAGTGGGGTGGGTCCTTACAGTATCCCAGTATTGCTTTTCCTACTCTTTTATTGACTATGAAGGCTACTCCATTTCTTCTGAGGAATTCTTGCCCGCAGTAGTATACCTGATGATCCTCTGAATTAAATTCACCCATTCCTGTCCATTTTAGTTCGCTGATTCCTAAGATGTCGATGTTCAGTCTTGTTTGACCACATCCAGCTTGCCTTGATTCATGGATCTTACATTCCAGGTTCCTGTGGAGAAAAGATCGTTACAGCATCGGACTTTCCTTTGACCACCAGATGCATCCACAACTGAGCGTCCTTTCGGCTTTGGCCCAGTCGCTTCACTCTTTCTGGTGCTACTAGTACTAGCCCTCTGCTCTTCCCCAGTAGCATATTGGACACCTTCTGACCTGAGGGGCTCATCTTCCAGCGTCATATCTTTTTGCCTTTTGGTACTGTCCATGGGGTTTTCATGGCAAAGATTCTGGAGTAGGTTGCCATTTCCTTCTCCAGTGGATCACATTTTGTCAGAACTCTCTGCTATGACCTGTCCGTCTTGGGTGGCCCTGCATGGCATGGCTCATAGCTTCATTGAGTTACGCAAGCCCCTTCGCCACAACAAGGCAGCAAACCGTGAAGGAGGGCTTCAATTTAATATAGCTCAATTTAGAAGCCATCAGATTCCTGGATGACTTGCAGGAGGCTTATAAATAAAAAAAATGTCAACAAAAAATACGTATATAAAAATGAACTCTGGCTGATAGGAAAATAATACACTAGATTATAACAAATTAATTAATGTCTAAAAATAAAGAAATGCTAAATAAGCATGCAGCCTTGTTGAGCTTTCATAAAGCAAAGGGTTTAGGGGAATAGGATAATCATGATTCTGAACTTAATTCCAGGTTATATGTAGGTTTTCATATGAAAGTCTCACTAATTTGGCAGACGGTGAGCTACTTTCATTGGTGAATTTTCAGTCCACTACCAGTCACAATATATTATTCTGTCTGTCTTTTATTTTATTTTTATTTTTTTACTATTGTTGTTTTTTAATGCTTTTATTTACTGGTCTGTGACCGTAATAAAAATAGATCGATTTTCATTTTGGCCTAATGGCAACAAAATAAATTGGCCTTGCATTGTTCATAGCAAGAATAATAATAGTTAAAATAGAGGTGTACACAAAACAGGAATCAAAGCAGCTGTGCTTGAATCATTCTGCTGAACAATCTTGGTTGCTTTATGTAGTTGGGGAAAAAACTTTGAAACATTTTGAGTATTTTGTTTTTGCTTTCAAGGAAAACACTTGCAACACACACATTTTCTGTAGCTTTGAAAAAATGATCCAAGCAGTTTGCTTCAAAGTTCTTTTCTGTAATTGAAAATCTTAAAAATACCAAGTTTTACTCCGAAAAACATGACACACTTTTTGAACTAGAGACATTTTCACGCTTTTAATTTAAGACATTTTAGTTGTTATGGGTAGATGGAAAGAGCAAAAACAGCACCTCCATTTCCCAAAGAATTGATAACATTGCACCAGAACTGAAAGCAATTGCATCTTTCATGAGGTGGTCTACAAATAATTGTGATGAGATGAGTAACACTTTCATATTTCCTGTAGCAGAAAAGCTTGGAAAAATGGTTCAAAATAATATATCAAAATCCAGCCAGGGCGGAATCACCAGCCCATTTCAAGTAGAATCCCTACCTGTGATTCAGAAGAATATTTCCTTATTCTGAATACCTGGTATCTGCTAGGTACCGGTAGTAGTTAAAGCAATGAGTCTGTTTTTGCCATTTTATAAAAAATAACAGTCATGAGCTGTGATTCTTTCATCTCTGTGCTGGGTCAGGGAGCATCATTTTTATCTGTTTGCCAGAAGCAAATGCGGCATTACAACAGTAAACAGAGTAAAAAGAGCAACTTTGTAGAATCTTAAGAGTTTCCTTTATGCTCCCCAAAAGGTGTATTTTCACAGCGCATTAGTTAAGCCAGGGGTCTTCAAACTTGGCAACTTTAAGACTTGTGGACTTCAACTCCCAGAATTCTTCAGCCAGCCAGGTCTTCAGCATCCTTAATAGTTTATCTTGAAACCTCTTTTTTAATTAGCCTTTCAAATGAGAAAAGTTTTAGTCTTATTTATTTATCAGGTGTTTTTTTCTTACAGAAGGTTTAGTTGATGTGATCCTGTATCATCAACCTGATGATAAAAAGAAGAATCGGGGTTTTTGCTTCCTTGAATATGAAGATCACAAATCAGCAGCTCAAGCTCGACGCCGGTTGATGAGTGGGAAAGTGAAAGTCTGGGGAAACGTCGTTACTGTTGAATGGGCTGATCCAGTAGAGGAACCAGATCCAGAAGTCATGGCAAAGGTAGTAAAGTAGTAGCTAAAATTGGCACGATCTGAATTAAACTTCACCAACAGGTTTATTTTGTTTTTCTTCTTGATTATTTCTAGAATACCTGTTTACCTTGCTGTGTGTGTGTGTGTGTGTGTGTGTGTGTGTTAGGCCATTTTGCACTCAGAAGGGATAAATTTACAAAAGTGCCATTTGTGTGTGTGTGTGTGTGTTTATGCATATAAACAACAATATAAGATTTATATCTGGTAAAAACTAATTTCTAGGTGTTTTCAGAGATGATGATTATAAGCATCATGGATCCATCATAGATCCTGAAGCACACCATTCCAGCAGCACTCTATGTTTTTCATTAGTTTGATAGCTGAGTTAGAAAGTAGAGTATTTGCTAATCAATGCCTATTGTTTAGAAATGGGTTTTTTAAAATTGAGGAAAATGGAAATATTGCTGTCTTCACACATGGAATCTCAAGAGGGAGGAGTGAAGGGCTTTACTGAAAAATTTCTATAGAGCAAACATTGTTTTTTAACTATGCTTTTAGTTGCCACTATTCATAGTGAAGGTAAAAATAAGAGTTGAAAAAACTCTTATGATTGAGGTAGCTACAAATCTTTCTTCAGGCCGTACTGTTCTCTGGGCAGGTTTGCATGACTGAACAGATCCTGAATGAATGTGGGAATTGTTTTCCAAAGCAGCATGACTGGAAACCACTTATCCAAGGAGTTTTTTTAAGGCTCCTGTGTCTTCTTTCCACCTGAACAAGTTAGAAAGGGAGCAAGGGTTTTTTTGTTTTTGTTTTTTTTGGCATCTTATAGCTAGAAAAAGTTGTCACCTCACATTGATGACATAGTAATCTCAAAATGAATCATTGCACTGCAAAAAGTTGCTGTGGTTTCTATAGTTAATAATAAGCACAAGGGGGATTTGGCCTTACAGACAGCTTAAAAATATTTTAAATAAATGCCAGTTTTCTTAACAGGTGAAAGTTCTATTTGTGAGGAATTTGGCCACTACAGTGACAGAGGAAATATTGGAGAAATCATTTTCTGAGTTTGGAAAGCTGGAAAGAGTGAAGAAATTAAAAGATTATGCTTTTGTTCATTTTGAAGATAGGGGAGCAGCAGTTAAGGTAGGTAACATTGTTATTAGGCAAAATTGCCTGGCTCAGAACTTACGGAATATCTTCTTAAAAGCAGACATTTTTTCTCATATGGAGTGAGTTATAATTAGGTGTCTTCTTGTACATAGTTGTGCTACCATTTCCTGTCATTCCTGTGAGTTATTCCTTTCTAAACAAGAAACATGCTTCTACTATTGTGCTGTCTTTATTGCAAAAATAGTTATGGTTCATAGATCTTCCTACGAAGCAGCCTGAGACTTCCTTTACTTCCCTAGTAAGACTCATAATATTAATATAGCTTTTTACACAGTTGACTCATAATGCTAATACAACTCTTTTACAGTTTCTCCAAGGGTAACCTCTATCCACATCCCCCATTGAACTCAGATTTATTCTGACAAAATATGGGCACAGTTGCATAGGAATGTCCTTCATCTTCCATTTTTATTCCAATAATCAAAGTAATAACTCACTTCTCTATTGTACTGATGGGAGAAAGAATATTAATGGATTAAGATAACTGTTTGGAATTCATGATTCCTTCCTTTTATTGCAGATTAACGTTTGTTAATTCCCTGTCTTGGGGTATGTGTCTGTCAGTAGGGAAAGATCAGGTTCATGAAGGTCCAGTTAAACTGATGTATTGCTAATCATGTCTAGGCACAGGAAACTAACAGTTAGCTCCTGCTTGAGATTAGATAAGGGTCAACAGAATTCAAGGGAGGTTGGACTTTGTTCACTTATGGCTACATAGGGATTCTAGGCTGATCCCTCTTTTTAACTCTGTCCCCAGGTTTTGCCACTCCTACAGCTGCTGGGGGACATGTAGGGCTAAATTGGGAAGAAAGGACAAACAATCTATTTTACGTTCTTTGCACATTAAAAGGTGTTATAGTAGTTATACTGTTGGGGAACTCCAGATTTAAATCCACCATCATCTACCCAAGTTCAGAGGGAGGTTTAGAGTTTATGATTGAGGAAAAAAACAGTGAGGGAGAGATATTGAGCACCTCTATGGAATGTGGAATATATTAATATTACAGGTTTCTATTTATTGCTTTTTAAAACTATTCTTTCTCACAATATGTTTTACAATTTTTATAAAGCAAATGTTTTAGCTGCAAAATAGCATTTAGAGCCTTGCAACTTCAAATTCAAGGAGAAGGCATCCATTTCCTGCACAGCTTGCCCCAAAGTTTCTCTTTCCTCTCAGCCTTGTAGCTCCCAAAAGGCAAGGCGAGAATTGCAGACTTTCCTGTTGCATTGTTTCTTAAAAGGGCCCACGTACTGCATTTTCCTCCCAGGGAATGTTTGCCGTCTTATTCTGAAACAAAGAGCCAAAATGAGAAATACAGTATGTACAAGTTGGGATTGTGTAGGTTGGAAAATATTTGGACTTGGGAACTGAAAGGTGGGAAACGCTGAAGGGACATTATGCCCCCAAATACAATTGAAATGTATTTTTTCCTTTCAAAACAGGCCATGAATGAAATGAATGGAAAAGAAATAGAGGGGGAAGAAATTGAAATAGTGTTAGCCAAGCCTCCAGATAAGAAAAGAAAAGAACGCCAAGCTGCCAGACAAGCCTCTAGAAGCACTGCGTAAGTGTTATAACTTCAGTAAACGGAAATGTAGCAGTAAAGGCACAGATAATTATCCTTTCCTCCATATGGAACAAATTAATTTGCTCAGTCCCATCTTTTAAAATTTACTCCAACTTGTAGCAAGGCTGGAGAATGGTACAAGCTAAGGTGTAATAATTGGTATACGTCAGTGCCAACAAGAAAAAAAATATCCACATTTAACTGTTCCTCACATGGGCTGGGGGTTGAGGCCAATTTTGTCAGATGGCTTAGAGCTGCAGCTGTAGCCATCCATCAGTATGTTTAAAAGCAATCACTCCCTTAGCAAATCTAGTGTGATCTTCCTGGGGCGTTCAGTGGAGAAAGCAGTAGGCCAGGATCCCTTTCCTCTGTCCTCATCTGCTTTTAAATCTGAAAGGTTATTCTCTTTCTAAACTGGATTCTTTAAATTGAAAAAGACATCAGACAGATGTTGAAAAACACATAATAAATATGTTATTATTTTTCCCCCTCCTCACTAGGTATGAAGACTATTATTACTACCCTCCACCTCGTATGCCACCTCCTATTAGAGGCCGAGGTCGTGGAGGGAGAGGCGGCTATGGCTATCCCCCAGATTACTATGGCTATGAAGATTATTACGATGATTATTATGGCTATGACTATCATGACTACCGTGGTGGCTACGAAGATCCTTACTATGGCTATGATGATGGCTATACTATAAGAGGAAGAGGAGGAGGAAGGGGTGGGCGAGGCGCACCTCCACCACCTAGGGGGCGGGGAGCACCACCACCAAGAGGTAGAGCTGGCTATTCCCAGAGGGGGGCACCCATGGGACCACCAAGAGGAGCCAGGGGTGGGAGAGGGGGCCCTGCTCAGCAGCAGAGAGGACGTGGTGCTCGTGGAGCCAGGGGCAATCGTGGGGGCAACGTGGGAGGCAAGAGAAAAGCGGATGGGTACAACCAGCCTGATTCCAAGCGCCGTCAGACCAACAACCAGCAGAACTGGGGCTCCCAGCCTATCGCTCAGCAGCCACTTCAGCAAGGTGGAGACTATGCCGGTAACTATGGTTACAATAATGACAACCAGGAATTTTATCAGGATACATATGGGCAGCAGTGGAAGTAAGATCAATAAGGAGGGCATGGGAATATTGACAAGATAAGAATTTGGCTATAGTTCTACATCCTTCCAAAAATTGGCTTATTGCTTCATCCTTCAATAGTGATTGGCTGCCATGTGTATTGGGCTGAAGAATCACTCTTATGTATATATTCAAGTCTTTTTTTTCTTCCTTTTCTCATAAATGCACTTGGACATTACTGAGCTTGCAGATTTCCCAAACATAGTTTGGGGATCAGATGCTTTTTATCGTTTTAGGCTTCATTTTAGCAGTTTATCAGCAAGGATGGGCAACACTGTTAAATCATGATTTTGCAAACCTTCTGTTTTTGGACAGTTTCTTTTCTTTCTTTTTCCCTTTTTCCTTTTTGGATTTGGGATAGATTACATAGGCTTCTGCTGTACATAAAGTAAAGCTAGTACTTTGTCTCCGTAGTTTTAAGGAATTTAAAAAAAAATAAGTTTTCTTGTATTGAAAATAACATGATTGTATGTTTTGCATTCCTAGAAGTAGGTTAACTGTGTTTTTAAATTGTTATGACTTCACACCTTTTTGAAAATCTGCCCTACAAATTTGTTTGGCCTAAACGTCAAATCCATGGCAATTTGTTCCTTGATGTGATTGTATTTCCAATTTCTTGTTCATGTAAGATTTCAATAAAACTCAAAAACCTATTCAAAACATTACCTATTTCAAATTCCATTGTGTCCTAAAAGATTATTTTATTGGTAATCCTTGCAAGAAACATTAAAAAAAACTGCCTATGTGAGTGATCAAATTCATGAAAAATTCTTGCAATTTCCAACATCTGGCATTGGTGGCATGTGAGTCAGTGCTAGGTCCAGTAAAATCAAATTGAAATATATTAATTGGTACTGTAATCTGGTTGCATTTAACAGTGAATTGGTTGCTTTCTTAACAGCTTTAAATACATCTGAAAACTTGCATTTAAGCCCTTTTTCAGTCAGTTGCGAAAGATATATGTGTATGAAGACAGTCCATAAATTTAACCTATCTCGCATTATTCTTGTGGATCATATCCAAAAACTCCAGCACAATTGGATAATTCTCAACTGTAAAACAACAATAACATGTTCAGTTTTACCTTAAAGAGACCGGTTCAAACAAAGATATGAGATTGATTATAAATTTTTAAACAAATGTAAAATTTTGATGCTAAAGATAATAATATTAAGAAACATTAGATTTTATATCTTGTTGAATGATTTCAAATGCAAATTTCCATTAATTTGGGATATTGCTAGTTTTTTCCTACTTAGGCTATTCCATTCATTTTTTCTGTGAACCATTTTGTATTGATTTTTAACATGTTGATTCTCATCTCATGCTTGTTTCATCTGTTGTCTCTGCACTTTTCTAAGTTGCTGTAATGTGCATTTGGGATTTTTTTGGGGAAAAAAACATTTGAAATTTATATGATTGGCCACCTGAATTTTCTTAAATAACCCCTTATTTATGGATTTGCATTTGATTATATCATAGGGAAAATAGCAAGTAATTGGATAAGAAGTCTTTGACCCTCTTTCAGGCTTTTTCTGTTAGGAAAAATTGGTTTTCTTCCTACATTTTATTGAGGGTCAAGAAGATAATTCCTTGGGTTTGTAATTAATTAATTGATTTGAGAGAAAAAAATCTTTTTGAAAGATATTTTTTGAAAGTCAGCCAGTTAGAGTGGGGAGGCTTTTTTTTTTTTTGCAAAAAACCCAAAACCCTAAATTTAAACCATGTTTTTTCTAATAGAAACTGACCAATATTATGATCAAATGAAATATTGTGGCTGCTAGTCCTATTATAGATGCATTTATTTTTGTCTGAATAAAGTTACAGTATGTATATTCTGAGGCTTATTTGGCTTCATGGCTGGCTTTTAAGTCTTTTTTAAAATGGTTTATCAATTGTTCAGCCATTTCCCCACCCCCGTTGAATGGTATGCTGATTAATGATACAAACTTTGAGCTTTAAATATATGCCTCAGTGAAAAAAGTCATTAGAAGTTTTTTAATTTTTATTATGGATCATAAAGACTTTCTAGAAAAATAAGCAGCAGTTTTGTATTGATACAAAAACATCTGAGTCAGAATTTAGAAAAAAATTGGACTTTTAATACACACATATTGTTCTGTAATGAGAAATCTTGTGATGTGTTGGTTATTCTTACCAAAATGCTAAGTTGTAAAAATCCTCAAAGCAAATGCAATTTTCTGTACTGTATTTTTAACCTCTGGTAGCCCTTCCAAGTAGCATAACATACATACTTGGCCTAACTTGATTGGTAACACAAACTGTAGTTTCACCTGTCCAGTAAATATCATTTTATATTTTAAAGACAGAAGTATATTGTCTAAATATGTCAGTGGTATCCATATTCAGTTAAGAGGCGCTAAAGGCTTTTCAGTTTTTCAATTATATACAATGCACTATGACTTGAAATGCACATTTTAGAGCCTTTTCTACTAATAACTAAAAATTCAAGTGCAATCCAAAATATATTTTGTTGATCTATGTCTTGACCTTTCTTCATCAAAGTAATCCAAGGGAAGAAAACTATTATATAAGAATCTCATGCCTTTTTATCTTCAAGATGGGGAGGAATCATGAAATGGGATATTTGATCACTCATTTATAGCAGTTGCTTCAATGTCATTATTGACACCAAGGTGATTTTGGAAAAAAAAACTGATGCCAGAGTTTTGGTACTTCAAAAACTTTTATCCAAAGATTTATACAAATTCTTAATTGTTTAGATCCCATACTGCCTTGTTAAGTGAATTCCAACTCAAAAGTTAACCAACTTGCTGAGAACCATTCTTCATGAAAGGAAATGTCTAAAAACTTTTAAAGGTTTAATCATTGTTCTAGGCTTATAGTTTCTTTGGTAGATTTTGGGGGTTTTTCTAAGTGAAGATACCAACTTTAGTATCATAAACTGTTTGAAAATATTTCTTCAGAATTTCTGTTAAAATCCAAAAGAATTGGAAGGACATAAGTTTAACAATCCACTGTGAATGACTGCCTCATTTATCAAAGCCTGTTTATATTTTCACCCTCTGCATCTGTATGCCTTTCTTTGAACTCATTTGCATTTTAAACATTAAAAACATGCTTATAAGTAAGGCTATAATGAGCAAAGTGAGGAAACTATGAAAATATTTTCATATACAAGGGAGATCTTACAATTGGAGTCTTTAATGCAAAACAAATATTGAAACTTCATTATGGCTTTTTTGCCTTGGCTGTGCATGATTTGGTTTCTTGTAATTGTGAACAAATGAGCCAGAATTGCATATACTCTCTCAATTTAAATTTGGATCGTTTGTGCAAGAAGTATTTCATAAAATATTAATATAGACAAAACTAAGGTTTGTCTCTGAATTGGATTCTTAATGCCTCAAAGTTTTGTAAGACCAGAATTACAGGCTGTGATTCCCATTTCTCTCAAAATGGGGGCTTTTCTTAACTTAGGGCAAACACATTGAGCTCCTTTATATAGCAAATTTAATAGTCTTACTAAATACAGATTGGCTCATCAAGAGGCATGTGATTTTTGTCCCAAGAGGCATACCGTTGGAATGGAAAAACTATTAAGACTGTAAAAAGGAGGTTACCAGAAGCTCTGAATGACCATTCGGAATATATTGCTCTATCTACATTTTCTAATGTTATCCAGAAATCTGCCAGTGTAACTTCTGTTTTAACTCCTTCCTTTTATTACCTGACTATCAGGGAAGCGTGGTTGAGGCTGCCCTGACTTGACATATCACGATGTCGACTTGCTAGGTGGGGTTCGCAGGGACAGTAACCATTGGAGTTATCGGTAAGAGAATTTTCTTTCTCATTTTTATTTCAAAATAAGAGCCTGCCCTCCCTCCGCCCCCCTGGGGGGGTGATGGTATTGCTACTTTCCTCTCCTTCAGGGATCTTAAATCATTTGTGGGGAAGGGGTCTTTTTCTTTTTTATAGATGCCTGGCTAATTGCACGCGAGAGAGGTGAGTTTGAATATGATCCTGTCAATTATAACAGATGCGTAGATTTGAGTAAGTGCCTAAGGGTATAAGAGGAAGATTCTTCAGGGGTCTCTACTTCACGTAAAAAGAGTTTTTGTGAAACGCAACTAAGGCTGAAGTGTATTGTGCTGACATGTTTACCCTTTCCCCAATATTTGAAATATTGGAGGCATGAGTAGGAAAAGATCTGTCGTCACATTAATCTCTGTTCCTAGTGAGATTGTTTCATAATAATCCCATTGTTCAAATAACACAAAATCCAATGACTGGTTGTCCTTATGACCACAGATGACCCCAATGTTTTCCGTTGCTAAGCAAGACAGTTAAATGTTTGGCCTCCATTTTACAACCTTTCTTGCCACAGTTGTATAACACCGCTGTCCCTCCTCCCTCTTTATTTTGTCATGTTTTGAATGTAACTTGATCACAAACACCACTACTTTCAGTTAGATAGTTAAAGAGATTTAAAGCAATTATAAGCCGAATATAGTATAGTTTTCAAAAGTGACCTTGGCTTTATTTTTTTTCCAACAAACCATAGGAAAACATGTATGATATTATATCAAGAATGATAGTAAAAGTTTTTAAGCCACTCATATTTTTTATTTATAACACTCTTCTCCTATTTGCCCCTCAATAACAACAACCCTTTGAATTGGGTTGGGCTGCTTTATATTTGTCTGGTGGATTTTGAATATATCTATGTATAAGGTATCTTTTTATTCTAATGAATGATGGGCTGCATTCTCACTTTGCACTAAGTTAATGATTTTACTAAATATAGTTTATTGAATGAACCATAATCAATGGGGCTAATATATTACCTCAGGGACATAAATCATGATTTACAAATCACATGGGTATTTTCATCAAGTGTCCTGTGTCACAAATAAGCAAACCGTATTTTTGTAATATGATACACAATTCTGTTGAGAAAAATAGTTTAAGCATTGGCATTTCTAGCATATTTTTACTTCTTTGGCTATTTCAGCAGATACATTCCTGAATTATCTTCTCTGGGGATGGAACCATTGAACAAGTTTGCGCTGAGGCATTTCAAAAACACTTGTATTATTACACAAGTGTTCTGTTTGAAAACAAAAAAATAAAATGAAATCTGTAGAGGATCACTGGTCTGACTTCTAGTCATTCAAGTACCTCTTCTCCCCAAACTAAAATGAATGCTTACCATAAGCATAGTAAATTGGTGTTGCACTAGTTGATAAATCTGGGTGGAAGAAAGAGAGACTCTCCAAGTGTTGATAAATTGCATTCTGAGTTATTGGCCACCAATGAGGAATGTTAGGAGTTTTTCAGCAACATATAGAGCAGGGGTCTTCAAACTTGGCAACTTTAAGACTTGTGGCCTAATCCTGGAGATAAGCACATTTCGGGATGAATCAATGGTACACCTTCCTTTTTAAATAATTTGGAATAAATTATTTTGTTTTATCGTGGTGGTAGGTAATCACTTGATTTTTCTCTTCTATTTTTATTTTCACTTTCAGGCAAATTATTTTTAAAAACTTCTTTGCAAATGGACTGAATGGATAAATTATCAACTACAATTTCTGGTTACTTCAGAAATCAGACATGCCAACAGAAAGACCAACTACAGGTGGCTTTTCCACCTTAAACACTGTGACCTCTTTAATTAAATTCTCCCAAATAAACTGAAAATTATAACTTGTATGAACACCATTCATCTGACCTTTTTATTTCGGCTTACTTAATAAAGACTGGAAAAAAATTCTCTAAACAGGCCATTAAAATTTCCATGTCCATTTGGCATTGTGTTCTTTTCCTACTGGAAATATTACCATGGCAAATGATTTCCCTAATTCCTGCTGACTTAAATGCTTTGCATATAGTACTTGAAAATTCCAAATGTATCATTAATGCAAATTTAAATTCTTATCCAATGCAAGTTTCTGCAAGTTTTCAAAGATTTTAATATATACTGACTTTGCCTTCTTGAAAACAGTTGCACCTTGTCCCCCTTGGTAATTATCCAGAATTAGGATTAAGGTTTTTAATATGTGTACAGAAATTCCAAAACATACTAGGTTCATATCTACTGGAGTTTCTAGATTGCATTTTTGGAACCTGATGGTTTTTTTTTTTTAATACTTCGTTACAATGGGTCAACTTGGATAGTTCACGGAAGCCCAAGTAAAGCAAGTTTAGTCTTAATATTTAATCAAGTTTCTGTAGTCCAGCTATAATTAGGAGAAAATTAGAAAAGATTGCATCTCTACAAAAGTGACACATCATAGTATTAATAGTGATACTAAGATGTGGTTAATTGCGCTATTCATTGTGAGATACAAACATTGTTAATTTTACAAGATATGTTTGCTTGGAAGTGTTTACTTTTGCATTTCTAGTATCCAGAGACAAATTACATCTTTTTATCAGCAGACTGATTTCTGTTGGTGATTAGTCATTTGTGTATTAATCTGTCAGCAAATTCTCAATTTCAAATGTTTAACTGCCTTATTAAACATACATTAAGATTCTATTTTACATGGTCACGTACAAGCCACTTTTTAGTTATACTTAGATCTACCCATTGAGATTTATTTAGTATCAATTCAGCTCTTGGAAGAACTCACCCTAGCTGGTATCCAGTTGCTGTCTCTCTGAGAGGAAGAGATCAGCAAATCAATGGAGCATCTCATATTAAAAGGTAAAAAAAAGTTATTATAAAATTATGTTATGCAACTAGGAGAGATTTGATAAATGGGGAAGGAGACGCCGATCCCCCCAACACTATAAGGAACTCATGCTTTATTCTGCTACCCCAAAAAAACGCTAAAACATTTCTAGAACAAATGAAATTATTTTTTCTCCAAAATCTATATTAAATTGATTTCTGTTCAAATTCAATAGGACTTGCTCAGTGGGATTATGTCTCAGTTTCTGTCCTTGGTATGTGTATGTAAGGGATTTTAGTTGGACTGGGAAACGGTCTGCTGCTGAAATACTAGAATACTATCACTGGACATTACCGGTAAATAAATAATGCTAAACTTGGTAGACCACAAGGTCAGACTCATTAGAATTTGTTTCATATGTTATATTCAGTGGGGTTATATTTTGTTTAAGGAAAAGTAAATAAGTAAGTAAAACCCTATCATTTCCTCTAGAATACATTCTCACATTGCATCTTTTTCTAGTTATAGTCCCCATCAGTTGATTAGGATTGGCATTTTCCAGCTGAATGTCAATAATTTCACTGCTTTCAGCAATTTACATAAGCAGGTTGAAATTCTCAAAGGACAGTTTTCTGTGAGAAAAATCAAAACCCTTTTCAGCTAGGGCAATTAATGTTGCTGATTTTCACATCTGGGCAAATCAGATATGATTAACATTTATGAGTAATGTATCTATATAGAATAAAACTATATTTCTGGAACAGTCATATTTTATAAATAAAATACAGTGTTCAGCACTTGGTTATTTGAAATGCACCCTAAAAACCAAGAATAAAACAAGACCAGAAATGGAAAAAACAGGCAAAACATGTTAACATATAGGTAGTCCTCAACATACGATCGCAATTGAGTCCAACATTTCTGCTGTTAAGTGAGACATTTGTGAAGTGAGCTTTGCCCCATTTTATGACCTTCCTTGCCACAGTTGTTAAGTGAATCACTGCAGTTGTTAACTTAGCAATACAATTAAGTGAATATGGCTTCCCGTTGATTTTGCTTGTCAAAAGGTTGCAAAAGGTGATCAAATAATCTCGAGACACTGCAACCATTATAAATATGAGCCAGTTGCCAAGAGTTTAAATTTTGATCACATGACCAGGGAAGTGCTACAGTGGTCATAAGTGTGAAAAACGGTCATAAGTCACTTTTTTCTGTGCCATTATAACTAAATGAACTCTTGTAAATCGAGGATTGCCTATATTAGCAATAGCACTTAGACTTAAATACCACTTTGGTGTTTTATAGCCCTTTCTAAGCGGTTTATGGAGTCAGCCTATTGCTCCCAACAATCTGGGTCCTCATTTTACCGATCTTGGAAGGATGGAAGGCTGAATCAACCTTAAGCCGGTCAGAAACGAACTGCTGGTCATCAACAGAATAATTAGGAGATAATGAAGTTGCAGTTTCAGTCTTCTATGGCTCTCTGCTTTCATTAAACAACATTCTAGGACAGACATGTCAAACACAAGGCCCGGGGACCGGATGCGGCCTACGACATGTTTTTTTGTGGCCCACAAAGCCATCCTGGAAACAGTGAGGGAATGACCCCCCCTGGCCGCCCAGGAGCCAATGTACAATTTTGTGGTGGCCATCTATAATGAAACGCATTCAGTCTTAGCTCCACAAGGCTGCCTGGAAACAGTGAGGAACCAGCCCCTACCGCGTTGGTCCTACCCCCTGGGCGCGCACTGGGAAGGTGTCACCTTTTGTGAGGAATGAAAAAATGCACTATCGCCTGGAAGTGGACAGCAAATGGCCCTCACCTACTTCACATATCCAGCTTGATGGAATCTAGGCGAGGGGTTTTGGCACGTTCTTCCAGTGAACCATGCCTTGGCGCTTGCCCTGGTCCCATCCCCTTCTGCCAGAGACCCTCAGATCTGTCTCACTTCTGCCCAGGACCCCACAGGCACCCTTGACGCAAACAATGTAGAGCTGCCCATGCCCACCCAGTAGGCCATGCCCACCCTGGCCATACCTACCCGGCCCCCCCAAGGACAACCGCAATGCTGATGCGGCCCTCAATGAAAATTGAGTTTGACACCCCTGTTCTAGGATATCCTAGAAATTGTCGTAGTGTAAGCCCCCCCCCAAATATTGATCATGTGCACGTACTCTACCATCCAGTACTTTATATTCCTATTCATGTATCAGTGAAAGTGAAAAGTATATAAGGCAAACATGTAAAAGTGGATTCTATGTCATCACAAAAAAATAGTTCATGCTTCCCTTTGTCTCAGATAGTTTTTTAAAAAATTTGCTCCCAGATAGCTACAGTATGACAGAGAATATTCATTTATTTTTATCTTGTCTTTATTTTTTATCAATAACTCAAGGTAGCAAACATACCTAATGCTCTTCCCTCTTCCTGTTTTCCCCACCATAATAACCCCACAAGGTGGGTTATAATTATCTCTATAAATGTTTTGTTTTCAATGTAAAGTACATGCATTTTTTACAAACATACAGAACATTACAGGTAACAGCACACAATCTAGCATGAAGAAAAAGCAGGCAAGAAAAATGAGAAAGTAACAATTAGGAGCAAACATTTAAAAATAACAAAGAACAAAAACAAAGCAGCATATATTTTCCACCTTAAGCAATGCATTAGAAACTCAGAAGCCTCTCCTCTGATAAAACCATTGCAAGAGCAATGAAAAGGCATATAACACTAAATTAGTTCCATATTGAATCCTGGTAGCTTCAGTCTATGAGATTGTAGCAGATACCTTCTTGAAAACTCCAGCTCTGTAGTGTTTTGGCTATGAAAAAGGAAAACCCCATGTTTTGAATTATTAGGAGGGATTAGGGAAATAACTGGATATGTAGAATGCCTTCCCATAGATTTACAGAGAACACATTTATGGGGCAGCATTTTTTTCTTAAGAATATCAGGCAGCTGGGAAGTGTAATTAACAACACAATCTCTTAGATGCTTATTCAAAATTAATAGTGGGGTGGCTTTTGTTGGAAATGGAAAGCTGAAATAAATGGATTCTTCATCGGATCCAGCTGGCTGTTCTTGAATTATAATTAAGGCTCAAGCATCTGTGCTGCATATTATAAATAGACAGTAGAAGAGTGGTAGATTTTGTGTTAGAAGTTGCTTCCATGGGAAAGAAGTAGAGTTCTTAAATAAGTAGAAAAGGCAATGCAAGGAGAGCCTACTAGTGAACTACATCTCTCACCATTGCTTACCATTGGCTGTAGTGATTGGGATGCTGGGAGGTAAAGGCAAAATCTGGTATAAACCCATTTGGGGTTGTTGGTTTTTTTAATGGAATTTTATATATGAAGAACATAACAGATGAAACTCTTTTCCGGGTTCCTTCATATTCTCAAGTAATTGCACAGAATGATCTTTTTGAATCTTGCTGTGTTGGTTGCAACACATCTTTGTAAAGGATATCAAGTAGTTTTGGAAGAACACAGACTTAGCTATCATATTTTTGACCACTACACCAACTTCTGAATTGACTTCTAATGCACAGATGCTACTGGTGAAGAGTAATCCCATTACCACCATATTTATATCTCGAAAGGAAGATTGAAAATAATAGTTCTCAAAATCAAACAGAGTTTAATTAAAAGCTGGCTGATACCATACATACTTATCCTGCATGAGAGTAAAGCTTCCTCCTCCATTTAGCTCATTCAAGTCAAATCTTTTGTTGACGATCTAAAGAATAAACAATGGTCAAGGCTTCCAGAGAAAGACTTGATGGTGTTTCTTGTCTAACGTTATTTTTTTCTTCCTGATAAGAAAGGAAACATCCAGGTTAGCAAGATGAGATGAGTTGTATGCATTTCTTTTCTCTCCAATTACAGTAATTGAATAATACATCTAATATTTTAGGGTGAATAGGTTTGAAATTTTTGCTTAAATATAAAAAGATTTTTTTCTCCAGCATGATGGATGTAGAATCCACCGGTGGATAATCTCAGCCTTCCTGCTCAGATGAGACTAAGTCAGAACTTTAGCCACTCCTCCCTCTGGGTATGTCTTCCAGTTATTGACTTAGTCTCAGCTCAGCACATCTTTTCGCTCCTCAGTTAGACTAGGTTAATTGATAATTTAATTGATTTATTTCATTCTACAGTTCTCTAAATTGAAGTGGTTTATTTCTCAATTGATTTGGACTTAAATTGGCAAATTTGGCATTGGAATAGTTATCAGGCCTTTTGGCTTCGAGCCTAACAGGCTTCTGTGGAGGAGGCTGCAGGCCGTTCTCAGGTAGAATTTTAGCTCCGATCAAGCGGATCAGCGACAGCGCGGATCAGCCGGCCAGCTGGCTTGCAGTGAACAGAGATTCTTTGGAGCTCAGGCAAACCGGAGGGTTTCCCTTTCCATCGTCATCGAGGCCATGAGGATTCTATTAGCAGCAGCCGAATTCAGATCGCAGCAGAGGCTGCGCAACCAAACCGCAAGTGCCTTTGGCGAGCGGGGGGAAGCGGATGTTATTTAGATTGCCTGTTTCTTAAAGGGCTTTCCCCAGCAAGGGACTTTATTGCCTTCTCTTCCCCATTTTTGGCACGGCTGCCATTTTTAGGGGGTACTGAACAGGTGCGGCCGCCATTTTAACCGCGTGTTCAGGGCGCGGCCACCATTTTAACCACGTGTTCTGGGCGCAGCTGCCATTTTGAGCACCTTTAGGGCATGGACACCATTTTGCAGGGGCCTCCTGTTCCTCGGAGCTCTATTGGGACCTGCCTTTAAGGTTATCTCAGCCTGCTGTGTCAGGCCTGCACCGGGGGGGAAGCATTTCAACAGGATAACTTGCTGCATTATCAGGAGGATCACAGGAGTGATCGGAAGGAGGGAGGTTTTCCCCTCATTGTATTGGTATTGTTGTTCCACTACTCAGTGAGATTCAGTTCATATCTTTCATCACTTTGGTGAGTGAGCGAAGGGGAATTTTATTCAGAACCACCTGTTCCAATTAGTCTGTGGCACTGTGCCACAAAGCCTACTCAGGCAGTTCTAGGGAACTGTCTGGCTGTCTTTGCCATTGCTGTTGTTCAGAGCGAGGATCATCTTTCCATCTCTGGCACTAGATCCGCGTGTTTTGGCTCCCCCCACTTCTGGATATCTCCTACCCGGATTATCCAGACTGCAATGGCAGACAGTTCCTCGCCCCAGGCATCACAAGGCTCTGGTGTTTCCCCTGCACAAACAAAGCGCAGGTCTACTGATTTGGACATGGGGGCAAGAAAAAAGCCAAAACAAAACACTGTTCCATCAAGGAGACCTTCAAGGCAGCCGAACGAGAGGCCTTGAGGAGACATCAGGCGCTGGAGAGGGAATTCTCCAAAGCACAAAGGCTCATGTCCAGTGAAACTGAAGTGGTTCCCCCCGTTCCATTGGACACTTCCCCATTTGAGCCACCATTTGCGCCTTCTCATGATGCCCCTTGGGCATGGTCTCCTCGGGGAAACTGAACAGGTTGGTCCCCCTTGCTCCTCATCCTCATCTACACAACAAGGTCTTGAAGCCATATATACTTCAACTGAGGCTGGGGTTTGTTCTATGGACCAACAGGAGATTTGGTCAGAACAGTTCCAGGCATTCATGCAGCATGCATTTACACAATTTATGTCATCTTCTAGGAGTCACCGACCCTTGCAACCACCACCACCTCCATCCATACCTTCTCAAGCGGGACGTGTCACAGTCCCCGGCTCTGGCATCTCTGAGGCTTCCTCCCAGCTAGGCGAGGAGGGGTCTGTAGATCTGGAGATAGCCGACACATCCATGTCGGAGGATGAGGAGGCAGCGCCTGAACAGGCACCAACTTCAGATCTTTTTGACCCTTCGCTTTTCAGGTCTCTACTTATGAAGGCCTGTACCACTGCCAACCTCACTTCGGTACAGGAAGAAACCTTCCACTTCCACTAGCCAAGAGTCTAACCCCTTGTTCGCAAAACAGGTAATGGAGGAAAAGCAGATTCCTTGTCCACGTGTTTTTTGTACTACGGTGGAGAAACAGTGGTCATCTCTGGCTACTTTACCTACTCCCAACAGTACAGAGAAGAAGCTGTACAATGTTTCTTCTTCATTTGCTTCCCTCCTAGAGGTGCCTTCTGTGGACACTCCTCTAACTTCTTTGTTTTCCACATCTGCTATTCCAGGGGATATGGCTGAGGCCCTGAAGGCGGAGGACAAGAAGTTCGAGTTCTCTCTTCGCCGAGTTCATCAGTCCTCGGCATAGACGATCAAAGCTGCGACTTCATCTTCCTTTCTTGCTAGGGCATCAATGTGGCTCCGCGAACTCCAGGCGCTCGTTCCCCCTGATCAGGTTCGGACACATCAGACACTAGGGAAGCTAGTAGCAGCTTCAGAGTACATGGCAGACGCTTTGCTTCATTTGGCCAGGTATTCCACCAGGTCCATTGCGGACACAGTTGCCTCTCGTAGACTACTGTGGCTGAAACAGTGGCGGACTGACTTAAAGTCTAAGTGGCATCTGTCGACGGCCAAGTACAGTGGTACACATTTATTCGGTTCAATTCTTGAACCACACATCATTGAGGGCAAGGACAAACGTAAGATCCTGGCACACCCCTCCAAGAGGTCAGATAGACGGCCCCAGCAGGAGTTTCGCAGACAGGTTTTCCGTCCCAGTAGTTCCTGGGAGTGGAGGCAGCCCTTTCGGACTGGGCAGTCCTGGGATTGGCCCAGAAGCTCACAATCCTTTCCACCCAGGCAGGATTGTCAACAGGACCGCCAGAACATTGGAGCCAAGGGCCAATTCCAGTCCAAACGTCCCTTCTGGGGCTCGGAGGGCCGTCCCTATAGGCGGTCCAAGTGACGCCATGGAGGACTCCCCCATAGGGGGTCGCTTGGCACTGTTCAGCGACATTTGGGAGGTCACCACCACCGACTCTTGGGTCAGAGAGGCCATAAGACACGGTCTCGCTGTAGAGTTTTATTCATCTCCTCCAGATCGCTTTATATAGTGCCCAGTATCACGAAATATAAACAAGGCAGAATTAGTAGCCACGGCCATCTCCCATTCGACAGAAATCAAGGCCATAGAACCGGTGCCACAGGAACAGGAAGGAGAAGGGTTTTACTCCATTCTGTTCGTGGTCCCCAAAGCCTCGGGGATGGAGGGCGATACTGGACTTAAAGGGACTGAATTACTTCTTTACCTACAGAAGGTTCAAGATGCAGTCCCTAAAGTCCATTCTGGCCAGCCTCAGAAGAGGGGATTTTCTCTCCTCCATAGATCTAACAGAGGCATACTTACACGTACCGATTCGTTCAGAACACCGCAGGTTCCTTCGGTTTTGTTACGCGCACCGACATTACCAATACAGGGCCCTTCCCTTTAGTGTCTCTTCAGCCCCAAGGGTTTTCACAAAGATTCTGGCAGTATTGGCAGCCCACCTCAGAATGATGCTGGTGCGCTTGCAGTGCTATCTAGACGATATCCTAGTGCAGTCCAATTCCTTCCAGTCGGCTCAGTCAGACCTGGAAACCACGATTCACACTCTTCAGGTTTACGGGTTCTCCGTGAACTTCAAACAGAGCCACACGGTCCCCACAAAGCGCATACTTCATCTAGGGGTGATTATAGATTCAGATCTTTGCAAGATTTATCTTTCATAGGAGCGTCGGGTCAGTATCCGAAAGCTCATACACCTGGTCCGAAGAGAGAAAGCAGTGCCTCTGGTCCAACTGTCTCAACTCCTGGGAAAGATGGTTTCTTGCATGGGGATCGTTCCGTGGGCCAGACTTCACTCCAGACACCTTCAGTGGTTCCTCCTTCCCTTCCAGAAACGGAACCTCAGCGCGTCCACCAGAAAGGTCAGGGTTCCTCACCACACACGGTTATCTCTTCTATGGTGGACTTCATCCGCAATGACCAAGGGGACCATTTTCAAGGAGCCCCTCAGACTCATCTTGACTACAGACGCCAGTCTGTTCGGTTGGGGCGCCCATCTTCAGACTCATCTGGCTCATGGACAGTGGTCCCGGTCGGATCTTGCTCACAACATAAATTGGCTCGAACTCAGAGCCATACACTTAGCACTCCGTCGGTTTGCTCCTCTAGTGAGGGGAAAGCACATCCTGATTCTGACAGACAACGTGGCAGCCAAGGCTCACATCAACAAACGGAGGGACCCGGTCCTGGTCACTTATGCAGGAGGCCTTAGATCTAGGTCTGTGGGCAGAGTCCACCCTGGCTTCCATCAGGGCGGAACACACATCAAGGGAGGCAAATTGACAAGCAGATTCCCTGGGCAGGATCACAGTAGACCACTCGGAGTGGCATCTGGATCCGGCGCTATTCAGGAAAATCTCAATCAGGTTTGGTCTCCCACACCTGGATCTCTTTGCCTCCCCGATGAACACCCAACTCCCCAGGTTCTTCACCAGGTTCCTGTTGTGAGTGTCCCTAGACCAGCTTGGGAAGTGTCAGAATATGAGGATCAGCAGCCAGGCCCCTCTGGGTGTTTTCCCCTCCCGGCAGCCGAGGAGGAGCAGCCAGGTCCCTCTGGGTATTTGCCCCTCCCGGCAGCCGAGTCAGACAATGAGGAGCTTTGTATGCATTCTGAATCAGACTCTCAAAATGATGAGTCAGATTTAGAACAAGAAGATAAATGGATTGATCCGAGGTTCCGAAGGTTTGATAAGCGCAGGTGTCAGTTAACTGGAAAAAGGAAGTAATGGGGGGAAGTGACGTATCGGACACTATATTAGAAGGGGAAAGAAAGACTACGCCTTTGTCACGAGCAACGTTAATCAAGGAGAGGCTTGAAAACTTTTGCAGTGCGTTGGAATTCTGGTGTTTTGAAAACCTACCGAAGAATAATGAGGTCTTGGACAATGTGATAAAGAAAGAGTAAGTTAATTGGGAAGTAGGAGGAGGAGAGCATGTTTATCTAAATGTAAATAGATCTGATTTGGTCGTTCCGGCCAACAAAAAAATGCCAGCAGCTTGCTTTGAAATGAATCCTTTTGAAATGTGTTAAATAAACCTCTTAAAGACATATTTACGTGGATTTTAATGAGCTGAGAGAGACCAGACATAACAGTTCCCGACACGGGGGGCGGAGGGAACGGACGCCCTCCGGTGCAAGTGGCCAGGGGGCCTGCTTTATACTTTTCCTCCCCTCCTGTTGTTATAGGCAGCTATCCGCAAACTGATTCAGGAACGGGCAGAGTTAATCTTAATTGCTCCACATTGGTCACGGCGTTCGTGGTTTGCCAACCTTGTGGATCTCTCGCTCTCGTCACCGTGGAGGATTCCCCCAGACCGAGTGGCTCTCAGTCAAGGACACCTTCAACATCCGGACCCACAGTGGCTCCAGTTGACCGCCTGGCACTTGAGTGGGAAAGTTTAGCTAGGTAATTCTATTCATCCGGGGTGATCTCGATGATTCAGGCCTCAAGGCGCCCCTCGACTAATAGGATTTATGACGCCACGTGGAGGAGTTTCTGCGCGTGGTGTACTAAGTAACAGCTCAGGCCGCTATCGGTCACCATTCCTATTATATTGGAATATCTGTTGGAAGGTATGAATAAGGATTTATCACCTAGCATCATCTGTAGGCAGGTTACGGCTTTGTCAACGGTTCTTACCTGTGACAACTCGGCTCCCTTATCACAACACCCGGCTGTTAGTGCTTTTCTGAAAGGGGCAGTTAATGCTAGACCACCTGCGCTGCATCGATATCCATCTTGGGATTTGACCAGGGTGTCACAGGCTTTAACCTCTCCTCCGTTCGAACCTCTTAGGTCTTGTTCTCTTCATTTTCTTTCTTTGAAAGTGGCTATCACATCGGCCAGACGGATTTTGGAATTGGCCGCACTATCAGTGATTTGTGTACGTTTTTCGAGGACAGGGTGGTCCTCAGATTGGACCCTTCCTTCATTCCAAAGGTCAACACTCAGTTTCATAGGTCCCAAGATCTGGTTCTTCCAGATTTTTGTCCTAATCCATCACATCGTTTGGAACGACAGTGGCATAAGTTGGATGTATGCAGGGCTCTGCACCACTATGTCAAGCGAACCTCGGCTTTTCGCAAGTCGGAGGCCTTGTTCGTGTCTTTCCAGCCCTCCGCCATGGATCAGAAAGTCTCCTCTTCGACCATTGGCAGGTGGATCAGAGCATGTATTGCTCGGGCCTATCTTTCTCAGTCACTTCCAGTTCCTGCACACATCACGGCTCACTCGACGCGTAGCACTGCCGCATAAGCGGCCTGGTCTACCCAGGTTTCGGTCGAGGAGATCTGTAGGGCAGCGACGTGGTCCTGCCCGTCCTCCTTTGTTAAGCATTACAAGATTGATAGGTTTGCGACGGCGGACGCCGCTTTTAGAAGGCGGGTTCTACAACAAGTAGTTTCTTCTCAGGGGACACAAGCCTAGACTTTTCCCTCCCTGTAGGGACATGAGAAGCTTTGGTATGCCCCACCGGTGGATTCTACATCATGCTGGAGAAGGGGCGTTGTCTTACCTGAATGCCTTTTCTCAGCATGATGATGTAGAATCCACACCCTCCCTTTGAGGCAGTCTAGGCAGGTGTCAGGATTATCGGAGCCATTGTGCCAGACTTCGTCAGGATACTTCGCCAATAACTGGAAGACACACCCAGAGGGAGGCGTGGCTAAAGTTCTGACTTAGTCTCATCTGAGCAGGAAGGCTGAGATTACCCACCGGTGGATTCTACATCATCATGCTGAGAAAAGGCATTCAGGTAAGACAACACCCCTTCCCATTCAATTGTGTCTGAGTCTTGAAGACTGCCTGGCAAGTCCCTGCAGTGTTCTTTGCAAGCTTTTTCAAAAGTGGTTTGCCATTGCCTCCTTCCTAGGGCTGATGAAGTGACTGGCTCAAGTCATCTAATTGGCTTCATGCTCAAGGCAGGACTAGAATTCGCAATATCCTGGTTTTTAAACTTACGGCTTAACTGCTACACCAAACTGACTATCCAATTTGGTGAGCTTCCTTTGTATTATAAATTTTTACATTTATAAAGCTTCTTTTGTTTTAATTAACTTTTAGTTTTTTTATGTGTAAGGAAGGGGGAAAGAATTATTAAACAAATTATATTCATATAAATATTTGCAATGAATTACTTCGGGTTTTTTGGAGCATAGTCCCAATATACCACTCAAGAAAAAAGCAAGCATGAATCTTGGCACATAAAATTGTGCTCCCTACTGTTATGGTTACTTTTATAATAAAAGTTTATTTTTAATGAAAGAGTTAACTCCTATCAAATTCGCATGCTGTGAAAAAAGCCCAGTAAATGCCTTTCAGACTTGGACAAGTAGAGCAGCACTTGCACGTAAGAAGAGAAATTACGGTATGTGGTTGTTGTTTTTTTTGTTTTGTTTTTTTGCTTTTGTGTTTTCTTTTGGTGAAGGTATATATCAAATCTGTAATGTAGCAAGTAATGCATTAAATTTATATTTAATGAAACTTCACCACTGTGAAGGAAAGTTTTAAAATTCTGGCTGATGAGCTCTATGCTTGTTTCAGACACAAATGTGGCATCTCATTAAATGGCAGCAATGACTTTATCCTATTATCTGCCTACTTAAAGAAAAATAAAAGTGTGCAGAGTAACTCACATTTTAAAATGCATAAGACTTTGTGACAGAGGCAGAATTGCAAATACTCTGTCAAGAGAGGGGGTCTAGGGCAACTCGACGGGGCCATCTTGCCACAGGACAATCCATATGGGATAACTCAATGTGATAAACATTATCTGCCACTCTTTTTTTCTACATTATTTCCATTTTTGTCAATGAAAATGTCAAAGAAACAGTGGCGGATAATTATCACATTGAGTTATTCCACATGGATTGTCTTGCGGCACAATGGCTGAGTTATTCCGTGAGGAGTTGTCCTGTGGCAAGTTGGCATCCCATTCAGTCAAGAGAATGGATAACGTTAGTACATCCTAGATCTTTTGGATCTTTTTGCTGGCTCAGGAATTCTGGGAGTTGAAGTCCACAGGTCATAAAGGGACCATAGCTTCCCACCCCTGCCCTAGAGCATTGCCATGCAAGCTAGTTTTTATGACAGCTTTTCCCAAGCTGGTGCTCGTCATTGTTGGAAGGTGGAAAAGGGGGTAGGAACCGTCCCTCCATCAAAGGTATGTCTTATGCAGCTGGGGAAAACCACCTCCGTTCACCTTTGGTGGAACTTCTTTCATCTTAGATAAAATTGATAAGAGCCAGGTTCAGTCTTCATGACCGACCAAAATTAAGTTAACAGAAGCCATTGTTTAGAAAAAGTGGCACTTTTTCCAAACAACTGGCTTCTAAAGAGACAATATGCACAGCATCATGTACTTTCTAATGAGATATATTTGATCAATGGAACTCATTGTGCAATTTCTTGGTCAACGCCTTCTAAATCTGGTGCTATGTAATCAAATAGAGGTCAGTACATAGAGAATTCTACAGATTTGTCATAAAGCAAATTCAACACAAGTATATTTTGTTAGAGGTAGAAAATGTTATTTTAAAAAGTCAGATGCTTTATATGGTCCATTTGGCTTCTGTTCCTGCATTACCTATTTATATTTTCCAAATAATGCATTTAAAGCTTGAGTGGAGTATAAATTTGGTTTGAAGTTAGATAGCACTTAATTCTTGTAACAAATGGTGGACTTCCTAAAAACCATGAACCTTTCCAGACCATTCAGGCTTTCTTGGGTACTTAGCAAATTTATTGAAATAGAAAATATTATCATTTTCTGATGTAGTAAAATAAACTCACCAAATATAACATTTTGTTGTATATCATTAATCCTGATTTCCTACTGAGAATTCATTGGAAGGTTGGGTTCTAGTTTTTGAAACAAAAATGTTAAAAATATTTTGCAACTTTGCAGTTTTCCACATAACAACAAAATTACGAGTGTATCCAATTAACTTTCCTAAGCATTCTGGAAAATAAATAGAACTAAATCTCTTGCTATTTGAACATCATCACATTTTTATTTAAAATTTACTTTCTGCATACAGTTGGATTAAGATCTTGGATCAGGTTTCTTTCTTTAATGGCAACAATAATGATAATGTCTTGCTTATGCTGTGAAATGTCCTGACATTTCAGAAGTATCAAAAGGGACAGCCAGAAGGATCCCCTTGGGGATGCGATGCTGTGGTGGAAACAGCTTCCCTTTCATTTGGGATAATGGCAACGCCAGAAAGATGACTTCATCGTCCAGACCTGGGAAAATCAGTGGTGAGTTAGCCTGTTCAGTTGATCTCCTCCCGTTTTCCTAAGTGATTATAGAATCCAGAAACCTGAGGGACAAGGACAGTCCCATCTATGAGCAGCCGTATTCCCAGCCATGAAGTCAAAGTTAGTTGTGGCAGGACAACAGAATTAGGGTGCCCAGGTGCTAAGAGGCCCCGAAAGCCAATTTGCCAAATCCCTACCTTCAAAGTCAAGAGCTTGCTGTTGAAACTGGCTTGACCACTCTCTTCAGACAAGTGAGTAATGTCAGCAGGTAGCCTAGATATTTTACAAATACTGTTTCAGAGGTAAAGAACAGGCACAGAAATAAGGAAGAGATGGGGCTTGGGATGTTAAGAAGAATTTGCTTAAGCTCCCTTGTCCAAGACGTTCTTTCCCAGCCTGGTGTTTTCTAAATGTGTTAGACTTCAACTCTTGATCAACTAACTCAGTGGTCTCAATATTTATGGAAATCATCAGGCTGGCAAGGCTAGTCTGATCAGTATTAAGCAAATACAGTATAGCGGTGGACAAATGAGGGCAAATATTACTCATCCTCACTTAAAGGCACATCCTGTATAATTACATTTGTTTTCCATACAAATGCATGTTATTTGTATCCAAAGCGGGCTTTGAACTTTCCTGATCTTGCCCTGTAGCTGAACAAGATTAGGAAAATACACATATTTTTCCTGAACTCATGCAGCTCTTATGGAAGGAAGAACTAACTGGTTTAAGCTATAGAACAAGGATACGTAAGCCAGATGTGAAGCATCTTTGTCTAATTTGGATCCATGTCTTGTAATTGTCCAGCATACAACCATGCAGTTGGGATTCTGGAAGGCTTGGGATAACTTGTGGCCTCTCAGGATCAGTTCCCCATTAGAATA
Source organism: Bothrops alternatus (assembly GCA_034064705.1). NCBI lineage: Eukaryota > Metazoa > Chordata > Lepidosauria > Squamata > Viperidae > Bothrops > Bothrops alternatus. Next base: position 869,910 of record JARGCV010000230.1, on the reverse strand, counting down.
AAAATCACGTGTCTTGCAGATGTGGGAATTGTGCCAACCTACTTGGGTTGCAGAAAGCTTTGAACCTGTTTGAATGTTGCCAAGTAAAAAGGTGAGAACTCCCCTCTTGCATATCTAGACAAGCACTCAGAGAGGTAGACAAGTACCTTTCTCCCTGATTATACAGGCAGAGAAAGCATTTTTATCTTTTCTATTGTTTCCCTGAAGTGGTATGATCCCCATTCTCCACCATTTATCATATGTATCTTCTCAACAACCTGTCAGTCCTCCAAGAACGAGATGTATGTGTCCTGTGATAGTTGAAGGGGAAATGTTGGGTCACTAGTCCTAGCTAGAGGTTAATTATGATCAACTGCAAGACAGCAGCAATTCCCTTGCCAAATAACATATCCTGTCAGGCTTGTGGGTCCATGTGTTATGAGGATGGTGGAGGTGATACATAGGTGCCAGAGCCTGTTCTGTGGACAAGCAGATTATGTGGAGCAGCCTATGTGGATAGACTGCTATTACAGTCCTCCCACAAGTTTTGTCCTTGAGCTTATCTTACTCATTAGAATTAATGAAACAAACAGGATATGTAACTGGGCTGTTGGCCTTCTTCAACATATTACCATTTGAGTTGCCTATTAATTTATAGCACAATAGAGGTTTGCCACAATGCCAGCTAGGTAGAATAACCACAGCAAAGAAAGTAATTGTTGGGAAACCACTATGCTTTTTTATTGGTTTATGCCCTTTTATGTTGTAAATGGCTAGTTTCCCTTTAAATAAATACTGTTTTTGAAAAGTGTATGCTGTTTGTGTGGGTTTTTTCTTCCTAAGAGTCTGCTCAGAGAACATTGCAAAGGTACACAATGTTTTTCTGTTGCTGATGCTCAGTTACTGTGACAAAGTAAGCTTCCTGGATTAAAAAACAACAACAAGCTGTGCATAAAGCAGAGCACTCCTCAGAGGAAGATGAAGTGACCTGTGGCATTTTTGAAGTAAAAAAAACCATTGTATAATCACCTCTTAAAGCCTGGGTCTTTTGTTTTTTAATGAGTCAACTGTGTTCTTACTAGAAAATACAAAGTAAGTTTGCTTACATTATGCACAGAAGTGGCAATAGCCCAGAAATTATTCAAAAAATACGGAGAGACAAGAATTTGTGGCACCTTAATCTAAAGTATAAACTTTTTTGTATTGTGGTCCACTTTGTCACATTGTCAACAGGCAGAAGCCAGTTCAATTGCACTTAAGTTGCTTTGCATCTGTTTATGTCATCCTTTTCTCCAGCAGCCTGAGATCTGATTTCTCTCCTTTTCTCCTCACATTGTATCATCACCAAAACCACTTGGGGAACTTCAGCTGAAGAGTAGCTAATAAATATGTAAGGAAATCACACTCTTGAGCTATACAAAACCAGGGAGATTTTCATTTCCTGTTTCATATCCAGGGAGAATGCAGTAGGAATACGTTTAGTTTTTCCAGCAAGTTAAATGGGGGTGGGAGCTGTTCCCTTTAGAACAGTTTAATTTTCAGAGAAGTAATAGAACTTGCACGATTCTGTACAAGGTAAAAAGGAATTAATTTCCCTCCTTCTGAGAATATTTTCTTAAAGCTCTACTATGGCACCACTAAACAGATACAATCCATTGGGGGGTGTTTTATTTAAGCAAACATTTCTATATTGTTGTGACACTTGCGTGCCTGTTTTAAATTACAGTTCTTCAGAAAACCTAATTAAAAAATGGTTGAGGTCTTTGGATACTCAATGACTTTGAGCTGAGAATGACTTTTGTTCTTGTGCAATTGGGGAGAAAAGAGAGTGATTATTGAGGCAGCAAGATTGCTCGTAACTTGCTGTCAGAAGCTGGAAACAATCCTTTGCATTGGTGAAGTGTCCTTTTCTGCCTTAAAAGATAGGAGTATCACAAATTCTGTGTTCAATGTTAAAAGGAACAGCATACTTCTAAGAACCAAGCCTTTTTTCCCCAAGAGAACAGAAAAATTTCACAGTACATTTTAACTTTTCTGGACATCAAAATAAAAAGTTTCACTATAATTTAAAAAGATACAAAATAGATGGTAGCCATTCAGAAGTACTATCCCTTGGGCCACTAGATGGCAGTATACTGTGGATAAAATGTTGCTTTTCTCCTGAATAATTCAGGGGCATTCATCCCTTTCAACCATTTCTGCATATGGTGGGAGTCTGTAAATCTTCATACTGAAAGCAGGCCTTTTATTTTTAAGCATAGTCATCTGTGCATGCTTTTCCCTGTTAGTTTCTGCCAATTGTCTGCCAGAAGCATTCACAACAGCTGTTTATAAAAAGAACCATCAATTAGGCCACTGCAGGAAAGTTAATTCAAATCAATATATTTGGTGGGGCTTGTTCTATTTTGATTAGCTATGTTGAACAGCAGTCTTCCACTACTTGTAGTCCCCACCCCGTAAAATCTGCCCTGGATGAGAAGCATTTGCACGGAGTTGAATTCAAGCAAAGCGTCTTATCTAAATATATTTAAGTGTAGATTTAATGGTGTGACTGTCACATACGTTAAAAGAGAACAAGTGAATAGCAGACACAAAGAATGAATCTCCAGTGTGCCTGAAAATCAGTTTGTGCCATCTTTATGAATAAACACACTTGAGCTCCAGTTATTTAACCTGGGGTCCACAAGTAGATCTCAGATGATTTTGTGAATGGGGAAAAAAATCACTTTAGTTTCAACTTCAACTGGAAAGGGGTCCATGATACTAAAAGGTTAAGAACTTCTAATTTAAACAGGGAGGGTGAATTATAAAGTTAACAGGTTATAAAACGGAGTCTTCCATAACATGAGTTGTAATTGCTCCACAAACCTCTTTAATTCCTACCTGCTAAAATGAACCCCTCACCTAATGTGAAATGTTAGTGTGTACAAACAAGTCTCATTTTGTGCACTTAACCTTCACAGATGAAATGGGAATTTCCCTTACACCATATTTAGGCAGTCTTGGTGGGATGGGGCGGGACTGAGCAAAGAATTGAGAAAAAAATGTTTTTCTGGGTTTTTGTTCTTTGCTTTTATACTACATTAATCCTACTCCCACCCTTCCTATCTCAAAATGACAAACATTCATCACCAATGTTTAGCAATTGTCAGAGGAGGCTTTGAAGGCCATGAAAAATAAATTTGAGGCATCAGTCTTACGGCATTGGATGTGCTGACCTAGTTCCGTAACATTTGCATCAAGGGTTGCCCTCACAGCCACTTAGCTTTTTAGATAAATATTAGTAAAGAACATTCACTGATAAGTCAAGAACAGCTAGCACTTAAATGAAACCTGGCTGACCTTACTATTTTCTCAGAATAGGTGTTGTTGGCCTATGATATGGGAAAAGCTGAGCATGCCTGGGTCTTTGTGGGTTTGAGCACATAGCTTTGGAGAAAAGAGACTGCCTTCGTTAAAAAACAACTAGGTCCTCAGTGCTGCCAACACTCAGCTCATAATCTTCAGTTGTCAAAAAGTACCTTATACTAAAAAGGAGAGAGAGAGAGAGCCATTTGATTAGGGACTAGTTGGGGTGCTCTTGAAATAAATGCATGTTTCTTGCAACCAGGATTTCTGGGGGTTGCTGGGTCATTCACTTCCCCATTTCCCCATTCTGCTTCTTAAAACAAAAATAAGGAATTTGTTTACCTGAAGAAGGCATGCAACATTAATGGAAAGCTAGTACTTTCACGGGGCTTGCTTAGCCTCTGGTTAGATCCGTTCAAATAAGGTCTGTATTTAATATTGGTGAGAGGGGAGGGCAGATCTGAGAACCTCTTTAAATGGACAGGCCACATTACACATTTGGTGACAACGGATTTAGGGAGGGAAGATTCATAACAAACTTTTATGAACATTCCCTCCCTAAATCCATTTTTTAGTATGGATGGTATAGGAAAATGACAGGAAACTGTTTCCAGTGTTCAGCAATCATGGTGGATAAGTAAGGCCTCTGAGATTTGGGGATCATGCCTCCCAAGCGTCCATGGCAAACTTAAAAAAATAAAACAGTGAAAGGAAGCAATCAGCTGCTTTTGCTCAAAAGTAATTCATTAAAAATCTGGTGATGGATAAAAAATGTTAAAAATCTCATCAAATTGCCTGGATTGGACTGAATGTTGACAGGATTAGTTCAGACTGATAATTTCTCTACCCTCAAAGAATTTGTTGCAAGTTTAGCATCAACTTTCTTTATTTTTAGCAAGCTCTTTTTGTTTTTGTTTTATAAAAAAAAGCTTGTTCCAACATAACACAGTATGTGTGATTTTCCGTCTTTCTTTAGCATGATAATTTCTGTGCCCAAAATGTACATAACCACCTCACTGTGAGCACAAGCCATGCTGATAAATTCCAAAATTAAGCTGGTGGATGTGTTCACAGGAACAAAGGCAAAATTACACTGAATTCTCCTTGAAAACATAGTTTGGAGTAAAGCTTTTGGGTTGAGTGCAACATGAAGGATATTTATTTCTGATTCTTTTACCTACTGTTATTACCCATTTAAAAATATTTTAGAGTGCATGTATATCTGTAGAAGAAGGCAAACACTTAAAGACTTTTATTATTACTCTTTGAAATATATTCATTCTTTCCTTCAAACATTTATCTTTTCATCTTGTATACCATTTCTTCTTTATAAAAAAATTCATAAAATATCTTTTCTGTCCTGCATCAGCAGAAAGCCCATTAAGCCTTGCCAGAAGTAACATCTTTTTTAACCTTGATCAAATAAACCAATTTTATATTCCTTTTAACAGTTTTAATCTTTAATTCATTCAAATATTGTGGGATTTTATTTTATTCTTTGTCCCACTCCACAGAGTTATTCAAGGCTTTGGTAAGTAAACCCACTAGGAAAAATGTATCCAGGTCATTTGTGGTTTGTCATTTATATTTCTCTTTCAAATTTTAAAATCTCAGGCAGTTTCTTACGTGGATCCAGTGAAACATCCTTTTTAAAAATCATTTTCTTAGCCTGCAGGTTGTAAATCCACGTTCAGTATCATCTCCATTACTGATACTGTTGATACCGGGTTACTATTTTCTGATTCCATTCCTCAAAAGTCCTTTGGTATTTTTATTATTATGTTTTGCAACATTTTCCTCTACCTAAAAACTTTAGTCTCTCCAGTGTCCAATTTTTGAAATCATGGAAACCACTGTCCTGTAATCTATTCATGAGGAGCAGCCATCCCGGACACACGTAGGAATCCTCTCACTATCTCTGATATGTCTTAGAAAACTCAAAAAACAATCCATTTCCCACAAGAAGCTAATTTTTCTTTATAATTAATTCCAAAATCTTATTGTAAAAGTTTCAATATTCCAATGTTATCTGAACCATTAGTCTGCTTATAATTTTCTTAGATCAAAATCAGATGTATTCAGATTTTTTTTTTAATTCTTAAGTTTATGATTAAAATGTTCTTTCATTCTGAACTGAAGGCAGATTCATCTGGCATTTTCAAACTTTTTGTTTCAAAGGCATATTCATCTGGCATTTTTGTTAATGAGCAATTTCCAAAATTGGTTAGAAAGATTTGCAAATTTAGTGCCCTTTAAAAGTTTCCATGGTGGTTGTGAACAAGATGATTAATCTTGTTGTCTCCCAGTGCTCAAACCCATGAACAAAATTTCAATAGATACTATTTTTTTTATTTTATTATTAAACTTCTATGCTGCCCATCTCGCCAAGGTGACTCCAGGCAGCTTACAGTCATACAATTAAAACACCATATGCACAACAGGAGTGGGATAGGGCTTATCCTCCCACAACACAGGGGATTAGGAAGTTATATTAGGATTGTTTGTACAGATACCCAACAAGTTATAACATCAAAATGGCAACACATGGTTATGTGCTTTGTAAGATTGGACAGTTGTGTGATGCGCATGTCAACCCCCAAACACCTGTGGTTTTGGAATTAAGGAATGTTGTCAACTTGAAATCTTCATGTCAAAAATGAGACGAGCCCTGTGTCCCACAAAGCTTATTTGTAGTTCAGGATTTAGTCCAAACCAATAAAAACCAATTTTTGTTCTCTCCACCTTCTAGTCACTCACTTGAATTTCTCTTTCAGTCTCTTACCTGCCTTGCTTTTTTGGCCAAATTATCCTCCTTTCTTTTCTAGCACCTGACAGTCTAGAACAGGGGTGTCAAACTCAATTTCATTGAGGGCCGCATCAGCATTGTGGTTGCCCTCAGGGGGCCGGGTGGGTGTGGCCAGGGTGGGTGCAGCCTACTGGGTGGGCATGGATGAAGTGGGTGTGGCCTATGGGGTGGGTGTGGCCAGCTCTACATCATTTGCATCAAGGGTCCTGTGAGGGCCTGGGCAGGAGTGGGATAGATCTGAGGGTCTCTGGCAGAAGGGGGGTGGGACTAAGGCAAGTGCCAAGGCATGGTCCACTGGAGGAGCCTCACTGTTCGTCTCAGGCCATGCCCGGGGGGGGGCTTATGGAGCTAAGACTGAATGTGTTTCAGCATAGAGGGCCACCACAAAATTGTACATTGGCTCCCGGCTGGCCTGGGCCAGGGCCAAGGCAGAGGAGGCCATTCCCTCACTGTTTCCAGGATGGCTTCGTGGGTCACATGAAACCACTTCGCAGGCCGCATCCGGCCCCCGGGCCTTCTGTTTGACATGTCTGGTCTAGAACACAGGTGTCAAACTCAAATGTCACATGATGTATTGTGACATATTGTGACTTTTTTGCTTTTGCAGAGCCAGGATGGGTGTGGCCTGCATGTGACGCATCCGGCCCGTGGTCCACCAGTTTGACACCCCTGGTCTATGCTATGGTTGCTACAGATGCAATCATTCAAAAATGATTTGTATCCTAAGGGCCCCAGTTCTTGCACAAGATTGAACAAGGGCGCCTGGAACCTGAAATGATCATCAGCTCTTGAATTACAGGCTTAGTTTCTTTAAAAAAAAAATTCTGAAATTTAATGCACTAAAGAGCAGTTTGATGCCCAAAGGTGTCAAAAAGAAATAACTGAATGATCTGTCTTTCTCTGGAAAATATTTGCACCTTAACAGAAGCTTCTGATTATAAATTGTTTTATAGTCAAACTACAGCTGCATGCAGCCCCAAGAACTTCATTTGATCACAATGGTCCATTTGATTCAGTCCATGTGGCTTGGTAAGAAAGGAACACCAGAGAAAATCGGAAAACTTTCCATGTTGAATTAATGGGAGAAGATTCCACTTTCCAGTTCAAATTGCTTCTCAAACCTAGCAATGTTTGTTTTGATTCAACTCGCCTTTCTTACCTATAGCACAGGACATCTTGGAAAATCTAAATGTGCTTAAGGATTCTCCAAGGCCATTTGGCAAATGACATCCAGGTTGAGATTTTACTAGCTCTTGGTACGATATGGAGAAAGTCGCATGTTTATCTTCACCTGTATAATCATTAATACAGAATTTTGCACACTTGCCTACAACAACTTAAATACAAGGTAACAAGGAATTCATATTTTGCCATATTTTCCCAAATCTATAAAAATGGCATTTTTAGCATTCATGTGTTGCTTTAAAATGCATGTACTGAACCTGTTTTCCCTGTGGATTTGTTCCCACCTGTTTATAGCTCACTTGTCAATAAAAAAGAATCTTTCCCCCACTCAATGCCACCAAATTTATTCATCAGTTCTTATGAAAGTGTCACTGCAGTGTGATTGAAATAAATCTGCAACCCAAAGTGCCTTCTTAGCAAACTCTCCACACAGATGGTTTTTTTTTTACTCCAACCCCTTGTCAGAAGTTTGTTTTCTGGATAACGCCACCTGCCTGCCTTCTCAGTGATTTAAATCTGAATAAAAGAGATGTCTGAATCAATACATGAAAACACTTGACTGTTTTCTTCCTAAGCAATTTCATATTTCAAGAAATAGTATGACAGCCTCAATATTATAAAACTATATGCCACACTTGCCCAGTTAAAGGTTACAGACATGAAAGTTTTAGTTTTATTTATAATAATAGATAACAATGTGGCAAGGCTATAATGTGATAATTAGTAATAAACCATGGCTGACAATTCACAAAGGTTGGAGTCATGCTTCATGCAAAGGCATTTATATTTTTTATGCTGCCTGGAATCCATTGGGGTTGAGGCAATTAGCAAATCCTTTAAATAAATAAAACATATTTAGTTTTGGTTTAGTATTTTATTTGACCCTAATAATTTGGATGGTAAGATGAATGTGCTGTGCTAATGATAATTCATTCAATAAACAAAAGCTTAGCCTGTTTTGAGAGCCTGTGTTTATGCCCCATATAAGAAAATGCAAAAGAATGGGGGTCCCACATTCTCACCCTGGATTGATGTGTGAAAAGATACTGGAATTATTCTCTGCCCTTCTCAGAGGAGCAAGTTCTAGGTCTTGCTCTGAGAACTAAATCTTGGTTTTATTTGATTGAGCCTTTCCCCAAAACTCTCATCCCTCCCTCCCAATGTGTCTAGTCATTATCCTTATTTTCAAAGTTGTAGTCCTAGCAGGGCAAAGCTAAGTTTCCTTTCAACACACTTCCCAGAGATTCTTGCTTCCTAACAGGAACATCATCATTTTTCATTTCCTTTTGAAGAGATCAGATATGATTTTATTAGCTGCTGCCTGAACAGAGATTTTAAAACATGAGGAACAATAATACTCTTGTTACTTTGGAAAAACCTGATGGTTTGATGAGAGGATGCCAGGGTACATTTCTAAAGTTACATTTTTAACATAACTTAAATTGGTAATCTGACTTTTTTATATCCAGGCAAAAAAAATTCCACCTGCTCTTGCCTGCATATTAGGTTCCCCATAGTGAAGTGTTTAATAGCAGTAACATTTAGATTTATATACCGCTTTACAGCCCTCTCTAAGCGGTTTACAGAGTCAGCATGTTGCCCCCAACAATCTGGGTCCTCATTTTACCGACCTCGGAAGGTTGAGTCAACCTTGAGTCAGTGAGAATCGAACTGCTGGCAGCTGGCAATCAGCAGAAGTAGCCTGCAGTACTGCATTCTAACCACTATGCCACCACGGCTGTAATCATGGCTTATTGAATAAACCTCAATTGGTTAGAGTCACACAATGCATTAAGCTGCAAACCAGGGTTTCCAGGCAACACTGGTTGGATTCACACAATACACATGTGCACACATGCACATCAACAGTCTTGGGACAATTTATAAAACAGGAAAATGCAGGAAAAAAATCATAAATGAACAAAAAGATCACCTAACAAAGCAGCCCAGGCTTGTATCAAAAGGTAAGTGGGGAAATGTTTTGAACTCTGTAGGCAAGGTAATGTGCAGGCCACCATTAAGAAGACATGGCTCTGGGATCCTCCTCTAGTCACCTCACAAATACATCACTTTCTTTTACCTCTTCCTTGGAACCACTACTAATCTTGTTTCCTGCTTCAGTCTGTCAATCTCACAGGCCACCAGTGGGACAATTGTATGCATGTGTCTTTGCTTTAAAAAGGAGGGATGACCAGTTCTCTTTAAGATGCAGCATCTTTAATGGTAATTTCCTGGTGATGCCTAAGAAGGGGGAACACATAGCAAATGTGCTTAGTTTGGTGGCTGTGAAGCCAACTTGAGCTACGATTACTGTTAAGTACATTATGAATGCATCCCTGACATATGTTGCTGTTCATGTTTTGTGACCACAGCAGAGAGATTTTGTTAAAGTTAGAATTTAGCAGGTTGTATAAGAAAGTTAGATACCTTCACAGAACAGTGGGCTTTGACTTGTCATGTTGACTAAATAATCTTCCCCACCAGCAGTTGCTCAAGAGAAGCAAACTGACAGATCTGCTCCTCCATTTCTCCCATTATCATTCGAGCTTCACATTAAAAGGATATTATTGCCAAATTACTTGAATGCCTTCCAGCAGTGAATTGGGCAACCTTGACAGAATTCAAGTATCGTGCAAAGCCTTTGCTAGCCACAGTGGCTGGCTGCACATACTCTGCTAGACTAAGAAACAAAAAGTATATAAGACAGACATCAAAATGTAATTAAATCAATTATATCTTTTTTTAAAAAAACTAGATCACCACCCTCATACAGTGTTTTTTGAGTAACTTCTAAAATTGGTTGAGTTGGGATTTTCCCCACATATGACTGTCTATATCCAAGAAGACGTTGTGGTTCATATATACTTTTTCACCTTGCGCATTATTAAATTGCGGAATCTGTTGTCAGCAGTAATCATGGCAGCCAATATGGATGGTTTTATAAAGATGGTTTTGTAAAGGATCAGGCCGTCATTAACTATCATATTTAGAAACCAGCCATCTCGTCCACAGAGGGACCTTGTTAAACATTTATTAAAAATTAAAATGGATGATGGTTTATTGCCTTCTGAAGCATAGTTGCATGCCTTAAATACAGTTTATTTGAAAGTTACAGTGAAAGATGTTCATGTCTCAGATGGATATAGCTGGTCATGGAGCCCAGTATTAAATAGCTGATCTGGTTGGCCTCTTCTTGTGGTTCCTGTCACATTAACCTACGGAAAGAAGATGCAGTGACTAGAACTAAAATCAAAAGGACTGTTAACTTTCAGTAGTTCGGTGAACGAACTAATTTCAGAAATTATGCTTTTATGCATAATTTATAATGTAGAGGCCTCTTCTTTATTGGAAAACTATAGTAGATAACACCAAATAGATCAGAGGTCCCCAACCTTTGAGCACCAGGGACCGGTTCCGTGGAAAGAGGTTTTTCCACGGACCGGAGGGGGCGTGGTTTTGTGTGCTGCCTGCACCCGGTAGATGGGCCTTTGCTTGTTTACATGGCCCGGCTTCTGGCATGCCGCGGCCCGGTGCCAGTCCATGGACTGGGAGTTGGGGACCCCTGATCTAGATAGGTTTGCAGGATCTTGAAAAGATAAGCATGATGCAAGTAGTTGTCGATTTACAACACTTCAAAGTTACAACGGCACTGAAAAAAATGACTTATGACTGTTTTGCACAATTACAACCTTTGCAGCATCCCCATGATCACGTGATCAAAATTCAGACGCTTGGCAGTTGGTTCATATTTATCACTGTTGCCGTGTCCCGGAGTCATGTGATCACTTTTTTGTGACCTTCCGACAAGCGAAATCAATGGGGAAGCCAGATTCATTTAACAACTGGGTTATTAACTTATCAGCTGCAGTGATTCATTTAACAATTGTGGCAGGAAAGATCATAAAATGGGGCAAAATGCACTTAATAACTGTCTCACCAGAAATTTTGGGCTCAATTGTCATAACTCGAGGACTACCTGCAGTAATTGGGTTAGATGGGAAATCACCGAAAAATTACAAAATTGTTGGCTAGACTGGGAAGTTGAAAAAGTATTCCCAGAAGAACAGAGTAGCTTGATACATCAACATGGTTTCCAAGAAAACTGTATGGAGATGTCTATAAAGTCAACAAGATTCCAGCTGGACATAAGAGAGATTTTACTTACTTTTACTGCTTTAAAAGGAAAATCCGGCACTATAGAGTGGTCAAGAAGCTGGATTAGAGCTGGGAAGGTCCAGTTTCAAATTCACTCTCAGCCCCTGAAGCTTCCTGAAGGATTTCAGGACCATCATTCTTTCTCAGCCTAATCTACATCAAAGGTCTGTCAATGTGGGACAGTCAAAGGCAGAGCTCAAGGGTATCCATGTAATGTGAATTTTAAAAAAAGTCAACATAGCAACCACGATGATGCAATCAAAACCCATTTTTAGTATGACAAAAGGTCTCCAGGTCAACCACAACTGAGCTCTGGAGAAAAAGTGGTGTATAAATCCCAGAAACCATACAACAGGCTTGGGAAATATGCATCCCCATTAGCTTCCTAACACCCTGGGAATTGAGGGACAGAATGAAGAGGCACCATGGCAAACACCTATCGAACAAGCACAGACTTAAAGCTTTTCTGCATTTTGAAGACATTGAACAAGGAGGAAAAGTGGAGATGCATTAAAGAAGTCCCTCAGCCTCCATCTGAATAATTCCCTTCTTTCTGTAACCTCAATCCCAATTTCACAAGCGGTCTTAGGGGAAATCTAGCTTCCATACCTGAAACCATCAGAAACTGCATTCACTAGACAGAATGTGGTGTTGTACGGCTGGTTTGTCTACAATGGTTACCTCTGCAATTCGAACATATCACCATTCAGAGTTGCTTTTTAGAAGATGACTAGATATACAAATTTGATTGATTAAATAAACAAATAAATACAACAAGAGATAGGCTGGAAACTGACTGTCCTTGAATTTATAATTATTTTCTCTTATGTTTTCTTTTCCACAAATGGAGACCCCTTAACATTACACTATGCATCTCCAAACTTGGCAGCTTTAAGACATGTAGACTTCAACTCCCAGGATTCCCCAGCCAGCATGGCTGACTGTACTAGATAGATTGGAGAAGACTGGCTAGTTTCTAATGGGATGGATTCAAATTCATCTGTCTGGGGAATTGTGGGAGTTGAAGTCCACACATTTTAAAGTTGCCGAGGTTGAGAAACACTGCTCAAACTAAATTGCTAGTGCAAAGAAGCATCTGTCAAATGTTGCCCTGCCATGTGCTGCTGCCAATCACATCAATCCTCTATTGGGCTGGGGGCTGAGGGGTGGAATAAATAACAAGTGGCAATCCTTAATTGTGGCTTGGTCTGCTACACAATCATGGAAATGATATTCAAATGGTTTTAATTGCTCCCCGCTAAAAGTGGTTCATCCTCTCGCTCTGCGACTTGCAAGGAAACAAGCCAGTCGCTCATTCATGCATGGCAAGATAACTTGAGCTTGCTCCTGTTCTCAGCTTGACGGAGCCACCTGGAATTTCTCCAATTTGCATATCATCCACTCAGTTGCACTTCTCAGTCTTATGGCACAGTGATGTTCAATAAAACAAATGACTTTGGAATTAATTTACATCTAAATAAGCGTTGTGAGAGAAACTTAAAGCTGAGTGGTACTTCTTGAGTCAGAAGAACTTGGTAAGGAGGACAGCTGTGCTCGGTGGGCGCATATTAAAATTGGGACCAGCTATAAAGTCAATGCTGTTGGGATTTTTACACTTTAGCTCATTAAAAAGTGTAAACAATAAACAGTTTACATCAGAGGTCCCCAATCTTTTGGGCACCAGGGACCAGTTCTGTGGAGAGAGGTTTTTCCATGGACTGGAAAGTGCATGGTTTTGTGTGCTGCCTGCATCCTGCAGATGGGGCTTTACTTCTTTGTGCGGACCGGTTGCTGGCATGCCGCAGCCCAGTACCAGTCCACAGACTGGGGGTTGGGGACCCCTGGTTTACATGTTCTAGAAGTCCAAAACTGAAACTTGTAATGAACAACCAAGCAATAGGTATTTGTACAACCTTCAGCTTCATTGGGATACACTTTAGAGTGGAGGTCAGAAAATCATATAAAATATGTACAGGAATTCCTCAACTGAATAAAGTGTAGTCATTAATGGCTGAATTGTTTAGCTTCATTATCCAGTTCTTTACACTCCTATTTGACTAAATTAACAAATATTTCATTTCAGGTAATAAGGTCTTGATTTCATTTCTTCCATTATCAATCCCCTAGCTCTATCAACTGTAATAAATGGCTTGTTGTAATATAAAACACAGGAGTGCATTACGTGAGTAGTTAATTTAGAATCCTAAAGAAATGTTACTAAAGGAAAAATTATGCAAATTTATGTTTATCCAAAAATGTGATATCGGGTCTGCAGAAGAAGCAGGATTAACTTCACACAGAGTTGATATTACTGGTATCAATATTCCATGGTTGATTATCCAGAGTGACAAGGCCAATCAATCTTATCTGTGTTGGTAGAAAGCCTCTGGAGAAGAACAAAATAATCACTCAGTTTCTGGGAAATATTTCAGAGAAAGAAATAATTAAGGCAGAAGTGATAGAGCCTATCTAACACTAAATCAGAATTCAAGATAATCTGGGCTTATAGAAATATTCTAACGCACAAGTGCTCTAGCTGGGAATTATAGTCCTCCACTTGTGACCATTCAGTTAATGACAGATCAAAGTTATGACGGCCTTGGAAAAAGTGACTTACAACCTGTATTCACACTTACAATTGTCGCACCATTGCCTTGTAGACAGAAGCACCAGACTTGTGAGATTCAAGTGACTCCCATCTGTTTTTTTGAGCTACCTCCTTTGGAAAGAGATTTTGGACAAACATTTAGCACTACAGGAGTGCAAATAATGTAGATATTCATCTGAGCTTATTTTTGCTTAATGCAGCTAAAGTGCCAATCCATTGCCATATTAACATTATTTTTTTTCTTAATTTACTTAACTCACTTTACAGAAATGAAAGCACCTTGGAGCTTCAAATGATGAGGAAGTCACGACTGCTTCTCCTGCTGTTCTCAAAAGATGAATAACATGGAATCTCACAGCAGGATACAGCCTACAAAAGTCCCTTCTCTTCAAGGCTTGCTATCAAATTGTACTGTGACAGGAAGCCCATCAAACACATTGACAGTGATCATGCCCATTGCATTCAATTAATTTTAATGTGATCAATTCCAATTTAGCTTTTGTCTCGGTGCCACCCATTTCTTTGCTGCCTCTGGCATCTTCCTCAAGATCTTCTACAACCAAATAAAAATTGTTCGCCTGACATTTTGTATCTAGTCACATTTCCAGCTATTAAGCACACAGTTTATATTTATTTATTTATTTATTTTGGACTTATATGCCGCTCCTCTCCGAAGACTCAGAGCGGCTTACAACATATGTATAAAACAACAATTACATTCTAAGTCCAAGCAAAAAATATATAAAAAATAAAACCCCACACATATTCATCAGTCACACAACAACCCACAATCATCCCCAGGCCTGCCGGCAAAGATAGGTTTTAAGATTCTTTTGGAAGGCCGGGAGAGTGGGAGAAACGCGGACTTCAGGAGGTAGTTGGTTCCAGAGGGCGGGCGCCATAACAGAGAAAGCCCTCCCCCTAGGGCCCGCCAGACGACATTGTTTCGCTGACGGGACCCGGAGGAGGCCGACCCTGTGCGCTCTCACCGGTCGTAGGGAAGTATGTGGCAGAAGACGGTCCCGTAAGTATCCTGGTCCAATGCCATAAAGGGCTTTATAGGTAATGACCAACACTTTGAATTGTGCTCGGAGACCAATAGGCAACCAATGCAGCATGCGGAGAGTTGGCGAAATGTGGGCATGACGTGGAAGGCCCACAATTGATCACGTAGCTGCATTTTGCACTAATTGTAGTCTCTGAACACTCTTCAAGGGTAGCCCCATGTAGAGAGTGTTGCAGTAGTCGATCCTCGAGGTGACAAGGGCATGTTTGACTGTGAGGAGAGACTCCCGATCCAAATAAGGGCGCAACTGGTGCACCAGGCGAACCTGGGCAAATGCCCCCCTTGCCACAGCCGATAAATGATGTTCCAATGTCAGCTGTGGATCAAGGAGGACTCCCAAATTGCGGACCTTCTCCGAGGGGTTTATGGATTCACCCCCCAGAGTAATGGAAGGATAGATTGAAATGTCCTTGGGAGGCATCACCCACAGCCACTCTGTCTTGTCGGGGTTGAGCCTTAATCTGTTAACGCCCATCCAGACCCTCACAGCCTCCAGACACCGGCACATCACCTGAACCGCTTCACTGATTTGGCCAGGAGTGGAGCTGTACAGCTGAGTATCATCAGCATACTGATGGTATCTCACTCCGTGCCGGTGGATGATCTCACCCAGTGGCTTCATGTAAATGTTAAAAAGTAGGGGGGAGAGAACCGACCCCTGAGGCACCCCACACGGGAGTAACCTAGAGGTGGACCTCTGACCCCCCCACAAACACCGACTGCGACTGACCAGAGAGATAGGAGGAGAACCACCGTAACACGGTGCCCCCCACTCCCAATCCCTCCAGCCGGTGCAGAAGGATACCATGGTCGATGGTATCGAACGCCGCTGAGAGGTCAAGAAGCACCAGGAAAGAGGACTGGCCTCTATCCCGGGCCCGCCAGAGATCATCCATCAGAGCGACCAAAGCAGTTTCGGTGGAGTAGCCGGGAGAGATCCATTATATGAATCTCTGATTCCACCAACCTTTGACTTTGGTATTGCACTTGTCAAAACACATCACTAAGCCTGTAACCACACATGTCAGATGTCACCATTTAGTCAATAAAAATAAAAGGTCATGGTTTCTTCAGTTTCATATATGTATTTAACTGAGATTTCATTCATTTAATTGTATCCTAGACCACAAAGAACCTGACTAATAGAATGAAGAATATAAACTATCTGATTTAATCAGGAACAACAAAAAAGTACCTTTAAATGAACTGATTGCCGAAATTGTAATGATTAGTTATGTGGGTTGGTCAGAACTGTGTTAGCTCAGGAGAGAAGTTCCCATTTATATTAACTACTATACAAAGCAAAATTATGGATGGTTATCCTCCAGAGATTTTCTTTACATTGGGTGGGTTCACGCATCCTACTAAGCCAGTGGTTCTCAATCTTTTTAATGCCGCGACCCCCCAACGGTTGTAAGTCAAGGACTACCCAACTGGTCGTAAGTCAAGGACCCCAACCAGTCGTAAGTCGAGGACTATTTCCCTGCCCGGGAGCGCCGGGCATGCGTGGTGCCGCCCCCTGCGCCGGCCGAGGCATAGCTGGCAAGGGGCAGCGACGGCGGAGGGTGACCACTGGGTGGGCCACCAGCTGGCCCAGCCCAAGGGAGGTAAGGCACCCGCCGGGCCTCACGCGTGCCAGCAACCCTCCCTGTACCCGCCGGCCTCCCACCTCCCATCTCTGGCCCTCTTTTACTTACATCTTTAGTAGTTGCTCAGCAGGGAGGGGTGGAAACTTCCAGACAGCTCGCCTTCGCTGCAGACAACTTGCAGCACCGTTTGCAGACTGGGACTTTTGGCGGGCTCAGCAGGGCAGAGACAGCCTGGACAATTCCTATTGGCTTTTGAAAGCCAATAGAATTAGACTCTATTCAAGAGAGTCTATTCTATTGGCTATAGACTACATACAAGAGAAACACCAATCAAAGAAAATGTATCTGGCTTATAGTTAAATCTTGATATACGGAGGGAAGAATGTTTACAAGTTTAAAATGATTGTATTAAGTTGAATAGCATTTAACTTGATTTTTTTCTTTGTTTACATGTACAAATATATATCTAATAATAAAAAATTTAACAAAAAAAAGCCAATAGAATAAGGGAGTAGTACAGCTAAGGAAAGGGGGAAAAATGGTGGACTGCGTTGTTTGGCGACCCCCGTGAAATGGTCGTTCGACCCCATATGGGGTCACGACCCACAGGTTGAGAACCGCTGTACTAAGCCATAGCTTGTTTGGTTTGGCTTAGATATTGGGTGGCTATTGTGGCTTTTGAACCAATGTGTTTTGTATGAATGCAGCAGTTAGGTTGGTAACTTTATTCTGCTTTCCCTTATCTGGCAGATCAATTTAGATCAACCATTTCCTCCCATTATTCACCAGCCTTAAGACCAAGAGAAGATAAAAGCCTTTTGTAATCTGGTGCAGCCTGCTTATTGGCCAGGAATAAACAAAATAGCTATGCTACTTTTTTCTTTGCACCATCCACTTCCTCTGAAGGAAAAACACTTTCATTTGGCTGCTGCAAGTCTCTGTTTGTTGGTGGTGTCAAAGCTCCAGACTATACATCACCTCCTACATCAGGGTCAAGGTTACTGCTTTATTGGCAACTCTGCTCTGCTGACACTGAGATAAAGGTTCAGACGGGATGGGACAAAGGCAGCACAGATGCCCACAGTTTTGTCAAGCAGCCCGTTCTTCCACCATCCCACCTTTCTCAGCCAGCTTTACTGCAGTCCAAAGTCAGAAAATGAAGAGAATAACAGAGTTGGAAGGGACTTTGAAAGTCTTCTAGTCCAACTGCCTGCTCAAGCAGGAAACCCTATACCATTTCAGACAAATGCATGTCCAGTCTCTTCTTAAAAACCTCCAGTGTTGGAGCCCTCACAACTTCTGGAGGCAGGTTGTTCCACTGATGAATTGTTCTAACTGTCAGGAAATTTCTCCTTAGTTCTAGGTTGCTTCTCTCCTTGATTGGTTTTCATCCGTTGCTTCTTGTTCTGCCTTCAGGTGCTTTGGAGAATAGGTTGACCCCCTCTTCTTCATGGCAGCCCCTGAGATATTGGAACACTGCCATCAAGTTGCCCCTAGTCCTTCTTTTCATTAAACGAGACATATCCAATTCCTGCGACTCTTCTTCATATGTTTTAGCCTCCAGTCCCGTAATCATCTTTGTTGCTCTTCTCTGCATTCTTTCTAGAGCAGTGGTTCTCAACCTGTGGGTCGCGACCCCATTTGGCGTCGAATGACCATTTCACGGGGGTCGCCAAGGAACGCAGTCTGCCATTTTCCCCCTTTTCCTTAGCTGTGCTACACCCTCTTATTCTATTGGCTTTTGAAAGCCAATAGAATAGACTCTCTTGAATAGAGTCTAATTCTATTGGCTTTCAAAAGCCAATAGGGATTGTCCAGGCTGTCTCCACCCTGCTGAGCCCGCCAAAAGTCCCAGTCTGCAAACAGTGCTGCAAGTTGTCTGCAGCGAAGGCGAGCTTTCTTGAAGTTCCCTGCTGAGCAACTACTAAATGTAAGTAAAAGAGGGCCAGGGGTGGGAGGGGGGAGGCCGGCGGGCGCAGGGAGAGTTGCTGGCGTGCGTGGGGCCCAGTGGGTGCCTTACCTCCCTTGGTTTGGGCCAGCTGGTGGCCCAGCCGGTGGTCGGCCTGCACCGTCGCTGCTGCTTGCCATGGCCACCCAGGAGCACCTGGGCCTGCCTGCAACCGCCCTGAACGGGCGGTTGCCAAGGTAAGGCTAGCGGGGCAGCGGCGGGCGCTGGGAGGGCAGCTTGCGCGTGTGGGGCAGACTCTCAGCTGGCTGTCGGTAGCCGGGCTGTGTGTAGCAGCCCCGCCAGTTCCCCACCGATGTCCGGACTCCGACCCAACTCCCAGCTGACTGTCAGGAGTCGGGCTGTGCTCCTGGGGGCCATGCAGACGTCGGCCAGTTGCTGGCTGTGTCCTCCCCGTCTCCCAGCTCATGGCAAGCCCTGGGCTTGAAACGTGCCCCCGCCGCCGCCCCGGGCCGACTCAGCCACGTGGGCGGCTGGTCCGAGCCGAGCCAAGTCTGGGCCGCTGCCTCCACACCACGCCGGAACTTCCCCCCGCACTGTCCGGCCCACCTCCCTCACCGTCAGAGGCCGCCTTGGCTCTCTGGCACCTGGCACAGCCCTGGGACTGGCGGGCAGGAGCGGCTCCTTCCTGGCTTGCCGGGCTCTGGGCCTCAGAAGTGGCCAGGTGGCGGGGAAGAGGGTGATGCCCGCATGTGCATCGGAGGCCAGCCGGACAGGCCGGGAGGGGAGAAGCGGCGCCTTCTGAGCGGGAGCTGGCGCTCCGGCCGCACCCCTCTCATGTGTGACGAGTTGGGGAAGGGTTTGGCGGTGAAGGGCTGCACAGCGTGAAAAGGGGCTCCCACGATCCTGCCACTGCGATGACGCTCGGGAGACTGGAGGGGCGGGCAGGTCCCAGGGGGATGGCTGGGAGAGGGCAAGAAGTGCCGGGATGAGGATGGGGGGCTCCAGACTACCATCCCCAGCAGCCGTAAAAAGCACTGTGGAAGAGTGAGGAATGCTGGGAGTTGCAGTTCATCACCATTTGGGAAAAAATCCTTCCTTCCTTCCTTCCATCCATCCATCCATCTCCTTCCCTTCCCCTTCAATCTCTCCTTCCTTCCTTCCTTCCTTCCTTCCTTCCTTCCTTCCTTCCTTCCTTCCTTCCTTCCTTCCTTCCTTCCTTCCTTCCTTCCTTCTGAGCTGAGCTGGGACGCCGAGCCAATCCCCACGCCTTCTGGTTGCCCGGCCGTGCTCCGCCCCCAGCAGCCCTAAAAAGCACTGTGGGAGAGTGGGGAATGCTGGGAGTTGCAGTTCATCACCATCTGGAAAAAAATCAATCAATCCTTCCTTCCTTCCTTCCATCCATCCATCTCCTTCCCTTCCCTTCAATCTCTCCTTCCTTCCATCCTTCCTTCCTTCCTTTCTTCCTTCCTTCCTTGCTTTCCCCTTCAATCTTCCTTCCTTCCATCTCCATCCCTTCCCCTTCAATCTCTCCTTCCTTCCTTACCCCTTCAATCTCCTTCCTTCTCCATCTCCTTCCTTTCCCCTTCAATCTTTCTCTCCTTCCTTCCTTCCCCCTTCAATCTCCTTCCTTCTCCATCTCCTTCCTTTCCCCTTCAGTCTTCCTTCCTTCCTTCCTTCCACCTCCAACTCCATCCCTCCCCCTTCAATCTCCCTCTCCTTCCTTCCTTCCTTCTTTCCTTCCCCCTTCAATCTCCTTCATTCTTCATCTCCTTCCTTTCCCCTTCAACCTTCCTTCCTTCCGTCCATCTCCATCTCAATCTCCATCCCTTCCCCTTCAATCTCTCTCCTTCCTTCCTTCCTTCCTTCCCCCTTCAATCTCCTTCCTTCTCCATCTCCTTCCTTTCCCCTTCAATCTTCCTTCCTTCCTTCCTTCCTTCCTTCCTTCCCCCTTCAATCTCCTTCCTTCTCCATCTCCTTCCTTTCCCCTTCAATCTTCCTTTCTTCTTTCCTTCTTTCCTTCCTTCCTTCTTCCTTCAATCTCCTTCCTTCTCCATCTCCTTCCTTTCCCCTTCAGTCTTCCTTCCTTCCATCTCCAACTCCATCCCTTCCCCTTCAATCTCCCTCTCCTTCCTTCCTTCCTTCCCCCTTCAATCTCCTTCATTCTTCATCTCCTTCCTTTCCCCTTCAACCTTCCTTCCTTCCATCTCCATCTCAATCTCCATCCCTTCCCCTTCAATCTCTCTCCTTCCTTCCTTCCTTCCTTCCTTCCTTCCTTCCTTCCTTCCTTCCTTCCTTCCTTCCTTTCCCCTTCAATCTCCTTCCCTCTCCATCTCCTTCCTTTCCCCTTCAATCTTCCTTCCTTCCTTCCTTCCATCTCCATCACTTCCACTTCAATCTTTCTCCTTCCTTCCTTCCTTTCCCTTCAATCTCCTTCCTTCTCCATCTCCTTCCTTTCCCCTTCAATGTTCCTTCCTTCCTTCCCCTTCCCTCCCTCCCAACATTTTTGAGCAAGGAAGAGTAAGCTTCTATAGTGAGCACTACTATATTGTTTTTGCAATTCATCACTATGCTTTAAAATTATGTTCAATTCGTAACAATGAAAATACACCCTGCATATCAGATATTTACATTGCGATTCCAAACAGTAGCAAAATTACAGTTATGAAGTAGCAACGAAAATAATTTTATGGTTGGGGGTCACCACAACATATGGAACTGTATTAAGGGGTCGCGGCATTAGAAAGGTTGAGAACCACTGTTCTAGAGTCTCAACATCTTTTTTGTATTGTGGCTGCCAAAGAGAATTATGATCCAATACAATCCAAGCCCACCAGTGCCCGATCTGATGTGCCTCGTTCTCCTGACCACTGCTTGTAGGCCTCTTTTTGGTTGGTGTGGCAAACTGAAGGCAGGGAAGAAAATCTGATCCAGGCAATTCTTATCCTCAATGCTCACTTGCAACTTGCTACCAAAAAAATAATAAAACTTCAGCATAAGCATCATGTTTATAAACAAACGCCTTCTTGCTTTGCCTTCCTTCCAAGTGTTTCAACACTTCATTTTAAATATGTCCCTAAAAATATAAGAATCACAAAAAAGGAAATCTGGAATTTGGAATGGGGAAAGCCAGCTCATTTCAAGTATTTTTTTCATCTTTCAAGTTCAGGCAGTTTTTTTTTCTCTGCTATGACTCAGACTTTCTGCATGATGGTGACATTTTCTCACATTCATAACTTCACCCCTTTTCTATAAATTTCCTGCTGTGTTGTTGTCTTTCATCTAAACAATCTCTCTTCTGTGGTCATTCTCAGCAATGAGGAAATTAAAAGCAGAGCGCTTTAACATCTCCTTTTGCATTTGCTGTGCCCTATCAGTGTCTTAATCTCTTTTCACTTGAAAACCCTGCTTTGGAATATGCTTGATGGTGTTTTAATAAGGTAAGCTGCCTTTAGTCTCTTTTGTTCTGTGGCGCGGACACTTGGAAAAGAGGGAGAAGCAGGTAAAGAAATTAAAATATTCTTAGGCTTGGTGTTCAAAGCCTTTTGGATGGGAAAGGATGCTGGGCAGTTAATTATCTTACTACCAAGCAACTTTGAAGACCTAGTTTCAAAATGTTGCTTTCAAATGCAGTTTAGTGGGGTTTGTAGAAATACTGTGGACCAAGAGGAGCAGGTAACAATCTGTGGAACTGTCACTGTGCTCTTGCCGGCATCACATTAATGTCACCCCAAGAAGTTAAGGATCATTGATTCTGCTCAGGACAGCTGGCTCTGTGCCTTTCAGGGAAACAGATGGAACTTTTTGTGATTAAAAAAAAACCTTTTCCTTATCTGTTTGTCAACAAGATCGACTACATAGGGAGGGGAAAATATCTTAGTCCTGCCGATATAGATATATTTAAATATTTGACTTGTCTGCAGTTTAGCCTGTCTTGTGTTGAATTAAATGATTGGTGGATTTATCAACAATACCCAGATAACAGAATAAGAGAGTTGGAAGGGATCTTGGAGGTCTTCTACTCCAACCCCTTGCTCAGCTAGGAGACTTTATACCTTTCCAGATAAATGGCTGTCCAATCTCTTCTTTAAAACCTCCAGTGATGGAACACTCAGAACTTCTGGAGGCAAGCAGTTCTACTGAGTAATTGTTCTAACAGGAAATACAAACAATTACTAATTTGACAGAAAAGATATTTGAGGGCCTGTCCCAGTTTAGTTATTCTACCCATGGATAAAATAACTGTCTTCTAATTGATATATTATTAGATAAAAAGTAGGTGAAACAGCAAGATCATTCAATATAGCATCTGAGTGAAGCCTATCACCAAATATTAAACTATTATTTACTCCAGCTATTTGCAAACTGTCAGTAATTCTCCCACCAGAAACAGGAGCTACTGAAATGCAGCCTAGCTGGTTCCTGCTGTTCAAGACTGAATTTACAACATCAGATATCGTCTGTTGGAAGAAGGTGCTCCAATTTATAACTTCTGCTCAAGGGAGAATCTGCTTTTTCAGAAGCAGAAATTATTTGCTTAGTCGTCCTCCAATGATCACCAGAAGTATTGCTAGGATTCCCAGCATATCATCTCCAGCCTCAGAAAATCTTTTTTATGGGATCAAAAGAACGCTAAAATCTTTTTTTTTTCTTTTTCTTTTGTCTCTGAGACTGTCTGGAAAAGTCCCTGCAGTTTTCTTGGCAAGATTTTTCAGAAGTAGTTTGCCATTCCCTGTTCCCTAAGGCTGAGAGAAAGGTCACCCAACTATGCCTAAGACAGGATTAGAACTCAGAGTCTCCCACTTTCTGATGCCTTAACCCAGGGGTCTTCAAACTTGGCCCTTTTATGACTTGTGGACTTCAACTCCCAGAATTCCTCAGCCAGGCACGCTGGCTGAGGAATTCTGGGAGTTGAAGTCCACAAGTCATAAAAGGGCCAAGTTTGAAGATCCCTGCCTTAACCGTTACACCAAAGAGGCTCTAATGTTAATATTACAAATACCTAATCAAGGAAGCACCTCCTTGAGTTTCAGATTTCTAACGGGGAAAAAATGCAAAAACCACACTGGATTATTTTTTTTTTGCAGCATTGTAATTATTTTTTTAATATCAATGAGGTTATTTTTCACTTGTCCTCCCCCTTCCGTCTTAAATTTCTTTAAATTTCCAAGGCAAAAAAAGGGGGGGCGAACTCATACCAACATTTTACACATTTAAACATTAAGCAACAACTATCCTTTCGCAGATAATGACAGACTCTGAAACGTGCCTTTCAATCTGTATTGGAATGAACATTGGACAAAATGCGCTCTGATCGCCTCAGACAAATTGGGATAGTTAAAGTCTAAATATGCGTAGGTCTCCCCACCCCATCCCAGATGAAACCGGTTTTTTTCCCCTTGACAAACGTCTTGCTTACTCCCAAGAGGTCCGTCTCTCCCTGGATCCGGCAACCAATACTGCACCATTTCTTCCTAAAGGTAGACTTCGCTACTGCTAGGCGACCTTTCCTACCAGTCTGTCCGGGTGGATATAAGGCGCGGTGTTTCTTCCACCCGACCAGAATGAAAACTATACAGTACTCAAGAACAGACGCGAACCTCGACAGAGAGAAATCGCTAATAGGGAGGACTAAGGTGGGGGCAGAGCTCCCCCAACCTTCTGACCGGAGTGAAAACTACACCTTACGGCGGAGTCACCGGGCGCGGCCGCTTAAGCTTGCAGACCTAGAAAGCCCAGGTGGGTTTTTCCTGTTCCGACCGGAGTGGGAACTGCCACGTTCCCAGCAGCGCGCTAGCGGGAACGGGACTCATTCTGGCGCTCGCTCCAGCCGCGTCTTCTCGGGTGCTGCTCTTCCCGGCTGGCACAAGGTCCTCTGCAGCGTAGCCCAAGAGGAGGGCGAGGGGTGCGGCCCCTTGGGGTCCCGAACAATTCGTCGGAGCTTCCTGGCTGCCTTCTCGAGCAACCGCTGAAGGGTCTAACATGGGAGCCAGCCTTCAAGATGCTGAAGGTAACGCTGGACCGACTGCCTCAAACAGCTCCCCAACTCCGGGCGCTTTTCTCCACCGCTTTGGTAAGTGGAGTGTGGGTTTGCGTGTCGGAGTAAAGCGTAGCAGTGGGAAGAAAGGCAGCGGTGGCAAAGACCCCAAGTGCCGGGCCTTCCGACCTTTAAATTTAGGGGGGGGGCTTGTGTTTTTTTTTTCCGGAAGATAACTCTGTGCACAGTCGCCCAGTCAGTTCTGAGGTTCTTTTCCGTGCGTTCTGAGATGCCGATGCCTTCAAAGAAACCTCTCCGGGCTCTTAACCCCTTTTGTGTGGTGGCTTGTAGACAGGTCTCAAACACTCCTCTCTCTGTGTGTGTCTGTATTACCAGTTGGAATCAAGCCTACTCAGTATTGCTGAGGCTCAACCATCTGCCCCCTCATCCAGCTGGGTGAGGTTTCCCCATTTTGAGTCAAATTAAGCTGCAAGGTCCACTCCTGGTGGTGCCTTTCCAGTGATACTTCCTCCCCGGAACCCGAAAATCTAGGACGCTGATGCTGAAATCCAAGAACTTCCAAGCTTGACACCCACCCCCAATAACAAACCTTAGGGTTGCCAGTTTCACCTACCCCTTGGCTAACTCTTTGCATATTCATTTAAGAGCCTGATCATTTTGGGGCTGTTTTTTTCTCCGTAATAATAATAATAATAATAATAATAACAACAACAACAACAACAACAACAACAACAACAAACAACTGGTTCTCTGTGTGGATGCCACTTCTGGATGTCCATTCTGGGCCTGGGCGACAAAAAATTAACTACTGCTTCTGCCAAAGTGGTGCGAACTGGCTGAATCTCACCACTGCCCTAGTGTCATGATATGAGAGATGATGAGGCTGGAAAAAGGATAAAATGAAGAGAAGTCAAGAAATAAAAGATGAGTCTGCTGGCAGCTTATTTCATAAGCTGCAATTCAGTATATAGCATTAAACTTGGGAGGAAGATTTTCACACCAGTCAAATAGACTCTGCTTTAACAAATCATGCTGAGGGTTGGACAATTCTCTTGTAGTTCCCAATATTTTGTATTTTACTCCTGCCTCTAACATTAGAGACACCAAATTGAAGTTCTTACTTCTGCAATCTTGACAGGCTGTATAGGATTTGACTCAGCTGACCATGGCTGAAGTGATGTGAGACTTATCCCCATTAGGGCTGTAGCAACTCAATGAAGCCTATAGAAGATGCTATTTCAGGTCTGTCCAACCTTAGCAACTTTAAAACTTGTGGATTTCAACTTCCAGAATTCATACTGGCTGGAGAATTCTGCTGGTTGAAATCCACAAGTCTTAAAAGTTTTCGAGGTTGGACCTCCCTGCTGTAAGCCATTAGTGGGAAACCATCTTTGGGCAAGCCTCCCAGTGACTTCATGTGACATTTATGTCATTTTCTTGGCTACAATATGTGTTTTGCCCTTGTCTTCTTCTGGGATGTATTTTCAGTGTCTCGCTCTAGCTTACAACCTTGAATTTCCTATTGGTCTCCCATGCCTAAGTCTAGCTGTTTAGGTTTTCCAAGATTGTTCATGTTCTAAAACTTTACTTCATCTTTCCATCTTCTCTATCTCCCATCTTCTGGGTTTTAAAAAAATGTGCCTGGCTAGTTTGATTGCTCTTCCATTATGCATACGGAAGCTCAAGGGGGCCCTTCCATTTCCTTCCACAATAACAACCCTTTGGATTTGGGCTGAGAGAGAGAGAGCAATGGGCCCAAGAGTATCCGGTGGGTTTCTGTGGCTAAGGGAGGGTTTGAACAAGTGCCAGCCTAATCTCTTGGCTCCTTCATCTCATGAGCTGTCAGTGCCATTGAATTATGAAAAATATCCACACAACTGGAACTGGCTGCAGGAAATTATTTTTCTTCTTTGGAATATGTGAATGTGAAAAGATGACCATGGGCTTCAAAAGTTATACTAGGAACTAGGTGGTCTTAGCAGTACCCTATTACTCCACTCATGCTTAATTTCCCTGTCAACTTCTTATCAAATAATCGGGAAACTTGTTCACTCTTAATCAGGAATCTGAAACACTTTTTTTGACAACAGATAGTCCTCGACTTATGATCACAACTGAGCCCCAAATTTCCACTGCTAAGCAAGACAGTTGTTAAGTGAGTTTTGCTCCATTTTATGACCATTCTTGCCACAATTGTTAAGTGAATCACTGTAGTAGTTTGGTTAGTAGTACAGTTGTTAAGTGAATCTGGCTTCCCTGTTGACTGTGTCTGTTAGAAGGTTGCAAAAGGGGATCACATGATTCCGGGACACTGCAACAGTCATGAATACATGCCAGTTGCCAAGTGTCTGAATTTTGATCACATGTTGCAATGGGTTGTAAGTGTGAAAATCTGCAATAAGTTGCTTTTTTCAGTGCCATTGTAACTTTAAGTGGTCACTAAATGGATGGCTGTAAGTTGAGGACTATCTATACCAAATTTTGTTAAGAGGCACAAGCTTGTGTGATCTGCAGTCAATGGGCACTCTGTGTACCTGATGAAATGAACCTCCGTTCACAAAAATGTGTATCCTTTTAATAAAATTGGCTGGTTGGAAATTGTGCTGTCAGACTGCTTTGGTTCTTCTTATATTGCTTTGAAGCTCGGCTTTCTCTTGATTGACTGAAAATGGAGTGCAAGGCTGCCCCCTGATGTTGATTTTCAGCCAAAGAGATACATTTTGGGGTTCAGATGAGGAAGATATTATGGGATCAATAAAATAATTTGTCCTCTGAAGCATGAAGCATGAAGAAGGACTGGCCTTATTGTTAAATTCAGAGAGACCTGATAAGGAAGCATTTGGACAAAGGATTATACAGCTCTGAGAGTGTGAGAAAGCAACTGGATGCTATCCTGATTTTGCTTAGAATCAGGTGGGACAGAGAGAGAGACTTCCAAAGTTTTATTATTCTATTTTATTACAATAAAGAGGATTCTTGGAATCCTTGATGAGCCTGTTTCTTGACTCGGCCTATCTGAATGGGCTGACAGTAGCTGATTTGAAAAATAAAACAAACAAAACACAAATAACTGAGCAGTAAAACCCAGCTCAAAAGCATCTGCCCTTCAACAGTGATAAAGTCTGTTGAATACATCCATGCAGGGTTTTTGTTTCTTGTTCTTTTGGCAAAAATATAGAAAGTTTATTGTGGCTTTCCTTTAGGGCTTCATTTATTTATGATGATGAGTTTATAATCCTGGTATGTCTGTGCGGTTGTTCCTTGTGTGTGGTTTTCCCTTTAAACAAGTAGCTTGTTTCGATTGTCTGAGCCATTCCAGGTTGGTTAGCTGCTGCTCAACAGCAGATCCCTAATGAGGTGGACTCAACATTTACAGATGGAAATCATTGTGACTAAATCTTGAAAGTGATGGCTTTTTAGACAAAATATGTAAAATTTATTTATTTATTCTTTTTATTAATTCAGTTTATTGTCCGCCCATCTCTCCAAGAAGCCAGCTTGATGAACAAAATAAAAACATAGCATTTCATTATAGCAACAAGAAGAAAAACCCAACTAACTAAAATTGCATTGTGGCTCAATAAACCATTATTACTCATTCATCCATGCCAGAGCTTTGCTACCACCCAATGACTGGGGCAATATTTTTGTCATTTGGCTAAGAAATTCTATGTAAGGTCCACACTTAGAAGCCTTATCTAGGACTGAGAAAATCCAGTCTTCCTGTTAATAATAAACTATATATCCCAGCAGCCATTGGCCCTATGGGGAAGGGATTCTGGGCATATAATTTCTTTTTTTTAAAAGATATTTCTTTAAAAGTTGATCTGTAAAAATGGAGGTCTTTGTAGACTTTCCCCACACACTCCTGAGTCAGTTATGCTAAATGTGAACAAAAATGGAAACGTATTTCCACAGTTGACAAAATATCTAGACAATGATTTCTCTTCCTGGATTTAGGTTCAATTGACTTAATTTGCTCCTTCATCCTGTTGCATAACTTCAGGAATGCCTAACTGGACTCTGAAAACCAAGAGGACATTCTGAAGAATAGCCAAGGCCTGGGAAAAACCATTTAATGGGTAGCCTTTAACCTTGAGAAAATTTGGAAACCACATTCTTTCTCCTTATATGTGTCTATAGAACGTAAAAATACTTGAGGCTGGAACTTTGAGCAGAATTACTCAGTTTAAAAGATGGCATCGGATGACAAAATAAATTCTGCAATAAAGTTGTTTTAATGACAAAGAAGTCAAAATTGCAAGCCTTCAGCTGGCTGCCATTCAGCACAACACCCATAAAAAGGAAGTGAGCTTCAGTCCCATGACTTGCTATCTTGCTATCTTTTTGGATGTCCCTATAAACATTATATGAGGCCCTACAGCATCCTGTTTTGTGGTTTGCAGAGTGAGTGGATAATCTCAGAATGGGTGGAGCCAAACATATCTCCCTCCCCTTTTTACATTTTTATTTAAGTCAACCAGGTTTAAAGAGCAAAAATGATGCCTGGATCATTTTATTCCGCCTATCTCCAAATTCCGGGCTCCACCTATTTTGGGGCTGTGGGCTCTTTGACAGAAGCCTATCTGTAGTCCTTGGGTTGACAGGAGTTTGTACCACCAGGCAGAGAGATTATATTTAATTTTTGCTCCTTTTTACCCTGGTACAGTTGATTGAAGAGGTAAGGGCTGCATGCAAGAAATTAACCATTTTTTTGCTGTCCTTTACTGGGGCTTTGAAATATGTGTCTAATCTGTTGTGTTTTATTCCAGACATTTAATTTAGCCAGTGTCTGTCTGCAGCTCTAAAAACAGGTAAAATATATTATTCTTGTTTTAATCTTTTGGTCATTTTCCTTAACTCATCTAGACTTCACAAGAAAATTGGACATAGCTTGCGCAATGCATAGAATCTTATTCTGAGTTCAAAATAACGATTACAGAAATCCCATACAGTAATATGATTAAGGACAAGATTATTTTTCAGAATATTTTTGTATCTCTAACAGTGTAAAAAAGCCAAACTGTCCTCTTTAGAAAATCCGATTCCTTGGGAATCCTGTATATTCAGATGGCTTCCCAGATTTTTTAAAAATATTTTTATTTAAAAGAATTACAGAATAAAAACATGTAAAGCAAAAAGAAAAGAAGAAAAACGGTGACAAGAGTATAAAAAAGATTTTAAATTTAAATCCATTTAAGTCCATAACACAGAAGCTCTCAGCTAGCTTCTTGATGTGTTTAGACTCTCAAGTAGTCCAGTTTAGGTCTTGCTTTGAAACAAACCTGGTTTCTCTGTTTATGGCTGTAAGTCCATAAACGTGGCTGAAAATTGTAGTCTTCTCTTTTTACTTGTGAATGCATCTTCTTCTAGAGTTGACAGTACTTTCTGTTCTTCAGTCTCAGCTAATGTTTTTGTTGTGATTTTGATTTCTATTTAACACAGCCTCTTCTTACCCCAGCCCTTGATGATTTTGTCCACAAAGCCTGTTTTTAACAAGAATTGAGAAATGCAATGATTTTAAAAGCAAAAGAGACAAAGAAAACCCAGCACAGCTGAGAATGAACCTGTACAATGTGTCTTCAGACTTGACTTTCCAAAGTGCGGCTAACAAATCTCTCAATGCCAGTGACATGATAGAGGACTGGGACGAAGGGACGTTGCTAGGCCTCAAGGTTTTGCTGGCAGCAGCTCTGATTCTGATCACGTTGGCCACCATACTCTTCAACACATTTGTCATCATCACAATTATCTTAACCAGAAAACTCCACACTCCTGCCAATTATCTCATTGGCTCCCTGGCTACCACAGACCTCCTTGTGTCCATTCTGGTCATGCCAATCAGCATTGTGTACACGGCCACTCACCTGTGGACCTTTGGCCAAGTCATGTGTGATATCTGGTTGTCCTCAGACATCACCTGCTGCACAGCCTCCATCCTACATCTGTGTATCATCGCCTTGGACAGATATTGGGCCATCACGGATGCTCTCGAATACACCAAACGCCGGACGGCTCGCCGGGCTGCCATCATGATTGCTATAGTTTGGGTTCTCTCCATCTGCATCTCTATCCCTCCCCTTTTCTGGAGACAAGCCAAGGCTCAGGAGGAGCTGGCCACTTGCACGGTCAACACAGATCAGATCTCCTACACCATCTATTCTACCTGTGGTGCCTTTTACATCCCAACTGTGTTGCTGGTCATCTTGTATGGCAGGATTTATGTCACTGCTCGATCCCGAATTCTTAAGCCACCGTCTCTGTACGGGAAGCGTTTCACCACAGCCCAGCTGATCACGGGCTCTGCAAATTCTTCTCTCTGCTCCGTTACCTCTAATCTTCATGAGGGACTTTCCCATCCGCAGACCTCACCAG
Organism: Bothrops alternatus; assembly: GCA_034064705.1. Classification (NCBI taxonomy): domain Eukaryota; kingdom Metazoa; phylum Chordata; class Lepidosauria; order Squamata; family Viperidae; genus Bothrops; species Bothrops alternatus. Next base: position 838,895 of record JARGCV010000230.1, on the reverse strand, counting down.
TGGTTATCAATCATGTGAGGATCAAGTTAGCCGATTCCATCCTTGAAAGGAAGAGAATTTTGGCTGCGCGAGAAGGGAAAGCTACCAAGACCCTGGGGATTATTTTGGGTGCGTTCATTTTTTGCTGGCTGCCATTCTTTGTGGTGTCCTTGGTCAACCCTATTTGCCAAGGAGCCTGTTGGCCTCTTCATATCCTGATGGACATTTTCACCTGGTTGGGTTATCTGAACTCACTGATTAACCCCATTATATATACTATCTTTAATGAAGATTTCAAGCAGGCATTTCAGAAAATAATGCACTTTAAAAACTGCTTCTAGCCATCTTGATTTTGGACTCTGCTCCCAGTCATAGACTTTAACCTGTTATGCACAAGGGCTCTGGAAGTTCTCTGGGGTGGATTAGGAGATGTTGGTAATTTTTTTAGGTGCCAGGCACGAAAAATAATTAAATGGATCCATGAAATACCAGAGTTCTTGAGATTTTAGCAATGCAGTTCCTATGATTTTTACATAAGAACACTGAAATCTCAATAGTATTTTGCCTTCTGGCCTAGGATCTTGCACATAAATTTGAAATCTTGTGTGATTTAGCACAGGGGTGTCCAACCATGCAACTTTAAGTTCTGTGGGCTTCAATTCCCAGAATCTGGGAACTGAAGTCTACAAGTTTTAAAGTTGCTAAGGTTAGACACCCCTGATTTAGTGAATTTTTGAGATTTGGGCCATTTTATTTAATGTATCTTGTTTGTGACTATTTTCATTTTGTTGTTCTATGGATAGCTCTTAGAGGTATCACAGATGTCATATGCTTGATGCTGCTGGTTGGGGACTTTAACTGTTGCTTTGACCTCATTGGCTGCATTCAGACAATCATGAATCAGCTGAATTAGCTGAGATGTTAATAAGCCCTTCTCTGTTTCCCCCTCTGCTCCTCCTTTCCAAGAACTGAGTACACTAACCAGAAATGTTCTTCCATGGACTGCAGTTTCTCACTTAATGGCTTTGGAATTAAATCAGGTTACAAAGTTGTGGCTTGAAGAAGGCCTAGTGTTCTGATTTCACCTGGAAGACTGTTTAGGTTTTGGGCTATTGACCAAAAGAATTATCATCCAAACTAAGTTTTATCAAGCATAATTATTCACTGTCTTATCTTAAAAGTGTTGGTCTATGTTGTTGATTTTTTTTTAACTAGTCCCTCTCTCTCAGCCATATGACGGAATCAATGGCAAGCCCCACTTCTGAAATCTTGCCAAGAAAACTTCTGAAACTTGTCCAGACAGTTTCCAAGAGTCAACACTGACTCAGGCACCAAAACAACAACAACAAAGTAATATAATACAGTTATTTCAGCCTTAGCCATAATAGCAATGGCAAATATAGGCTGTCCTTGACTTACAATCATAATTAAGGCCAGAATTATGATTATAAATCATGCTGGTTGTTAAGCGGGTCATCAACATTTGGTTTTGCAACTTTTTTTGCAGTGATCTTTAAGTAAATCACTGTAGTTGTTAAGCGAACACCATGGACATTAAGTGACTACTTTGTCCCCAGGACATAGAACTCAAAAACAAATCCTCAACCTTTGTTTTCTTGTCTAGGCTGCTGTAACTTTTATAAGCTTTCCAAACAAGGCAGATGTGCTTACATGTGTGTCTATTAAATTGTGTTTAACCCTGGATAAAATGGTAATGCATGCAGTCTAGAGCAGATAATGTTTCTTCAGAGCATCGTCAATTCTCTGTATGGAAATATTTTGTTTTTAAAAATGCAAAACCTTATAATATGAATGGTCCTGTTTGGAAATGATTTTTCTACCTTTTCACATGTTGGATCGAGCTGTCAAGGCCCTAGCAAAGTAGGTAGCATGAAAAATTATTGCTGTTTTTTTTGTCAGATTTTATGCCTTCCCACCAATTCAACAGCAGAAATCCAAACAAAATATTATTTCTATGATTTGGTACATGCTGCAAGCCCTTCAGGGTGGACAGGTCAAGGAACAGGCATGGTAGGAATTTCAGGGATGCTACTGAGAGCCAGTTAGGTGCAGAGATTAAGGGATTGGTCTAGAGATCCTGGATTCTAGTTTTGCCTTAGACATAAAGCCAGCTGAATGAACTTGGGCCAGTCACTCTCTCTTAGCCCTAGGAAGAAGACATTGGCAAAATGCTTCTCAAATCTTGTCCGGAAAACTGCAGGGACTAGTCCAGGCAGTTGCCAGGAGTCAAAAACTAACTCAAAGTCAACCCCGCACAAATACTTTATTATTGTAAAGGATAATAACAGAATCCTGAAAACCTCTCCCAGTTTCTCTCTGCCCCATCTGATACTAAACAAAACCAAGGTGGGGTTATTTTAAGTATCTTCCTCACGTTTTCTCTCTTTCTCAGGACTCTGTAATCCAGGGGTGTTCAACTTTGGCATATTTAAGACCTGTGGACTTCAACTCCAGGCATTCCAGCTGGAGCTGTGGTGGCATAGTGGTTAAAATGCAGAACTGAAGTCTGACTCTGCCCACCACCTGGGGGTTTGATCCTGACCTATTCAAGGTTGACTCAGCCTTCCATTCTTTTGAGGTCAGTAAAATGAGGACCCAGATTGTCGGGGGCGACATGCTGACCGTTTGGAGAATGCTGTGAAGCACTATGAAGTGGTATATAAGTCTAAGTGTTATTTCTATTGCTTAAAGTTGCCAAGATTGGACACCCCTACTATAATCTCTTCTCCAAATCCATTCTTAATGGTTTGTTCCTTCTCCCACTTAACCCCCACTTAACAGCTCTTTCATACTTTCCCCATGGTCAGATCTCACTTCCTTTATGGCTGCTGATAACTTCCAGAAAAAAATGAGAGCTTTAGATGTTTCCTTCTGGAAATTTAATTTCCTAATGTAATTTAATGTTTTATTTAGTTTTCTTTTCTTTTTACAAATATACAACAATATGCACCTTAGCTAAGGTACCCAAAGCTTTGGTTCCTGCCATCAAAATGATGATGGAAGCACTGCAAGGTTGTGATACAAGCTCCGTGTGTATGTCTATGTATAACAGAATGGATGTTGAAATGGTGCAGAGCATACACTGCAACACTGATTGTGCTTTTTTGCCCCATGGATACTGAAATGGTGCAGAACACACACCACAATGCTGACTGTGCTCTGTTGTAGCTCTATTTCAGTGGTGGCGAACCTATGGCATGGGTGCCAGAGGCGGCACTCAGAGCCCTCTCTGTGGGCATGCACACCGTCGCCCCAGTCCTAGGCCTTCAGCTGGGTTTTATAAAACCTTTTTGCTTTAGGCCTCCACCGCCATGTGCAAAAAAAATTTCAATCAGTCAATTTCAACTTCTCGCGGGAAAAAAAAAGATCTTGCAAAGTTGAAATTGATTGAACTTTTTAGTCCCACCCAGTCTGCCGTTACCACCGCAGCCACGCCCACCCAATGGGCCACACCCACCTGGCACTTGATGATGCATAAGTGGGTTTTGGGTTGCAGTTTGGACACTCGGTCTCTAAAAGGTTCGCCATCACTCCTGTATTTTAAAACCAATGACATATTAAACCCAGCATTGATACTAGAGCCCAACTTCAAGCAGTCCTCATTTAGTGACCACACAACTGGGACTGGCAACTCAGTCTTTAAGTGGCTGCTAAGTGTGTTTGTCATCTTCCTTCAGCTTTCCTTTGCTTTACAGACTTGCAAAGGTCATAAATTCAAGGAATGGTATGCAAAGCTACTTTTTCATCATTGTAACTGCAAACAGCCGCTCGATAAGGCAGTTGCTGAACGAGGACTTACTGTACAGCAGGGGTCTTCAAACTTGGCCCTTTTATGACTTGTGGACTTCAACTCCCAGAATTCCTCAGCCAGGCATGCTGGCTGAGGAATTCTGAGAGTTGAAGTCCACAAGTCATAAAAGGGCCAAGTTTGAAGACCCCTGCTGTACATCAACAAATCTTAACTGTCAGAAGGAAAAACATCTGATCCCTGACATAATGGAGACCTAGAAGATTTGAAATCAGCATTTCAGGATGAGACAGTCAGCAGAGACAACTGCTTCCACTTAAGAAACCTGGAAATGACCTTAACATGTCCAAAGGCAGAGATGTATGACTTATTTTGAGACAAGGGGTATGTTTGATCTCTAGATGACAGCACAGCAGATTTATACTTTCAGAAGCCAGAGTTGCCAGACCAAAGAAACAGTCAAGGTCAAGACAAAAAAAGAACAATACATCTGGTTCTATTTGCATTAAATTTAATTACGATTGAACAAATTGGCTGGATCTGGCTCACCCTGTTGGTGTGTCAAGAGAAGGATTTTCTGCATGTTCAGCTCCAGCAGGAAGAAAAATTGACCATCTGTTTTATTGTAGAGTTAGTTTGCTTGGATATCTATAGATCATTTTCTGTTTGCATGCAAAGCAATAAAGTAGACACACAGGAACTCTGTCTTATTATGAATTGGGTTTTGCACATTTGGAGCCAAAAGGAAAATAGTCATATTTCAATTCAATTTAAACCAGAAATGTTAGTGAATGAAATAACTATCTCTTACTAGGAGAGGGCGCTATTTGCATGCAATTTGTTGCATTCAGAAACTATTATTAGGAGATTGAAAAAGTTACGTAGTTGACTGCTATACTGAATGAGTTTTACCAACAAATATCCTTCTAATTCTAGATTCTGTCACTCTCTTGTTTTTCTGTGTATGCATCTACTACATTTTTTGCAGTTGATGTATCTAGTAGAAACCCCAAAGTGACAGAGGGCTGTGCTAATTTGAAATGAGATTGGGGGAACATTCTCCCTGTAGAAATTAGAAATCTTGGCTTTTCATAAGATCCTTATAAACCTGGTTCTGCACCTGGGGCTTGAGTGTGTGAAGGGTCCACTCTCTTGGTTGTGCTAACAACCACGGATTAGGACAGTGTCCTTGGCTGCTGTGCTTTTCATTTTTATATTTATGATAGAAAATGGGTTATTTTAAGACTGTTCACCACCCAGAGTCACTAGCTGAGATGGGGAGCCATAAAAATTGAATGAATAAATGAAAATAAATTTTAAAGTGATTTTGTTGTTTGATACCCAAAATGGGAACCTTTTTTTTCCACCTTGAAGCTTGAGAATAAGATTTTCAGGACTTAGCACTTTCTGAATTGGGATGGGGGAGGGTGCTGATCAGTACAAAATCAGCTGGGAATTTCTATCCATTTCCTTCATGAGCTTAGAAAGTGGTTGCTTGATGGAGTCTGGGTTATATTATACTGTGAATACTTAAGGGGAAATGAGCTATTAACTAAAAGGATGAGGCTGAATCTACTAAGAGCTCTCGAGGAATTAATTGGGTTATATATCAGGGTGGGAAGCATGCAAAGAACACATACCCTATGCTGAGTTAGCAAAGGAAGGAATAATGCACTGACAGCAAGCTTTGAAGCAGCTGCCACAAGATGGTTTAGGTTAGCTGGCTTTGAACACAAAAGGGTGTGAATTTTTCTTATCTAATCCACTGAATAGATTTTTGCTCTGCCCTCTCTAGCATATTAAAACATGGGAACCAACAAAGGTTGGTTAGGAGAGTCACAGATTTTAAGATGCCTCTTTTTTTAAAACATAATTTCTGCTTCTTGCATACATTCCATTAGTTCAAGAATTTAAAAACCAACCATATGAGGTAGCTAAGCCAGCATATTATAAATAAAATCTGCATTTTGAAATGTAAGGTCGAGGGGGAGGAAATAAGTTATTTTCTCTTTTAGAAATCAGTGAAGCCCCTGCAAAAAATACTAAGATATGCATAGCATCTTTTTTCATGCATGAATACAGTCATTGTGCTAATGTGCCACAAATCTCACAACCTTCCTGCCCTTTTCTATTTTGGATCCTGAGTACATGTGATTTATGATTTGATCAAGAAAAGAAGGAAAGGGGATAAAAGAAAAACAACCAATGTTTATAGGCCTTAAACAATTAAACATTGGGGCAATGAGGAAGATTAAAAAAAATATCAAGACTGGAGAAATTGATTTAAATTAATGTATTCATTTTTTTGCTTTAAAATAAAGCTGTGTTTATTTTCAGGATACAAAAAGCATATTGCAAGGCAGAAATATTCTACCTTGACAACTTTAAGACTTGTGGAGTTGAAGTCCACAGATCTTAAAGTTTCCAAGGTTGAACAGCCCTGCTTTAGGACTTCCTGAAGCTTAGCAGCTTTCTTTTTCGTACTAAGGGTCCCCACAGTTGAAGAAGCAAAAAGCCAGATTGCTGCTGACCAGGTGGTTTTTATCTCTGATTTTTCACCTCCTTCCTTCTCTATTAGTCAGTTAGCATGATAAAAGTGAATCAATGCTCAAGTTACATTAAACTTTGTTAGTGAAATAATTATCCTAAGGTTATCCTAAGATTGCTGCTAACTCTTTCTCACACAAGGATCAGAGTAACCTGATTGCACCAGCATCTAATTCTTGATGAGAGGAAATGTGTTTACTAGGTTATGCACAGGATGTTTTGAATTAATCTGTGAGATGATTTCTAGTGAGCAGTCCTTGGTGTTTTCTGAGCTTGCTTGTTTTCTTGCAGATGTTTCATTACCTAAACTAGGTAACATCAGTGCTGATGATGTTAGTTAGGGAATGAAACATCTGCACGAAAACAACCAAGCTCAGAGAGCACCAAGGACCCCTCATTTCAGCTCTGAGCTACAAATATCCCTCTTCAGATTTCCAATTTTTTTCCTTGGTCTTATATCAGTATTGAGCTTATTAGAATGATTCTTTTCCCATATATGGTATAACAACAGACCAGCGTTGGACAACATGGGAATTGTACGCCAACCCAACCTTGTCTAAAAGGACAAGTTCTCACATTTTGTAAAATGCCCTTTCTGCATGCATCACACACTACTTGTGCATGATAGTGCTGAAACCCCCCTAGGACAGGTGTGGACAAGCTTTTAGTGTTGGGTGTCAGGCGTGAAGAATCAGGACCACACATTAAATACTACAGTAGTGGCCAAAATTGTGGAAACCTTTTGGGAAAAGTATATTTTTGAGGTTTGATGGCTAATAACACCACTTTTTTTTGGAGTAGTACCATAAAATTATATATCAATGGAAAGATAATTTAATCAAGAATGTAATGTAATATAGTTTGTTCAACTATCTGTACTGTATTCTATGAAAGGTTATAGCCAAATAACCAGAAAAAGGAAGCACAACTTGCTTAGGTTGATATCAGGTATCAGTGTGTTATCGCTATCAAGTTGGTTGGGTTTTTTGTGTACTTTCATTTAGTGAACTTGTAAAACATAATAAAATTAAAGTAATGGTGCAAAGAGTTGACTGCTTGTCCAGAAAGCAATGTAAAATAGTATTATTAAGTGAACAAGGCTATAGTTATAAAGACATTAGAAGAAAAATTGGTGGAAACTTAACCAAAGGTGGCATTTCTACTGTACACTTTCCCCAAAAGGTTTCCACAATTTTGGTCACTACTGTAGTTAAGCTGATTTATTGCTCATGTCTGTACACAAGAATCTAGTCAGCACTAAATTGGCACTAGATAAGAAGTAATGGAATTAAAAAAGGGTTGAACTTAAGACTGCTTATAGGAACGAAAGGACTCCAGACTGATTCCTCTCTTGACTCTGCCCCCAGGCTCTGCCTCTCCTTGTATATCAGGAACCCCACTGGAGTGGGTAAGAAGTGCAGTAGGTAAAGTGAAGATGCTTCATGGTTAGTGCCAAGAAGATTAAAAGCAAGACAACCTAACACAATTGTTTGAGCACATGGAGAAAAGTTAGTCACAGAGTCAATAACAGCCATGGAAAAAATGATGCATTTTGGTTTTTCAATCTTTACTGTCATTGCTAATAGATTAATGTTTGTTATCGAGTTATCTTTACTTTTTTCAACCAACCCCAAAAAAACCACAAGACCCTTTCTTAGATTCTGATCATCAGTTATTCCTGCCTATTTGGGATTAATCAGCATACATTTGAAACTATCTTCTAACTCCTTTTGTGTACTGGCAGAATAACCAACTTGTACAATGGCATGCCTCCTTGTGATCACTTAAGAAAAGTAAATATCCATAAGGAAGAAATGTCCAATTATATGTATTGTATTAAAAAGGCTCAGCATTTCAAAAGTTGAATTTATGTCTTGAACGTGCTGACTTTTTAAAATATGTGCTAAGTATTAACCTGAGGATTTAAATAAAGCAGGGGTGACAAACTGCAGGCCGTGGGCCAGATGTGTCACGTGGAAGCCGCGCCCACCCCATTGCCGGCAATGGCAAAACCGTCACGCGACATCACGTGATGTCGTGAGTTTGACATGCCTGAAATAAAGGATTACAAAACAATTATATTTGGGAACTCTGCACATGTTTAAAGATGCTCCTATTTAATAACAAACTATTCTATTTTCTAGTTACTGTCCCTAATAAACAGTGACCCTGTGGCAGCAAAGGAATACACTGATATTGACCAAATGTTACAATTACATACCAATCCATTACTTTCTTGCAATAAAAAGTATTTATTTATTCAATTTCTATAGCTGCCTACTTCGATCAATGACTTTGGGCAGCTTACAATTCAAAAAAATATATTACAATTAAAAATACTGAAAGATTAAAACAATAAAAACACATACCGGTAACATCCGGATGAAATATACATTGGAGTAAGATATTTGGCTAATTAGCAATGCAATCAGGAAACGGGACCCTTAACACATTATGTTACCTCCTTTCTATATAATTGTCTAAACAATAATGCACTGCCTTTGTTACTTTTGTTCTATAACTGTCTTTCACATAGTCTAAATAATTGAAAAAACATTTCCTCTACTTTGCCTACTTGAGGCAATTGGTTTTTAAACAGTAAGCTTACACACCTGAGCAATACAATTCTTGTTGTTTTAACCCCTTTCCCTGGGCCTCTGGAAGTGAATATTTTAAGATTACTACATCAGATTTGTCTGCTCTGACTGATGTTGTCTCTCCTGATGATCAGCAGCCTTCAAGATATTTAGGTGTTTTCTTTGCTGTAAATCACTCCTCACTCCTTGCTCAAGAGTGTTAGTGGGGCCTTTCATGTGTTGCCCAAAACAGAGGAAAGGCATAATAAAATAAGGAATCATAAACATATCTACAGGCAATTTTCATATATGTTAATTTATAAACAATACCACTGAAACCAGGGGTAAACCAGCTCACCTTTGACCCAACCCCACTTTTTGCTCTCTCTGACCACATGGGCTAAAAATTAGGGCACTTTTTCACACCGTCGTAAGACAGGAAGTTCCCCAAATCCACAATCAAAGCGTTACTCGAGCTGGAATCAACCAGCAATAGCAGCAGTAACGTTAAGCCAACCAGCTTCGCTCAGTGGCCGGATTTATATATTGAACCAAGCGACCCAGCGTTCACACGTCTAGGATGCCCACCCAACTAAGCCGCGCTGCGATTTCTGGAGACCGGCTGGGCGGCGCGGGTTGAGCAAGGGCGGCGTTTCCAGCAGAGGCCGAGCCACGAGCACCCTCTCCGCGGCTGCGGCTCAGCCAAACTCCGGTCGCCCGTCCCGGCCGAATTGTGTGCGACTCCGGGGCCCGCGGCGGCCCGCTCCTCGCAGGATTCCCTCCGGCGCCCGTCGAAGCCCGCCTGCGCGCCGCTCCCCGGAAGGCCGGCCAAGAGTCCGGCCAGGGCTCCCGCCTCCTTTGGCGGGCGGAAGGCGTCTCGGGGGCTCGCGTCCAGGGAGCGAGGCGTCGCGGCCGTTGCCTCCGCCTCCTGACGTCAGGCCCGCCCGCAGGGGCTCCGGCTCTCTCGGCTCGGCTCGGCTCGGCTCCTCGCTGCCTCTCATTGTCAGCAGAAGCCCAGCTCGCCAGCCAGCCCGCCAGCCAGCCCGCCCGCGGGGCCGGATCAGCAGCTCCGAGCGGGCCGCCGCCGCGGAGTGGGCGCCTCCCGGCAGCCGGGGCGGCCGGCTCCTGCCGGGCCTTTTACGAGAAAAGCGGGGAAAGGCGGAGAAGACGAAGGCGAAGAAAGTCTGGGGCGCCCTGGGCTCCTGCGCGCCGCGCCGAAGGGAAGGTAGTGGCGGCGGCAGCGCCGTGGAGGAGGACCGGTAAGGCGTGGGCTGGGGGCCGGCGTGGGCATCAGGTAGGCTGGGGCAGCGGCGGCGAGGGGCTGCCTCCTCCTCCTCCTCCTCCTCCTGGCCGATCCGGGCTTCCGAGCGCTGCCAAACCCGTGCTGGGCTGAGAAGGAATTCAAGGCATCCGCTTTGTTCAGCGTACAACTCCGGAGCAAAAACAGCAAAAGCCGGGGGTCCCCGCACACTTCCCGTCTGGCAGCGGCTTTGGAGGCGAAGGAAGGGAGGGAGGGAGCAGGGAAGGCAGGAGCTCGGGAGAGGCTGCCGGCCCCGCGCTTGCAACTTCCCGAAGCCATCCCAAGTTTTCTTCCCGCTCGGACGCGGCGCGGCCAGGCCCTTTCCTGCCGAGGAGACGTGGAAGGAGGGGGGGCTGCCTTCGCTGGGACGGCTGAGCGGCCGACCCGAGGGGTCCCCCTGGGAAGGCAGCGGTGCTGCAGGCGGGGCGCTTCCTCCAAGAGAGGGGCGAGCGCGGCCCTTTTGCAGCCTGATCCCGAGTAGGCTTGCCCGGGAAGCGGGACTGGAAAAGGAAAGGGTGCGTTTCCGAAGCGCGTTGGCGTCCAAGTCAGGCCCCTCCGTGTCGGGAGATCGGACTGGAGATTGCGGCTAGCCAGCCAGTCCAAGGTCATCTCAGGAATTGCGGGGAGGGGGGGTCCAGAAGTATCGGCGGGACTACCATACGGTTTACCGGGGGGGGCGGGGGGGCGGGAGCTTCTGCGAACTGGATAGGGTTTTCTTTGGCAGGCTGGGTTTGCTGAGGCTGTTTCCCGCAGTGGTTGAGCGTGATCCCATTGCAGTTGAAAGGATACTTCTTTTTTCCAATACTGCGCCTTGGAGAGGCTTCTGCGACACCCGAATATTTTTTTTTAAATGCAAATCCTGCCCTGATTTCCTGGGAGAAAGTATTACTTGTAATGTAATTATTTCTATGGGACTGTTAAACATTACTGCCGGAGAAAGTGGTAAATTATGAGGTGGTGTGTTGCTCCTCTTTTTTCCTCCTAATAGCAGTTCCTTTGGAAAACAGGGGCAGGTGGAAATTCAACTGATGTAGTGTCTGTGTCTTGCAGAAAGGGCATCGATTGAATGTCAGCCTCTTAGCTGACTTTTATGGAGTGTTTAAAAGAGCAGGAAGCCTTCCAAGCTGCATCTTAGAATTGGGAATAAGTATGGATGCAGTTTGGATGAAGTGACTGAAGATTTCTTAGCTTCCAGTTTGGTATTTGGAACTACAATTCAGGCTGCCTGGACTATTAAAGTGTGGGGAAATGAGTTCATCTTCATTGCTGAGTATAGTTTACTGTCTGACAGCTTTTTTTCTTTAAATGTGGCTTCTCTTTCTGCAGTATTCTGGTGCAGCATTTTATTATCTTTCAAGCCTTTTTATGAGCAGTACCTAGCACATGGCTTTTTTCTTCATGGCAGCCTCTGTGAGGCAGGAGACTGAAACGCCCACCTCCTTATAGCGCAGCTAGATCATGGCTATATCCTGACTTTGCTCCCTCCTAACATGGAGCTGTTAACCATGTTTTAAACACTCAGAGTTTGTGTTCATTCAGTGTACAAAGCTACCGTAGAAACAGGCAAATTTCACATTGCATTGTGAACTTTACTTGTATCATATCAAGGGCTTCATAGTCAAGCAGGTCTTAAACCCAAGATTCATGGGTTTTAGCTGCAGTGAGTGTTAAATCGTTGGCTGTTTCCCAGGACATTGGTAGGAATGTAGTTGACTGAAGCTGTAGGTGGGTGGCCCTCCCTTCCTGCAGATTTTTCAGAGAGGACAGGTGGAAGCAGTCACTACTACAACATCTCTCTCTCTCTCTCTCTCTCTCTCTCTCTCTCTCAACATAGCATCTTCACTTAACAACCGTGTTACTAGCTTAACAAATGCAGTGATTTACTTAACTGTGGCAAGGAAGGTTGTAAAATGGGGCAAAACTCACTTAACAACTGTCTTGCTTAGCAACAGATTTTGGGTTCAATTTGTGGTCATAAGTCAAGGACTGCCTGTAACGAATCAGATGTTCAAGTAGGAGCAGAGATCGGAGTTCTAGTTCCTCCTCAGCCACAGAATCTGTCTGAGGGACCTACACCAGTCATTCATTCAGCTCAACCTACTTCACAATGTTGTTGTTGTGGAGAAAATTGATGGTAGCACAGTATAATATAATTTGCTTTGAAAAAGCCAGACTGATATATATTGAATAAAACCTTGGACTAAGACCAGAGTAAGAGTAGATTCAAGTCTACCCTCAGCCATGGAAGCTGAATGGCAGACTTTGGACAAGTCCCTTACTCTCTCAGCCCTACCTGTTCTTTTTGGGAAAATTGAAGAAAAAAGATGTCCAGCTTGAGTTTCTGGAGAAAAGGGGGGATGGGAATGTTACCTTCCATGAAATAAATACAGGCAACTCTTGACTTACGAACACAGTTGAGCCCAAAATTTCTGTTAAGTGAGACATTTATTAAGTGATTTTTGCCTCATTTTACAACCTTTCTTGCTGCAGTTGTTAAGTGAATCACTGCAGTTGATAAGGTAGTTAACCTGGTTGTTAAGTGAATCTGGTTTCCCCATTGACTTTGCTCATCAGAAGGTCGCAGTAGGTGAGCACATGTCCTTGGGACATAGCTATGGTCATAAATACGAGCCAGTTGCCAAGCATCTGAATTTTGATCACGTGATCATGGGGATGTTGCAAAGGTCGTAAGTAAAAAACGGTCATAAGCCACATTTTTCAGTACCATTGCAACTTTGACCAATCACTAAACAAACAGTCATAAGTCGAGGACTACCTATATGGAGTCAGTGGAGATTGATGCAAGGGGATGGGAAAGTATTTGCTGCCTTTTACATCAGATGCTGTTGGCATAACAGGAGAAAACATGTCCGTCTCAGTGTCGGTTTGCCTCTTTGGTTAATTAAAATAGTGGTGTAAATCTTTAGGCTGCCCACGTGTGTTGTGTGGGGAATCCACCCAGGTGGAGCGGGGAATTTTTAAACCCCATAACAAGCTGAGAATTCCTCGGCATCCAAAAGACTTTATATTACTCAGTCAGCCTCCCCCTCACCCCCCTGGGTAGAAATGCTTTTGCTCAATTTACTCTGAGGAATTTTTCAGCATTTTCCCCTCCTTCCTCTCCCCCCCCCACTTCTCCCTAAAGTGAAACCATCCTTGCGCTGAAAGGCAGGGCTTGGTGTGAATCTCTGCTTGTTTATTGCCTTGTAAGTCCATTTTTGTCCATTTGAGCTGACAAGAGGGTGAGTCTGTTTTTTTGTGGGAGGGAGGGGGGAGTGGAGGGAGCCAGGCCCGTTAGGTTTCTGAGGAAACATGGCATTTGTTTTCACTAAAGATCTCTGGAATTTAGCACTTTTGGCTGTGGCCCTCCTATTGTCTGGAAGAAAACCCAGGGAAGGGTTTCGGGCTTTCCGTCATGATTAATTGTGTTTGCTTGTGCCATAGTGTGAAAGCGTGAGTGTGTGGGATAGCAAGGGTGCCTTTCCCTAGAAAAATAACACTTCTGTTGGTGGACTCCTGGTTCAGTTTGGAAGATACAGGTAGTCCTCGACTTAAAATCACAATGGAGACCAACATTTCTGTTGTTAAGCAAGGTGGTTGTTAAGTGACTCACACTCAATTTAACAACCTTTTTTTTGGCATGGTTGTTAAGAGAATCACTGCAATTGTTGAATAAATCATGTGGTCTTTAAGCAAATCTAGCTTTCCTTATTGACTTGGCTCAAAAACAGTAACTGCGAGAGGGACCTTGGAGTCCTAGTTGGACGATCACTTGAATATGAGCTAGCCGTGTGCAGCAGCAGCCAAAAAAGCTAACACAAAAAGCTAACACAACACAGACGCATAGAATCAAAATCACGTGAAGTATTACGGTAGTACTGTTTTATAAAGCCTTACCAAGGCCACACTTGTAATACTGCATCCAGTTTTGGTCGCCACATTACAAAAAAGATGTCGAGACTATGAAAAAATTACAAAGAAGAGCAACTAAGATGATTAAAGGCCTGGAGACTAAAACATATGAAGAAGGGTTGCAGGATTTGGGTTTGGCTAGTCTAGAGTAAAGAAGGACTGGGGTGACATGATAGCAGTACAGGATTCCAGTATTTGAGAGGTTGCCACAAGAGGAGGGAGGGGGTCAGCTTATTTATCAAAGCACCTGCAGGCAGGACAAGAAACAATGGATGGAAACTAATCAAGCAGAGAAGCAAGCTGTAACTAAGGAGTAACTTCTTAACAGTGAGGACAATTAACCAGTGGAACAGCTTGCCGTCAGAAGTTGTAGGTACTTCATCACTGGAGGTTTTTAAGAAGAGACTGGATAGCCACTTGTCTGGAATGGTATAAGGCAGGGGTAGGCAACCTTGGCTCTTTTATGACTCGTGGACTTCAACTCCCAGAATTCCTGAGCCAGCCTGGCTCAGCTTGGAAACCTCTCCCTTTCCCCTCAGCATGGCTGGCTCAGGAATTCTGGGAGTTGAAGTCCACGAGTCATAAAAGAGCCAAGGTTGCCTACCCCTGGTATAGAGTCTCCTGCTTGAGCAAGGGGTTGATTAGATGACCCCCAAGGTCCCTTCTAGCTCTGTTCTGATTGACTTTGAATGTGGGAAGGTCATAAATGGTGATCACATGACCTCAGGACCCTGCAATCATTGTAAATACAAGCCAGATGCCAAGCAGCCAAATTTTGATACTGCGGTGTTTGTTAAGTGGGAGGATTGTTTCTAAGTTTTTCAGTGCCATTGTAACTTTGAACAGTCACTAAATGACCAGTTTTAAGTTGAGGACTACCTGTACTATAATTCCTTGCAAGGTTTTTTTAAAAAAATATTGATCAATACATTTAAAAGTAAAAATGTGTGTGCTTGTTGTCTATGTGTGCTATTGAGGTAGGAATACTGATTCTAAAAAACTCTGGGTCTAGAATTATAGCAGCCATCCCACATTTGTGGTCTTTCCAATATATTAAGGAGTTAAGAAAAGCTCTCTCCGATCAACCGTCACTATCTAGTCTAGCATTTATGTAGGAGTCCACTGGGGCTGGGTAGGCAATACATTTCAAAAAATAAAAATTTGAGTCACATACATTAACTGAGCAGATGCTTTCAGGAAGCTCAGGAAAATGAGTAGTCTCCCCTTTTCTGTAATGTAATAGAATAGAGCTGGAAGAGACCTTGGAGGTCTTCTAGTCCAGCCCCCTGCTCGAGCAGGAGAACCTATACCATTTCAGACATTTTCATTGTTGTCCCCAACAGGTATCCCTTTAGAGGTATTGCCTGTGATTCTGAAGGTAGCAAACACCCAGTATGGGCCAGTCCCCCCCTCTCAGCCCAAACTCACCTCACAGGGTTGCAATTGTGGGGAAAATAGGAGGAGGAAGGGATATTAGATATTTTCCTGCCTTGAGTTCTTTATAAAAATAATAAAAGTGGGATATAAAATGACTAAATTGTTTCAAGAAACAAGCGTAGAAGCTAGTTTCAAACATTGGTCTCTCTTGGACACCGGAGACTGGAGAAGTTCTCTGCTCCATTTTGTTTAGCAAGAAGCCATCTTTGAGAGGTCAGCTGTCAGCACAAGGTGGGGAATCGTTAATATGTGAAGGGTTCCCAGTCATATGTCTCTACCCTGGCTGGAAAGGAAATGCAGGGGAAGTCTTGACTGGTGTTTAGAGGCCATCATTCTCTAGGTCAGTGGTGGCGAACCTATGGCACGGGTGCCAGAGGCAGCACTCGGAGCCCTCTCTGTGGGCACACGTGCCTTTGTCCCAGTCTTGCCTCCCCCCGCGACCACCTCCTCTCCAGCAGCCTCCCTGAAGGAGAATCGCCCCTGAGCTTGGCCCACATGTAGCAGCGCAGCCAAGAACATGGCAGCCAGGCAGCATAGACAAGACTCTGCCCTCACACCCCATCATGCAGTTGATGCTGCAGGGTGCGGGCAGAGGGTGTGGCCGCCATAGCGCTGCTGGGCTGCCTGGGCGATTTGCGGCGGGCCCTGGAGGCGGTGAGTGGTCCTGTGGGCAGGCGGGGTGGGGGATGGGGGGGCAGAGCAGGGGTGGGGCAGGGGGTGGAGCAGAGGCGGGGCCAGTTTTTGGGCACTCGGTTTCTAAATGGTTCGCCATCACTACTCTAGGTGGAGAAAGGCAGACTTAAGCTTAACTCAAACAAGATGGAGTTGTGGTTCTAGGAAGGTTCCAAAATTTGACTGTAAATGAGATTAGGCTCCCCTGAAAAACAGATCCTATCTAGGGAGTGTCCTGGATTCATTACTCTTGTTAGTAAAGCAAGTGGAAGTCTGGCTAGGAAGATATTAACTGGCATTAGCTGCTGAAAAGGAAAGCACCACCACCACCACCAACAATAATAATAATAATGATAAAGTTGGAAGGGACCTTGGAGGTCATCTAGTCCAACCCCCTGCTCAGGCAGGAAACCCTATACCATTTCAGACAAATGGCTATCCAGTTTCTTCTTAAAAACTTCCAGTGTTGGCGCATTCACCGCTTCTGGAGGCAGATTGTTCCACTGGTTAATTGTTCTAACTGTCAGGAAGTTTCTCCTTAGTTCTAGGTTGCTTCTCTCCTTGGTTAGTTTCCATCCGTTGCTTCTTGTCCTGTCTTCAGGTGCTTTGGAGAATAGCTTCACTCCCCCTTCTTTGTGGCAGCCCCTGAGATATTGGAACACTGCTATCAGGTCCCCCCTCATCCTTCTCTTCATTAAACTAGACATACCCAATTCCATCAATAATTCATGGCCTCGTTGGCTCTTTACTGGACTACTGCAACTTGCTGTACCCAGGGCTGCCCCTGTAACATCATTTGTAAATCTGGTGCAGAATATGGTAGCCACGTATTGTTGTCCAACACCTTTACCACAGGAATAGCATCACTAGTGTTTTTGCATAAAACTCGAGATTCTGGTCATGACCTATAAAGCCCTATATATCTTCAAAATATATCTAACAATAAAAAATGTATCTCAAATAGAAACTGCTGCCCAAGGCATGTAAGCAGAGGATGGCTGTTGAGTGTCTCCACTTAGGGGAAACCAGGCAAGAAACGAGAATTTTTGCAGGGCAGAGGTGCTGACTGTTTCAGGAAATCAGAGAATTTATGATCTTGGAAGGTATGTTGGAGAAAAATGCAACACGGAGTGCTTTATTGGGCAGTATTACAATGCTTGATGGTAGTTTGCATCTTGACTTTGTCAGATGCTTCAAGTTAGTTTGCTTCAAGTGGCACAGAAACTATAGCAAGCAGAATCAAACCATTACTCAATTTACTTCTAAAGAATATGCCTGTGTTTAGACAATACAGGTAGTCTTCAACTTACAATAGTTCATCTAGTGACCATTTGAACTTACAACAGCACTAAATGACCATTGCAACATCCCCAAGGTCATGATCAAAATTCGGATGCTTGGCAACTGACTCAAGACGGTTGCAGTGTCCCAGTGTCATGTGATCACCTTTTGCGACTTTCTGACAAGCAAAGTCAATGGGGAAGCCAGAGTCACTTACCAACCATGTTACTAATCTAGCAAGTGCAGTGATTCACTTAACAACTGTGGCAAGAAAGGTTGTAAAATGGGGCAAAACTCACTTAACAAATTTCTCACTTAGTAACATAAATTGTAGGCTCAGTTGTGGTCATAAGTCGAGGTCTAGCTGTACAGTTAATTTGTGGTTACTGAATTAACAATTGTCCTCTGTCCCTGATGCTTACTGGGAACTCAGTCTGTGATTCAGAAAGTAATAAACTGATAGTAACTTCATTTTTTATGAATTTGTCCAGTCCCCTTTTAAAGACATCAGCCCCAGGTCTCCTTGTATTTCATTTTAATACCTGATGCACTCTCCCTCCAGTTCTTACGTTGTGAAAGAAGGGGAAAAGGCCACATTCTTCATACCAAACATGTTTGGATCTTCCTGAAATGCCTAGACGGTTTGAGTATGGAGTTGGGAATTCTTGCAGATATGATCTTAGCTCTTGTATCATCTTTGAAGACTTCTAAGAAGATCGTGTAGTTGGTCTTTGGGAGAAGCAGAATGCAGGATCAGAAAGGGTTGTGGCCCAATTCAGCAAAACTGTGTGTACATTCTAATAATCTAGGCACTCTCATTATTTATTTATTTATTCGGATTTGTATGCCGCTCCTCTCCGAGGACTCGGAGCGGCTCACAGCATATATATAAAACAATTTTGACTAAATCCGAACAAAAAACATTAAAAATAAAACCCCATACATACTCATCAGTCACACCACAATCAACAATCATCCCCAGGCCTGCCGGCAGAGGTAGATTTTTAAATTCTTTCGGAAGGCCGGGAGAGTCGGGGAAACGTGGACTTCAGGAGGCAGTTGGTTCCAGAGGGCGGGCGCCACAACAGAGAAAGCCCTCCCCCTAGGGCCCGCCAGACGACATTGTTTCGCTGACGGGACCTGGAGGAGGCCGACCCTGTGCGCTCTCACCGGTCGTAGAGAAGTATGTGGCAGAAGGCGGTCACGTAAGTATCCTGGTCCCATGCCATGAAGGGCTTTATAGGTAATAACCAACACCTTGAATTGGGCTCGGAGTCCAATAGGCAACCAATGCAGTATGCGGAGAGTTGATGAAATGTGGGCACAACGAGGAAGGCCACAACTGCTCGCGCAGCTGCATTTTGCACTAGTTGTAGTCTCCGAACACTCTTCAAGGGTAGCCCCATGTAGAGAGCGTTGCAGTAGTTGATCCTCGAGGTGACAAGGGCATGTGTGACTGTAAGGAGAGACTCCCGATCCAAGTAAGGACGCAACTGGTGCACCAGGCGAACCTGGGCAAATGCCCCCCTCGTCACTGCCGACAAATGATGATCCAATGTCAGCTGTGGATCGAGGAGGACTCCCAAGTTGCGAACCTTCTCCAAGGGGTTTATAGATTCACCCCCCAGGGTAATCGAGGGACAGATAGAAGTGTCCTTGGGAGGCATCACCCACAGCCACTCTGTCTTATTGGGGTTGAGCCTTAATCTGTTAACGCCCATCCAGACCCTCACAGCCTCCAGACACCGGCACATCACCTCAACCGCTTCACTGATATGTCCAGGAGTGGAAATGTACAGCTGAGTATCATCAGCGTACTGATGGTATCTCACTCCATGGCAGTGGATGATCTCACCCAGTGGCTTCATGTAAATGTTTAAAAGTAGGGGGGACAGAACCGACCCCTGAGGCACCCCACATGGGAGTAACCTAGAGGTGGACCTCTGGCCCCCCACAAACACCGACTGCGACCGACCAGTGAGATAGGAGGAGAACCACCGCAATACGGTGTCCCCCCACTCCCAATCCCTCCATCCGGTGCAGAAGGATACCGTGGTCAATGGTATCGAACGCCGCTGAGAGGTCAAGAAGCACCAGGACAGAGGACTGGCCACTATCCCGGGCTCGCCAGAGATCATCCATCAGAGCGACCAAAGCAGTTTCGGTGCTGTAGCCGGGCCTGAACCCCGACTGCAGAGGGCCCAGATAATCGGCTTCCTCCAGAGACCGCTGGAGCTGATGGGCCACCACCTTCTCGACAACCTTCAAAGTGATGCCTTCAAAATATGTCTATGGAGATTCTCAGTCATCCAGGTCCCAAAGGTGCATTTTCGAGAGGCAACTGGACTTCGTTTTTCCTTGAAGACGTTTTACTTCTCAACCAAGAAATGCTACATTTGCTTGATGCTTTCATTGGGCTACATACACCCAAGATTGTTTTTATTAAGTAGCACAGTCCCCATCACTGTAGGTGTAAAGTTAGAGTTTTGCTCCAGCATGCATCGTTTTATATTTAAAATTAATTGCATCTGTCATGTGGTTGGCTATCCTTCAGTTAAGCAAGATCTTCTGGAGCTTTTTACAATCACTTTTGGTCCCATTACTGGTTGAGCCATGGAAAAAGGACTCTGTGTTATGAATCACAATAGGAACTTGCAGAAAAAGCTTCTTGGGCTTCATGGCTGTTGAATCATCAGTGGGAACAAGTTCATGAAGAAATAAATGACGTGAGCTGTTCAAAGGAGAGAAACGGGCAAGAATAATAATTAGTGAAGTTAGTGAGAAATACAATTCTGTTTTAAAAAAAATAAATGCAACGTCAATCGGTTATATTTGGGCTTTTCAAACTTTTTCTTTGTCAGCTTCTAAATCAAGAAGCAAATGTTTAATCCCCACTCCATCTTGCCCTATCCATTTCTGCCTTCGTAATATGAAGATAAGCATAAAACAATCTGTAATATTAAGTGTGGGGGTAGATAGATTAATGAAAACTGTTGAAAGCAAGGCATTGAGGACACCATGGTATGCTTTAAGGCAGGGATGGGCAATTCTGGCAATTTTATGACTGGTGTACTTCAGTTCCCAGAATTCCTGAGCCAGCATGACTGGCTTAGGAATTCTGGGAGTGGAAGTCCACTGGTTGTAAAGTTGCCATAATCGCTCAGTCTTGTTTTAATGTTTACAACAGAGATTGAAAAGTAATGTTTCATTTAATTTTTGTTGTTCTATTGCTTACCGGTAGTTGTGTCCGACTCTTCGCGACCCCATGGACCACTGTATTGTAGGCCCCCTTGTCCACCATTGTCTTCCAGAGTTTTTCCAAATTCATGTTCATTGCGTTGATGATACTAATTTCATTTGATTGTATCACAGAAATATGATGTCACTAGTGATAGGGTGGCTGGATTGTGTGTGTGTGTGTGTGTGTGTGTGTTTGCGCACACATGACAGTATCTGTAAATTAGTAGGCCTGTTCACACACATAGAAATATTGTTCTCCGAGTTTGTGATAATGAGACTAAGGCAGGAGTTGTAGCTTGTATTTATTGAAGAAGCTGCCATTGCTGAGTTTGTATGGTAAGCTTAACCATAATCTGTCAGCAAGATTGATTAAGTGCCCGCAGTATGCTAAACTAAAAACCCAGTAATCTACTTAGTGGCTTGGTAGCTTGTGTGAATCTTTCTCCTTAGACTTGTGTTGACTTTCCCTAGAGAAATCCATAATTTTTTAAAACTTCATTGGGAGAAGAAAAATAGGGCATAAGAAAGCTATGCTTTTGGGTAGATTTCTCTATAATCTTGCTTTTTTTAAGGAAACAATAGCCATCTTGAAATTATTCCCCCCCCAATGTTTCTGTCAGTTGCCTGTGCTCAAGCTGAATGCCACAGTTTAGGAGGCAAAAGAAAGATGATCACTAGACAGGGTAGAAGAAGGACGCCAAGATTTGTGGACTACTCCCTCCCCCTCAAAAAAAATATCTAGAAAAAAAGACTTCTTCAAAATTACCCAGGGTTGAGTAAAGAAGATAGTTAGAAAAGAAAGCCTTCCACAAATGTTAAACTGCTCCTTTTCTTAAAAGTTCCATGGAAAATTATGTGTAGGCTGTATTTCACAATTAGCTATCTTTCCAGATTACATAAAAGTGACCACAGGAGGGTCATGTCTTGGCTAAAATGCAGAAAAGGAGGTCAACATTTTAAAAGTTTTTTTCGGGGAGGTGTGGCCCATTTCTTTGGAGAAGCCAGACATCTGAAATTATCTACTGAGTAAAACAGTGTGAACGATCGCATTAGTCAGTTGAATTCCTGTGCATTTCCTCCTTCCTCTCTCTCCAGCCCCAGCTTGTGATTAAATGTTATTGTTGAATAGTTTGTTAAGCTTTTTAAAATCCTGATGATACATCCAAGCTACCAGGGTTCATTCCAAGCTTACTCATTTCTTTTGAAAAAAGTTATTAGCCAAATTATTAGACGCCCTTCAAGACAAGAGTGTCTTACAAAAGATTAAAACCATAAACAAAACCAGTAGCTTAAAAAACATAGCACATCATTGGGTATAATTGATCACTGGATCTAAAACAACAGCACCAAATTTAAAGCTTGTAGTGCATCATCACACAGCAAGAACATTAAAACATTAAGAGTTGTACGGGGAGAAGAATCATTGCAATTATGAAATTCGGGATAATCACGAGTATCTAAGACTCATTTCTTTCCATAGACCTGTCTATAAGGATGACTTAAGTCTGGATCCAGTTCATTTCCTGCAAAGAAACACCCCTCAGAACTGTAGACATTGTAGGAAATTGTATAAGGGTGCCTATGTGGGATAGTCAAAAATAAGAAGGAATCCAGTGGCATCTTTCCAGACTAACAGATTTTATTAAAAGGCAGAAGCTTTCATAAGCTAAAGCTTATGCCACTTAATGAAATGTGATCAGCTGGAAAGATGGTACCCAATTGCTTAGGATCATCAGAATGGTAAAATCTTATTGCATTCAGGTAGTCCTTGACGGAAAAACATTCATTTAGTGACTATTCAAAGTTGCAGTTGACACTGAAAAAAGTGACTTACAACTTGGTCCTGACACAACCATTGCAGGATCACATGATCAAAATTTGGGCCCTTGGCAACCGGCAGGTAATTAGGACAGCTGCAGCATCCTGAGATCATATGATCTCCATTTGCAAACTTCCCAGCTGGCTTCAGACAAGCAAAGCCTATGAGGGGACCTGGATTCGCTTAATGGCCAATTGATTCACTTGGCAACTGCAGTGATTCACTTAAGAACTATGGCAAAAAAAGTCATAAAATTGGACATGATTCACTTAACAACCACCTTGCTTAACAACAGAAATTTTGATCTCAGTTGTAAGTTGAGGACTACCTGTGTTAATTTGTATGGAAGAAACGGACTTCCTAAAAAGTAGGGGAGGTTGAGCCACAAATATTTTTGAGAGTAGATTCAATGTAATGCAAATCACTCTGTTCCATAAATCATTTACTTGTTTACCTGGGACTTAGTTTCACTGATCCTAGTATGGCTTAAGTATTTAAGGGTAGCTATGAATAGGATTTAGATGGATGACAGTAATTTCCTCCTTTCATTAAAAATCTAAGGTGGATCAATGATGGTGTTTATTAACATTTCAGATCCAGAGTCTCAGCAGCATAAAACAGTGGAAGGGTAATCTGTGGAAGGGTAATTTAGAGAGGCAGCAAGAAAAATCATAACATATCTGGGTTAATACCTAGTCTTGGTAGCATAAAATTGTATCAACAAACTATTAAAGCCAGATGTTGCAGGCCATAGTTCCCTTTACAAAAACATTTTTTTTGCAACCGTTGAAATATTGTAAAGAAGCACAATTTAAAAAAAAAGTTTAGATATTTAACACCCTGCTCCTAAATGCAGCTTCCTTCTCAATTGAATGTCTCTTACTTATTTTCCAGGAAATGGAATGTGATTTGGGAGTTGGTCTTATTGAACTCAGTGGCTGCATTTGCATATTATGCCAAGGTGGAATATGGTTTATTTTGCCTTTGATTTTATGAAAAGTAGCTTGTAACATACAGTACTATATTATACAATTTAATTGTAATATTGTATATAATTGAAATTGGAGAACATGTCTATATTGAGGGTGAAAGTTCGTTCTCCAAACTTGTGGGTTGGTTTCTGAACATTTCTTTACCAGACTAGGTAACATCTTCAGCAGAGTTTAGGAGATATCAGACATCCCCTAAAAGCTGCTGAAGTCGTTACCTAGCCTGTTAATCAAACGTTCAGAAATCAACCCACAAGCTCAGAGAACGAACCTCCACCCTCATCCTACACCCGAGCTACACATATTTGCCACCGTTACATGTCTATATATTGTAATTTTTTTTGGGAATAATTAACAGTGCACAAGTTTATTGAGGCTAAATTGCTTAATATTTACATTTGAAGAGGATTTTACATTTAGGGTACTCTAAACAGGGCTATAATTTTAGATCAGGACAGACACATATAAAAAAAAAGAGCAACGGTTTCTGCATACTCTCGTAGCAAACGCCTGCACAGCAGCTTCTCCACAAACCAACAGTTAGCATTTCTTGAGCCGGTTGGCTGGGAGTTTCGATTTGTCCAGATCATCAAAGTATGGGTGATTCAGGGCCATACGGCCGGAAATCCTTTTTGCGGGATCGTAGATCAACATTTTAGAGAGCAGATCCAAGCCTTCATCGTCCAAATTCTTCACTTGCGACGCCAGACTGCTCGGTTTCCATTTGGGGAAGGTGTTCTTGTAATCCTGCAAAGATTCTACTTCCGGCCACACGTCATTGTTGGGGGTCCCCAATGCTCTGAAGATCCGGAAGAGCTGGTCGATTTCCGAATCTCCGTGAAACAGTGGCTTCTTGGTGGCCATTTCTGCAAAGATGGTCCCGATGATCCATATATCTGTGGGAGTCGAGTAGCGAGCAGAGCCAAGCAAGACCTCTGGGGATCTGTACCACAAGGTTACAACCTCGTGTGTATAGACACGCACAGGGATGCCAAAAGCGCGTGCCAGCCCGAAGTCGGCTAGTTTAATCACACCATTGTCATCGATTAACAAGTTCTGAGGTTTCAGGTCTCTGTGGAGAACCCTTCTTGAATGGCAGAACACAATACCTTGCAAGATTTGGTACAAGTAACTCTTAACGAGCATACGATCTAAATATTGTCCCGATGGGATAGACTCCAAGTATTTCTTGAGATCCATGGAAAGAAATTCAAAGATAAGGTAAAGCCTTGAGTCTTGCATAAGAACATCCTGAAGACACACAATATTGGCATGGTGTAGCTCTTTCAGCAGGGAAACCTCCCGGATGGCCGTGCTGGGAACACCCTCTTCATCGCTTTCCAGACGGATTTTTTTCATGGCCACCACTTGGCCAGTGGCCTTGTGCTTGCCTTTGTACACCACGCCGTATGTCCCTTCACCAATCTTTTCTATCTTGGTGTAGTCGTCCATCATGCCAAAGGATTCGAGCCGTGTACGGCTCTGGCTCCCTTCTGGCCGCTTCCTGAAGGAGCGAGCGTGGAGTCCTATATATTGTAATTTTATACATTTTCTAAATATATGTTTATGTGTATTTAGATTTTTATGCCGCTCCTCTCCAAAGGACTCGGAGCGGCTAACAACATGAACAAAAACAACATCACAGCTTTAAAAAAAAACAAAAACCAAAGCTAAAAAGCGTTTAAAAGACCCCCCAAACACATTCATCATACGCACACAATCACAGTCATCCCCAGGCCTGCCGGCATAGATAAGTTTTTAGATTCTTCTGGAAGGCCGGGAGAGTGGGGGAAACGCGGACTTCAGGGGGCAGTTGGTTCCAGAGAGTGGGCGCCACAACAGAGAAGGCCCGCCCCCTAGGACCCGCCAGCCGACATTGTTTCGCTGACGGGACCCGGAGGAGGCCGACCCTGTGCGCTCTCACCAGTCGAAGGAAAGTATGTGGCAGAAGACGGTCCCGTAAGTATCCTGGTCCAGAGCCATAAAGGGCTTTATAGGTAATAACCAACACTTTGAATTGCGCTCGGAGACCAATAGGCAGCCAATGCAGCATGTGGAGAGATGACAAAATGTGGGCACGACGAGGCAGGCCCACAACCGCTCGCGCAGCTGCATTTTGCACTAATTGTAGTCTCCGAACACTCCGCAAGGGTAGCCCCATGTAGAGAGCATTGCAGTAGTCGATCCTCGAGGTGACAAGGGCATGTGTGACTGTGAGTAGAGACTCCCGATCCAAATAAGGGCGCAACTGGTGAACCAGGCGAACCTGGGCAAATGCCCCCCTCGCCACAGCCGACAAATGATGTTCCAATGTCAGCCGTGGATCGAGGACGACTCCCAAGTTGCACACCTTCTCCGAGGGTTTTATAACCTTACCCCCCAGGGTAATGGAGGGACAGATTGAAATGTCCGTGGGAGGCATCACCCACAGCCACTCTGTCTTGTCAGGGTTGAGCCTCAATCTGTTAGCACCCATCCAGAGCCTCACAGCCTCAAGACACCGGCACATTACCTCAACCGCTTCACTGATTTGGGCAGGAGTGGAAATGTACAGCTGAGTATCGTCAGCATACTGATGGTATCTCACTCCATGCCGATGAATGATCTCTCCCAGCGGTTTCATGTAGATGTTAAAAAGTAGGGGGGAGAGAACCGACCCCTGAGGCACCCCACAAGGGAGTGACCTAGAGGTGGACCTCTGACCCCCCACTAACACCGACTGCGACCGACCAGAGAGATAGGAGAACTACCGTAACACGGTGCCCCCTACTCTCATTCCCCCCAGCCGTCGCAGAAGGATACCATGGTCGATGGTATTGAACGCCGCTGAGAGGTCAAGAAGCACCAGGATTAAATTACAATATTACCAGGTTGTATGACATTATATGACTCTGCTACACCTTATTTTTTTATTAGCTGTATTTTCTCAATAGACAACACATATTTTAATACAGAGCAATTAAACATTGGTCCATCTTACTTCACCTTCCAGATGGATTGAAATGACAGTTTCCAAACCATAATGGGGAGGACTTGAGAATTTTTATTTTTAGCATTATATCCTCTCATGCTATGTAGCATATCAGGCAGCAGAGGAGTAATAATCTAGGAGGTGTTTGAATGAAAATGGTCCTCCTCCATTGTGTCAGTAGATCTTTCCACCTTTTATGTTTGAAATTTGCTTAATTGGAGATGCCAGGAATTGCATTTGGAACCTTATAACCAGTGAGATCTCCAGATCCCTGATTAACTTGCTTTGCATGGACTAACAGTTAATCTCCAGAGATCTTTCATAGTCTCACTTGGAGATATAAATGGAGCAGACTTGAATGTGAGACCTTCCACATGCAGCATATGTCCTCTGCTACTGAGCTTTTACTTGTCCCAAATTTATAGCAACACAGGAAACAACTCTTCCAGATCAAATGTTTTGAAAATTCCAGGTTTTTAGTCTCAAAGGTACTTTTCCAAAAGGCAGCTGCACTGTTTTTTTCCCATTTTGCTTCTCACCCAAGAAACTTCATCAGTTCTGATAGGATGGTGGGGGTGATAGAAGGAAGAACCGATGAAGCTTCTTGGTTGAGAAGCGAAACTTATTCCTCAAGGGGAAAAAACAGTCCAGTTACCTTTTGAAAAAGCACCTTTGAGACAACTATGACTTGGATGATTGAGAATCTCCACAGACATCCAAGTTTTTAGGATGAAGTCATTCCAGCTCTGCTTAAAGATGTCAGGGCATTCTGCTTGAAGAACATATGCTTTACTATGCTCTGGCCATCACTTTGTGTTTGGAATTGAGGACTTCAGGAGCTCCTGTTCAAGTACTGCATAATGAAATTAACCTTCCTTAGAGTTTTGTTTCCCTCATTGGCTGTTGGCCCTTTCACCATGGCCTAAGGCCTGAACAGTCATACTATGTAATAAGCCTATTAATGTTTGCATTCAGAACTAGGAACTTGTTCAGCGTTTTAGCAACTCATCTTGAACCATCTCTTTCCCTGATGATAATTAACTTTTGGAAGGATGGCTTTGATGAGCCTCATCTTGTTGGATAAGATAGCAAAAAATATCAAAGAGCAAAGATAAAATAGCTAAACTTCAAGGACTATTTAGCTCCTGATGGTGAAGATGATAATTTAGCTCCATGAAGATCAGCTTTCTAATGACGATGCTTGCAGTATAAATAAGAACATAAGAAGAGCCATGCTGAATCAGGCCAAAGCCCATCGAGTCCAGCATTCTGTGTCACACAGTGGCCCACCAATTGTACATGGGGATCTTGAGCAGAAAGAGAAGGCAAAACCCTCCCTTTCCCTTGACCCCCAACAAATGGTACTCAAGGGAATCCTACCTGTCTCAACCAACATAGAGGCGGCACATGGACATCCGTTTTAATAACCACCGATACACTTGGCATCCATGAATCTATCTAGCCCTGCCTTGAAGCTGTCAAGGCTGACAACTGTCACGACCCCTTCTGGAAGTGAATTCCATAAATCAACGACCCTCTGGGTGAAGAAATATTTCCCTTTATTTGTCCTCACTTTCTTAGCTATGAGCTTTAGGGAGTGCCCCCTTGTCCTGGTATTGTGTGATAGAGAAAAGAATTTTTCTCTATCCACCTTTTCTATCCCATGCATGATTTTATACACTTTGATCAAGTCACCCCTTAAACGCCGTCTTTCAAGGCTGAAGAGACCAAGGTGTTGCAATCTGGTTTCATAAGGGAGGCACTCCATTTCCTTGATCATTCTTGTTGCCCTTTTTTGCACCTTTTCCAGTTCCATTATATCCTTCTTGAGGTGCGGTGACCAGAACTGTACACAGTACTCCAAGTGTGGTCTCACCATCGATTTGTACAGAGGCAATACAACACTTGCTGACTTATTTTTGATTCCCTTCCTAATCATGCCAAGCATGGAATTTGCTTTTTTTACTGCTGCTGCGCATTGGGTTGACATCTTCATCGAGCTGTCCACCAAAACCCCAAGATACCTTTCTTGGGTTGTCTCAGAAAGTTTGGTCCCCATCAGTTGGTAAGTATAATTGGGGTTCTTTGCCCCGATGTGCATAACTTTGCACTTGTTTAGGTTAAAATGCATTTGCCACTTTGTTGCCCACTCACACAATTTCGAGAGATCCTTCTGGAGCTCCCGACAATCAGTTTCACTTTTCACAACCCGGAACAATTTAGTGTCATCAGCAAACTTGGCTACCTCACTATTAACTTCTACATCCAGATCATTGATGAATAAATTAAAAAGTAAAGGTCCCAAAACTGAACCTTGGGGTACACCACTTCTCACTTCTTTCCATCCGGAGAAGTGTCCATTTATTGCCACCCTTTGCTTCCTACAATTTAGCCAGTTACCAATCCAGGACAAGACCTGTCCTCTAATTCCGTGGCTGGAGAGCTTTTTTAGGAGCCTTTGGTGAGGGACTTTGTCAAAAGCCTTTTGAAAGTGAAGATATACAATATCAACTGGGGCCCCTTTATCTATGTATTTATTTACACCCTCAAAGAATTCTAACAAGTTAGTAAGACATGATTTGCCTTTGCAGAAACCATGTTGATTTTCTTTCAGCAATGCCTGTTTTTCTTTTTTTTTCTTTTTTTTTGCAATTTAATGCTTTTAATTTACAAATACAAAACCTGATTACTACTATTTCTTATCCTTCTTCTCTTCTTTCTTGACTTCGCTTTTTTCCTTCTCCTTTTCTTTGTCATCTTTCCTCTCCTTCTTACTCTCCTCCTTCTCCTGCCCCTCCTTCTTCTCGGCATCTCTGTTGGCAATCTTGTTGTTGATGAGGTTGGCAAGTGCTACCACCAAACGGATCAGAGAGGCCAGGTAGACCACCACCATCTGGTCGTTGGTCTTTAGGTAAAAGGCTTTGACGAATTCTTGCAGATTGACATCTGGCAATAGGTTGAAGACATCCTGGTGCTGGTAAATGATCTGGTGGTTGATGGGAAGCTTGCCAACTGCCACTTTTTCTAAGTAGCTCCTGATATCTAAGAGCTTGGAATTCAGTCCCTTCAAACCATGGACCTGATTGGTGATGCGCTGGGAAAGTGTGCCCACTGTGGTGTCCTTAATGTCGCGCAGTAAGTGCTCCACACCAACTTCTTCAGCTTCCTCTGCTCCAATTTCACTGGTCACATGCTCAAAAGTCTTGGACGTTGGGGTTCCATCATCATGGACCTCTTCCACAGAGATGTAGCCTTCGGTGGGCAGACCAAGGTCCTTGGGCTTCACATCGATGATCACCAGCACCGAGTTGGGGCAGTAGCGCTTCATGAGTTCGTTGATGGCGATGTCGTTCTTGTGCAGCTTTGGACCGGTGTGGTACCAGCCAACGATCCGCTCGCGAGCGTTGACCTTCTTGAACATCCCGTACATGTTCTCCAGGTAGTCGTGGTCCAGGAACCAGACCGAGTCGTCCTTGTCGTCCTCGTCGAAGGGCACCGCGAAGCTGTTGGAGACGTCCAGCACCTTCTTCTGCCACGAGCCCAGCAAGACGCCCACCACGCGCTTCTGGTTGCCCACCTTCCCGATCCTGCCGAGGCAAGCGGGGAGCAGGTCAGGCCGCGCCTGTGACTCAGCAGCCCGGGCGGGCTGGGGAGGGCAGGGGAGGCCGGGCGGGCGGGCGGGCGGCTCCTCACCGGTTAAAGTGGTCCACCACGCTCAACAGCACCAGCGGGTGCACCACCACACGCTCCACGGCCAGCTCCGGCATCGCGACGCTACTGCCTCAATGCCTGTTTTTCTATGTGCCCTGTAATTTTATCTTTAATAATGGTTTCCATCAGTTTGCCTGGAACTGAGGTTAAACTGACTGGTCTATAGTTTCCTGGATCACCTCTAGATCCTTTCTTGAAGATCGGGGTTATATTTGCTTCCCTCCAATCCTCCGGTACAGTGCCTGATCTTAGGGAAAGATTATATATTTTAGCTAGAAGTTCAGCAATTTCACACTTGAGTTCCTTGAGAATTCTAGGGTGGATGCCATCTGGACCCGGCGATTTGTTGACGTTTAGTTTAGAAAGGCATGCAAGAACATCTTCCTCCTGAATGGACACTTAACGACCATTCCAACTTACGACCAATCTCCCCAGTGCAATTTATACGGTAGTTTACATCATAACTTACATCGGAGTTATGATGGCTGCATAGAGCCCTGTGGTCATGTAATCGCATTTTAGGCACTGGGCTAGTGGCTCACTTTTATAGGAATTTGCAACTCCCGTGGTCACATTGTTACAATTTGTGATTATTATTTTTTGACTTGGAGTTTTTAGTCAAGTGATGCCTCAACTTATGATCTCAAGAATCTACGATTATAATTCCAGGCTCAATTACATTCGTAAGTTTAGGACTACCTCTTCAGCATTCAGTGCTTTGCTAAGCACAGAGGATGAAATAGTAGGATGTGCTAGAATAATCCCTCCAGTGGTAAGCAAGATGCTTTTTGAAAACCAGAAAGCCATGGGGGGAGGGGGGAGAAGGGGGAGAGGAGGCTCTGTAATTTTAAAAGAATGCATTAAATCCAATAATTTACAACATCAGGCATCCTTGAAAGTTGAGAAGGAATGAGAAAATTGTTAGCGTGTCAGAAGAGCACAAAAGTTTCAGAAACAAATACTACATACATATAATAGGAACCACATTCAGATCGTGAACAGAAACATAATAGAAAACTAATTTCATGTTTGCATCCACACCACATACTTAGTCAACCAAGTCATTTAGAAACATAATGGCTGCACTGGTTTTAACCTTGGTTAACTTTTTGTGTGGCTTTGTGTGCTGAATAAACCCAGATTGTTTAGTGAGTTTGTGGTGCAGTGTATTGTACAAATCCATAAACTGGGTTAATTAAACTGGTTATTTGAATATTATCCAAAAAGAACATAATCCCAGAAACTAAGTTAAGCACTCACATCTGAAACAACACTTGATCTTCATCACTGATTGAATAAATTTATGATGATTTATCATGATGATGGTATCTGATTTGAAATGTAACATCCATCAGACTCTCAAAGAATTAATTCCAACTGTCCAAATCGTATAAGATCTTTGAAGTTTTTAACAGTTTAATTTGAGATCTGGTTGATATCTTGTGCTATTTTGGCTGTTTAAAAAACCCACAGATATTTAACCCAGGAAATTACTGCTGTGTCCAACAAAGTCTCCAATGCAGCCACTTGATCTAATTTAGGGCAATATTTTCTCGATCGCACAATCCCAGATAACCACTAGATGGCAACAATGAGTGAGAATGTTCTGTATTTCTTTTCAACCAAATCCCAGTCATCTGTAGAGTTTAGCAGCCCAGATATGGTAATTCTAATCTAGTATAATCTATTCTGATTGACTTTTCTAGAATCTGTCAGAAAAAAAGTCTTTAGTCAGCATGGATAATGCTGGTTCTAATTCTGGAATTTGAAGACCATCCATCTCAATGAATGGATGAATGAATGAATGAGCAAGCAGGCAAGCAAGCTCTTGATTTTAAGAATTGCAACTGGAATATTCTGCATGCAAATTAGCATTCTACCTACTACTGAGGTTGCAACTGGGAAAAAAAACGATTTCAGCAGCCGCTAGCCAGGATGTTTTGCATGCCTGCGGTCCCTGATTCCCAAAAGGGGGATGCGGGGACCGGTCCAACCAGTTACAAGCCCCTTGACTAGGAATGGGGAAGTGCCAGTGTCCGCAATCTCTCTAGCTCCCAGGCATGTCAGTTTATTTAGTTATCCCCTCCATACATACACACGCACACCGGGGCTCAGCTGACTGTCTGCACTACAAAGGGGTGGGACAAGAAGTGGCTGATAGTGCTTATATGGGCCACCCCATCCCAGCAATGTAGAAGCTAGTTCAACTTGTGAAATGCAGATATTTTGATAGTTCTTCAAAATTCTTTACATACTTTGAACTACTGCTCCCACAATCTCTTGCCCCTTGGCCATGCAGAATGATCTTGTGGGATTTGAAGTCCAGAACATCTGTCTGGAATTAAGGTTGCTTGCCCATTTTTCTAGGTGCCTTATATTGATGTTATCATGTTCGTATTTTACAGGAGCAAAACTTGGTTGACATAGAATTCTTTGATTTAATAAGTGCTGCCAGCTTAAGTGTTATGTGCTTCAGATTTTGTTCTTTCTTGCTGCAACTGTGCAGGTTAAAAAAAAAGCCAGAACTTGAGGACAGGCTTTAGGGCAGAGGTCCCAAACCTTTTGGGCACCAGGGACCAGTTCTGTGGAGAGAGGTTTTTCTGTGGACCGGAGGGGGTGTGGTTTTGTGTACTGCCTGCATCCTGTGGATGGGGCTTTCCTTGTTTGTGCAGACCAGTTGCTGGCATGCTTCGGCCCGGTACCGGTCCATGGACCGGGAAATTGGGCAGATTTACTTTGGAAGAATTTGTTCTGATAAATTTTAAATGTAATTAAAATTAATAGTAGTAAATGTGCCCACATAGGTAGCAGCCTCTGGTCTACTTTGGCTGATGTCAAAAGCTAAATATGTAGATTTAGAATTGGTTACTACTTGGATGAGAGCCAGTTTGGTGTAGTGGTTACGGCATCTGGCTAGAAACTGTGAGACTGTGAGTTCTTGCCCCACCATGGGCACAAAGCCAGCTGGGTGACCTTGGGCCAGTCACTTTCCCTTAGCCCTTGGAAAGAGACAATTGCAAACCACACACTTGAATAACTTTGCTAAGAAAGCTGCAGAGACTTGTCCAGGCAATCTCTGAGAATTGGACATGATTGAACAGGAAAAAAAAAACCTATTTGGATGGGAGACTACTAAAAAAAAAAAGCCAGAACTAACTCAGACTGGAAAATCCAAAATAATTATGGAAAAAGGCAAAGGCAAGAATTGTATATTGACCCATTGCCAAGAAAACTGTTGGAGTCCTTGGGAGCTGGGTTTGATACAGAGTTTTGATTATTTCTCTTCTGTTATTTTAACATTTCTGCCTCTGGTCTTCCCTCCTTCAACTCCAGTGACAATATTCTTACATGTCATCACAGGAAAAAAAAAGATGAGGATATTTCATAAATCGCAGTTGTTTACTGAAATATTAATTCAAGCCATACACTTTGCACCCTTCTTTCCTTGTTGCAATATTCACTAGTGCTATTAATGAACTTATTGAGTGTAGGGTGTTCATATTAGGTTGTTTCTCATGAGTCCAGCTTTTCAGTAATATATTTGTGAGCTCATTCCTATTTACAGGCCAAAGACAATAGTGTTTAAAACATACAATCTCATTCAGAGTGGAGGAAGAATGCTTGATTGTTCTAGATGGAAGTCAGTCTAGATCAGTGGTTCTCAACCTATGGGTCGCGATCCCATTTGGGGTCGAACGACCATTTCGCGGGGGTCACCGGACACAGCGGTCCGCCATTTTGTTTTTTGTTTTTTGATTTTTTTTGAATTTTTTTTATTTTTTTATTTTTTTTAATTTTTTTTATTTTTTTTCGGCGTGCGCGTGCCGTGCATGCGCGGATCGGTCCATCGCGTGCACGTGCCGTGCATGTGCAGATCCGCCCGTCGCGGTCCGCCATTTTGTTGGGTTTTTTTTGAATTTTTTTGAATTTTTTTTATTTTTTTTAATTTTTTTTTGGCATGCGCGGGCTGCGCATGTGTGGATCCCCCGAGGCATGTGCGCACCACACATGCATGGATCCACCCGTCGCGGTCCGCCATTTTGTTTTGTTTTTTTTAAATTTTTTTTTTGATTTTTTTTAAAAAAAATTTTTGGCACGTGCGCACGCCGCGCATGCGTGGATCGGCCCGTCACACGCGCACTGCGCATGTGCGGATCTGCCCGTCATGGTCCGCCATTTTTTTGGGGGGGTTGATTTTTTTTATTTTTTTTCCGGTGCGTGCGCCCCGCGCATGCGCGGATTGGCCCGGCGCGCGCGCGTGCGTGCGCGCGCACCCGAGTCAGGGTCGCAGCGCGCATGGGCGGGGCAAGTGGGGTCTCAACCTGAAAAAGGTTGAGAACCACTGGTCTAGATGAATTTGTATTTTGTTGGTACAGGAATGAAAAATGTCCTTTTTCTCCTTAACGTGATCCTAACTGCTCTGCATCAGATTGATATTGGGTGGGTGGGCTTGTTCAGAGGCTGTAAGAGTTTGGTGGATATTCTTCATAAGATGGGCTATCTAGACCGGGGCTTTTTAACCTTTTCACCCATTGTACCACTTTTAGGATATGGCAATATCCAAGTACCACCAGTCACCTAGCAAGGTGTCAAAATCTTGATGACCCCCCCCAAAAAGGAAAAAAGTGATAAAGTACAGGTAGTCCTGGACTTACAACAGTTCACTTAGTGACTGTTCGAAGTTACAATGGCACTGAAAAAAGTGCCCCCCCAAGCCACAGCCAAGCAAGACACCTGCCTGCCCACCCGGCAGCGCTCTTCCTCCTGTCCGAGGTTTTCATTGTTGTGAGCATTTCTGTTGAGGATTGGCAGCGGGGGTGGGGTGGGGGATGTTTGGTTTTTATTCCCCCCCCATCCACTGGGTTGTTGCAGCAGGTTTTGGTCACTTCACATGACCCTGGGACACTGTGACCGTCATAAATATGAATCAGTTGCCAAGCATCTGAATGTAAATCACAAGACCCTGGAGATGCTGCAACATTCCAGCTATTGGTGCTTCTTCTGGGCTCAGCAGAAGCGCCAGGATCAGCGCCGAGTTCCAACTGGAGCCTGGTGCTGATCCTGGTGCTTCCACTGAGCCCTGACAGCTCTGAAGAAGCACCGATTAGCTGGAAAGCGGCATTGATCCTGGCGCTTCCGCTGAGCCCTGACAGCCCTGCAGCTCCACCCATCTCTCGCTCAGGCTTGTGTGATGCTGCCACCGGTTCAGCTCATTCCCCTCCCCCACTACCACTTTTCTAGGATGGTCGCGTACCACCTGCCAGGTGCCAATGTACCACAGGTGGTACCCGTACCACTGGTTGAAACGCCCTGGACTAGATATCCAGTCCAGAAGTTGAATCCTAGATTCCTTGATACCTATTTCTTGATCTCATTAATTATCTGCTGATGGTGCCAGGTTCCCTCTTTGGGATTTCTGCCTAAAGGATTAAATAGCAGTGAGAAGAATAACCCCTGTCTGTGGGGTTAGTGCAGAGCAGGGCCACAAACCTGTAGAGGAGATAGATTAACATCAGGCTGGGATCATGAAACACACTAGACCCAAGTCTGGATGAGCAAAAAGTGCAGTGGAATTATACGTCATCACATGATGCTTTTCCAATGAATTGTATAGTGGCTTTATATGAAGACTGGAGCTACATAACATAGTGAGGCTGGGCTTCTCCTTATGCACCCATTTGAGCCTAGTCTAGTGTAGTGTATATTCTGTATATTCTTATTCATTCTAAGGTCCATGTCTCCTCCAAATGTTCTAATGTTATCACTGGAGGGGGTGAGGCAGCATTCTTCTCCACCCTCTCCTGATTTTAAAACTGGGGGGTTGGATGATATTTACTTGCAGTTTATTTATTTTTAGTATAATTAATACATACGTAGTCCTCGGCTTACTACTTTAATTGATCCTGGAATTATGGTTATAAGTTGTTGCGGCTGTAAATTGAGACATCACGTGTCCAAATCTGATTTCCCCCCCCAACATTCTATGCCAGTGGTTCTCAACCTTTCTCAGGTTGAGACCCCACTTGGCCCGCCCATGCGCGCCGTGACCCTGATCCGGGAGTGTGCGCGCACGTGCGCGCCAAAAAATTAAAAAAATAAATAAAAAAAAACCAAAATGGCGGCCGCGACGGGCGGATCCACGCATGCGTGGATTGGCCCGTCGCGTGCGCCGCGCATGCGTGCATCCGCCCGTCGCGGGCCGCCATTTTGGTTTGTTTGGTTTTTAAAAAAATTTTAAAAAAAAATTTAAAAAACCAAAATGGCGGCCGCGACGGGCATGCGCAGATCTGCCCGTCGCAGTCCGCCATTTTTTTTTAATTTTTTTTAAATTTTTTTAAAAAAAAATAAATTTTTTTTTCTGGCGCGATGGGTGGATCTGTGCGTGCGCGGCGCACGCGCGCCAAAAAAAAATTAAAAAAATTAAAAAAATTTAAAAAAAATTAAAAAAAATAAAAATTAAAAAAAACAAAATGGCGGCCGGCGGTGTCCGGCGACCCCCGTGAAATGGTCGTGCGACCCCAAATGGGGTCGCGACCCCAAGGTTGAGAACCGCTGTTCTATGCAGCAAGTGAATGCTGTGGTTATTAAGTGAATCAGTTTTCCCCCAATGGAAACTGGAAATAAATGCCGGAAACTAGCAAAAAAACATAGGTAATTATGGTGATGTGACTGCAGGATGCTGCAAATGGCTGTCAGGATGAGCTGATTTCCTAGCACCCAAAAGGCCATCACATGAGTACATTTGACCATCCTAAATCAGAATCATGTTGTAAGTAGCTTTTGGGGTGTCATCATAACTTCTAAGTTGGTTATTAAGTGGCTGGTCGTAAGTCAAGGATTGCTTGTATTAAAACTTCTGAAGATTCATACATTTTTCCTCTCAAAAACATTTGATTGACTTTTCTTTAAAAAGCCAGGGACTGCATTGCTGTCCTGTTGTGAAAGATAGCGCAGAATTTTCTTGTACCAGCTATTACAATGACAGCCACTAAGTTTTCCAGAGTTATTGGCTGATCAGTTATTTCCTCAGTCCAAGTCAAACACAGGACATTCAACCATTTGCTTAGTGCAAAACGACACTGCAAAAGGCGATTTATGACCATTTTCACCCTTATGACTGTGGCAGCATCCCCACAGCCACGTGATCAAAATTCAGACCCTTGGCAACTGGTCCATATTTATGATGGTTGCAGAGTCCTGGGGCCATGTGACCCCCCCCTTTTGCAACCTTCTGACAAGCGAAGTCAATGGGGAAGCCAGATTCATTTAACAATCGTGTTACTAACATAACAGCTGCAGTGGTTCATTTAACAACGGTGACAAGAATTGTCGTAAAATGGAGCAAAATTCACATAACAGCTGTCTTGCTTAGCAAGAGCAATTTGGGGCTCAATTGTAGCTGTATATCATTGCATCTTTTAAACTTTGGCTTTCGGAGGCCAATTCTATACCACACAGACCATTTCCCTGGCTGTTAGACAGTGGGGGTGGGGAGGGGGCTCCTCCGTTCAGTATGTGTCAAAGTGCTGTCCGGGTTGCACTATTTGTGCTATTTTTTTGAGAGCTGTATGGCAGATGTGAGTCAACACACTGCCTTGACCTTGAAAAATTGAACTATCTTCTTGCAGATGTGTTCCAACTGTCGCCAACCAAGCTGTCACTTAAATTTAGAAAGAAATGCTTAAATTCATAGCTGTCTCTTTGACTTTATTCTGCTGTAAAATAAACTTTTTACATGTAATATTTCTCTTATTTTATTTTATAATTTCACCATCTTATTGTTCTTTTGTGTTTTACAGCCTGCTTTATATCTTAACCTGTGGTTACAACAACAAATTTATTTACTGACTTACACTTTCTTGTTTAATATATTTCCATTTATTTTAATAAGCTATTTCAGGCTTAGGCCATAATCTTACATATATTTTAATCTGCTTAAAGTTTAATTGTAATTATATACTTGGAGCTACACTGAGGTTTTAGGTGGGCTTACAGAGGTTTTTGCCTTTTCATTAGAAACATTTCCTCAACATAATGATGATATAGTAATAATAATGATGATGATGATGGTGGTGGTGGAAGGGACCTTGGAGGTCATCTAGTCCAACCACCTGCTCAGGTAGGAAACCCTATACCATTTCAGACAAATGGCTGTCCAGTCTCTTCTTAAAAACTTCCAGTGCTGAAAAAAAAAAAAATAAAATAAAAAAAAAAAACTTCCAGTGCTGGAGCATTCACAGCTTCTGGAGGCAGGTTGTTCCACTGGTGAATTGTTCTAACAGTCAAGAAATTTCTCCTTAGTTCTAGGTTACTTCTCTCCTTGATTAGTTTCCATCCATTGCTTCTTGTCCTGCCTTCAGGCGCTCTGGAGAATAGCTTCACTCCCCCTTCTTTGTGGCAACTCCTGAGATATTGGAACACTGCTATCATGTCAACCCAAGTCCTTAACAATCTTATGGTTAGTTAGTTAATTTATTAAAGTTGCAATCTTCCCAGGAGGTTTATAACAAAGTCAGTGGGAGTAGCTGGATTTCCTTAATAACTGCATGAATCGCTTAATGACTGCAGCAAAAAAGTACTACAGGTAGTTTTCAACTTACAACAGCTCATTTAGTGACTGTTCAAAGTTACAACGGCACTGGGAAAAGTGACGTGTGACCATTTTTCACACTTATGATCATTGCAGTGTCCCCATGGTCACATGATCAAAATTCAGATGCTTGGCAACTGACTCATATTTATGACACGGTTGCAGGATCCCGGGGTCATGTGATTCCCATTTGCGACTTCTGACAAGCAAAGTCAGTGGGGAAACCTGATTCACTTAACAAACAAGTTACTAACAACTGCAGTGATTCACTTAACAACTGTGGCAAGCAAGATCGTAAAATGGGGTAAAAATCACTTAACGAATGTCTCACTTAGCAACATAGATTTTGGGCTCAGTTGTGGCCATATGTCGAGGACTACCTTTACTGTCTTAGGTCTGAGTTTTCTTCTATTAGATCTGAAGTTTGGGAGGCTTTATGTTGTGCCAATAAAAAAGGGAAAATAGAATGGGCTGAAGAACTTTCTCTTGAACTAGGACAGGTACCTATGGAATAGAATGGAAGAACGGGGGAGGAGGAAGCCATCAAAGGTGGACCATTTTGCTGTCCTCCAGCAGACAGGAATTGCTCTGGATCCTGCCTTTTTGGTTGCCCCATAATCTCATAGGAAGATGCATTACATCAACTCAAAATTATGTGTACATACCAATTGCTCAACATTCAAAAAGTCATAGGTGGAATTTCTGACATAATCAAGGGGGCTGGAAAGCAACATCTCTCCAAAATTCTGGAGAACAATTGCAGCTGTGAGCTGGATCCACCCCATTGGTGTAAATTGGTACAAGGTGCTGCATTTAACAGAATAATAGCATTGGAAGGGACCTTGGAGGTCTTCTATCTAACCCCCTGCTCAAGCAGGAGACTTCCAGAGAAGTGGTTGTCCAATCTCTTCTTAAAAGCCTCCAGTGACGGAGCACCCACAACTTCTGAAGGCAACTCATCCCACTGATTAATTGTTCTAACTGTCAGGAAATTTCTCCCTTGTTCTCTCCTTGATTAGTTTCCATCCATTGCTTCTTGTCTTGCCTTCTGGTGCTTTGCATAATAGGTTGACCCCCCCCTTTGTGGCAGCTCCTCAAATATTTCTCTCTTAACTACAAGTAGTCATCAGCTTATGAACTTCTATGGCTAAGTGATGCTTTTGTTAAGTGAATCATGTCCAATTTTATTAACTTTTTGTTGCAGTCATTAAATGAATCCACCTCCTCCCCCCTTTGTTTATTGGAAGCCTCTGGGTAGATCGCATATACTCATCCCACGACTCCAGGATGTTGCAGCCCTCATAAATACAGTACATGCTGATTGCCAAGTGCCTACATTTTGATCCCATGATTGAGGGGACACTGTGATTGTGAGTGCAAGGACCAGCCCTAATTTTTTTTTCAGTGCCATTATAACTTTGCTTGCTAAATAAATGGTCCTGGAATGGAGGACTATCTTTGCCCTTTAAAACGTCACATTTAATCTATAGCAGCGCATATACATTTTTGTTACCTTCTCAATTCCACTGCAAACATGACCCAGGTTCAGCTGAGCCTCCTTCGGCTCATTCCAGTGGGGGTGCCCTGGTTCAAGAGAAATTGTTGACAGCATCCATTCTCACAGTGCTGTAATCCTGGCGAGAGAAGTCACCTCTTTTAACCCTATTTACCTCTTTCCTAATTGATGCACCTGGTCTTTTTCCAGCCAGAGAACCTTGCTTGCATTTAAGCATTTAACTTCTTCTCTTTTTTTGCTGAATTTTAGTTTGTTGTGTTGTGTGAGTCAAAGAGTGCAGTTTGCAGAAACCCCATTTAGTTTTAACAAGCTGTTTTCATAATCCATAAGGGATAATGGCCTGGTTTGAAACCGATCAGATTTTTTCAGGAGCCAGATTTTAGTCACTTTCCTTTAGAGATCTTCCACAGAAACTCCTGCATCCCAGTAACTACAAAAGTCCTCATTCTGGGTCCTATGTCACCTTCTAATACAAAATAATTTGATCTGATCCTGGGTTCTTCCTGAAAATATTGTGCCCGTTAGTTTTCCACAACTTGAAGCTCTCAATGGCCCCAATTCTTCGCCAGGCAGCTGGGAACATGGGAGATCTATTGACTCAGCACCACTGGAAAGCACCGGGCTCTAAAAAGCTGGTCTGCATCCTTGGGCAGATGCCAGGGAAGGCACAAAAAAAGAAAAACCTGTCAGCGTCATCAGGCTTGACCTGGGGGCTGTGGCAGCTTGCTTGATGTTTTTTACAGCCTGCTGGAGTTTTACTGCATTAAGGAACTGCACTTTTAGCATGCTGGGGATTTATTTTGCTCTGTGCTTTTGCTGCAGAGCTGCGGGCTTGCTGAGAGTCTGCCCTGTTCCTTCCTTTCCCTTTGTGCTCCGTAGGTGGGGTTAGCTGCTTTGAATGTATCCTGCCATTACAAAAAAACCAAGGAATGCCTGCCAGAGCTAGTTCCTTCTGTGATTTGACAAGGGTGTGTGCGTGTGAGAGAGAGGGGGGGAGGGAAAGAGAAAGAGGAAAAGAGAGAGAGTGGGAAGAGGGAGAGGAAAAGAGAGGGAAAAAGAGAGGGAAAAAAAGAGAAATGAAAAGAGGGAGAGGAAGGAAAAAGGAAAAGAGAGAGGAAAAGGGGGGAAAGAGGGAAAGGGGAAAAGGAGGGAAGAGAGGAAAAGAGGAAAAGGGGGAAGAAAAGAGGGGGAAAGAGAAAGGAAAAGAGGTGGGAAGAGGGAGAGGAAAAGGAAAGGAGAGAGGAAAAAAGGGGGGAAAGAGATAAGAGGGGGAAAGAGGAGGGAAGAGGAGAGGAAAAGAGAAGAGAGGGGGAAGAGAAAGAGGAAAAGAGAGGGGAAGAGGGAGAGGAGAAGAGGAAAAGAGGGGGAAGACAGAGAGAGGAAAAAAGAGGGGGGAAAGAGATAAAAGAGGGGAAAGGACAGGAGGGAAGACAGAGGAGAGGAAGGGGGGAGAGAGAGAGAGAGAGCTACTTCCTTGGCAGGGTGACTGCAGACATTGAAATGGCAGTCAGTCACCTGATTTCAATGCAGAACTTTTTAGCTTGCTGATGTCTGGCTGGCCCGCCCCCTTTCCCATAGGAGTGTGCAAAGCAGCCATGAAAAGCTGGCGGGGCCGGGAGGGGGGGGCGGGAGAGAGAAAGAGAGGAGGAATCTGTTGAAATGCCTTTGTGAACTTGTCCTTACATGCGGTACTTCAGTGAAAGGCACCTACGGAGAGCAGAAACCAAGACATCTCCATTGTTACCTTAAATAATTTGGATAGGGCCTTCCCCGCCTCCCTGTTCCCCCCCCCACGGATGTGTGTGTATGTGTGTGGGAGAGAGAGAGAGAGAGAGAGAGAGAGAGAGAGAGAGAGAGAGAGAGAATATTTCGCGGTAGATTGCTAAAGCGTTCCCTGAATTTGGCGGTGCAGCTGAGAATGCCAAGCAGACGGAGGAGCGTGCAAGTGTTGCTGTCGGTTGTTTTTGTAACCTGGCCCGGTCATCCTGGAATGGGAATGCCGCTTAAAGTGACCTCTTGCTCTCCTCCCGACTTCCCTGCAAGATTTCGCCAGTAGGTTGTCTTTGGTTGGTGCCTGGAAAATCATTAATAGAACATATGTGTTTGTTTATTTGGTGTATGTCCTGCTTTTGTTTTTTGTTCAGAAACTCAAAAGCAGGGGTCTTCAAACTTGGCCCTTTTATGACTTGTGGACTTCAACTCCCAGAATTCCTCAGCCAGGCTGAGGATTTCTGGGAGTCAAAGTCCACAAGTCTTAAAGTTGCCAAGGTTGGAGACCCCTGATCTAGAAAGTACCTAAGTTTAATAAATAATAATAATAATAATAATGTTTCTCCTTACCACAACTGCCCTGTGAGGTAGGTTGACTGAAATCAAGGGATTAACCTAGAGTCCCCCACCAGGCTTTCATAGCTGAAGGTGGGAATAGAAGCTGGCTCTCCGCATTTCTGGTCCTATCACCATACACCGCCATGTAACTTGGATACACCATCTCCTTAAATAGAGAGGCTGGCTCCTGATCAGTAAGGTTGTGCAGCAGTCTAGATTCAAAAGTGGAACGGTGATAAAAGCATGTGTGGGCATGCCTGTCGCACCTTCCGGGCTTAGCCCAGGAGAAGGCGTAGTTTCTTACAGGATTTGGTGATGGGAATGAGTTGTGCACCCGTGGGCATCCTGAATAGCCTTCTCGGCCCTTTTGAATCCTCCAATTATCCTGACACAAAACTCAAGAAATGTTTCTAGATAGGTTGAGTTGGTTTCCATCAGATGGATGCCTCTTGTTGGTATTGAGCTCAGCTGATTTTTTTTGGGGGGGGGAGTGGAAAAATGACTTTACTATCTTCAGCAGTTAATTCTACTGAGGCCTCCTTGGCCATTTCCCCCAGCTTTAGGACTTTTTTTTTTTTTCATTTGTTTTTAGCTGCCAGTTTTGTTGTGGAAAAATGTCACAAACTTGAAGTATATCTTTTTTTGCTGAGTGATTTTTAAAAATAGAAAAATAGGGGGGGAAGTTGGAAAGGGGGAAGGGAAGGGAAGGAAGGGAGGAGGGAAGGAAGATATCTTTTTACTTATATTTTAAAATGTGATCCTTAATTGTTTATATTCCATGCATATCTTTATGAAGAATTATTTAACATTCACGATTATCTTGAATATAATCAGAAGTCTGTCTTTGTATCCCCCCAATTTTTTTTTAATCTTTTGCTCTTGCTGTGTTCTGATGTGCTTTATTATTACTGAGGTTCATTTAAATTTAATTTTGCTTGTCAGTACTATGGAAAATCAAAACACCGTTCTGCTGAAACACTGTCTAACCCAGTCTTTTTCAACCTTGGCAACCTGAAAATGTGTGAATATCAACTTTCTTCAACTGGCTGCCAAACTGGGAAATGCTGAAATCCATAGAACATC
This sequence comes from Bothrops alternatus, assembly GCA_034064705.1. Classification (NCBI taxonomy): domain Eukaryota; kingdom Metazoa; phylum Chordata; class Lepidosauria; order Squamata; family Viperidae; genus Bothrops; species Bothrops alternatus. The sequence goes on along the minus strand of JARGCV010000230.1, from coordinate 795,175 downwards.
TCTGAATCCACGGGAAGGTCGGTGTCTAGAAACTGGAATAAATCTTCCACTTTCAGTCCCTCCTTTTTGGAGTGCCCTCAAAAGAGAGTCTCCCTCCTCCCCCTCCCACCTCTTCTCCTGTGATGTCATTCCAGTTCTTAAAACAATATTCAGCAGGCAATTTAGCTCAGTCTGAACTGCTGACTGCGAATTTTACACTTCATGCAGAATCTATCGGCTGCATTTCTGATTTGCATTGAGGTTTAATTGCAGTTTGGGGCTGCTGCTTTGTTTTTTTTCATTCGTGAAGATGCTGAGAAGACTCTGCTGGCAAAGGAGGCTTCTTAGAAATCTCTTTAGACGAAATGCTGCTAAACTGAAAATGTAAGCATTTCAATAGCCAAGCTTCAATTAAGGTTGGAAGAAATGAAATCGAGCAAAGGCAATTTGATTGATTGATTGGCCAGATTGATATTCTGCCTTTCATTCAGGAACTGAAGACAGAATACATAAGACTCCCTCCTATTTTTTTTCTCCCTGTAATGTAGGTGGGGCCGAGAGAGAGTGACTGGCACCCTGTCATCCAGGGAGCTTCTGTGGTTGACGAAAGGCTTGAATCTGGGGTTCCTGGTTCCCAGACTAAACACCTTCATCACTGTCCCACGTCGGCTTTTTGGCTGAGAAAGAAGAATTAGCCTAAACAGTATTTTCTCAACCGTGGCAACTTTAAGATACATGGACTTTAAAACTCCTAGAATTCCCCAGACACCTTCCCAAAATTATATAGGACACTCCATACAAGTCATGAGCACATGGCATCCTTGGCTACGCCTGCTCCCCACATAAGAGTGCACTCAGGGTGTTGTAACTGGGTAATAATGCCTGCTGAAGGGCGGGATCACCATATTCACCCATTAAGGAATAGAGTAATGGCTTCTGCCCACTCGTATCTTGATTTAACAACAATGCCCTGGATTGTTCCTAATTAAGGGGTTGATTCATGCATTTGTTCATGTCTCATCACTTCTTGACTCCCAATCATGGGTGCTGTTCTGTTGAGAAATAGTGCATTTGAGGCATTGTGAGATGTGTAAGATGGTGACATCACTTGAAGCTTCAGTCCAGTGTGGATGCACCCAAATAGTAATGGAAGTGTGAGCCAATTTGATAATGTTTTAGGCCATTGGCTCAAAGTAACCTCAGGCATTATGCAATATGTTGAAGGCTGCATTTCAGAAGATTCCAGAGCCAAGGATGCTCTTTATTTATTTGCTAGATTGATATTCTGCCTTTTCATTTGAGAGTGGAAGGCATCATTCCTAGCACCGCTTCCTCCATTTTCCCCCACACCAGTCAGAGAACTTCAAATTCAGTATCTTGACTACTACATGATACTGATATATCTCTGAAAAAAAACATTCTGGGGTTTTGAGCAAATACAGTAATAATACTTATTTTTGCTCTGGAAACTTTCCTGAACACCCCAAAATACAAAACCCACTTGCAAAAGGCTAAAAATGACACATTGGTAGGCTACATAGGGTGATTCAGTGTCCCTTTTGCACCTCTGTCCTAAGCTTCCAGTCCTTTGATGAATGGAGTAAATTTCTGTGACAGATTTTTAGATGAGGAGGAGGAAGACAAAAATTAGGTGAAAATAGTTGGGATTGCTTTATGGATCAAGTGACAGAATAAAATAGCATCTGTAAATTGGCAAAAATCTGATGAAACAAAGTCAGCAAGGATTTTGGTCCACCAAGAACTTTCATTATTGTTTCTTATGATTTATGATTGTATCTTATGACCTGTGACTTGCCATTTTGTTGTTTGTATACACACTGAGAGCTTATGCATCGGAGACACATTCCTTGTGTGTCCAATCACACTTGGCCAATAAAGAATAGTGTAATATTCCAATTCCAATTAAGGCAGTAATCCAATCCCTTTGACTGAATAGGTTTGAGTAGCTGTTCCTAGGATTCTACTATCAGACTGGATAAAGGGCTACCTGTGGTACGGATCAGTGTAAGAGAATCCCAGAAATTCTGTGTGATGTTGATACCCTTATTTAAGAAAGCCGTCGTTTGTGGAAAGGCAATTCTAATGACACATCCCACCAAAGTCTGTTGTAAATAATGAGTATGAAATCCAGGAGACATGATATCAAAGGAAAAGGAGGAGAGGTGCATGAATGAATTTGGAGATGAAGATGAAATGGATCTCCCACCTTGATGTTGTTGAGTAATGACCTGGTGGAATAAAGGTAGTCCTTGACTTGCGACCACCATTGAGCCCAAAATTTGTGTTGCTAAGTGAGACATTTGTTAAGTGAGTTCTGCCCCATTTTATGACCTTGCTTGCCACAGTTGTTAAATGAATCAATGCAGTTGTAAAGTTAGTAACACGGTTGTTAAGTGAACCTGGCTTCCCCATTGACTTTGCTGGTCAGAAGGTCACAAGATCACTTGACCCCGGGACATTGAAACCGTCATAAATATGAGTCAGTTGCCAAGAGTCTGAACTTTGATCACGTGATCATGGGGATGCTGTAATGATTGTAAGTGTGAAAAATGTCATAAGTCTCTTTTTTCAGTGCCGTTTATAACTTCGAATGATCAGTAAAGAATGGTTGTTACTCAAGGACTATCTGTTAATGGAGATAAAGATGGAATGGCTTTCCCACCTTGATGCTGTTGAGTCCACTGGCTTAATTCTCTGTCCAAGACAGCCAAGGGGAAGTTCTAACCAAAGCACCAGCTTGAGAAGAAAAGAAATTGCTTAATAATTGGAAGTTGGTATGCTGTCTTTCATTTTCCCTAGAGTTCTCCATCTGAAGCAATTCCTGGTGACTTCAGGTGGGATCTGAGAATGACATTAGAGCATGGGGAAAAAAATGAAGTTTGAAAGAGTTTGTCCATAGGAAATTCATAGGCAAGTTAAGGATCTGGAACCCATCTTAGTCCAGCCCCACCCTTAAGAACCACCTTTCTTCACTTGAGGGAAAATAATTGCAGACAAGTTCTGCCTCAAGTCAGAAACCAGTCCCTGCTAAAGACAAGATGCTTTCTTCTGGAATGACTCAGCATCAGGCATAACCTCCTTGTAGAGAGCCTGTCCTCTCTGCCCACTGTGGGTGCTGTTTTCTGGACCCTTGACAAAATCAACCATGATCCAACTCAGTGTATTTCAAACTTGGCAATTGTGCAGATTCAACTCCCAGAATTCTCCCAGCCACACATCTTAAAGTTGCCAAGCTTGGGGAAAACCCCCCACTGATCTAGCTCTTCCAAATTGCCAGGGAACTTTGTGTTTGCTGTATTCATATAACAAAGCTAAGAAATTTCCTTTGGCTCTGCCCCAATTTCTTGGCTGCCTATATTGATGCCCCTTCATTGCTCCCTTATGGGGCCTAGAAATGTGCCTGTTAGGGGCAGTCTTTGTGCTCTGGAATGTCCCCCCCACTAGATTTTCCACAATCCCCCCCCACACTCTGCTTTCCTTTAGGAAAGTCCTTAAGACAAGTGTTGTGCTTTTATTTTTGCTAGCTGGCTTCTGTTTTGATTAGTCAGGATTTAATACACTCAAATTATAGAATTGGAAGAGACCTAAGAGGTCATTAAGTCAGTCCCTTGTGGACTAGTGGATTCACTACCACACCATCTCTGATAGATGACTATCATCTAGTCTCTGTTTCAAAACCTCCAGGGAAGGGGAAGAAACAGCTGCATAAAATAAAGTAATTCATGGTTTTTAAGCAAGTAAGCCTCCCGAAGGAAATTCCATATGGGGTTTATTGGAGTTACTTCCCACTGCAAGTCTTCTGGACATGTTCTTATCCTGCCTGTCCTTCTGGGAGCGTAGGTGTTATTAGGAAGATGTTGCCATTGTTGCTGGTTTCTTTTGCTTTGAACCAAGAGACAGTGATGTGGTCAGAGGCAATGGAAGAGTTGAGAAAAGTTTGGTTTTATGCTCCTAAAAGCTCACGTAGGACTCCAGCCTGAGAATCCTAACATTCAGCTAGCTCTCAGGTAGACTTTGCCCCACAAAAATTGTTCTTATGAAGACTTTCTAGGTACCAATAAAAGATAATATTTGTAGCTCAGTTGAAATGAGGGGTCTTTGATGGTCTCTGAGCTTGGTTGTTTTCTTGCAGACGTTTTATTACCCAAACATGAGCACTTTTAATGCTACCTAGTTTGGGTAATGAAATATTTGCAAGAAAACATCCAAGCTCAGAAGCCACCAAGGACTCCTCAGACTTTCTAGGGTAGCAAATTTTGACCAGGCATCTAAGGATTAGCCACTGCAAACCCAGCCGCCTCAGTAGAGGAACACCTAGCTAAAAAGTTTGCAAAAAAAGAGCAACTGAAATGATTAGAGAGATGAGGCAGATCTTTTATGGAGAAAGATGTCCACAGTTAGAGCTTTTAAGCTTAGACTGAAAGCAGTTAAAAGAAGACATGACACAGGTATGTCAAATCATGGGGGAGAGTTGAAAAACAAACTTTTTGTTTTCGTTTCTTATAATGTTAGAAGAACTTGAGGCCGGCAGTCAGAATGAAGAGCAAGGAGAATGAGGACGGATTCAAGAAAGTCTTCTTTACATGATGCTAAATTAAACAATGGAATTTGTTTCCATTGTTTGTGGGGTCATAGATGCCTGTAGGGAGGCTTTTAAAAGAGAATGAACAAATTTGTACAGGTCTGGCCTATCAGTGGTAAGTCAACTTGCTGGCTGTTTATTGCCCCTAGAATTGTAGACAACATTCCTTCAATACCAATTTCTGCAGAATGAGGATAGAAAAAAAAATGAGATAGTCTCCTTTCTGTCCATATTTGTGAACTGTCTGGATTCATGAGACTTCCTGTTATGCATTTCAGAATTCTGAACTAGATAGGCGATGCTTCAGGCCTTTTATGCTTATCCGTGACATTTTTGTGCACAGCTCCTTGCCTGCAATCTGAAATGCTTCAATCCAGATTGTTGCCAGTTCAGCTGCCTGTTTCAACGGAGCTTAGCTGAGAGGAGGGAGTTTAAAAAATAGAGGATTGAAGTGAGGAGTGAAAAATGTTTACCAAACCAGACGTTTACAAAGAATAATACGTAGTGTTGTATATCAGATGCTATGATGTTTGATGCATACAAAGATTTTATGTACAATGCTGACTGCTTTAATAAAGGGAATTTTTATATAAAAAAAAATATAGATAGAATATTATTGAAATGAAAAAAAAAATGATCTGCGTGCAACCTCGATGGACCACAACATGATAGAAAAAACAGACTTAGTTTCCACAAGGCTAGTTAGAATGAAAACAAAAGAAATCGGGAAGTTAGTAGGGGTTCTTCGGTGATTGTTCTTGGAGCCTAACACAGGAATGTACCTTGGCAGGAGAGGAGAAAAATAGACAGCTCTTTGGACTTGGATTTTCTATACAGCACCCGCTTTATAGGAGTAGTCTATCTGCCTAGCAAGGACTTCCCATACTAGCAGCACTTGGCTTCAAAATGTCCGCAACTATTCTTAAACCTGCTGATAGTTCTGAGGCTGGAGAGGAAAGGAATTATTAAATTCAGAGCTTGCTTTGGGCATAGAGATTAGGGTGCAGGCTTCAAGCCAGTTTTTTTTTTAAACAAAGCAAAACAGGAAAACTGGGTGTTTCTGAGTGCCGACTTTTACTCCAGATGCCAAATTCCATGGATTTCTTTGGCGAGATCCCAGAGAAGCCAACTGAACACATCCTGACAATGCCAAATTAAAGACCCACTGCACAGCGCTAAATTTTGTGCTTGTATTTGTGGCTTTCCCATTGGGTGGCACTGCCTGGAGCCCTGTGCGCTAACCTGAACGGTCCCCATTGGTGTACTTGTGACTCCTGAGCCACACCAACGTGGAATGTTGTGCCTCCTGCAGCTGACTCACACTGGGCCCTGGCATTGTTTTCCTAAGTTGTGTTTGAATGCCAAGAGGAAATCCAGGAACAATAACTCAAAAATGTGCAGTGTTGTGAGCCAAGCAGCCGAGTTCCGGAGGGGTGTGCAAAGCAAAGACGTGTTGGAAGATTCAACAAAGCTGATTATTAAACTCTGCCACCAACCTGGAATGCAAAGGCAAAACTATTTGGCAGGTGACTCAAGAGTCCAGCAGAAATGGGTGAAGTAGCTTACATTTCTGATTAACTGCAAAGCAAGGTTTCCTAATCCGCAGGTCATAACTTCCGGTTGTCCTTAGACTCCAAGTCAATTTCTATCCTGGGCCTTAGCAAAACCCTTGGGATAAGGAAGAAAGAGCCTTGAGCCAGTGGATGTCAGCCCCAACATAGTCCATTCTGAAGACATTACAGGTGGTTCTCAACTTACAACCATTTGTTTAGTGACCATTCAAAGTTACAACGGCACCGAAAAAAGTGTCTTATGATCAGTTCTTACACTTAATGATCGCTGCAGCATCCCCAAGATCACATGATCAAAATGTAGGTGCTTGGCTACTGGCATATATTTATGACGGTTGCACTGCCCCAGGATCATTGGTGACCTTTCCAGCCAGCTTCTGACAAGCAAAGTCAATGGGGGAAGCCAGATTTACTTAACAACTGCAGTGATTCACTTAACAACCATGGCAGGAAGGTCATAAAATGGGGCACGAGTCACTTAACACTCACTTAACAACTGCCTTGCTTAGCAACAGGAATGTTGGGTCCCATTGTGGACTACCTGTATAGAGAATTTCAGCAAGGTTTGGGTTAGATTCACCAATCAAGGAGATGGCTTTGGGCCACTTTTAAAAATCAAAGAAGCAAAGCGGATATGGCAGCATCAGCAGTTAAGAGCAAAAAAACATTCAGCAGCCATTTGAGGTGTGAGGAAGGGAAGTGGGGGAGATTGATTGCTTTTTAATAATAGAGGGGACTTAAGCCTAGCGAAAGTTCCACACATCCATTGTAGGAGATGAGCAGGCTGAACTGGAAGGTGGGGTTAAACGTGTCATCAGTTTGGAGTCATTGCGCAGCCACAAAAACTCAAGTCCAGCCCCTCTCCCATGAATTCCATTGACTCTTATCTAGTGCCCATTTAGTTTTGACTGTTAGTTGACCAGATTCTTGTGCATAGGTAGCAATAATAAACTCTGGTGCAGGAATGTCCAACCTTGGCAACTTTTAAGACCTGTGAACTTCAGCTCCCAGAATTCCCCAGCCAGCCATGCTAGGATGCCCAGGTTGGACACCCCTGCTTTAGTGCTTTGAACCCAGCAAGTGTTCCTGGTTATTCTCTAGCACTTGGAGATGGAGAATCCACCAATGGGTTAAGACTGTACTCCTGCCCAATCAGATCAAGTCAGCCAAAGCTGCCACGCCCGTCCTGGACCATAGAGATCCCAGTTTTAACTTGATCTTGCCCAGGACGGACATGCAGCGTGGCTCCTAGGCAGGTACAGTCTCCATTGGTGGATTCTCTTTATCCAGCAGTATAGAGTAGTGGTTAGTAAAATCTGCTTGCCATTTTAAAGGAGCCCTGCTCCCAATACCAAGAAATTGGAATAGACCATCAACTGAGGGAGGCTAGCCAGCCAGTTTCTTATAGGAAGGGGCTCCTTCCTCCCAATTCCCCCCCATCCACCCAAATATCCTTGCTCCTCAGAGCGGTTGGGACTAACAGCCGTTAGCCCAACCAGCTGGGGATTTCCCTGGGCAGAGCTGAATGAGGAAGCATTCCCCCCCCCCGGATTCAGCTTGCCACTCCAACTCACGGGGACCCGTTTAGAGCTTCGTGGGCCATCTAGCCATTGGAGCAAGCAGGTGGGGGGGCGTTTGCCGTTGCTGCCGGCTACTCTAGCCAAGGCATTCCCTCGAGGCTCGCTCTTTCGCACGTGATCACCGCCAGGGCATTTCGCAACCTCGGAGCCAGCACCGATCAGCTGGCTAGTGGCTAATCGCAGGGCGAAGTAAGCGGCTCCCATCGGCACAGCAGTTGCTCCCCGGAGGCCGAAAGTAGAAGCCGCGGAGACTCCACACGCGCGGCGCCATTTTTTTATTATAAATGTTTTATTGGTTTTATAATTAAACAAAAAAGAAAAATTCAAATTAAATACAACTCAACTCAACTTGATACAATCTTTTTCAACTCTCTGCCACCCAAAACAAAACATACATTCTTTTAAAAACTTACATAAAATACTTAAAATACCTATGGGTGTTGCTTGGCAGCTCCCCCTCCACCACATCCCCCTCTTCTTTCCTCCCTATCTCCTACTTCCCTCCCCCTCCCCTCTTGAATACGGATTATAAGATTTTTGCAAAAGTCATGGCTAATAGATTAATGACAGTTCTACAACAAACAATTCATACTGATCAAACCGGTTTTTTACAAGGGAGGCAGATGAAAACTAATGTTAGACAACTTATTAATATATTAGAATATTTGGACAAGCAGTTCTTATGTTTTTGGATGCGGAAAAAGCATTTGATAGACTGAATTGGTTGTTTTTGAAAAAATTGATTGTTAGGATGGAAATGGGGGATCAGTTTATTAATTCTATATTGGCGATTTATCAGAAACAAACAGGACAGATTATTGTGAATAGGGTTTTAACAGATTCATTTAATATAGAGAAAGATACCAGACAGGGATGTCCATTATCCCCTTTGTTGTTTGTTTTAACTTTAGAGGTTTTATTGAATAGGATAAGAGCTACAGATGATTTAAAAGGTATACAGATTAGACAACAAGATTATAGATTATGTGCTTTTGCTGATGATTTGGTTGTGACACTGACTCAACCATTACAGTCAGCTATGGGATTGATGGAGATAATTAAAAATTATGGTAGGGTATCAGGGTTTAAATTAAATATATCTAAGACAAAGATGTTAGTTAAAAATTTAAATATCAATTTAAAACAGGAATTGGAAAGAATAACGGGATGTGAGATAGTTAAGAAAATTAAATATTTAGGAATTGATATTGAAGCCTCCAATGGGAAGTTATATAAAAATAATCATGAAGTTTTATGGAATAAGACACAAATAGAACTGGAGAAATGGAAGAAATTACAATTATCTATGTTGGGTAGGATAGCAGCAGTTAAAATGAATGTATTGCCTAAATTTTTATTTCTTTTTCAAATGTTACCTATACTTAAAAAGGATGCGAATTTGGAGGAGTGGCAGAAGGGTATTAATAGATTTATCTGGAATGGTAAGAAACCGAGGGTCAAATTAAAAATTATTCAGGATACCAGGGAAAGAGGTGGTTTGAAAATGCCTAATTTTAAGTTATATTATCACGCTGCTGTTTTAGTAGCGATAAGTGATTGGGTTAATTTAACTAATGATAGAATATTGAATATTGAAGGGTACGGTTTATTATATGGTTGGCATGCATATCTAGTTTATGATAAAAAGGTGGATAGGAGTTTCAAAGAGCACCTATTAAGAAATGCTCTGCTGCGTGTTTGGAAAAAGTATCAGTATAAATTAAATGATAAGATTCCCGTTTGGACGGTTCCCAGACATGCAATAGAGTATATAAATAGAGTATACAAGATGTGGTGCCTTATGAGAAACTCCTAATTAAAGAAGGGAATCTTCTATTATTGAAGTCCTTGGATATTTTAAGAGAGGAAGGAATAACTCTTACTTGGTTTCAATATTTACAATTGCAGACTAGATGGAAAAAAGATTTAAAGATGGGTTTATCTCAAATACATGAAAATTTAATTAAACAAATTAGAGACCAAAGGTCAATGCATATTAAAAGATTGTATAATGTATTGATAGAAATTGATTCTGAAACTGAATTAGTTAAAGATTGTATGATAAAGTGGGGACAAAATTTTGGGCAACCAATCATGATGGAAATTTGGGAGAGGATCTGGGTGAAAAATGTAAAATTTACACAAGTGCAACATTTAAGAGAAAATTTTTATAAAATGTTTTATAGATGGCATTTGGATCCAAAAAAATTATCATGTATGTACCCCAATTTACAACCTAAGTGCTGGAGATGTGAATGTATGGATGCTACTTATTTTCATGTATGGTGGACTTGTAGAAAAATCAAGGCCTTTTGGATAAAAATATGGTGGATACTTCAAAAATTCGAATTTTCACCACAGCTGTTTTTACTAGGTACTACAAAAGGGACTTTGAAAGTTATAAACTTGGCAGAATTGGCTAAAATATCTGCATATTTGAAAGATCATTCAAATGAAAAATATATGTTGGACTGGAAAAAATGGATAGAGTATATTCAAGGGAAATATCAATCTAAGAAATTGTATTTAGCTTATAGTTAAATTTTTATATGTTGGTAATAATTTTGTTTAATTTAGTGGGTTTTCTTTTGTATTACCCTGTATTCACTTTGGGAAGTCGGGGGTGGGTGGGTTGGGGGGGTTTAATAATATACTCAACTGTAATATTTGCAATATATAAGAATGATATATTTGTTGATATAAGAGGGGTTGCTCGGGCAGCACCTCTGGACCACATCTGGAGGGGGTCGAGAGTGAGGAGTGAAGGAGTGGAGTGAAGTTGAAACACGCGGCGCCATTTTGACCACGCGGCGCCCTCAGTCTCCCGGGTGAGCGCAGGGGAGGGGGGATCCCTCCCTGATCATTACACACCCCGGGGGGGACCCTTGCAGGGGAAAGAACTGCCTGACCGGGCCCTTAACTGTCGGACGCGGCCAGATGACCTCCATTGGGCCTACGCTCTGTGAGGCCTCAGTGACTGCCGGCCGCCACCTTGCTTGCTCCGACCGGGCCTTTCATCCGAGGCCTACTACAGCAGGCCTCTCTAAGCCTCCTATTAGCCAAACCAGTTTTTCCTGGGGGGGGCACTGAACATCCCCTCCCTTTGTTAAGTCTGGTATCTCCTATTGCCTGCTTGCACAATTGGCTCCACTCGGATTCCAGGCACCCCCAGTAGTGTGTCTGTCCTTATCTGAGTAACTGCACATGGATTCCAGGCGCCCCCTGTAGTGTGTCTGTCCTTATCCACAGTATAGCAGGCCGGATTCCAGGCACCCCCAGCAGTGTGTCTGTCCTTATCCGTGCACAGCCACAGTTGGATTCCAGGCGTCCCCAGTAGTGCGCCTGTCCTTATCCACACAGAGGCTGTACCTGGGTTCCAGATGTCCCCTGTAGTACGCCTGTCCTTACCCAGTGTGCGATACTCTCTAGATACCTGGAGCCCCCTATCATGTTCCAGCGTTATCAGAGAATGGAGGAGGCCACCCTGGCCCCAACAGGAGCCCTGCCATCCTCATCAGGTCTACCTGGTCTGGAAGGCAGTGACAAGACGGCAGCCAAATCTAAAGTCAGATCTGCCACCAAGACTTCAAAAAGAACAGACAAGCAGGACAAGAGGAGACACCAGGCCTTGGAAAGGGAGTTTGCCAAAGCACAGAAAAGAGCCAGGTTTGCGTCACACCAGCCCGAAGAACTAACCTTAGATCCTCCCCTGGGACCATCAACCTCTCCTCGGGGGATTTGGTCAACGGGGGAACCCTCACACTCCGCCGCGCAGTATGGCACAGGTGAGCTCCATTCCGTGGCTCAAGCCCCGGCTACACGGGCTCCTCAAGGGACCCCCGAGGCCACATTCACCCCTACTGTGGCCGGGCTCCGCACAAGTGAGCAAACTACCTTCCCAACGGAGGACCGCCTAGCACTACTCATCGCTCAGGCGGTAGATCGAGCCCCGGATGCCAGGGCTCAGACCTCCAGACCAGTGGCCACCACCCACAGGCACATCCAACAGCCGGAGACGGAGGCCTACGATAGCCCTTCCTCTCCTTCTGAGTCTCTAGCATCTGAAGACTCTTACCTCGATCAGCCAGTCACTGAACAGGAAATACTAATGTCAGAGGAGGAGGAGGGGCCACCAGAGACCCCTTCTTTCAGTAGTCTATTCAACCCCTCCTTCTTCATCTACCCTGCTTTGCAAGGCCACATTCACCGCTCACCTGGGACCCGAACCTCCGACGACAACACCCCCCGATCCACAGGATTCGGAGGCGGCCCCTAACTTCGTAGAACTGGTCACGATGCAACACCGAATCCCTTGTCCCTCCCTGTTCCTGAACGCAATCAGGAAACAATGGGCATCACCAGCCTCTCTTCCCATTCAGGGTAACACGGACAAGAAACTGTATAGTGTCGCCAAGAAATTGGAAGAGACGTTTGAAGTGCCTACGGTGGATGAGCCCCTAGGGCCCCTAGTATCATCCACAGCCATTTCTGGGGACTTCTCAGAGGCCCTTAAAGCTCAGGATCACAAGTGCAAGTCCACCTACCGCAGAACGCACCAAGCATCCGCATGGCCGATCAGAGCGGCGACCTCCGCTTCCTTCTTTAACAGGGCCTCCCTCTGTTGGCTCCGGCAGCTCCAAGCCCGGATTCCAGCAGAGGATCTCCGCACACATCAGGATCTCAGTAAGTTGGTGGCGGCCACGGAGTACGCTGCAGATGCGACCCTCCAGGCCGCCAGGCTTTCCTCCAGGGCTATGGCATCCAGTATCACTGGCAGACGTATGCTCTGGCTGAAACATTGGCAAGCCGATGCAAAGTCTAAGTGGAAACTAGCAGCGGCTCCATATCAGGAGGGCAAGTTATTTGGGGACGCCCTGAACCCCTACATAACCGAAAACAAGGACAAACATAAGGTCCTTGATCATCTGCTCAAAAAACAGGACAAGCGCTCCGGATTCTATCCACGACGGCAGTCCTTTCATGCGGGAGCTAGATATAGTTACCCCCAGACCTTCCAATCCTTCCCAGCCAGACAGGACAGGCAAGAGAGGCAGGCTGATAGGCAAGCCCCCAGACCTAGAAAACAACCCCAGGGGAAACGCCCCTTTCGAGGGAACAACAGGCCATTCCGGCACAACAGATGACACCCCACCAACACCTCCCATAGGGGGCAGGCTCTCCCTGTTTGCCCACCAGTGGGAGGCCACCACCACGGACGCATGGGTGCTCAGCACCATCCATCACGGTCTCGCCTTAGAATTCGTCACCAACCCCCCAAACTGGTTCCTCTCTTGTCCATACCCCTGGAACCGAACAAAGAAGGGGTTCATGAACGAAGCAGTTCATCATCTACTTCTCATACGGGCCATAGAACTGGTACCGCGGGGCCAGAGAGGTCAAGGATTCTACTCCATCCTCTTTGTCGTCCCAAAGGCGTCAGGGGGATGGAGGGCCATTCTAGACCTCAAGGGATTGAACTACCATCTTGCATACCGCAAATTCAAGATGCAAACGCTCCGTTCTATCCTGGGAAGCGTAAGAAAGGGGGACCTCCTGACGTCTATCGACCTCACAGAGGCGTACCTACATATCCTGATCTCCTTGGCCCACCGACGGTTCCTACGGTTCGCCTACAAGGGGTGCCACTTTCAGTACAGGGCGCTCCCATTCGGCCTGTCATCGGCCCCCAGGGTGTTCACCAAGATCCTGGTGGTTCTAGCGGCACACCTGAGAATGATACCGATCAGAGTCCAATGCTATTTGGACGACATACTAATCCAGTCCACATCCACAGAGTCCGCTCTGTCGGATCTGGACCGGCTGGTAGAGTTGCTTCAGAACCACGGGTTCTCAGTAAACTTCCCCAAGAGCCACCTGGTTCCTTCAACAAGATTACTACACCTCGGCGCCATCATAGACACCGTGGAGTGCCGGGTATACCTATCCCCAGAGCGCCGGGACACCATAAGAGAGTCAGTCTCCCGGATTCACAGAAGTCAGTCCGTAGCGCTGGCCACTCTCTCCCAACTGTTAGGGAAGATGATTTCGGCCATCGCCATAGTACCGTGGTCCAGGCTACACACCAGAGAGCTACAATGGTTCATGCTCCCCTTCCAGAGGCGGAACCTCAGCGCTTCCCACCAAAGAGTACAACCCCCGCTACAGGTACTGCGATCCCTCAAGTGGTGGCTATCACCAGTCATATGCAGAGGGTCAGGCTTCAAGGAGCCAGACCGGATAGTGCTCACGACGGATGCCAGCCTATTTGGCTGGGGAGCACATCTCGGCTCACAGTGGGCACAGGGCCGGTGGTCCAGTTTGGACCTCCAACACAACATAAACTGACTCGAGCTACGGGCCATCCACCTAGCCCTCCGCCACTTTCGAAGCCGAGTGGCATGCCACCATGTCCTGGTCCTCACGGACAATGTGGCAGCCAAGGCTCACATAAACCGACAGGGAGGCACCCGGTCCCGCAGCCTCTTGGCCGAGGCTCTCCTACTGGGAACCTGGGCAGAACACAATCTAGCCTCCATCAAGGCCGAGCACATATCAGGGAAAGTGAACACTCAGGCCGACTACCTGAGCAGGACAATTGTGGATCACTCGGAGTGGCGCATTCACCTGAGGATCTTCAAGGAAATTTGTCACCGTTTCGGTCTACCGCAGGTGGACCTCTTTGCGTCCCCGCTCAATGCTCAGCTGCCTCGCTTCTTCTCCCGGTTTCCATCCACAGGGGCGGAGCAGACGGACGCTCTTCAGAGCCCATGGCCCCAAGGCCTGCTTTACGCCTTTCCCCCTCTACCTCTCCTCCCGGCGGTAATATGCAAGCTTCTCCGGGAACGGGCGGAGGTACTCCTAGTGGCCCCTCACTGGCCAAGGAGACCGTGGTTCGCCGACCTGATGAGTCTCTCCCTCGAAGAGCCGTGGAGGATACCTCCGGAACGGATCTCACTCAACCAGGGAGTCATTCTTCATCCAGAACCCCAGTGGCTCCAGTTAGCTGTCTGGCACTTGAGCGCTCGATCTTAGCAAGGGAGCTGTGTTCAGGCCTCTCGCCGCCCTTCCACCAATCACATCTACGAGGCCACGTGGAAGAATTTCCAATTATGGTGCTCTGGCCGGCAGTTGCCGCTATCGGAGCTCACAATTTCCCATATCCTGGACTATTTATTAGCTGGTCTGGACAGGGGCTTGGCCCCAAACACACTGCGCAGAAAGGTGGCAGCGCTGGCAATGGTCCTCACATGCGACCCAGCGGGAACCCTGAGCCATCATCCCTTAATCCGATCATTCCTCAAAGGGGCCTCCAACACGAGACCCCCGGCCGTGTACAGGTACCCTTCGTGGGAATTACCATGGGTCCTCCAGGCCCTCACTAGGCGGCCCTTCGAGCCCCTAACGACATGTGACGTGCGGCACCTGTCCCACAAGGTGGCATTCCTGGTGGCAATCGCGCCACACGGCGCATCTCCGAATTGGCAGCGCTCTCAGTCAGGGAGGACCTGTGCGTATTCCATCGGGATAGAGTGATCCTTTGACTCGACTCCACCTTCATACTGAAGGTAAATTCCCTATTCCATAGGTCACAGGACATAGTATTACCAGATTTTTGCCCCAACCGATCGCACGCTCGGGAATGACAATGGCATAGCTTGGACGTCCGCAGAGCGCTTAGGCACTATATCTCACGGACAGCGGAATTCCGCAAATCCGAAACCCTGTTCATATCCTTCCATTCCCTCTCCAAGGGCTGGAAGGTCTCCTCTTCCATAATCGGCAGGTGGATCAGGGCATGCATTGCCGGGGCATACCAGGCTGAAACATTGCCAGTCCCACAACGGGTCACGGCTCATTCCACACGAAGTGCAGCTATTTCCGCGGCTTTGTCCACACAGGCGTCGATTGAGGAAGTATGCAGGGCAGCCACATGGGCTTCACCATCCCCCTTCATTCGGCACTACAAAATTGATAGGTTTGCCTCGGCTGAGGCTTCCTTTGGCAGGAGAGTTCTCCAACAGGTTACTCACCAAAGTGCCACACCGGACTAGTCTGCTTCCCACCCTCAGGGACAGTAGGCTTTGGTATGTCCCATTGGTGGATTCTCCATCTCCAATTGCTGGAGAAGGGGCGTTGTCTTACCTGAACGCCGTTTCTCAGCACGGAGATGGAGAATCCACTCCCACCCTGGTAGGTCACTTAGGCCTAGGGTTAGTTTTAGCTAGAGGAGCCACAATGCCGTGCTGTCAGTCAATGGCTACGCTCGCGTCAAAACTGGGATCTCTATGGTCCAGGACGGGCGTGGCAGCTTTGGCTGACTTGATCTGATTGGGCAGGAGTACAGTCTTAACCCATTGGTGGATTCTCCATCTCCGTGCTGAGAAACGGCGTTCAGGTAAGACAACGCCCCTTTGCACCCATGTTACTTTTCCTTTTGTTGAAAAGAAGCAAGCCTGGTGGTGTCCTGAGGAAGTTGGGGGAGTTGCTTGCAGTGCCAGATGTATTCAGTTGGGTTCACGACAGATTTAAAGAGAGGGGCATGTTTGTTTTGCAGTATGGAAATGAAAACGTTAACCTTCTCGGTTTCCCTGGGGGCTATCCGCTTTGTGTTTTATTAATATTAACAGGCTAATTCAGCAATAAAATTGAAAAAGCAGCTTGATGGGATAAACTGTTACTTTCCAGAAAGGGTTGGCTAAAATTCAGCCTGCATTTTATTAGCATGGATATCAATGTCTATAAACTGAACATTATAGATTTTCATCTCAGCTATGCAACAGTGAGCTTGGTTAGGTGAGCACAGGGCCTTTAACACAAATCAATCATCAGCCTAGTGGGAGACAGAAGAGGGGCAGGACTGGGTAATCTATAATCCTGAGGATGCTATTGAAGTACAGGTAGTCCTCTATTTACGACCACAATAGGGACCAGAATTTACGTTGCTAGGCAAGGCAGGGTGTTCAGTGAGATGCTCCCAATTTTACAAACTCTTTTGCCAGCTTCATTAAGCAAATCACTACAGTTATTAAATGAATCATGTGGCCGTTAAGCCATTCCAGCTTCCCTCATTGACTTTGCTTGGTAGAAGCTGGCTAGTCTCAAATAGTGATAATGTGAACTCGGGATGCTGCAAGTCTCACAAATTGCATGCTGATTGCCAAAGGCCCAAATTTTGATCATGTGACCTTGGGGATGCTGCGACAGTGGTAAGTGTCGAGGATCGGCCGTTAAGTCCCTTTTTTCAATAATATTGTAACTCTGAATGGTCGCTAAAGAAATGGTTGTAAATTGAGGACTAGTGGAAGTATTTACACTTGGCGGAGTCCCCGAAAATGTGACAGCGGCTCTGAGCTTAAGGAGGCAAGGATTAGCCAAATGAACTAAATGAACCTGCTTGTTCAGAGGCAATTAACATCTGGAGAGCGAGAAAGTGGGACCACACATTCTGTGTGTTTTGTGGCTGCTTCCTGGATGGAAATTCCTTGTAACAAAAAGTTGATTGTGTGCTATTCAGAGACTCTGGGAAAGGACTAACATGTAAATTGCGCTATTATTGAAATAAATACATCAAGGTGATATATGGGTGCTCCATCACTGGAGATTTTTAAGAAGAGACTAGACAGTCACTTGTCTGAGATGGTATAGGTTCTCCTGCTTGAGCAGGGGGCTGGACTAGAAGACCTCTAAGGTCCCTTCAAAATGAAATTCAATGGTGAAAAAAGTACGGTTCTACATTTAGGCAAGAAAAACGAAATGTACAGGTATAGTATAGAGCACAGGTCGGCAACCTGCGGCTCTGGAGCCGCGTGCGGCTCTTTGAGCCTTCCCCTGTGGCTCCCAGCCTCCTCTGCCATTTGCAGAGAGAGACAGAGACAGAGAGAGGCACTTGCGCTTCCCTGCTTCTCTGTCTCTCTCTGTCTCTGTGTTTGTGTTTATGTGTGTGTTTGTATGTGTGTGTGTGTGTGTATATATATATATGTGTGTGTGTGTGTTTGTAAAAGAGAGTGGACTCACTGTGTTCTCCGACAAGCTGAAAATCTTTTTGGGCGTGGCTCCTCTCTTTGCTGCGTCTCTGCAGGAAGCAGGAAGCAGGAAGGGCAGGAGAAAGCTAGCTAGCCCAGCTATGCTGACTCAGGAATTCTGGGAATTAAAGTTCATGAGTCATAAAAGAGCCGAGGTTGCCTACCGTTGAGCTTGTTGGAGAACAGCTTGAAGCCAGTTTGCCAGGTGAGCAGAAGATCGGAGGGGGGGGGAGAAAGAGAGAGAAAGAGAGAGAGCGGAGGAGAGAGAGAGAGAGGAAAGAGAGAAAGAGAGTGGGGGAAGATGACTGGCAGACCAAGGGCAGAAAGAAAGGGAGAGAGAGACAGAGAGAGACCCTTTTGATATCTAAAATGAAGATAACACTGGATATATCCTTTTTTACCTTTATGATATATATATATATATGTGTGTGTGTGTGTGTGTGTGTGTATGTATGTGTGTATATATATGTATGTGTGTGTATATATATGTATGTATGTATATGTATATGTATATATGTATATATATACATATACATATACATACATACGTATACGTATACGTATATATGTATATATATAACGTATACGTATATGTATATATGTATATAAAGTAAAAAAGGATATATGCAGTGTTATCTTCCTTTTAGATATCAAAAGGGTTTTGTGGCTCCCAGTGTTTTGTTTTTGGTGGGAAATGGGTCCAAGTGGCTCTTTGAGTGTTTTGGGTTGCCTACCCCTGGTATAGGGGGAACCTTGCTCAATAGTAGTAACTGTGAGAGGGATCTCGGAGTCCTAGTGAACAATCACTTAAACATGAGCCAGCAGTGTGCTGCAGCTGCCAAAAAAGCCAACATAGTTCTGGGCTGTATTAACAGAGGGATAGAATCAAGATCACGTGAAGTAATAATACTACTTTACAATGCCTTGGTAAGGCCACACTTAAAATACTGCATCCAGTTTTGGTCGCCACGATGTAAAAAAGATGCTGAGACTCTAGAAAGAGTACAGAGAAGAGCAACAAAGATGATTAGGGGACTGGAGGCTAAAACATATAAGGAATGGTTGCTGGAATTGGGTATGTCTAGTTTAACGAAGAGAAGGACGAGGGGGGACATGATAGCAGTGTTCCAGTATCTCGGGCTGCCACAAAGAAGAGGGAGTCAAACTATTCTCCAAGGCGCCTGAAGGCAGAACCAGAAGCAATAGATGGAAACTAATCAAGGAGAGAAGCAACCTAGAACTAAGGAGAAACTTCCTGACAGTTAGAACAATTAACCAGTGGAACAACCTGCCTCCAGAAGCGGTGAATGCGCCAACACTGGAAGTTTTTAAGAAGATAGTGGACAGCCATTTGTCCGAAATGGTGTAGGGTTTCCTGCCTGAGCAGGGGGTTGGACTCGATGATCTCCAAGGTCCCTTCCAACTTTATTATTATTATTATTATTATTATTATTATTATTATTATTATTATTATTATTATTATTATTATTATTATTCCATTCTCTCTTCCTTGCTCTTTATTAAGAATCTCGTTACGCTGTTTAGAGACCAACCTTTTCTTGATATGCTGTCTAGTGACCATCCATCTCTTTGTCCCAGATCTGTACTTGGTGCCCTAAACAGCCGGCTCTGTAAGAGTTCATTTCAGGCTTTCTCCTTGCACAAATTTATCCACCACAGACTGAGCTGGCTCACAGTTTGACTGGTCAGCATTTTTTCAGAGACCAGAATTTTTCCTTTCTTTTTTTCTGGGTTGCATTTGACAAATGACCAGGGGTGGTGATGAAGTTGTCATTTTTCTCCGTGGAAAGATTCAGCACTGCCACCGTGGAGGAATGTTTAGTGAACTTGTCAGACTTTGCTGAAATAGATAAATTGATTTCTTTGATTAGAGAAAAGGTATTACCGGTACCTACATTTATTGGTGTCTGGAAGCCTCTTAGGGCCTTTTTGCATAAACACAAAAATAAATGAACTTCTGATTTGAGGATTAGATAGGATAGAGTATAGAAACAAGAGTAACTTTGGAGAGAGAAGTTAAAAATATATTTGTACTTTATAACTTGTTGTGAAGAATATTAGAAGCCACTACTTTATAACTTTTTCTTTTCTATTTTCCTTCAACTTTTTTCTTTTCTAGCACTTTTCAGGTTTTTTTTAAATTTCTTTTTTCTTCGTTACTTTATATTAGTTTGCATTATTTTTCATCTTCTTCTTTAAAAGTTTTAATAAAAATTGCATACAAACAAGTGCCATTTTCTTCTTGGAACCTACAGTGACATGAGCTTCCTGTGAGGTAAATGGAGAAAGCAAAAGGGGCTTTCTGATGTATTTTGAGGGCAGGTTAAGAAGTAATAGATGTAAGCTTGTTAAAGAGAGATGCACCCTAGAAATAAGGAGAAATTTTCTAACCGTTGAGGACAATTGATCAATGGAGTAGCTTGCCTCCCAGAGTTGTGAGTGCTCCATCACTGGACGTTTTCAAAAATAGACTGGATAACCATTTGACTAGGATGATATAAGGTCTTCTGCCTTGATCACAGGGTTGGACTACAAGACCTCCCAGGTCCCTTCCAGCCCTATGAGTCTATGTTTCTGCTTTTCCTTCTGCTTAGGTGGCACAGTGGTTAGAATGCTGTACTGCAGGCTAATTCTGCTGATTGCCAACTGCCGGCAGTTCGATTATCACCTGCTCAAGGTTGGCTCAGCCTTCCATCCTTCTGAGGTCGGTAAAATGATGACCTATTTTTAGCTTTGGGGGAATTAAGGGTAGGAACAGAGACAGGGATCAGAGACAAATTGTTTCCACTCCTGCATTAAAAAAACTTCCTTGGATGTTAAGTATGGTCCAACTATACTGCTAGATTTTTGCAATTCCATGTTGGACTCTTTGGGGGGATGTATGAGTGGAAACTGAAACAGGTTGCCTCCTAGTAGTGGCTTTTTGTTCCCAACATGTTTTTAAGAAATAAAAAATATGCTGCTGAAATCAGCCATTTTGCCACCTCTATCCTGACCCCTTTCTAAGCTTGTCAACTTCTCTCTCTCTCTTTTAATTTATTATTAAAACAATCAACATTAAACATAAGATCATATTGCAGCCTCCAATCCTGGGAAAGCTGCCCACTTAGCTTGATTGTATGGCTTAATTGTATGTTAACCAACTGTTGTATCACAAAATAATAATAAAAAGTTAAAAAAAAATGATGACCCAGACCCAATATGCTGATTCTGTAAACTGTTTAGAGAGGGCTGTAAAGCATTGTGAAGCGGTATATAAGTGCTATTAGATAGCATCCATGTTATTCTTCATTTCAAAGGTAATATGAGGCTATGGCTGTGTCTTTTATTGCCTGTTCCAGTCACTTGGAGCCTTTGAACTGGTGAAAGAGAAAGATAAACTAAAAAATAATCACAAAAAAGGTGCTATAGGAACACGTTTCTAGTCCTCTGCATTTGTATGTGTGTCTTAATAAAAACGTTCTTCACTACTACGGTAGTAGTATAGAAAAAAGAAAGCTTTTATCTTTAATATCCCCTCCTCTTTTCAGTTCTTTATTCTTCTTACCTACCTTGACAGGCTGAAACAAGATAATTTGCTCCTGCAGCAGAACATATCATCTGCATAGTGTGTAAATGTTTTTTTGTTTTTTTTACTTTGTTTTGCTTCCCTTAGCTTAGAAGGTCAGCAAATCATCAGGAAATCTAAACTTGCTGGAATCTCAGTAAACTAGTGTGCTTAATGCTGTCAGCAAAAGCTGCTGACTTTAGCTTACCGAATGAGAAACAAAGTTTCCAGATAGATAATTGGGAAGTGATGAGAGCAGAGACACTCCGGAGCTTTAATTTTGCATATTTCTACATTCCACTCTCTTATTTAGGGTCCTAGGTTTGAGAACTAGAAGAATACTCAGCAAAGTAACATCATTAAATCAAAACTCTATCATGAAGAAGAGTTTCAAGGCACTAGAAAGTTGTAACTAATACAACATTGATTGACCTATAAAAGTGTAATCTCTGGAGTTTAGATTTTTCTTTTCTGATTCTTTATCTGTCTCTCATCTATCTCAGTCATCTATCTATCTATCTATCTATCTATCTATCTATCTATCTATCTATCTATCTATCTATCTATCTATCTAACACAATATAGTGATAATACAACGATAAATTAGCAGAGCAGAGCAATTAAAATGAACAAAAATTAAAGAAAAAATCCACACATTAATATAGATTTAGCTCAACATTTAC
Organism: Bothrops alternatus; assembly: GCA_034064705.1. NCBI lineage: Eukaryota > Metazoa > Chordata > Lepidosauria > Squamata > Viperidae > Bothrops > Bothrops alternatus. The sequence goes on along the minus strand of JARGCV010000230.1, from coordinate 773,169 downwards.
AATATTATTAAATCCTGGATCAGTGTTTTTCAAACTAGGCAACTTTAAAAAAAGTATGAAGATCTGGATGTTGAAGTCCACACGCCTTCAGCTTGCAAAGTTTGAAACCCCCCCCATCTAGACCATATAGAAAGTCATTTATTGATTTGCATCCTACCTAATTATTTACAAATAACTCAAGGCAATGCACATATACACACCATCCTCTTCTTATTTTCCCCACAACAGCCACCATGTGAGGTGGGTTGGGCTGAGAGAGACTGACTGGCCCAAAGTCACCCAACTGGCTTTTTCATGCCTAAGGTGGGATTAGAACTCACAGTCTCCGGGTTTCTAGCTGGCGCCTTAACCACTAGACCAGGAGTCTTCAAATTTGGCCTTTTTATGACTTGTGGACTTCAACTTCCAGAATTCCTCAGCCAGACACGCGTGCCTGGTTGAGGAATTCTGGGAGTTGAAGTCCACAAGTCATAAAAGGGCCACGTTTGAAGACCCCTGCACTAGACCAAACTGGCTGTCATTGCCCTATCTTCTCATTTTTACAATATAAAGACATTTCAGTAAACCTCTTCTTGCTACAGGAGTGCCTTCCAAGCATCAGGGAAAGGAAGAGTATTCTAAGGTCACCTGATATTTTCCAGATTTATGATTTATGGCAAAGCATTGGAGGAAATGTCATCCAAAACATCTGGAGAATATCAGATGTTGAGTCTTCCTAGTCTAAGGAGCTGGGAGAGGCCATTTTACATTTTTAATTTAACTTAGCCCAAAGCTACCTTTAGTGGTTGCTATGTATAAAGGAAAAAAACCCTATTCCTATCTGGTGGCTTCCTATCAGGAAGCCCTGCCCTTTAAAAAGGGAAGAAAACATCTGGAGTGGCATGGTCCTGGTTGCTAAATAATACTCCAGAGGCAAAGTCAGGCCAACCTTCAGTTATCGTTTTGGTTTTAAGAGCAGCTACAGCAGTGCCATCTCAGGAACGGAAAGAAAAATCTTTCACTATTTGCAATAATGTCATTCTAGTAGATAAACTCCATCTGTGTCAGTGCCTTTCCAGATAGAAGTATTGAATGCAGATGTTTAATTTTTTTTGTCTTTCTCTTTAAGACCACAAATGTGTGTTTGTATATTCCCATACGCCCACAACTGTGTTTTCCCCTCTCCAGTGTTTGCTTTTTGTTCTTGTTCCATTTTTTTTACAACTACTTTGTTCCTTTTTATCTTGAATGTTTTGTTGATGTTTGGTTTGTCCCAATAAAAAAGAATGATAAAAAGCAACGGAAAAATAAAACTAAAAAGGGGAATGGGGAAAGGATGTTTATGGTATTCCTGCCCTCTGAGCTTTCACCTTCTCCACACCCTCCATTTTATTTTGAATATGTTGTGTTAAATACTTTTCTCCACACAAAGGCAACATCTAAATATTTATGATAAAAGGACCCCTGTTCCCTTTAAACCCTAAATTTTCTGCAATAATTAGAACCCTGCCATTGGAATGCACTTCGTGGGGAAAATGGAGAATCCATCACTTGAATGGGTGGGGCATTGCAATTTATATTTTAATGCAATTTTCTAGTACTCTAAGACTGCAAAGAAAGCTGTGGAAACAGCTGATCAAATTAAAAGAAGCCCCCCCAAAAACTCTTGGATAAGAAGGATAATTCTGCAGAGTAGTGAGGAAGACCTAGATGGAATGAGGAAGATCTAGAAGGAAGTGGTTGGGTGATTATAGGGTCATCCTGGGACATTGATTGGAAAGAGATTTAGAACAAACAAAGGAAAACACAACTTCACATGGTACAAATTACCTTGAGGACCTCATTGCCAGAATACATGATGGAACATGGATAACTTTAAAATAAACTGGATAAATTCATGAAGGACAAGTCTATTAAGGGCTATTAACCTTGAAGACCTAGCCTTACCTCCCAAGTTGTGAGCAGCCTAGTTCAAGTTGCAGGGGAAGAATGGCAGGGGAGCAATTGCCCTCTGTCTTCTTTTTACATGCATCAGAGAAGCAGTCCCTTGGCCACAATGAGAAATAAGATGTTGGACTAAGACAGAGTTTCCCAGCCTTGGCAAGATCTTGTGTGTGGATCAAAGGCTAAATAGCTTTGTGAAGACAATAACCATGGCTGAAGTACAGTGGCCAAGCCCTTTGAGGCTGGCAAATGTAGGAAAGAAGAACCCTTTGGATTTCTGGAAGATATTTATTACCAGCAGTATAATATAATACAGGGGTCTTCAAACGTGGCCCTTTTATGACTTATGGACTTCAACTCCCAGAATTCCTCAGCCAGTGTGCCTGGCTGAAATCCACAAGTCATAAAAGGGCCAAGTTTGAAGACCCCTGATAGAACAGAATCGTGACAGCTTATCAGGGAGGTTATCCTTCTCAGTCTATACATAATGTAATTAAGGAGGAAGTGCTTTAAGTTTTTTTCTCCCCACAAGCCTCCCTACTTCCTTGGGCCAAGGTCTCTCTTGCAATGGTCTTGTCCCAAAGGTGCTTTTTTCCAAAAAGCAACTGGACTTTTTGGGGGGTTTTCTCCCCTTTGAAATGTTTTGCTTATCATCTGTAAGAAGAAGCTTTGAATGAGAAGTGAAATGTTTTCAAAGGGAAAAAAAACAAGAAAGTCCCGTTGCCTTTTGGAAAAAGCATGTTTGGGACAACCATAACCTGGATGATTGAGAATCTCCATAGACATTTGCAATGGTCTTGTTTCCTCTTCTGCTTTTCAGATTAGTAAGACATCCCATCCCAACAACTCCCACTTCTCTTTTACCACTGGCTATGCTAGGATAGTAGATCAGCAGCATCTGAAGGCCCACAGACTTGGTAAAAATATTGGGAAAAGCTAATATCTTTTAAAATATTGCTTTGTTAGACACACTGTGTTGGGTCTGAACAAGCCACAGTGATCTAATTTTGACATAATACTAAACCACAAAGAATATTTTACACACTCTGCTGGATTCATAGGTCTCATAAAGCAAAACCAAACAAATCCCTTTGTGGCTTAGAGTGATATTTGAACCTAGCATGGAGTTAGGAGTAAGGAAAGCAATCTTACAGTGGTTGTTACATACAAAATGTTTATTGAATTTAAGTGACAATCTGGATTTGTACAATGCCTTGGATTCAAGGAACCAATAGGCTTGTAACTGACCTGGTTAACTGTGTTGTATGAATAGCATAGTAGGTCAGGTTGTAGGCCTGTAGAGATTAGCTCCAAATTAGCTCCATACTTGAATGTAGGACCATTTTGCAGAAGAAGAAGAAGAAAAAGGAGGAGGAGGAAAGAGAAGAGAAAGAAAGGAAAAGAAAGAAAGGAAAGAAAGAAAGAGAAAGAAAGAAAAAGAAAGGAAAGAAGTCTTTATGGAAGTTGTAATTATCTCAGACTTTCCTGCAGTGATTTTCCTTTCTCTTCCGTTAATTGCTCTGATGTCCATTTTAATTCCATGGGCCAAGTACAAGTGTTCTCTAGCCTGTAGGAGGTAACAGTCCCAGCCTCAAGCTGGGCTCCTTGTCTCAAATCTACAAAATGCTCCTTTGCCCATTTTTTTTTTACAAGGCTGAGTAATTCAGCAGTAGGAAAGGAAAAGGAAGTGAACTAACTCTCTGGAAAAGGACATCTGATAGATGGGAACGGTGTAAGGACTGTGGGCGATTTGTATCACAAGAGGTTGCACTTGGGGTATAAAAGGGTTTCCCTTGCAACCAGATGGCATCAGGATGTAGAGGGAGGGGCTTGCCAAGGACAAGAAGATGCGGCATGATATTGTTGGCTTGTTTAAGTGTGTGATATCAACTTGATTTTTTCTTCTTTCGTTTTCATCCTTGGCCCTCTTAGGGACTCTATGCCATCATTTTTGTCTTTGGGTCATACCGTAGCAGGGTACAATTTGCTCACCCGTACCTGGTGCGCACACATCCCCTGCCTTCTCTTGAAGTTCCAGCTGGACAGGGCTAGAGACATGGAAAGCAAGCCATGTCTTCCACTATAAGGAAACGGTCTGCCCTGCTTTAGTGTGACTGTGGGGGTTGTGCCATTGTTGGTCAGTGTACAACATGGATGACATAAGTCATGTCCAAGGAGGTCTCACAACATGCTGGCCCACTGAACCTTCATGCCCATTGTGCATTTTATGTCGGAGAATAATAAATTGGTATGCACATAAGGTCTCCGTGCTATCTCAGTGGCCATACCCTAAATTAGTGGGGCTTCTGTTTGCTTATGCCAGGGGTGTCAATCTGCCAGCCTGCCGGCCGGATGCATCATATCAAAACCACACCCACCCCATTGCCAGCAATGGAAAAAAAGTCACGATACATCGCAACATGTCACGTGACGTTGAGAGTTTGACACCCCTGTCTTATGCCAAGATATTGGGACCCTGTGTGATGGGTCATAGGACCCATGCCAAAATGGATGGGGCCACCACAAATACTGGGTCTGATTTCATTTAATTTCGCAGTAATCAAAGTTAAGTCCTTTAATTATTTATTTAGCCTGTGGTGAAAATGTTAAAAAACACATCACGATTACATTCTCAATGAGCGAATATGAAACCATTCACAAACTATTTACACATTCAAAGGTAAAACAGGTTACATTCTTTGTATTGACTTTCTCCTTTCTTTGTTTTTTTTAGGTGCCGATTCTCTACAAAGCTTTATGAAATCACGGAAAAGAACCCACCAACTGAAAATTTTGTTTGAGACATAGGAAAGGGAAATAAACTGAGGGGCAAACATGGCTGACTACTCGTCTTATAAAGAGACCTCCAATCGGCATTTGCGCTTCAAACTTCAGAGTCTCAGCCGCCGCCTTGATGAGTTAGAGGAAGCCACACGAAATCTCCAGAAAGCAGAGGACGAGCTTTTAGACTTGCAGGATAAAGTGATCCAGGCGGAAGGCAGCAACTCCAGCATGTTGGCTGATGTGGAAACCTTGCGAAAGAGAGTTTTGAAAATAGAAGGCAAGGACGAGGAGATCCGAAAGGCAGAAGAGCTGTGCCAGCTGATGAAGACCAAACTTGAGGATGAGGAGAGCCTCACCCGAGAGCTGAAATCTGAAATCGAGAGGCTTCAGAAACGAATGGCTGAGCTGGAGAAACTGGAGGAGGCTTTCGGTCGGAGTAAAAATGACTGTACTCAGCTTTGCCTCAGCCTCAACGAGGAGAAAAACCTGACCAAGAAGATTTCAACAGAACTGGAAGTTCTTAGGGCAAAAGTGAAAGAATTGGAACAGTCAGAAGACCGGCTCGATAAAATAGAGCAAAGCTTAATGAGTGAACTGGAAAAGATGAAATCTTTAGCTCTCATTTTTGTCAGTGAAAGAAAACATTTCACTGAAAAGGAGAAGCAGAATGAAAAGCTGATCCAAGAGCTCACCCAAAAGCTGGAACAGAATAATAAACTTAATCGGGCTGACCAAACTCGCAATACATCAAATCTGCTGGAGAGATCGTCCAATAGTATAATTGACAGAAATGATCTTAGGATTGAGGTTGACTTGACAACTTCAGCACTATCCTCAAAAGAAACCAGGAGAAAAGCCAGCTTGGACTACCTAAAGCTTGTGGAAAATGAAACTCGAAACAAATCTGAAAACCAGAAGAATAAAAACCAAGAAGACAACAAAGTGAGGGACCTCAATCAAGAAATTGAGAAGCTTAAGACCCAGATGAAACATTTTGAGTCTTTGGAAGAGGAGCTTAAAACCCTTAGAGCCAAAAACAATGACCTCCACGACAACTACTTGAGTGAACAGAATAAAAACACGATCCTCGTGGGCCAGCTGGAAGAAATAAAAATAGAAATGAAAAAGCAGAAAGAGCTGGAGAATGGTGAAGCAGAGATGGAGGATGTGAACGTGCCCAGCCGAGTTAAGCACGACCGACCCAAGCATCGAACTGTTACAACTGAGTCAGCAGTTTCTAAGCATAAGTCACGGGAACTTTCACCTCAACACCGGCGGGAGAGGCTACGCAATCGAGAATTGAATAATGAATGCTATGGCCAAAGTAGCAAGCGAGTTACAAGCCCTAATATGAACAGCAGAAGAGCCGCCAAAACATCTGGCACATATACAGTATTAGACTCTTTATCAACTGATGCTAAACGGGTAGAAGACAAATCAACCTTAGGTGTGAACAGTTCTCCACCAAAAGATAGCGGCACCTCGGCCACCGAAGTGAAGAAATCTAGGGAGCAGCCTTCAGTGCTTAGCCGTTATCCACCTGCAGCCCAGGAGCATAAATCTTGGAAGATCTCTTCAAAACCCAAAAATGAACATACCACAAGGAATAGAGTTGAAAAAGAACCCCAGCCACTGAACGATGCTTATCATGTTAAACCCGATGACCTCGAAGACCAGCCCAGCAAACCAGAATTCGCAGGACCATCTTCTGAAAAGGGCCTGAAGATGCATGTCATGGAATCACTGGTTCTTACCACTGAGACTCGTACCTCCAAAACTAATGGTGGACCTCCAAATGGTGCTGCTTCATCCTATGGGCAGTATCCCTCAGGAGAAACCCTGACGTCTGAATACGTGAGCTCAAAGTTGGAAGCTACGTTTTCAGCTCGCAGACAGCACTTGGAAGAGGACTCTCAAAAGGTAATCAACTTCCGAGAGTCTGTGGAGCCTCCACTTGGAATGACAAAACCTTCTCTTTTATCAAAGCCTTGGCTCATTTCAAAAAGCCAAGAAGATACCTCGCAGAACCATCCAATTGCTCAAAAAGAGGAAATGAACCAAGCTATTTTGTCGACTGTAAACTGCAACAATTTGGACCTAAAAGCAACAAGATCCAAAGCTGTCAATCCCAGCCGCATTGAGAAATCCCGCACTGAGGAAGGGACAAGCAAATTTGGAAATATTTCTGCTACTTTAGACTTAGGAATAAAAAAAGAAACCACTTCCCGAGACTTCACAACCTCCAGGGGATCCGCTCATATCTCTTCCTTTGAAAATGATAGAAGCGCAAGCAGCGAAGACCTCAGTAGACCATCAAAAATGACAGCAGCTGGTGCGATGTCAGGTTTGAAATCCCGACGGCCATTTAGTCCAAGAGAAGCTCTGCGTTCGAAAGCCGTCATCAAACCTGCAATTGTGGAGAAAGATGTGAAGGAAATCATGGGTGGTGTGGATTCTGGTCTGGAAACCAGCTGTGAAAAACAGCCTGCCACCTGTAAGACAGTAGCACATAAAATGACCAGCAGCATCACCATTTACCCATCTGAGCCAATTACTCCAAGGAGCAGCACAGTTGATGCTACAATTCAAGCCATTCCAAGTGAACTCTCTCCAGGAGCAGATGCAACCAGCATTCCTAACAATTTCTCATTTAACAAGAGCAGTATAACCGTAAAGTTACCAGAGCCTGATAAAAATGGAGAGTCTGTTCTGAGAAGCAGAGTAGAAACTGTTATTTCCAAAAGCAGTATTACAATAAGGCCTTCGGACACCACCGAAAAAAACAGTGAACCGCCCATGGAGACGGTCGGTTGGAAGAGTCACAGTATTCTGGGGACAAACTCATCTGAGGCCAAGAACATCACGGTAAGAAGCTCATGGCGGACAAGACGAGGATTGCGTTCTTTGGAAGACTCTCTAGCCAAAGAGGTTGAACACGTAAATCCTCGGACTCCATGTAGGTCATCTACTGATCCTTCCAAACCAGAAGGGACCACGGCACGCATCTACGCGATTGAGCAGAATTCCAGAAGGGCAAGTGCCGGGACAAATTCTTGGAATACTCCAGAATTAGACTCTAGAAGGACCAAAAGTAACTTGAGCGCCTCGGAGATGCTAAGCCAGAAAAGCTGCGTCAATGAGCTTGTGACCGCTTCCTCTTGGAATTGCACAGTAATGCCAGTAAGTGTGTTCTTTTGTTCTGGAATAATTGCATTGTTAAATTAAGGTCAGAAGGGGACTGTTTATAAAAAGGGGAAATTACTCTTTTCTGGGGCTGGAATCTTTGCTTTAAGCAAGAGAACTGTCTCACCTGGCCTTAACCTTCCTCCATCCGTTCTGGTAATAATCAGAGTTAATCACATTTACATGTTTGTATGCATCTGACTGACTCAATGCTATAAATTTCTCAACTTCTCTATTAAGGGGTTCTACTGATATCCTTGCACTATAGGAGAGTTTAGATGTAATTCATGTGCATATAAAGGGAAGCTTAGGATGTGTCTGTACAACTCCATTAGATAGAAATTACCCAATCAGCATTCATTTCATGCCCCATAATCTGGGTGCTTTGCTGATTTGGCATATCTATCCTGCATTTGATGATGGTGTTTATGTAGGTCATCCATGTACATCAACATTTTTTTTATACTCTTGCACTTTCAGCCCTTAAATTTGTATACCTTATGGTCCATCTGCAACCTAACTTTGACAACAATATGAATTACAACAATTTCAAGAACAGTTAAAAAGGGCTGGGGCCTCTATACCTCAAAGGGAAGGGAAGATATTTGCTTTTTCCAGCATTCTGTTCATCTTCATTTGTGCCTCAAATTCAACAGCTGGTTAATTTTCATTCAGAACTCTTCCATAAACTGCTGTTTTTTCTGGCCTTAAATGTTAAATCTTGATACTGTGCTTGGAGCTGCGGCAGAACTGAGTAGCACTAAAAGAGCATGTCCCACAGTTAACATTTCTAGGATCTGCTACTTCTTGATTCATCTCTAGATATTTGGGTCTTTCCTGTGTTCCCATGGATAGTCTGGAATTTCCCCACAATTATGTCAAGGACCAGAATGACTTAGTCCTTGTATCTTGTTGTGTCTTTGATACGAAACACATTTGTTTCAATTTTAATGGCAGGGCATATTGGAAACAGATTTGGATTGTGATCTAATTTTTGCACTAGGTAGGGTTTGTTTTAACTTTTCATTTTATTTACTGAAATATTAAAAAGAATAAATAGCTACCAAATGAAGAAAAATAAAAATAAACACAGTGGATAAAGAGAACAAAATAGTAAACAGGAAGGAAGTTTACAATTGTCATGAAATTGAAAGTTCATGATTTTCATTAATTAATTGCCTGCATAGAACAAAGTTCATTATATCATCTACAAAAACCTCCATGGAGAACTTTATAAAAACCTGAACATAATATTAGTATGCTGACTATTTATCATTATTGAAAGGATAAATGGATATTATCATTTAAACAGAAAACAAAAACAAAAGAGCAAGGAAAAAAATAAGAGAAAGAAAAAAAGTCAAAGAAAAGCAGCCCTAAAAAAAAAACCATTTAGCTTTAAATTCCCTCCCATTGTACTCCGACTAATAAATACATCGACATGTACATAAATGTCAGTGGTTTCCTCTGAACATCTTACTCAGTGTCTGCCTTTTTATGTGAGTTATAGGTCAGCCATCCTTGCTTCAGTTTGATCAAGCTTCTCTTCAGAACGTGGACTGTTAATTTGTGCTTTTCAGATTCTCAGGGCCAAAGGTTGTTGAGCACACGAAGATACGAATATAGGTTGTGTCTTTTCTCAGGATTTTGCAGAAGGCACCCAGGGAAAAACATGGCTATTTTAAAGAGTTGCAGTCAGTCAAAGTTCCCCTTTCCCTCTGGATTTGCAACAATGCATAGCCATTGCATCAGTTATGTCTGCAGTTCTCAAATGCTTAATTGTCCAACACTGGAGATGGAGAATCCACCAATGGGTTTAGACTGTATTCCTTCCCAATCAGATCAAGTCAGCCAAAGTTGCCATGCCCATCCTGGACCATAGAGATCCCAGTCTTGACTTGATCTCGCCCAGGACAGATGTGCAAGTTTGGCTGTTAGGCAGGTACAGTCTCCATTGGTGGATTTTCCAGTTCCAGTAGTTGAGAAGTGCTGTATTCAGCACAGAATTTGGCTTTCTGTTAATAATTTGATCTCCATTCAGGAACATTCTAAATTTCTCTATTCAAAAGATTCCAGTTGGGGGGGGGAAATAACTTTGTTCCTCTCTTTACCTTTTCTTTTCTCCCTGATACAAAACCTCCCCAAAGCCCCAAATTGTTTTTTCTATCATCTGTGGACTAACGGCTGTTAGTCCCCAACTGCTTCTAAATCGGTCTACATTTTGCCGGAGCTTGCGGCTGAAGCTCCGTTGCCTCATTGCAAGTTCAGGTGGGGGAGAGGAGATCCTTCCTTAACCAAGCTGTTTTTTTTCCGGACTTTTATAGCTCCGTTGCCTGTTTCAGCCCCTCGCGTTCCTATTGTTTGCTTTACTTCGGAAGCTACGATTGTCCCTCTCAACAGCAACCGCCAATCAGCTGTTTGGTGGTGGATAGAGGGACAAAGAAATTGCTATTTTTCTGGCAAATGTTTTAGTTGGGGGCGCTGAGCTCTCCCAGACATAGGGAGGTCACTAGTACGGCCAGTTTTCCGAAGTCTCCAAGCCGCTTCTTTTTGAGCGGCCGCCATTTTGGACTACGCAGCGTTGTATAAAGAAAAGGAGGAAGGGGCTCCTTCCTCCTCCCTAAGGACATTTTCCCTGTTACTGGGAAAGGGAATTAACTTGGGGCTGGTGGAATTAGGCAGTCAGTCTGGGAATAGTGTATTCCCGGTTCCACCATACCAAGCAGGGTGCCATTTCGTGCATGGCCATCTTGTTTTAACGAATAGGCCCTTATTACCTTGAGGCCTGAGATCTCCAGGTGCATCCCTGGCTCTTTCAGAGCATGGTTTGAGATATTACTGGAGTTCCCAGTGTTCCATTCAACTTGAGAACTAGGGACCATTTGTTTAGTTTCACATAACAATACAGGTCACCCTTTTTGGTCATTCTATGGCATTGTTTTCCACAGACTTGGTGTCTTCAGCCGTACCTTGCTCATACCAGACTCACTGTGATTTGTGCTTATTAAATCACCAACTATTTTATCTGGATTCCAGGTGTACCCCATCGTGTGTCTGTTCTTATCCACAACAGCCCTAGCTGGATTCCAGGCGTCCCCTGTCGTGCGTCTGTCCTTATCCGTGCATCAACTATAGCTGGGTTCCAGGCGTACCCTATTGTGTGTCTGTTCTTATCCACGCTGCAACATTACCTGGATTCCAGGCGTCCCCACTAGTGCGCCTGTCCTTATCCAGTGTATAACACTCTCTGTATCTGAGGGGCCCCCTATCATGTTTCCTGAAGTATCAGAGAATGGAGGAGTCTGTCTACCACAAAGGGCAGCCTACCATCTTCATCGGCTCCAATGAATCCTAATTCACTTAGTCTGGTGAGCGCAGATAAGACTGCGGTGAAAAGCAAGGACAAAACTACCACCAAAGCCTCTAAGAGGTCTGAAAAACAGGCCAGCCGGAGACACCAAGCTCTGGAAAAAGAATTTTCCAAAGCACAAAAAAGGGCCAGGATAGAGACCTCCCAAGCTGAGGGGTTGGCCTTTGACCTACCCTTACGACCCCCAACCTCCCCCCGGGAATATGGTCGACGGGGGAGTCTTTTCATTCCCCTGCGCAGAGTGGGACTGGCGGAATTCTCCCGGTTCCCCAATCCACGATTACACGGGACCCCTGAGGCGACCTTCACCCCTACTGCGGCCGGTCTCTGACCAAGCGAGCCTGTTCTCCTCCCTACGGAGGACCGTCTCGCCTTGTTGATAGCTCAAGCAGTAGACAGCGCTCTTGAAGCCAGGGCGCAAGCTTCTAGTTCAGGGGCTGTTCCTCCTCCCCCTACCCACCAATCGGTCCCTGAGACCTATTACGCTCCGTCTTCCCCGTCTGGGTCCACCTGCTCTGAGGGTTCATCCCTTCGTGCACACAACATTGAACAGGGGATTCCAATGTCTGAGCAGGAGGAGCCTTCCCCAGAAGCCCCCTCATTCAGCGGTCTCTTCAATCCCTCCTTCTTTGTCACCTTGCTCCACAAGGCCACATCCACAGCCCATCTAGGGCCTGACCCTTCCTCATCAACAACCACCATTTCCCCAGAATCGGAGGTGGATCCAAATTTCACCGAACCGGTGGCTGCTCAACACTGCATCCCTTGTCCCTCCATGTTCTTGAATGCAATACGGAAACAATTGACATCTCCCGCCTCCCTTCCCTTTCCCCTTCCAGGCAATATTGATAAAAAGCTATACAACGTGGTCAAGGATTTAGAGGAGGCACTGGAAGTGCCTGCAGTGGACGAGCCATTCGGGCCCCTAGTATTTCCCACCGCCATTCCTGGAGATGTCTCTGAGGCTCTCAAAGCAGAGGACCATAAGTGCGAACTTACCTATCGCAGAACGCATCAAGCGGCTGCATGGGCCATTAGGGTGGCCACCTCCGCATCTTTCTTCAACCGATCCGCCCTCCGCTGGCTCAGGCAACTCCAAGCTCGTATCCCAGCAGAGAATATCCGTTCACATCAGGATCTTAGCAAAATGGTGGCAGCCACTGAGTATGCATCAGATGCCACCCTCCAAGCTGCCAGGTTTTCCTCCAGGGCTATGGTGTCTAACATAACTGGTCGCTGTATGCTGTGGTTGAAGCACTGGCACGCAGATGCCAAGTCTAAGTGGCGCCTTTCGGCTGTTCCATGTCAGGGAGGAAAATTGTTTGGGGATGCGTTGAATCCTTATTTAACCGAGAACAAGGATAAGCGCAAGGTCCTTAATCACCTCATTAAGAAAGCGGACAAATGGTCCAATTATTCCCAATGGAGGCAGTCATTTCGTGCAGGGGCTAGGTATACCTACTCCCAACCTATACGTTCCTTTCCGGCTAGACAGGACAAACAGGAGAGACAGCCTGACAGACAGACCTAGACAGCAATTTCAGGGCAAGCGGCCCTTTCGCGGGAACAGCCGACCATTCCACCGATCCAGGTGACTCTCGGGCGGTTCCTCCCATAGGGGGCAGACTCTCACTCTTTGCCCACCAGTGGGAGGCCATCACCACAGACGCGTGGGTACTAAATACCGTACGACACGTTCATCTCCAAACCTCCAATCTGATTTCTATCTTGTCCCTACCCATGAAACCAAACAAAAAAGAGACTAATGAATGAAGCCGTTCAACATCTGTTAAACATACGGGCCATAGAACCGTACCGGCGGACCAGAGAGATCGGGGTTTTTATTCTATCCCCTTCGTTGTTCCAAAAGCGTCAGGGGGATGGAGAGCAATTTTAGATCTCAAAGACCTGAATTTTCATCTGGCATACCGCAAATTCAAAATGCAAACGCTCCACTCCATCTTGGGAAGCGTAAGAAAAGGGGACCTCCTGACATCTATCGACCTTACGGAAGCATATCTTCATATCCCCATCTCTCTCGTCCACCGCCGGTTTCTAAGGTTCACATACAAGGGGTGCCATTTCCAATACAGGGCGCTCCCATTTGGCCTCTCGTCGGCTCCCAGGGTATTTACCAAGATCCTGGCGGTCCTGGCAGCTCACTTATGGATGATACCAATCAGAGTCCAATGTTATCTGGACGACATATTAATCCAGTCATCGTCCATCCAGTCCGCCATGATGGACCTCGAACTGGTGGTAAAGCTGCTCCAGGACCATGGATTCTCCATAAATTTTCCCAAGAGTCATATGATCCCCACAACCAGGCTGTTGTACTTCGAGGCCATCATAGACACGGTGGAGTGCCGGGTGTACTTATCCCAAGAACGCCGGAACAGCATAAGAGAGGCAGTCCTCAAATTACGCAGGAGTCAGACAGTGACACTGGTCAGTCTCTCCCAACTGTTAGGCAAGATGACCTCGGCCATAGCAATCGTCCCCTGGTCCAGACTCCACTCCAGGGAACTACAATGGTTCATGCTCCCTTTCCAGAAACAGAACCTCAGTGCCTCCCAACGAAGGGTAAGACTCCCACAACAGGTAGTGCGCTCCCTCACGTGGTGGTTATCACTCACCATGCTCAGAGGGTCATGTTTCAGGGAACCAGACTGGATAGTACTAACAACCGACGCCAGCCTGTTCGGCTGGGGAGCATATCTTCGTTCGCAGTGGGCACAGGGCCGTTGGTCTTGCTCCGACCTTCGCCACAACATAAATTGGCTCGAGCTACGGGCCATACATCTAGCCCTTTGCCATTTTCACAGCCTGATAAAAAGGCGTCACGTGCTGGTCCTCACGGACAACGTGGCTGCCAAGGCTCATGTAAACCGCCAAGGGGGCACCAAATCTCGGGCTTTACTGACTGAGTCGCTCTTACTGGGATCTTGGGCAGAACACAATCTGGCCTCCATCAAGGCCGATCATATTTCAGGGGAGGCGAACACTCAGGCCGACCTTCTGAGCAGAACAACGGTGGATCACTCGGAGTGGCGCCTTCAGCCGAGGGTCTTCAGAGAGATCTGTCACCGTTTCGGCCTCCCACTTTTGCACCTCTTTGCGTCCCCGAACAACGCTTAGCTGCCTCGGTTCTCCCGGTTCCCATCTCCAGGGGCGGAAGGGACGGATGCTCTTCGGAGCCCATGGCCACAAGGCCTGCTTTATGCCTTTCCCCCTCTACCTCTTATCCCAGCGGTAATACGCAAGCTTCTTCGGAAGCAAGCGGAGATACTCCTGGTGGCCCCTTATTGGCCAGGGAGGCATTGGTTCGCCGATCTGATGAGCCTCACTCTAGCAGACCCTTGGCGGATTCCTCTGGAACGGGTCTTTCTCAGCCAAGGGGTTATTCTCCATCCGGATCCCCAATGGCTCCTGTTAGCCGTCTGGCACTTGAGCGCTCAATCCTGACACGGGAGCTATGCTCACCAGGGGTCAGGGACAGTAGGCTTTGGTATGTCCCATTGGTGGATTCTCCATCCATCTCCAGTGCTAGAGAAGGGGCATTGTCTTACCTGAACACCTTTTCTCAGCATGGAGATGGAAAATCCACTCCCGCCCTGGTAGGTCATTAGGCCTAGGGTCAGTTAATTTTTTAATGAGCCACAACGTCTTGCTGTCAGTCAATGGCTTCGCTCGCGTCAAGACTGGGATCTCTATGGTCCAGGACAGGCGTGGCAACTTTGGCTGACTTGATCTGATTGGGCAGGAATACAGTCTAAACCCATTGGTGGATTCTCCATCTCCGTGCTGAGAAAAGGCGTTCAGGTAAGACAACGCCCCTTTCATGCAGATGAAAAGTAACCACAGGCACACACAATCAATCCTACATACCCCTTTCTCCCCCGTTTTATGTGTGTGTGTGTTTGTTGGGGGAGATCTTTTGGGATCTTTTGAAATGATTCTTCAGTCTTCATGTGTGACAATTGAGCATGCCTAGAAAGTATTGAATGCTTGCTGATTTATGGTGTGGTGGGGGAGGGATCGGAAATAGTAAATAAAGGGGAATAGAATCTGTAATCTGGGAGATGGTATGGCTGATCAGAATGATTCTGGACCACATTTTTTTAATGGGTGAGCTCCTTTAGAGAATGCCTTTGGTTGGTTGGTTGAGTTAGATATTTGGGGTTCACAAATCTAAGCACAAGATTGACAAAGGTTTAGCTCGACTGCCTTGTTGGGATGAAAGTAGACTCATGCAAAAGAATTTAAGCAACATAGGCACGCCCATCCTTTCTTATACTTATATTAATGTAAATCATCACAAAATGCTTGTGGTTGCCTCTATTAGTCCCTCTACATTGGATATGTTTTGATTCTTTCAAGAATTTCTACCAATGCTGTCTTATTTGATAGTGTTTATTTTCCCTCAATCCTTGGTACTTATTGACTTAATGCTGGATGATGGTAAAAATAAAATAACAGTGGTGAGAACATGAAAACCAGCCGAATCAGATAAACATAACAATGCTAGGATTCTAAAAGTAGCACATTCCAAAGTCTTTGTTTGTGTTGTGCAACTAAAATCAAATTGCAACAGATAGAAAGTCCTAACAGCTCAGCTTATGGATCAGTTGTATATCCAACCTAGCACCCCAGGCTTGCAATCCATCCTCCAGAAACTGTTTTTGAGAAGAGTTGCTTTCAAATTTTAAAGATTTGAGAGTTGTCACATTAACTGCATTTAATTAATTAAAAGAGTCAGTTTGGTGCGGAGGTTAAGGAATCAGGCTAGAAACTGGGAAACTCTGAATTCTAGTCTCACTTTAGGCATGAAAAACCAGCTGGGTGACTTTGGACCAGTCTCTTTCTCTCAGCCCTAGGAAGGAGGCAATGGCTAACCACTTATGAAAAATCTTGCAATTCAAGTGAATTGCAAGGGCTTAGTTAGTCCAGGCAGTTTCTAAGAACCAGACACTACTGAACAGAAGAAGAAAAAAAAGGAATTAAAATCTAATTGAATTAAAACTATTTTCCCCTTACTCTTTTGTCCTGGCTGTGCTTGTTTTTCAAAGGACGGGATCCTGTCATGACACTCTGGCCCACAACATGTGGTGCAATGCAGCTCACCAGTCATCCATACAGGGAAGAAACCAAATATCTATTGAGAAATCCCATGATTGTTAGGAAGGTTCTTGTTTATTCCATTCATAACCTGCTGATTTTCCAAGAATCCAGGGGAGGATTTTCTTGTCCAGAATCTGACAAGTCTGCTTTAACTATTACATCATTGTGTGCTACTTGCTCACAGTTCACAGCAATAAGCATTTCCAGGGCCCTTTTTCCTGTCCTTAAGAACTTGTCAACACTTTGGATTCTGTAAAAACTTGAAGTTCCTTCCTTCCACCCCAAATCTGAATGTCTCAACTAATCTCATGTTCTGTGGGTGAATTTCTCTCGGGGATCTATAAGGACCCCCAGAGAAATTCTCCCATAGACCATGGTTAGGCAAGCCACCACAGTATCCAGTCTCCAGGATTGCATTTTTGTTCTCCTTCTGTTATGTCTCTCCAAGCCAAACCTTTTCAATGGAAACTGCCCCAAATGAGTTGTAGTTCTCCAGCCTTTATTTATTAATTGCATTTGGAAAGCTGCCTCTTAGATGCTGAAAGATCTAAATTAAATCCTCTTCTATTTGTGCTGAATGGTTGCATGAGTCAGATAGTGTCAGTGAAAAGGCATAGCGTGACTGTTGGCTTCTGAGGAAGGACAGTCTCTGCTCGGTATGGTGCCCGCCAACCATTAGGATGTCTTGAGCACCAGCGATACAGTCTTGACCCCTTTGGCAGAGTCTAACTCTGGCCAGAAAATTCACAAGATGGTTAGAGCTGGTCATGAATTGCGCTCCTGTTTCGCCATGTTCCTTGCCAGCTTTTTTCTCTCCCTCCTGCCCATCTGAACACCAGAAAAGGAATCTTGTCTCAGAAATTAGAATACCCAACCAAAAAGACCCGTTGTCCTAACTGACCTTCAGAATGCTGTCTTAAAAACCACCTGCTGACTGTAGACTTTTTGCTTAGTTTTATAACCATCAAAAAGTAGAGACCTGTAAATTGCAATCTGTGTAGTTGTGGATGATGACTACCAATTGATTTGGGGTAACTCTTGGAAAGCAAATTTCTCCTCACCTAATTCCAGATCCTGCCATGAAGTACCAACAATAGGTATCTGATGAAAATATTTTCTTTTTCTGATGCGCTAGTAATTTACACAGCTCTCTCTCTCTCTCTCTCTCTCTCTCTCTCTCTCTCTCTCTCTCTCTCTCTCTCTCTCTCTCTCTCTCTCTCTCTCTCTCTCTCTCTCTCTCTCTCACCTCTAATGTATCTTTTATCTATATATCTATATCTGTGTATCTATCTATCTATCTATCTCTGTCTATATCATCTATATCCATCTCTAGTATCTATGTATCTATCATCTCATTCATCTTTCAATATTTGCCTTATCTATTATCTATATATATTATCTATACATCTCTCTGTCTCTCTCTCTCTCCCCCTCTCTCTCCACACACATACACACATGGACACACAGACACACATTTATGTGGCCACCCATTTCACTAAAGGTGAGTGTAGAGAACAAGAGTTGCAGATGTAATTCTCTGACTGAAAAAGTCTAAGGTCCATCACGGAGGCCTTTTTTCTCTGCAGTGACTTCTCTGGATGAGGGTTTTATGGAAACAGTTTGGTTCAGCAAAACAATCATTAAATACAGATTTTTTTTTCTGGCAAGGAGTGGAAGGGTTGTCTTGTCTTCTCACCCCCTCTCCCCCACTGCTCATGAAACCAGAAAGTGGCAATTAAAAATGTGTAAAGGTGCAGGTTTTTTGAAAGGAGCTACAGTTTTGAATGTTTGAAGGATTTTAGATCTTGTAATACAATGCACTCTGCTGGCATCAGCCTGAAAGTGCAGGATTGTACAGTAAGAAGTCTGTTTTGCTTATTTAATGGATTAAAAGTCACAGCCAGTGGATCCAAATCATATCTAAAAAAACAGCAATGGGACAATTAAAAGTAAAATCAAAATTCAATACTAAATACCACCTGAGATTTGGGGAAATGTTTTCAGTTCAGAAGATAAAGCCTGCAGGAATGGAACTTCCAGAGTTACTGGCTCCTTAAGAGGGAGAACTATTTGAGGGAAACCAAAACCTGAATTTAGGACTAGGATTAGCAAGCCTGGGTTTAGAACTAGGGATTCTAGAGAGTATTTAGTCCAGCCCCATGGTTCAGAGAAGCAAATTAGACCGGGCAAAGAAACAGAAAAGTTAAGTTCATACAATATCCTCAACTAGGATAAAATGAGTGAGTTGATAGGCTATGGTTCCAAATGTGGAAAACCAGAACAGTTTTGTTTTGTAAATCATGCTGGTGCCTAGTCACCAGAAACCTTGCAGCTAACTGGAGATTCCTAGCTCCACCCAATCCCCGTATTCAGTGGGGGGTTTTTTGTAAAAAAAAAGAAAAAAGGCGCCGGAACTCACACATGTCATACAACCCATATATATATATGTACCATCTCTGTCTGTGGCTATCTTGGCCCTTCCTCAATTTACAACAGTTTGCTTAGTGACGCCCATTCAAAGATGCAATGGCACTGAAAAAAGTGACATTTTCACACGACCATAGTAGCATCCCCAGGGTCATGTGATCAAAGTTCAGACGTTTGGCAAGTGACTATATTTATGACGGTTGCAGTGTCCCAGGGGTCACGTGATCCCCTTTTGCGACCTTCTGACAAGCAAAGTCAGTGGAGAATCCAGGTTCACTTAACTAATTTATCAACTACAGCGATTCACTTAACAACTTCAGCAAAAAAGGTCATAAAATGGGGCAAACTTCGCTTAACAAATGTTTCATTTAGCGACGTAAATTTTGGGCTCCATTGTGGCCATACGTCGAGGACTACCTGTGTAAGTGACTCACAAGGGATTGCTTTGTTAAAGTTCTTTCTCCTGCTTTTGATACAGGAAGACAAAGATTTTGCTCCCAGGAGAAAAGCATACAGCTCCTCTGAGCAACTGACATCAAGGAGGAGGCCAGAGGTCAAGGCTGAACTGAGCCGCCAATTTCCAAGCAGCAGAGCCGAGGAGCGGAGGCGGTGGTCCAGAGACCACTCAGAAGCCCACTGAACTGGCTGAGGGTAAGGCTAGGAATTGCATTCACCTTTTTGAACCTTTTTCTTTGCTTCAGTCTGTCTTTTCGGGAGTTTGGGAGTTCTAGGCAGCCTAGATAGTGTTCCTTTCTTCCCTTTTTGCCACAACAACCTTGCAGGTTGGCTTGGAAAGGAAGACTATCTCAAATCACGGGAAGTAGTAGCACTGCTTTATAAGGCCACACCAGGGATTCTGCATCCCCTTTTGATCACCACCTTACAAAAAAGATGATGAGACTTTGGGGAAAAAATGCATGGAGCGACTAGGATGATTAAAGGCCTGGTGACAAAAATATATGAACAGTTGCAGGAACTGGGTATAGCTAGTCTGGAGAAAAGGACTAGGGATGACATGATAGTAGTATTCCAGCATTTGAGGGGTTGCTACAAAGAAGAACAGGGGGTCAACTTGTTTTCCAAAGCGCCTGAAGGCCGGACAAGAAGCAACGGATGGAAACTAAGCAAGACGAGAAGCAACCTGGAACTGAGGAGAAACTTCCTGACAATGGGAACAATTAGCCAGTGGAACAGAAGTTGTAGGTGCTTCATCACTGGAGGTTTTTAAGAAGAGACTGGACAGCCACCTGTCTGAAATGCTAGTGGTATTGCTCTCAGAGTGCAATGTCACCTCAGCTAGCCACTTAGTGAGTTACTGATGGAGCTCAATGCATACATAAATCATATGAAGTACATGGATTAAAATTTCTACAAGTGGAAACTACTGCGAGGTTTCCATACTGGGCCTCGCACAATTGTCCCTCAAGCATTTTTAATATATGGCTTTAAAAAAATATTTCAGAACTTCATATGTAGCATTCGAATTGGCCTGTAAACAGAATGAAGATTGTTTTGTGTGGAAGATGGTCACTTAATGGCCTCCTGAAGTTCTTGAATAGATTCTCCTCAGAATGTAGGTTTGAGGTCTTTCCCAATATGACTGAAGTATGGTATCCAAGGCAGCAAACATAACTAATACTCCCCCTCCTTTTTATTTTCCCCACAAAAACAACCCTGTGAGGTGGGTTGGACTGAAAAAGAATGACAGGCCAAAGTCACCCAGCTGGCTTTCACGCCTAAGGTGGGACTAGAATTCACAGTCTCCTAGTTATTGGCCCAAAGGCACCCAACTGGCTTTCATGACTAGAACTCACAGACTCCTGGTTTCTAGGCCAGCATCTTAACCATTACATCAAACTAGCTCTCAAACTGACATTTGATGTTGTCCTTTCTTTCCCTCTCTGTATCCCCAGCATATTTCCTGTTGCAGTTTGCATGACCTCCAGACCTGGAATTCCCATCTTTCTCCTGCTGCTGCTGCTCTGCTGCTGCCAGTCCACCATGGGAGGACTGATACAGTGCCTGACCTTTACCCCCTTTCAGTGCTCAAGTACTCTCCTTCTCCCCTCCCCTCTCCAAAACCTAGATGGACTTTTCTTTTAATGGTGGCTTTGAGTTCTCCTTTTCCTCCATGAAGGAGGATGGGGAGACTTTGCTCAGGGGAATCCCACTCTGGAACTTTACCGAGTGCGAATCAATGGAGACCCTCAGCTTGCAACTCCTTGGAAACCTCCAAGAACTTTGGATTCTCGACTTGGGTGTTCGTTGACTCCACTCCAGGAGAAGCTTTTGGTTTGGTTTGACTTGAAAGTCTCATGGAGAACCACTTTGGACTCGTCTCTGCGTGTTCCTCAGCTTTGGAGAGCCACTTACCTGACCCCTCTTGGACATAACTCTTGAAGAATGGCCTAGCAGGGTTCATGGGCCACTGCTTCACAGTAGCAGCCTCTCTTTTTCCTCCTCCTCGCCCGCACTGTAACAGTTTGGCCGCTCATACCGATGTTTGACTGAGCCATCCAGAGAAGCAATAAATTGAGATGCATCTCCTCCAGCATCTCCTGCTCCACTGGCAGGGACTGGAGCAGCAAAGGTTGGTGGGTTCTCTTTGGCCTCAAAAAAACGGTCTCTGCTCCCTTTCTTGTTGGCACAGCACACTCCTTGCAAATTCAGCCAGACTTGGGGTATACAACTACAAATCTCATCGGCAAGCCTTCCACTCTGCTGCCAATCAACTTGCAGCCCGATCCAAAGGGACAGCCCGTCCCGGGGCCCAGTTTACTCGGGGAGGCTGTTCTGACGTCACTTGAACTAAAGCCCTAGAAGACTCAAGTGTGGCCGGCAGTTGGAGGCGTCTGATCTGTCCAGTTCCTCAGCGCATCCTTGGGGGGAGGGGGGGACACATTCCTTTATTTCTGCTACCTCACCACTTGCTTGGACAGGAGGACCAGCGTATGATCTTCCAGAGACCCAGTGGCTGCCCCTCTTCCACCTCTGAAACAGCAAATTGAATTTTGTTCACACAATCATCCCAGCCCCCCCAAAGATGTTTTCCATCGTACTCTATGCGCTTTGTTCAGATGCTGCTGTATTGTAAGTCTTCTTACCTGCCTCTGCCCGTTTTGCCAAGGTGCGACTCGAGAACTGATCAGAATTAGCTGCTCTTCCCCTTTTAAACGAATCTCTCTCATGCACATGTACATGCCGAGTGCTAAACCAGAGGTTTTCTAGGGCATGTGACCTGTGAGTCATCATTCAATTCACAAATAACACCCCTTCCAGCCTCCAGCTATTTGAGAAGAGATGTGCACGGGTTCCAAGAGTTAAATAAAAATGCAATTATTATGGCAGCCAGTCCAGGAGGATCAGATGACAGTAATGGGTTGAGGGAGGAGAATCAGCCAGTGGGTTGCTGAGTTCACTCACCTGCACACCTTCCTCACTGCAAAGCTACTACCTGGAAAGCTTCTGTGTTTGGGTAGTTGGGAGCAAACGTGGGAAAGTTTTGAGGTGTGAGAATCTGTGGGTAACATGTTTCTCCTTTTCCTGTGGGTGTTGTCCTGCAAGTTGCTTCACCCACACACCGGGAAGTAAACGTGGAGTTGATGTTCTTGGCATTCAAAACCAGGTTCTATTCAAACTTGGTCATTTTCTCTTCCCTCCCTCTCCCCCCAGAATAGCCTTATATTCCCTTGCTTCTGGTGTCATTCTGCTTCAGAAGCATAGTAGTCACCTTTTGGGGGGAGAGGGGAGGACTGTATCAGCACCACCCTCCGTTGTCGCCTCCTCACCATCAACCACCACCTCCTCATTGTCAATCATTACCTATTGTCACCACCCACCATCAATCTCTTCCTCCAAAAGCATTTGATGGCTGTCTGATGGTGTTAGGCCTCAGAGTGTAGCATTGTGCGCTTCAAAAAGATTTGCCTTCCTCTGAGCCGGTGCTTCCCAAATGGGAAGACATTACCCAAAACTGAGCAAAATTGTGTTTTGTTTCTTTGAGCAACAGCACATGACTCCTTTACCAATCAGGATAGGGACATTTCAGTTGACTTAAAGATTGCCACGTGCGCTAAAGTATCTCCCAAAGCTTTCCTATTAAGATGGTTGAGGAAATTACAATTGGTAATTTGTTGAAATGACATAAAGATCATTGGGTTATAAATGTTTGTTTAATACTGGTAGTCCTTGAGTTACAATCATTCATTCTGTGACAGTTTGAAGTTACAATGGTACTGGAGGAAGGGAGTTCAACAGGTCCTCAAAGTTTGATGAGGCTTTTTGATAAGCAGTTTTGGGTAATGAAGGAAAATGTTTGGAAGCCCTGCTTTAATGGTCTGTGAGCTTGGCACTTTAAGACTTGTGGACTTCAGCTCCCAGAATTCCTTAGCCACCAGAGGTGTTGAAGTCCATGAGTCTTAAAATTGCCAAGTTTGGAGAGCCCTGCTCTAAGCCATCGTCACCTTATTCAACCATATAGAAGGGGAAATCCCATTGGAATATCTTTGCTCAAGAGAAAAGAACCCACATCCCCCATTCATCTTTCCCGCAAAGATGAGTGCCTGTGTTCACACAATAGGCTAAACCAAGAAGCACCGTTAACAAGTGCATGTGTTCCATGCCATCTTACTTCCACTGAATATGAGTTTAATGGAAAGTTTAGACTTACTGTGGCAGTTGTGCCTGGAGTTGTCAATATGTTAAACTTACAGAAACAAGAGACTATAGCCAGAGTATGCTGCATGTACAAAGGTCTGCTTTATGTCAAACAAGGATTTGAGTAACACAATCAGACTTTATTTAAAAACTCATGCGTGACCAGAATGGGGGCCAGGTGGGGACACATGTCATGGGAACACAATCAGTGTTGTCATTCCTTCAGTGCTGTTGAAAAACCAGCCGTTTTGGTACCTTTTGAGGATTTCAACATGAATTCAGTTCTGGAACCACAAAGGGTATTTATTTCTTTACCTTGTAATATTTTGAATCTAAACTAATGCTTCCATTTGCATGCCACGTTTTCTTTAGCACAACAGGAATAAAAGGAGATGGAAGGGTTGTTTTTTGTTTTTAAAAGCCTGGGAAGCTTAAGGCAGGCTAAAAAATGTTAGTGGGCTTCTATCTGCTAGTGCTTCAGACATGAAGCTGAAACAACCCACTGTTGGTTTGGCTTATGAAAGGGTATCACAGCTGGTTCTTGTCTCATAGCAGAATAAAGGGAAAATTGGGGAAGTAGTCAAGAGACTGAATGCCTTACTTCCGAAACTACATTTCTGCACATTGTATTTGCATAACCAGGGTTAGTTCAGTGGGCCAAGGCTCAGCCTTCGATGGAATAGTACCAAATGATGGCGACCAAGTTTTGCACCTCTTTTAAAGATCTAAGCCTTTATTTCATGCTCCAGCAATTTCTGGATAGGTTGTTGCAACGTAACACTATTTTTATTCTCCAATTTTTGGCAAGTCTTCCAGCTTGTGGGGGTGGAGGGATGAGGAATGAAGAAAACCTTAACTGATTTGTGTCCATTGATGGGTGCCAAGTTTGCTCTATGTCAGTGGTGGCGAACCTATGGCACGGGTGCCAGAGGCGGCACTCAGAACCCTCTCTGTAGGCATGCGCACCGTTGCCCCAGTCCTAGGCCTTCAGCTGGGTTTTATAAAACTTTTTTGCTTTCAGCCTCCGCCACCATGTGCAAAAAAAAAAAAAAGGTTCAGTCAATTTCAACTTCTCACAGGAAAAAAAAGATCTTGCAAAGTTGAAATTGATTGAACTTTTTAGTCCCACCCCAGACTGCTGTTAACATCGCAGCCACGCCCACCCAATTGGCCACACCCAGCCAATGGGCCACACCCACCCGGCATCCGACGATGCATAAGTGGGTTTTGGGTTGCAGTTTGGGCACTTGGTCTCTAAAAGGTTTGCCATCACTGCTCTAAGTGGTAACCAACCTGTAGTACCCATTTTAATGAGTGTACTTTGTGTGCCTGATCTAGTAATAAGATGAGGCTTGTGGATTAATCCCCCCCAAAGGATGCTTTTTTAAAATAGTTCCCCCCTCAAAAAGAAGCCATTCCACCATGAATTAAAGAAAGCACTTTAGCATATGAAACATGATATAAACAGTTCCATTCTTCTTGATCTCAGGCGACTTGAAAATTAAACCTGCAATGATTCTGCTGCTATTTGAGCCATTCCTTTAATTGGGTCAGAGATACTGCAATGCCGGGGGAAGGGGGCAATTGCAGCATCTAACCTTAATTCTAAGGATTCTGGTTCCTACAGGGTGTTTAAATTCCTTCCTAAAGCATATTCTTTTAGCAATGAAATTCCAGGTGTTAACATTTCTCAATCAGCTAACATTACTTCAAACTTGGCCCTTTTATGACTTGTGGACTTCAACTCCTAGAATTCCTCAGCCAGGCACATGTGCCTGGCTGAGGAATTCTGGGAGTTGAAGTCCACAAGTCATAAAAGGGCCAAGTTGAAGACCCCTGCATTATGGGCTAAAATGTGGTCATTTTCATTTGTGCCTCGTCGTCAACTGCAGCCCTACTAGATACTTAACCAAGACACTTATGCAAAGTTGAGCACCATTTAGTGGCATGCTAAGCTTGATTATTAGTCTTAAACTTGGTGGTTGTTTGTTGGGCTTAGGGTGTGGACTGATCCAAGTCCCTTTGGGTAGTTCAGGGATTTTCAATTTTTTTTAGTGCTTTCCTAAAACAATAAATGTATTTTTTGTGAGACCCTCTCCCAATAATTGATTTAATGAGGGTAGAGTTCAGCAAGAAATAAATGTTCCATTTACTTCGAATCATCGTTAGCCTGCATATCAGAGGCAGTCATAACATTTGCAGCAAACAGACAAAGGAAGAGCAAAAGCCGGAATAAATTTTAAATCTGTCTACCTGTGCTAGACGGATGGTTACACAGATTATTACCCTCTTCTAAAAAGATCCTTTCTTTACTGGGCTGGCCCAACTCCGTTTGAAACCCTTGGATTAAATTATGGTTCAGTGCATTGTCCAAATGCAGAAAGTAGCTTAATTCAGGAACCAGGTTGATGTCAGTTTACATGCAAACACAGCCCCTGAAAATATTAATTTTCAGTCTTTAACTCAACAAGGCAGGGACAATCTCTTTTTTTTACCTCCAAGATTAAATCGTCAGAGCTTTGTAGCTTTCACTTGTGAAAAACAAGCTGTCTTCCAAGTAACCTATCCAAGCCCAAATATAAGTGGTCCGTATACCCTAGTAGAGGCCTTTTCATTTCTCTATTCCTTCCAGAAGTTTAATTATGCTAGCTCTAAAAAGTTGCCAACACGCTATCATAGCTCTGGCTTAGCTGATAGGATCAGCTTTATTTCTCCACTACCGCAGTCTTTATTTTGGGGGTGTGGGTGTGATCGGTTTCTGTTTCTTAGGCCTTAGAACAGGGGTGTCCAACCTTGGCCACTTTTAAGACTTGCGGACTTCATCTCCCAAAATTCCCCAGCCAGCTACGCATCGCTGACTGGGGAATTCTGGGAGTTAAGGTCCCTAGGTCTTAAAAGTGGCCAAGGTTGGACACTGCCTGCCTTAGAATATACTTGAACAGCTGGGAAGAAGAGGAGATCTTTCTGAGAACAGTTTGGGACATAAATCTGTCCTCGTTTGAGCAGTTTTCTTCTGCTCTATGTATTTACAAAATCCACTGAACTGATAGCTACCATATCCATTCTTATTAGGGATTGGGTGGGGGCAGAAATAAGATTCTGCAGAAGAAATATATTTTCCTTAATTAAATATTAAGACCATGTCTTCACTGTTACATATCAGGGAGTCTATTTCCCATTCTCAGTTTTGTAATTCCACATCAGTAATCTTATATTAAACTAGATGTAGAGCAATAAATAATCCTTATTGCCAGAGAGGGGAAGGGGTGTTATTCAGTGAATGGCTCCATAAAATCAGGATTATAAACCCTACAGCAAGGCTAACCCCGAGTGCAATAAGAGCTGATTGTATTTGTGAACATAAGTGAGGATTTCAGAACATGAAGATTGGCTCAGCTTGCACACTTTTAATGAAAAATAACTGTAAAGTGTATTTGTAAATATTTGCCAGTGTTTGGGGTGAATTAATTTCTGTTTTAAACTGTAAGATGTATAACTACCGTAGGGAATCAGCCAGGGACTTTCTGATGCTGAAAAATTGTATAATTTTTAAGGAACAAAAAACAACAACAACAATCCAGTGTTGTAATTATATTTGATGCACGTGAATTTTCTTCATTTCTTTCTTTAACTCAAGAAACTTAAACCATGCAGCTTCTCCCGCCAGGGGATTAGGAGACTTGCGCTTCTTAACAAGCACATGACCTGTCCTTGCTCCTTTCCTATCACTGCTGAAGCAACATTGCAGCTCTGATCGAGAGCCAGGTATCTTGTTGACCAAATTAGAGTTTTGTACACATGAAGTCCCAACTTCATGAGACTGATATGCAAGCTGCTGCCAGCCAGAGTAGACAGTACTCGGCGTACTTAGCTTTAGTATGCCATTAAGAGGCAAGACTGATTTAGTGATAAAACGCTGACATCCGAGTGTCAAGAACTTAGGGTTTTAGCCATAGGGTCGGTCAGAAAGGCCCTGCATGTATGCAGCAGAAGGGTGGTGCCCCTGAAGCACTGAAACGATGCCCCTTCCCTGCCCACTCAATTTACACAAGGAGAAGGCTGTTTTGCTGCTTTAGTTAAAAGCCCAACGTGATCACCAAAGAAGGAAAAGAGCAGGGAGAGACTGCTGTGCAGAAGTTCTCCCTTTCTTTTTCCTTCTTGGTTAGAGACCAAAGGAATTACTTTTTCTTTTTTTGTAGCTGTTGGAAGCCCAAATTCGCCTTCCATACCTGCACAAAAGGAGAGGCATGTTGGTCTTCCTGCCGTATGAAACACTTGAGAATCCTTCAACTTCTGTGGAATGTATTTTTAAGAGATGAAAATATATTTTTTCTATTTTCTAATGTCCAGACCAGGTGGAAAAGGGACTGCAGAAGTCAGACAATGTTGTGTTCTAAGGCAGATGAGCATCATCTGCCTTCTATTTCTTTTCAGGTGAAGAAAAAATAAAGCAAGTGCAATTTAAGCCCACGATATCCTGAGCGCCTCAGCTCCCAGCCCGCCACATGCTCAGCCAATGGCCAGCACTATCCAGGTCACGCTCCCCCTGACTTGCAAGGAAGCAATAGAATACTAGCATGCTGGCTGGGGAAAGGCTCCCATTCTTTCACCTCTCAAACTCGCCTATGCACTGGACAGCAGGCAGTGTGAACCTGCCAGTTACACAGAGCAACGAGTCTGCATGTTATGTTTAAACACATTTTTTTTGTCCGCATGTTATCTTCTGACTAATGCTATCTGTTCTGCAGTACATAATCAATAAAATTGTTTGTATGTTAATGCAACTTGTGAGGCAGAAAAGTCCTTTTGCTTCTTCCATGGGAAAGAAAATTCCAGCCACGTCTACACAACATATTATGATGTGTTGACAATGTTATGGATCACAAAGTGTACCACTCTGATGGTTAAGCCTGCATCTCCTCACCCTTCTGACGGGGTCCATAGCTGGAGTTTTTTAACTTTTAAAACCCACAAAGCAGACCCAACAGAAGAGAATATTTGTAGCTCAAAGTTGAACTGTGGGACCCTTGGTGCTCTCTGTACTTGGTGGTTTTTCTTGCTGATGTTTCATTACCCAACCAGGTAATATTATCAGTGCTGATTGGATAATGAAATGTTTTCAATGAAACAACCCAACTCAGAGCACCAAGGACCCTACAACACAATGGCATGCTGTACTTAAACAAAAAAAGAACTTTAAGAACACGTTAGAAGTTTTATTAAAAAAAATTATAAAGATTTATTTTTTTTTTGCTTTCTAAGCCAAATCCATGTAAAACGAACTTACCTTAATTACTAACAGCTATCTTACAAGAACTCTAAACCATAGGAAGAAAGTTAACCAAAACCACATATGTACCTAAGATGTTCCAACTTGAGAGTTTATTTTCGGAGTAGTATGAATGCTACTCTGGTGGAAAGCATTTTCAAGTGATGGATACCTTTGAAGTGCTTCTCTGTTCCAACTTCTGGATTAAGCTCTCCAGCCGGTAGTGGTACAGAACACAATTCCACTTGCTTCTTACAGAGTCCACGCCAAGAATTCTGAGCCCACTGAACCATCTCTCGCACTGGCATCTTCACATAGGAGGCGTCTGTTGTGCTGTTGCCACAGGAGTTGCTTGGCGAGGGAGAGTGTACATCGCACCAAGAAACTGGTCTGCAATACGTCCAGCTTCTCTCAGGCCACTTAGCAGTGCTCCATGAACTGTCGCTGGGTAGTTACGAATTGTATGTTCTCCAGCAAAGAAGAGGCGAGGAATGGGCTGGAAAAGAAAAAGCAGGTGGGCAATGGCTTGAGACCCTCTGGGGAGGGTAATGGGGCTTTAGTAAAATAAGGACACTCAGAGTCAGCTTTGTTTTTAGTGATGCCCCCGGGAAATGGAGACCGGGATGGGAGAATAATTTGTAAATTTTGCAGAAGCAGCAATAAGAATTGCAAAAATGTGTCAAGCACTTCAGACGAAGAGGGCAAAGGAAAATAGCATATTTCTCTGATACAAAAACAAGAATTTAAATTTAGCAAATGATAATGGTGAGCCTCAATACATGTTCAGATCAGAAACTTTTTAAAACATGGATGGAAGGACTTGCTCAACCTGGTGTGGGGACTCAACTGGCTTCTGAACCAAGCAATAAGACATCCTTTCTTAAGCATCAACCTCCATAGTATGACATACTTCAGCCTGCCCTGTCTGCCTTCTTGAATTTGCCCAGAGCCCTACACCAAAGACTTAAATTCTACATCAGTCTAGTCCAGTGTTTCTCAACTTAGGCAGCTTGAAGAAGCATGGATTTCAATTCCCAGAATTCCCCAGCCAGCATGCTGGCTGGAAAATTCTGGAAGCTTCAGTATCTTAAAGTCACCAAGGCTGAGAAAAACTGGTCTAGCCGCTCTATGTATTTGACCGTTACAATTCATGAAAGCTGATGGCCAGTTAATAAAATTTTGTTAGTTGGAAAAGATGCCACCAAATACCTGATTTTTCTGCCATCATAGACTAATGCAGCACTTCTACAGAGCCCCATGTGAGTACGATCGGTTTCTTTGTTCCCGTATGGCATAACTCCTTGACCCTTTAGCACCTGAATACATTTAACCCCCCTTACTTAAAATGGGTTATCAAAATGCAGTTGCAATACATATATAAAATAACACAGCAGTTTAGCATGATGGCCTGATCCACATAGTATAAGGCAGGGGTCTTCAAACGTGGCCCTTTTATGACTTGTGGACTTCAACTCCCGTGCCTAGCTGAAGAATTCTGGAAGTTGAAGTCCACAAGTCATAAAAGTGCCAAGTCTTTTGAAGACCCCTGGTATAAGGCAATGGCTGGGTTTCCCACAGCACACAAATTACCCAATTTACTTTCTTCTAATTGAGTGTGTTGTGAGAATCAGGTTGATATGGTTGTAGAGCAGGGTCCAGGTGACTTCTATGGACAACAGGACCCTAAGTTTGGCTGCATGTAATTAATATGAACTCAGAGAGGGAAGCTGATTCAAGGAATCAAGTAGAAAACAGTATAGGTAGTCTTGACTTAACAACCGTTTGTTTAGTGACCATTCAAAGTTACAACAGCACTCAAAACAGTGACTTTAAAGCCGTTTTTCACATGATCACTGCATCACTCTCATAGTCCTGCAATCATATTTGGGCACTTGGCATATATTTATGACAGTTACACTGTTCTGGGGTCATGTGATCACCCTTTGTGACCTTCCCAGTGGGTTTCTGACAAGCAAAGTCAATGGAGGAAACCAGATTTGCTTAATGACCACTAACAACCACAGTGATTCACTTAAAAACTCTGGCAAAGAATGTGATAAAATGGGGAAAACTCAATTAAGTGGCCAATAAATTTGATAAATAAAATGAACAACTGCCTTGCTTAGCCATGGAAATTTTGGGTTCAATTGTGGTCATGTCGAGGACTACTGTATGTGTACTCTCTTGAAGACAAACTGAGGTAAAAGCATAAAGGCAACTTCACCCCCACTAAAGGCAACTATTAGTTACATAAAGAAGCAAACCTGCATCAGATAAATAAAATACATCATTGGCAGTGCCAGAATTAAGCCCAGGTTGCTGGCTTCCTTATGCTAGCACAGGGGTAGGCAACCTTGGCTCTTTTATGACTCGTGGACTTCAACTCCCAGAATTCCTGAGCCAGCATGGCTCAGCATGAAAACGTCTCCCTTTCACCTCAGCATGGCTGGCTCAGGAATTCTGGGAGTTGAAGTCCACGAGTCATAAAAGAGCCAAGGTTGCTCTTTTGTTGATAGGATGTGTAGTCACATCCTAGCAACATAAGATTAAAGTCGACTGTTCTTGACTCACCTGGGGAGCTCCTGGAATGGCTGGTCCAGGAGTAATTGGCTGAGCCATCAAGTCATAGTCGTTTCCTGACGAACCAGCTGCTACATAGGAATAAGAGCCTCGGGCCCACGGATCAGCCCGCCATCGAGATACCACCGTCTCTTTGGGCTGAGAGAGAAGCAAAAGAGGCACGGGAAGAGAGATTCAATGGGAACACTGCTGAAGTGAGGTTTTTATGAAGTCCTTGGGATAAGGGTAGGGCGAGAATGTATTAATAGGCAAATCAAGCTTACAACAAAATTTAAAAGTCTTGCAAGCAGCAAAAACCTGAAAAATTCTGTGGCACCTACACAAAAGGTTTTACGATTCCTTAACATCCAAGAGAGGACAAGCAACAGGTAGATTTCTGTCAACTCACCTCCTTCACAAAGAATGCAAAATGGAAAGAGACATTTGCCAAGCCATAATCACGGGATGTTAGGATTTTTTGCTTTCCTCTTGCACTGAGACCTCAAAGCTGATCAGATTAACACCACACAGCAATGAGGCTGGCATTAAGCTACTTAACTAGCATGGAGAATTCGACCACTGTAACTTTTCTTTACATAGATAAAAGATGAAGCAGAGAAGGGAATTCCCAGCCCGGAAGAACTCTGCCCTTGATAGCAGATGATAGTGAAATCAAAAGAACTTTT
Organism: Bothrops alternatus; assembly: GCA_034064705.1. Lineage (NCBI taxonomy): Eukaryota > Metazoa > Chordata > Lepidosauria > Squamata > Viperidae > Bothrops > Bothrops alternatus. The sequence goes on along the minus strand of JARGCV010000230.1, from coordinate 741,191 downwards.
TCGAAGCGGTGCCTGCCTGCCTGCCTGCCTGCCTGCCTTAAATTACGCATCTCAGACGATTAAGGCTAGGAAAAGTTGGCTGTGTTATGAAAAGAGCCCCTTTTCTAAATACACTAGCTTTAGTAACAGCCCCTTTCTATTTCGCTAGATTTGCTTCCCTTGAAAGAAGTTGGAGGGCATTACTATGATAGACAGACAGGAGGCCACGCAAGCAAAAGGGCTTCTAGAATAGTCCGGCTTTTAGGCTGCTACACATCACACAAAACTTCCTCCATTACAAAGGACACAAAACAATACCTGAGGGACAGCACTGCTGCCAAAAATACCCTTGAGGATAGCAAGGCAGCGTCCAACAATGACATCATCGCTAATGTTCTCCATGATTCCTGCTGCTTCACCTGCCACCAAGGCCAGAAGGATCGGGGCTGTTTAGGGAAACAAGTTTATGGGGCATTAACAGAGAGCAAGTCCGAGAGATATTAACGCCACCCACCTCATGAACGTCTGAAAACAATCTAGACCCTGGTCCGCGGCATGCCAGAAACCGGTCCGCGCAAACAAGCCCCATCTGTGGGATGCAGGCAGCACACAAAACCACCCGCTCCGGTCCGCGGAAAAACCTCTCTCCACGGAACTGGTCCCTGGTGCCCAAAAGATTGGGGACCTCTGGCCTAGAAAGGAAACAGATTTCTCAGCCATGTAAATGGTTTGAAGTTAAGGTGGTCTTATGATGCTGCTGAATTGTACTGCTTGGTATTATAAACTGCCTTGGGTAGGCCAATGACAGCAGCTAAACTTAAGATTTATTTTGTTCAGTCACGTCTGTCCAAAAAAAGAAGAGGTTTAAGAAAAGCTCTCATACTATGCTAAAAGCGCATGCTGGAACATTGGCTGGCATTGGCGTCCCCAGTTATAGAAGGATAGGGAGCCAATGAGAGGTATACAGGGGTCAAGGAACTACTTTTCACTTAATATAGTTCTGATTCTTTCCTTTGAGGCCCATGCAACCTGAAGAACTTTCCTACATTGTTGTTTACTGCCACGTCAAACTTTTCCAGGTTTGCAAGCTCCCATGTTCTTAAAAGGAAGCACAACTTTGTATTTAAACAGATATCAGTGTTTAATATTTTATGCGCTTTGAACACTTAGTTTACATTCCCAGTACAGGACTTTCTGTATTCAGCGATTCCAGTTTATTCCTTGGAACGTGAGAGTGTTACATGCCTTCACACAACTACCTTTGTAAAGATTCCAAAACAGGAAAAGCTCTCCTCTGCTTGCTGTTGTGCTGCCCACATGGCCGAACAAATTAACACTCGGATCCCAAAACACGCGGTCAAAACATAGAACAACCTATCAAGCAAAGGAGGAAAATAATGCCAATTAAAGAAGTCCTTGTGTGGCTTAATAGCAGATGAAAGAACTTCAAAATGCCAATCCATGCAGACAGTCCACTAGCAGACCAATTCTGCTAAATACCTCTTCATGCTTTTCATGTTACCTTATTAAGGTTTCCAAATCCCATTCTCTGTACAGCTGATGTCTTCCACTCCGGAAGAGGAGGGACAAACTGGACTGCTGGAGGCTGCTGCTTCAGTACTCCCAAGGGGAGGGTACACAAGACAGCATCACACTTGTAAATAAAAGTCTGACTAGTAGAACGGGTATTGACAGCTATCACTTCACATCCTAGTGAGAGAATGGAGAAAAAGAGACCGTCCTGTGAGGAAGGAGGATGAATGGATGAATTAAGTGCCTATGTGACTGTTTTCATTGCTTCAGAAAATTAAACGGATTCAAATTCTACCAGTTCTCAATGCCATAATCTCCATCTAGCGTTCTTTTAGTTGACAATTTTCCCCTGTTACTTGGCCAATACAACATGATGGCACTGAAGAGATTTAATCCAGATTTGCCTTTGTTTGAGCCCAAAAATGCCTGTGCTACTGGAACCAGATTATCCTCGTCTGAAACCATTTCGGAAGTTTTATTATTTTCTACCAGTTCTATTTCTCTTACTTCCTACTAAGCTTTCTGTAATTCCAAGCAAGTGCACCGTGTTTTAGCTGCACTTCTGAACTTCCTGTGCAAATGGGTTTGCCCATTTCAAACGTCTTACATTTGCTTATACTCCCACATAAAATATCATTGATGCACCATAAATAAGACTACTAAATATTCATTTTGCATTCATACTTGCATCCATTATCTGACTGTTCCCTTTATTGCATTTATTTATTTTGGGAGACCCATGGGAAAACAGGTTATCAGTTTTGCACCCACAGATAATATGACCTCCAAGCACTGACAAATTGTGCGTGAACGCATGCTCAAATCCATCCAGGGCTCTTGCTGGAAGACTATTCCAAAAGAAGCACTTGAGCCAACAGGATAATCAGAGAGAATTCTTAAATTTTGCTTACCAGAAGCGGTATAGCGAACCTGACGAACGGCTGTATTTAGTTTGATATCTAATCCTTCTGCTAGAGCCACAGGCACACAAGAATAGCCATTCCTCACAGTCAGATGACTGCCTGTGAATTCAAAATCATCATCCTGCAATGGGGGGAGAGGGGAGGAGATTTAGAAAACTCCTCAGCACAAAGCATTTGTAACAAGTCAGTAATTTCTCCCTCATATTGTTCTAATGTTCCATACTCTAGAGTGACTAATTGCCACGGGTGACAGGCCAAGAGGATACAGGCCAAGAGGATACATTTGAAGAATGTCCGGAGACTGCAGGTTGTCCAGAATGAGGCCGCGCGAGCTGTCTTGGGTCTTCCAAGACATGCTCATATCACTCCAGCCCTTCGTGAGCTGCACTGGCTGCCAATTGGTCTCCGAACACAATTTAAAGTGTTGGTTATGACCTATAAAGCCCTTTATGGCAATGGACCAGGTTACTTGCGGGACCGTCTTCAGCCTCATGAATCCCAGCGACCGGTTAGGGCACACAGGGTTGGTCAGTGTCATCTGACGGGTCCTAGGACAAGGGCCTTCTCCGTTGCTGCCCCAGCCCCCTGGAACCAACTTCCCTCAGAGGTTCGTACTGCCTCCTCCCTCCTAGCTTTCCAGAAGCTTCTGAAGACCTATTTATGCCAACAGGCTTGGGGGGTATGAACTGTGTTCTACCCCCGGGGCGAGGAATTGTGCTTCCATCATTGATTGGGTGTCTGACTGTGTTTGCATGCTGTATGTATGGATTTTTATATTGGTTGTTGTCATTATTATTAAATTTTTTATATTTGTAGTTGTATTGTTGTTGTGAGCCGCCCCGAGTCTCAGGAGAGGGGCGGCATACAAATTCGATAAAATAAAATAAATAAATACTACTTGAATATAGGCAACCAATAAGAAAAGAAGTCCATTGATCTGTTGTTACACAAAGTCCAGTTCAAACTTTCTCCAACCGTAATCAATATTCAGGAATTGTGGGGAGTGCCCAATTACATCCCTCCTCCCCTAGCTTTTCATCCTTAAGAACATGGTTGTTCCTGTCTTGACGAATAAGAGCATGAGTCTAGTTATCTTCTTTTCCCCTCCAGGTCTTTTTTACATTTTGTATTCCCCTGTAAAAATTCAGAAGTATTTATCAAGTAAATTTTAATATTTGTCACTTGATGTTTTTCTGAATAATCCTGGTGCCTCTAATTTGAATTTGCTGGTGAAGAATAGCTCTGTTGGGCTAGAGACAATGGCTCTTCAGGCCAGTTACATCTAATGTTTAGAAGTCAGCACAGTATTTCTTTTTCCACTGTTCCTTTTGGATAGCTTATGCAAGATCAGTTCAATTTAGAGCAGTGCATGCAGACTTGTGGCTGAGTTTTCTGAATTTTAGCTTTAGCCTTATTACTTGCAGTATCACTTGTATACCTCAATGGAGAAGAATGCTTGGACTCCCCTGCCATTTGTGTTTATTCATTCAGCCCCACTGAAATTTTAGTATGGGGGAAAAAAAAGAATAATTACCTGGTCCCAATGCTTCAGTGACAAAGTAGAAAGCGGTGTGGCATTTGCAAACTCAAGATTTGCAAAATGCCAATCAAGAATCTGCCTGTCCCTTGATGATAAATACACATCACTGCACATTTTTGAGAGGGGAAAAAATACAACACTGAGTATATGCTCTCACCATTTTTTCTCCATAAACTTTTAACAGTGTTATGCTTAGGTTTCCTGCACCCGAGCTGGTCTAAAAAAAGTTCTTAGCTATTCTAGAAGACAATAGAGTTTAACGGGGTAGGGCATAAATGAGAGGATAGGCCATAAAACGGTGATGAAAAAGGAACTTTAGCTGTGAATGATCACTAAATGAGACGGTTGCTAAATGAAGGATGCCTGGATTAAAAACATATCTTGTCCTTTATGGTTTAGTATGAATAATACTGGCAAGAAATCTGAATGCTGGATTAGTTCTTTACTGCTACTCCCTAGCAAACTGATCATGTAGGAGAGAATTTTACAGAACAAAGGAGTTCTCACATGTTTCTACAGCATGAGATAAAACCAGTTTTTAAAATCTAATTCATTGCATTTCAGTTGAGGTGCAAATTTCCACTTCATAACTATAGGACAACTTATGAATGTACTTGCATATTATAAATTAAACAACAAAGTATTCTTCCTTCACAATTGAGCTATTTGACCAGGGCAGTCATCAGCATAAAAAATCCAGTCTCTTTCCTACAATTTTACCTTGGAGGATTTGCTTCTAGTTCCTGGAGCTTCTCTTCCAGTTTTACTTGTGTTTCGGCTAACTCATCATACTCCTAATCACAAAATAAGAGACGGACACAAATATATAGATGATTACTAAAAGGCAATATTTGAAAAAAGTGCTCATTAGGTATACAGAATAGCTAATATTAAATTAGATATTTCAACAATAGCCAATGTTGAAAAAAGATACATATTCAGTAGACCCAGTCATTCATACCTTACAAAGGGCAGTAAGATCTCTATGTTTGCTCTTCACAAGAAATTCTGCAGTAATATCTCGAGGCGGTTTTACTTCCGAAGCTTCTTTGTATTGTTGGTGAAGTTCTTTTATTTTCTCTTTCAAGTTCACCATCTGTAACAGGGAGGAAAATCATTAGTCAACAGAGAGAAGCAAAGCACTTCCTGATCGCTGCAGAATTTTAAGGAAAGGAAATTTATCTTTTTTTTAATGTGAATCTTGTGGTTTATTAACTGATCTTTTGTATTATCAAACACAAATAAAAATTGAACATGTAAAATCATTTGCTTACTGAAGCCCATTATTAATGCACTGGTTAATCTGTGTTCACAAATATTAGGACTGTGCATACTTTGAAGATGATTTAAAAGAAAGTACTTTGGATTTTGCACAAGTATAAGCACAACACATTCTGGCAATCTTTTAAAGAAGCCTAAGTTTTTTGGAGTTCCATGAAAAAAGCTGGGGCTGCTTTATAATTAAATTAAGTCAACTCCTTAAAAGCAAATCAGCTTTTTTCAAAGTCATGCATTAAAAACAATGCTAACCTTGTTAAGGAGATCTTTAAGCTCTTCCTGAGTTTTCACTATCTTCTTCCAATGTTCTATCTGTTCATCCTTGACATGCTTCTCCTGTAATCTATGGAAACAAGTAGCCATAGAGTCAGCAACTACCACAAACCTTTAGCAAGGACGCCACTATACTTCAGTGAGGAAACTACACTGAAACATCTTCCCATGCCAATCCTCTCCAGAGCATGCAAGACATTTGGTGTTCAGTCTTCTCAAGGTAGAAAAGTGCAATAAAGTGAAACAGAAGAAGCTAATGAACCATGGAGGCATAAAAAGGAGGACTTTGAAGCTTTGGGCCATGTAAGGTGCCATGTGCAAGATTGTAACACACAATGCCATCACCCCAACATGGGTGCAAACTCTGAGGCTTAATACTCGGCTTGTCTCTTGACGTGACCTTTAATTTTACTTACTGTATGACAACTTCCAGAGCCTGACCAAGAGAAACAGGCTTGTTGTTGAGGACATTGAAGTCCAGTTGATGACTGAGGTATGAGGTAGCTTCTAGCAAACGGTTGAACTCTTGTTCTACCATCTCATCTTTTTCCTTTGGAACCTGTGGTTTAGCAAGGGGAAGTAAACAGGTGCAGATAGTTCAAAATGGAGAGGTCAGATCAAGCCCTTAACCTTAAAGTGCATTTTCCATATAATGTGCATTTCAAACCCTGCCAGAAACTTATTCTGAGTACTCAGGAGAGAAGGAATGACTTGTAGAAGGTTCACTTCTGTTTTATGACTAATCACTGAGGTTTAGGAAGTTACTATACTGATATTTGCAACATCAGACTTAATGTATCAGATCCAAAAATGCATATGATGTGAGAATAATATTTAATTAAAACTTAAACATTATTAGGGAACACATTGACTCTTTGCGTGCAACATGGAAATTTAGGCAAGATAATTTAATGCTGAAAACCACCTTGGCAAAGACTCTTGCATTCCGTCAACAGATCACAGTATTTTCAATTAAACTATTTCCTCAAAACTGCTTTCCAAGAACAACGACACTTACCGCTTGTCCATTGGCTTCATAAAGTGGACATTTTTGTTTTATTTTGGCCAGTTCCATGTTTACTTGCTTGCTTACCACAGCCATTGGATTTCCACCTGCAAAGATTTTATACAGAGAAAAAAACATACATTTAACAAAACAAGGGCTCAAAATCTGGAAGTACCTAGAGTTATAATGATCAAAGCCAAGCATTTAATCAAAAGTTAGATAATATGTATGTGGTGTACTGGGCACAAAGTGGCATATTCATCCTTAGGCTTTTTTGTACATTTTTTTTCCTGTAAGAGAATGGACTAATTTAATCTTTCCTAAACCAGCACATTCCAGGCATGCTAGGTTACAACTCTTGGCATCCCAGCCAGGATGGCCAATGGTAGCTGAACTCTGACAAATGTAAAGGCAGTGGGGATGTAGAAAACATATACTAAGCTGTAGTACATTCTGAGCTTTATTCAAATTATCTGGCCCAAAAGGAGAAGCTTTGCAACCAAGATGTTCATTTCTTATTGGGAAGCTCTACTACTATATAAAACAGTTGTGAAAGAGATAGAGAGCTCAGTTAAAGGACTGAGAAGAAAGAACAAGGAAAGAGGAAGTTGAAAGAATCAACTTCTAATTCTGTGTGAAAAAAAGCAATTACCAAAACCTTGTATCTAGAGATTGTATTCTGCACAAGCATGTGGCCGTGAAAACTGAATTCAGGCACATTTTCAAGGTAAGACTCACCAAGTCCTGTTACTACCATGGCTCCTAGATCTGCAACATAGTTTCCTTTGCGAAAAGTAGCAACCCTGCCACCTACACGATCCTTTTAAAAAACACACACACAATGTTGAAGACTGACAACCTCAGGGTCCTCATTATAAACATATTAGCAAACCCTCTGAAGTAGCACAGCTTAGGCAAGGAGAAAACCTCATACAAGATGTGCCATTTTAAGGAAGTCTATTCAGCCTTATTCTTACGCTTCTATAAAAGACAGGCTCTGCATAAATAAAGTGAACTGGAAATTACATACTCAGTTAGCATGCAAAGTGAAGATTTAAAAAGGGTAACAAAGAATCTTAGCCTCTCCTTTATGCATTGTGAGTCCTTCCAGCCAAGATTAATGGAGAAAATTGGCTTATAAGAGTGTACTTTTTATAAGATTGATACACTTTGACATTTGTCCACTCACCCGTGCTTCTAGGAGTGTGACATCCATTCCAAAGCTCTGGAGCTGCCGAGCTGCTGCCAACCCAGAAACTCCAGAACCAATTATGATGACCTTGCCAGTCTTCTTGGCTAGAAACATCAAGAAGTGCTGTTGCGTTAGGGAGCAGATGAACAGAGATTAAAGGAGGTTCTGACTAAAGGAGCGAATATGAGCTAAACACATCATCCTTCCAAAGGGGCCAGAGGTTTCTGGAAATCCTGATCCTCTGAATGCAATAAAGCATAATAAAATATAAAATATACCTAAACAAGGGCTGAATTCTCCAGCCTGACTGGCACCCAGGCATTCTGCTGCTTCTCCAGCTCGGGCTGGATACAGGTAGTCCTTGACTTACAACCACAATTTCTATTGTTAAGTGAGACATTTGTTAAGTGAGTTTTGCCCCGTTTTACCACCTTTCTTGCCATGGTTGTTAAATGAATCACTGCAGTTGATAAGTTGATAACACGGTTGTTAAGTGAATTTGGCTTTCCCATTGACTTGGCTTGTCAAAAGGTTACAAAAGGTGACCTCATGACCTTAGGACACAGGATAGGTCGTAAGTATGAACTAGTTGCCCAGCATCTGAATTTTGATCACCTGATCATGGAGATGCTACAAAGGTTGTAAGTGTGAAAAACAGTCATAAGCCGCTTTTTTCAGCGCAGTTGTAACTTTGAACGGTCACTAAATGAACTGTTGTAAATCGAGGATTACCTGTATTTCTCTGCTCTCCCCTATTGCCATCTAACCTCTTCCTGATTTCAAACGTGATCAGCCAGACCACTTGATCTATTGAGATAGTATATATTTTTTTATTTTGAGGTGGGATATAACTATTGACTGACAAGCGAGCTATGTTCAGTGTCTTTCTTTTAAACTTCAAACCTTCAGCTATCTACACTGCAATCAGCTATAATATGGTCTGTCTCATTCTGAGCTACTGATAGGCAAATTTATCTACAATGTTTTACAGGCAATGGTTTAGCATTTAACATAAATTGTATGTCAAAACATGTCAAAATAAGCACAGCCCAAAAGGATGTGTGAGCCTAACTACTTCCTTAAAAAAAAAGGAAGGTATCTAGAAAAAGCGTTCAGTGTATATGGCACAAATCACTTAGCCTTAACTTAAAAGATGAAATGATGTACCTTGAAATAAAAAAATAATTTAAATTCTTACTTGGTAGGGGCTTCACTCTTTTGTAGATACCAAAATTGATTAAGCCATGCCGTTCTAGGTAGCTATGTACTCGATGGACAAGTACCGTATCACCTACAACAAAATATTTTTTAATGAGCACTGATTATGGCGAGGTGGGGATTTTTCTATCGGTCTTGACAGCGTCACTCCAGTCTTCACTTCTAATTACACGTTTCCCAATACAAAGTCCAGCAAACAAGAATGGGTCAGAGCTAATGAAAAAAGTGTCATAGTAGAACAAACCCAAGAAACCCTTTTCCTAAAAATCTCCATAAACAAATATTTCATAGTCCACCAGTGACTTTTACTTTTTAACACAGCCCTTTTCTCTAGTAACCATGTGTGAAAAGAACACAGGACCCAAAGCAAATAATCAAAGCTCACTGAAGTGGTTATTATATAAACAGTACATACTGAAGAAGACCCTACCAAAGTGAATCACTCCTGCAAATAAAGAAATGCGGTGATATTTATTCATTTTGTGAAAGGAGAAAAAAGATGCAGGCATAAATATTCATAAGTATTAGACGATGCAAGTATACATATTCATAACAGATCTTGGGTTACTTCCAGCCTTTCTACTACCTAAATGTCAAACAAATAATTGTCTGACTGAGAAAAAACAGATGAAAAGGAAGGGGCTCATGGGTTTCCATGGGATTTTTCTGGTAAATGTTAGAACACAGAGCTATGACCCAGCTCCTAGGCCAGGGGTGTCAAACTCAATCTCATTGAGGGCCGCATCAGCACTGCGGTTGCCCTCGTGGGGTTGGCCAGGGTGAGTACGGCCTACTGGGTGAGCATGGACACTGTGGGGGCCTGGGCAGGAGTGGGACAGATCTGAGGGTCTCTGGCAGAAGGGGATGGGATCAGGGCAAGTGCCAAGGCATGGTTCACTGGAGGAGCCTCACTGTTCTTCTCAGGCCATGTGTGGGAGGCTGGATGGTGGCACGGGCTGCCCGGAGCCCTGGGCAGCAGAGGTCAAATGCCCAGCCTGGCCCTCGAACACCTGCGGCACCAAGCCGTTTCCAGGCGGCCTTGTGGAGCTAAGACTGAATGTGTTTCAGCATAGATGGCCACCATAAAATTGTACACTGGCTGCCGGCTGGCCTGGGCCAGGGCCAAGGCAGCGGGGGCTGTCCCCTCACTGTTTCCAGGATGGCTTCACGGGCTACATGAAACCACTTCGCGGGCCACATCCGGCGCCCGGGCCTTGTGTTTGACATGTCTGTCCTAGGCCATGGCAAATTATGTTTCCACTTGGTTTAAATGGTCCCAATTCATCTGAAAACTTACTTTCCTCACACATGCTAGAACAGAGAGACTAAGCAGCAATATCTCAAAATGAACTGATAAGGCAGTGTAACCTCAAGAAATAGAGGAGCCCCAAAAGGACTGTGATTAGGGGATTTGTGGTATGTATTTGTTACACTTATTTGTCACCTATCTCGCCATGGGGTTGTGCTAGATGGCTTACAACAATAAAAAGGAAGAAATGAAAAGAGTGTAAACAGAGAATAGGTGAAACAACAGAACAATAAACAATGAAAAAGAACATGAGAATACATCAGCATGAAAACAAAAACATGGATGGGTGGAGAGCAGAGAGCAAGGGGGAGGGAGTGGAGTCTGTCCCCAATCCAGCAGCCAGGGTATTAGCACCTATTGCTGCTGTTTGAGCATTCCCATTACCAGGAGAAATGGCACAAGTTCCACAAATGTGAGAACCAGTCTGTGTAAGTTGCAGGCAGTATGAAAAATCTATTTTGCTCTGGCACAGAAGTCTTGTAAAACACAGATGAAATACGTACCACTCTGTATAGAACAAGGGTCTTCAAACTTGGCCCTTTTATGACTTGGGGACTTCAGCTCCCAAAATTCCTCAGCCAGGCACGCATGCCTGGCTGAGGAATTCTGGAGTTGAAGTCCCCAAGTCATAAAAGGACCAAGTTTGAAGACCCCTGGTATAGAAGGAATAGAAAGAGCAGCATGTCACACAGCCCCAAGCACAAACACCAGTTGGTTAAAAGGTAAGAGGCAAAATGGCAGGAAAGGGGAAAAGAGGCTGGAATGGAGATATGACCATCTGAAGCACCTCTTCAGGTTCAGCATTTCTGTTGTAATTATTTTGAGCTCTTCCCGATGCCTGTTACCACCAGTCAAAGAACCATCTATGACATGCTCAAATCCCCCCCCCCGTCAGCAACTTACTATTATAGGGTGCTTCTAACTGCTGTACCGTTGCCTCAAAGGTCAGCTGAATCTTTGGGTTATCCAACCAAAGCTGCAACTGTGTTTAATCACACACACAAAATATTGTTGTCAATATCTAGGATGTCATTAATATAGGTACTAACCATTTTAAAAGCAGAATTTGCATTGCAATTTTACATGCATTTAACATTAATTTAAGAAAAAAAATAAAGCATGAGGATCCATTTATACAAGTAGTCCTTGAGTTATGACCACAACTGAGCCCAACATTTCTGTTGCTAAGTGAGACATTTGCTAAGTGAGTTGTGCCCCATTTTACGACTTTTCTTGCCACCGTTAAGTGAATCACTGCAGTTGGTAAGTTAGTAACATGGTTGGTTAAGTGAATCTGGCTTCCCCATTGACTTCTTGTCAGAAGGTTGCAAAAGGGGATCACATGACCCTGGGACACTGCAACCGTCGTAAATGTGAGTCAGTTGCCAAGTGTCTGAGTTTTGATCACGTGACCATGAGGATACCGCAATGGGTGTAAGCGTGGAAAACGGTCCTAAGTCACTTTTTAACGAATAGTCACTAAATGAATTGTCATTAAGTTGAGGACTACCTGTATTCTTGTAGAATATTAAAAGTGAAAACAAATTTGTTTAAAAATAATCAAGGTTGCAAAAACACTTTTTAGATACAGGCTGCATGTAGCCCACACTGGCAGAAATTCACTTGGCTTTCAAAAAAAGAGCAAACAAAATATTCATCGACCTGAACCCATAATTATGCCAGTGGAAGAGTTTGAATGAGCTGTGAGCAAGCTCACATGAACCAAGCCTGCATGGTTTTATGATAAATTCTCCTCTTCTTTCTCTAAGCAACTGATCAGAAAAGCAGTGTATACGGTACATTATATAAGCTGCCACCCTAAACTGAAACTGGAAGAAAAACTAAGACCAAAAAAAGAAAAAAGAAAAGAAAAGAAAGAAATGCAAACAAAGCATAAGTCTAAGCATAAGCATAAGGCTAAGAGGAAATTGTGAGTATCAAAGAGGAAGAAAACATTAGAAAGGGTGGATTTATTTATTTGAATCATCATTAAACAACATTTTAAGTTTACTTGTACCCTTAAAGTCCACAGCACTGTGTCCCTATTGTGGAACCAATCATGAAACCACATCCTTAGCTGAACTTATGTATTCATTTATACCCCACCTTTATTGTTTTAATAAATAACTTGAGGCAGAAAACATACCTAATACTCCTTCCTATTTTTCCCACAACAAGAACCTTCTGAGATAAGTTGGGCTAAGAGAAAGTGACTGGCTTTCATGTCTTAAGGCAGGACTAGATCTCTCAGTCTCTCCGTTTCTAGCCTAGAGCCTTAACCACTAGACCAAACTGACTCCCTATTATTAAATAACAGAACTTCAGGTTTTTCATTTCAAAATGTTACCAAAACCAACCAAAAAGTGCCAGCAGAAAATAATTTCAACTCTGTGGAAAGAGAAAGAGCACAGAAAATGACTAAGGGAAGGGGAGTTTTAATATGTGTGGCTACATTTGTGGAATACATTAATTGCATACTAAAACATGGCTTTGATTCCCTTATTTTATGGCTTCTCTTAACAAAGGGAAATTTCTCAGTATGTGCCATCAGAATTAGTATTAAATAAGCTGCTTTACACTGAACAGCTTCAGTTTTCTACATACGGACAGAACAGCAACACTGGAAGAATTCAGTAAACACAAAATTACAAAGTGCATGTCTGAGAGATCCAAAACCATTTGGAAAACCTTATCGACCTGGAGGGGGGAGTATTTGAGCTTGAAATAATTAGCATACCGTTCGATTTCTGATGTAAAGAAAAACCTTCTGAGTTTGCTGGGGCCCACTGATAATATCTGGAAAACAAGCTGCTTCTTGTGATGTCATTCGATCGTGTGGAAGCCTGCTCTGGAAAGCTGCGCCTTCCACACCTACAATGGAAGAACAAGCATGTGACAAGTATGCAAAAGTACAGGAAAGAGCAAAATCTTGCTACACAGTGCAGAAACTAAGAAACAGACAGTCTTAGATGATACATGTTCTTTACTCTTTCACAGAAAGGACATCTCTTAATGCACTATTGACATTACACTCGAAACTCATTTCTAAATACAACTATCTTTTTCTTTAAAACTATTGGCTGAGACATTGGAAAATGTTGCAGAGTTAGCTGAGTAGTGAAAATCAATTCAATCTCTCACAGTTTTGTTCATTGAACTGACTGACAATCCTCTTAAATCCTATTTTACTTTTTGCAAGGGCACACCTAACCTAGTTTACTTGGAGGGTTCTTATCTCAGGAAACTTATTAAAAAGCTTGAGACTTTAGCATATAGTCTTAAAACATCTTTAGTCAAATGTACTACTGAGCTTCTGTGTAGACACTGCAATCTTAATGAAGCATTTATTTACCAAGTCAAACATCCATCAGGATCCTGCTAGTAAGTGAGAAGGCTTGCTAAAAGAAGCAGTCAATGTTTCACAAAGGCATTGTCCTGCAGATTCATGTTTGGGTACAGGCCTTAAAAGTGGAAATTATTCTCAACTGCAGTTGGGGATATTAAGGGAATAGATTTTTTCTTTTTTTTCTTAGGGTGCTCGGGAAAACTTTACACCGCATTGGATGGTGAGGAAGACGGTTTGGAGGTTAGGGGTTAGGATGTGGGAGGATGTGGTGGGGGGGGGTTCCGAGCAGCTATTTGTATTGCTTGTTAAATTTGTTATTTCTCTGTTATCAGTTGAGTTATTATATTTTTGTGTTAAAATTTGTTAAAACTTTATAAAATTTAATAAAAATAATTAATAATAAAAAAAGTGGAAATTATAAATAAAAATAAATAAACAAAAGAACAGGTAATCCTCAACTTACAACAGTTTGTTTAGTGACCAAAATTGCAACGGCACTGAAAAACATGAGTTATGACTGTTTTTCACATTTGCGCCTGTTGCAGTGTCCCCATGGTGATCAAAATTCAGATGCGTGGGAACTGGCTTATATTTATGCCAACTGGGGTCATGTGATCACCTTTTGCGACCTTCTAACAAGCAATTATTGAATTCTCTATTGAAAAATTACTTGGACGCTTTCTTTTAATCCTCAGTAATTTGGAAAGAACTAACCTTTTCTTTCCAGTTCCACAAACTTGGAAACATTAATTTTGTATTATGGTACTGTAATGGCACCAATTATGCACCCACTGCAATAAAAATTTCTAGAGCAAGAGTAATCAGCCACCCATTATTAGGCCCACAGATTTGTAATTACGCTTATTACAGCTTTAGAAAACTAGCCCATTCTGAACTTTCTAACACCTTATTATAAGTCTTTGTTCCAATGTGTTTTTAACATCGGGAAACCGGACTGATTTCTATAAAAGTCATATATGTGGTGCTATTGTCTCCAATTCTGCCTTAGTTTTTAGCAATAGCACTTAGACTTACTGTATATACCACTTCACAGTGCTTTACAGCCCTCTCTAAGTGGTTTATGGAGTCAGCCTGTTGCCCCCAACAATCTGGCTCCTCATTTTACTGACCTCGGAAGGATGGAAGGCTGAGCCAGTGAGAATCGAACTCCTGGCAGTGAGCAGTGAGTTGGCCTGCAATACTGCATTTAGCCACTACACCACCATGGCTCTTTTTATTAATGATTCCCTAGGTTTCCTGAACTTATAAGACAATTACATATTAGGATAGCATAGATTTGAGCCTAAAATTATATGATCCAGCTGTGGTATCTGATTTATTTATTTATTTATTTATTTATTTATTTATTTATTTATTTATTTATTAGACTTATAAGCCGCTCTTCTAAATGATTACATTTAGCCTTGAGAAGACTTCATTGGACCTGAAGCAAAAGGTCTTCCATAATGCTCTCTAGAAAAATCCAAGAATATGTTCCTATTTTAGGAACAATATCTCACGAAATCTGTAATGGTTTCATCATAAGGATCACTAATGCCACAATGATGAAAAAGGAAATGGAATCATAATGTTGAGATATAATATGCAATGAAGTTTCCCTTCTCTACTTGCTTTCCTTATAGTATTTCCCTCTTTTTATTCTTTTTAAATTGCTCACATTTGGAACTGTAATGCTTTTTTTTTCTTAATTATTACACATCATTAAACAGCTAAATAGGATGCAGAAAACTGATTGGTTGATGCTGATTTCCCAGCAGGTCACACCTACCTAATAATAAAGCTTTATTTTAACCTAGGTTTTAGGATGAAGTGTTTGGACAGTTATACAGTTAATTCTTTCCCCATACAATTCTCCCTTTCCTCCTACAGGTAATCCTCGATTTACAGTGATTCATTTAATGCTGTTCAAAGTTACAACAGCACTGAAAAAAGTGATTCTTGACCATTTCCACCCTTATGACCATTGCAGCATCCACATGATTATCTGCTCAAAATTAGGACACTTGGCAACTGGTTCATATTTATGACGATTGCAGTGTCTCTGAGGCATGTGATCACTTTTTGTGACCTTCTGACAAGCAAAGTCAATGGGAAAGCCAGATTCACTTAACAACCATGTTACTAACTTAACAACTGCAGTGGTTCGCTCAGTGGCAAGAAATGTTGTAAAGTGGGACAAAACTCAATTAACTAATGTCTTGCTTAGCAACAGAAATTTTGGGCTCAATTGTGGTCATAAGTTGAGCACTATCTGTAAATATCTGCTGGCCCAGTAAGCTGGTTGACTAAATTTTCTTCAGATTCCAACCCTCCTCCTTTTTCATCTGGGCGTGGGACCGGCAATGGCCAGCTTGCAGGTCATATACTCGGTATGGAGAACAACCATATTCCCAAGATGGCAGTGAGATGGACTGCCCCCCAATGCCAAGGGACACCCTTGAAATACATGGCAAAGAACATTCATGGACAACTTAAAGAATTTAAACATCACATGGGAAGACATTTAAGTACTCGCCCCAAACTGAAAATACTGGAGATCCCTTGATACCTGATAAGGTACATAGCATGGGAGAATCTAATGCTCATGCTAAAAAAATAATAATAATAAGCTGGTGAAAAGAGATGAGGAGGTGGACAGTTCTGCAAAGATCTGGGATTTCATTCTCACATAAAAGTATTGTCCCAAAATAAAAGCATTTACTTTCAGGAATGCCTAAAATATTAGCCACACTCACATAGAATGACAAGTTTTATCAACTGCTCTTTTTAAATCTAGCCAAGATTGTGTCTTTCTATGGCACGCTACCAAGAAGATATTTAGCAAGATATGATCAAGACAGGGTCAGAGAAACTCCTCACATGCTATATAAATCAGACTATCAATCTTTCTCCTAGCTTTTGGGTGAAAAACCTAAGCATATTTTTGGCTATCTCTCTCAGGTTTTTAAACGTGTCCACTAAGCAAAACTACTGAAAAAGAAATATAAATTTCCAATATCAGATGCCAATGCGCCTAATATATAAGCTTGTATATTTAAAATTTTTAACTCTTGAGGAACACTGGCATTTCAGAATGAAAATCACGGATATTTTAGTTGCGCTAAAAAACGCAAATAGGAGCAGGACTGAGTTATGATTTATGTGTCACTAGAAAACAGTTCTTTCTGCCTGAGTACTTACCGATACTAGAGTTGAATATAGGAGGAAACCACACTGAAGCGCCTATCTCTGTACAAATTCCTAGTATTAAGATTTCACATTTGCTCATTTGTGATGCTTGATCTACAACAGTAATAAACTCTAATACCGGCCCACAAATGTGCATAATTGCAATTACTGTATAAATGGAGGTCTGAGGTTGCATAAATGGATGCCCAAGTTAATATTACCTGTTATTTATGGTAAGCAACCACTGGGAGAATTAGGGCACTGTTGTTTCCCTTCCTATTGGATGTTTGCTTTGGGCAAACATAAATCCCTGAACTGACCTTAGAATGTTTTTGCTGCAATTACAAATTGATTAAATATTCATAAGATGTCAAGTGTAAATAAAACTTCCATTTTTAAAAATAAACCATGCGATCCAAATGCAGTTTGGATGGAGTAATGAACTTTTTTAGAAACAAAATTGGCTTTATCCTGGACCCAATCCAAAGAGCAATTCATCCAGCATTCTGTTCTTCTATAAATTGTTCCTATTCACAAAAGTCTGCCAGCAGCACTTTCAGCTACAACTTATACCTTCAGGAAACCCAATTGATATAATGCACATTCTTACAGATATAAGAGCTCTGTATAGCTACAATATGAATGCAAGAGCTGAATAATTACATAGCATGTAACAGTCTGACCATAGAAACACACTGTTATGGATTGAAAGTGTGCTGAAAGGAAGATTCAGGGCTTAGCAGGAAGAACCTTTCATCTCTGTCACTGACACAAATGTACAGTAATTTGAATATAATAATTGGAAATTGACACTGTTGTGGTCCTCATATAAGCATATATTAACCACTGGAATTTTTGCCTTCCCAAAGTTGCCTTCCCAAATTTTTACCTTCCCAAAGAAAACCATATAAAAGTGTATTTCCATTTTTTTAAGCTATAAAGGGCCTCCTGAGTACCTGAGCTTGGCTGGAAAATCTAAATGTTTAAGATAATAATTTCCCAACTAATGCCACCCAAGTGTTAATCATCCTTCTTAGACACCATCCAAGTCATGATGACTGAGGATCATTTGTTATTCAGTGTACCTGGGGGGGGGCATCAGAACTGGGAAATATTTAAAGGAAGAAGAGAACACAAAAATCACAAATTCAGAACCATTGATACTTAGAACATAATTCCAGATAGATACCCATACCACCTTTTTGAAATTTATGAAAGATCAAAGAAAGAAGATCAAAGTATTAGAATGTCTAATACTAGTACATAAAGACTTATAAGTTGGACCTTAAATTCTTGTCAGACTTGCCAAGACTTCTCAGCATTGCAGTATAGCAGCACTTAACAGATCTGTTTGCTCAAAATTTCAAACCCAATCCATACTTCGAAATAATCATTAAGACATGCCAAATAAATTTATTTCAAGGTCTATACTTTTATCTCTTCAACATGTATATCCAAAATAACCACCCACTTAAACAGGTACGGCTTCAAAAATTAAATAAATGATAAACTGCTCTGAAAAGCAGACCAAAGCTGCACCTTAAACTGACCACGTCTGTCCTTAGATACAAAAAATCTACCCTGCAGGCATCAACTGGAACAGATATTATCATTTGTATCAAAGGTTCTCAAAAAGGTTGTCAAAGTAAGAAACTAAGACAGATTTGTGATCAATCCCTAAATTAACAGTACACTTCTATATACATTTATTTGAAAATAAGTCTAATTCTTAGTGGGATATATAACCAGAAAGTGTAAGCCAAATTGGTTAAAGTGTGGGCATCTAACTAAGGAGTTGTTTGTTCTTTAGACTCACATGCAGAATTACAGTATGTAATGTAAAAGGCCTACAGCTCTGAAAGGAGGGAGGGAAACTGCCTTTTAAGTTGTATAAACATAAGCCTCTGATTTCCACCAAATTCATGGAAAAACAGAGGGTTGGGAATTCTGCCTAAAAAATTCAGAATGCTTTCCTTTCTGCATCGTCTTCACCAGCTGGGATTTGAAGTTTTACCTTCCTTTTTCAACAGGCAAATGCATGTCCCTTGTACTTCAAATTAAGTCTGGGCCCGCCCACCCACACGCATTTGCAAGCATCAATCCCTGATTTGGGGGCTCTTGCTACTAAGTGGCAAGCATCAAACGCCACCCTCACCTGATGCTTGGCAGTCTCCATACCCTCCAGAACTGTCGTCTTGAAGTCCTCCTGCTTGCCCTGTGGAAGGAAAGAGGAGATCTCAGGGACCTTTCTCCATAAGTTCAAGTCATTTGGGGACAGGAAGGCCTGATAGTTGGTGATTCCAGCTTAGAAGTTCACCAACTAATGGAGGGAAAACATTTTCTGAGAATTCAAAATTCTGAAATCTGAGTCGTGGGCTTCACATACTCTCCAGTCTTCTAATGCTTCATCCTTGTTGTTGGAACCCTTTGTCAGACTCTTATAGGGAAACGATAGATATACACAGTATTTTCAGGTCACCTGGTGGATAAATATGCATGAACCAGTGTATTAACAGATTATGACAAAATAAAAATATACTTCCCATTATAATTAGGAAGACCATGTAGGTGAGTAGTCTAACCAAGGGTCTGAAACACCAAGGATTTTTAAAGTCTTGGTTGGGATGTCCTTGGAAACATATATTATTTAAAGGGCAAGAAATCTGATATATTGTTCTTCTTTCCCATAACCTCTTACTTTCTAAGACTGATTTTGTGCACCTTCAAGTACTTAAACGCTACATAACTTTTACTATGCTAGGATTCACATTATATACAATGCTGTCATATTTATTCATGTATCACTGAATTATCCTACAGTGTTAAAGCTTTCGGCCTATTCAGAGAAAGAGGCAGGGAAGTAAATACACTTGAAGGAAGCCCTAATCTTCCCTCTACTCTCATTTCCATTTTTGCCCAATATCAGAAGAAAAGAAGTACCTAAATAATGGTGAATAATTCAAAGGGTAATTTGTTGAAGCAACTCTGAAGAAGAAATGTTCAGGTTGTTTCAATAAATTAAACTTTCACCTTGCAGGACAGAATATTATTTATTTGTATCCCTCTTTTATTATTTTTATAAACAACTCAAGGGGGCAAACATACCTCACAGACTTTCCTCCTCCTATTTTCCCACAAGCTAAACTAAAAGTATATCTGAAAAAAACTCTTCTACCATGTGTCTCATTTCCGAAGAGAAGACTTGCGAATACAGTTATATAATTATCTTTCTGCACTTTTCTTCTCTAACTTTCTCAATTTTTCATTTGTATTTTATAATAAACCTTAATAAAAAAAATTTCCCCATACAAATAGTTATGTAATTCAGCTATTTATCAGTAGTCTTTTATCACAGCAGTCCTACACTAGAAGCTCTGACACTAAGGTCTATCCAGTCTTGTCAGCAGAATTTACTGAGACTCAAGCACAACATATTAACACAGCATCCTTGATAAATACAAGAAATTACTATCAGGAATGAGCCAGTGATTATGATCCAGCCAGAACACAATACAACCTCACCCATTTTTGCTGAGTTAAGGGCTACAGAACAACAGTTAGCAATAGTTAACAACTATTTTACATTAAATATACCACACTATACTCTATTAATTCATTTTGTCTTGTTATATCAGCCCCCAAAAATATGCTTTCCAGAAACCCATGGCATGTCCAACAGAAGGAAGGATCATTTGTACTTGAACTGGGAAACATCAGGACTTTTCAGGAAGCAGAGGCCCAACTGGATAAAAGAAAAAGGAAAAGGTTTTTCACCTGCAATAAGTTGAGCTTCCATAAGAAATATCAACTTTCTTACTGCCGCTTCCAAAAAGCAAATGGAAACAAAAAGCAATAATATATTCCAGTAATATAGGCCAAAAAACAGAAAAAAGATAATTTCCCTCTTGTTCCATTAGCTTTCTTTTCCCTCGTTTAACAGTAAGGAATTGGGGGGGAGGATCCTAACTCAGAGTAAAATAACTTTAAAGAACACATAACCAACAGAGCCTCCTTACTAAGGGAGAAGTGAGAAAAGCTTTCTTCAAAATTTGCCTTACTTTCAAGAAAGCTCTCAATTCTTCCCAAAGTTTCCTTTCATTTGCAAAAATGAGCAACCTAAATGGGATGAAACACTTTTTCATCTGAAGATGCAGGGGAAGTTAAAGGTGTTATAGAAAAATGAATTGCTTACTGAACCTCCTCTGGATCCTATTAAAAAGTCAACCTTCATGTAGCTACTGAAGTGGAGTTGGGGCACAGAAGGGGGACCTAGTGTTAGACAATGGACAAATAAGAAAACAGAAAGGTTATATGAATGTTATAACATCTATAAGGAGAGATGAGATAAGGCATGACTTTTTTTACCATTATGTCCCTTTAATGCACAGGATGCAGTGCTACAGTAAGGACAATGCAAGCAAAGAAATGTGTAGGAAAGAGGGATTGCACAATTAACAATACTACAAAGGAAGGAAAACCTGAGGGAATGGCCAAGACCTAGAAGGACATGGTTATACAACAGCAAGGTTTCTAATTATCAACAGAGACATGGAATTATTTAGTGGATAGATAAGATACAGCTGGTAATTCTGCAGCCCTCTAAATGTAGATTAAGTATAACTGTACGGTCAGCTTGGCCAGCAGTGAGGGATGACAAGAGCTGTAGAACAGCAATTCTCAATCTTGGTAGAGTAAACCCTTTTTGTTGTAGAAAAACAAATTAGTAGATAACCTGTACTGTAGGAAAATTAAGCTTTATACTTCCTCCAAACAAAAACATTAGCATATATCAATTTCCTCTTCACAGCTTAGAGCAACCTCAGTAAAATATAATGCTGTATGATTACTATATAAATAAGAATTAGAGTAGATTAAACTAAAACATATTTTTCAAATATGACAAAGACTATTTAATTGTTTAACAGATAATGAATAAAAGATGCATCTTAGAACAATATTTGTGGTTGAAGAGACACTCCAAACCTCTTTTTAAATTAAGTAACTTTTGTACTGTGTCTTTTGCCCATCTTTTTCCTTGTAAGACAATTTTAGGTACAGTTTAATCTCAGGAATGTGTACTGTCCTCTTTCCTCAAGATTGTGATTTTGAATTATAAATATATTGATTCTTTGTAACCCAGATGAATTTATAAAACATAATTCATTCCACATTTTTGGATAAGTGGCATGTAAATTGCCTTCTTTTACTGTTGAAGGCAATGCTCATATTGTATTTAGCACAGCACTAACACAACTTAACACGCATGGCACTTCATTGTATTTGAGCTCAGCTCTTTCTTCCTACCTTTCTACATGTTGTTATTTTCACTCTCAAACAAAATACATGCAAAAGAGTAGTCTTTTGTGTTTGGAGTTCATAACCCCTCTGATGTTTACTGCATGATATTGGAAAGTAATTCATCCTATTTTATTTTGCAGCCCTTTTCTATGGCAAAATTATTAAAGTAGCATTCTTATTGTAGCCCTACCAGCATTCTTCTTCTTTGCTGACAAAAATAAAAAGTAGTAGACTCTTTTTCTCTGAACGAGTGTTCATGTGCAGGAAAAGGTCATGAAATATTTACGGGTCAGAGATATATTCAAAACTGTTGAATTTCTTTTAACTGAAAGGTTTCCTCTTATTTTGTTGCAAACTAAAAAAAAAACCCACAGAAATTGGGGTTGTAACATGTTTTATTCAGATATTCTGCCGATGTCAAAAAATGAAGTATACAATTGTAAGAATGGATCTGAGAGAAGTAATAGAACTTTTCCAGAAATGAAAAGGAAACCTGACTTTGCACTGGTTAGGGCACTGGCTGGCTCAGGAATTCTGGGAGTTGAAGTCCACGAGTCATAAAAGAGCCAAGGTTGCCTATCCCTGGGTTAGGGTTAGGGTATTGAATTAGCACTAAGGAAATCCACATTCAAATCCACTAATTGATGTAAAAGTTTTCTGAGTTATTTTCGACTGGTCACAGCCACACAATCCAACCTACCTCACAGGAGTGTTACTATGGCAAAAAAAGAGAGGAGGAAATGCTATGAACACTGCCTTGAGCTCTATAACAAAAGGCAAGCAATCAATGAAACAAATACTTGGGATCTGGAAAAGGAACACACATTCTGTCAAAATTTGAAAGATATATTTATAATGTATCATAAACAAGCTGACAACAGAAATAGATTGAAAATAATGCTAAAGAATAAAGATAACAGCTAGATACCTTGTAGTGAAATTGAAGCCAGTGTACTATTCTGCTAACTCTGCAGTCAGTAGAAATACATTTTTCAAAAAAATAAGATTACGTCAAAGTAGTAAGGCACCAGTCAAAACATTTTTCAAAGACCAAGATTGAAATTCCTAATTAATGAAATTTACGTTTCTTATTAGCAGAAACTTACATGCTTTATTCAATTATTGTGCCTCCTCTTATCTCCAGGTAAAGAAGTGAATTCAAATCAACTAACTATATAATTCTGATTCATACAGTGCATAAATTAGCAAATAATTATGCAATTTGGAGATATATCTGCACCTTCAAAATATTCAAGCTTAACTGTGTATTCCCTCTTGCTCTCTCTGAAGTATCTACACATATAACACAGAATACAAAGAGTAAGACAGATCTGGAATTACTGATAGATCTCTGGTAGGTTTGCCACAGATCAGCAAGACCCCAAGTATTTCCCAATAGCCTGCCCTATATTACACACTAAAAAAGGAGCTTGGGTGACCCTGAAATGAATGTTTATGTGAGAAGACTGTATTTATCTACTATAAGTGCAGGTTACAACTGGATTTTCATTTCTGTTATCTTTATAACTGCACTCCTATCAATTGACAAATTTTAGTGTATTTCTGCATCAGAGGAAAATGTTCCCAGCACTTAAGTATTAAATAGAAAAAGGATACAAATGATTTCTGGTACAGAGAACACTGGCAAAAATATCTAGCAGCAAAAGCCAAAGCTTGCATCTCTTAAGAAATGGCTAACAGTATTGGCAATTCAGCAAATTAAGATTGAAAGTTAAAAAAAATATAGATTAGAAATGCTACCAAGCCATGTCTTCTCCACAAATAATATAATTAAGAAACACAAAACTAATCTTTAACCTACTTACACAACTCCAAATACACTTAAACTGCCTTGTTATCTAATTTTATAAAGTTCATTCAATACTCCAAATGGATATATTCAACAATTCAAGAATGACTAAACTTGAATCTATTCAATTGTCTAAAACCAAACTGTGGTATCTACTAAATTATGCCTTCTCATTTGATGCCATCTCTTAATTGAAACAATGGGTTTAGAACTTCAACTGCAGGAAAGACTGCCAGTTACCAACCATGCGCCGTGCAAGATTCACTGTGTTTTTAAAAAAATCCTGATGTCAACCCTTTTTCCTTAAGGCATGACACAATGTTAACACTATGCTGTACATGTAGTTGGACCTTAGAAAAACTAGATGCTAGAAACTTGCCTAGCATGCAGGATGACTCTTTCTCTGAAACAGAAATGTCTGGTGATTATTTAATAAAGTGCAGAGGAAAAAAACTATAAGCAGTTCTCATAAAAATTTAACTTGTTTTAAAACAATGTCCAACAATTCTACCTTGCTGAGTAACTAAAATATGAAAATGTGCGGTACTTAAAAGATGTAACTGACTACATTTAAAGAGAAAAAAGAAATTGATTGAAATAACTTTTTTTCTTTGTTCCACAGCAAAACCTATGGTGAACTCAAGCATTAGGGTGTGTGCCTGTCTGTGCTGTCTTGAAAAAAATACAGATATCTCAGGAGTAAAATAATTGTGGCCTTGCTAGATGGGGACCTTCCACTCACCAGAGGGCTCTTCAGGCTCACTTTCATTCTCTTCCTCAGGAGGGGGAGGGGGAGGGGGAGGCGGTAGCTTTTTCTCTTTTTCTGCTTTAGCATTTCTTTCCTCTTCAGAGTAATACTCATCTTCAGAAAGATTAGCAAGGCTCTCATCCATTTCTCTGTATTCCACCTGTAATTGGCCAGAAAAAATGTTGACCAATCAAGTAAATTGCAGTAGGAGAGGTGATTAATACAAAAAACACTGAATGCAAATTGTATTGAATAAAATGAACAAGCTTAAAGATGCAATACATCATAGACAAAGTCACAGAGCTATCCTCATAAGATTATCAAATCCTATGATGTGTTCTGGAAGAAATCCACACTTGGTCATTACAGATTCCAAAGTAGCGCTTAAGAGAAATTATTTCATAATTTGATTACAAATTCAAAACTGTTAAGTACCAGTGCTTTTTGATAATAGAATTTGATTTTATTCCACAATGATATGCAAATTCAATATTCTATACAATCCTGAAATATTTATTCAAAACCACGTTCAACAACAGAGTTTAATTTTAGGGCTAGAGCTTAATATTATGTAAGATAATATACACAGCCACTCCCCTCTCATATCATGCAGTGTCATATTCTCACACACATTCTATCACACATTCATAATTAAATTTTACCCTCAAACCTGGCACAGAGGAAATCTGGCCAGATATCATAAAAGATATAGCACAAGATATCAAAAGAACACGGAATTACATTTTTCAGAACTATTTCAGTAATTTTGCAAATAATAATATTACTCTTCCTAGGAAGAAGAGAAGAATTCTAGAAGCTCCCAAGTTATTTTTCTATCCAAATAGTAACATTCTGTAAGACATTTTGCAAATGGCAAAAAAATGGAACACGGGAAGAACAACTGTATCATGACTCCACCCATAAACCAATTAAATTAGAGAACTAAACTAAAATCCTATCCCGCTGTCTGTCTTTTTATGTGCTTGGGATATTAAAGGATTTTAGAATGGGTATATAGCCGGCCAGCCTCCCACCTCCCAAAAAAGGCAGAGAAGACTCTGGGGAATGCAATACAATTTTAATATTGAGCAAACATAAAAATTTGCTTTCAGTGAAAAGTGGTTTATAGTCCTTTGAAACGTTAAACTATAAAACAGTCTTTCCAAACCATATAAGCTTTCAACACTAAGCTTATGATATTAAGCGTTACTAATGCTACATAAGCTTTCAATAATTTCAATACTAAGAAAATAAAACAAATTTATCTTTGTCTAGGAGGGGAATGCCACTTTTATTTAAAGCTCTTGTCTTGGACTGAGCGGTTTACAAGAATACAGCAGGAGGAAAATATCTGCAGACGAATGACAGAGGCTAACAAAGTCCTATGCCTAACTCAAGATGAAATGCCGTTCTCTCTCCCAGTGTGCCCTCACAACACCCCTGCAATGCAGGTCTGCCTGAAAGGTCAAGTCGAAGGTCACCAAAGTACCACCACTCCTTCCTAAGTTTATATTTCGATCCGGGGAGAGAGATTTCACCGGGTCGGATGCAACTCCCAGGAAAAGGGGCTTGGGGAGCAGGTCGACCTGGGGGTGACCATCGCCTCCGCCGCCTCCCTCAGGAAAGCCAAAGGGGGAGATCCTGAACCCGGCGCAGCAACCCACCTTGGCCCGTTTCCGGCGGCTGGTCCTGCGGCCCTCGGGGGTCTCGGCGATGCCGGTTGTTTCGGAGCCCACGGCGGGACCGGGGCCGGCGGGAGGCGGCTCGCATAAAGCCCCGGGCGGCGAGGCGCGCGGCGGTTCCTTCTTACGCGGCGTGCGCTCCGAGGCGCCGCCGGCCTCCGCCGTTGTGGCGGCGGCCCCCAAGGAAGCGGAGAGGGCCGGGGGCGGCGGAGGCGGCGGGGGCGCAGGCGCTTCGGAAGCGCCATCGCTCCCCGCGCCGCTCCCGCCGCTGCTTACCGGGACCTCCGCGGCGGCCACTTTCTTGCTCGACGACAGCATCGCCTCAGCCAGAGGGACAAAGGCAACTCCGCTCCGAGGAGCCCGGGCGCGCCGGAAGCTCCACCCCCCCGCGGCGCGGGCTACGTCACCATCCTTCTAGCCCCGCCCGAAGCCGGTTCCTCTGAGAGGAACGGTCGAGGAAGCAGTAGAGAACCGAGGTGTTTTGTCCCTTCGCGCGCGCCGTAGTCTCCGTCCCAGGTAAATGCAATGTGTGCCAAAAGCCATTAATTTGCCAAGCGCCGCTTCCCCTGGATCAGGGGTTCTCAACCTTGGCAACTTTAAGACTTGTGGACTTCAACTCCCAGAATTCCTCAGCCAGCTTTGCTGGCTGAGGAATTCTGGAAGTTGAAGTCCACAAGTCTTAAAGTTGCCCAGGTTGAGAACCCCTGCTGGATGGATGAGGACGGGAACTAAAGGATTTAGTGCAGTATTTGGCGACTTGAGGGTGCACGGACTTCAACTCCCAGAATTCCTCAGCCAGCCTGCATGTCTTAAAATCGTCCAGGTTGAGGAACGCTGGTATAGCGCTTGTGTAGCAAAGGGACGACTGTGAACCCAGAGACGGCACACAATATACGTCTCAAATATTTTTTGTTAATAAATATTATTTTATGGATTGGTTCATTTTAAAGATTATGTTAGGATAGGTTATTTTCAGATTTGTTTTTCCCCTGGGAAAAACAGCAACACTGTATGGAAATACTGTAATAGTCCTGAACGGGTGGCACTCACTCCTTATAGTAAAAGTTGTTTTTTTTTTTTCCACAAACTTGGCTTGAATATTCTTTCTAATATTAAACTTTTGCCTGCCCGCTTTTCCCTCAACAGATGCATTACGAAAGCCTCCAAACAAAAAAAGACCCTCCTGTCTTAGAGGCTTTCTTGGAAACAGATATAATAGGGAGGCTGGAACTTTAATCTGGAATGTGTCAGCTTCCCATTCTTATACTGAAAGTCAGAAAGACAGACAATAGAAACCAAGAGGGTGTCTGTAGGTATACCAACACCTTATTTGATATTGGGGAAAATTTGGGACAGGAGACAAGGTAAACCAAATTCCAAACCATTGTTAACAATAATATATGTAGGACACATAACTACGGTATATATCATCTGTAATTTATTTTCTGTTTCCCCTATTCGGGGAAAGAGGTGTTTTCATCACACCTGTAATTTCATTGCAGATAAGAACTTGAACCGTGAAAGAAAGCTCCACTGTTCCTATCTAGATAGCGATTGGGTTTAGAAATGTCAAATCCCAATGGTTCAAAAATTATTTTTCAGGTCTTTATCCTCCACCCACCTCTGCCAAGATGAGGTAAGAATTTCTCATACTGTATAAGAACATCTGGACAAAGTGCTTAAAAGGTACAAAAGTCACATTCAAAGCTTTCACAGATTCAAGCATGGACACATTGGTTGTGACAAATTATTTTTCCTTTCAAGCATGGCTTTTGTGATTAAGCTAAATGTTACACATGACATTTCTCCCTCAACTCCTGATTACAATTCATTTGTTAGTCAGAAACAGGACTTTGGGGAGGTTGTTTCAAATCAAGTGAACAGTGCATAGAGCTATGCAGGATGCTGTGTTTAGGAATGAAATGTATATATTTCTTTTTTTAAACAAAGAAAAACCTGGAAACTTGATTTGGAGAGACTAGGTTTCTCCTCTGGGCCTCCTCAGTTCTTTTTCCTCAGTCCTGTTTAGATTCCTTTAGAGCTTGAAGTCTTTCTAACAGTGGAGGGTGAGAATAATGCCACATTGAAAATAACCAGTCTGAAACGGGGAATCCCAGGTTATCTTTGTTCAACTTGATCAATGCAGAATACAAATCTTTTGCCTTTCCGAGTTTCTTGGCAAATGCATCAGCTTGAAATTCAAATCGCCGACTTAATACAGTCAAGCAAAAGGAAAGCACCTGCAGTGGAAAAACAAGAGGATGACAGGGGATGAAATTTCAGAATGAGTTTAATAGTCTTTCGAAACTACTTCTCCAAATCTCATCAAAGCTTCCAAAGGCTACAAGGGAGGAGAAAATAGGCCACATTTGGGATTAATTCTTAAGTTTAGATATTTGCAGAAAGGAACTAGCTCTCTTTCCTTCTTGTCAGGCCCCAGATTCCACCCTCCCAAAAGAAATATTACAAAGGGTGAAAGAAGTCACTTTCTTATGGGTTAACGAATTGAAAAATGGAAGAGTTTTGGGAAACCTCAGAGAAGAACCTCTGGGAGAAGGGTGAGAAGGATGTTCTGGGAAAAACATTTCTGGGAAGACCAAAAGTCTGGATGGAGAACTAGGAACAGAAAAGTCATCTCCTTTCACGGGAGGATGCTGGGATCCAACCCACTTAGACAAACTGTCACAATAATTTAGGAACCAAACTTTCCACATGGAACCCAGGCAACTTTGCCAGGAAAGCAGCTCTTATCAGTTGAGTAAAGCACCAATCAAAATGGAAGTTTACCTCATTGTAAGGTGAGAAAATAAACTGAAAAATGATCAGCAAGCCTATCAGGGTAGGCTGGGTTTCGTAGAATCCAAAGGCAGCAAAAAGCTCCTTTCGACCAATCAACACCGCGAATAAGAAGAAACATAAGAAGGAGTTCATCTGAGAGAAAACAAGACACAGAGTGTTAGGAATTGTTAACCACCGTAAATGTTACACTAAAAATGATCTATAATAAATCAGTTGGGCATTCAGAAGGAAAAAGTAGCACATTGCAGCTGATGTGTTTGGTCTTGGCAAGTTGAGTACACAAAGTTATGAAGATGCATTGAACAAGTGATTATTAATAGCTAATCTGTCATTTTTATCTTTTCATGTCAAGTTGGATATCACATGCTGGATAACGCAAGAGGGAAGTGGATGTTTCATTCTTTATATACTGCCTGAATGGATATACTCCTAGAGCAGGGGTATCAAACTGTCGACCTGTGGGCCAGTTGCATCATATGGAGGCCGCGCCCACCCCAGCTCCGGCAATGTGAAAAAAGTCATGATACGTCGCAACACGTCACGTGACACGGCGAGTTTGATACCCGTGTCTTAGAGCATCTGGTTGGCTACCATAGGCACTGAATGCTGGACCAGAGAAGTATTTGGCTTGGTCTACCACAGCTTTTTCTGAGTCTCCAAAGACAGGAACCTCTCATATTAGAAGGGCCATGGACACTTCCATGGGTAAAGATATACCATTTTATAGAATGTGAAGCATTCCCAAACTCTAGAGGGACTTTTTTGATTTTGTTTGGCTATGCATTTCACTCAGAGCCAGCAACCTTTCAGTTCTATTGCAATCATTTCTATATAACAACTCAAGGAAGATTAAAACATAAAATGGAAATTACAAACGATAAATAAAAGCAACCTCTCTTTAGCTCTGATCCAGTCCACTGATACCTACACCTATTCAGGGTTGCTCTTATAACTTTAAAAAAAGACTAAAGGTTCAGATTTCCTATGTAATGTCTCATTTAGTCTGTGTTATCAACGTTGCCCAAAATTTTTATATGTCCTCATTCCATTTTTTTCAATTATACAACAGAGATAGAAGAAAGCAGAAAGCAAGCAAAAAAATGGAACCACTTATTTTCTGAGAAAATAGTAACAGTAGATAGGTGCCTAATTATTTCTTACATACCTGGCTAATGACAATATTTTTAATGGTGTGGCCAAGTTTCCAGTGTCCCAACTCATGACCCAGCACAGCTAAAACTTCTTCATTTTTGCAACCTTGCTTCTTACTCTAGACATGTGGAGAAAAATATAAATTCA
The DNA here is from genome assembly GCA_034064705.1 of Bothrops alternatus. Lineage (NCBI taxonomy): Eukaryota > Metazoa > Chordata > Lepidosauria > Squamata > Viperidae > Bothrops > Bothrops alternatus. The sequence continues at coordinate 710,769 of JARGCV010000230.1, read as the reverse complement.
TTTCTTTAACTTGCGGGCATGCATACACAAATATGAATGGATAGGACACAATGTTCTTGTTTGGACTACCAGGTCTGGATGGATTTTTTAAAAGGATTTTAAAGAGGAGGGCAAGACCTAAGATCAGTGCTGGGATTCAGCCAGTTCGTACCAGTTTGGCAGAATCGGTAGCTAATTTTTGTTACCCAGGCCCAGAATGGACTTCTGGAAGCGGCATCCACACAAAGAACTGGTTGTTCACATATTTTAATCCCACCACTGCCTAAGATGCTCGTAGCTCCTTTAAAAACCCAGGCCAAAACTGTCACTACACATACACAAGTAATAAACCATGTTGAAATTTGTTTCTTGGCAATTCATTATCACTTTAATTTTAATAACCAAAGATTCAGTAGGCATGCTAGTATTCCTGTAATTCCTGCTTGGGATTTTTTTTTTAGGCATCTTTGTTATTTGGAAACTTTGGATCAGGTCTGTCAATAATGATAACATAAACAGATCAGGGCTCACTTTGGTTTTAGCCTTTGTCTCGGGTCCTCCATCATCTGCTCCAGCTACTTCTGTGTCCACACCAGGCTCTTCAGAATGCTCTTTGTTGAGGGCAGAATAATCTTCCAGGAGAGTGTCAAACAACACAATACGTTTGTTCTTGAAGAAACCATAGAAATAAGCATTGCTATGGGAAGAACGTTTGGAGCCTGGGGAGAAAGAGTAGGGCAAAATTCAGTCACATTAAAGTATACTCACCCACTAGATTTTATGAGGCTTATGTGTATTTGGCCTTCAGCATCAGCATCAGCATCAGCCTCCTGTTAAGAGACCAGTAAGCTTGCTTGGGTATGAAACTGTTCACTTGTTCCAGCTGCATGCAGCTGGTGACCCAACCACATGGACTATAGCGCAATTGGAAATGCCTGAATCAAGTTTAGCATCCAGCATAGCTTTAAGGTCGAGTGCTAAACAGAAGTTATTTCAAACGGTGTAGCTTCAACGAATGGTTTCCATGAAGCATAGAGAAAAGTGGCACAGGCAGAATAGGGTATAAATATCATACCTGTCTTCCATTGTGGGACTTTGTGAGACCATCCAACTAGATACTGAGCAGGATCAAACTGCTTAACCCGAGGAAGGAGGTGGCACTGTGCGCTAGCAAACTTTGATGGTGACTGTGGACCATTCTTTCTATACTAGCAGAGTGCAGGACCATCTTGGCAACATTGCAAACCTGCAATATGACTGTGAGGTTTCAAGCACTTAAGGCAACACTTCTCACTCTGGATGCCCTCCAGATAAGCAGATTTCAAAATTCCCAGAATTCTCAGTAGTGGTCATGCACATCCAGAGGGCATCCAGACTGGAGGAAGCTAGGTTAAGATCTAAAGGTCCAGGCTACATAGTACTACCGGTAGTTAAAGGACTGAGATTTATTGCAGGTACTTGTAACATTGGCTTATACTGTTAATGTTGAAGTTCTCTGAACATTACTGCTTGTCAAGGTTGAACTGCTAAGATGCTTGCTAACCTCTGAAGGGGGGGAGGGGGAGTATGGGAAAGAAACAGGAGTGTCAAGAAGCCGTCCATGGACTGTGAGAACCAAGGTCATCCAAAGCAGGTGTCTGAAAGAGAAGTGGACCGTTCCCATAGCAAATAGAAAGAATGTGATTGGGCAACATAGACATATGGCGGTGGAGGGCTTATGAAAAGCTATTGGTAACCAATCAGACCTTCACGCGGGAAACTTAGGATTGATTTTACTTCTTCAGTGCCAGGATGTGTATTCAATAAAAATTTAACTCTTATGGCAACTGAAGGCCATAGAGTTTCTTTAATGTTGGATTCGCCAGCTGGAAAGTTGACACTGCTTGATTATTGTTATAATCACTAACCCTGGGATCTTAGCCCATTACTTTGCAGCTGAGCATATAATAAATTTGGACAATTCAAGAGGTTGAATCAATTCCCCATTTTATTATATGCTCAGCTGCAAAGTAATGGGCTAAGATCCCAAGGAACACACCTGGAGGAATTCATATTCTTTCTCTATGTCTGCAACAGGTTTCCATGGTCAGCAAACTAAGGCTGCCTCCCCAACAGCATAATTACAGAAAACCAGCGTAGTTTGGCAATAGCCTTGACTTACGACCACGAGTCCAAAAATTCCATTGCTAAGTAAGGCAATTGTGGGTTTTGCCCCATTTTATAATCTATCTTGCCACAGTTGTTAAGTGAATCACTATAATTGTTAAAATAGTAACACCATTGTTAAGAGAATCTGACTTCCCCATTGGCTCTCCTTATCAGAAGGTCGCAGAAGGGGATCACATGACCCCAGGAGACTGCAACTGTCGTAAGTACATGCCGGTTGCCAAGTGAATTTTGATCCCATGATCACCATCGTGTGAAAAATATGTCACTTTTTTCAATGCAGTTGTAACTCTGAGCAGTCACTAAATGAATGGTTGTAAGGACTGTCTTCAAAATCAGAACCTGAGCACTCTATTCTCATACCTTCTACAACATAAACTTTGGTGAGCGGGAAGTCTATATCCTTTGCCATTGTCTCAATCTCCCGCTTGAGTTCTCCTTCAGGCAGTGGAATAAATTTGTCAAACAATGGAGCAATATAGTCAGCATAAATTGTGACAAGAACCTGGAATGAAGCAAAAGGATAGAACACAAGATACTGTTGTTCACTTACAAAATCCAGCTTGCACTCTTACAGGGCAAGTTGAAAAGTAATTATCAGTGAAGTCAGAATTATTTTTATTTGATTTTATGGATGCTGAACTACAAAAAAAACATGGGGGACAAAGTTTGTATATAATAACTGAGGTAAGAGTATTATATGCACAAAGGTGGAAGAAACATCAGTAACAGAGGACGAGATTATAAAAATGATGGAGCTCGTAGAAATAGCAAAGCTGACCAGTTTGGTCTGGGAAAAAGCAATTAAGACTGTTTTAAAAAGTGGAAGTCTCATAATGGAGTTTTTGCTGAAAGAAGGAAAGACTGAATTGATGATTTAGGAGGGAGAAGAAAGAATAAGACGGTCCTTATTAAATATACAGGGGAAAGTCAAAATTCTACGTTTTCTTTCTTTTCCACTTTTCACTTTTTTCCTATTACTCATGCCTTTCTCATTTTTCTTTTCATTTTTTAAACTTCTATTGTAAATTCAATATTTTATTTAAAAAAGGAAAATCACTATCAGCAAAGGCATAAAGAGCAAAACCTTAATAGTGGAGAAGATTTTTGAATAATTCTAAACAAAACATCTGGATGTTGTGAACTCACCAAGGAAACAACTAAAGTGAAAAGCCAGGCATAGATGAAGAAATAGTCTCCACCTATTTTGATGATGTAAAGTAAGAGCGAGGTCACCGGCAGGAGAATACACTGTGTCACGATGAACTTCTTGATGGCATCTTTAAAAAAGAATCCCAGGGTCTATTAAAGAGAAGCATACATAATAAGCAGTGGAAATCTGAAATGGACTCCATAAATATGACAAGTTTTACATTGTGTGAATCTTAGTTACATTTCAGAATTGTCCGACCATTTTGCCAAAACAGCTAAAATAAACAGAACATTAAAAACATCCATTGCCCAAGTATGACAAAGCAGCACGTCCAAAATCCCCAAACATAAAAAGTTTACTCAAGATGGCACTGAAAGAGAATGTGCTTAGACATGCTACCAGGAAATAACTAAAGTAGAACAGAAAATAAAGGATATGGGCAACTCCCTAAAACATTTGCAAAGGAACTAGGGCTCCCTAAAAGAACACAAGCAAAGTACATTCAACGTTTTGATTGTTCTCTGTGAAGCTCATACTTCAGCAATTAATCATGGCAATGCAGCCATTTTCATTGATGCCTTCTGGGAGGAAGCTTTGTGGTATCTGAAGCAGAACAACTAGATTCTATATTGTAACAGCTCAGTTCCATGTAGTATCAACCTTGTTAACTCTTCAAAGACTCTTTTTTCAAAATGGACTGTGATTAACAGAAGCTTTGAGCTTAGAATAGAATAGAATAGAATAGAATAGAATAGAATAGAATAGAATAGAATAGAATAGAATAGAATAGAATAGGACCAAAACAGGAATAGAATAGGACCAGAACAGGAATAGAATAGGACCAGAACAGGAATAGAATAGGACCAGAATAGAATAGGAGCTGGAAGGGACCTTGGAGGTCTTCTAGTCCAGCCCCTTGCTCAAGTAGGAAAACCTATACCATCTTGGATCCACAGTAAGATATTACATTCCAAAATATGGAGAAGACATCAGAGAAGGTAGAAATGATGTAATACCTGCTGATTGAAACCATGCTTTTCCTCAATGACAAAAGTATTATAGAGGCTCCAGGGCAGACCTGTGACTGCACTGAAAAGTGTAGCAAGCAGTAGGAACACCAACGACTGGACAATCTGTGCATCAGAATAATGAAGAGGAGAATTGTTACAGATAAATATTATCCTTAGTTACATAATAGGGTCAGACTGAGACTTAGTCCTACTTGCAAAGTCTCCCTACAATATAAACGGGATATCAATTAGTTACAACTATTTTGATTACATGCTGGTGCAAACAGTTTGAAGTTCCTTCTGCCACTGAAAGCAATTAATCCAGTTTCTCAACTTTGGCACCTTTAAATTAAGGTTAAGTTTAAATAAAAGTTAATCTTGGCAACTTTACGTTGGATGGACTTCAATTCCCAGAATTCACCACCCATGTTGGCTGAGGAATTCTGGAAGTCCACGCAGCTTAAAATTGCCAAGGCTGAGAAAAAATTAGTTTAAAAATCATAAGGAGATACATTCACAGTCTGTATATTACAAACAAACCAGGACTCCCAGTTGGGTTCTCTCCAGGAGAGCCAGAATAAATCATGGCTAATGACCAGTTTGTTTGGAAAAACAAACAAAACAAAGTATTTGATACATTTATAGCACTAACCAAACTACAAAGCTGTCACATTTATTTAAGTCAATGCCATTGAGCTTAGCTGCCCAGCTTGCATGATCAAGCAGCAGACACTAGCCAAGAAAAGCCATTATGAAAAATATCAGATGGAAATTCGGCAAAATCTATAAATCCAGGAAAGGAGCATTCTGGAAAACTCTTGTATTTTCCATTCCCCCCTCTTGATTTTACCAACCTGGTGTACTCAGTCTTCCAAACAGGAAACCGTTTGTCATGTTCTGGATGAATGCAATGTTAGCTTGCAATCTGGATGATTAATGGTTGTAAACCAGAGAATGGTCAGATAGACATGTTGCTGGGGTGGCATAGAACCTTCTGTTCCCAGAACAAGAAATCTGACACTTTCTTAGTTGTTACTGAGATTTTCTACAATCACAGCAATGAAGCAAAATTCAAATATATTTTCCTTTTTAATTGCTTGATCACTGCACCAAAACAATGTGAACTGCTCTAGAATCATGATACACATAGTCCTTTACTTACAACCATTTGTTTAGTGACTGTTCAGTTAAAGTCAATGGGAAAAGCTGGATTCACTTAATGACCATTCACAGGTTTCTGACCCTGTTTTCAGGTTTCTTAGAGGTATGTCTGAATACTGCCCCACCTAGATACTAACTAGCTAGAGAGATTTTAAATGGGAATCCAGACTAGATGGGAATATTATTCTGCCTTCTAAACCAGATACTTCTTTGGTTTGGTCCAGCACACCTTTTCTTACATATCCGAAATTTAAACAGAAATTATTAAGGGGTTACCTGGCGCTTGATCAAACATAATTAGGTTAGTATTCAGCTGACTCAAGCAAACCAATACACTTACTTCATATTCAGGTCCAAAACCAGCACGATTTGAAATGTCTCCAGATACAGACCAAAGGAAAGGAATTCCTCCACAAAGAAGGATTACCTGTAAGTACAAAAATATGATTTTATGGAACAAGCTAACATGGTATATAATCTTTTTTAAGTGTGGGATTCCAGAAATCAAAGAGGTCCAGATTTAAAACTGTATTTAACTGTAAACCTTGCTGGGTGTCAATCAACTAATAGCCAGAGCTAACGTGAGCCCAAAGCTCATTAATGTATCAGCAAATAATTTAATGCTGCAGCTTAATCACCTGAGCACTACTTTCACTGAAAATTTCTTCCATTCTCTAAAACATTGGAAAAAAAAAGAGGGACATGGAAGCTCTGAGCTAAAGCTCAATTGTATGCAGGTCGCAGAGAGAGAAAAATGGAGCATCATAGACAAAATGCTGCCTAAGACAGATGACAGGGAATGCAAGTGCATTAATTACTCCTGCAAACTGCATTCATGGCTAGTTCTTGCTTTACTATCTATTGCAGGGGTGGGCAACTATGGCAACTTTACAAATCGTGGACTTCAACTTCCAGAATTCTTGAGCCAGCTGACTCAGGTATTCTGGGAGTTGAAGTCCACAGGTCATAAAGTTGCCATAGTTGGTCCACCCTGATCTACTGGGTCTTCCTCTACTATTGACACACAGTCCTTGAAAGGGGCAAACTTCAGGAAATGTTAGCAGACAGAAGAAAAGTCACCCTCACTTCTGCCTGAAGGAAATCTATCTGGGCTTCTTTGTAGCATTTGCTTCCAGCCCAAGATCCCTTTTATTCAATATTCTATGAAGTAAAAAACAAACCCTATGGATTTCTACATTCTATCACAGAATATATCCTTCTGGCATTTTTATTCAATTACTTTGTCAATATTCTTATGTAAACATGCAAATATACTCACAAATTTACATTTCAGAATACATTCTAGCTCACTCAAAATACACGAAACCAAAGGAGAAGATACCTACCGTGCCCTCTAACTCTGAGTACAGTCCTGACCAAAAGCTGAATGCACTTTTATCTAATTGGTAAAGACGGGATTTTTCAAATGTTTCTGAGTCCATGATTGGCCCTAATTCCAGTGGGACATGGGTGGTTGTCTTGTAGACAGTCCTCTGAAATATTTAAAAATAAGCAGTAATTTAGCTTGCATTTTCAAGGATATTTTCATGTGCCACTGGAAGTTCAATGTCAAACAGTGTAAGGATTATTAAAATGTATAACGATAGTTAAAAGACACCATGATTACAAAAGCACTCGTGTGAGACTAGGAAATACATCTCTAAATCAATGAATCCAAGTTCTATGAATTATATTGCTGGGTGAAGAATCTTCCTTACAGTTTACCTGACAGCTTTTACTGAATAGATTTAATCAGTTCTTTTAAGGTTTAGGGGCAAAACCATTTGGAAAAACTAATCAAAGTTTGTTTCTGAGGCTATGTGACAAAATAAGCCCTGCTCTATGGTAATATTCCAATGTCAAACATTCCGCAGATATGATAGATTGGCTTATTTTTCATTAAATTTAAAAGGATCCATCCTAGAAACAGACTCTACCAGTTAAGAGACCCTTCTAAGTACCCTAGGGAAGGGTGTGTAATTTTCATATGATATTGGCCTTAATAATACCAGTGCTGAAGATAAACACAGTGTTAAAAGTATGAAGCATGCAAGTGTTTCAAGCTAAGACATGCAGCAATTCTGCTGGGGGGAGAGAACAAGGGGCATTTTAGAACCAGTATCATATAGGTGGCACCTCAGGAAACAGGCTTTATAATCTATCAAAGATCTTAGTTTCTTAATTACATAGGTTTTGAAAATATGGGACGCCACTGTGCACTGGACTTCCAACTCCTTCCTTCCTAGCGCCCATGAGAGTGGGAATCTGAAAACACCCCTTGGGAGAAGACAAGTTGAATGACAGCCTAGCACTGACAGCAGCCTTAATACAAATGAAGCCACTTTTAAGGAAAAGAGTCCGTCCTACAGTGTCCCAAAGGTGCTTTTTCAAAGGCAACTGGATTTGCTTTGTTCTTCCTTGAAGACGTTTTGCTTCTTCTGCAAGAAGCTTCTTTGGTTCTGACTAAATGGTCAATCACAATTCAGTCAGAACTGAAGGAGCTTCTTGGATGAGAAGCGAGACATCTTCAAGCAAAAACAAAAAAAGTCCGGTTGCCTCTTGAAAAAGCACCTTCGGGACAACCATGACCTGCACGGCTGAGAATCTCCGTAGACACCTGTCCTATAGTGGCTTAGGCGGGTGTAATTCACACGGCGTGCTCCTTCCTAGGCGTGCACGGACTTGCAATCCTTCCGGCCAAACCCAAGCAAGCCTCTGCCCAACCCAACTGGCCGTGTGCCGAGCGTGGCTTGTATCTATCTAAGCTCGCGTGGCACAGTACTGTAACGTGGATCTCATGCCGACCCGTTACATTCAAGAGAGGACAGAAATAACGAGCGCGCGGTCCTCCCACGTCGAGACCCGCGGCCGTCTGCGGAGGTTTCGGGAGAGCTGCGCCCGCCGGCTAGAAACCAAGCCTTCCATCCCCCGATCGAGTCCCCAGAGGTACGCGGCACCCCCAGAAGGAAGCACCGCTCGGCGCAGCACAAGGCGGCGGGGATGACCCGGCTCCTCACGGCCCTAAACTTGACGGGGCTCTCCCGGCTTGGGCGGGAAGAGAAGGGTCTGACCTGCCGCCAGGCAAGCAGGGCCTCCCACAGGTAGACGGCCCAGGAGAAGAGCAGCACGGAGCCAAAAATCCGATTCTCCACGGGGTTCTCGGCCCAAATATCGCCCAGCAGCACCAACGCCATGCCCGGCCTCGATGTACCGCTCTCCCACAGAGCCGAACGGCAGCACGCCTGGTCCTTCTCAGCCGGCTTCCGGCTGCAGTGACACTAGGAGAGCAAGCTCCGGAAGTAGTTCCGCCCGAAGAACGTCCGGAGCAGGCGCCTTCCTTATGTTTGCGGCACTTCCGGTTCGCAGAATCGGCCATATGCGGGGCAAGGAGTGAGAGGAAAGAGAAAGATGCATTTTTTTCGTGGCATTTTGGATGTTTGTAGTCTGCCGTTTATAAAACATTTTTTAAAAAATATCTTCAAGTCAAGTGTTTTGTTCTGGCGGCTGCCTGGACTAGTCCCTGCACTTTTCTTGGCAAGGTTTTGGAAATCGTTTGCCTTCCTAGGGCTGAGAGTCTGTGGCTGGCCCAAGGTCACCCAGTTGGCCTCATGCCTAAGGCAGATCTAGAATTCAGTCTCCTGGTTTTTAGCCTGGCTCTTTACCAATCCTAACAACTGTAAGATGTGCAGATTTCTACTCCCAGAATTCCCCAACAGACAGTTTGAAGTTATGATGGCGCTGAATAAGAGGAACTTGCAACAGGTTCTTGTAGTTGTGGAGGTCACAGCATTCCCGGTCACATGACCGCAGTTGGCATCTAGGTGATAATTATGACATTGCAGCATTACATAGTCACAGTCATCATTTGCAACCTTTACTGCTGGCTTCCAACGAAGTCAACGGGGAAGTCAGCAGGTGGTTGCAAATAGTGATGGATCATTTAACTACTGGTCATTCATTGCATGGGATTAAATTAACAATAGCAACTAGAAACTCCCAATTGCTGTCATCAGTGCAAGGGTGTGACATCACACATTACTTACTTAGTAATACTTGCCAGTTCCAATTACCCTTAAGTGAGGACTACCTATATTAAGCTCATGACAAGTCTTGAAACCTAACAGTTTCAACCTACCAAGATTCTGGGATTTTGAGAGGGTGGATGTATCTGGATGGATGAATTAAAAAAAAAAAAAGACTTGGAAGACTGCTAACCTCCTAAGAACTGAGTAGCTTTCATAATTATAAAGGGAAATAGAGTTTTTTTAAAAAGCCTCCATAGTTTACAAGCTACCAAGAGTTATTTTTGGTGTGGTACAAGTATAATAAATAATTTCCAGGCCAGAAAATCTAGTTGCTGTTGTTATTTTGAGCCACATTTCTTCCCCTAGAGTTTACAGCAAAAGAGTTTATTTTTGTAACTTGCCTTCTATCCCAATCTCACTTCCTCTTGGGGAAAGCCTTGGCTTTAACTGCAGAAAGATAGAGCAGAGTCCCTGTCCATTACTTGATTTTTTTTTCCACCTGACATTTTCAGCCCACATGTGAAGTGGGGAACGACTGGCATTGGGATTTTAATATTTTAAGGTAAAAGTGGTCAGCCCACTGTCCCATCAGCTCTATAGAATCAAAACACGGCAAAATGACATTCCCAGTGGCAATTCTGGGCCATAGTTTTTCATAAGGGGTGGGGGCAAAATGATCAAAAGATCTTCCTATCATTCAATGACATATTAAATACAATGGTAAAATATAGTTAAGTGATAAAACTTTTAGTTGCATTAATAACTGCCTAAATGATCACCTTCAAAGAATATTCATGATTCCCCTTCCTGGATTCAGGGCTTTTCAACATTTTAATTAATGACCTGAATGAAAGAATTGAGCAAAATACCAGTGCAAAACTAGGAATAGCTGACCCTTTAGAAGAGGAAGAGGATTGCAAACCATCTAGATAAGCTTAGACAGAAGACCAAACAAATGGGATGAATTTTAAGAATGTGAACTGCCAAATCCTACATTTGAGAATGAAGGGGGTCGGAGGAGAGATCTGGGTGAGTTGTGCATGAGGCATCACTGTGATGCAGCTGCTAAAAAGACAAATGTGTCTCTTAATATATTTGAGGTTGTATTAACAGTCACAAAGCCTGGAACATTACAAGTTAATTGTCTCATCCTATTCTTCCTGTTCAGCCCACTTGGAATACGACCTCTAAACTGAAATGGGGCTAAAGGAACTGCCATATTTTGCTAGAAGACAAGATCCAAGGGGTTGTCCCATAAAGAGAGTAGTCTTGTTTTTTTGCTGCTGTACAAAGTGGGAACAATACTAATGAATTGAAGCTACAGTGAAATAGATTCAAGTTAGATATTAGTAATAATTTACTGAAAGTTGAGTTGCCAACCAGCAGAAAGGGTTGCATGGAGTGATGTGTTCTCTTTCATGGGTGGTCTTCAAACAAATGTCCAAAATGCTTCAGCAATCCCCCCACTGAGGAGAAGGTTACCCCTAGGATGTGTGAGGACTCTGCCTACTTCTTCAGGACCTGTTACAGAGAAACTCTATCATGGATTAAAAAAATGATTTTGAATACAGAATGGGATTTTCTAACAGATTTGAGGCCCAGAATTTGCCCCCTTTTCTTTCAGCACAGATAAAAACAAACCTTCACAAAACCATAAAGTTACAAATATTCAAATCCAAATTGCATAGCAGTTAATTCTGCAATACAAAAAACTTATTCTAGATGAATCACTACAGCAATAAATTAAACTTCCCGTTCCAAGTACATTTTTACAAGCTTGACCCTGTTTGTTTAACCCCATTTTCTTTTTTTAAAAAAAAATCTGAGTTGCCCTGTGCTTCAACTAAATATTATTTAGTTGCTTCAGAATGTCACATGGTATAGTAACATGGCTAAGTTGCTGCCACTTTCTAAATGCAGTACTTCCAAAATAGGTGCAAAATATAAAGAGAACCAAAAAGCATACCAACAGGCCTGAACATCAGTACAAAAATTTATTACAATTTAATGGATATCATTTTATGTAGTGGAAATTTATCCTAAGCAATTAACTGGAGATAGTAGCACTGATGATGTTGCCTAGTTTGTAATGCAACATCTGGAAGAAAGTCACCAAGCTCAGAGAGCAGCAATAGTGCATTGATTTTGACCAGTTACTACAGATAGGAATATAAGACAAGGCAAGAAGGATGTTTTTAAAGGCAGCTATAAACAGTAATTAAAAATTGCCTAAACATTATGTTAGAACTTGGCCTCTTGTCCAAAGGCCTATTGGAGAACAGATCTTGAAAACCCATATTTAATGGGATATTTGCTATCTGCACATTTCAAGTAGATACCTACTTACATATTTAGAAATTTTAAAAAGATTCTGTGCCATATTAAAAAAGAAAAAAATAATATTTATATATTAGTTTTAAAGGAATATAAAGTGTAGCTGTTGATGTTTCAATTACTCAGCATTTGTACCTTTGAGACTACAACTGGGGATACCCTTGTCAAATTCCCTAGATATTAGGTCCATTATTCTGTTTTATAATTCCCAGTGTGCAGTCTTGCCTATTCAACGTTACTCTTAAACACCAGAAATTCTCATTGGAAAAGAAGTAGACAAGAAAAGAAACTTTCTCTAAGAAAAACTTTTTTTACTGAAAGCTTTCTTGCATTCAGATTAAGGTAAGTCTAATAAATTGATGCATGCATTGTGTAATAATGTATTAAAAAGATAGTTTGATAACTTTGGAAACCATACTACAGCAACTATTTTTCAATCTTATGACCTATAATTTGATAGAGAGGAGTATTTTGTAAAAGAAAAGTATTAAGTAGAAACATTAAGTAAAATATCATATTTAAAGCAGAATGTTGCCCAAATATTGAGTAATTAATAATTAATTAACCAATGCTAAAGCTAGTAAATCCTGATGAATGGATTAGACCTGGAAACTCCATGTAATTTGAGAAATACATTGAACAGATTTTGGATTAAGAAAGCAATTTAGTTATTAGAATTCCCTGAAGAAGAGTCAATATTTGTCTTCAAAAGTTAAGAGTTGCTAGAGCCAGCTAGGGCAAATATACACTGGCATCTTTTCTTTTTAAGTTCCTTCTTCAGAGTTAGGTAACTGTGGGTATCTGCTTGCAGCTGTTCACAAAGGATGTGAAATCTGTTTGGTCTGATTCTAGAAAGCAATTCTTGTCACGTATTTTACACGTACTGCATTTAGTGATTAACAACAAAAATAAAACTAGAAAGGGGACAGGAGGGATCGTTTGCAAAAAACTGAAATTTTACAATACAGAACCTTTGAGAACAGTCACTTAAGTTAAAAAATATAAGTTATAAAAATTAGTTTACTTATCAGAGTAGGTTTAGGGTTTACAAATGAAATGTATCCCCTTTATGCTACTGTACTCATATAATACTAGTAATTTATTGACTGAATTTACTTGATAGTTTCAATAAAGAAAACTACATATTCTGGATTTTGAATCTCTTAAAGGATTGGAAAAAAAATTCCTTAATGTTTTAAAAAGTGAAAGGGGGAGAACGAATGCTCAGAATACATTCTGCCAATTAAACTTCTTAAATCAGTTTCATTTTTCCACCTGAAATGCAATTTTACTTCCAGGAACAATCTTTATTGATTTTTATTTATATTTGGGTTTTCTTATGGACGAGGCTCCCTATAATGGAGTTGGCTTCCAGTTTTGTCATGGTAATGTCCATATCTTTAGTGAGCTGCTCAGTTCCTTCTTGACATACCTTATAAAAACTTCCTTACATTTAAATTCACCAGAGTTCCCCAGCATGTTTTTTTTCTGCAATAGATTATCCCACCTTGATTTGAGTTTCCTCCAATCACTTTTAAGACATAAAACACATTGTCCAGAATTGCTGCACGCTACACTCAATTCAAAGGTTCTTATGCTGCCAACAGGTGGTTGTAGTCAACCAAAGTGGGTGAAAAAATTCCTTTTATTGAAACTCATAACTCAAAAAATATAAGATGCTGTAGTGTACAATATGTTACACAAAGCACCCTGAGGTGCACATTCAAGTCAAGTAAGATCACCATCTCCCCACCCTCTCCCACCCCACCTTGGTACCCCCAAGTACTTGTTCCATATACAATCATGCACATTTAATTTGCAAGAGGAAGCCCCCCCGTTTGATATTCTGTTAATTAGCATCAAAATATCAGTTATCTCTCTCTCTCTCTTAATTTAGTTGGGGAGCTATATTAGCCAATACTGTAGACAGATGTCATACATTCATGGAACTAATCTAACCTCAACAACATGTGCACGGAATCAATTTTAGCATTTCCCCAGTCTCTTCTTTCATCCTCCTTCCTTCCTTCCTTCCTTTCCTTCCTTCCTTCCTTCCTTCTTCTTTTTAAATAAACACAACTATTTATGAACTTCCCACACAAAGGTGATCTGTTTTTTTTGTGGGGAAAAAGTCTATGAGGGAGGGGGAAAATTTAGATCTTTCGAGAACCACCACTGGCCGCAAGTAATGAAGTTGTTTTAAGGCGTGGTCCCCACAGTCTGTTAATGCCTTGCCCAAAATGGCCCTCAGGTTCTCCAGAGAAGGGAGGGAAGAAGGGTCCGTGGATAAGAGGGGCTGCATTCCTCTCTGCTGCCCATGAGCTTTGGCGCCACTGTTCTTCTTGGGCATGGCTGCAGGGGGGGCATTCACATATAAGCCCCCGCCCTGCGACACGTCCAGTTTGGAGTCTTTAGCCTTCTCTAGCCCACCACCCATTCCATAGGGTCCAGCTGGCTGCCACTCATTCTCAAGGAGGTCATCATCATCATCATCATCATCGTCTTCTCGCTCCCGGCTTTCCTGAATGAACTTCAAAAATGAAGATTCAAAGCCCATGGGCTTGAAAGACTTTAGATCAAAGGGCTTCTGAACTTTCTCTTTTGGAGCAGGAAATGAAAGCTTCCTCGTCTCCTGAGAGGAGGACTGCCAGTCACTAGCATCTTTTTCTCTAGATAATGGTGCGTTTGATTTCGCACAGTAAGAGGCATTCTCTTGTCCATGATTTCTCAGGATATTCCCTGCCTCAGACTGTTCAGGAGACCCTGCTAGATTACAATCTTCTGAACATCTGGTTTTGGGATGATGAATATGTTTTAAAGTGCCTGAATACACAAGGACGTCAGCCTCCCGGGATTCCTCCTCTTCAGAATACAGATCCTGTTTGCTGCCTTTCTCCCCGCAATTGGAGTTTGGAAGAGGCCTCTCCCTTTTGTGCTCGTTTACAGGGTGCCCTGTAACGTCTTGACTGAAGTCAGAATTGCCCTCTGGCTCCGAATTTGCTTCCATGCAGAGGTCATTCAGTGCTGTGCCACATTCGACACACAGGACAAGCTCGTCATACTGCTGCTCAATATAAGCACCCGCCATCTGATGGGTGCGCTTATAGTGTCTCACAATGCTGCTTTCCAGTTTGACCACTGAGGGACATCCCCGAACCATACAAGGGTACTGTGTCTGGTTACAATTGTCTCTGCACATCTGTAGGGCTTCCACCTTTGTTCTGAAGGCATATAATTGCTTTCCTTTATTTCGGCTGCTACCCCTTTCAACTTTTTCGCTGTTCTGCCTCTTCTTCTCACTCCCATCTTGCCTGAGACACCGATATTTTAAGCACCTTTGCTCCTCTTCGTCTTTAAGATGGTTCCCCTTATCTTTGGCTCCTTGCAAGACACCATCGTAATCACTGTGCCGGAAATACACGTGCTGGGAATAGCTGCTGTAAGTTGTGAACACTCTATTACAGCCATTCAGATCACAACGGATCACAATGCCTTTGTTCAGGTCCTCCTCCTTCTGGTGCTCTTCCATCAGGTGGTGATTTAACTTGTGGAAAGAATAAAACGCAGCCGGACAGTGAGGGTGATGACAAGGAAACCTCATGGTTTCAGAAAGCACTTTGGAATCATCTTCGTGATCAAAGGTGTGGGAATCAACGCAATGCTTAGCGAGCGACTTGGAACATAGGAAACGCTTGCTGCAGGCCTTGTGTTTGCAAACAAACAGTTTTTTACATTTGGCAAGTTCCCTCTTGGTTCTTTCTTTGTCTTTTTCAAGGCAGAGCTGCTCTTTGTTATAACGATGCACAGTTCTGTAGTGGCGGATCAACCCTTTCTGATTGGTGAATGCGGAATTGCAGTTCTTGTCGATGCAATGGAACGGTTTGTGGTACTTATGCAAAATGTAGCACAGATTTCCTTTGGCAACGGTTCTTTTACTTCCTCTCCCTTCATTGGCTTCCAATTCTTTTTGATGGCTGTCCAGTGATGATAATTTAGCTTGCTTTCCAGGGATGCAGCTTTCTGCCTCTTCACTCGATTCCAAATCGGTTTCAGAACTGAAGTCCTCCTTCTTGGAATGACGGTGCTGATCCACAGCAAGCTTCATTTTGCTGTCAAGTTCTCCATCTGTGCTGGCATAGAAAGCAGACATTGAATCTTCTGTGCTGTTCAGCCTATCCTCAGCACATTCATTCATATCCTCAAAGCTTTCATTTGCAAATAGTTTCTGGGCGACTGAAACACTGCCAAGCTTATGCTTGTTCTTGTAATGAACCCTAAGATGTGTTTTTCTTGTAAAGGATCTTTGGCAAATATGACATTTGAAAGGTGAATACCGATGTTGGAACATGTTCAGCTGAAGCACCATCTCTTTTGAATAGTTATGCTTTCTAACATAATGTGTCAGCAATGCCTCTCTGGTCACAAATTCACATGTGCAGCCTTGACGCTCACAGAAAAATGGCTTGGCAGCCAACTGGGTAAGATATTGGGTTGGAAACTTGCCACTCTGTTCTTCGGGAAAATGGTCAGAGGTAGATTCGTCTTCAGAGTTGGGGCAATTGGAGGAACAGGACTGCAACAACCTGGAAGAAGTATGACCACTAGAATTCTTTAAACTTAAGTGCTTCAAGCCCAGGAGAAGTTCTAGCATGTTGTCTTCGGTATTTGACATTTTTGAATGTACATAGAACGAGCTTTCTGGAGAAGAAGGGTACAATTCTTCCTTAAAATAGTTTTTGCTTTTATAGACATCACTAAAATCCTCAATGTCTTGGGAGTCTGAGCTAATCTCTCCCGCAGTGCCTTCAACTTGACTGATCTCTTTATCTTTCCTTCTTGGTTTGAAATGGTAGGGATGGGCCCTTCGCAGATGTTTCTGCATCCCCTCTGAATTTTTGTATGTTGATCCACAGCCTTCAAAACCACAGGTAAATTTCTTCCCATCAAAATAGACAGCCACGTTAGAGTAGCGCTCTTTCAAATTGGAAGGAAGGCAGGCTTTCTCCTGAGGTAACACAGCCCCTGCAAAGGCCTGGCCCTGATCCACAGTCTTAGTCCCTGAGGTCATCAGATTCTCATTGGCCAGGGATGAAGTATGACTTTCCAAGCTGCCACTGTTTTTGCTACCCTCTTCTCCATCAGAAAGGGGTTCTTGTTTCACGTCCAACGTTTCTTCTCTCTTGATGGATCCAGAAGGCAAACTAAGATTTTCCTGCTGATCAGAAGACGCTTTGCTTTCTAATAACCCTGAATCCGAAAGGCAGGCAAGCCCGTCCTGAGAAACGCGACCTTCTTGCTTCATGGGCACCTCCTTTATTTCGCCGTTCGACAGATGCACAGAAAGATGATTTGTTAACTCGGTTTTGGAATAGTAGAACTTCTTACAACCGTGGAAATTACAGGTATAAGAAGCATCTCGAAAATGCTGGGCTTCGTGGTGGTAGAGCTGCCCCAAGTCGCTGAAAACTATGTTGCAGCCGTTCAGCTCACACTTGTAACGCAGATCGTCATGCTGCTGCTTGTGATGCAGCAGCTCGTTCACTGAGCCAAACCGAGCATAGCAGCCCACAGAGACACACATGTAAGGCTGAGGGCCGCTGTGGACCTGCTCGTGCTCCTGCAAGTGGAAGGCAGACATGAAATGCCGCCGGCAGTAGGAGCATTTCTCACGCCGGTTTTTCATGTCCAAGTAATGCATGGCGTTCTCGTCGTTGTTCTGGTGTTCAGCTTTTAGGTGAACGCTTAAGTACTTGAACTGCTTAAATACTCTGGAGCAATCCGTGCCTGGGCAGGGGTAGAGGTCTCTGTCTTGCAGGTGACAGTCTTCTAGCTTGCTAAATGTTACATAGTCCTGTGGGTCACTTTTGGGCTTTTCACAAGCAATGATTTTGAGAGGGTAATTTTCATCAAGAGCCGCAGAAGCAATACCGGAGAGGTTTCTCCGGGCCAGCCTCTGCTTTTTCAGCAGCAACTTCTTCTCTGCCCGGCATTTTCTACTGGGGGGCATTTTCACATGCTCCATCACGTGGGTCACAAAGATGTCCTTCCTTTTAAACTTTTTGGTGCATACTGGGCATGTAAAAATGCCATCTTCCATGTGCATCTTAGAATGGTGGAGGATTCGCGCCTCAATACACTCCCGCTTGCAAATGACGCAAAAGAACTTGTACTGAAGCCATCGCTGGTATCTCTCTGAGGAGCCAATCGGCTTTTTGACTCTTACTCTCTCTTTGGGCTCGCTCAGATAATGACTTTCAAAATGATTCTCTTCCCTGCTTTCTTCACAGTCGCTGGGGAGACTATCTAACAGCTCAGTTTCATTAAGGGACATCTCATTGCAACTCAGGTCATCCTCTGACTCGGAAACTTCTTTCCCCAACAATTTGAGACAATGCCGCTTTAAGGTTTTCCAGTCCCAAAATTCTGGATCAAAGGGCCAGTATGCCTTCAAAGCTAACAGAAGCTCACAACGGAGTGAATTTGGAACTGGTGCATTCTCTTCATCAAATTTCTGATCTGGTTGTAGATACAGTTCTTCTAGGAGATTGTATCCCTCTTCACTTGGCTCCAGTAAGTATTCAGTGAGCTGGCAAGCTCTTCTGACCTCAAGGTCTTCTGGCAGCAGGCATGAAATTGTTTTGCAAACAGAGCTTTTCATATCGTCATTTTCATTGGACCGGAGCTGCAAAGCTCTCACACACAGCAAGATGGATACAGCAAGGCCTGCTTCTTCTGCCTAGTAAAATGAAAAATGGAGACAAATCAATATCTTGTTTTTCTCTGAATTTTCTCTGAAAACCTCTGGAGGGCAACAAGTTGGAGAAAGCTAATCTATATTTTTTTCAAACTGCAACATTCAGTATCCAACAATAAAGCCATTCTTACTGTACCATGAGAAATAAATAAATCTGATCCAGAGTGAGAGGTTGTGGATGAAAAGTAAGTCAAAAGCTAAAGGGAAAAATAATAGGATGTTCTAAATTTATTTTGCCTTTGAAACAAGCAAAAACATTTTCCCAAACTGAAAGGAAGTAGTCTGAAAAGTTGCAGGTCAAAGCATCACTTATTAAGTTAAAGCTATTTTTTAGGGATTTTAGCTTTCTCATGGATTAAGTATACTTAGTAAAGGATGCTTAAATTTGTAGAGGATTCATTTGAAAGTTTGAAAATGGCCAAAGATGTTAGTGGCCGGGCATTTAATTCTAGATTCTCTTCTGATGCAAAACAAGAAGAGTCTCTCAATTTCTCTGCAAATTGCTTATCACTTCCTGTTTCAGCTCCAGACTTTTATGCTGTTGAATTGTTTCTCTTATCTTTTCAGACAGAGACACTGTGAAAAATCAGCAGAAGAGCAACATAACCCGAGCAGAAGGCTGCAGGAACTGGGCTAAAATTTATTGTGCTCCACTGTCATTTGTAGACTAGGATAAAGAGGCCTTGAAAGATAGGAAATTCCACCCTGCAAGAAATGTCCAAAAGGCAGCCTGAAGCAGAGTCACAGGTTGAGCGAGATAGAAAGGAAAGGTGTGCAAGCTAGAAGGCAGCAAGCTATAATTTGAAGTGGCAAAAATACATGTAAACTTATATGTGTTATATGTTATATATAAATATACAAATTCTCAGTGGAATTTTCAATCTATGGAATCTATCCATACCAAAGTGCAATCAATCAATTACCCTGCTTTCTGAAGCCAAGGCAAGAATGCACTTCCAAATTTCTTACATATATTTTTAATAATCTCTACATACAGTTTCCATTATGTGATACATTTTCACCCTCCACAAAATCAAACAACAAATGTTAGTAAAACGTAAATGGATACGTACTTCAGCTTGTATGACTCGTATGAGGAAGAACAAGTGTTGCAATGTTCTAGCAATGATGCCAAATTGCCGACATCGCTCCAGAAAAGAATCTAAGGATGGGTCGATTCTTCTTTGTAATTTGCTCCAAAACAGAGTTAGTTCCCTGCATGAGAAGTTTGAGAAAAAACAAGAAATTAGAGGGAATGTAAGACAATTCACACAGCTTCCACAATTGCCAACCAACCTCAGCCAAACTTGATGAGAAAATATAGCCCAGTGCACTTATGTAATGCCAAACTTGGAAAATAGGATCTAGGGAAATATCTGAGTCAATTTCACTTCTTTTTAATGCGACCCACAGATTATTTTAGAAGGGGCGTTGCCATTGGTGGATTCTCCATCTCCCAGTGCTGGAGAATAAACGGAATGTCCAAGGATATAAAGTGCATGTAATGATGTTACTTAAGGACCCCAAAACATGCGGTCTCCTTTGTGTTTAAGTAAAAAAACGGAAATGATACAGCTATCAAGGATTTAACACATTTCATCCACTTATTTATACTTAAAACAACCTAGAAAATTGTTCTTGAATTTTAATGATGCAGGTGGAGTAAGGGGGCTCACAAAGTTGCAAGAAAGCGACCTGCACACCTGTTGCATATAGCTAATTTTACCACGTGGAGTAGGACATGGCTTTTGTTACCAACACCCTTTTACTTCTTGAAATATAGCAGCAAATACAGCAGACTTTACATTTTTAAATACTTGATTTCTCTTTTATTTTAATGCTTCTCATCAACAAACCAGAATGTACCATAGTGTATTTTTGTCAGCTGTTGAATTAGAAACTTTTAGAAGCTGTTTTGGTCAAGATGGGAAATTCTAAAAGCCGGTTCTTAGACATGCCACTTACCAGGAGCAGTACACACTTGCTGTTTGAAGCTGCTGAGTGAAATACGTTGTGCAGAGAATAAAAGCAGTGCTGTCCTGGCCTTCAGCTTCCAAATTGCATATCATATCTAGGACCTCTTTGCAGTCCACTTTTGAAATCTTTTTGAAAAAGAGAGAAAAAAATATATCGTAAGTAGTTTAAGACAAAACCTCTTTTCTTGCAAAACAAAATAAGCTACGCCCCAGGAGAACCTCTGCATTCTGTTCTAATACCAAGAGATCATTTAGTAACTTGTTTAAAGTCCATTGGGGATAATCACAATAAGAATAATTTAATGTGGATTCCTACATGCAGTAGCTTAAATAATACTGCAAAAGTTGAGATTTCTGATGCCAAACAAGAAGGTACATTTATTTTTATTTCTGATAAGGACAAAGAGAAATAGCACAAGACTATCTCACACAATGGAATCATCTGTCTCCTCAAACCTTCTGAAAAGTAGAAAGAGGGTTTAGCCACTGCTGAGATGGGAGCCATTTCTCTCATCCCCTCCTAAATTTGATTACATTAATTCAGATATTAAAATTAATATCAGTTGTCTTAACAGCAACAAGCTATACTGATTGGCTATTCACCTCTTTGATAGATTCTTCATTTGGAGGCATGGAGCACAAGCATGTGATATAGGCCTGAAGAAAAGGAGAGACATCTGGAACTTCTGTAGACTCTTTACACAATCTGGACAAGGAAGCAGCTTGAGGAAGGCGGTTTGTCTTCATCAAATGTTTTATTCTCATTTGCAGAAATGTCAGCCCTTCCCGTTTAATCAATTGATTCACTAAAAAAAGGCAATAAAATGTTATTAAGTACTAGCATTAAGTACTAGTTTATTATGAAGGCTTAGAAGATGAAGAGAAAGATCCCGATAGTGGCTGCTTCCAAGAATTCCTGAATGCTACACACACTTGTTTCAGTTTATTATGAAATTCGCTAGAAAAATGGTGCACAGCATGCCCTTCCTTGCTACAACTAGACAAATGCAACTTAAATACTTGTGGCACTGGAGTGAGACTGCATGATCCACCAAATCTCTTCTACAAATCTGCTCATACGTCTTGTGATACGGAAGACTGATATGCTTTCTTTCAACTGAGCTATCTCTGAGCATAGACTATAATGCCATGTGTTTCAAAGCTACATGACCCAAGTCCCATGGCTTTGCAATGACCATATGTATGATTAATGCACATGGGCCACATTAGTCTCCCTGAGTCTTCTTGGGTGTCTTTCAGATGACTTCCCCATGCCCCAGTTCTCCATTCCTCTGTTTTTTTGAAAAGTCAAAATTCACATATCTAGAGTAGCCCTACATTGGGGCAGAACGGTGATCATCTCCACAGTGATTTTTCTGGAAAGTTCCAAAACAAACTACCCCATGGCATTTAATCACTCTCTAAGGCAAGGGCTGAGGAGTTCCCTCCATCTCTGCCACCACAAGTAAATGAAATGCAAGACAATATGGATTATCTATTTTCAGTATAACCTTTTTTTAACAATAGATTAAAAAGTAAATAAATAAAGGCGGTGGCTAATTTGCAATAACCATAAACAGAAAAACGATCAGATTATTGTAGTTGTTCAAGGACTAATATTTGACATTTTGCAGACTGTTTAAAAATGCTCGGGAAAGGTGAAAAGATCATCAACAGAACTTTTTTAAAAGGAGGCGCTTTTTTTCTACAATAGTGGAAGGTGCCAATCTAAATAAAAATGGTGAATATGTATGAGTTAAAAGACTTAAAATGAGAGCTCAGCTATAAATGCAAGTTTGTTATTATAGTGGATCTCAACTTGTGGTCTGTGAACTCCTGGGGAGCTGCAATGTCAACATAGGGGGTCCATGAAGGCTTGAAGAAGTGGTATACTTTAAATCTTGAGTTAAGTCTTCGGGGTCTGTGGCCACAAAAGGGGTCTGTGGTGAAGAAAAGGTTGAGAACCACTGTGCTATTACACACAGCAGTTTTTTAACACCTATCTTCTTGCTCGGCTCCTCAGAGGCAAAATAAAATAAAATCCAGAGTGAAAAGATAGATTTGGTTTACACTGGCGTGGCAGGAAAGCAATATGAATGCTCAAAAGCGCAGCTTAATAGCTTACTTTCTTCTGCTTCCACTGGCTGCTGTGAAAGGATCTTCAAAAGAACTGGATTCTTCCATACACCTTCTTTTGAGATATCAGCTAGAATTTCAAGGCTATTATCTCCAAACTCAAGTAAAGCATTATGGGAATCCTACAAGAAAAAAAAGCCTTTTAAATTGTTATGTTTAACTTGGAATCATTGCTGATTGTGGCAACTCAATCTGAATTTTAAAAGGGCAAAATGTATAAACACGCTACATGCATTTTACACTACTGATCTGTATGTTTTTCGAGGCTGCACATTGCTATCTTCAAATCCATATCCACCCATCCTCTATTTCTTTTATCAACTGAACCAAAGACAGAGGATACTGTAGGAGCAAATAAATACAGTACAAAAATGTGTCCTTGGATTTCATTTCTGAATAGACACAAAGATTATATACTTAGGCTGGATTTGCTTAACATAATGTGCTCAGCTTGGTTTTGGTGTAACAAGTGATGTTTTCATCACTTTCTAAAGCACAATTCATAGCTTAGGGCAGTGATGGCAAACCTTTTAGAGACTGAATGCCCAAACTGAAATGCAAAACCCACTTACGTATCGTCGGGTGCTGGGTGGCCGTGGCCCATTGGGTGGGCATGGCTACAGTGTAAACGGCAGACTGGGTGGGACTAAAAAGTTCAATCAATCAATTCCAACTTTGCGAGATCTTTTTTTCCCCATGAGAAGTTGAAATTGATTGATTGAACCTTTTTTTTTTACACACAGCGGCGGAGGCCTAAAGCGAAAACGTTTTATAAAACCCAGCTGAAGGCCTAGGACTGGGGTGATGGCGCGCGTGCCCACAGAGAGGGCTCTGCGTGCCACCTGTGGCACGCATGCCATAGGTTCGCCACCATGGGCTTAGAGAATTATACAGACCTTACCTACCCTGGTTCATTTAACTACCGAGGATGAAACATTGTGGTTTCATGCAAATATAATAATAATAATAGTAAAGTTGGAAGGGACCTTGGAGGTCATCTAGTCCAACCCCCTGCTCAGGCAGGAAACCCTATACCATTTCGGACAAATGGCTGTCCAGTCTCGTCTTAAAAACCTCCAATGTTGGAACACTGCTATCATGTCCCCCCTCGTCCTTCTCTTCATTAAACTAGACATACCCAATTCCAGCAGCCGTTCCTTATATGCTTTAGCCTCCAGTCCCATAATCATCTTTGTTGCTCTTCTCTGTACTCTTTCTAGAGTCTCAACATCTTTTTTACATCGCGGTGACCAAAACTGGATGCAGTATTCCAAGTGTGGTCTTACTAAGGCATTGTAAAGTGGTATTAACACTTCACGTGATCTTGATTCTATCCCTCTTTTAACGCAGCCTAGCACTGTGTTGGCCTTTTTGGCAGCTGCAGCACACTGCTGGCTCATATTTAGGTGATTGTCCACTAGGACTCCGAGATCCCTCTCACAGTTACTATTATTGAGCAAGGCACCCCCTATACTATATCTGTGCATTTGGTTTTTCTTGCCTAAATGTAGAACCTTGCTTTTTTCACCATTGAATTTCATTTTGTTAGATAGCACCCAGTGTTCAAGTCTGTCCAGATCCTCCTGTATCCTAAGCCTGTCTTCTGGAGTGTTGGCTATTCCTGCCAGCTTGGTGTCGTCTGCAAATTTGATGAGTTCCCCATCTATCCCCTCGTCGTTGATAATATGCCAACCAGGCCTTGATATTATTCAAATAGTCACACACAGACCTAAAACTCTTTGATTATAAATGATGGAGGTTGAAACAATGTTCTTTGTAGATAAAAGTCAATAAACTTGCCTGTATGGACTGACACAATCTTAAAAATAGTTCAGACAGCTCTTCACTTTCAGGCACAGACAGCAGTTGTTCAAAACAGCTCCTGAAATAAGCAGGTTGTTAGAAAGGCAGGAAGCAGCAACTGTTGTTGAATCATTTTATACTTTATCTTTTGGTCATTCCAAGCCAAAAGGATATACAAGCAAGCTAAGAATTTGAGGACTTTTTACTTAGTGAAAATATAATCAAACACACTGAAACTTTGTTTTAATAGACTAATTGTGAAGAGGCATGTTCTTTCTTCACCAATGCCTATTCAATAGTAAAGAATGACACTGTACAATCTACTACATTTGTGAACAATATCATTTGGGCAATGGCATTATTGCATGATGTAAATCACTGTGGAAATCTGGCCTGTTGCATGAAAAGTCCATGATGCTGAGCTCCATTAAGTTGAGATTTCAGCATAACAATGTAACTATTAATACACAAACACTCATGAGAAAAACAATCAACAAATTCTTGGTAACCGTTCTTATATATTAGCAATCAATGTGTGCCTTTCAGATGTTTTGGACTACAATTCCTACAACAGACACCTAGCTGGGGCCAGAACAGTTGGAGAGTGCCAGACTGTCTAGAAATAAAATAGATCACAGGTATATATAGAAGAGAAGGATTTTACCAGAGAGCAAAAATTCAATTACAACAGAATGCCTGAAACCAA
Organism: Bothrops alternatus; assembly: GCA_034064705.1. Lineage (NCBI taxonomy): Eukaryota > Metazoa > Chordata > Lepidosauria > Squamata > Viperidae > Bothrops > Bothrops alternatus. The sequence goes on along the minus strand of JARGCV010000230.1, from coordinate 685,566 downwards.
ACGTACAATACTAGCCTGCCAAGTACCAGAAGAACATCTTCACATTCTGTAGTCAAGTAAGGTCGGGCACTGGCAAAACTCTGAATGGCAACTCGATAAACTTCCAAAAAAGGCAAAACTTGCTCCGATGTACCCTGATTGCCAGCATATTGTAGCAGGGTCTAAAAACAAAAACAGATCAGAAAAATTTTTTGGTTATCAGTTGGAAATTTTAAAACTCTGGCTACCAAGCAGTACTGGATTCTATAGTAACACACTGAGGGAATTAAACATTTTAAGTTGTTTTAAAAGGAAAAAAAGGAGATGGCATTTCTTTTTGCTGCACTCCTAAAACTTGTAGTTGTTGTTTTTTATCTTTTGAAAATGTAATTCTTGAAAGAGTGAAAGCAGAAGAAACTTATGAACTAGAAAATCTTTGTAGCTTACTGGAATCATAGGATCTGCCTTCTGAATCCATGATGATGTGAAGTAATCTGACTATAACATTATAACTGTATTTTCAGAAATGGTTTTAGCTTGCTTAAAATATATTTCTCATGTATAGTCACATCTGCTGATGTGAATTCATTAATCATGGTTTAGTATTTTGTGCAAAGCAGGCCTCTACAGCTTGCTCAAAATCCAACTTTAGTCCTTTTACTAAAACTTTAATCAAAGTCATGATTATGTTGGAAATTGCCACAACCAAACAATGTTTAAGGATCTTGCCTTGATCTATTCATGGGAGCTGTTTTCCCAATAACATATCTGGGTAAGAAGGGGAAAAATATCAATTGGTTGGGTTTCCATTTCCATTTCAGATTGTATCACCTAAGAAGATCATGTTTTGAAGTACCTTCCAAACAAGAATACAAGTTCTGCTACCTCTCATGATATATATCATTGCCTCAGTCTGCCTACGAGGAGGAATAAGACTATGAATTCAATGCAAAGATAGGTGGTGGAATTGCACACCAAATTACAGCTGCCTTATGAATGGAAAACATTAATGAGCCTTTCTACATTGCTTTGAGTGCTCAATATGTCCTACTTATGTTCTGCTAATTCTTACATTACTCTGCAAGATACATCGGTATATTTGACAAACACTACATGAATCCATCAAACTTTGGAAAGCAATACTGCTCAGTTGTTGTTCGTAAGCATGTTCTGTAAACAGAATTTAAATGGCACGCTTTATAGGTTGTACCCTGCACTGGGAATATATGTATTCTTTAAAATGCCAGTTTGCCATAGCTAAAGGGATCTGGGACTTCTTTTTCCTCAAGTGACTTGTGCCAAGCAGTAAACCAGTCAGAGGTGAAAAACAGTCGCAATGTTATTAAGAATGCATGAGAATCTGTGATCAAAAACCCCAAAGCACAGACATCTGAAATTCATTTGAAGTAGTTACTTCAGATCATGGACCCAAGAGAGATTATATTTCCCCAAAGACTATGATGTAATGAGCTTGGAAAAGTCAGGAATTTCCAGGTATGTCAAGCCATCTAAGAAAACTGAAGCTACACATAATATAGTGCCTTTCACCACAATGAGCATCACAGATTATAGAAGTTACTGCAATTTCTTATGGACACTTAATAGTTGAATTCTTTGCTTGATTAGCTGGAAGGATAAGTTAAATGAAGCTTAAGTAAAGAGAGGTGCTCACGTTTGCCCTTTTCTTGCCTTTTTAAACCAAAGCACTTTTCCATGAATTCTCAAATGTCAAAGCTTGAATACGTAGAAATAGCTGACATGCATAAACACAAGTAATATAATGGTTAATCTCATAGTTTAAATACCAAATTATGTTGAATCCAGAGACATAGTATGCTCCATAAAAGAAAGCTCTAACTTCACCAAGCCATTTGAGTTAATATTAATTAGAAATGGGAACAGAGAATCTGACTATATGAGGCACCTATAATACCCTCATCTATAAATCTAATAGCCATTCCACTATTGTATAATAGGCAAAAATCTACAATTATGTTTAAAAGTTGTACAACACTTATCACACGAGGAGAATGTTATATCTAATCTGCATTCCAAAGACATCCAAAATAGTTTGTCTTCTGAATCATGGACACAACACCAACACTTCAGTAAGCCAACCCAATTCAATCACATTCTTTTAAACTAGAAATTTACTTTATTTATTGTAAATATGCTAGGATGCTTTGTAGGTCAATGTCTTCCCCAAATAGGAAGCTAGTGAAAACAGAGGTCCATTTTACAACAATTGTCCAGCAATTACTTACTAAAACCCCTCTGTCAACATACAGAATCAAATATAAACTTGAAGAGTTCTGTTCTAAAGCTCTTCATCCTTGCAGTGTGCACTTTGCCCAGCCTCCCCATAGATCTTGTTGATAATGCCGGAGTCTCACAGGTTTGGTAAAGCAAATCATATCTACTCCCACCACACAATCTGTCTATACACATGTAGAAAGGAATCTTCTAGCTTTCCTTTTCTCTCCTCCTCCTCCTGCAGAACTGGAGAAGGAATAAACCAGAGTCTGAGTTCAATTTAGCAGACTCCTGGCTTGTAGCTTTAAATTACAGCTCTAGTGAACAGCTAATGGTCAACCCCAAATCTAGAAACACCATCAATTTATTGACTGTGTTCTGGCTTTTCCTGGACACAAAGGAGATTCAGGAAAGAGACTGGGCAGACATAGTGTCCATGTAGGATCTATGCAAATATGAAGCCAGCCTAATCAATTACAACTGGAATGAGTCATATGCCAAGTACTAAAGCCTTTAGAATAACCTCTACAAAAAAGTAAATAGGCATAAGTAAGAAATTTCCTGACAGTCAGAACAATTAATCAGTGGAACAATCTGCCTGCAGCAGTTGTGAATGCTCCAACACTGGAAGTTTTTAAGAAGAGACTGGACAACCATTTGTCTGAAATGGTACAGGGTTTCCTGCCTCAGCAGGGGGTTGGGCTAGCTAGATGACCTCCAAGGTCCCTCCCAATTATTATCTTTTATTCATTAGACATGAACCTCAGTCAACTGAACATTCAAATTGCCTGGCACTGATGGTTGACATAGGTTGCTACCAGCATCCTAGGTGTCAACCAGGTACCTCCTTAAAATATAAGATGTTCTGAGTAGCGCAGTTTTTTGTAACATTGCTGGAGTTATTGCGGGAAGCTGCAGTTTTTGATGTATTGTGCGAAGTTTTGGACATAGTTCCCAGTGCCCCAATGACAATGGGTATCACTGTTACATGTTTCATCCATAATCGCGCAGTTTCGATGACCAGGTCGCGATATTTCGTAATTTTTTCCAGTTCTTTTTCTTCAACTCTGGCATCTCCTGGTACAGCCATATCAATCAGCTGTACGCTTCCATTCTCTACAACTGCAATATCCAGCATATTGTGTTCCAAATGGTGATCTGTCTGTATTCGAAAGTCCCTACAAACAGGTAGGTCCCTTCCAATTATATTATTATTATTATTATTATTATTATTATTATTATTATTATTATTATTATTTGAAATAGTTATAAATTCTTCTCTTGGTTATCTTTCACTTCCTTCCTTACATCCATTTTAAGACTAATCTCTTTGGAATAGATAGAGACATATACATAATAATAAGCAGGTATACAAATAATAAGCAGGTGATCTGTTAATAAAATAAATATTAAAGATATTCAAAGTACTTGTCAGAATTGCAAACATGAAGAATTCAGGTGATAACCACATCAAACACTGTGCTTAACCTAACTGAGTCAACTACTTGGACAATATTTTGAATCAGAATCTAATGGAAGGGATTAAGATCATGTTTCACCAATATTAAAATAAATCAGAATGCCATTTAAAAGCAATTAGTTTATAACTGATCTGGCTTAGTATATTGTGTCAGCATTACCATTGGGAGCTGTGTTTCACAACTTTTAATTTAACCTCTTTTATTACCTGTTCCTAAATATTCAGAAGTTTAAGTTTCTCTCCTTTTATCAGATAATCTTACAAATATAGTAGTTTTAACCATTTAGTCGTGTCTGACTCTTGGTAACTTTATAGGCAAGTACGCTCTATGTTACCCTATCAAACACAGCTTTTTTCAGTTGCTGGATATTTATCTTTCTATCAGCTGTCATGATATCAAGCCAGTTAAGTTCTTTGCTGCCCTTTCTAATCTTGATCTACTAACCATTCTTAGCATCACTGACTTCTCCAATGAATTTGCATGCATGATATGGATTGTCAGTAAATTGTACAAATAAGCAGCCGAATTTTGGGGTTGCACTTGTAGGATCCATTGGAATATTCTAGAGAAACCTTGGTCTTTCTTATAAATAGGTTATTACATTCTAGATGTTCCCACTGCATTTTAAATATCTACACAAAATAGTTATTCTATTATATGTTGTTCAATAAAAACAGCAGATAGATTTTAAAACACAACTGGAAATCCTTAACAGACTCTTAATTCTATTCAAAGCTAATGTTTGGCAACAAAGAAACATTTGTTTGTATTTTTGCATACATAAACTGTTCACATTTCCTGCATCATACTATTTTTTGTAAGGCATATAGATCATACCTAGACTACTAAAATTAGCATGAAGAGAAAGAATGGCAAACCCATTTTTTCTTATTAAAAAAATTATACTCTCCAGAAGAATACCACACAAAGATTAGTTTGCAAATCATCGACAAACATATAATTGAACCCAGATTCCATTATCATTCCACTGACACTAGTCAACAAAGTTTCCAAAACATAAACACAACTCAAATCATAAAAAACCCTGATTAAAATGCAAAGCATCTACAATAAACACAAATTAAGCCAACTGCTCTCTAATACACCTACAACATTCATTTTAAAAATGCACGGCAGCTATGTGAAATTGAAAAGAACGCAAAGTAATTACGGTATCCAGCAAAGAAGATATCCCAGTTCAGGAACTACCACAAACAAGCATTTATCTAACCCCAAAGGCAAGATTCCAGCATACTTATTCAGTTCTGGAGAGACTTCAGATAGCTCCTAAAACGGCCCAAAATCAATATTTTGCTTCATATGAAATAGGACAAGTACAGAAAGAAAATAAATCACAGATTTCCTTACATGGAGATTGGATTCAAGCATCCTTCAAGATACATTTTCCCCTTTTGCTCAATTAAAGAATTGGAAAAGATCTCTAAGGTGATGGCTATCAAGGTGAGGACACAGACCTGAAAAGCAAAGCTGAAACACTACCCAACACTACTTGACTTATGACCACAATGGAGCCCAAAATTTCTGTTGTTAAGCAGGACAGTTGTTAAGTAGATTTTGCCCCATTTTACGACCTTTCTTGCCACAGTTGTTAAGTGAATCAATGCAGTTGTTAATGTAATAATGCAGCTGTTAAATGAATCTGGCTTCCCTACTGACTTTGCTTGTAAGATCACAAAAGGTGGTCACATGATCCCAGGACACCACGACTGTCAAAAATATGAGTCACGACTTACAAGAGTTCATTTAGCGACTCTCTGAAGTTACAAGGGCACTGAAAAATGTGACTCATGACCATTTTTCACACTTATTCCCACTGCAGCATCCCCATGATTAAAATTCACACGCATGGCAACTGACTCATATTTATGACAGTTGCAGTGCCCTGGGGTCATGTGATCACCTTTTGTGACCTTACAAGCAAAGTCAATAGAGAGCCAGATTCACTTAACAACCTTAACAACTGCACTGATTCCCTTAACAACTGTGGCAACAAAGGTCCTGAGACAAATCTACTCCTTTCATCCTTCCTGAGCAAAAAGCTGCCCAAACTAACTTGGTTGTTTGCTTGCAGATGTTTCATTACCTATTCATGTTGTAAAGTGTTAATTGTCAATGATGCTGTAACTCAGCTGGGTAATGAAACGTCTGCAGGCGCTCCGCCAACACCAAGGACAGTTGAACTGTGAACTGGCTTATATTATCTTCTCTTGAGACCCCCCCCCTAAATTATTTATCTTCCTGCCTCCAAGAAGTCACCATCAAGCCGTACAAGAGCAGCGACGCTGCACCCGAATCGCGAGCAGGAAAGCCCCCCCCCGCTCGCTTATCGGGACCTCCCGCTTCTCGGAGGCCAAGCGCGAGATACATGCGGGCAGTTCAAACAGGCGGTTGCGCCAACCTGCACGCGCGGCGCTACAAATCAGTTCCCGCTACGGTCGGCTTTTGGAGACCAGCGGGTGCGGGGGCAGAATGGGTGCGAGCTGGGGTGGGAGGGAGACCCCCGGGGGTGCGGGAGTTGGATTGGACCCTCCTTCGAAGAAATTAGGACCGCTCCCGCCCCGCGGTAAAAGGAGGCGGCGGATCGGGGATGGAGCCCGCCGAAAGCCAGCCCTGGACCCGCGGCTACCTTGGGGAAGCGGGGTGGGGGTGGGACACGAAGGGACCCCCGCCCAATAGGAGGGGGCAGAGGAGGGGATTCCCAGCCCAGCCTGCGAACGGCAACGGCGAAGGGAAACGTCGGCGGCGATCTCTGCGCGGTATCCCAGCCCCGCCTCCCAGCGCCAGGCAACGGCTCGCTGCCACCTTCGCCCTCCGTGCAGCCCCGCCAGGCCCTGCCGCCCCCGGGCCGAGGGGCACCCAGGTCCGTTCCGGTCCCCTCGTTCTCGTCCGCCAAAGCCGCTCCACCCCAGGCCCGCCCCGGGACGCCCCCCCCCCGCTTACCTGACAGAACCCTCGGCAATAGGCGCTGGAAGAGGCCGCCTCCGCCGCCCCCTGCTCGCGCAGCTCCGCCTGCATCTGCCACAGCCGGGAGCGGAGGCCAGCGGCCAGCCGCTGCATCTCCGGCGGCAGGGCCGCGTCAGCCTCGGCGTCCGCCATCTGCACCCGGCCCCACTGCGCGTAGGCAACGAATCACGTGACCCCAGCAGTCGCTGACCACATCGGCAGGGACACGTCACGTGACTTTGCCGGTCCCGCCCTCCTCGGAGCCCCCGCCCACTTTCTCCTGCGCATGCTGCCGCCCATCGGGAACCCGCGAGCGGGTAGGTCCCATTGGCCGCTGCTCTCTCGGAATCGTGACGTAAACACATCGCGCTGGGCGCCCTCTTCCTCGAGCGAGCCAATGGGGCGGAGGGGCGGAGCTCCCGCTTCCGGGCGATGGCTCGGGAAGCCTGGGCCGTGGTGCTGCAGCGGAAAGCTCTAATGCGATCCACCATTTTTATCTTTTTTTTTTTTTTTAATGTTTGTGGGAGGGTTTTTTTTAACCTTTTTGAATAGGTTAGTTAGGTTATTTCTGATCTGGATTGATTGGAACTAATTGTATATGTATTTCTTATTGGAACTATAAGAATATTTTCCTTTTCTATTAAAATATTTTAAATGTTTAACTAACTACACTACAGGTTTTAAAGCTTTAACTACGGCCTTAATTTTTCCCTAATTGTTTATTTAAGTTTTCAGGAGAAAAGACTTTTTTTGCTGATTTCTGAAAATCTTTGTTACTCGGTGATTAGAAATTTTTTTTTGCCTTAAAGTTCTTTTAATTGGTTTCATCTATAAAATCTTTTTAAAATGCAAGGCTTAAGGAGAAAATAAAATATCAATTGTATTTAATGTATTTATATGCTGTTTCCTATGCCAAAGTATTCAATGATTTACAATTAAAACAGTAAAACAACACATTAAAATGATATGAAACAATATTTAATAAATTAAATATTAATTAAAACACTGAAGAGGGCAAATGTTCTTAAAATATTCATAACAGGAAGCCTTGAATGAAGAGATGAATTTTTAACAAGTGACTAAAAAAATTCTATAGCAAACACCTCTCAAATTTCAGAATGGATTCCACATTAATAGTGCATAACACACTATCAAGAAAATACTAGCAAAACTATTATTAAATCAATACTCAAAAATAAACTATTCCTACATGGTATTCCTGACCAAATTAAGAATATATGTTTCATAGTTCTGGAATTTATTTTTGGCAGCAAGTCTAGAAGCATATGTTAAGCCATGATATTTATTTTATTGCAGAAGGGAGGAAACATAGGATGTTTGTTAAATTGAGTGATAGCTTTAGCTTATTGTATGAATCAACCACTGAATGTTAATCTTGTGGACAGAGGTGACCATAAATGAATTTTTTATTAAATTTATAGGATTTTTAAAAAATAATGCTGATATCTCCATTGAGGCAGAAGAAATCATAATTATCTCAATTAAAGCCAGAATGAAGGGCTAACCCTTCCTGTGTTGAGATCCTGAAGCTGACTCATGCAATGAGAAGATCTCTCTTATCACAATACTTTTCTTAAATGCAGCAACCTGGAGGGGGAGGCAAAGAGTGAATTTCTCCAGGTACAATTTTGCTGTGACCTTATTTATGCTTATTTCTCCCTTTTTTCCTACTTATGCAGGTTCAATATGGTATGTAAAATGAGAAGACACACTCCAGACTGATTCCAAGCTACTCTTGAAACAATCTCTTAAGCCATGTATTCCATTACCATATTTTTATTCTGAATCCAGGACACCGCCCAATCAATCCCCTCTCTACCTTCTGACTCACTAAGTGGTTGTCTTACACCCAGGCCTTGTACTAGTGGTTCAATGAGAAGGGTTTGATAGAACAGGAAAATTGAAAGCTTTAGAATAGTGAATATAGAGAGATATTCATCTTTGTTAACTATGCACTTTGAACTGTAGCAATTGGCATTACATTAAATTTCCCTTGTTGATTTGCTTGCCATGTTATCATGGAACAGTTCCTCAACACAATGTTGTTCCTGACCTCCACAGGAAAGGATGCTGTAGCTAACATTGGTACAGGTGTATGTCAGTCATTTTATTGTAGTCTCAGACCAATGCAGGAAATGTAGTAGTAAGTGATCTGTAAACACCTACAAAATGGTCTAGCTGAAGAAACCATTAAATAAAAAATTAAAACCAAATTAAAATGCATCTATAAAACAGCCTGACTTAGACCCATAAGTGTATAGTAATCCAATCTATGCCTGGCTATAAGTGGAATAATACCTAAAGTTACATAAAATGTGATAGCTACAGTTACATAATATATAGTAGGAACTTGAGCTGTCAAAACCCGGTGGATTTTACACACTGCTGTGCAAAATCTGTGTGTGCTGTAATAATGGTAGCCATATAAACTTTATTGCAGTCCTTGGCCAGTGTATATATTTATACATGTATATAAACATTCTACATACAAAAAAGTAGCAATTTAAAGAGTTTAAAAGAAGAAAAGGAAATGAATCGGAAATTTAAAATGTCAGGGAAACGCAATTTTATTAGATGATGCTTATTGCCTCATTCTTGTAGTAGAAAGACAAAATACGGCTACATTATGGGTGAGAGTGGTCTTTTCTGCTAAAAGTGTTTACATTTTTTACCCTCAGACTTCCTTCTCACTTTTAAAAATGATGGATGAGCTTTTGTATGCGTATGTTATATTTATGGATGTTTGCTATATTTAAAAGTAACACATTTGTGACATTTTCAATCATGCAAAAATAAATATGCACAGTATTAAATCCACTAGATCAGGGATGTTAAATCTTGGCAATTTTAAGACTTGTGGACTTCAACATGCTGGCTGGGAAATTCTGGGAGTGAAGTCCACAAGTCTTAAAAGTTGTCAAGGTTGGATACCCCTTTACTAGATATTAGTGCAAATAAAACATTGTTCTTGGGAAAAAACAGTAGTTTTTAACAAATTAAAAATAATGAGAAGTGACATTGTTTTAAATGTTCCCAAATATCTTCAATATCTGGCAAATAATTTTGATTTTGCAAACCTCTCAAATGGTCTTGGGGAATCCCCAGATGTCCTCAAACCATAGTCATGGTAGGTTCCCATCTCTTGTCTCTTGCTAGGAGTTCCTTTATGAGGGGCTGAAGGTTCAAGTAGAATGATACGGTAGTACAACAGGATGTAATACTAAATGGTAGTTCATCTCTAAGGAGAATCTGGGCATAGGCTGAGTGTGAGAAATTAAGGTATCTAATGGTCAGGAGGACAAACCTCATTCGAATGTCTACAAAAGGAGCAACAAATACCTTTTCTGTGGTTTTCACTACTTCACAATCATGGAGACACAGCCTGTCAGACATGGCTACTGTTTAACAACCGCCATCCAAAACTGCAAATGTGAGAATTCTGACACTGAGCAAGCGATGGCTGGGTATTTCTAGCTGTGCAAGATAGCCAGTAGCGTGGTGGCTGAAAAGGGAGATGCAACAAATTCGGAACAATTTATATTCAAAGCAATTTTTTAAGGAAGCCAAAAAAAATTCTGCTATTTTAAAGACCACACAGCAGTTTGAACCTTGATAAGGACAACTCCATTTGCCAAAGAGCAGTAGAAACGTACATGTAACAAAATCCTAAATTTCAGTGTCAGCCAAACATTTCTTGACAATGCTTGTCTTCTTTCAAACAAAATAGGCTGACCTGAAACTGACCTCAGAAGGATGGTGACTCCTACATGAATCATCTATCCCTGGTGGAAATTATTCTACGAAAAAATAAAACTAGACATAAAAAATTATGAGCTACCTTTCAACTTTCACTTTCAAGTTACTCTCTTTGGGGGGGGACCCAAATGCTGAGGGTGCAGAGGACCCAATGAGCTTTTGTTGTGTTGTTCATTTTATTGATTGCATTTTTATAATAATCAAGGACCAAAATAAAGGTCTGTTATTTGTCATGGTTTATTTATTTCATATTTCTAAGCCGGCCACTTTCCTCAGAGATTTGTTCAATAAATCATAGCTGAGCCAACAACCATGGTTTTAGTTTACCTCAGCGGTTCCCAACCTTTTCTATACCCCGCACCCCTAGAAAACTTCTGATATATTCTTGCATCCCTTACAAAAGTTTAAAATAACGGCAATGAATTATGCATATACACTATAATTTTGAAAATCCAAGTTTTTGCACCCCCTGGAATATCATCTCACACACACCCCGGTTGGGAACCCCTGGTTTAGCTCAACTGATGAGCCTGGTTACTGTTGACTTTCTACATCACTCAGAAAGTTGAACCACCTGGAGAGCTGATCTGTGAAGAGGGGAAGAACAAAAAGGCAAGGCAACATTGGTCATCTGCCGCCACAACCTTGAGCTCCTTTCTGTAAAGGATGGTCTCATTCTTCTGCAACTAGAGGCCACCCTTAACCTTGTGGCTGCAACCACCATTTTGGGAACAGCAGCAATGCACAGAAAGCAACCTCTCCCACAACCTCCTCCCTCCAAATGTGCGGGCTGTCTCCACAACTCCCAGCCAACAGTAGCAAAGGCTGAATGAGGAGGAAGGGGCCTGAAGCCCAACACACCAAAGAGGCAAGGACGGCACAGAAGGTGGTTCCTGCCCTTTTAGTGCAAACACGCTGACAGTAACCAGCACCACAGCTGGGAATCCAATGATTTTTGCAATATTACTGCCAAAGAACCATCACCCTTGCCCATGCTGCTGGGACTTGTGGTCCAGCAACTGGGATGGGGGTGCATTACTTCCCAACTCCCTGATCTATGCAATTCATTCTTAAGAATCTTTTTTTTAAAAATCCCATCCCACCTCAGCAAACCTGACCAGGAAATGAGGGCATAAAAAAGGGCATTCAGAAGTCTATTGTCCTTCCAATTCGGTTTGCTTTCCTTGAGTTCTCCTCCATTTCTAAACCAGCCTCTGGCTTTTCCCCCTCCAACAAAGCCTTGTGCAGGCGGTTGGTTTTGCCAATGGCCAGCTTAGGGAGTCCACGGTTGAGCCCCTCCAGCAGCACACAAGCTTTGCAAAGAGGCTGGCTGGAGAAGTAGCCGCACCGCCGGCAGGTGCCCTGGATGGGCAAGCGAATGTCCTTGCGGACAGCCAGACGCTCCCCCGAGTGCACCAGGTCAGCCACTGAGCTGGGTCGGATAGCTTCCAGGTCTTTCAGCAGGGCACGGACATGGCCCCGGTAGGCATTGGGGGCGTACACGCACTCGGTGCTGAAGTAGTCCAAGCCATGGAAGTAGGCATAAAGCACGATCTCTTTTTCATAAGCGTGCTTCAGCGGCTTGCAGCGAGGCAGGGTTCCCTCGCCACCCGTCAGGATTTCGGCGCAGCGCTGAAGCCGGCCAATGTCACCCCGCAGGAAATTCATCAAGATTGTCTCGGCCACGTCATCGGCGTTATGGCCTAGGAAGCAAAGAGAAGTGCGACAGGGTGGATGAAATGAACCAATAGGCTTTGAGTTTTCTTTTACGGGAGTCAGCTGGAAACTCAACCCTCTTCCTGAGAAGCTGCCAGAAAGTGGGTCTGGGTTTACTAGCAAATCTTTGACTGATCAATAATACACATGGAAACAGTAATTTTAGCAAAGACTTTTAGAAGATTTTCAAAATTACAGTGCAACACTGAGAAAGAAGGAATTCCAAGTCTTTTAATAAGCAAGCTCGGCTTGGTTCTGAAGCTGAAAATAAAGAAAATAAAAATCCTGACTCTACACGTGCTCAGCATCACACTTTGTTCACTGAAATACAATTGGCCAGGTTCACAAATTCCTCAGCTATACATCAGGGTGCATTTGCACAACATGCTCAATCCAAACCAAACTAGATACTTTACTACAGTATTTCTCAACCTCAGCTATTCTAAGGTGGGTGGACTTCAACTCCCAAAATTCCCCAGCCAGCAGGCCTGCTAGGGAATTCTGGGAGTTGAAATCCACACTTCTTAAAGTTGCTGAGCTTAAAAAACACTGCCCTATTACTCAGTGTGATGTCTGTACTTATCCATAATGCTAGCAAAGTTAATGTTCCCCATTATTCCAAAAGCTTTAGGACATGACTAAGTTTTAAGAGTTAATCTTATAATTACAAACATTTGTTTAACCATGATTTATTTAATAAATCATAAATGGCTGGGCTCACACAATGGAGTAAACCCAAAGTAAACTCAAACCACAATATGGTTAGCACATTGTCCAAACCCAGCATTGCCACCTACTAACTGAAGCAACCCGGTACCTTCCAGATGTTCTGAATACAGCTCCCACAATCCCTGCCACTGGCCATTTTAGCTGCAGCTTATGGGGGTTGAAGTCTGAGACATATGCACATATTGCAATCTCTTACTTGGGAGCAGTAAAACCAATAGGACTTACTTCTGTTGAAAAGTAAGCAGAAACTCAAAATGGATTGAACATTGGCACCCTTTCCTATAATCTCGGCGGACTTTCCAATAACCAGATAGGTGGAGTCCTTGGTCATTTGCTTACAGACATTTCATTACCCAACTAGGTAACAAGATCAGTGCACCTAGTAGTTCACTAATGAAGCTGCTGCAAGTAAATTACAGGCTCAGAGATCACGAAGGACTCCACAATTCAGCATATGAGTTACATATATTCTATTCTATTGAATCAAACAGATAATAATGTATGAATTGCATCGTCCGATTGGTGCGCGGGCTGGTCTTTTCTCTCCCCCCCTTGGCATTCTGCGCACACTCCAAAACTGATTTCTACAGGCGTTTCGTACCACCCCGTCCCCGGGCGCAGCCCTTTTACCTGTGGCGATCTTGTCCGCCCCTAACAAGACGGCGCCCCGGTCCAGCGCCTGCCTCCGGAAGACGCCGCAGAAGGTGCAATTGTTCCTGGAGCCGGTGTGCTGGACGATGCGGTCCATGCTCCAGCCGTAGAGGTCCCGGTAGGAGACCACGTGCAGGGGCAGGCCCAGGCGGCCCCGGTTGCGCTGGACGGCGGCTAGCGAGTCGTCCCGGTAGCCCGCGATGCCCTCGTCCACGGAGAGCAGCAACAGGCGCAGACCGTAGCCGTGGCGCTCGTTCAGCAGGCGCAGCACGTGCGCCAGCACCGTGGAATCCTTCCCGCCCGACGCCCCGATGGCCACTGTCTCGCCCGGCTGGAAAAGCCGCGCCGTCACGATGGTGTCGTGCACCTCCGCCTCGAAGGCGGCCGCGAAGCAGCTCCGGCACAGCGCTTGGCCGGTCTTGGGGCGCCGCAGTGCGGCGCGCCGAGTCCCGCAGCTCCCGCAAAGCACGGGCGCCGGCGGCATCCCGCGAACCGGGAGCATGGCTCGGGCCGCCCCAGCTGGTGACGGCCGCGAGGCAGGAAGGACTACGATTCCCGGCATGCTCCCCTTTGCTCGGTGCCCTTCCTTTCGCGGCACCCGAGCTGCGCGGCGCTCAGCGCTGAGTTCCACACGCCGCACAGCGTTAAGTGGCTGAATTGATGCGCTGCCCCAGTTGCAGTTCGTGCACCATGGTTGGGGGCCGACCTTGTGGCTGGCAAGCCGGGTCGCTGTAGGGTGTTGTTTTTTTTCATAAACCAGGGATAAATCGATCCGGGTTTAGTGGAATGGTAAACCGAACACTATCTGCCTCCTAGGAACCGCTGATCCATTAGAGCAAGTTAATTACAGTGCAGTTCGAGGAGTAAAGTTAATATAAGAACCAGTTTGGTGTAGCAGCTAAAGGCATCAGGCTATAAACCAGGAGGCTGTGAGTTCTAAAGCTGCCTTAGGCATAAAGCCAGCTGGGTAACTTTGGACCAGGCACCCTGTCTCAGTCCTAGGAAGAAGGCAAGAGCAAACCACTTCGGAAACAAGTCTGAAAACTGCAGTCACCAGGAGTCTATTAATTTGAAGGCACCCATATACAGACTTCATGAAGCCCAGGCTGTGTCCTTCTCCTTCAGGACACATTTAAGCACTTCATCCTTTATTGAATTTTAAAAGGTTGTCCCACTTTGAAAAGCCCCTGGACAGCTTTTGTTATTGCTGTTGTTCAGTCACTGTGTCCAACTCTTCATGACCCTGTGAACCATAGCACGCCAGCCCCCCCCTCCAGTCTCCCGGTGTTTGCCCAAATTTATGTTCATTGCATTGATGACACTATTTAATTATCTTATCCTCTGCTGTCCCATTCTCCTTTTGCCTTCAATCTTTCCCAGGGTCTGTTCCAAGGAGGCCTTTCTTATTAGGTAGCCAAAGTATTGGAGCTTCAGCTTCTGTACCTGTCCTTTAAAAGAACAGTCGGGGGATCTTCTTTAGAACTGACTGCTTTGATCTCCTTGCAGTCAAGAATCTTCTCGAAAGCACTCTGAACTGTTTACAATATCTCATATACATCTATAGCGGGGTTAGCTGAGAGGCTTTGCAGGAGCCTGGCAGGAAAGAGGAAAGCTCGGACAGCTGTGGCCCGTGGATCAGACAGGAGAGAAAAGGAAAAGGAGAAAAGGGGATGGGGTAGTTGTTGCGGTAGTCAGGGAGAGACCAAGTAAAGCCGAAGAGGAGTTTGAGGGTTTTAGCTGATTCCCTCTCTCTAAAGGAGAGGGAAGGAAAGAGAGAGAGAGAGTGGGGTTTTATTGCTTCTTTCGCAGGGAAGGGGAAATCTTTTTTTTAATTTTTTTATTATTATTAGATATCCGTTTGTACATGTAAACAATGAAAAAGTTCAAGTTAAAGCCATTCAACTTAATACAATCATTTTAAATTTGTAAACATTCTTCACTCCGTATGTCCAGATTTAACTATAAGCCAGATACATTTTCTTTGATTGGTGTTTCTCTTGTATGTAGTCTATCCAATGTTTCCAGTCTATCATATATTGTTCATTTGAGCGATCCTTCAAATATGCTGCTATTTTAGCCATTTCTGCCAAATTTATTACTTTCAAAGTCCATTCTTCAAAAGGTGGTATTTCTGGCTTCTTCCAGTATTGTCCCACCAACAGTCTCGCTGCTGTGATCAAGTTCAGAATTAAGTTCGTCTCTCTGGTAGTACAGTCTTTTATGATCCCTAACAAAAACAACTGAGGTAGAAATTCAATACGCTTTTTCAAAATGGTTTGGAGTGTCCACCATATTTTTCTCCAGAAGGCTTTAATTTTTCTACATGTCCACCATACATGAAAATATGTAGCCTCCATACTACCACACCTCCAACATTTAGGTTGGGTGTCTGGATAGATATATGATAATTTTTTCGGATCTAGATGCCACCTATAGAACATCTTATAAAAGTTTTCCCTTAAATGTTGCGCTTGCGTAAATTTTACATTTCTCACCCAGATTCCCTCCCACGTTTCCATCGTGATAGGTTGCCCAAAATCTTGTTCCCACTTTACAATACAATCCTTGACTAGTACAGTTTCAGAGTCAATTTCTATCAGTACACTGTACACTCGTTTGATATGCATGATCCCCTGCTCTCTAACCTGCTCAATTAAATTTTCATCTGTAAGGGATAAGCCCTTCTTCAGGTCTTTTTGCCATCTAGACTGCAGTTGCAAATATGAAAGCCAGGTACACACTATTCCTTCATCTGCTAGCGTATTTGATTGCTTTAACGAAAACACATTTTCTTCTTCCATTACAAGTTTACTATAGGGCACCACATCCTGAGTGGAGGAAAGAGAGAGAGTGGAGAGAGAGAAAGTGTGCTGGGGTGTTATATTCAGATTTTAACAATAAAGAAGGGGGGGAAGGGAAATTGTCTTAGAGAGACCTGGGACTACGAGCATCAACAAAAGGAAAAGAGAAGCTGGTCGCTGTGGTTTCGGGGACTAGCGGACATCCAAACTTTGCTTATTATCACCGGTGTAAGTGTAGACACTGTGGGGAACTGCCTCTGCGGCGTGAGCTGTGGCTGCGGAACACCGACTGTCCCCGTTTGTGTTTCCCGCTGCTGCCTGGAGCCGGAGGATCTCCCCACCCCTTTTGCGTCCCAAATGGCTACTATAAACTACTGACTATTATTGCCACGACTGCCCGGGGCTGCTAAGTACCATCAGGCATTGACTGCTGTGGTTGGGGGTTGGTCATCTTTGTTCCTGTGAATCCCTTGACCACGAGAACCTGTCATCTCTTCACTCCCGCCAAAAGGACATTGCCAATGTTTGAGAGCGCGACTGAGAGTGAGACCAAAGGGGGAGGCTAGGAAGGCCTAGGCTTTGGCGACCCTTGAGGGGGTAATGCTACACATCATTTAAAAACATGGTTAGAAACATAATAAAAAGACAACATTAAAAGAGTTGACAGGAGCTCCATAAACAATAACCCCAGACCAGGAAACAATCTTAAAAGATTTCTGGAGCACATGGACAGTGATATTTCTGGCACTCTATTTTTTTTAAAAAACTGCATCCTGAAAACAGCTCATTTAGCTACTTGTGGTGGCTTCTGCAGTAATTATGGTGCACAGTTATAACTTTTGTTCTTAAAAGCAAATAGTAAAATGCTTCTAATTTCCTCCCTAGTGATTTCTGGACTCTCATAGCACTGCTTAACTACAGTATTGCTGTGATTTAACAGTAAGGAAGACAAGGATCATCACAAGGATAAGAGAGTCAGTTTGGTCTAGCAGTTAAGGCACCAGGCTAGAAGCTAGAAGACTGTGAGTTCTAGTCCCTTCTTAAGGATGAAAACTGGCTGTCAATTTCTTTCAGCCCAAATCACCTCGCAGGGTTGTTATTGTGGGGAAAAATAGGATGAAGGAATATTAGATATATTTGAATTATTGGTAAAAATGAAGGCTGGATAGTATAAATAAAATAAACAGTGATAACATTAGATTCTGAATCTCAGCCAAAATCTCTTGCCCACCTAATGCTTCATTCGGATGAAGAATAAGACACTGTCACTAGGGGGCAGCCTCATCTTAAGCATCTTCTGGAACATGCACCACTTTTCAGAAGGACCTACTGGTAGATCCTCTTACCTTTCCTGAACACTGAATGACTCTGATGACCCAACTACATATTGGGTGATGCTGGGCAAGTTCCAGGGACCACTGTGACACCCTATGCTATGCTCTGTTTTGCACTCAACGACTTGCCCAGTCATGGTTAAGCTTGCCTAACTTATAGAAATGCATTATGTAGGAAAGTTAGAAGGGCTCTGCTCCAAAAGCTGCTTCCTGTTATTTTTCCATCATTCTTTACCTAGGATGAAAAGAATTTAATTTCCTGTCTTCTCTGCAACAGCATTCCCGAAGAGGCCCAGAGAGAAAGTTTTTGATCAAATAACTTTTCTATTTTTTTCAACTACTATGGTATTGGAAAAGGAGAGCTATAGATCAGAGCAAAGAGAATTTTTAAAATATAGTTTATTAAATTTCTGGAAAAGTTAAAATATAATAAAACAAGGAAACAGAATTAAGAAGGAATAAATGGGAAGGGGAAAATACAAAGGGATAAGAAAAAAAAGTAAAAAAGTAACTTCCAACTTTCTTCAATACAGTTACCGATATAAAACAATATTTTGATTTAAAATTCAGTATTGTACAGTATTTCTATAATCAAAGAATTCTAATCATCAGATCCCAAAATATAGAATTTCTTTCAGTGTCGAGCAAAAAGTCCAAAAATGGTTTCCATATAGAAACAAAGCTAGAGAAAATAATTAATAATAATAATAATAATCTCTGCTAATTCCATCAGTTTTTCATCCATTGTGGGAATTAAAATATCTTTCCATTTTTGTGCATAAAGCATTCTTGTTGCTGACAACATACAGATATGATATTGCTTAACTAACACCCCCAGCATCCTCTGCTATTAGCCATATTTGCTTGGTGTTTCAGTTCAGGATAATCTGGTGGACAATACATCCTTGTTGTTAAAACATGACTATTTCCCTCTCTCTGATGTTCTGCAATAGTCAATATTGTACAGAAGGTGTCACATGAACATATAGCCTTAAATATTTCCTGTTTTTCTTTTATCAATTTTAAAATTTAAAATGACAGGTGCTACAAGTACCCTCCAAATTTGTACCGTCCCTTAAGTAAAATAGAATTTGATTCTAATCTTTCCTTACACTGATTTCTTATTCCATTTCCTCTGGGTTTCTGGCCTGGGAAATATTGTCTCGTAGTCTAACTTCAGGAGAGCTTTTCACCTCTAACAATCCTTGTGCTTTAGATACTTCAGGAAAAGACCCCATGGCTTTGACTCTAAATCAGGCATGTCAAACTCGTGACGTCACATGACGTATCGCGACTTTTTCCGCATTGCCAGCAATGGGGTGGGTGCAGTTTTGGTGTGATGCATTCGGCCCATGGGCTGGCAGTTTGACATGCCTGCTCTAAATGAAGGAAGGAAACAAACAAAAAAATGATTTTCCAGAGCTTCCAGAGAATTTGGGAAAGGATGCTTTCTGGGGAATCTTAAAAGGGAAATCTATTCTTTAAGTATCGTACATAAGCATAACCCTGCCACTGCAGATAGTCCTCAGCTTATGATCACAGTTGAGCTCAAAATTTCCATTGCTAAGCAAGGCAGTTGTTAAGTGAATCACTTAACAACCTTTCTTGCCACAGTTGTTAAGTTACTAACACATTTGTTAAGTAAATCTGGCTTCCCTATTGACTTTACTTGTCAGAAGTTCCCAAAAGGTGATCACATGATCCCGGGACATTGCAACCAACATAAATATGAACCAGTTACCAAGCATCCAAATTTTGATCAGATAACCATGGGGATGCTGCAATGGTCATAAGTATGAAAAATGTTCATAAGTCACTTTTTTCAGTGCTGTTGCAACATTGAATGGTCATTAAATGAATGGTTGTAAATTGAGGACTACCTATACCTGGAGACTAAAACATATGAAGAACAGCTGCAGGACTTGGGTTTGGCTAGTCTAAAGAAAAGAAGAAACGCCAGGCAGATGCCTATCAGGCTCTGTTAAACATCAAAGACAAGCTGGAAGCAGAGATTGCTACCTATAGGCATCTGCTGGAGGGCGGAGAGGAATTAAACCTGAAAGATGCTTTACTGGAAAGCACCATGCAAGTCTCTCAGAAGATTCACTCCACCAAAACTGTGGATGGCAAAATAGTGTCGGAGACCAGCGAAACCAAAACATTGAAGCGTTGATCTCCTCTGATGTAGCAGACCTCCTGGTGCAACTGCAGTGGCATCATTTTATTTTGAAGTGGGAGGTTGCTGAAGAAGGGGATTGGGCTGATTCATTACACAACTCAATAAAGCAGTATGCCTGAAAGCAGAAAAAAAAAGAAAAAAAAAAGAAGAAACGGGCGACATGATAGCAGTGTTCCAGTATTTGAAGGGCTGCCACAAAGAAGTTATTCTCCAAAGCATCAGAGGGAAGGACAAGAAACAATGATTGGAAATTGACCAAAAAGAGAAGCAACCTGGAATTAAGGAGAAACTTCCTAACAGTGAGGACAATTAGGGGAAGAGCCTTCTCTGTTGCGGCCCCGGCCCTCTGGAATCAACTCCCCCCGGAGATCCGCATCGCCCCCACTCTCTCCGCCTTTCGTAAACTCCTTAAGACACATCTTTGCCGACAGGCCTGGGGCGGTTGACATCTTGCCCCTAGCCAGTGTATGTTTGTGTGTACACTTGTTGAATGAATGGTTTCTTAATTTAGGGGTTTTCTTTTTTATATATGTATTTTTTATATATGTATTATGTAGTATTTTAATATTAGATTTCTATTTATGCTGTGAGCCGCCCTGAGTTCCCGGAATAGGGCGGCATAGAAATTTAATAAATTAAATAAATAAATAAATAAATAATTAACCAGTGGAACAACTTGCCTCCAGAAATCATCAGTGCTCCATCACTGGAGATTTTTAAGAAGAGGCTAGACAGTCATTTGTCTGAGATGGTATAGGTTCTCCTGCTTAAGTGGGGGGGCTGGACTAGAAGACCTCCAAGGTCCCTTCCATCTCTATTCTATTCTACTCTAAAATATACACCCTTTAAAATTCTTCAAATTCTCTTTTCCAGTTCTGGAAGGCAGTTATGAACATACTATGCCAAGCCTATGCAGTCCTTAAGAATATCTGAAAATTAAAAGCTCTGAGATCCTCTGATGGAAGAGTTATGTAGCAGAAATACAACAGACAACACTGGGCTAAATTAACAACAGTCCGACCAGGGGACAATCACTATCTTGGCTTATTCAAGGATCCTATATTTCAGTATCTGATATGCTCTTTCTTAATACAGCATTTTCCCCCAATGATTTCACATGAGTTTTGTTGTCACTAATGCTGTGGGTTTGTTTTAGTTCATTAATTCATTATACTGATCTACATGTGTTCCAGACCAGCAGTTTTGTGGCAATTTCTACCACTTAAAGTGTTTTAAAAGTTGTAGACCTAGTTTTGCAACATTCCTTTGATCAATTGATGATAAGAAGTCTTGATATAATGCTTTTAACTTCCTTCTCTTTCAAAGTGAGGTTGAGGTTTTTGGCATAGGTGAAGGAGGACAGCGTGATTTCTAGCACCTTTAATAAACTGAACTATATCTTAGAATTTAAAATACAATTTGAGGGTTTTATTTAGTTATTAAATGAAGCTTCCTGAGCCTCAGTCCCCCGGAACGGCATCGGGGGTTTGGCTCAGTGGGCTCCAACTTGGTGGTCTCTTCACGGGCCAATAAAGAAAAACCCAGGACACAGGTTTTCTTGGGGTGAAGAGCCCTGAACAATCCCTGGGTCCTCCTTTTATTTTCTCACATATGCAAACTCTTTGTACATCACGTCTCATTTTACCCAATACATGAATTTCTTGCTGCACCACACCGTTTGGGCCTTCCCCTTTCTCCTCCCACTTGCCTACCCTCCTTTTGTCACATCCATCATTTCTGGCATGTTCTGGAACTTTTCCCTAGCAACTTTCCACCAGACTTACAGAACACAAATGTTCCTGGCTTGGCTCAAAATGGAGTCACTTCCTCAAAATGGAGTCACCTCTTTTAAAATGGAGTCACCTTGGTCTACTGTTAATATATGCAACATTTCCTCTGTTTTTGTTTTTTCAAAGATAAGCAATCACAAACAGTCTTCTTCTTCAACTGATGAGAACGTAAGAGTGCAGAATGGTTTGTCCCCATTTTCATGCTCCATCAGGTACTGTCCATTAAAATCTTTGAAACTTTTCTGTTCCTCTAGGTCCAATTGTAATGTCTTTGGCGGTAAGTCAGCTGTTTGAATGATATTGATTCTCCGAGAAGGGCGGCACATTGCAAGGAGGGAAGAAATACATTGAATGCAACAACAAAGACTAATAAGTAAAATAGTAATACATACAATGGCAAATATAAGTTTTTTCCACCAGGTTGCATTTGGTAACCAATCTAAGAGCATAGATAAATCAAATGATCCGGAAGCATCAGATCGTAAAGGGTTATCTCGGATCATATTTTCCATTGTGTCCAATGTGGCGGTAATATTGGGAGCATAATCACTAATATAAACACAACAGGTTTGTCCCAACAAGGCACACACCCCACCTTTTCTGGCCAGAATTATATCTAATGCATAACGGTTTTGTAAAGCCATGGTACGAATTTCTGTAACTTCCTTGGTAAGCAATCTCATAGCTTTTATACTTTGCTTAAACATTGCAACTGTCCAATTATTTAAAATATGTAAATTATGTCCTGTGCTGGCATGATTGGTTTCTTTTTTAACTTAGGGGTTTTTTTATATTTATGTATTTAATGTAATTTCTATCATGTTGTGAGCCGCCCTGAGTTCTCCGGAATAGGGCAGCATAGAAATTAAATAAATAATAATAATAATAATAATAATAATAATAATAATAATGTGCATACAGATCCAACAATTAGATGCATTCAGCAACAGAGCATAGTGAGAAACATAAAATACAGAACAGCAAAAATTGTCATAAAAATAAAAATCATTAACAAGACCAGAAAACATAAATTCAAAATAGGCCATCAAAGAGAAATAAGAAAGGGAGAGGTTGTCATAAAAATAAAAATCATTAACAAGACCAGAAAATTACCATGCTGCGGTTTTAGTTGCGCTAAGTGACTGGGTTAATCTATCTAATGATAGAATACTGAATATTGAAGGGTATGAATTATGATATGGTTGGCATGCATATCTAGTTTATGACAAAAAGGTGGATAGGAGATTCAGGGACCACCTACTGAGAAGCTCTCTGTTGCGGATCTGGAAAAAGTATCAATACTTACTAAATGAAAAGATTCCCATTTGGACGGTCCCCAGACACGCAATAGAGAATATAAACATAGCACAAGCTCAAGATGTGGTGTCCTATGGTAAACTCCTAACTAAAGAAGGGAACCTGTGGTCATTAAAGTCCTCGAATATGCTAAGAGATGAAGGAATAGTTTATACATGGTTTGCATACTTACAATTGCAGTCTAGATGGCAAAAAGACCTGAAGATGGGTATATCTCAAACAGATGAGAATTTAATTAAACAAGTTAGAGACCAAAGGTCGATGCATATTAAAAGATTGTATAATGTATTGATAGAGATTGATTCTGAAACTGAACTAGTCAAGGATTGTATGATAAAGTGGGGACAAAACTTTGGACAACTTATTATGATAGAAACATGGGAGAGAATTTGGGTGAAAAATGTAAGATTTACGCAAGCGCAACATTTAAGAGAGAATTTTTACAAAATGTTTTATAGATGGCACCTAGATCCGAAAAAACTATCATATATATACCCTGACCTCCAACCCAAATGTTGGAGATGTGAAAGTATGGATGCTACTTATTTTCATGTATGGTGGACCTGTAGAAAAATTAAAGCTTTTTGGAGAAAAATATGGTGGACACTTCAAACCATTTTGAAAAAGTGTGTTGAATTTCTACCTCAGTTGTTTTTGTTAGGGATCACAAAAGACTGTACCACCCTGGAGACGAACTTAATTCTGAATTTGATCACAGCAGCAAGACTGTTGGTGGGACAATACTGGAAGAAACCAGAATTACCATCTATTGAAGAATGGACCTTGAAAGTCACAAATCTGGCGGAAATGGCCAAAATATCCGCATACTTGAAGGATCACTCAAATGAAAAATATATGTTGGTCTGGAAAAAATGGATAGATTACATACAAGGGAAATATCAATCTAAGAAACTGTATTTAGCCTATAGTTAAACTTTTATATACTGAGTGAAAAATATTTACAAGTTGATAATGTTTGTATTAAGTTGAGTTATACTCAACCTGACTTTTTCTTTGTTTCTTCTGTTTACATTTATAACGATATAATTAATAATAATAATAAAAAGAAACCATCTTCCCCAAGAGTTGGGACAGTTGGACCAGGGGTACTGTCTTCTCTCTCCGAACTTGGAGGACAAGCTTTCGGATGCTTTCCCGACGCTCCTGAGAGAGATAGACCTTGCAAGGGTCTGAATCTATTAAAGCTCCTAGATGGGGGTCATGTGACTCTTCTTGAAGTTCACGGAGAACCCGTGATCCTGAAGTGTCTGTATCGTGACCTGTAGGTCTGACAGAGCTGATTGGTAAGTTCTGGATTGCACTAGAATATCATCCAGATAACACTGTACGCACACTGGCATCATCCTGAGATGGGCCACCAAAACTGCCAAGATTTTTGTGAATACCCTTGGGCCAACGAGAGGCCAAAGGGGAGGGCCCTCTATTGATAATGCCAGTGCGCGTAACAGAAATGCAGGAACCTGCGATGTGCTGGATGTATCGGAATGTGGAGGTATGCCTCTGTCAGATCTATGGAGGAAAGGAAGTCCCCATTTCTGATGCTGGCCAAGATGGACTTTAGGGTCTGCATCTTGAACCTTCTGTATGTTAGGAAGTAATTCAGACCTTTTAGGTCCAGGATCGCCCTCCATCCTCCCGAAGTTTTAGGAACCACAAACAGGATGGAGTAAAATCCTTTCCCTATCTGTTCCTGTGGAACCAGTTCTATGGCTTTGATCTCCAACAGGTGAGAGATGGCTGTGGACACTAACCCTGCTTTGGTTGTGTTGCGTGATACGGGACACTGTATGAAGTGATCTGGAGGAGGAGAGTAAAACTGTAGAGAGAGGCCGTATTTTACGGTTTCTCTGACCCAAGAGTCTGTGGTGGTGACCTCCCAAATGTTGCTGAACAGTGCCAGTTGACCCCCTATGGGAGAGTCCTCCATGGCGTCACTTGGACCGCCTGTAGGGACGGTTCCCCGACTCCCTGAACGGGTGTTTGGCCTGGAATTGGCCCCTGGCTCCAATGTTTTGGCAGTCCTGTTGATGATCCTGTCTGAGCGGAAAGAATCGTGAGCCTCTAGACCAGGGGTCGGCAACCTAAAATGGTGAAAGAGCCACTTGGACCCGTTTCCCTAAAAACAAAACAAAACTGGGAGCTGCAAAATGTACGCATGCGCACACACATGCGCACACGCATGCGCACACTGGAGTTTGATTGAAGAGTGGAGCCTAAGGCGACACATGCACCAGCCCTGCCCACATCCAGCTCTGCCTGGCTTCTCCCCTCGGAAAAGACTGCTCTCTCCCCTTTACTGAAGCGGCAAGTGGGGGGGGCTTGCCTTGGGCATGGTGGGGCTGCTGGAGACTGAGGCCCCCAAAGGCGCGGACCAGGCTATCTTCCATAGCAGGGGAAGGCAACCGCGGGAGCAACAGCCTGCTCATCTCCCCCGGCAGTGGTGGCGGCAACTGCGGAGCCATCTGGTGGTGTTTACATGGCCCTCCACGTGACTGAGATAGGCAGCGCTGACCCACTCCACCCCGTCCTAGTTTCCCCGGAGCAGAATTGGGGCCGTGCCAAAAGATCCGGCTCAAAGTGGTGCCTTGGACTACCCCTCCGAGGACGGCACTTTGGAGGAAGGCTGGAGCGCGGCACCCTTGCCAGAGAACTAGTCAGCTCCACTAACTAACATGTGAACCCCACGCTAAAAATGGCCCTGCCTAAACTAAGCTCAATCAGACAGGAAAGTTTCAATCGATGGAGGCTCCTGCAAAGTCAGCTGGGTCATTGGGATCACGCAGTTCAGTGGGCTTTGCCCCCCCCCAAGCTATTAATTCAGAACCAGGCAGCACTTTGCTTGCAATTGGTTGCACAAAACAGGTTGATAGGATTGCAGCCAACGATAGGATGTTAAAGCCGCCAACTCTGGTCTCCACCCGGGCGGGCGAGCAAAACCCTGAAACCTTTTGTGTTCCTTTACAAAGGGAAGACACCGGTGGCGCATGGCCCGGGGGGGGGGGAAAGACAGCTCCGGAGGGAGGCAGCCACGCAGCCAGCAATCCCAGTGGAATGGCACAGGAGACCTGCTGGTTGGTGTGGGAGACTCCAGCATTGCCGGTGAGCAAGGCCTGGCGTCCGCAGCCCAGTTCCGCACCCCGACGACCAGCTGGACCGGATTTCACTTCTTCTTTGCAAACCTTTCGGGGTTTTGCTCACCGCTTAGTTCGTGCTGCCCAGCGTCTGCCTGCCTGCCTGCAGGCCTCCATGCTCCTTCCCCGAAGCATGCAATTGCTCAGAGCCTGTCCGAAAAGATGCTGCTTCTCTGGCAGGAGCCGAGTTTGCAAGCCTCATTTGCAAGCCGATTCCCTCCTGCTGCGGAGCTGCAGTGCCTGGTCCTGGGCTGACGGGGGAGGGGGTGGGGGGTATCTGGGGCCCAAAAAGTCCTACAGGACAGGCTCGGGGCAGGCTATCTTTCCCTGGCCACAGGAGAAGAGGAGGCGCAGGCTCTCCACCCGGGTGGGCAGGCGAGAAAACCCTGAAAGCAGGAGGGAACCCTCCGGACCTTCGGTTTTCTCGGCTTGCAAACTCGGCTCCTGCCAGGGAAGCAGCACCTTTTGGGACGGGCGCTGAGCAATTGCATACTCCAGGGAAGGAGCTTCCCTGGCAGGAGCCAAGTTTGCATGCCTCGTTGGCAAGCCGAGAAAACCGAAGGTCCGGAGCAGGATGGGAGCAGTGGCTCCGGTGGTAGTAGCGTGGCCTGGCGTGGCCGCCATGTTCTTAGACGAACGGGCGGGAAGGGGGAGCAGGACGGGAGCAGCGGTTCTGGTGGCGGCGGCCCGGCCACTGCGTCCTAGGCCGAACGAGCGGAGAGGGGGAGCAGGATGGGAGCAGCGGCTCCGGTGGCGGCGGCCCTGGCCCGACCGCCACATCCTCGGCCGAACGAGCAGAGAGGGGAAGCAGGACGGGAGCAGCGGCTCCGGTGGCAGCGGCACAGCATGGCTGCTGCGTCCTCAGCCAAACAGACGGGGAAGGGGAGTAGGACGGGAGGCAGCGGCTCTGGTGGCAGTGGCGTGGCCCAGCTGCCACCCCCGCCGCGTCCTCAGCCACTTTGCCGTCATAAGAGGAGGGCGCCAAGGCCGGGTGCACCATGGGCGGCCATGCCGGCAACGGGGAATACTGCCATGGGGACGTCCCGGCCGGCCCCGCCGCCCTCGCAGACCAAGGTCTCCTTCTCCTGCGGTGGCGGCGGCAGCGAGAGGACGGCGAAGTGGCGCGGTTGCTCACTCGCTACCGCCTCGCTCAGCGTGACCGGCAGCAGTGGCAGTGGGAGGACGGCCAAGACGACCATGCAGCAGGTGGGGAAAGGGCCGGGCAGGCGCCACGGGGGAATCTGCTGCCCATGAGACCGCCAAAAGGCACAGGCGGAGAGGGGAAGCTCCGGAAGACCCCCGGCAACCCCCCCGACTAACAGAGGCGGCCGCGGAGCAGGGCGAGGGGAGACCCGCCGGGCAGGGAAGAGGCACCCCGAGACCGGCCACCTGCGGCTCCTTACCAGGGACACTTTTCCAGCAATCTTCCCGGCCACTACGTGCAGTACGAAGAAGGAAAGAGGTTTGTGGGCAGTCCCACAAACCAAAGAAGTTCAACCAATCAATTCAAACTTCATCAGAAGTTTGAATTGATTGTTTGAACTTTTTTAGTCCCACTTTTTTTTTCAGACTGCACATGGTGGCTGAGGACAGGGAGCTGCAGGAGACGGCTGAAAGAGCCGCATGCGGCTCTGGAGCCGCGTGTTGCCCACCCGTGCTCTAGACCAATCCCAGGACTGCCCAGTCCGAAAGGGCTGCATCCACTCCCAGGACCCACTGGGACGAAAAGCAGGTCTGCGAAAATCCTGCTGAGGCCATCTGTCAGACTTCTTTGAGGGATGCACCAGGACCGTACGCTTATCCTCACCTTCGACTACGTGCGGTTCAAGAACTGAGCCAAACAAGTGGGTCCCACTATACTTGGATGTCGACAGACGCCACTTAGACTTTAAGTCTGTCCGCCATTGTTTCAACCACAGTAGTCTACGAGAGGCCACCGTGGCTGCAATAGACCTGGCGGAACTTTTGGCTGAATAAAGAGAGGCATCAGCCATGTATTCAGAGGCAGCCACAAGCTTCCCCAATGTCTGATGAGTTCTAACTTGGTCAGGGGGAACAAGGGACTGAAGTTCACGGAGCCACATGATCGATGCCCTTGCGAAGAAAGATGAAGAGGTGGCGGCCTTCATGGCCCATGCAGAGGCCTGGTGAGCTCGGCGAAGAGAGAATTCAAATTTCTTGTCCTCAGCCTTCAAGGCCTCAGCCATATCCCCTGGAATTGCTGAAGTGGAAAACAAAGAAGTTAGGGGAGTGTCCATAGCAGGAACATCTAAAAGGGAAGCAAAAGATGAAGAAACATTATATAATTTCTTTTCCTTGACATTAGGAGAAGGTAATGTGGCCAAAGATGACCACTGTTTCTCCACTGTGGTAGGGAATACCAGCGGACAAGGAATCTGCTTCTCCTCCATGTTTTTTTCCATAAACAGAGGGTTGGCCTCTTGGCAAGTGGAAGTGGAAGGTTTGTCTTCCAGTGCCAAAGTAAGGTTGACAGTGTTGCATGCCTTCACCAGAAGGGATCTGAATAGTGAAGGGTCAAAGAGACCAGAAGTTGATGCCTGTTCAGGCGCTGCCTCCTCATCCTCTGATAAGGGCGTATCTGCTATCTCTAGGTCTACAGACCCTTCCTCACCTAACTGGGAGGATGTTTCAGAAATGCCAGAACCGGGAACTGTGACATGTCCCCCTTGAGAAGGAGGGATAGATGGAGGTGATGGTGGGTGCAATGGGATTTGTTGAGTCCCAGATGATGACATAAATTGTCTGAATGCATGATGCATAAAAGCCTGAAATTGTCTCTCAGACCAAAATTCACCTTGTTCTGAACCGACCCCAACCTCCGTTGGGACGTACGTGGCCAAAGGCCCCTGGGGGGCCGAGGAAGATGAGGAGCGAGGGGGACCACCCTCTTCAGATTCCCCGAGGAGACCATGGTCTAGGGGCATCATACTGAGGTGGAAATGGAGGCTCAAGAGAAGAAGTGTCCAATGGAGCAGGGGGAACCACCTCAGCCTCACTGGACATGAGCCTTTGTGCCTTGGAGAATTCTCTCTCCAGTGCCTGATGTCTCCTCGCGGCCTCTTGCTTGGCTGTTTTAGAGGGCTCCTTGGTGGAGAGATGTTTTGTCTTTGCTTTTTTCTTTCCCCTCGTGTTCAAATCAGAAGATCCCCTGTGGTGCCTGGGGCGAAGAACTGTCTGCCATTGCAAGCTAGGTAATCCAAAAGGAGTTACCCAGAAGTGGGGGGAACCCAAAGACGCAGATCAGGTACTCAGAGGTGGAAAACCGATCCTCGCTCTGAACAACAGCAATAGGCAAGAGACAGTCAGACAGTTTCCTAGAACTGCCTGTCTAGGCCTTGTGTTTAACTAAGTTAAACAGGTGGTATAGAAAAAACAATTCCCCTTTGCTCCACACAAACAATTATAGGGAGTAAGTAACTATCCTCAATGAGTATTAGTATCAATAGAGCAAGTTCGGGACCAGGGAACCCCTGGATTAAACAAGGTATCACAGGTTGGATAAGAAAGATCTTCTCCCCCCAGTACAGCCCTGACACAGCAGACCAGCAACCATCAAGTCAAGCCACAATCAATGTGAGGGAACACGAGGCCCTACAAAAGGGGCGTTGTCTTACATGAACGCCTTTTCTCAGCATGGTGGTGTAGAATCAACTGATTGTGTTATTTCAGCCTTCCTGGTCAGAGAGACTAAGTCAGAGCTTTAGTCATGCCTCCCTTTGGGTGTGGCTTCCCAGTTTTGACGAGGCGAAAGATCCTGACAAAGTCTGACACAATGACTCCAAAAAACACCAAAAAAATGACAATACGCAAGCCTAGACCTCTATCCAAGGGAGGGTGTGGATTCTACACCACCATGCTGAAAAAAGGCGTTCAGGTAAGACAACGCCCCTTCTCCAGCATGGTGGATGTAGAATCCACTGATTGGGACATACCAAAGCCCCCCATGTCCCTAAGGGAGGGAAGTCTAGGCTGGTGTCTCCCTAGAGGAAACGACCTGTTGAAGAACCCATCTGCCAAATGCGGCATCCACCGCGGCAAACCTATCAATCTTATAGTGTGTAATGAAAGAAGATGGAGACAACCAAGATGCCGCCCTGTAAATCTCCTCTACAGAAGCCTGGGTAGACCAGGCTGCAGAGGTCACTGCGCTGCGTGTGGAGTGAGCTGTGATACGAGCCGGGACTGGAAGTGACTGGGACGCATAGGCCCTGGCAATGCAAGCCCTAATCCACCTGCCAATGGTGGAAGAAGAGACCTTCCTGCCCATGGCAGAGGGCTGAAAAGAGACAAACAAAGCCTCCGACTTGCGAAAGGTCGAAGTACGCTTGATGTAAAGACGCAGAGCCCTGCGTGCATCCAGCTTATGCCACTGACGTTCTAGACGGTGAAAAGGATTGGGACAGAAACTTGGCAAAACTAGATCCAATGACCTGTGAAAACCAGTGTTCACCTTGGGAATAAAGGAGGGGTCTAATCTAAGGACCACCCTGTCCTCATGGAAAGTACAGAGATCATCTCTGACTGAGAGGGCGGCCAGTTCCGAAATCCTTCTGGCCGAAGTGATTGCAACTAAAAATGCAAACTTCAAGGAGAGAAAATGCAGAGAGCAAGACTGGAGAGGCTCGAAAGGAGCAGTGGTTAAGGCCTGCAATACAGTAGGTAAATCCCAAGATGGATACCGATGTACTGTGGGAGGACCAGAATTGGCCGCCCCTTTCAGAAAGGCGGAGATAGCTGAGTGGTGTGAAAGCGGACTCAGATTGTCACAGGTGAGAACCATGGACAAGGCCGCAACCTGCCTATGGATGGTGTTGGTGGACAAGCCTTTGGAAATGCCCTCCAGCAGATAATCTAAAATATTGGGGACTGTAACTGAAAGAGGGTCCAATTTGTGTGAGATGCATCACTGGCAGAAATTTCTCCACATGGCGTCATAGATCCGGTTCGTCAAAGGGCGTCATAGAGATCACCCCCGAGGAATAGGCCTGATAAGCTAAACTCTCCTGCTCAAGTGCCAAGTGGCTAATTGAAGCCACTGAGGGTCTGGGTGCTGAAGCTCCCCCTGGTTGAGAGCTACTCAGTCCGGAGGAAATCTCCACAGAGGAGACAGGGACAGATCCACTAGATCTGCAAACCACAGGCGTCGTGGCCAATATGGAGCAACCAATATTACTTCCGCCTGCTCCAGGATCAGCCTGCGAATGGTGGCCTGTAACAGAGGAAGGGGAGGGAAGGCATAAAGCAGTCCCTCCGGCCACTTGCAACGAAGGGCATCTGTCCCCTCGGCCTCCCTTGTCGGAAATGTGATGAAGAATCTAGGGAGCTGGGCGTTGGACGGGGAGGCAAACAGATCCAGGCATGGCCTGCTGAACCTGCTCGCGATCATCTCATAGAATCATAGAATCGTACAGTTGGAGGGGACCTCCCGGGTCATCGAGTCCAACCCCCTGCTCGAGGCAGGATTCCTTAAACCATCCCAGATAGATGGCCGTCCAGTCTCTGCTTGAAGACCTCCATCGAAGGGGAGCTCACCACCTCCTGTGGCAACCTGTTCCACTGGTTGATCACCCTTACTGTTAGAAATTTTTTTCTAACATCTAATCTGAATCTTTTCCCCTGCAGTTTCATCCCATTGTTTCTAGTCCTTCCTTGAGCAAGTGAGAACAGGGCTGATCCCTCTGCACTGTGACAGCCCTTCAGGTATTTGTAGACAGCTATCATGTCTCCTCTCAGTCTTCTTTTCTGTAGACTAAACATTCCTAATTCCTTTAACCGTTCCTCATAGGACATGGTTTGTAGACCGTTCACCATCTTGGTAGCTCTCCTTTGAACCTGCTCCAGTTTGTCAGTGTCTTCCTTGAACTGGGGTGACCAGAACTGGACACAGTACTCCAGGTGAGGTCGGACCAAGGTAGAGTAGAGGGGAATAATCACGTGATCTGGACTCTATGCTTCTCTTGATACACCCCAGGATCGTGTTTGCCTTTTTTGCAGCTGCTTCACACTGTTGCCTCATGTTCAATCGATGATCTACTAGGACACCGAGGTCCTTTTCACATTTACTGCTGCTCAGCTGGATTCCTCCTATACTATATGTGCTTTTTTCATTTTTCTTACCCAGATGTAGTACCTTGCATTTTTCCTTGTTAAATACCATTTTATTAGTTGCAGCCCATTGTTCAAGTTTCTCTAAATCTTTTTGAATCCTTTCTCTCTCTGCTCTGGTGTTTGCAATCCCTCCTAGCTTTGTGTCATCTGCAAATTTGATCAGTTTCCCCTCAATTCCCTTATCCAAATCATTTATAAAAATATTAAACATAACTGGGCCCAGAACAGAGCCTTGTGGCACTCCGCTTGAGACTTTCTTCCAGTTGGATGTGCAGCCATTTATAGCCACTCTTTGAGTACGATTACTAAGCCAGTTATTAACCCACTTAACAGTCGCCCTGTCAATCCCATATTTGATCATTTTTTCAATGAGAATGGTGTGAGATACTTTGTCGAAAGCTTTGCTGAAATCCAGAAATACTATGTCTACTGTATTTCCCTGATCAACCCATTCCGTAATTTTGTCATAGAATGAAATTAGATTAGTTTGACATGACTTGTTTGTTACAAACCCATGTTGACTGCTGTTAATTATTGAATTCCCATCCAAATGCTGACATATATGTTGCTTAATAATTTGTTTGAGAATCTTTCCTGGTATTGAAGTCAGGCTAACAGGCCTGTAGTTCCCTGGGTCTGCCTTCTTCCCTTTTTTGAAGATAGGGGCAACATTTGCCCTTCTCCAATCATCTGGGACTTCTCCTGTTCTCCATGACTTTTCAAAGATTACAGCAAGTGGTTCAGCAATTACTTCTGCTAATTCCTTCAGTACCCAAGGATGTAATCCATCTGGACCTGGAGACTTAAACTCATTTAAGTTAGCTAAGTGTTCCCTTACCTTCTCTGTGTCGATTACATGCCTTAATTCTCTTAGTCCTTCACTAGCACAGTGAAGGTCAGTTGCAATTACATTATCTTTCTTAGAAAAAACAGATACAAAATAGGAGTTTAGAATCTCCGCCTTCTCAAGATCACTTTTGACCACTTCCCTATTCTCGTTCTCTAAACTTCCTATAGCCTCTTTAACTTTTCTTTTACTTTTGACATATCCTCAAAAACCCTTTTTTATTGTTTTTAGTCTCTCTTGCAAGCCTCAATTCATTATTAACCTTAGCTTTTCTGGTACTTGCCCTGCAGTTTGTACAGATTACATTATAATCTTCCTTAGATATGTATCCCTCCGTCCAATTCTTAAACATTTCTTTTTTCCTTTTTAGCAAGTTTTTAACTTCTAGGTTTATCCACCCTGGTCTCTTTAGATGTTTCTCATTCTTCCTTCTTTGAGGAATTGTTAAAGATTGCGCTTCTAGTATTGCATTTCTCAAAATATCCCATCCTTCTTGGACATTTCTATCCCTTAGTACATTCAGCCAACTGATCCCCCCTACCCTCTTCTTGAGTCCACCAAAATCTGCCCGTCTGAAGTCCAACTTTGAAGTCTGAGTCCTCTCAGGCTTTCCTTCCCTTATTATGCAGAATTCAAGGATAACATGATCACTACCTCCTAAGGTCCCAGAAAATCTGATTTCCTCGACCATTTCCTCCCTCTCAAACAGCCTCGGGTCCAGGCGCCACTCCAAGTGGTCCACAGTCGCCCTGCTCAGGGAGTCTGCCTGTCGGTTTGCCTCCCCCGAAATGTGTTCTGCTCTGATTGAGCCCAAGTTGGCCTCTGCCCACAAACCTAGTTCCATGGCCTCCTGCAGGAGAGCGCAGAAATGTGTCCCTCCCTGTTTGTTGATGTGAGCCTTGGCTGCCACATTGTCCGTCGGGATCAACACGTGTTTCCCTGACACTAGGGAGGAGAAGTGAAGGAGAGCTAAATGAATCGCCCTGAGTTCCAGCCTGTTTATATTTTGTTTGAGGTCCACCCTGGACCATCACCCCTGGGCCAATTGGTTCTGGAGGTGAGCCCCCCAACCGAACAGACTGGCATCTGTGGTCAGGATGAGCCTGAGGGGCTCCTTGAAGATGGTCCCCTTGGACATGGCTGCGGAAGTCCACCACTGGAGGGATGAGAGTATGTGATGTGGAACCTGGACCCTCCTGGTGGAGGCACTGACGTTCCATTTCTAAAAAGGGAGGAGGAACCACTGGAGCAGTGGTTCTCAACCTTTTTCAGGTTGAGACCCCACTTGCCCCGCCCATGCGTGGTGTGACCCCGGCGCGCACGCGCGTGCATCGGGCCAATCCGCGCATGCGCGGCGTGCGCATGACAAAACAAAACAAAACAAAATGGCAGACCACGACGGCCCGAACCACGCATGCGCGGTGCGCGCAACAAAAAAAATGGCGGACCGCGACGGGGCGATCCGCGCATGCGCGGCACGCATACAACGAAAAAACAACAAAACAAAAAAAACAAAATGGTGGACTGTAACGGGGTGATGCGCGCATGCGCGGCGCGCGCGACCACCTGATCCGCGCATGCGCGGCGCGCGACAAAAAAACCCAAAATGGCGGACTCAAACGGGCCGAACTGCACATGCGTGGCGCACGCGCAACGGGCCGAACCGTGCA
Source organism: Bothrops alternatus (assembly GCA_034064705.1). Classification (NCBI taxonomy): domain Eukaryota; kingdom Metazoa; phylum Chordata; class Lepidosauria; order Squamata; family Viperidae; genus Bothrops; species Bothrops alternatus. The sequence goes on along the minus strand of JARGCV010000230.1, from coordinate 650,797 downwards.
TGCGTCGCGCACGCACGACGAAAAAAACAAAACAAAAACAAAAAAACAAAATGGCGGACCGCGGTGTCCGGCGACCCCCGCGAAACGGTCGATCGACTCCAAATGGGGTCGCGACCCATAGGTTGAGAACTGCTGCACTGGAGGCTCCTCGAATGCAGTCTTGCCCACGGGACTATTCCCATGCAAGATACCATCTTTCCCAGGAGCTGTGACAGCTGGACCAGAGGAACCGTCCTTGCTCCCCGAATCTGGGATACTAATTTCCGGATTCTTACCCGTCGCTCCTGGGAGAGGTGGACCCTGCAAAGGTCGGAATCTATCAGGACTCCTAGATGGAGGAGCCGCTTTGTGGAATTTGTGTGGCTTTTCCTGAAGTTTACAGAAAAGCCGTGATCCTGTAGGATCTGAATAGTGGTCAACACATCTGATCTTGCTGATTGGAGGGACCGGGACTGTACTAGGATGTCGTCCAGGTAGCACTGCATGCGCACCGGCATCATCTGAAGGTGGGCCGCCAATACTGCTAGGACCTTCGTGAAGACCCTTGGGGCCGAAGACAGGCCAAATGGAACAGCCCTGTATTGGTAATGCCGGTGTGCATAAGAGAAGCGCAGGAACCTGCGGTGCTCCCGGGAAATTGGGATGTGGAGGTAGGCCTCCGTGAGATCTATGGAGGAGAGAAAATCTCCCTTTCTGATGCCGGCCAATATTGACTTTAGGGTCTGCATCTTGAACCTTCTGTATACTAGAAATCGGTTCAGACCTTTTTAAGTCCAGTATCGCCCTCCATCCTCCTGATGATTTGGGGACCATGAACAGGATGGAGTAGAAACCTTTTCCAATTTGATCCCTTGGGACTGCTTCTATGGCCCTGATCTCTAGAAGGTGGTTGATGGCAGTGGTGACCAATCGTGCTTTTGAGGGGTTTCGCGATACTGGACACTGTAGGAAGCGATCGTGTGGAAGCGACTGAAACTCGAGGGCCAAACCCCGTCTGATGCTGTGTCTGACCCAAGAGTCGGTGGTGGTCTGCTCCCAGATCTGGTAAAACTGTTCCAGGCGCCCCCCTATCGGAAAGTCCCCTTTGGCGTCACTTAGAGGGTCTATAGGGACGGCCTCCTGAACCTCTGAAGGGACGTTTGGCCTGTGACTGACCCCTGGCTCTGCTGTTTGGGCGGTCCTGTTGCCGATCCTGCCTCTGAGGAAAGGATCGTGAGCCTCTGGGCCAATCCTAGGACTGCCCTGCCCAAAAGGGCTGTCGCCATTCCCAAGAGCCAGAAGGACGGAAAGTCTGCCTACGGAACTCCTGCTGTGGCCGCCTGTCAGACTTCTTGGAGGGGTGTACCACAACCTTGTGCTTGTCCTTACCCTCGACCACATGAGGATCGAGGATTGGGCCAAAAAGGGTTTTCACGGCGTACTTGGCTGTGGAAAGGCGCCATTTGGCCTTTAGATCAGTTCTCCATTGCTTCAACCACAGTAGTCTATTGCCGCACTGTGGCGGCAATGGATCTGGCCGAACACTTGGCCGAATGGAGAGACGCATCAGCCATGTACTGTGAGGCTGCCACCAGTTTGACGAGTGTCTGATGTACTCTGACCTGATCAGGGGGAACCAAAGTCTGAAGATCGCGAAGCCACATGATAGCCGCTCTGGCGAAGAATGAAGCAGATGTCGTGGCCTTTATGGCCAACCCCGAGGCCTGATGAGCTCTTCTAAAGGAGAAGTCGAACTTCTTGTCCTCCGCCTTTAGAGCCTCTGCCATGTCGCCTGGGATGGCAGAAGTAGAAAACAAAGAAATTAAGGGGGAATCAACAGTTGGAACCTCTAATAGAGAAGCGAATGAAGGAGAAACATACAGTTTCTTTTCCATACTGCTTTCCTTTGGAGTGGTGGCCAGGGAAGACCACTGGGTCTCAACCACATCCCGAAAGACCAATGGGCAAGGAATTTGTTTTTGTTCCACAACCTTCACCGCAAATAAAGGATTAGACTCCTGTTCAGCGGAGGTAGAAGGCTTCTCCTCCTGAACTGAAGTCAGGTTGGTAGTGTTGCAAGCCTTCAGAAGAAGGGATTTGAAGAGGGAGGGGTCAAACAGACCGGAGGTAGATGCCTGTTCGGGTGCGGCCTCCTCATCCTCTGACATGGGCGTGTCAGCTATGGCCAGATCCACGGACTCCCCCTCCCCTAATTGAGAGGAAGTTTCAGAGATATCTGAACCAGGCACCATGGCACGTCCCGGCTGAGAAGAGGGACTGGGAGGGGGAGGCAATTGTTGGGAAGGAACTTGAGAACTCCTGGAGGAGGACATAAACTGAACAAAGGCATGATGCATGAATGCCTGAAATTGGCTCTGAGACCACATATCCCCTTGGTCCCTGGGAGTAGCCCCAACCACTGTTGGAGCATGAACAACTTCAGGGCTCTGATGGATGGAGGAGGAGGAGGAGTGAGGGGGACCTACCTGTTCGGTTGCCCCCAGAGGAGAACTAATCCAGGTGGCTTCTTGCATAGGCGCAAAAGGAGGTTCAGGATGGAAGTATCCAGTGGGGCAGGGGGAACTCACAAGAACTTTTTTCTTCCCCCCTGCTTCCAATTCAGTAGATCTGTGCTTTGACTGCTCAGGGGGTGCACCAGAGACTTGTGTTGCCTGCCATTGCAAACTAGATAGAGCCGGCCAAGAATATCTAGAGGAGGGGGAACCCAAGGACGCAGATCAACAGTCAGAGATGGAGCGCAACCGTTCCTCACTCTGAACAAAGTGCAAAAGGCAGAGACAGTCAGACAGGTCTGTAGCCCTGTCCGATTAGGCCCGGTGGCTAAAGGCCACTACTATCAATAACAGGTGGTCAAAAAAACTCCGCACATCTCGGGGCGTCCCGCGCGCGTGCGCAGGGAGGGGGCGGCGCCCTCCCTCCCCTCCGAGGCAGCACTCGGGCGCAGCCGTTAGTTTCTGCCCCCCTCGGCCATTGAGGGATGGGAAGGAGGCGGGGAGGATTAACCCCCTCGTGCCCGCATCGGCATCGGCGCTCCTTTCTGCCTCCCTCCTCCCGCGACTGAGGCGGCGCTGAGGGGAGAGGGCGAGCGCGAGCCGGGCCGGCCAGGCGCTCGGTGCATTGTGGGACGGACTGGGGCAGCCAGAGCGGCGCGGGGAGTCCCGTCGGCGGGCGGGAGAGCAGACGAGACGCGGATAACCAACCTATTTCATAAAGAAGAAAATCTGTGGTTACTTACAGCGTGAGAATCATGTCTGTTCGAGAGTCCTTTAATCCAGAAAGTTACGAACTTGACAAAAGTTTTCGGTTAACCTGATTCACGGAACTTAAAGGCACCGGCTGTAAAGTGCCTCAGGACATTTTGCAGAAATTGCTTGAATCCTTACAAGAAAACCACTTCCAAGAAGATGAACAGTTTTAGGGGGCTGTTATGCCAAGATTGGGAATTGGCATGGATACGTGTGTTATTCCTTTGAGACATGGAGGCTTGTCTTTGGTCCAGACAACAGACTACATTTATCCCATTGTGGACGACCCTTATATGATGGGACGCATCGCCTGTGCCAATGTCCTTAGTGATCTTTACGCCATGGGAGTTACCGAATGTGACAATATGTTGATGCTTCTTGGCATCAGTAATAAAATGACAGATAGGGAAAGAGATAAAATCATGCCTCTAATTATCCAAGGATTTAAAGATGCTGCAGAAGAGGCAGGAACATCGGTGACCGGCGGTCAATCAGTATTAAACCCTTGGATTGTTTTAGGAGGAGTGGCCACGACTGTCTGTCAGCCGAATGAGTTTATAATGCCAGATAATGCAGTACCAGGAGATGTGCTGGTGTTAACCAAACCATTGGGAACCCAAGTAGCTGTGGCTGTCCATCAGTGGTTAGACATTCGAGAAAAATGGAATAAAATCAAGTTGGTTGTGACACAGGAAGATGTGGAACTCGCATATCAAGAAGCAATGATGAATATGGCAAGACTGAACAGAACAGCTGCAGGGCTGATGCATACGTTCAATGCTCACGCAGCCACGGACATCACAGGCTTTGGAATCCTGGGACATGCACAGAATCTAGCCAAGCAGCAACGTAACGAAGTGTCTTTTGTTATCCATAATCTCCCTGTCCTTGCCAAAATGGCCGCAGTTAGCAAAGCTTGTGGGAATATGTTCGGTCTTATGCATGGGACTTGTCCAGAGACATCAGGAGGCCTCCTTATCTGCTTGCCCCGTGAACAAGCAGCACGCTTCTGCGCTGAGATCAAGTCTCCCAAATACGGCGAAGGTCATCAAGCATGGATTATTGGGATTGTAGAAAAGGGAAACCGCACCGCCAGAATTATAGACAAGCCTCGAATCATCGAAGTCGCGCCCCAAGTAGCCACTCAGAACGTAAACCCGACACCCGGGGCAGCTTCTTAATCCTAGATGAAATAGTTTAATTTTTTTTTGTTTTTTTCCCCTTTTTTTTTTTTTTAAAAAAAATAGATCTATTTCCTTTATTATCTTTACAGCCTAAAGAACTGTATTAAAGAGAAGAAACACATTGTGTCTGCAAAACTGGTGGCCTTAGGTCGGTTGAAGCGAATGAATTTAACCCCTTGCCTTCCCCCCTTTTTTTCTCCCCCCCTTCCCTGTTACATGAACTGAAGAGGCTCCTAACCTCGAAGCAGCTTCTGAGTTGAGAATTATATTGTTATCCAATACTGTTGATTCATTTTGAATCTTTAGACACTTATCTCTCGCCGCATGGGCTCTTTTTAAAAAGGTGCTTTCACGTAGCGCAAGGCATTGCCGACTGATATCCAATGCAGTTTGTATCCCTTTTTTTTAAAAAAAACGATTTTAATTTTAATTTTTTTTTTGCTATATGTATATTTATCATTAGCTCTAATTTCGGATGCCTTGAATGAAATTCCAAAAGGCAATAAATTTTGATAATGCACATGGAGCTTAACCCGGAAGCAAATAGGGTTGACATGTCTACCTGTGTTCTTGTCTTTTCATTTATACGACTTAGTCTTTCTCCGTGAAAATCGGCGGCCTTGGACTTAATGGTAGTTGGGTAGTAACGGAGACAACGCAAGTGCTGCCTTTGCACGGAGAGCACCTCAAGAGTTTGAACAAAGGAGTAAATGTTCTTTGTAGCTCAGACAAGGTTTACTTTGTATTAGCGATAACCATTTCCTTTTTTACGGATGGTATAAACAGTATAAATCAGTTTTCAGCGGGACGGGCTGTGCTGCAGAACGAAAAAAAAATATTGCCAACTGACGGGAGGGTATTCTGTAATCATTTACAATTCACTATATAATTACACAAATAATTTTTAAAATATAACCCTTTTTTTAATAAAGAAAAAACCCCTGTTCTGTGGATGGTAGTGTTTAATACATTTTATATTTTGTATAGTGATTATCATATATATATTTTTTGCTTTTCTTAAAATCAGCAGCTGTCTAGTGAGAGGCTTAGTATTTTTTTTGTTTGTTTTCTGTTCAGCTTACATTCTTGTGCACGCTTTTGTGATTGTGTATAAAATCTACGTTGCCAACTTTGCAGCCTTGAACTTAAGCTTATTATTTGAATAAATATTTAATTAAAAAAAACAAAAAACTCCGCACTCCAATCACAGGACCTTGGGCCTGTAACCAATATAGAGCCCACTGTTTATCTTGTTATTTCTTTTTGTATTTATTATTATTATTATTATTATTATTATTATTAGTAGTAGTAGTAGTAGTAGTAGTAGTAGTAGTAGTATTTTTAATTCAATAACAATAAAACCATGAATATATAGATATTGCCTCCGTTCGGACCTGCCAACACAGGTCAGGACAACCACTGAAAGTCCGGTCTAGCCGGCCCTGATCAGTCTAGAGGTCAAAATGGCATCTGCCTATAAGCCTCACAAACAGTCTGATTATAACCGAATAAATATTCCCCCCGCTCGGACCTGCCAACACAGGTCAAGGCAAACAGTTTCTCTTAAAAGAGTGGCCTAGCAGGCGCTAGTAACTTTAGAAGCCAAAATGGCGTCTATCAGTGAGTTTACAAAATGGCGACCGTCTGACGACCACGCAGTCAAAATGGCGGACGAGACTCCTCGTATCTCCTAAAAAATGACGGAGACGACCGAATTTGAGAGGAGAGTAACGAAGTCGGGCCAGGGCTCCCCGCTGCCCGTCTTTAGAAACTTGTGGTTTTGAAGAAAGGAAACTCTGCGGTGAGTCCGAAGGAAATCCGCAGCTTGAGCCTCGTGGCACTGAGTCCTAGGAGGATTCTAAGGCGCCTGGCAATGTACGGCAGCTCGCTGATCCGGGGAGTGTACGAATTGGGTATGAAATTACCCGAGGATCCTACTTCGAGGGAGGCCCAAAGGCCCTGAAAGAGGGAGAAAAGCCCTGCCAGAGCCCAAGGGACTCAGATGCTTGAGGAAGGACAAAGTCCTTGTGTAATCAGCCAAAACTCAAATAGTCTAAAAATTTGGATAATTTAGAATAAATTTAGAAGAAAATGCCAAATTAAACTGATTAAAGGAAAAAATTCTATGGAGCCAAAAAACCTGCATACTGCTGAGCCTAAGACTAAGTCAAAACTGGGAACCCAAAGGGAGGCGTGACTAAAGCTCTGACTTAGTCTCTCTGAGCAGGAAGGCTGAAATAACCCAATCAGTGGATTCTACATCCACCATGCTGGAGAATGGCGACCACGCCCTGATCTTTCAAAATGGCGGCCATCTGACCACGCTGTTGAAAATGGTGTCCGCGCCCTTGCCGTGCCAGCAATTGACAACAGAGGCAAGAATAGGGGAGAATAGAGGGAAAGCGAAAACCCCCTGCCAGAGAGAAGCCCTTAACGAGCTTCAATTGAATCAACCCATTTTCCCCAACTGAGACTTGCGTTTGGTTGAGCAGCCTCCGCTGCGATCAATGGACTCCTGCTGTGAGAAAGCCACGCGGCTGCAAAGAAACGCTGAAAAAAGTCTGCCGGTTGAACACAGGCTCCGAGGAAGCTCCGCTCTCCGCTGATCAGCCGGCCAGCTGCTGCGCGCTTCAGCCTTTCCGCTCCAGAGGGGGACTAAAAGCCCCAACCGAAATGGGCCTGCAGCCCTGCACCTGAACCTTACAGGCTCCAAAAAACACAAGTTGTTTGAGGAGAACACTACCAAATTTAACTAAAGTAATCCAATTTGAATAAGGTAAAAAAAGAAATACAATTTGGATACCTTGAAAAGTATTAAATTTAGTCAAAAACCCAATTAACCTAATCTAGCTAAAGGAGCTAACAAAATTGCGTCCTACTGAGCTGAGACTAAGACAAAACTGGGTAGCCACGCCCAGAGGGAAGTATGGCCAAAGTTCTGACTTAGTCTCATCTGAGCAGGAAGGCTGAAATAACCCATTGGTGGATTCTACATTCATCATGCTGGAGAAAGAGAGAAAGGGGGAGAGGAAAGAGGGAAAGAGAGAGGAAAGAGAAGAGAGAGAGAGAGAAGAAAGAGAAGAGAGGAAAGAGAAAGAGAGAAAAGAGAGAAAGAGAGAAAGAGAGGAAAGAGAAACAGGAAAAGAGAGGAAAGAGAAAGAGGGAGGAAAGAGAGAAAGAGAAAGAGGAAAGAGAGGAAAGAGAGAAAGAGAGAGAGGAAAGAGAGAGAGAAAGAAAGAGGGAGAGGAATGGCACTTTTCCGCCCAGGCTGGGCGGAGCAGCCTTCCTGCCCCTCCTCTTCGGCCAGCTGGATGGGGGGCTGGGGGTCACCACAACATGAGGAACTGTATTAAAGAGTCGCGGCATTAGGAAGGTTGAGAACCACTACTCTAGAAAGAGTACAGAAAAGAGCAACAAAGATGATTAGGGGACTGGAGGCTAAAACATACGAGGAACGGTTGCTGGAATTGGGTATGTCTAGTTTAACGAAGAGAAGGACGAGGGGGGACATGATAGCAGTCTTCCAATATCTCAGGGGCTGCCACAAAGAAGAGGGAGTCAAGCTATTCTCCAAAGCGCCTGAAGGCAGGACAAGGATGGAAACTAATCAAGGAGAGAAGCAACCTAGAACTAAGGAGAAACTTCCTGACAGTTAGAATAATTAACCAGTGGAACAACCTGCCTCCAGATGCGGTGAATGCTCCCACACTGGAAGTTTTTAAGAAGATAGTGGACAGCCATTTGTCCAAAATGGTATAGGGTTTCCTGCCTGAGCAGGGGGTTGGACTCGATGACCTCCAAGGTCCCTTCCAACTTTATTATTATTATTATAGTATGTAGTTTGCAGCATATCTTGATATGTTTAACCTGATCAGCTACAAATCTGTGATTTGCTACCTTAACATTGGTTAATTCTGTGCTTGGTTATTCTGCAAGTGTGTTAAATGTATTGTGTGAATTCAGCCCTATTGCTTTGAATGATGTGTGCAATCTCTCATGCTTCTTATGGTTGATACGGCTCATCTGCAATTACATTAGTGGAAAAAGTGACCTTAAGTGATTCAACTTCAAGGTAATCCCGGATCTCTAATTAAACATTAAATAGTACAGGAAGGAACATTCCAGTTTACTCAAGTACATTGTCAAGTTTCACCTCACCTTTTATGGTGCAAACATAAAAATGTTTACAGAGAAATAAATCTTGCTAATATCAAAGACTGTTAGCACCAATCCAATTGTTAAAGTACAAATTAGGTTTTATAAAGGTTTGCCTTTATTGTCACATCCTGATCATACGTCATTTGAAGCAAAAAATAAAATAAAATAAATATTTCCTGCTTATATTTGAGCACTTTCTAGGTTATAATAACTTCTCAAGAATTACGAGGGGAGGCACCCACACCTGAGTCTATGTGTGTGAATAGTACATTTTGTATTACAAGTATGTGCTCTGCCCCTGAAAAAAATCTTCCTTGAAACTTGAACCACTGGAAAAGTTCCACAGAGCTTAAACCCCCTAGTATGCTTAATAATTATAATTCTGAAGCTCCAGAGCGCAGCCCCTGGTGGCTTAAATACACACGTTTGGGGCCAAGAAAATTATTTCTATTTATTAAAGAAATGCATATGCCCGCCTAATTCACTGTGATTCCAGGCGGCTTACAAGAATAACCCCCCCCCAAAATACCTTCCACCCCTTGACAACAACATTCAAACAAACCATTTGATGGGCTCTGTTAAATCCTTCATTCGCGTGCGAATGATGAAGACACATGGTGACAAGTAACAATGCTTTATTCTTCTTCTTCAACACCAAGCAACAATAAAAGGCTCGCAGGCCTTTTTATACAGCCTAAATCCAGACAGTGCAAACCAATATGAACTTAGTGTTTTCGCGCCTTGCGCATGCGCACAAGGCTGGCACCGCTCTGTCTGGTCCTGGGCAGCTTTTAGAATGCCCGGGACCATTTGCAACATTTCTGGGCCTGCTGAGTTTCCTCAACAGGCCCAGGACACAACACCCCTCCCCCCTAGATAGAACACACACACTTCCAGTTCTTTTACAATCATAATGCAAAATAATATATAATAAAAAAATAATATTCCTGCTCCCACGCAGGCAGCATCCTTATACAATAATAAGGTTCTCTAACAACCCACTCTTCAGTGTGGACTTCCTGTGTCTATCTTATACCCCACATAGGTCCAACTCCTATCCTAGGCTGGCAAGGTTCCCTTGTGTTGACAGGAGCATCACATATTCACCTAAGTGCTTAGGAGGGGCCTTAGCCCTTTGTGACCTACGCAAAGTTAGGGAGGGTGCCTGGCCTGTCAACTCACCTGCCCAGCTAGGCAGACCAGGACTTGCACTTAAGGGCACCTGACCTATCGGCCCGTCTGGTGGGCTCGCTAGACCAGGACTTTTATGCACAAATTTTGCAGGTGACCTCTGGTGAGGCGTGCTGGCAAAGTTGCCGGGACTCTCACCAGGCTCCGTTAGAGCAGCTGATATTTCCCAACCCTCTGAAGTGGCTGAGGATTTCCTAACTACCCTGGGTGGCTCCAGGGAACTTAATCCCTCGAGCCCGCAACCAGTCTCAGATGTGACCTGCATTGCAGGTGTGCCCCAATACTCCCAGTCCCCTGTGGCCGAGGTGCCAGAGTCAGGAGCCGCCTCTATGGCAAACCCCTCCTTAGGAGAATTCCTGTCTGGAGCTCTTGCGGATACGCATGACTCCCTATTTGAATTCCTGTTTGGAGCTCTTGCAAATATACATGACTCCCTGTTCGGCGCAGTAGCTGAACCATAAGGATGCCCTTGCTCCTCCCCTGGGAGATTCCTAGTGACCTGCGGTACTTCCCAGGAACAGTGAGGCTGGGTCTCAGAATGTTGACCTGAAGTGTGACGTAGTTCCTGATCCCCCTCCCCCCCAAGAGCGGAGGCAGGGGTGGAATCCACAGGTGACATCCGCCAGCGCAGTTGATCGATGTGACGCAGGACGCGGCCATCTTCCAAGGATCACTTCGTATGATAGAGGTCCAGAGATCTTACAGATGACAGCAGGAACCCACAGATGACCAGGAGCATAGTTCCTAGCCCAGACCGGATCGCCCAACTGTAGTCGCCTAAGTGCCCACGGTTGTGACACTTGTGAAGCCACCCTGTCTGGGTGCAACCTGTCCAGTTTGGTAATGAGTCTGCAACCCCAGCGGAGTTCAGCTGGGCTTTTCCCAGTGGCAGTGCAAGATGTGGTGCGGTGTGCAAGAAGAAAGTCAGCTAACCGGTGATGCCAGCTACCGTACATTAGTCTTTTGAGTGCGTCTTTGGTGGTGCGCACCATCCTTTCAGGTTGCCTGAAGGTGAAAGGGTGGAAGGGAGCTGACATTGCATGCCATATCAAGTTGGCCTGAAGAAAAGCCTGGAACTCACAAGAGGTAAATTGAGGGCCATTATCTGAAACCAGGACATCTGGAAGTCCGTGTGATGCAAAAATTCCTCTCAACACCTGGATGGTCCTGGCAGTAGTAGTGGAGGAAACAGGAACAACCTCTAGCCACTTGGAATGGCTATCAACAACAACCAGGAAGAATTGCCCTGGAAGGGCCCAGCATAATCTACTGTATATGCACCCTTGACCATGGGGTTTGAGTCTCCTCCCACCTATGTACTGGGGCCTGAGGCATTTCAGGCCATGACTGTTGGCACCCTTGCACCTGAGCCTTGATAGCTTTATCAAGCCTAGGCCACCAAAGATGGCTCCGCTCAAGCGCTTTCATCCTTACAATTCCAGGATGTCCCTCATGCAGAGAGATCAAGATTCTGCTACCCTATAATAGGCAACCCTTGAAAGTGGAAAACTCATGCTTCTTGTACCAGAAGCTTTGGAACTCAGTAGCTGGGCACTTGTCAGGCCATTCTGACAACACCCAGGTCAACATGCGTGTAAGCGTGTGATCAGTGGCGGTCTCTGCAGCCACGTCCCTAGTGTTTAGGGGAGATTCAGGCAACTCCTGAATGGAAAGAATATTGATGGCAGGAGCAGGGTCTGCCTCTACTTGTTTCAGAGGTAATCTGCTTAGGCCATCTGCACGACCCATCTCTTTGCCAGGTTTGTGAACTAGAGTGTAGTTATATGCTGACAGGAAAATGGACCGTCTCAGCATACGAGGAGAAAGGATATGTGGTGTCTGTTTATTAGTGGTAAACAAACCCAGCAGAGGCTTATGGTCTGTATAGACCGTGAAGTGGCAGCCATATAAGAAATCATGGAATTTCTTTATGCCAGCCACTATGGCCAAGGCTTCTCTGTCAATCTGAGCGTAATTCCACAGATGACAGAGTTCTTGAATAATAGGCCATAGGGACTTGTGTCCCATCAGCCTTCAGATGGCTAAGTACTGCTCCCATCCCATAAGGAGATGCATCGCATGCGATGCAAACAGGCAATTGCTCATTGAAATGCGCTAAAACAGCATTGGAAGTGAGCAAGGCCTTAACCTCATTGAAACTCCTGTCATGGACTTTAGTCCACTGCCAAGGAGCCTGCTTGTCTAAGAGCCTGTATAACGGCTCTGCCACTGCAGCCTTATGTGGGAGAAATGCATGGTAAAAATTTAAGAGCCCCAAGAAGGCTTGCAGCTCACTCTTAGACTTGGGTCTTGGGGCCTGTTGAGTAGCTTCAGCAGGGTGAATGCCTTGGGCATTAATCCTGAAAACTAAGAAGTCAGTGGAAGTGACTCCTATCTTGCATTTATCCTGCTTAAGCTTAAGGCCTGCTTTTCGAAAACGAAGCAAGACAGCCCTTAGCCTTTCTGCTAAATTTTGAGATGACTCCCCAGCAATGAGGACGTCATCGAAGTAGGGACAGACCCCAGGAATACCTCAAAGTGTGCTCTCCATGACAGTTTGGAATATGCCAGGGGCTACATTTACACCAAATTGCAGTCTTTTGACCTTGAAGGCCCCCCTATGAGTTACAATAGTCTGGCCTCTGCAGATGCCTCATCAACAGGTAACTGTTGATAGGCCTGTGCCAGATCAAGTTTCGCAAAAATGCGCCCCCCCTTGAGGAAGGCCAGAATGTGGCTTACAACAGGCACAGGATAAGCGTGCTGTTGCAACGCTTTATTCAGTGTGCACTTATAGTCTGCACATATACGGATTTCCCCATTAGCCTTTAGATGCGTTACTATGGGGGTTTCCCATGGACTAGAATCCACAGGTTCTAAAATGCCCTGCTGGAGCAATTTGTCCAGCTCAGCATCTATCTTACCCTTGAGGACAAAAGGTACCCTCCTAGGCTTGACCCGGATGGGCGTGATGGTTGGGTCTAACCGTAGCACAATGAGAGGCCCCTTGAAGGATCCTAGCTCTGAACTAAACACATCTGCAAACTCCTTGCAAACCTCTGCAAGGCCCAGCGTTTGCAAGTTGTGCAGCCCAGTTACTTGGATTCCCAGGGCCTCGAACCAATCGAGTCCAATAAGACTCGTACATTCACCCCCAACAACCACCACATTCAGGAGACCTTCAAAATCCTTATGCTGTACCTTAAGGGTGGCCTCCCCCTTTACACAGACCTTAGAATTTTGAAAATCAGTGAGTATTAGATTCGATGGCCTGAGTTTAACTCGAAGGCCACTACAGCAGCAAATCCTTTTGAATGTGTTAATTGAAATAATTTTGAGAGCGGACCCTGTGTCCAGCTCCATCAATAAGGGAACGCCTTGCAATCTCACGTTAAGGGAAAGTTTCTTCTTAAGGGGCTTGTGTGTCCCTGTCCTCAGATGCAATGTGGCCTTGCCTGCCACACACCCGGCAAATGGCAGAGCGGAACCTGCAGTCAGCTCGCTTGTGGCGTCCTCCACACCTGAAGCACTGAAGAGATGCTGGGGCCTTGTCCGGACGCCCCTTCGGCCTCCTCTCTGCTGGCTGGTGAAGTCTGTCCACCTCCTCTTCAGGATCCGCTTCTGATTCTTCCCGAGCATCCTCTTGATGGACTGTAGCTGTGGCTGAAGGGTTCCTGGCAAGCTGCAAAGCCTTCACAGTATCGCCTGCTGCTTCTTCCGCTGCCATCTCTCTCAAAACGTCTTGGAAGGAGACATCTTCTTTTGCAAAAATCTTCTGTTGTAAGTCTCTGCTTCTCAAGCCACATACGAAGTGATCTCATAGCCTCTCTTCCAGATCCTTGAACTCACAAGGCCTGGCCGCTTGCCTTAATAAAGTCTTCACCAATCGCCTCCTCTACAAGCTGAAGTTTGGGAAAGGGTCCTTTAGCCGAGTTCACCCCCCAGCGACGCTGTACTGGGCAGGCTGAGATGCTGATGCAGACGCTGTCTTCCCCCTCATCAGGACTTCCTGGGTGAGTCCTTAAATCTTTTTTTTAGGCTTGCAGAAGATCCCATCCTCGTCGCCAGTGTTAAATCCTTCGTTTGTGTGCGAATGATGAAGACACATGGTGACAAGTAACAATGCTTTATTCTCCTTCTTCAACACCAAGTAACAGTAAAAGGTTTGCAGGCCTTTTTATACAGCCTAAATCCAGACAGTGCAAACCAATAGGAAATCCAAAGTTTTCACGCCTTGTGCATGCGCACAAGGCTGGCGCCGCTCTGTCTGGTCCCGGGCAGCTTTTAGAATGCCCTGGACCATTTGCAACATTTCTGGGCTTGCTGAGTTTCCTCAACAGGCCCAGGACACAACAGGCTCCATATCCACCTACCAACAGTGGTGGGATTCAAATAGGTGAACAACCGGTTCTCTGTGTAGATGCCGCTTCCAGAAGTCCATTCTGGGCCTGGGCAATAAAAAATTAGCTACTGGTTCTACCGAAGAGCTGTGCACCGGCTGAATTCCACCACTGCCTGGGATTCCCCAGGCCTGCTGGCAAAACCATGTCTTCAGGACCTTTCAGAAGAGTATCAATGTGGAGGCCAATCTTATCTCCACAGAGTTAATGTTGCACAGGGAGGGAGCCATGACTGAAAAGGTCCTTCTTCTTGGTCCCACTAGATCAGAGGTGGGGAACCATGGCCCCCTTATGCCTTGTGGACTTCAACTCCCAGAATTCTTGAGCTATCAAGATGGACTAGACTAGATGGAGAGACCCATAACATACCCTGTCTCCCTAATTTGGTGGGTTAAGTTTTAATGAAGCTTAAAGGCAGTTTGGTGAAATAGTGAAGGTGCTGGACCAGAAACTAGGAGATAAAGAGTTCTAGGTCTCCCCTGGAGGAATAGCGGGATTAACTAAATAAAATGATTCTGCATTCAATGTGCCATCTTAAATGACCCCTTAAGGTGCTCTGAGGGCTTCTGTCACTCCCCATTCCAAGTGACCTTTGTAGGCAGGTTTGGCTTCAGCAAAAAAGTAGGAAGCATCTGTTATCCAGATTCAAGGCCAAACCGATAGCATTTTTCTGCTGTGGCATCTGCCAATAGTTAAGAAACCAAAGGGCAAAAGATGCTGGTATTTTGGAAAATGTTACGCATTGATTGTTTAGTTTAATAAGTGGGTTAGAATTGGGATAAGCTATCTTTCTCAAACAAATAAAGATTAAATTAAAGTCAGCTCTATGACTTTAGGCCAGTCCCTTTCTCTCAGCCCTGCCCACCTCACAGGGTTTTTGTTGTGGGGAAAAAAATAGGAAGAGGAAGGTGTATTAGGTATGTTTGCCACCCTGTGTTATTTATAAAAAGTAATAAAAGTGGGATAAAAATCAGTTCAGAAGCACCCAATGAATTCCCCTAACATTTGAAGCAATTTACTGAGGATTATCCATTTCTTACATTCCTAGCATGTAGTTGCACTGTCCCAGGATTATGCAATCACCTTCTGCGACCTGACAAGCAAAATCAATAGGGAAGCCAGATTCACTTCATAACTATGTTACTAACTTAACTGCAGTCATTCACTTAATAACTGTGGCAAGAAACATTGTAAAATGGAGCAAAATTCACTTAACAAATCTCTCACTGGACAACAGAAATTTTGGGCTCAGTTGTGTTCGTAAGTGGAGGACTACCTATATTGCTTTTCCTTTAGATCCGGTGTAAAAAATTTCCAGCTGGTGCAGAAACTGCTTTGATTAATATTGGAATCTTGAGAGCCACCAACTCATACATAGGCTGTGTTTGCACAACATACACACACATTTAACCACTGTTTGATCTATTAATCCATTTTCCTGGGTTGAACAATATGCTAAGTCATAAACTAACTTTGTAACTTCCTGCTGGGTTTGTTTAAAGAATGGGCAGACTAATAAAAAATGAATATATATTACACAGGATTGAACTGTAGAGTCCATGGTGAGCTTACAAACGTTTTATTACCAGTCTAGGTAACAACATCAGTGATACCTAAATGTCTATGGAAATTCTCACTCTTCCAGGTCATAGTCATCCCAGAAGAAGCTTCTTGGATAAGAAGCGAAACGTCTTCAAAGAAAAACAAGGACGTCCAGTTGCTTCGTGAAAAAGCACCTTTGGGAAAGAGCATCAGTGATGTTACCTAGTCAGGTAATGAAAAATCTGCAAGCAAACAACAAACCTCGAAGAGGACCCGGGACTCCACACTGCCCGTTTGAACAGACGGACGAACTCATTCGCTGAAGTTGGTAAACCAAGATTTCTGGCGTGAGGCTTGATTTCGGCCCATTGTTCGGTCAATAAACCATAGTTAAACTCACCGCGGCGGAGCGACGGAGGCACCAACCGACCCTTTAGGGCTCCCGCAGCCGCCCCGCTTTGCTTGCCCCCGGCCAGCGGCCCCGCCCCCTTTCCCGGGTTTTGTGAATTTGCCACCACTCTGCGCCCAATGACGTCGAGAGCCATCGGGCTCCGAGTGGTCGGTCTTGGCGCGCCTCCGCCCATCTCTCGCGTGGCCCGCCCCTTTTCCTAGCCTCGGAAAGCGATTGGCCGAGGCCTTCGACTCTAGCCCCGGCTGCGCTCGGCGGGCGGGTCATGAGGCGCGCAGTTGCTCCAGCGCCGCCTCGCCTTCTCTTTGCTTCAGCGCGTCGCCTTAGGTCGGCCCTCGGTCCGTCGACCATCGCGGGGCGGCCGGCGGGAGCGACGACCCGGAGGGGTGGGGAGGAGGCAGCGGTGGCAGCAGCAGCAGCAGCAGCAGCAGCGAGCGCCGGATCTTCCCAAGGAGAGGCAGCGCCCCGCAGTAAGTGTGGGCTTCCTCGCAAGGAAACCCCCGGGGCGTCGGAAGGGGCTGGTTTCTCCGCTGGTGCGGCCGCGGCGCCGAATCTTCGGAAGGCGGTGGCTGGGTAGCGGCGGCGACTTTCCTCGCGTTCTCCAACCTCAGGATTTTCACCCCCAAGTGGCCCCGATTGGCCGCGCTGGTGCAACAGGCTGGTCAGAAGTCGCAGCCCGCCCGTCTGGGCGCTGGGTTCGCACGAGCAGCAGCTCCAGACCCCGTGTCGGCTTGGCGTGTTGTGAGAACCCGTCAGCGTGCGTGCGTGTTTGAATCCTTTCTGCTTCTCTCCGCCTTCCTCAACCCGTGTCCCCAAAGAGTTGAACGTCCAGGCGCCCTCCATCTCCCAACCCCAGAGGTCAGGGGAGAAGGGAGAGCAACCTCTCCGCCTCTTTGGTTATGGGAATCGAAGGGTGGGTTTATTTCTCTCGCAAAGTATTCATTTCCTGCCCTCTTTCTTCCCGACCTTCTCCCTTAAGCAAACATATATCAGATATTTTGGCCAGAGGAAGAAATGCTACTTTCCCAGTTGAAGAAGAGAGAAATAATAAAAATGTAGAATGGGAAATCTAGGGTTGTGGGGACATGTGAGTTCTTCACTTCCTTTTTGAAATGAAAGAAAAAATTGGTACCAGTAGAGGAAAAAAAGGAAGAAAAAATGTTGCTGGCAATTCTAAGAGGAAGAAATTGGGAGCTTGGGCAAACTTGGCAAGTTTGTCTTTTGTTTATTTTGGGATGGGGAAGCCTGCAAATTCCTGTCCAGTGGAGGGGGGGAGGGTTAGGGGTGAGGGCATTGTTCTTTCTTCTTCTTCTCCACTTGTAAACCTAGAGAAAATAAAAAGGGAAGCCACAATTTGACACCTTTGATAAAATGGTACGGATAGAAAAGAAGAGAAAAGAAGAGAAGAGAGTGGCCTGATTTTCCTTTGGGGTTAATCATCTGCATTCACACAATATATTCGCCCAGCTTTCCCTAACATCTGGCGTCTTTTCGTTGTATAGATTTCATCTCTCAGAATTCTTTGCTGTGGTTGTGATGGACAGGGAATTAAAAAGAAAGCCAGATTGGTGTAGTGCTTAAGATGCTGGCCTAGAAACCAGAAGATGGTGAGTTCTAGTCTTGTCTTAAGCATGAAGGCTGGCTTAGTGATATTGGTCCAGTCACTCTCAGTCCAACCCATCTCCCAGGATTGTCATGGGGAAAATAGGAAGAAGAAGGTAAAGTAATAAAGGCAGGATAATCTAATTAATTAATGTGATATATTTGAAGGCTTCCCAGGTAGTAGAAGACCGCCCTATTGATTTAAGTGACTAGATATATGCAAGATTTATTTAAGATTTTTTAAGGTATTAAATTACATATTAAACAGATACTAAACTGTATTTGCTGGCAGCATTAATACAAACTGACAAATCATATTTTAATTTGTGAATCCAACCAGTTTATAAACATGAAAGCTGGATTTGGGGCTTCCTAAGATCTGGATTTCCCTCCCCATTCAAGGGAAATCAGTGGCCTTACCTCAAATACTATGAAATGCTTGCATCTTATCTATTCCACGGATAGGACTCACATTTTAGGGTACTTCTTCCATCCACTGGAAGTATGTTTGCTGTGGAAAGGTAGTTCTGAAGCCATCTCAGATAGAACAGCCTTTTCTTCCTTACTGGCTGTTGGCTATGGAAATTGAAGCCCCTAGATTGGCAAGTCTGGAAGCATTTATATATCATGCAGAACCATAATATGGGCTGCTAGTTTTGGATTGTATGTGTTTGATAACCAAGCCAATTGTTGCTTATTCCATAATTATAGGTAATATACAAAACTGCATAATGAGACATCCAGTTGCTGCGCCTTGTTGGAAATTCTCAATACAGGATAGATTGTAACCTTTTATTTTTCCAGATTATATAAATGTTCTTCATAATTGAAGAGCTTTTTTGGCTCATTCAAATCCTCCTTAGATGAATGTATCTTTTTCTTGTTTTATCTTGGAGGTTCTCAACAAAGATAGTCTTGATTTTTCTTAATTTCTAACTTGAACATTTAGTACTTTTCAAGACTGAAATCCTATGCTCTAAGGTAAAAGAAAATAGATTTTTTTCTTTGAGCCTTCATTTGTATATTATTACAGGATGCAGATTCCCATTCCTTTTGAGAATGGAATAGAATGGAATGGAATAGAATAGAACTTAGACTTACATAATGCATCATAGTTCTTTACAGCACTCTAAGCAGTTTACAGAATCAACCTATGGCCCCCAACAATCTGGGTCCTCATTTTACTGACTTTGGAAGAATGGAAAGCTGAGTCAACATTAAGCTGGTCAGGATTGAACTGCTAGCAGTCGGCAGATTTGCCTGCAATACTGCATTCTAACCATTGCATCATCGTAGCTAATAAGAATAAGAATATAATTCTTTATTGACCAAGTGTATATACAAACAATAAAGTAATATAATCATAAGATACCAATAGGAGAAGGTAATAAGAAAGATGAGAAGGATAATAGGATTACAGTCTTACTACATGGGTAAATATTCTTAGGCATGAGACTACTGTGGGAAGTCAGAGTGATGGCATAGGGGAAAAACTGTGTGTCTGTTTGTTTTGGCATGCAGTGCCCTGTAGCAGCATCCTGAGGGGAGTAGTTGAAATGGTTTATGTCCAGGATGTGAGGGGTCTGTAGACATTTTCTCAGCCCTCTTTTGGCTCATGCAGTATACAAGTCCTCAGTGGAAGGCAGGCTGGTTGCAGTTGTTTTTTCTGCAGTCCTAACTATCAATTGGTGGTTTGCAAGGTACAACATTATTTTTACATTTATCCTATAATGCCCAGTTATCTTCTTTTTGTCTGCCAATTCTAAATATTGGCTTTTGGATGAAGCTTTTCTGAACAATATACACAGTAATTTCTCAGAAATTTTGTCTGCCATGAGTGTAGTCCCTGCCTAGGACTCTTATCTAACACAAACCATATAGATCCAATATCCCAAAGGCAGTGCTATTCCAATTGGATCATGCTTTGCACTATAGCAGTTTATTTTACAATTCTAACTAGAAGTGTGTATATGCTGGAGTAGGGCTTCCATGTCGGCTGTGAGTTACTCTTGCAGATAAATTGTTTGTTGTCATGCTGATGTTTGTAAATACAGATAATCTGTGACTTACGACCATTCATTTAGCAAACCTTTGAAATTACAGCAGTGCTGACTTGGCAAATGGTCCCATTTATGACAATTGCAGCATCCTGGGATCACATGATTGCCATTTGTGACCCTCCTAGGGCTGCTAAAGTTGATGGGGAAACTGGCAGGGAAGGTCGTAAATTGCTATCCTGTGATGTCTTGCTTAATGCCCACAGCAAAAAATACCATAAGATTGGGTCCAGTCATGTGATGCCTTGCTTAACAACCTCAATTCTTACTGATGAATTTTCTGGTCTCAGTTGTGACCCTAAGTCAAAAACTACCTACCGTATATCCCAGCGAACAGTTTATAGGTATCGAGAAATGGACTTTTCTAGAAGTGAGAAAAGAGGCTGTCTTTGCAAAGACCGTTCAGTCTTTTCTTTTGTTTCTCTACATTTCCCCCCCCCAGATTTGTTTCATTGTAAGAAGGAAACATGTTGGTTAATTTTAGACTTGAGTCTGTGGGCAGAGAACTATCACTCTCCATTTTACTGTTCAGCACCTCATAATTTTAGATGCTTTATAAATAAAATAAGATGATGGCTTCAGCTGTTGGGCTTGATAGACTTTTTTGTCTGATCCATCAGGCTTCCTAACCTTCAACCCAGCTAGAGTGATGAAAAAGTGATGAAAAAACCAGCAAAAATAAAATGTCAGAGGTGGGGAGGGAATAATATTCTTTTTTCTTACATTCTCTTGATGTCTTGGAAATAATTTCCCTGCTTTCTTTCTTCTAAAGTATCCTGTTAAGAGTGATCTCAAATCCAGAAAAAGGCAAACATTTATGAATTGGGCTTAATTGATTACTTCAGTGGTTCTCAAACTCTGGTTTGCGGACCCCTGGGGAGGGCGCAGTGTTGTCACGGGGTCCATGAAGGTTTAAGAACTATATTATGATTTAACTTTTCAAAAGCTAAGGTTTACAAGTTCACTATTCTGGAGTTCAGAAGCAAGACACCCGTGTTGTTTTTTCTCCTGTTGTTTTCTCCCAACGGTTGTATTTTAATGACTGATTTTATTGGAATAGTTTTATTCTCTGCATGTTTTTAATGGCGGTAAACTGCCTTAAGGTTTATTTTGAGCAGAAAAGCAGGGTGTAAATTCAGTAATTAATTAAAAAAAATAAACCCTGAACATAAACTTAGTGGTGGTGTCCATGGCAGCAGATGAGTTTCGCTCCATTAATTTCAGTCTTTCTTCTGTTCATTTGTCTGATTACCTTTTGAAGTTACCTAAGTGCAGGGCCGTTGCCACTCCTGATGATAGCAAATTGTGTTGGATAGCTTTTGCATTGCACAAAGAAATACATTTGTAGTTTGATTTGCACCTATAACCAACCACTTTCATTGGGTGATTCTGAATGGTTATTACAGTAACAAGAGGTTCTCTCTAGCTACCTTCAATGATGAATACCGTATTTTTGTAAGCCACTATCTTATTCCTTTTTTCAAAAGAAATGTTTTAGTGTTCCCCATATAAAATATATTTCAATGCTTGGATGAGGTTGGTTAATCATTTTCTCTGTGGCTTCCTATCTCTGAACCAGGATAGACAAAACTTCAGTTCTATTGTGAAGCCTCTTTGTTCTTGTGAGTATGTGCAGGTCCATACATATACTTTTTAATAGCTAACTCAGATTTATGGTTTTTTCTGTTCAAGTTGCAGCTGTTCTTTCTCCAGTACATAAACAAGACTGTGTCTCATTACTGCTTGTATTTCACTCCTTAAGGCTACTAGAGCCCAGGAGACAGAAACTGAAGGAAAGCATTTTTTAACAATTTTAAGGGGGAAAAAAAACCTAACAGGAATGATTGACAGGAAATATTCTCTGGAAATTTGGCAGGGATGTTCCTTTATTTAGAGCTATTTAAATAAAAGCTGGAACACCATTGCATTCAGTTCCTGCATTAAAATGGAGGCTAGATTAGATGACCTCTAAGATATCTTCTTATCGGTGATCTAACCAGCTTGGCAGAATGAAAGGTGAAATGAATTATATTGTATAATAAATATTAAATGTACCCAATATTGCCACCATGACCTCACGTTTTAAGACAGCAGTTCTCAACCTTTTCCGGGGCTCGACGGCCCGCATCGCAAAGGGGGAAAAAATGGTCGACCAAAAAAAAATGGCGGACTACGGTGTTTGGCGACCCCCGTGAAATGGTCGTTCGACCCCAAATGGGGTCGCGACCCACAGGTTGAGAACCGCTGTTTTAAGAGAACAAGTAGGGTATACTTGAGGGCATGTGGTGTTTGGAGTGGTAGGATTCAACTCTTATGGTCAAATCAAATACAAATAGGAAGAAAATGCTACCAGTAAGACTCTGTTGCACATGTACAGAGCAAATCTTCACTTGCCTTCCTTTTTCCTTAATAGTTTCCACGAATGACATTAATTGTCCACATTTACTATGGCAACTTCCTATTTTGAATGAATGGCACACAAGCAAGGTTGTCTTGAGTTAGTCTGATCAGAAATACCGGTAATTGTAAGAAGTAATCTACTCCTGAGGGTGATGTCACCCTTTTTTGTAAAGATTGATTATTGAGTATTTGCCATCAAGTCCTTTTTGATTCCTAGTGATCATGTAGATTTTAAGGATTGGATGACTTTAAAATGGCCTCTGGATAACTCAAAGGGGCTTTGGAGAGTAGCCTCTTCTAGATTATATTTAGAATTTAGGGTCACTTTCTACAGGTATAGTACATGCCTTTTGAGTGCTGTGTTGGGGGCTGCATTCTAAAAAGGAGTGGATGAAACTAGAAAAAGCTTGGATTTAATTTATTTTGGTTAAAATTGCAGTAAATCTATTATTTGTAATCATATTTAATCATATTTTTATACTTTCTTCTATTACATTAAAAATTACAGTTCAGTGTGTCTCAGCAGATGATTTGGTGATTTATACTGTGTTGACTATGATTCTTATTTATCCTAGCTTGAAGTTTTGATTTTTTGGTTCCTTAATGTAACCTGTTCAATTATTCATAATTAATGAATGTATGGAAAAATTATAATCACTTACAGGTTTTTAAATCTCCTGTATATTTACCTTTTAAAATTCTCTTTGCCATTTTTTCATGTTATAGTTTATAGCTCTTCTGTAAAACTTTTATATGAAAAAAACCAGGCAAATGAAAAATTACACTGCAGCAACTTTTAGAGAGTAGGAATCGCTCTAAAGGCTTTTAGAGTTGCACATCCTGGTTACTCATCTGTGAGAGTACGGGAAAAGTTCCTAGAAGAATTCATGGATTCAAATGAACCCACTGGATTGTGTTTTGAATGCATTAAATCAAGATCTGTGGACTTCAAAAAAAATAGTTCATTACTCATGCCCTTGAATTTAAGTTGTCAAAATGGATTGGATATTATGTGCAAGCTGGGGTTTGTTTCTTTAAACAACAACAATCCACCCTTCTTCTAGATCAGATAGCCCTTTAAGAAAGACTAGATCCAAGGATGGAATCTTGGTAACCTATCGTTGTCTGAGCAACAGAATGCAAAGTCTACTCTGGGGATTGGAGTTAATGTACCATTGCTTAACTCTGGTATGGCTTCTGTGCTTTTCCCTAGAGAATAATAAGTAAAATAGACAGCCAAGAAATAGTCTAGGAGGTACTGAAAAACATCCGAGTAATGGTTTGATTCTTGAGAAGGATTCTCTTGTTTTGTTGTTTGAATTGGAATTATTCTGTGTCATTCCATCCATGTAATTGTAGTGAATGCTGGGCTCATCTTGAGAAAAAAAAATTGGAAATGTTTAGCAAATGACATGAGCTAGTTTAGAGAGCTGTTATCTGTTGAAGAAATGACATCTGGTATTGACTAAGGTCTATCCTTGTTCTGAATGCACTACACATTCTGGACCTATTACACCCTCCCCTCCACCCACCCCTCCAGTTTCCTGATTTTGCTTTGCACCAGCAGCTTTCCACTTCCTGTTTAAATTGGCTGAATGCTATTGGCTCGAAATGACTATATATTACTCTGAGTAAATGCCAGGTTTTGCCCGTCTGCCTTAGGGCTTGTTGGCCTGGCTGCATGCCCCGGTTCTAAGTTATCACATCTTTTTAGTGTCTCTGATTCATTGCAGAAATTCTATTGAAATTGGAAGCAGGCAAATCCTGCATTCCAGGAAACAAGGATTTACCATATTTCTGCTGAATAAACAAAGCTGCCTTAATGTGAGTTGGGTGGCCATATACATTTGCTTAATAAATAAATATTTTTTTAATGTATGTTGGCACCCTATTTTTTACAAGATTTGTGAGGTGGCCACGTAGCTAAGAAGTTGACAAGCTGGATAGCCTCCATTTCTCTCTGAAGAGCAGCAATTTCAGGGCTTTTTTTTTTGTACAGTACTGCTTTATCCTTCATATGAAGCACTTCTTATTTCTGAATGAACTGATGGAAGACTTGGAAAAGTGCTGTCCCCAGATTAAAGAGCCAGGCTGCTTCTTCAGATGTGAACAGAAAGGTTGATTCATGGCTGTGTCTCTGCCCAGTATGGACTCCAGGAAGTTTTGTTC
Source organism: Bothrops alternatus (assembly GCA_034064705.1). NCBI lineage: Eukaryota > Metazoa > Chordata > Lepidosauria > Squamata > Viperidae > Bothrops > Bothrops alternatus. Next base: position 626,440 of record JARGCV010000230.1, on the reverse strand, counting down.
TGTGTCACAGAAGGTACGTAATTTTTGACGTGAATGCAGAGCTGTAAGTTAATAATTGGACCCTTCTGATTCAGCCATAAGGAGCCAGAGGGGTACAACTTTCAGGTTTTGCAACCTTTAGCTGGGATGCAGCTGATAAAGTCGGCTAAAAAATGCCAGGTTGATTTCGTCCAATGTTGGTGAGTAAGGCAGTTTGTGGTGCATATTAATTGTTAGAGAGGGAAAAAAACCTCAGTCTTGTCAATGCAGAGAGTTTCCTCGGGAGTCAACTCAGCTGTGAAATGGGGACTGCTTAGAGCAGAGGCAACTTTAAGCTGGCTGAGGAATTCTGGGAGTTGAAGTCCACAAGTCTTAAAGTTGCCAAGGTTGGAGACCCCTGGCTTAGAGTACATTTCAGGTCTATCTATAGAGTTGTTTTGTTTTCTGAACATTAAAAGTCAGAGAAGAGCGGGTCAACCTATTCTCCAAAGCACTTAAGGCAGGAGAAGAAGCAACAGATGGGAATTAATCAAGGAGAGAAGCAACCTACGGTAGAACTAAGGAGAAATTTCCTGACAGTGAGAACAATCTATCAGTGGAACAGCTTGCCTTTGGAAGTTGCGAATGCTCCAACACTGGGTTTTTTAAAAAAAGAGATTGGACAACCATTTGTCTGAAATGATACAGAGCTTCCTGCTTGAGCAGAGGTTTGGACTAGAAGACCTCCAAGGTCTCTTCCAACTCTGTTATTCTGTTGGCATTGGAGGATACGGTGTTAAAAAAACTCTACCTAAATGATTTTTTCATATTTTGAGCATTCATTAGATCAGTGATGGTGAACCTTTTAGAGACCGAGTGCCAAAATTGCAACCCAAAACCCACTGTATCGTTGGGTGTTGGGTGGGCGTGGCCCATTGGGTGGGTGTAGCCAGTTGGGTGGGTGTGGCCAGTTGGGTGGGCATGGCCCATTGGGTGGATCTGGCTGCGGTGGTAACGGCAGACTGGGTGGGACCAAAAAGTTCAATCAATCAATTCCAACTTTGCGAGATCTTTTTTTTCTCCGTGAGAAGTTGAAATTGATTGATTGATTGATTGATTTAATCTTTTTTTTTTTGCACATGGCGGCGGAGGCCTAAAGTGAAAAGGTTTTATAAAACCCAGCTGAAGGCCTAGGACTGGGGCAATGGCGCGAGTGCCCACAGAGAGGGCTCTGCGTGCCGCCTCTGGCACCCGTGCCATAGGTTCGCCACCACAGCATTAGACAATTCAGATGGGTTCTTTGCATTCCTAGATTTGCTCCTTTATATTGTTGATGATATTTGCACCTCCTTTACAAAATATGGAAGCTATTTAAGTTGAAGAAGTAGATATATGGATATTTCAGCATGTTCTGAAGGAAATGTTTTACTAGATAAATAGCATTACTTGAAAGGCTTTATAGGAATAGCTGTCCAATATCTAGCTCAATGAAAACCCATGAGGTCAGGTCTTCGGTAATCCTCCATAATTTTTACTAAGATTTTAGGGACAATTTGCCCATCTCTTAAAAGTAGCTACATTGCTCTTTATTTGTAGAAGCTGTTTTCTTCATTGCAGATGAAAAATTCACCTACAGTAGATGAAGACATCCTCCAGTCCAGTTGTTATTCTTACAAATTGTGCCGATATTGATGTACCTACTTTCCAAGGGATTAATTATCTGCTTTTTATTCCTCTCCGTTATTTGTAAACAGAGGTGGATGGGTTGATTAAACAAAAACACTGTTTACACAACTTTACAGATCCATTTTCTTAATACAACTCTTGCATGTTGTTATTTCCCATATGTTCTCCAGCACTTGGAGATGGAGAATCCACCAATGGATTTAGACTGTATTCCTGCCCAATCAGATCAAGTCAGCCAAAGCTGCCACGCCCGTCCTGGACCATAGAAATCCCGGTTTTTGACTTGATCTTGCCCAGGACGGACATGCAGCGTGGCTCCTAGGCAGGTACAGTCTCCTATTGGTGGATTCTCTATTTCAAGGTAGTCTAGAGTAGTGGTTAGCAAATACTTATTCCCTCCTTTAGCAAGGGGTTGGGAGCCTTGCTCCCAGCTCTTCTTAACTGAGGGAAAGCTACCCAACAGTTGCCTTGCAAGGAAGGGGCCCCTTCCTCCCATCCTCCCCCCCATTCGATAGCTTAGCCCCCAGATGGATTGGGACTAACGGCTGTTAGCCCAGCCAGCCGAGGAGCTCCCCTGGCAGAACGAGTCAGGCAGAGTTCAGCGTAACATCGCTGGAGCTCCGTGGGCCGGCAGGCCCAGACGAGGTACTCCGTCGATTGGCGCGGGGGGTGGGGGTGGGGGCGGAGGGGGGGCGACTTCACCTTTCGCCATTTCGTCGCGTTTCCCACCGTTTCCAACCGCGGCCGCCTACAAATTGCCGGGAGGGGGTTCTTTTACGAGCGCTAGAGCTAGCACCGATCAGCTGACTAGCGGCCGAGCGCAGGGGCCGAGAGAAGCATTTTCCGCCCCCTGAGGAATTCTCTCCCGAGCCTGAAGGGGAAGCAGCGGAGGCTCTCAGCGGCCGCCATTTTGACCACGCAGTGCACTCAGCCTCACAAGGGAAACGGGAGGGGGATCCTCCCCAAGCATTGCCCCCCCCCAGGAGGATCCTAATCAGGAGATTAAGTCAGCAAAAGTGGGCGCTGCCTGAGCAGGCCCATTAGCCGACGGCCGCTCCCATTGGGGCCTACATGCACTGAGGCCTCCTTATTACCGGCCGCCATTTTGTTGTTCCAAGCTGGGCCCATTCAACCGAGGCCTACTACAGCAGGCCTCCCTAAACCTCCTCATAGCCAGACCAGTCCTGTCTGGTGGGCCCGTTGTACATACAACCTTACCCTCCCTTTTTAAGTCTGGTGTCTCCTATTGCCTGCTTGTCATCATTGACACAATTGGCTCCACTCGGATTCCAGGCACCCCCAGTAGTGTGTCTGTCCTTATCTGAGTAACTATACATGGATTCCAGGCGCCCCCTGTAGTGTGCCTGTCCTTATCCACAGTATATCAAGCCGGATTCCAGGCACCCCCAGTAGTGTGTCTGTCCTTATCCGTGCACAGCCACAGTTGGATTCCAGGAGTCCCCAGTAGTGCGCCTGTCCTTATCCACACAGAGGCTGTACCTGGGTTCCAGATGTCCCCTGTAGTACGCCTGTCCTTACCCAGTGTGTAATACTCTCTAGATACCTGGGGGCCCCTGTCGTGTCCCAGCGTTATCGGAGAATGGAGGAGGCCACCCTGGCCTCACCAGGAGCCCTGCCATCCTCATCAGGTCAACCTGGTCTGAAAGGCACCGACAAGACGGCAGCCAAATCTAAGGTCAGATCTGCCACCAAGACTTCCAAAAGAACAGACAAGCAGGACAAGAGGAGACACCAGGCCTTGGAAAAGGAGTTTGCCAAAGCACAGAAAAGAGCCAGGTTTGCGTCACACCAGTCCGAGGGCCTAGCCCTAGACCTTCCCCTGGGACCATCAACCTCTCCTCGGGGGATTTGGTCAACGGGGGAGCCCTCACACTCCCCCGCGCAGTATGGCACAGGCAAACTCCATTCCGTGGCCCGAGCCCCAGCTACACGGGTTCCTCAAGGGACCCCTGAGGCCACATTCACCCCCACTGCGGCCGGACTCCACCTGAGCAAGCAAACTGCCTTCCCGACGGAAGACCGCCTAGCCCTACTCATCGCCCAGGTGGTGGATCGAGCCCTGGATGCCAGGGCTCAGACCTCCAGACCAGTGGCCACCGCCCACAGGCACAGCCAACAGCCGGAGACGGAGGCCTATGATAGCCCTTCCTCTCCTTCGGCATCCCTAGCGTCTGAAGACTCTTACCTCGATCAGCCGATCACGGAACAGGATATACCAATGTCCGAGGAGGAGGAGGATCCACCAGAGGCCCCCTCCTTCGGTGGACTATTCAACCCCTGCTTCTTCATCACCTTGCTACGCAAGGCCACATCCACCGCCCACCTGGGACCTGAACCTCCGGCGACAACACCCCCCGATCCACTGGACTCGGAGGCAGACCCTAACTTCGTGGAGCCGGTCGCAATGCAACATCGCATCCCTTGCCCCTCCCTGTTCCTGAACGCAATCAGGAGACAATGGACATCACCGGTTTCTCCAGCATGGGTGGATGGAGAATCCACCTATGGGTTATGACTGCCTGTCACCCAATCACAGACTAGGTCCGAAATTTAGCTCCGCCTCCTGGCTTCCTTCCCCAGTTTTTGCCTAGTCTGAAGCCCAAGAACAGCTCTTCCCGGTAGCTCCAGGAAGAAAAGGTTTTTTTAGGCTTTAAGATCTGGTAAAATTGAATCCTTTTATCCCTTTTTTGGTTTGTCTTTTCTAGTAAGCTATTGGAAATACGAAATTTAGAAGTTTTTAGATTAAAAGTACCGGAGTTTTTATTTTTTTACCTTTTTTTCAACGGTCTCCCTTTGGAGACTACATCTTCGCCCCGGGATCGTCAGGAGGCCGCCCAGGCCCGGGCCCTTGGGGGTCACGGGGGGAAACATCCCCGGACTCCCGGACGGCCTCCAGAAGACGACCAGGACCCCACAGGCGTCGAAGGAAGCAGGCAAGGCTCGCTCGTCGACGCGGAAGGGCGCAGGAGCGCTCCAACCAAACGCAAGTGGGGACCCTGGGACGGGGAGGAGGCCGCCGGGGGCGGCAGGTAGTCAGACCGCTCACTAACCGGAGCGGGTAGATCGGAGCCCGTTAAAACGAGGCTCCGCGTGGTCGGGAGCACAGAGCTCCGATCACAAAATTGGCGCGGCGGCCATTTTGGTTAAGGGGAGGTCCCAGCCAGGGGCGCGAAGCGCCATATTGGAAAGGGGGTGGTCCCCAGCCGTCCGCGCCTGGCGATTGGTGCTCTCCGCAGGGCGCGAAAAATACCCCTTTGAAGAGGGGGAGCGCGCGGGAACTCTTTGTCCCTTTGTCTTCCCGCTTGGGGCCTAGACCCAGGGAAGGCCTTGCTGACGAACAGCGCGTGAGCGGAGCCACCGAGCGATCACCCTAAACCGGACGGTTGCACCGGAGGGTGAGGAAGGGAGGTTTTTGTTGCCCCTTCACTCCGGAGGCGTGCTGCGTGCAAAAGCCACTCCAGCGCCGGCACCAGGCAGCACAGGGGGAAGCAGGAAGGCCCAGCAGAGCGCGGAGGAGAAGCGAGCGCCGCCTTTTTTTACCCCCGGTTTCGTCGTGCAGGCTAGGGAGGGCCTCCCTTTGGCACTGCCGACCCCAGCCTCGCCTGCCTAGTTCTGGGACATAGTCCCTGCTTGAGCATGGCCATGGCAGAGGGCACTCCAGCCCAGGGCTCAGGGCCTCCCCCGTCACCACCACGCCGAACGGAGGAACAGGGGGGAGGCAAGAAGAAGGCCAAAACAAAACACCTAACTGAGCCATCGAAGTCAGCGGAGCGTCAGGCCATAAGGAGACACCAGGCCTTGGAAAAGGAGTTTGCCAAGGCCCAGCGCAGGGCTGAAGGGACAGAGAGACCTGACCTGGCACTCCTGGAGACTCCCAGCTCCTTTGGGCCATCAGACGCAGAGCAGGGGTCCAGGGAATGGATCCCCAGGGGTGGAACGGATGAAGATCTCTCCCCTATATCGGTGCCCTCGTCACCAGCACCCTCTGAACCCACAACCAGCCAGGAGGAGGCTGGACAGAGAGGTAGGAAGAGAACGAGGTCGGGTAAGTGTTTTTCTCAACTTCACTCCCTCCTACAGGAAACCCTGAAGCATCTCCGATCAGCTGGGAGTGAGTCCCCCTCACCTAGGGCTCGCAAGCCACGGAGACAGGTTCCCAGGGGGGAAAATGAACTGTTTCAGGACTCTGACGCGTCTGAGTTTTCCCCACAGGCGTCAGACGAGGAGCAGGGGGAATGGGAGGATGAGGGAGCTGTGCTGTCAGGAACTGAGGAGGCAGAACAACAGACAACACAGGCCCCAGGTCTTTTCGACCATACCCTTTTCCTTTCCCTCTTGCCAAAGGTCTGTGCGGCACTCGATATGCCGGCTAAGACAAAGGAGGTCAAGCCAGCCTCCTCAGAGGAGGAGGATGCCAAAAATCCACTAATGTATTCACCGGTGTCTGAGGTAATACAGGTGCCCTGCACCAAGGTCTTCAGGTCGTCGGTACGGGACCAGTGGGCAAACCTGGGGGCTATACCATCACCTAGCGGTGTGGAAAAGAAGATGTTCAATGTCTGTAATCCCCTGGCATCACTCATTGAGGTGCCTCAGGTCGATGATCCACTAATTTCTCTGTTTGCTTCCTCAGCCATCCCAGGAGACATGTCAGAGGCAATGAAGGCAGAGGAGAGGAAGGCAGAGCTCTCTCTCCGCAGAGTGCATCACTCATCAGCCTGGGCCATTAGGGCCGCGTCCACTGCTTCTGTTTTCTCCAGGGCAGCGATCACGTGGCTGCGGGAGCTCCAGGCGAGCGTGCCGCCAGAGCAGGTACGCATACGCCAGACTCTGACAAAGCTGCGCATGACGGCGGAATTCACGGCGGACGCCACCCTGTATGCCTCACGATATTCGGCCAGAGCCATCGCAGGTACAGTAGCGGTTAGGAGACTAGCATGGCTAAAAAATTGGAAAACAGACCTGAAATCCAAGTGGCGCCTCGCCACAGCTAAGTATTCGGGATCGAAACTATTTGGGGCGATCCTGGATCCTTACGTGATTGAGGATAAGACCAAAAGGAAGGTGCTAGCGCACCCCTCAAGGAAGTCAGACAGGGGAGGACAGGAATTCCGCAGACAGGGCCCCCGACAGAGCGGGGGTGGAGAATGGAGGCAGCCCTTTCAGGGAGGACGATCCTGGGACGGACCCAGAAACGCGCGCGCCTTTTCGTACAGACAGGAGCGCGGCCAGGATCGTTCAGCCTCTGGCAGGGGTCAACCTTCCAAACGCTCCTTTAGAGGGGGGGGAGGTCGCCCCTACAGACGCTCCAAATGACGCCCAGGACAGCCCCATTGGGGGTCGTCTGGCGCTGTTCAGCGAAGCGTGGCAGACGACCACAACGGACGCCTGGGTCAGAGAAACAGTAGCCCAGGGTCTAGCAATAGAATTTTACTCGATTCCACCAGACCACTTCAGAAGGTGCCCGGTGTCACGCAACAGGGACAAGGCAGGCCTTCTAGATCAGGCCATAGATCACCTGAGGGACATAAGAGCCATAGAGGCAGTTCCCCCAGAACAGGTGGGCCGGGGATATTACTCCATCCTGTTCCTGGTACCGAAGTCATCGGGGGACTGGAGAGCCATTCTCGACCTCAAACGTCTCAATCGCTATGTAGTGTACAGGAAATTCAAAATGCAGTCCCTCAGATCCATCCTGGCCAGCATTCGGAGAGGAGACATGCTATCCTCCATAGACCTCACAGAGGCCTATCTACACATTCCGATAAGGCCGGATCACAGGAGGTTTCTCAGATTCTGTTACAGGGGACGACACTACCAGTACAGGGCCTTACCATTCGGCCTGTCCTCAGCACCCCGAGTCTTCACGAAGGTACTGGCGGCACTGGGAGCGCACCTACGCATGATTCCGGTAAGGGTCCAATGCTACCTGGACGACATCCTGATCCTGTCAGGCTCATACCAGGCAGCGCTGACAGACATTCAGATCACCATAGACACTCTCCAGAGCCATGGCTTCTCAGTAAATCACAAGAAAAGCCAGCTCGCCCCATCAAGGAGGCTCCTCCATCTGGGAGCCGTCATAGACTCAGAACAGGGCATGGTATATCTTTCACCGGAGCGTCAGGAGAGCCTACAGAAGCTCGTCCGACTGGTGGCCCAAAAAAGAAGGGCCCCCATAGTCCAGCTCTCTCAGCTCCTGGGAAAGATGATATCATGCCTGGGCATTGTTCCGTGGGCAAGGCTCCACTCCAGAAGCCTCCAGTGGCTCCTACTCCCTTATCAGAGGCAGAACCAGAGCGCGTCGCCCAAGAGGATCAGGGTTCCACCCCAGGTCATAGCATCCCTCAGATGGTGGAGATCAGGCGCCCTAAGAAGGGGCACCCCGCTCAGGGAGCCAGACAGGATCACGGTCACGACCGACGCAAGCCTGTTCGGGTGGGGGGCCCACTCCGTGGACAGAATAGCCCAAGGGAGGTGGAACAAGGAGGACCTACGGCACAGGATCAATTGGCTCGAACTGAGGGCCATACACCTGGCTCTGCAAAAATTCTCAGCCCATTTGACAGGGAACCATGTGCTAGTCCTGACGGACAATGTAACAGCAAAAGCACATGTAAACAAGCAGGGCGGGACCAGGTCAGCGGCACTCATGAAGGAAGCCAGGGACCTGGGCCTTTGGGCAGAACAGCACCTGGCCTCGCTCAGGGCAGAACACATATCGGGGGAGGCAAACCATCAGGCAGACTCCCTCAGCAGAACAACGGTAGACCACGCAGAGTGGAGGCTGGCCCCGGAACTGTTCGAGGCAATCTCGGACAGGTTCGGCCGGCCATGCCTGGACCTCTTCGCGTCTCCAGCAAACACTCAAACTCCACGTTTCTTTTCCAGGTTCCAGACCCGGGGAGCGGAGGGGACGGACGCCCTCAGATGCAGGTGGCCCCAGGGGCTGCTGTACGCCTTCCCTCCTCCGCCCCTAATACAGGCAACAATTCGCAAACTGATTCTGGAGGAGGCGGAGGTGATACTAGTCGCTCCATACTGGCCGAGACGTCCCTGGTTCGCAGACCTGGTAGATCTTTCACTCTCGCCAGTGTGGAGACTCCCTCCGAGCCTGGTTTCTCTGAGCCAAGGGAAACTCCAACATCCAGACCCACAATGGCTTCAACTAGCCGCCTGGCACTTGAGCGGGAGGGTCTGAGTAGGCAGGCTTTCTCAGAGGAGGTCATCTCGGTCATACAGGATGCCCGTCGGCCCTCTACCAATAGGATATATGACGCCACCTGGAAAAATTTTTCCCTCTGGTGCAGCAGGCGGGGGTTAGACCCCATGTCAGTTACCATTCCAGATATCCTCCAGTACTTGTGGGACGGAATGGAAAGGGGGCTAGCGATCAACACCATCCGTAGACAGGTAGCAGCCCTACAGACGGTACTGGTCTGTGAGGATAGGGGAACGCTGTCGCAAAACCCGGCGGTGAGCGCATTCCTAAAAGGGGCTGCCAACAGACGGCCGCCAACAGTTCACCGTTTCCCATCCTGGGACCTACACACGGTGCTACAGGCACTAACGGCGGCTCCGTTCGAACCACTGGGTACCAGCTCACTCCGTTTCCTGACGCTGAAGGTGGCCTTCCTTGTGGCTATCACCTCGGCAAGACGGATCTCCGAGCTGGGGGCCTTGTCGGTCCGTCCGGATCTGCTCTCGTTTGGAGAGGGTAGGGTGACCCTGAGGCTTGACCCAACCTTCATTCCCAAGGTCAACACATGGTTCCACAGGGCTCAGGAGCTGATCCTTCCGGATTTCTGCCCAAACCCCACACACCGTTTGGAAAGACAGTGGCACACCTTAGACGTGCGCAGGGCTCTGCGACACTACGTTAACAGAACAGCAACCTTCAGGAGATCAGAGGCGCTATTCGTTTCCTATCATCCCTCCTCCAGGGGTCTGAAGGTATCCTCTTCGACCATTGGAAGATGGATCAGGGCATGCATAGCCAAGGCCTACGAGTCCTTGGACCGGCAGGTGCCAAGTAACATTACAGCTCACTCCACAAGGAGCGCGGCCACATCGGCAGCTTGGCGCACGCAGGCTCCTCTGGAGGAAATATGCAGAGCGGCCACGTGGGCCTCTCCGTCCTCCTTTATTAGGAACTACAAGATAGACCAGTTTGCTGCAGCTGAGGGGTCGTTTGGCAGGAGGAGCTTGCAGCAGATTGTGGAGTCCTAGTAAGAGATAGCCTAGACTCCCACCCAAGGGGACTAATGAGGGCTTGGGTACGTCCCATAGGTGGATTCTCCATCCACCCATGCTGGAGAAGAAGCGTTGGACTTACCTGAACGCCTTTTCTCAGCATGGGGGGATGGAGAAGCCACGCCCTCCTCAAATTTGTCTAGGCAGACATTCTCTTACAGGACACAAAGAGGGAGCTACACGGTCCGACCTGACGAGGAGCTTCGCCTGTCAAAAACTGGGGAAGGAAGCCAGGAGGCGGAGCTAAATTTCGGACCTAGTCTGTGATTGGGTGACAGGCAGTCATAACCCATAGGTGGCTTCTCCATCCCCCCATGCTGAGAAAAGGCGTTCAGGTAAGTCCAACGCTTCGTCTCTTCCCATTCCGGGTAGCACGGACAAGAAGTTGTACAGTGTTGCCAAGAAATTGGAGGAGACACTGGAAGTGCCTACTGTGGACGAGCCCCTAGGGCCTCTAGTGTCATCCACCGCCATCTCCGGGGACTTCTCTGAGGCCCTCAAAGCTGAGGATCACAAGTGTGAGTCCACCTACCGCAGAACGCACCAAGCATCCGCATGGGCGATCAGAGCGGCAACCTCCGTTTCCTTCTTTAACTGGGCCTCCCTCTGCTGGCTCCGGCAGCTACAAGCCCGGATCCCAGCAGAGAATCTCCGCACACATCAAGACCTCAGTAAGTTGGTGGCGGCCACGGAGTACGCTGCAGATGCGACCCTCCAGGACTATGGCATCTAGTATCACTGGCAGACGTATGCTCTGGCTGAAACATTGGCAAGCCGATGCAAAGTCTAAGTGGAAGCTAGCAGGGGCTCCATATCAGGGGGGCAAGTTATTTGGGGATGCCCTGAACCCCTACATAACCGAAAACAAGGACAAACGTAAGGTCCTTAATCATCTGTTCAGAAAACAGGACAAGCGTGCTGGATTCTATCCACGACGACAGCCCTTTCGTACAGGAGATAGATATAGTTACCCCCAGTCCTTCCAATCCTTTCCGGCCAGACAAGAGAGACAGGCTGATAGGCAAGCCCCCAGACCCAGGCAACAACCCCAGGGGAAGCGCCCCTTTCGAGGGAACAACAGGCCATTCTGGCGCACCAGATGACACCCCATCAGGACCTCCCATCGGGGGCAGGCTCTCCTTGTTTGCCCACCAGTGGGAGGCCACCACCACGGACGCATGGGTGCTCAGCACCATCTGTCATGGCCTTTCCTTGGAATTTGTCACCAACCCCCCAAATCGGTTCCTTTCTTGTCCAACCCCCCGGAACCGAACAAAGAAAGGGTTGATGAACGAAGCAGTTCATCATGTACTTCACATACGGGCCATAGAACCAGTACCGCTGGGCCAGAGAGGCCAGGGATTCTACTCCATCCTCTTTGTCGTCCCAAAGGCGTCAGGGGGATGGAGAGCCATTCTAGACCTCAAGGGCTTGAATTATCATCTGGCATATCACAAATTCAAGATGCAAACACTCCGGTCCATCTTGGGAAGCGTAAGAAAGGGGGACCTTCTGACGTCTATCGACCTCACAGAGGCATACCTCCATATCCCGATCTCTCTGGCCCACCGACGGTTCCTATGGTTCGCTTACAAGGGATGCCATTTTCAGTACAGGGCGCTCCCATTCAGCCTGTCCTCCGCCCCAAGGGTCTTCACCAAGATCCTGGCAGCTCTAGGAGCACACCTGAGAATTATATCAGTCAGAGTCCAATGCTACTTGGACGACATACTAATCCAGTCCGCATCCTCCCAGTCCGCTCTGTCGGACCTAGATCTGGTGGTAGGGCTACTTCAGAGCCACGGGTTCTTGGTAAACTTCCCCAAGAGCCACCTGGTTCCTTCAACAAGATTACTACACCTCGGCGCCATCATAGACACCGTGGAGTGCCAGGTCTACCTATCCCAAGAGCGCCGGGACAGCATAAGACATTTGATCCTCCAGATTCACAAGAGTCGATCTGTAACATTGGCCAGTCTCTCCCAGCTGTTAGGGAAGATGATCTCGGCCATTGCAATCGTGCCATGGTCCAGGCTCCACTCCAGGGAACTGCAATGGCTCATGCTGCCCTTCCAGAGGCGGAACCTCAGCGCTTCCCACCAAACAGTACAACTTCCGCAGCAGGTACTACGATCCCTCAAGTGGTGGCTATCACCAGCCACACGCAGAGGGTCATGCTTCAAATAGACGGACCGGATAGTAGTCACGACGGACGCCAGCCTCTTCGGCTGGGGAGCGCACCTTCGCTCACAGTGGACACAGAGCCGGTGGTCCAAGTCGGACCTCCAACACAACATCAATTGGCTCGAACTACGGGCCATCCACCTAGCCCTCCGTCACTTTCGAGGCCGAGTGGCGCGCCACCATGTCCTGGTCCTCACCGACAATGTGGCAGCCAAGGCTCACATAAACTGCCAGGGGGGCACCCGGTCCCAGAGCCTTTTGGCCGAGGCTCTCCTACTGGGAACCTGGGCAGAACACAACCTAGCCTCCATCAAGGCCGATCACATATCAGGGAAAGCGAACACTCAGGCCGACTTCCTGAGCAGAACAATTGTGATCACTCGGAGTGGTGCATTCACCCGAGGATCTTCAAAGAAATTTGTCACCATTTCGGATTGCCACGGGTGGACCTCTTTGCGTTCCCGATCAACACCCAGCTGCCTCGATTCTTCTCCCAATTCCCAGCCATAGGGGTGGAGCAGACAGACGCTCTCCGGAGCCCGTGGCCCCAGGGCCTGCTTTACACCTTCCCCCCCTCCTCCCGGCGGTGATATGCAAGCTCCTCCGGGAACGGGCAGAGGTACTCCTGGTGGCCCCCTACTGGCCAAGGAGACCTTGGTTCGCCGACCTGATGAGTCTCTCCCTCGCGGAGCCTTGGAGGATTCCCCCGGAACGGATCTCACTCAGTCAGGGAGTCATTCTCCACCCAGATCCCCAGTGGCTCCAGTTAGCCGTCTGGCACTTGAGCGCTCGATCTTAGCAAGGGAGCTCTGTTCCCCAGGGGTCATCACGATAATTCAGGCCTCTCATCGCCTTTCCACCAACCGCATCTACGAGGCCTCGTGGAAAAACTTCCGGTTATGGTGCTCTGGACGACAACTGTCGCTCTCGGAGCTCACAATTTCCCATATCCTGGACTACTTGTTAGCTGGGCTTGACAGGGGCCTGGCCCCAAACACACTGCGCAGACAGGTTGCAGCGCTGGCAACGGTTCTCACATGCGACTCAGCGGGAACCCTGAGCCACCACCCCCTAATCCGATCATTCCTTAAAGGGGCCTCCAATGCCAGACCCCCTACCGTACACAGGTACCCTTCGTGGGAATTACCACGGATCCTTCGGGCCCTCACTAAGCGGCCCTTCGAACCCCTAGCGACATGTGATGTGCGTTACCTGTCCCACAAAGTGGCATTTCTGGTGGCAATCATGTCCGCACGGCGCATCTCCGAATTGGTAGCGCTTTCAGTCAGGGATGACTTGTGCGTGTTCCATCAGGATAGAGTGATCCTGCGACTCGACCCCACCTTCGTACCGAAGGTAAATTCTCTATTCCATAGGTCACAGGACATAGTATTACCAGATTTTTGCCCTAAACCATCGCAATTGATCATTGTTGCACTTTGTTTGTAGTTAGCATTATCGGTATTTTTTATAAAACCAGAATTATATGACCAATCAACTCAAACTGGCATCCAGTGGGTAAAGAGTAAATCAGCTATTAACATACATCAGCTTATACAGAAATCTGGCCTCATCTTTTCAGAGTTAAGAAATTTTTATTAAAAGCTATACCATTTTGTAAACTACAGCTCAGTTCATGAGCTTCAGGGAGTGGCCATGGAACAGTAGCTCACAAAAGCTTCCTTTTAATAAACTCTATTACAGTAGTTTGAAAAGGTGCCACAAGACTCCTTCTGGTTTTTGACTACCATAGTGAAAATGTCTATGTCCCCCTACAAAGCTGAGATATGATCCACATACAAACCATGAGTATATCTGTATATGTTACTTCCCAGCTACCACACATCACACTTAGTTGATCTCCCTGCCTCCTCCTGCTCTCAGTGCTTCAAGGAGCCTTGCCAAGCAGAAATAAAGGCCTTTCATAGTGAAAGAGTAACCTTAAGACATTCCTGTGGGGATTAGCCAAATCCCAAGCAGAATGGCTTTTTCCATAAGAATCAGATTGAATTGCATGCTATCAATGAAACACGATCATTAAGGAAATTATAAGAAGGGTGGTCTTGGCCCAGTCTTTGGGAGCTGGGTCCTTCAAAATGTTTTTCTCTGGTAGTGGAAAGGGGATGGATCAGGCATTGACCCAGCAAGTGAAAAATCTCTTATTTTGCAATTTTCATTCCTTAATGATGATGTGTTTGAGATGAAGAAATATGAAAGAGCTCGAAAGGACTATTTGTCAAATAGTTTTGGTTTTACATTTTTGAGTTAATTCTTTCTTACTCACTGATTAAAGAAAGCTGTCAGAGTTGGGCAATCACTGTTCTTTCCCTAGAGGGGAACTTTATCCTTGAAGATAACCGCCCCCCCCCCATATTAGTCTTTGTCCAATATTACGTCAACTTGGAGACTCAGAATGTAAGTTCAAGGAATAAGGTCTCTTTAACATGGCTGGCCAATGTTCTGGACACTCTTTGGTTGGTGGTTGGATTGATGTGCTTGTAGAAATCCCAGGAAGAAGCTGGCAAAGTATGGTGAAGGAAAGGAAGAGGAAGAGGAGCAATAGAAAGGGGGGAAGGGGGTGGTTTTGGGGATTTTCAAGGAGCTTTAGATGATGTTGTGTCAGTTCTATCTGACGCCTGCATGTTTGGAGGGCAGGAGAAGAAGGTTGGGGAGATAAATGCAGATCAGGAAGTTAGGCATGAACAATATTTTCTCAAGCCTTCATCTTAACTTGGACAGCAGCCCATTTGGACTTTATTAATTTATTACCAGTTAATGAGCTGTCTATATCTCCTTCTATTGCATGAATTGATCAGTTTTATTTCATAAACATCAACATGTTTCCTCAATTCTACAGTATAATGATGTTGTAAACTCCACACCAAAGTCCAACATGGGCTTGCAATAAATTCCCAATAAAGACACTAATTGGTTTTGGGTGTGATATTATAGGATGAGGAATTTGCAGGGAGCTTGGCATAACTGAGGAACTAAATGCCACAAATATTGGATTTTATTCCTCCATGGGAAGGAAGGGAACACAGTTCATTGCCTCCATAAGCCAAAGGAACAAAACCTTCAAAAGCAAAATCTTTTGTTATGTTCTGAAAGGGGAAGAAGATGCTTTTTCCAAACTTGGAGGGTTACTCCTGTGTCTCTTTTTCTGAACCTCAGGGTTTCTCTTAGGTGTGTTTATTTCAGTAATAGCGCTGAGATCATCTCTATTGAACATTGATCAGTTTTAATTGACTCAAGGCAGCTTTTATCTGTTCTTTATTAGCAGCCCGGACCTGTTTTAGAAGCAGCAAGATAGCATTATTTGATTTTCATCTCTTCTTTACTGGCTTTGCTGATCAGCTCTACCCTTACTTGCATCCTGCTCTTTTCCTCTCTTTGCCTTGAAAGTGTGAATTAGGGATTTCACTCTGCTGTAGACAGGAAGCTATGTCAGGGCACATAGCAAAGTTGAGTAGATTGTGCAAAAATGCTGGATGCTCAACATTTTGCATTTCAGTACACAGCTACAACCCCATAATTCCTTTTTGTGGGGCATGAACCAAGATTATTTGTAGAAAAGAGAGGGAGGGAGGGAGGGAGAGAGAGAGAGAGAGAGAGAGAGAGAGAGAGAGAGAGAGAGAGAGAGAGAGAGAGAGAGAGAGAGAGAGAGAGAGAGAGAGAGAGAGAGAGAGAGAGAGAGAGAGTAAGTAAGTAATTCCCAACATACTTGACAGCATTTAGGCTTGAAAAATTACTCATTAACTCCACCACTTCAGGTAGTGGAGTTGCAATTCCCAAAAAGGATGTCTGTGAAAGTGAAATTTATTTGGCATTCATGTTCCAAATGACTTGACATACATGATGCAAGCAGGCTAAAGTTTATGGAGAGTCAATAAATAGCTAATGAATGAAATTGTATTGTTTCCTAATAGGAAATAAACTGAAAAGCTGTTATGTAACACACACACACACAACACATGTCCTTAATTATAAGCAAATAGTTTTCTGCATTTGCATGCCAACTGTAAAATCAGTTTATGCTTTTTTTGATGGTTATGAAGCAAATCATGTATTTGCATATTAATGCTGGAACATTATTTCAAAACAACAACAACAACAACTGAAAGCAGACAAAAGAAACATTCTATAAAAGTCTAGCTTAGGATAGCATAGCAATTTTTGAGGATGAAAAAGGATCTCACTGGAATTAAAAAAGTTTCTTAGTATGCTAAGTCTCTTCCTAAGTTTGGAACACAGCTGCCTTCTTAATAGAGGTTTAGAGTCGGGAGTTGTGTGAGAGATTTTAAAACAGCTGATAAGTTTTCTATAGCAAACTCTTTCCAAAAATAATATTCTCCTGGGGGAAGAAGCCCTTTAGACATACTCTTTCCTCTTGCCCCCCTCCCCCACATAAGCTTGTGCCGTCTTACTCAGAAATCTTTCCTGCCATTTCCTTGTTCCTCCTTAGTTGCTGCAAACTGGCATGATGTCAAGATACCTATTGTGTTCAGTAGAGTAGATGGGTCCTAGTGGGTCTCTTCCAGCTGAACAGGGAAATAACACTGATGCTTGCTTGCAGCCAAGGAATTTGCCCTCCTTCTGTGTTGCAATCCAGTCCTTTGAGTAGAAGCCTTTGTCGTGTCCCTGAGCTCCTGCTACTGGTCAGCAAGGATTGAAGTTAAGAGTTTCGTGTGGAAGCATTCATCCTAAAGAACCCAAACTGCAACCTGGGGAAATCCAGAAGCAAACCAGTTTAGAGTGCATAAAGTGAGGTGCCAGGAAATATTACGACCCCCAAAAGAACCAATGTTCTCCAGCATGGTGGATGTAGAATCCACATGATTGGGTTATTTCAGCCTTCCTGCTCAGAGAGACTAAGTCAGAGCTTTAGTCACGCCTCCCTTTGGGTGTGTCTTCCCAGTTTTGACTCAGTCTTAGGCTCAGCAGGACGCAGGTTTATTGGCTCCATAGGATTTTTTCCCCTTAATTGGTTTAAATTGGCTTTTTTCTAAAAATTTACTAAATTCCTAAATTCCTAGAACTCAAAGGACTTTGTCCTTTCTCGTGTCAGAGCCTCTTGGGCTCCGGCAGGGCTTTCCCCCCCCCCTTCAAGGCCTTGGGCCTCCCTAGAAGCAGGACCCTCGGATCGCTTCTTACCCGCCTTTGTAGCTCCCGGGAACGGTGAGCTGCTTTATTCAGCTGGAAGCTTTGCGATCCCAGGACAGGCGCCACGAGGCTCCAGCGTTGGATCTCCGCGGAATTCCCCGTTCTCCTAAACGCAAGTTTCAGGATGGGGGGGGAAAGCAGGGAGCCCTAGACTCCGCGGTTGCCGCGTTTTTCTGCCGTTTTCGCTTGTCTCCTTCATTTTAGGAGATACAAGGAGTCGCGGCCGCCATTTTGACCGCGTGATCGCCAGTCGTCAGGCCGGCTAGGCCGCTCTTTAGGAGCATTGTTGCCTTGACCTGTGTTGGCAGGTCCGAGCGGGGGGAATGCTTGTTGGATTGCTTTTCAGCTGTTTGTGAGTTTTTAGGCGGACGCCATTTTAACCTCCATGCTGATTGGCGATGTCCAAGGGGACCATCTTCAAGGAGCCCCTCAGGCTCATCCTGACCACGGACGCTAGTCTGTTCGGCTGGGGGGCTCACCTCCAGAACCAATTGGCACAGGGGCGATGGTCCAGGGTGGACCTCAAGCAAAACATAAACTGGCTGGAACTCAGGGCGATTCATTTGGCTCTCCTTCACTTCGCCTCCCTAATGTCAGGGAAACACGTGTTGATCCTGACGGACAACATGGCAGCCAAGGGTCACGCCAACAAACAGGGAGGGACACATTCCTGGGCCCTCCTGCAGGAGGCCATGGAACTAGGGTTGTGGGCGGAGGACAATTTGGGCTCAATCAGAGCAGAGCACATTTCGGGAGAGGCAAACCGACAGGCAGACTCCCTAAGCAGGGTGACTGTGGACCACTCGGAGTGGCGCTTGACCCCGAGTCTGTTCGAGATGATCACAAGCAGGTTCAGCAGGCCATGCCTGGATCTGTTTGCCTCCCCGTCCAATGCCCAGCTCCCCAGATTCTTCTCCAGATTCCCCACAAGGGGGGCCGAGGGGATGGACACTCTCCGGTGCAATTGGCTGGAGGGTCTGCTCTATGCTTTCCCTCCTCTTCCGCTGTTGCAGGCCACCATTCGCAGGCTGATCCTGGAGCAGGTGGAGGTAATATTGGCTGCTCCATATTGGCCGCGACGACCGTGGTTTGCAGACCTTATGGATCTGTCCCTGTCTCCTCCGTGGAGGCTTCCTCCGGACCGAGTAACTCTCAGCCAGGGGGAGCTCCAACATCCAGACCCCCAGTGGCTCCAATTAGCTGCTTGGCACTTGAGCGGGAGAGTCTAGCTAGTCAGGCCTATTCCTCGGGGGTGATCTCTATGATCCAGGCATCCAGACGCCCTTCGACGAACCGGATCTATGACGCCACATGGAGAAACTTCTGCCAGTGGTGTGTCTCACACAAATTGGACCCCCTTGCGGTTACAGTCCCTAATATTTTAGATTATCTACTGGAGGGCATTTCCAGGGGTTTGTCCACTAACACCATCCGTAGGCAGGTTGTCTACTATCCACTGCAGGATGAAGGTCTCTTCCACATGTTTCCAACCGATACGGTCCTGAGCTTTCTTTTGCCAATTGGGCCTGCCATACTTGCTGATGTCCATCTTGTTTGAGGTCTGTTTCGTGGATACTTTTTATCAAGTGGGATCCATTCTGTGACTGCCTTGGTCTACCTGCCCTCAGTTCTTCTTGCTTCGTGACCAGCCTGTTTCCATTTCCATTCTTTTAATCTCTTGACGATATCGTATACTTTGGTTTGTTCTCTAATCCATGTGGAGGTCTTTCTATCTTGTCTGGTGATGCCAAGCATGTATTTTTCCATGGCTCTTTGTGGCACTTGTAGCTTTTGTGTCAATTGTGAGGTTATTGTCCATGTTTCTCCGGCATAGGTTAGAGCTGGTAGCACACACTGATCGAAAACTTTTCTCCTTAGGCATTGGGGGAGTTGTTCTTGAAAATTATGCTTAGCTTGCTGAATGCCTCATTTACCCACACAAGCCCCTTTGCCTCATCAAGGCCCTGATCATACAAGGAGAATTACAAGATAGGTAGGTAGGTAGGCAGGCAGGCAGGCAGACAGACAGACAGACAGACAGACAGACAGACAGACAGACAGACAGACAGACAGACAGACAGACAGACAGACAAACAAACAGATGTAGATAGATAGATAGACAGATGTAGGTAGATAGATAGACAGACAGATGTAGGTAGATAGATAGACAGATAAATGTATATAGATAGACAGACAGATGTAGACAGACAGACAGACAGATGTTGATAGATAGACAGACAGACAGACAGACAGATGTAGATAGACAGACAGACAGACAGATGTAGATAGACAGACAGACAGATGTAGGTAGATAGATAGACAGATAAATGTATATAGATAGATAGACAGACAGACAGACAGACAGACAGACAGACAGATAGATGTATATAGATAGAGATAGATACATAGATAGATTTAGAGAGATAGAGATTGAGAGGGCTTCTGTAGGGACCAACCTTTAGTTTCTTTAAAGGGTTGCATTTTTAATGGGCGAGTCTGAAAGTGAGCTCTCTAATTCACTCTTTTCAACTCCCAACAGGTTGGTTTTCTTCCACCCTCCTAATTGCTGCCAGCCATTTCAGCCCAGGGACACTATGGACAGATGATCTTGGCTCTGCGCCGCCATGCTACAGATGCGTGGCCGCTGCCTGCTGCTCTTCCTGGGGGTGCAGCTGGTGGTGATGGCCCTGCTGTACCGTGAGGGCTACCGGAAGCGGGTTGCTTATTTCTTAGGCATTTTTTGCAAAGGGGGCACATTGACTATGCTGGGTGGCTTCCCCAATGCATCGCTGCCAGGGGACGTCTACGCCAACCTCAGCCTGATTGCTCGGCCTCCTCTGCCCCCCGAGGAACTTCCCTATTGCCCTGAAGTCTCGCCGTTTCTTGGTAAGTGAACCAAAACTCTTGATAATTGGTTCTTATTCCTTTGGACCTAGAACTTGAGTTTTGTTTCAAGGCTGAAGTGTGTGGCAAAGGGAAAACACCAGCTTTCTTGAAAATAAGCCATTGTTCCTGACTAGACTCAGGGATGGCTAAGTTTAAATGTTGCATTGTCAAAAGGGCAGGTGTGGGGGTTGGAGAACAAGGGGAGAGGGAGAGGCAGGCAGTACAACCAATAAGAGAAATGCCCTGCTGCCCAGGAAATGCCCTGCTGGGGTTACTCTTACCAAGGTCTGCATAAACAGACTTCCCCACCCCTTTCAGGCACAGTATAGAACAGCGCTTCTCAACCTTGGCAACTTTTAAGGCGTGTGGACATCAACTCCCAGAATTCCCCAGCCAGCATGGCTGGCTGGGGAATTCTGGGAGTTGAAGTCCACACGCCTTAAAAGTTGCCAAGGTTGAGAAACACTGGTATAGAATATTGGACAGCTTTACTTAGAAGAAAAAAATTGCCCAGAGACTTATACGTTGAGGCTTGGCCACTCGTTGAATCTGCTGGTTCAAAAAACGGATAGCAAGCCTCAGACTCCTGTAGCCTGACCCATTTTCTTCCTTGATGTGTTGGGTAGGAATTCCCGGAGTAAAGTCCACACATCTTAAAGTTGCCAAGTTCGGAAAACACTGCTCTAATTCGCTGATCTATGGGCAGCAGGAAAGAAATGGATTAATAAGATCTCTGCTCGTGTGCAGGAGGGCCCATTCGAGTGACGCTTCCCTTAGGATTGACGCTTGAAGATGTCTTACGGAGGAATCCCTATGTGACCAAAGGGGGGCGTTACCGTCCCCCTGACTGTGACGCCATTCACAAAACAGCTGTCATCATTCCCCACCGGAATCGGGAGCAACACCTCAAGTACTTGCTGTATTATTTGCACCCTTTCCTGCAACGACAGCAGCTAAGTTATGGCATCTATATCATCCATCAGGTATGGCATTGATTCAGTGCTGAAGCTGGGAACAAACTTTCCTACATTTGTCAGCATAGTTCTTGAAAGGTGTTTGGGATGAAAGCAAGGAAGTGGAGGGCAGGGTTGCAGTAGACTGGGTCCTCCCCATTTTTCCCATTGTGGAAAATTGGCAGCCCCAATCTCCAGTTCGATGAGTGGTCTACACCTGCGACCCAAGATTCTGTGTCTCAGTCAATGGAAAGGAGACTGTTCTGATGGAATGTCCACCAGAACATTCCCACCTGGTAATATGGAGGAGGGAGGTGGACCATTACCAAGAAGATTCCTTCATGTTGGGCAGAGAGGAAGTGTGAAAAGGGGATTAGTAGCTCACCTTTAGTTTTGCTAGGTCAGTGTTTCTCAACTTTGGCAGCTTTAAAATGTTAGCTGGGGAATTCTGGGAGTTGAAGTCCATATATCTTAAAGCTGCCATGTGCTAGGTATAAGTTGATCTGGAAAACTGCTTTGGCAGGCTTTCCACCCTACTAGCCATAAAGATTGTTCTAGAAATTCAACTGTTTCCTGAGTTTTCAGCCTTCAAAGACTTGACAGTTGGAAACAAGCATTCACACAAAGCTGCTGGTAAAATTAGGCCGCAATGAGAGGTAATAGCAGAAGATTGCAGGAGTTACTCCTCAAACCCCAAAGTGAGTCCTACTTTTCTGCTGTGCAGAACTTCAATAACTTAGTTGTTAAAGAAAGTAGAACTAAGCAAGGACTCCAAGGGAAACCAGGAATCAGAATTAAGATTACATATCCAAATTTTAAATAGAGGACTGGGAGTAGGAGCTGAAAATAAAGATGTGACCAGTATCTAATACGGTGGGACCTCGGTACTCAATGTTCATTGGTTCTGGGAGGCACAATGAGTACCAAACAAATTTTCCCATAAGGAATAATGTATGAGTCACAAGGCAACTGACAACGACAAGTTCTAGCTTGTGTGTTGAGTACCATACCAAACAATGAGTACCGGCACAAACTGTTCACATCAAAATGTGTTGAGTACCAAATTCGATGAGTTTCAAAGCAGTTGAGCACCCAGGTACCACTGTAGTTACCTTGAAGAAGGGAGAGATTAACTGGATAATCTTGGCTACAGACAATAGAGTCAGGCTGTAAAGTGGAATTCCGTAAATGTGCAGTTGGTCTAAAATAGCCTGGTTCTTGTGGAAATACGGCCGATGGGTATGTGACTGATCTGATGCAATGCCTAATGGCTGTTGGACTAGATGCAAGATTAAACCACTCTAAGGAAACCCCATTAATATCAATGGCTTGTCCATGTAAATTATTTTGTTATCATTTCTTTCTCAGACTGAAAGTTACACTTTTAATCGGGCCAAGCTTTTGAATGTGGGCTTCAAGGAAGCTATGAAAGATGAGGATTGGGACTGCATATTCTTCCATGACGTGGATCTCATTCCGGAGGATGATCGGAATATTTATACATGCGATCAATTTCCTAAACATGTGGCTGTTGCCATGGATAAGTTTGGCTACAAGTAAGCTTAAGCTTAAGGATAGTGATATTTCTTTGTTAAATATGCAATTGCTTCCCCTTCCCTATTCTAATACTCTTTTTGGAAACAAAATCCTATTCAGAAAGGGAGCTTTCTTTCAACTCCTATCTAGAAATAAGGTGCAATTTGAGTGATTAAGACCAGGAAACCCTGGGTTTAAATCCTTCTTCAACCATAGAACTTAGTGGCTGGAATTCATTGTTTCCCAGCTTCTTTCATTTCTTTTTTATTTCTTTCAATCTCTATCTTGGAAATAGGGTGCAATTTGAGTGACTAAGATGAGGAAACCCTGGGTTTAAATCCTTGCTCAACCATAAAATTTACTTGCTGCCAATCACTGTTTCACAGCTTATTTCTTTTTCTTTATTCTTTTTCCTTTATATGGATTCCCATGTAAATGGATTCTGGCAGGCCAGCCCCCAAATCCAGGAACACAGCCATGAACCTTGCAAAACCACCAGTAGAGTTAGGGCAGGCGTGACGTCACGCAACGTATCGCGACTTTTCCCCCGTTGCCTGCAATGGGGTGGGCACGGTTTCAACGTGACACATCTGGCCCACAGGCCAGCAGTTTGACATGCCTGAGTTAGGGTCAAGCTGGTCTCCACAAGGAGGATTTCCACAGAGCAGGTACAGCAACAGCGAAGGCTCCTCTCCTGGTCCCACCAGATCATATTCCTTAACTGCTGGATCTGTAAAGTGCCTCTTCTGCCCAGTCTAATCGGGAGAGGCAGTCTCATACCCCCAACTCCTTCAGTTGCACCCAGAAAAATAACAGCGACCAGTGCATCTTGCAGAGCAGAGGTGTGACATGTGGACGCTGCCTACACTACCATATTTTGAACCAGCCGCAGTTTCTAGATTGTGAAATTGGTGGTATAGGAACCATCAATATAGCCTTGAACTCTAGAGGAAAACTGATAAAAACTGGTTAGATGGGGAAATCTTACTGACTATTGGTTTGTCTGACTAGCAGAGAGGAAAGGCAGATGCTTTCCATCAAACGAGTGGAGAAGGAACTTTTAGATATCCTGGACTATGAATATCAAACAATGATCAATCTCAACATGGGAGACAGTTGTAAACAGGTGCTGTCTAGCATTGGCAGTGTATGATGAGGCTGCCTTGAAAGTCCCAATGGTATAATGCAAGGCCTTTCCTTTTATGCGTTTGGTGGGAGCCAACTCTCAGTGCAACTTCTCTCTAACACTTGTGAGTTGGGGTAGGAATGTCAGCCCATGGGTTTCTGTGCCGGTTTTAAGATTTCATAAAGGTCCTCCTTGTTGCACAGATGCTGCCTCTTGTAAGTAAATGTTCTCCTTATGTGGACCTCAATTCCCAGAATTCCCCAGCCAGCCATGCTGGCTGGGGAATTCTGGGAGTTGAAGTCCACCCATTTTAAAATGGCTAAGGTTGAGAAATACTAGTCTAGATGAGCATGACAAACATCTTTAATGTTCTTCTGGCAGGCTTCCCTACAAGACATATTTTGGAGGAGTTTCAGCACTTAATCCAGAGCAGTATATGAAGATGAATGGATTTCCTAACAACTACTGGGGCTGGGGTGGTGAAGATGATGACATTGCCGTCAGGTAAGACTCTTACTGACAGGGCTGTTGCAATCTGGGTTGGAAGCAGTTAGCCCAAGGAAGGAGAAACCCCCAAACTACTAATTAACTGTCTGTATTAAGAAGTCAGTAAAAGTTATAAGAGATGTATTCCAGCAGGTATCCTACTTTCACGTGAGACCCTTTTACATAGGCAGTTAAGGCAGCAAATGTTTTGTCTGTTTTCTCCCATCTTCCTATGCAGGAGATTAAAAAGCCCGTTTCCATCTGGAGTGTGGTAGTGGGGCAATCCTTGGGTAACTCTTTTGACTCTGTTGCGATCACTTCCTGGCTTCTGCTAATGTTGATCATCCCTTTCCTGTAGGGTAGCCCTAAGTGGAATGGTAATCTCTCGCCCATCTATTCAGTATGGCCGTTACCGCATGATCAAACATGGACACGACAAGGGCAATGAACAGAATCCCAAGAGGTGAGTAGAAATATTTGAGAAGAATTTGTAGACAGAAACTGCTCCCACCTAAGATCAAGTGCAGTTCACCTGTTCAGTACAATTTCTTCTCTTCTTTTTCTGTAATTCTTCTGTTATAATAGCCATGACATTTGCAGAATTCTCTGGGCCTGCGTATAGACCCACAATAGGTACCACCATGAATAACAATTTTGTTGTGTAGATCAGGGGTCCCCAACCCCCGGTCCGTGGACCAGTACCGGGCCGCGGCATGCCAGCAACCGGTCCACACAAACAAGCAAAGCCCCATCCGTGGGATGCAGGCAGCACACAAAATCACACACCCTTTGGTCTGCGAAAAAACCTCTCTCTACAGAACTGGTCCCTGGTGCCTAAAAGGTTGGGGACCTCTGGTGTAGATGCAGCAGTTCGGTCAGGTAGCACCGAATATTCAGTTGCTCATTTATCTTAAGTCTGTGCTCTCTGATGGAAAGTTCTCAGCTTGTCAAGGATTGAAGTATTGCATAAGGATAAATTGACACCACGAAAAGATCTGCAGAAAAATGGAAGGACAAGAAAGTAGAGTGTAGTCAGACGGACAGACAGAAGTTTTTCAGTCTCCCTTGATTGTTAATATATTTCTTGCACAGCAGATCTTGTCAGAATACAGTTTCTTGTGCAAAATAATATGGACTAGAAACCTGTAGCCATTAGAACAAGCAAATGTAAAACTAAGTAAATTTTAAACTTTGTCCTTCCTTGTCTGCCTTGTCTATAGTAATAGAAGCCATAATCGGTAATAATCATCTGTCAGGTTCTAAAAGTAGTAACCGTATAGCCATCTTTCTGCTTCTTTTGCAATATGGCATAATCCCCTCTATCTATAGGTCGAGCTTGTTGTTTCAGCCCAGTTTCTTTTCCCCTTCAATTCTTTGTCTTTACCAGTACAGATAGTCCTTGTTTAGTGACTACCTTATCTAGTGACTGTTCACTTATAGCAATATAGCACTCAGACTTATATACCCTTCTCCGCAGTGCTTTACATCCCTATCTAAGTAGTTTACAGAGTCAGCCTCTTGCCCCCAACAATCTGGGTCCTCATTTTATTGACCTTGGAAGGATGGAAGGCTGAGTCCACCTTGAGAGGATTCCTGGCTGTGGAATGCAGAGTTAGCTTGCAGTACTGCATTCTAACCACTGTGCCACTACAGCTCAGTGATAATACAATGATGACATAGTAATACTGGTAAGAAAATAGTAACTTTATGGCTAATCCTCACATTTACAACCTTTCTGGGTCTAAAAAAAAAAAGCAAAGCTGAAAGAAGATAAACACAGTCATGGTTTCACTTAATGACTGAGTTGCCAGTCCCAATTATGGTCACTTAACAAGGACTACCTGTACCAATTCTCCCATTTCCTAGCCATTGATTCCTGTATCCCTCATTCCTTCCATTATTTGTTCCTGAACTTCAGCTGCAAACTTTTTTCAGATCCCAAGCAGTTGTTTTTGGGGGTGGGTGGGAGAATACTAAGATGATTGTTTCTGGATTTATTGCTTAAAATGAATTTTGTTGCAAACTGTTAAAGGCATTAGAAATTTGTGATAAGAGAGTGCATAAAGCTTCTCTTGATTTGCTAATACGGGATGCTGTTGATCTTATAAGTCATAGAATCATAGGCTGGAAGGGACTTTGGAGGTCTTCTAGTCCAACCCTCTGCTCAAGACAGGAGATCTTAGTCAAATCTTCTTGGGGAAGGAAGAGGAGAGAGAAGGAGAAGCTAAGGCATCAATTCTTCCCAATGTCTCCTGCAGGTTTAACTTGCTGGCCAAGACGAGGAGGACATGGAAACAAGACGGTATGAACACCCTGGAGTATGAGCTGCTCTCCAAGGAACTCCACCCTCTCTATACCAACATCACTGTGTTCATTGGGACTGAGAAGGGCATGCAGCACACCACATGATGCATATCCTACAGAGTGGCACGGGGACAGGAGCCCCACCCTGCCACTGCTTCTGGATGAACGAAACCAAAGATTCCACTGAGGGATATCTTGCCCAGAGTTGGCTGGCTGTATCATATTCTGACTGCAGAGTCCAGTCAGGCTGCTGTGTGCAACAGCATTGCAGTGACCGGATGAGGATTTTACACAGCCAGCCCACCCCACCCCTTTGCCCCAGTTTTGGGCCTTTTCACACTGGGGATTGAGGTGGGTTCTGACCTTTCCTGGGATGCCTTCTGAACCTTGGTTGGAGGAGCGGCGCTTGAAGTCATGTGGAGCTCCCTTTAGCAATCTGAACTTTCAGAGCTGTTGTGCCAGATTTGGCTTTTTTTCTTATTAAAGTGCAATTTATTTTAAAGGTATGGCCAAGTGGCAGTTTTTCTCCCTCCCATCTCCCACCCTCAGGGAGTCTGGTTCTAGAAGGAAATGGGTGGGAGCCAGACCTCCTGAATGGGTGGTACTCTTTGTCAGGAGAGACGCTGGGCCGCATTTGGCTAGAAGGCGAGAGACACTGGACGAGAGCCAGCACTAGTGGTTCCATTTATGGAGTGGACTGCAAGTCGACACATTAACATAGGGGCAGTTTCAGTGGGTGCGAAGTGGTGCTATAGGAACAGTAGGCTTGTTTGTATACCTTCAGTAGGGTCTAGATGAGCGTTTCTCAACCTCAGCAACTTTATATGTGGACCTCAATTTGGGAATTCTGGGAGTTGAAGTCCACCCATTTTAAAATGGCTAAGGTTGAGAAATACTAGCCTAGGTGAGCATGACAAAAATTACACCAGCTTCAGCTTCTTAGTTTTTTTGCAAACACTGTGGCTCAGCAAACACCTCCATTTTTCATTCATCTGTACCTGTGTTGCACATGGCACTCTGGTTTTGGTTTTTACCCCTTTCAGGCAGTAACTTTCAAAGGAATCTGGCCAGTTCTGAGTACACATAAATGCGAGGTAATTCCTGCCATAACACTATGTCTGATCGGATACTCAGCTATTTTTTTAATCAATTTCTAGCTTTTGTCATTTATGAGTTAACTCAGTTTGTTCTGTCACCCTTGAAAACAAGCTAATAGGCCAGTTTGCACTTCCCAAGGGAGTGGGTGGCAATAATCTTGCACTACAGGCTTCCATCTGTTACCATTTTGTGGCCACCTTCAATTTTTTTCTCTCTTCTGCTGCTAACAGATTACAGGGTTTTTTTTTCTCCCCCCAAAAACGGTCTTGCAATGAACATAGCAGTGATCTTTATGAATAAATTGTATTTTTAGCATGTCTCACTTATGCATAAACTCTGCAGGCCAGTTTTGACAAGAGGAGCTTGTACTTACTCAGAAGATCAAAGATGCATTAAAACCAGCAGATACATCAGCAGAGGCGCAAGGACTATATAGCATCCAGGTCCTGATGTAAATACAGAGAGAGCGAGGACAAAGGCATGTTTTTTTCTGTCGTAGTTGAAGCAGCACAGTAGCTTGACCGGAGAAGCAGTCTGAATTCTGTCAGCTCTACAGCATAACAGCAAGTTCACTATCCTGCTAAGTGATTTTCATGATGTTTACATATTTATTTTCAAAAAGGAAACATTTTTTTCCTCTCAAAATGAATAGACAGCTTAAAAGGAAGCTGAACAAGTCAGGAAATCAAAACAGAAACTTGGATATAATCTGTTCTTCAAAATAGGGAAGTTGGAAAGGATACCAGTGTGATTAATAAGCTCATCAAGGAAGCAATAAAATTTAAGAAAAACTTTCTCGAGAAAACAGTATGACTCCAACTGAGGACAGGAGGGAATAATCTGGTGCAAGAAATGTAATTTGGTGGCTAGGGAAATGGGAAAAATCTCTGGTGAATATTGCCAGCATAAAGATGTAAGAGGAAATTATGATTTGAATCCTGGACTGAGCCAAATGCTTTGCTTTGGGTTAGAGGGTTTTATAAACACACCTATTATGTGTTTACAAATGTCTTTTAAAAATATAGCCAGAGATTCAGCTAGGCTTCTAAATGGCAAGCTAGACACACTGTTGAGAAACCGAATTCCTCAACTCTTTTCGCTGTTAAAACCACTGTAAAACACCCATTTCTCCAGCACTGGAGATGGAGAATCCACCAATGGGTTTACACTGTATTCCTGCCCAATCAGATCAAGTCAGCCAAAGTTGCCACGCCTGTCCTGGACTATAGAGATCCCAGTCTTGACTTGATCTCGCCCAGGACAGATGTGCAAGTGTGGCTCTTAGGCAGGTACAGTCTTTATTGGTGGATTTTCCATTTCCCCAGTTCGCTGAACTGTGCTGTTTTCAGTACAGAATTTGGCTTTCTAGCAGCAATTTAGTTACCATTCAGGAACATCCTAAATTCCCAATTCAATTCCTGACTGGGGGGGAGGGACAGAAATTGAGTTTCCAAGAAAGGGGATCCTTCCTTACCCCTCTTCTCCCCACCCTGAGAAATTGTTCTCCCCTCAGTCCCTAATTTGGCTGTTTTCACCTGCGGACTAATGGCTGTTAGTCCTCAACTGATTCTGACTTGTCCTCATTTCTACCGGAGCTTGCGGCTGCAGCTCCGGTGACTGGATATGAGCGTCGGTGGGGGAGGCTTTTGTTGCGATGCACCCAGGATCCTTCTCAATTATCCCACATGGCCAATTTTTATTTGGAGCTGCGGCTGCAGCTCCAGTATTTGAGCTCGTTACTTCTTTTTCGCCTCAATTGATTTCGGGGCCTACGATCGTCCCTTTCACAGCCTGAAGCACGCCGCTTG
The DNA here is from genome assembly GCA_034064705.1 of Bothrops alternatus. Lineage (NCBI taxonomy): Eukaryota > Metazoa > Chordata > Lepidosauria > Squamata > Viperidae > Bothrops > Bothrops alternatus. The sequence goes on along the minus strand of JARGCV010000230.1, from coordinate 596,978 downwards.
TCAAACTGTTAGGCAGCTGATCGGAGGGACGGAATACTCCGTTTTTTTGTTTTCTTCACCTAATTGCCAGCTTGGGGCATGGACTCTCCCCAGGACAAGGGAGCGCTTGTTCTGCACCAGCGTCTTCCCCTGGAGCCTCCCGGATCGCGGCAGGCCTACCTCTTTCTCCACGCGCGGCCGCCATCTTGGACCACGTGGTCCCTGAACTCGATTCCGCTCCATCGTATAACAGAAATACTGGAGGAAGGGGCTCCTTCCTCCTCAATCTTTGCCATTCTTACTTGTTGCTGGAGAGGGGGTTTGCCATTGGGGGAGGCAGACCGAGGCAGTCTGGGGAGAGCAGATTCTCGGGCCCACCATCAGCAAGCAGGCCATTTTGGGGACAGCCGCCATCTTGTTAGCCAGATAGGTCCACTTTTACCTCGTGGCCTGATACCCCCAGGTGCACCTAGCCCCTTCAAGGCACAGTTTGCAATCTTGTCTTGGGTTCACCTGAGCTTTATTCAACTCAAGGCCTGTCAGGCAATCATTACAGATCTCCATAATTCTCCTCACACATTATTGTTATTGGTCCCTTTCGGGCCTGGTGTCTTCTGGCTTCACCTTGCTCATACCAGACTCATCGTGACTCTTGAGCTACTAAAGTACCAACAATTTTATCTGGATTCCAGGCATCCCCTATTGTGCGCCTGTTCTTATCCACAACAGCCCTATCTGGATTCCAGGCGCCCCCTGTCGTACATCTGTTCTTATCTACGCAACAGCTATAGCTGGATTCCAGGATTCCCCTATAGTGCGCCTGTCCTTATCCAGTGTATCCTATTCATCAACCGGTTCCTGAAACCTATTACGCTCCTTCTTCCCCATCTGTGTTCTGAGGGCACATCCTTCGCAAGCATGACATTGATCAGGGGATTCCAATGTCTGAGGAGGAGGAGCCGCCTCCCGAAGCTCCTCCATTCAGCGGCCTCTTCAATCCTTCCTTCTTTGTCCCCTTACTCCACAAGGCCACATCCACGGCCCATCTCGGGCCTCATCCTTCCTCAGCAACAACCACCGTTTTCCCAGACTGGGAGGTGGACCCAAACTTCACCGAACCGGTGGCAGCTCAGCACCGCATTCCTTGTCCTCCCATGTTCCTGAATGCGGTCCAGAAACAGTGGACATCTCCGGCCTCCCTTCCACTCCTGGGTAACACTGACAAAAAGCTATATAACGTGGCCAAGGATCTGGAGGAGGCCCTGGAAGTACCAGCGGTGGATGAGCCATTAGGGCCCCTAGTATCACCCACCGCCATTCCTGGCGATGTCTCTGAGGCTCTCAAAGCTGAGGACCATAAGTGTGAACTCGCTTATCGCAGGATGCACCAAGCGACTGTATGGGCTACTAGGGCGGCCACCTCAGCATCTTTCTTTAACAGATCTGCCCTTTGCTGGTTCAGGCAGCTCCAGGCCCGTATTGCAGTGGAGGATATCTGCACCCACCAGGATCTTAGCAAGATGGTGGCGGCTACTGAGTATGCGTCAGACGCCACTCTCCAGACCGCCAGATTTTCCTCCAGGGCCATGGCTTCCAGCGTCACTGGTCATGCTTTGGTTGAAGCACTGGCACACTGACGCCAAGTCTAAGTGGTGTCTGTCGGCAGCACCGTACCAGGGAGGTAAACTGTTTGGAGATGCTTTGAATCCTTATCTCACCAAAAATAAGGACAAGCGCAAGGTCCTTAATCATCTCCTTAAGAAAGTGGACAAACAGTCCAATTTTTACCCGCGAAGACAGTCCTTTCGGTCAGGGGCTAGGTACAACTATACCCAGCCCTTCCGTCCCTTTTCGGCCAGGCAGGACAGACAGGATAGACAGTCCCAATCTCAGGGCAAGCGGCCTTTTCATGGGAACGGTCGACCATTCAGACATTCCAGGTGACTCTCTAGGGGTCCGTTCCATAGGGGGCAGACTCTCTCTCTTTACCCACCAATGGGAGGCCACCACCACGGATGCATGGGTACTCAACACCGTACGTCACGGCCTGTCCTTGGAGTTCATCTCCAAACCTTCAAATCGGTTTCTCTCTTGCCCATACCCCCGGAATCGAACAAAGAACAGATTAATGAACGAAGCCGTTCAACATCTACTAAACATACGTGCCATAGAACCGGTACCGGTGGACCAGAGAGGTTGGGGATTTTACTCCATCCTTTTTGTCATCCCCAAAGCGTCGGGGATGGAGAGCCATTTTAGATCTCAAGGGCTTGAATTATTATCTTGCATACCGCAAATTCAAGATGCAAACGCTCCGCTCCACTTGGGAAGCATAAGAAAAGGGGACTTCCTGACGTCTATTGACCTCACGGAAGCGTACCTTCATATCCCCATCTCTCTCGCCCACCACCGGTTTCTAAGATTCGCACACAAGGGGAGTCACTTCCAATACAGGGCACTACCATTTGGCCTATCATCGGCTCCCAGGGTATTTACCAAAATCCTGGAAGTTCTGGCAGCTCACTTAAGGATGGTTCCAGTCAGAGTCCAATGTTATCTGGACGACATATTAATCCAGTCATTGTCCACCCAGTCCACCATGGCGGACCTCGAACTGGTGGTAAAGCTGCTCCAGGATCACGGGTTCTTGGTAAACTTCCCCAAGCGCCATATGGTTCCCACAACATAGCTGTTACACCTGGGGGCCATCATAGAAATGGTGGAGTGCCGGGTGTATTTATCACAGGAACGTTGGGACAGCATAAGGGAGTCAGTCCTCCAATTATGCAGGGGGCGAACAGCAACATTGGTCAGTCTCTCCCAATTGTTAGGGAAGATGATCTCAGCCATAGCGATCGTCCCGTGGTCCAGGCTCCACTCCAGGGAACTGCAGTGGTTCCTGCTCCCCTTCCAGAGGCAAAACCTCAGTGCCTCCCAACGAAGGGTGAGACTCCCACCTCAAGTATTGCGCTCCCTCATGTGGTGGCTGTCACCCGCCATGCTCAGAGGGTCCTACTTCAAGGAGCCAGATCGGCTCGTGTTAACGAACGACGCCAGCCTGTTTGGCTGGAGAGTGCACCTTCACTCACAGTGGGCACAGGGCCGTTGGTCTCGCTCAGACCTTTGGCACAACATCAATTGGCTGCAGCTCTGGGCCATACATCTAGCCCTCCACCGTTTTCACAGTCTGGTGGCAAGGCGTCACATATTGGTCCTCATGGACAACATAGCTGCCAAAGGTCATGTAAACTGACAAGAGGGCACCCGATCTTGGACTCTATTGACCGAAGCTCTCCTACTGGGCTCCTGGGCAGATTGTAACCTGGCCTCCATCAAGGCCGATCACATTTCAGGGCAGGCGAACACTCAGGCTGACCTCCTGAGCAGAGAAACGGTAGATCACTCGGAATGGTGCCTCCACCCAAGTATCTTCAGAGAAATCTGTCACTGCTTCGGCCTGCCATTTCTGGACCTTTTTGCGTCCCCGACCAACGCCAGCTGCCTCGATTCTTCTCCTGGTTCCCCTCTCCAGGGGTGGAGCAAACGGATGCTCTTTGGAGCCCATGGCCGGAGGGTCTGCTTTATGCCTTCCCCCCTCTCCTCCTCCTCCCGGCGGTAATCCGCAAGCTTCTTTGGGAGCGAGCGGAGATAATCCTAGTGGCCCCTTACTGGCCAAGGAGGCCTTGGTTCGCTGATCTGATGGGCCTCTCCCTTGCAGATCCACGGAGGATTCCTCTGGACCGTGTCTCGCTCAGCCAGGGGACCATTCTCCATCCGGACCCCCAATGGCTCCAGTTAGCCATCTGGCACTTGAGCGCTCAATCTTGTCACAGGAGCTTTGCTCACCAGGGGTCATTACGGTAATTTAGGCTTCCTGTTGCCCTTCTATGAACTGCATTTACGAGGCCACGTGGAAGAACTTTTGCTCCTGGTGCTCAGGTCGACACTTGTCACTTACGGAACTCACGATTCCCCATATCCTGGACTATCTCTTAGAGGGTCTGGAGAACGGCTTGGCCCCAAACACAATGCACAGATAGCCGCTCTTTCCAGTCCTCACTTGTGACTCTGTGGGGTCCTTGGGACATCACCCCTTACTCTGCTCCTTCCTCAAGGGTGCCAACACCAGACCCCCTACAGTGCACAGGTACCCTTCTTGGGAGCTACTACAGGTCCTAAGGGCTCTGACCAAGTCACCCTTTGAGCCCCTAAAAATGTGCGACATTCGCTATCTGTCTCACAAGGTTGCATTCTTGGTGGCAATCATGTCAGCGCGACATATTTCTGAATTAGCAGCGCTTTCTACCCGGGATGACCTGTGCATTTTCCACCAGGATCGAGTGGTCCTTCACCTCGTTCCTACTTTCCTTCCAAAGGTCAATTCCCCTTTCCAGAGCCCAGGAAATAGTGCTCCCGGATTTTTGCCCTAACCCATCACACAATCTGGAACGGCAATGGCATCTGCTGGACGTCCGCAGAGCACTCCGGTACTATATTTCACGGACAGCAGCGTTCCGCAAATCAGAGGCCCTGTTTGTCTCCTTCCATCCTTCCTCCAGGGGTCGGAAGGTTTCCTCTTCCACAATTGGCAGGTGGATTAGGGCGTGCATTGCGGGGGCATACCAAGCCGGTTCATTGCCGGTTCCTCCACGGGTTACAGCCCACTCTACACGGAGTGCAGCTATTTCCGTGGCCTGGGCCACTCAGGCGTCCATTGAGGACATCTGCAGAGTGGCCACATGGTCCTCACCATCTCCTTTCATACAGCACTAGAAGGTCGATAGGTTTGCCTCAGCAGAGGCCTCCTTTGGTAGGAGAGTTCTCCAACAGGTTGTACATCAAAGTGCCACACCGGACCGATCTACTTCCCACCCTCAGGGACAGTAGGCTTTGGTATGTCCCATTGATGGATTCTCCATCTCCAGTGCTGGAGAAGGGGCGTTGTCTTACCTGAACGCCTTTTCTCAGCACGGAGATGGAGAATCCACTCCCACCCATGTAAGTCATTTAGGCCTAGGGTTAGTCTTAGTTTAGTGAGCCACAACATCTTGCTGTCAGTCAATGGCTACGCTCCGTCAAGACTGGGATCTCTATGGTCCAGGACGGGCGTGGCAACTTTGGCTGACTTGATCTGATTGGGCAGGAATACAGTCTAAACCCATTGGTGGATTCTCCATCTCCGTGCTGAGAAAAGGCGTTCAGGTAAGACAACACCCCTTCTCATCAGGCCTTTTAAAGATGGAGTTTCAAAAATAGGAGCTAAATAAAGGTAGAGATGTGTTAATACGTACTGATCTTTAACAAAACATCGAGCCCAAATATCCATGCTGCTGCTATCTATTACCAGTTATTGCAGATGGAAATTGGAAAGTAACCCAACGGTTTACCAATGATTCCTTAAACAGGAAATGGCATGTTCAAATTAACATGACAAGTTTTACTAAATAATTATTGTTGATTCTGCAAAGACAATTTATGCCTTGGTATTGTTTCTGCTTCGAAATATTTTGAGCATATTAAATAAGCATGTGGTTCAGAAGATTTAAAGTTCCTATGGAAACGCTGCTCCTGGGACAAAATGATGGCACTCCTAAGGTGTTTACAAGCAGCAGGCAGAAATAAACATAAGAAAGGGAAACCTGCAAATGTCACTGTTCAGGTAACACATTCTAAAGTTTGAAATCGGAGGTATGAGGTAGCCATGCTGGTTAAAACTCCTGTCGTGCTGTGTTTTCATACCAATGCATCATTCCCAATACATATGTACACATAATCCTCGACTTACAACCATTCATTTAGCAACCGTTCAAAGTTACAACATTGAAAAGAGTGACAGGGTCCTTGCACTTACAACCATCATAGCATCCCGACAGTCATGTGATCAAAATTCAGGCACTTGGCAGCCAACATGTGTTTGATGCTTGCAGCATCCCAGAGGTCACGTGATCATCCATTTCTGACCTTCCCAGCCAGCTTTCAACAAGCAAAATCAATGGTGAAAGCCAGTTTAGCTTAATTACAATTCGCTTAACGACTGGTCATTTTTTTTTCACCCTGGCAAAAATGGTTGTATAATCAGGCACGTCTCAATCACTTAGCAACAGAAATTCGCTAAGATGACCCATTTGTGGTCGTAAGTCAAAGGCTACTTGCACATCAACTTGTAACTTCACTGTTGATTAACCAAAGATTTCTGTGTTGTGGGTATGTCGAATAAAAATAGTGTCTATATATTGGGGAAGAAACTGAAAAAGTGCCAGAAATGGCACACACATTTAAAGAACAAGGAAGTCCTCACAAGGATCCGTTAGGCTGCTTTGTGTCTATACAAATCAGGTGTTCCCATTAAGGGCAACATTGACTATTTTCGTTCATACCCTCCCAAGAAAAACCATTTCCCAATCCCAAGCAGGCCCAATCCACACTACTATCACCAGAATAGGGGAAGGGGAAGAAATTAATTTGAAGGGAGTTCTCCTCCCTCCTCTGTTCAAAGTGCATGGATGTTAACAGCACCATTAATTTGTCAGCAGGGATTGATCCCTGCTAAAAACTGATAGGGGGTGAAGGAAAGTCGTTTGGCGGGTCAGATTTCCCCCACCTAGCAATGTGCATTGGCTTTTCCACTGACTTGCAGAAGAAACTGGGCGATCATGGAATGTCAACTGGGAACACAGCCCTCCAAACTGCCCTAGCTATGGCTATGCCGTATTGAGCTGGATAAATTAACAGCCATTGGGCTATATTGAGGTTATTAATCCAAGTAGCTCATTATTATGTATTCAGATATTTTTCTGTGTTCCTTTAGTAATGTACATAATCCATTTTCTCAATCTCCAGATGTACATGTAGAGCTGGTGTGAAAAATATTAAAGATTACCACATTTGAGCTGATTCGGCTCAGGAAGCAAATTGTAGAGTTCATGGCTGAGCTTAATGAACTTACTTAAAAGGAGGGAAAGGTGACAGGGGAAACCATATCCACATCAGGGTGAGCCTATAAGGATACGTGACAGTTGTTCTTATGGATCTATTGTGAAGACATTAGATTGAACTAGAAAAATGCAGCACACATTGTGTAGAAATTATTAACTGGAAAAGAACATGGTCAAAAACATGGGGATCAGAATGTGTATGTGTGTGTGAAGCTTCTGATTTTGCCATGAAAAACCTGCTTGTGATTAAACTAATTACATTTTCATGTAATATCCTCGCAATGAAAAGAACATTACATTAGCAACCACAGCAATACATCAAGAGTAACGATAGCGGAGTCCAACATGTGGAATTCTGTATTTTCACTGTATATAATCAGACAAGACTAGAAGTTGGAAAGAGAAAATCAAGCTAACCCAATCAAAACAGTAATTATCTCAAACACACACCCTGAAACACCGGGGATGTCACCCATTAGTCAAAATGGTGAATTAAAAATGAAGGGACTTGAGCAGATTAGACATTAATATCCTCAGCAACCCTATATATAGGCTATGATTTGTACAAGCTAGGCAAATTGCAAATTTCCATTTTCTTCCCTATTTGAGGTACAAGATGGTAAAATAGCTCTCTTCAAGAACCAAAAATAAGCTATTATTTTTGTTTCCTATCCACCAAAGCAAAATACAGGTCTCATGGCATAAACCCAGTGGGGATCTACAGTGAAAGACTGACAGGTAGATGGTGTATAACTGGTTAACCCAACATGCTACCCTTAATCCAAATCTAAACAAATCATATTATGACTTAGTACAATGTATGAACCTCTCCTATGTTTTTAGTAATTCCTTGCCTTTAACCACATCAGCCCAGGAGAAGGAACAGCCCTATCACTTTTTAAATCCAAATGGTTTTTAAATACCCATGTCAAGTTTATGCTACAAGTCTTCCTGCTTACCCAAATTAACTTTATAGTGTTAGGGATTGTATTTACAGCAGCTTTTATTCCCCCACCACTCTAATTTGATCTTGTTTAAAATCAATCTCCACTGTAATTTTTAAAGTCCCCCAATTAAAACTCGGGCATAAACACTCAGGCCTAATCCAGGTAATTTGCAATTGAACCACTGAAACAGGAAAGTCAGCGTTTCCTTTAGTTTCCATACTTTTTCTTAGATTTATATCTAACTGAAATTAACAGTGACTCTTTGCAATGACCTTTCCTTGGGTGGGGCAAGTTAAAATTCAAGAAAGTTAAAATTCTGAGAAATCATTTCCTTCCCTTGTGCACCTGCACAGACTACATACTATTGTGGTTTCTCATTTCAGCTTGTAAAGTATTAGTTAAATACAGCAAGAACTGTATTTGCAGTTACAGCTACCCTGTGGTAACTAGCATTTCAATTAATTGGTACCAAGATAATCACACGAGGCAAGTTCCCGAAGATGAAAACTAGTTCCTTCCTTTGTGAATTGTGTGAATTCATTCTGAAGAATATAGAGGGATGAATGACAAGGTGTGAAAATGTGAACTCCATGGTGGGGAGGGAGAGACAACAGGTAGGCAAGCAAGAACACAGAATCCTTTGATGCTCATTTCTAAACATTTATCGTTTAAGGAGGGCTTGCTAGCTAACAATACATTCCCAAGTTTAGTTTAATTCTAACTAACGTCAGCTCAGAATCAGCACCCAAAACCGCAGGGCGTGCAACTTTTGTGATGCTTGCTGCTGAGTGGCAGTGCCTGAGGGTTCCGTTTCCAGTAGAAAGTTCTTCGTACAAGTATCAATGAGTGCCACTTTAATTTTTTAATCCATTATGGAATTGTTCTTGAGTACGGTTGTGACTTTCTTTCCAGTTAGACTGCCTATAGCTATTGATGTCTCCATAGTCCTCCTCCCTAACTGGGTATCTATGCCACTCCTCCTCTGCGGTAATAAGTCTTTCAAATTTCTTTAGCAGCAACCTGTGCAAGGTATATACCTTGTTGTAAATAACACAACAAAGCCTTACCAGTGAGAAAACTTAAAATACCATAAACCTGTGTAGATTGTGAAGTATGCTTTATTTCAGCTTTCTCTAGGTGGCAATGGACACTAGAGAAAAACTGCAGCGTCCTCATTCCAGCCATCCAAAATCTAATGAGCTGCCTCCTCACTTCACCAGGTCTGTTTGCACTTTCAAAGCTAGCCTTTATGGCAGATTTTCAGGAAACTGGATCCTAATATCAAATGTCAAGCTACAACGTACCTGTGTGTATGTGTAATGACAGCTAAGCGCAAGGCTAATATTAACACAGAGGGTGAAACCTGTAGCTCTCTGGATATTGCTAAATTAGAACTGTCATTATCTCTGGACATAATGGCTGAAGCCCATGGGATGGGAACGTCACAAGTTTCTTAACCCTGATCCACTGGAATGAGTTTCTAGACTAAAAAAGGCTGTGCGCCATAGACAAAAGCCACATTCAACCACTTGATATTTCCACTGAGGCATCACCTTTGGTCTGACTTTAGCCAGGCCTGGAACTATGTGTCCTGCACTAGAGAACAAAGAGAACATCTCGTTCCAGAGCAATCTGCTGGTGCTACAATACTAACACAAAACATCTCTAACTCTGGTCAGATACTAGCACTTTTCTTGACTGCATAGTATGATAGCACTAAGCACCTGGTGAGTAACAAGAAGCAAGTGGAAAGTGGAGATATGTTCTCCAAGAGACCTTTGGCCTTGGTGCATCGGTTTCTTGCCTATCCAACAGGGAAAGGGAAGGAATGGGAGGGGGAGGGGGGAATACCCATATGAAGTTAATATATTGGTGCATGCTTGGGTGCTAAGGTTAAGGACCAATCTCAAGTGACAATGAATAGTGATATCGGGTCACATCCCTCATTCTCTGCACAGCTTCCAAACTTCCTGTTCAAGAAAGCAGAATCAGACGACTGTGCAAAGATGCAAGAGCTCAAGTAAGGCAGAGTTAACAGTTCACAGCCATGGTCCAGCTCAGGTCCCACTTTGCCACCTTTCCTAAGGTAGCCTGGCACGTGTGGTTCCACCCAAGGATGTCAGAGCACAGACCTAGGCACTATCCCCTGGCATACACATAACAAGAGGCAGGTCCAAGATGGCTGTGCATGAGTCAGCATAAACATTCGCTGGTTGGGGCAACCCTTTATTTCCAAGCAGGGAGGGAGTTTTAGCAGCAATTCCCATGGGACCACACAGGCCACCAAGCCCATCAGTCCATGTAGTGCACAGGAGTCTGTCTGTCCGTCCAAGCACAGAATGTTGAAATCTCTCGCACCAGGGAAGGGAATGGCTGGCAGGCCACATGTCGCTGAGTGAATCAAGGGGGGCTGTGGCCAGGAAGGACCGCATGTCAGAGAAAGCACTGACTGAAAAGGGGGAAGGCAGCATCCAGTTTGCAAGGGCGGCAGGATGCTGGCTCCACATGCTTCCCCCTCTCAAATCCCCCCTCCCTCCCTCCCTTGTTCCCACCCAGTTATGCTTACCACTGGCAGCAGGGTCCTGGGTAGTAGCAGGACCTGGTCTCCAGACTGGCCATAGCCAGGCAACTGACCCATCCCACCCCAAGTCCTGGCCCACTCAGATTCTCGCATGTGGAGAAGTGCTCTATGGGCACTAGTTCCCTGCCCTACAGTTAGTCCCGGCCCGTCCAGGCTCTGGTGCAACAAAGGAGTGCTCTCGCTGGGCACCGGCTCCTAGCCTGCCGGGCCAGTCCATCATCAGGAGCTGGCAGCTGTGCCCTGGGGCACACAGACGCCCATCAGTGCAGTCTCGTCAGTGTCTCGGTGCCCACGGCCACGAAGTGGGTAGTTGAGGCCAAGTCCCTCAGGGCGTGAGCCGCCAGCAGTCCTAGTCCGGAAGGCCGAGGCGCCCAAGTGCAAGCCAGAGGAGCCCAGCCCAGTGGGGTTGCAGTCCAGATGGCGAGGGCCCAGAGACACCTCCATGGCCTCCGGGAGTGGAGGAGATAGCGGGAGAGGAGGGCGCTGGTACGGAGGGTGCCCGCTCGGGGGGAAACATGGCATGGCCTGACTAGGTGTGGGCTTATGAGGTAAGATGTGAGGAATACCCTCGTTGTCACCGCTGGCCCAGAGACGCATCTGCTGCTGAGGAAGCGCCTACAGGAAAACAAGAGACAACAGGGATAATTATAGAATGGATGGACACCGGAAGAGGGTAGCGTCGTTACTTTTAGGGCTAGGGTTTTAGAGAAGACCTGCAACCCTAAATGGCTGGGGCTTGGTATGTAACATACCTGGGGACTCTGCATCTCACAGTCAGCATGCACTGTGCCCATGTTGCTGTAGTAACGATTGCTGTAGCGGTAACCACGGTTGTCATTGGAAGAACCACTGGAACCACCTGTGGGAAGACAGAACAGAGGAGAAAAGGATACTCATCAGATGTAGTAGTATGAACTCTCCGAGCCGAAGATGGAATAGGAGTGCTGGGAACATAAGAAGAGGAGAAGAGCTAGAAAGAAGGGGAAGGGAAGGGAATGAGGGATACATACCCGAACTGGACACAGAACTGGTGGTGCTGGTGGAGTGGCTATGCTCTGTTCCCAGGCTTGGTGAGGTGCTGGCACTCGTATTGGTGCCCTCATCAGCAGTTTTCTTGAAAAAGTTATGCTGCAGGGCATAGAAGGGAGTGATGCGGCTACGAGGTTCATAGTCCAGCATGCGCAGCACTAAATCCTTGAACTTCAGGTAGTCGGAAGGCGAATGGCCCTGCTCTCCTGCACGGCGTCCGCCTGGGCCCCCACTCTCTACCCCTAATACTTCATGCAGCCGCCGTGTCCCTGGAACCTTGTAGTCCTAAAAGACATCAAGCAGCAGGAAAATTAATTGGAAGTTGGAGATAATATACAATATTCATTATTGTACAGAATCAAAATATTTTCTTTTAGTGTAAGTTCCACCAGAAATAATGTCATTGTCTCCTTCAAGCAAAAGGCTTAACATGACCCTAAAAGCCAAGCAGCAGGATGGCTGTTTGAAGTTATTTCCCACACCCACTTTTGCAGGCAACAAATCTGAAGGGAAAAAAAGACCAGAATGTGAGCAGAAAGAGAAAAGAGGATTTAATCAGCAACTGTCCATGTATTTTCATCTCCTTACTTTAGAAAAGTGCTCCACAGGAAACATGCTAGAATGAAGAATTTCATCATGAAAACCCATTTTTCCAGTGTCTACCTTTAACAGGATACATTACAGCAGCCTTACAAATATTATCATCATCCTCACTTTAGATGCATTTTAGGGCACGGATATAACATAGCAGGTAGACCTTTAGTGCAGTTATCTCTACTTTTTCTTGAAAGGCAGCAGAACTAGGAATCAGAAGAAACCCCAAGATCCAAGAGTCATGCAGAGTTATTACCTTCCTGCCATCTTTGCCCCGCCGGAGGACCCAGCCCCCCTCGGGCAGCTTCTCAAAGTATTTCCGAGCCTTGGGAGCCTGCTCCAACATGTGAGGTGGTGGCAGTCCCAGCACCTCCACAATCCGGCTCATTTGATCCGCCTGCAAGAGAAGAAAGGGGAGCACAGGATCAGGGACAGCTGGCGACAGCCACAACCTTGCAGAACTTCTCCCCCGATATGCATTTCTGATGTCCTTATTTCTTCAATGACCTCTGGAATCCATCTATATGCTGGTCAGAAAACTGGTCAGGGTGCTCAGACACATCCGTTATTTTTCACTCAAAACAACCCAGGTTTCTCCAAGTTTGGCTAAGCTCTCTGACTAGGACTGGTAGCCCTCCCGATACAGTTTCAATTCCAGTGGCTGTGAGTTGTTCTTTGAAATGTAAAAACCACCTTACCTCATTGGCACCACTGAAGAGGGGCTCTCCTGTATGCATCTCCACTAGAATACAGCCTAAAGACCACATGTCGATTGCCAGGTCATAAGGCATGCCTAGCAGCACTTCGGGCGAGCGGTAAAATCGGCTCTGGATGTACTGATAGATCTGCAAGGCCAAAGATAAGAGATGGTCAAAGAGATGGGATTCCTCTCTGTGGTTCTCTTGTCAAATGGTGACCAAATCAAATGAACTCCCAACTAGGCAAGATCAAAATGCTGAAGATCTGAGAACAAGGGGACCTCTTCAAGCTCAAAAAGTGCCAAGGTGAACCAACAGGAAGGTGTAGGATCAGGCCCTGGGAGACAGTTTCAGAGGGCAGGTTAGAGCTAGAGAGTCACTTACACGCTGGCCCAGCTGGCAGGAGCTGCCAAAGTCCACGATTTTAATGGCACTGCGTTTGGGGTTGCAGAGCAGGATGTTTTCAGGCTTAAGATCACAGTGGATGATGCTGAGTTCAGGTGTTGCCAGGAAGAGCAGTGCAGTACACAGCTGCTGAGCAAACTTGCGAGTGAGATTGAGAGAGACGCCACGGAAGTTGGTGTTACGGAGCAGGTCATAGAGGTTATAGGACAGCAACTCAAACACCAGGCACAAATGGCTCCGGAACATGAAATGACGCTTCAAGTGCACTGAGGATGTAAAGAGAGCAAATTGGTATGACAACACTGCTAGCCTGCTACAACTCTGTTATTCTTTTGACAGTCAGCCACTGAAACAACCTGGTTCATAAAATACTGTATTCAGTAATAAATACCATACTACTGACAAATTTTTCTAGAGTAGGGGGTCCCCAAACCCCAGGTCATAAATCGGTACATGTCCGTGGCCTATTAGGAACCAGGCTGCACAGCTGGAGGTGAGCAGTAGGTGAGCAAAGCTTCATCTGTATTTGCAGCTGCTCCCCAGTGCCAGCATCACAGTCTCAGCTCCATCTCAGACCATCAGACACTAAGAGTCTCATAGGAGCGCGAACCATACTGTAAATTGTGCATGCAAGGGATCTAGGTTGCACACTTCTCCCTCCCTTCCCTCCGGTCCTTGGAAAAATTGTCTTTCACAAACCTGGTCCCCAGGGCCAAAAGATTGGGTACCGCTACTGTAGAGCAGACATGTCAAACTCCGACATCACGTGATGTCGCGCAACGTATCAGAGCTTTTTCGCTATTGCCGGCAATGGGGTGGGTGTGGTTTTCCGATAATACGTCTGGCCCGCGGGCTGGCAGTTTTGACACCCCTGCTCTACAGTATCATGTCAGTGAAATCCTGTCTTCTTATCAAAAGGTATGCTGTCATCCATTTCTCTCCATCCTGTGTTTAATTAACTCCTCCAATGCATGGAAACTTCTCCTCAATCTCCAGTCTTGGCTACATCTTATTTAATGTTGCTCAACCAATTCCAGAATCTCTCTCTCCTGTTAGAGACTCTACTCCCATAAACTCTCACCAATGTAGTATTTCATCTCAGTGTCATGCTGGTTCATGAGCTCCAGCAGCCGCAATTCAATCTGAGCCTGACTTAGAAATGCTTTCTTGTTCTTGATAATCTTGATGGCTACCCATTCCTGAGCCTGTTGATCGTAGGCCTTCACTACCTACAGGGGCAGAAAAAACATAATAAAATTACCTTGTATTTATCTTATTATTTATTACATTTCTGAAGACCCCAAGTAGCTTACAAATAACAGTATAAAATTGAAGCATAATCAATCAGTATCAGAATTAAAAGACCTTGAAGTGTCATCATTTGGACCGCAAAATCTTCAGGGATCCCCAAAAGCTCCTCCTAGACCAGTATTTCTCAACCTCAGCAACTTTAATATGGGTGGACTTCAACTCCCAGAATTCCTCAACCAGCATGAGTGCATATCCTGTTAAACTCCTTAGGATTCACTGGCACAAACCTAACTCATACGGTATAATCTTGCAAGATGAGGCCTCTATCAACTCAGATGGCCCTGCCCGGATGGTCTCTAACTCTGAGTGAAGTAGGCTGATTTGATCCTTTCAATGCTACATGAAGCCCAACAGAAAATCTGGCTTGGTTTTTCCCTAACAGGGCTACTGCTGTTTGGCCGTCCACGGATTCAGTAACAGTGAAGAATATCCTTCACTGCTCTTACAGTCCCAGTGTAGGCTCGAACTTGAGACTTTACCTATGTTCAGTCACATGTTTTTTGCTTTACACCACAGTTGCTCTATGTGACTCTTAAATCATATAATCTCCCAGAGCTTCTCAAAGTTCCAATATTATTATTTATTTATTGGATTTCTATGCCGCCCTATTCCAGGAACTCAGGGCGGCTCACAACATAGATAGAAATCTGACATTAAAATACATTATAAAAAACCCCTTAATTAAAAAACCAATCATCCAAGACAGACATGCAAACAAACATACACTGGCTGGGGCAGGATGTTAACTGCCCCAGGCCTGTCGGCAAAGATGTGTCTTCAGTAATTTGCGAAAGGTGGAGAGGGTGGGGGCAATACAGATCTCCGGAGGGAGTTGATTCCAGAGGGCCGGGGCCGCAACAGAGAAGGCTCTTCCCCTAGGCCCCGCCAGGCGACACTGTCTGGCTGACGGGACCTGGAGAAGGCCGACTCTGTGGGCCCTAACCGGTCGCTGGGTTTCATGGGGCAGCAGACGGTCCCGTAAGTAACCTGGTCCGATGCCATGTAGGGCTTTATAGGTCATAACCAACACTTTGAATTGCGTTCGGAGACTAATTGGCAGCCAATGCAGCTCGCGGAGTGATGTTGAAATGTGGGCATTTCTAGGTAGGCCCAATACTGCTCGCGCGGCTGCATTCTGCATTACCTGAAGTCTCCGAACGTTTTTCAAAGGTAGCCCCATGTAGAGAGCATTGCAGTAGTCGAGCCTCGAGGTGATAAGGGCATGAGTGACTGTGAGAAGAGACTCCCGGTCCAAATAGGGCCGCAGCTGGTGCACCAGGCGAACCTGGGCAAATGTCCTCCTCGCCACAGCCGAAAGATGATGTTCCAAATTTAGCTGTGGATCGAGGAGGACGCCCAAGTTGCGGACCTTCTCCAAGGGGGTCAAAAGCTCCCCCCCAGGCTAATGGACGGATAGATTGAAATATCTTTGGGAGGCAGAACCCACAGCCACTCCGTCTTGTTGGGGTTGAGTTTGAGCCTGTTAGCACCCATCCAAACCCTAACAGCCTCCAGACATCGGCACATCATTTCCGCTGCTTCACTGAAGTGACACGGGGTGGAGATGTAAAGCTGGGTATCATCAGCATACTGATGATAACTCACCCCGTGTTGTCGGATGATCTCACCCAGCGGTTTCATGTAAATGCTCTCTTAAGGTGAGCTTACTCAGAAGCAATTCTGTCAACCCTTGCAGCTGCACCTTTTCCCCCCGGGTTTAGCAAATATTTAGTAGTGCTGCCCATTGGAAACCAACAAGAACCATTAGGCACTTGGGATGGGCCAGTCAAACAACTCTTTCCTCAAATAAGTGTGGGGAGCCAAACAATTCCATAGTAACCAGAGAGTGATTCTACCCCTAAGCTGCATCTTAGCTAAAACAAAAACAAAATAAAAAAAACTGAACATGTAGCCACCCATATGTATCGGAGCCACAATCTTGAACAAGTCCATGAATGTCATAGTGGTCATGAATTCAGAAGTTGCATCCCCATCTCCCAATGAAGGAAAACTGAAATTCCAGTACCAACACACTTAGGTAGGAATGAAGCTGGTGACAGGGAGTTCAATGCCGTGTCAATATCCCTAGCTTGTCACTAAGGTCTAAAGCCACAATTCCACCATGTACCATGTTAGTAGTTAACTCTTAGGGAAAACTAACAAGTGAAAATAATTGCTCAATAGAGGAAAACAGTCAAATTTGGGAATTGGAAAAGGAAGCATAGCTTAGGATGAGGCGGAAGTACAAAGCCTAGTCACTTACAGGAGACAGGATCTACAGCCTTACAGAGGCAAATAACCAGTCCACATAATAGAGGACTGTTTTGTGACAGGCAAAAATTCTGTGGGATTTCAAGCAGAATGCTTACACTTGGAATGCAAACTGGCTTTATGTAGCATTCAAACCATGGGCTCTACCACTGGCCAGTGGCTCTTTCTTTCTGGCCAGATTGAAGGTAATTTGCTGCTATTTCTATACTGTCTTCAATCTGATGGAAGACGTTATCTGCAGCAAAGGGGGCTTTCCAGCCCACGTTCACAATGGAAATGAGTACAGCTCCACATAGGGTTACAGATCAGATATAAAATTATTTTCTTCGCTGCCCCCATCCTCTGACCTGTCCAAAGGATCCTTTGCCGATGAGTGAGTCTATCTCATATCGTTCTAGCCAGCGCTCGCCATTGCGGACAATGTAATCATAGTTGTCATCATCATAGCCTTCGTTGTGCACTTTCCGTTCCTTTTTGGTACTTGTGTCCTCAGGTGCCACCTGCAAGGCTCGGCGTTTTTTCTTAGCATAATAGACCTGTCAATTATAGCAAAGATCAGGGTGTAACTAAAAATCAATCAACCACCCAATCAAACAGGAAAAGTGTGTATGCACATGTACGCTGTGCTTCTTAAAAAAAATGAAAGTTACTTTTTCTCAGGGCAATGACTGAAGGTCTCAGGTTGTCTACTGAGAGAACATGGAACGGTACTATCAACATATAAAATGAAGGAAAAATGAGTCTGGTATTGATGACATTACTGCTCTTCCTCCTTTCATATTTTAAGCAAAGCTGTCCTCAAAAGAACTTACCTCATTGATATGCTTGTATGTTTTGATGAGGTCCACAGAGAGCTTGCGCAGTGGGGCTGTGGCAGAGTCCCGAAATGTAAGTGGGATCCTTCTCTGCAGAATGGCCAGGTCTGGCATGATCTATGGAAGAGAAATAATGAAAAGACAACAGTTAGATATACTGTAGGTATAATTCCAATGGAACTGCCACTCTTTACTGTGCAATTCCTTAGGAGAAAAAAGATTCACAAAGAAAAGAGTGTGCAGTAATGATGTTAAGATGACCGCATTTTGATTTTGGAATATAGAGCCTGTCACC
Organism: Bothrops alternatus; assembly: GCA_034064705.1. Lineage (NCBI taxonomy): Eukaryota > Metazoa > Chordata > Lepidosauria > Squamata > Viperidae > Bothrops > Bothrops alternatus. The sequence goes on along the minus strand of JARGCV010000230.1, from coordinate 579,118 downwards.
AAATTTCAGCTTCTTCCAGGGCCTTGACCAATTTTTTCTATCAGTTGGAGGTTATGGCTGATACTATAGAAGCCATTTACTTCCTCTGAAATTTCCATCCATGTTCCTTGGTTTACAGACTGAACTAATGCCTGGATTCTAACAGCAGGTGCTAAAAACCAGGGCTTCAAAACTGCAAGATATGCATGCAGATTTTGGTTGGAATAGCCAAAGCAGGAAAACTGCTAAGTTTAACTGCATGCTTCCTGAAGAGAAGCTGAATGGGAGATCTCTAAGGAAGGCAGAGTCAGGATTTTCCAGGGAACTACCTGCTGATGCTCAGCCATGGTCTGGATGCTGGAGAAGGGAGCATGGCTGTGCTGGGTCGACATGATTGTCTCAGTAGGAAGAGAGCGGCCCAGAGAGGCAACCTGGCTGCAGGGAGGCAGCTGGCATTGTGGGGTGCTGCTGCCACCTAGAGGACAAAAAAAGCCTAGCTGAAAAATATTGCAAAACATGGTTGTACTGCCCCAAAATAACATTATGTCTTGGCCGCAAAATGAACTCCAGTTTAAGAAGATAATCAGGTATCTCCATTACAATTTAGAGTGAAGATGTGGCCCAGATATTTGGTTCTATTCCTAGCTTTTCTGTAGGAAAGAAGGAGGGGTGCCAATGGATCTAATTTCCTAAAATAGCCCAGAACGACAATAGAAGTACATCAAATTGTTATCTATAGTTCACTGTTAAGTACATTTTTAGTAATACTGTAAACCACAAAGTGAGGGTCAAGCACATACAATTCACTATTTTAATGGTCATTATTTCCTAGCATTTTTTTTAATTTACCTTGATTCTCTTTATATTTGCCAAACAAGAAGAATTTATTTGTGTGGCTTCAAAGTATTGCATTAAGAAATAAATGGCATGTCTTTTATTTTTCAGACTCAGTACTTCTAGAAGTAACTACTGAACAACACCAAATGGAAAACTGAGGGACAAATACGAGATGAATGAAATGTTGGCACCGAGATTTAAACCACAGAAAAAGGGAAAGAGAAAGAAAACGATGGGTACCTCCCAGAACACTTTTAGTACCTCATTCAGTGCAAAGGTGGCTTTCAACTATCGAGCAATGCAGCCTGGCAGGTATGGTGTTAAGACTCTAAGCACTAAGATTTGGGTACAAACTCCATGCTCAGTCCCGAAGGTTACTGGTGACCTTCAGAACAATAACTATCACTCAGTTAATCCTCCTAGAGAAGAAGTGGAGAACTATGGCCCTTTTATGATTTGTGGACTTCAACTCCCAAAATTCCTGAGCCAGCCATGCTGGCTGAGGAATTCTGGGAGTTGAAGTCCACAAATCATAAAAAGGCCATTGTTCCCCACCCCTTTCTTAGAGGTTTGTTAAGAACAGGGGTGTCAAACTGCTGGCCCACAGGCCGGATGCATCATGGCGAAACTGCGCCCACCCCATTGCCGGCAATGGGAAAAAAGTTGTGATACATCACGACATGTCACGTGATGTAGCGAGTTTGACACCCCTGGTTAAGAAGACCAAACAAGGGAGACCCAATATATAGCCCTCTGAGCAGGGGTCTTCAAACTGAGCAGGGGTCTTCAACTCCCAGAATTCCTCAGCCAGCATGCACAAGTCATAAAAGGGCCAAGTTTAAAGATCCCTGTCTTAGAGGAAGTACAGGATAGAAATGTAATCAATTCTAGGCCTCGAAAATGAGTTTCTCTTTACCTTTTAGCATCAAGGATACATTCCTGAGGACGTCCTATCTATCACTACTGTAATGGGATTTTGGAAAGGGAGGATTAGAGGATCAAAGGTGCACACAAGAAAAGCAGGAGGAGAAACTAAGGTGGGGCCAAGCTTGAAACACATAAAGGAGGGGCAAAAAGTGGAAAATGAGAAGAAGGCATAGAAGAAGGCATTTACATTAATTTTTGGTGAATACCTCTCCTTGGATACATTTTCTGGTAGGCTGGGACCACAGGGATTGAAACAGGTGGGGTTTAGGCAAGAAGCAACATTTTGTCATGCAGCCAAACCAAATTGTGTAGGGCCATGCAAAATGTTGAAGTGGTGACTTATTTCAAATGAGATTCAATTGAATACCCTTCCAAATCAAGCCTATGATCTAAGGTGTCTTCAGATAGCTTTAGAGTGATTTGATGGTGATCCAAAGATTCTTTGCAGTTTCTGGCTTTTAGAGTTTTAAATATTATTATATTTTTCCTTCCATAAAATGACAAAGCTGAGGAGGAAAGTAGTAGATGGTGACATGAATAGCTGGAAAATGAACTATGCCAACAAACGCCCCAGCAAAACAGGTGGTCTGAGAGTGGTGAACCCATTGATCTTTAATAATATTTTCAAAAACAGGTTTTTGATGTTTTTATTTCTAAACCAATTCAGGCAAATTCTTTATAGTCTGTTTTCTCATCCCTTCCAGACTGTTCTCCAGCATGATGACTGAAGAATCCACCAATGGGTTATTTCAGTCCTCCTGCCCAATCAGACCAATTTGTCAAGTTGTCACGCCTCCTCATTATCTGGGACTTCCAGTTTCATTTTGGTCTCTCACCCATGAGGATGTGATATCTTGACTCTCTCTTTCGTTTGGAGCAGGTCAGACTAGATTTATGATTCATTGGTGGATTCTCAGAATTGGGGAACTAACAGAACATTATTTTTCCTTTCTGGGGGATTTGATTTAATTTCTCCCTCCCTGCTGGGTTAGAGTAGGACTCCTCCCCAGGACTGGGTGAGGGGGCGGTTCTTTCCCTTCCCTTGGCGTTTTGCCAAACTATTACAGGGACCTGTAATAGAAGTAAAGGGAGTTCTCCCTCAGGGAGGTTTTAGGGGGGTTTTCCTTGCTTGTTTTTCCTTGCTTGTCTCGCTTGCTTGCTCGTGTTTAAGATTGTCGTCTGTAAGCCGCCATTTTGGAAGCCTCGTGGCTTATTCTCTGACTGGGCTCAGTCAGGGAATTTGCTAGCGGCTGCCATTTTGAATTCGCGGAGCAGCCTTGTTTTTTTGATTAAAACTATTTATTTCAATGTAATTTGAAGGGATTCACTGAAGCAAGTATCGGGGAGGGAAAACCTTTTCCAGGTTTTTCTTGGCTGGCTTGTGGCTGCCGCTGAAGCGGAGGCAGCCTCGTGGCGCGGCAACCGTTTTTTCGCGCCTAACAGCTGTTAGGCTAGTTTCACAGCTCAGCTTCTTGCATTGCTGCAAAGCCTCGGATTTTGACTATTTGCCTTGGAATTTGTTTTTGAAAGCAACCTGCACTATTAGGAGGCTTCCCTTATCTCCTCTCCTTTCCTCCATCCACCACCATTCCCCCCCTCCCTATTTCCCTCATCATAATTGGAACGTCCGCCATTTTGGGGACATTTTTCCTGAGGGAAACGCCCATTCACACCCAGGCTAGATTTCCATTTTGCACAGCCATTTAGTGGAGTTAATATAACCTTTACATTTCACACATTAATATTTTGTTATTATTTGTCTTGAGCCTTGGTGTTTCAGAAATTGTTCCTTCTCATTGAGGACATCAGTTACCTATTAGAAGGTGGCATCAGCAGCAGCAACGGTCCTTCAGGCCTGGTCGCCTATTGCCTGTCTGCCCCTCTGCATCTAGTGACTGTTTCAAGATCCTGACCATTGCCACTATTGTAGGACATGTGTGATTTCACCCCATCATTGCGGAGTGACGAGTGCTTCTGCGCCCAGTGTGAGTTCAGGTTAGCCAGTGGGCCTACTCACGCCAATCCACGTGAAGTCAGTACCCTCTTTACGGGGGTCCCCTGACGTCCCCTGCAGACCGAGTCAATCCCAAAGGGTTCTTTGGGTTGCATCTCGATGGAAATGGCAGAAACCACTGAGCCAACTCCTTTGGAAGCAGACATCACACCCGTCCAAGCTGAGCCGGCACCCGAGGCACCTTCAGGTAAGGCCAAATCCAAATCCAAGCACAGCAGGAGGGTTGGCACGGCAAGCGACAGGCAGGCCGACCGTACACACAGAGCCCTGGAGAAGCAATTCTCCTGAGCCCAATGCCTGTCTGCTGAAAGGGGTCTTACACTGTCGACCTCCACACCACCTGACGCGGGAGCGCCTCAACTGTCAGCTTGGTCGTCTGAGAATGTGCATCAACAGGTCTCGACTCAGACCTTTGGTCAGGTAAGACCACCTCTGTTTGGGGAGGACCTTAATTTACCCGGGCCGTCTTCAGCACCCGTTGCTGTAATCGTACCACCTGCTGCGGGGGTACGGCCTCCGCTAGAGCAGTCCTTCTCCGACTAGCTCCAAGCGTGGATTTCGCAAGCGGTGATCCAAGCCATGGCATCAACGAGCCACCAGCAGGTGTCTCCCGTTCCGGGGCCTTCCTCCTCTTCGGTTCCAACAACCGCTACACGTCATTCCCTGGATCAGTCAGGTATGGTCTCCCCATCACATTCTCCCGACTCTGACACTGAAGTTTCAGATTATGAGGGAGGTAAGGACGATTGGTTGGACTGTGAGGAACCCGCTTACGAAGCTCAGCCCATGTCAGAGCTGTTTAATTGTTCGCTTTTTCCTGATTTACTACGCAGGGCTTGCGAGGCAAGCAAGCTTTCCTCACAACAGGTTCCAATTCCTCTACTTTCCTCTGATCACGTAACTAATCTCCTATTTGCTGTGCCTATGGACAAACACCTCCACATTCCCTGTCCCCCGTTATTCCTCAAAAATATCCAGGGACAGTGGGAGTCACCAGCTGCTCAACCGACCCAAGGCGCGGCTGAGAGGAAAATAGTAGACATGCCAAAGACCTTAGTGGACCTATTTGAAGTTCCGAAGGTAGATGAATCTCTGGCGCCACTATTTTCAACCGCCAGTCTCCCGGCAGATGTATCAGACGCCCTTAAGGCTGAGGATAAAAAGTCCGAAATGGTCTTGCGCAAGGCACATTTGGCATCTGCCTGGGCGGTTAAGACAGCTATGGCCACTTCCTTTTTTGCTAAGGTTTCTATCACCTGGCTTCGTCAGTTGCAGGACAGGATTCCGATTGAGAAAACCTTCCCTGTATTCGGCCAAACACTCTGCCAGAGCGATGGCCTCCAGCGTAGTCGCTAGGAGGCTTCTATGGCTAAACAATTGGAGAGCCAAAAGTAAGCACAAGTGGTGCGCGGCCACAGCCCCCTTTATGGGTGGCAAATTATTTGGGGAGGCCCTAACGCCATATCTCGTTGAGAACAAGCAGAAACAAAAGGTCATCTCCCATGTAGCTAAGAGAACCTCCAGACGGTTCACCCCTTACAGTCGCCGGCAGTCCTTTCGGACCGGGGCAACAACTGAGTCTACACAACCGTACCGGCCACAAGCTCCTAAATCTGAGCGCTCCTTTGACAGGGCAGGCTATAGAGACAGAACCAGGTACCAGCCACAAACCAAACATTCCTTTCGTGGCAGAGGGGGTCGCCCCTTCCGTCGTGGAAAATGACTCAGAGAGATCTCCTCCCATTGGCGGCAGACTCTCCCTCTTCATAAGCCAATGGGAAAACACGACCACAGACTCCTGGGTTCTGCATACTATCAGAGAAGGCCTGTCCCTGGAGTTCAATTCCATGCCTCTAGATCACTTTGTGTCTTGCCCAGCCATGAGAAATCCTGTAAAAAGGGGGCTCATGGAAGACGCCATCCAGCACCTTCTCACCATCATGGCAATAGAGGAGGTTCCCCCAAACCAGTTGGGGCGGGGGTATTACTCCATCCTGTTTGTAGTCCCAAAGTCTTCGGGAGGATGGAGGGCAATCCTCGATCTCAAGGGACTGAACCTCCACCTTCAATACAAAAGGTTCAGAATGCAAACCTTGCATTCCATCCTAACCAGTATCAGGCGGGGAGATCTACTGACCTCAATAGATCTAAAGGAAGCATCTCAGCCCCCAGAGTTTTTACCAAAATCCTGGCTGTGTTGGCAGCTCATTTGAGACTGGTTCCCGTATGGGTTCAGTGTTATCTGGACGACATTCTGATCCAGTCCCAATCCATCTCAGCTGCCACCTCGGATTTGGCCCTCACCATAAGGACCCTGCAGGACCACGGGTTCCTGATCAATTTCAAAAAGAGCCAGATGACTCCCGCTACCCGTCTACTTCATCTGGGAGCGGTGATAGACACAGAATCGTGTCACGTGTACCTGTCAGAGGAGAGGCGCAGGAGTATCGGAGACCTGGCCCGCAAGGTGAGCAGGGACAGGGCAGTCCCTTTGGCCACACTCTCTCAACTCCTAGGCAAGCTAATATGCATAGTGATAGTGCCGTGGGCTCGGCTGCATGCCCGGGATCTGCAGTGGTTCCTACTTCCGTACCAGAGACAGCATACCAGTACTTCAAACAGGCTGGTACGAGTTCCTCATCAGGTACGTGTAGCGCTCGGCTGGTGGACTTCATCAGCCATTCACAAGGGGAGCCTGTTCAAGAAGCCCATTCGAGTCCAAGTGACCACAGGCGCAAGTCTCTTTGGTTGGGGGGCTCATCTCCAATCCTAGATAGCTCAGGGCCAGTGGTCGAAAACAGACCTCAAACACAGCATAAACTGGTTGGAACTTAGGGCAATACATCTAGCTCTCAAGAAATTCCACACAGTAGTCAAGGGACAGCATGTACTGGTCCGAACAGACAATGTGGCCGCAAAGGCTCACGTGAATCGATAAGGGGGCACTTGGTCCAAGGCCCTCATGACGGAGGCACGAGCATTGAGTTCCTGGGCGGTAAAGCACCTGCTCTCCATCAGGGCCGAGCACATCTCGGGAGAGGAAAATCGGCAAACAGATTTCCTCAGCAGGTCAATAGTGGATCATGCGGAGATATGATCCACTATCATGCGGAGATATGATCCACTATCCACTACATCCAGATATTTTCACGGAGATCTCGGACAGGTTTGGTGGTCCGATCATGGATCTGTTTGCCACTCCGGAGAACGCTCAGCTGCCCAGGTTCTTCTCTCGGTTCCCCTCCTGGGGAGCAGAGGGGATGGATGCACTGTGATGCAGGTGACCACAACGTCTATTGTATGCCTTTCCCCCATTACCTCTACTTCCACCAGTAATCAGGAAGATCCTGGATGAGCGGGCGGAAGTGATCTTCGTCGCTCCTTACTGGCCCAGGAGGCCATGGTTCGCGGACCTGGTAAGTCTTTCATCCTCAGCCCCTTGGCGGATTCCGGACAGCCAGATACGGCTGAGGCAGGGGGATCTTCTACATCCAGACCCCCAATGGCTTCAATTGACCGCCTGGCACTTGAACGCCGTACCCTAACCAGGGCATCTTATTCGGCGGAGGTGATTGATATGATCCAGGCGGCCAGGAGGCCAGTTACAAACCGCATTTATGACTATACGTGGAAGAATTTCTGTCACTGGTGTGTCACAAACCACGTAAGTCTATCTCAAGTCACTATTCCGAGGGTACTGCAATATCTAATGGAGGGTGTCAACAAGGGGATGGCGCCAAGCACCTTACGCAGGCAATTAGCTGCTATCTCTTCGGTACTCTCCTGGGACTCCTCAGAGTCCTTATCGCGACATCGCGCCATCAGGGCCTTCCTTAAGGCAGTCGCAAATAGTAAACCACCTGTAATCCATAGGTATCTGTTGTGAGTGTCCCTGGACCAGCTTGGGAAGTATCAGAGGATGAGGATCAGCAGCCAGGTTCCTCTGAATGTGTTTCCCTCCCGGCAGCCGAGGATCAGCAGCCAGGCCCCTCTGGGTGGTTTCCCCTCCCGGCAGCCGAGGATCAGCAGCCAGGCCCCTCTGGGTGGTTTCCCCTCCCGGCAGCTGAGAGAGATATTGAAGAGCTTTGTATGCATTCTGAATCAGATTCTCAAAATGATGAGTCAGATTTAGAACAAGAAGATAAATGGATTAATCCGAGGTTCCGAAGGTTTGATAAGCGAAGGTGTCAGTTAACTGGAAAAAGGAAGTAATTGGGGAAGTGACGTATCGGACACTATATTAGAAGGGGAAAGAATGACTACGCCTTTGTCACGAGCAACGTTGATCAAAGAGTGGGCTGAAAACTTTGGCAGTGCTTTGGAACTCAGTATTCTGGTGTTTTGAAAACCTACCGAAGGATAATGAGCTCTTGGACAATGTGATAAAGAAGAAAAGTAAGTTAATTGGGATGTAGGAGGAGAAGAGCATGTTTATCTAAATGTAAATAGATTTGATTTGGCCGTTCAGGCCAACATAATGCCAGCAGCTTGCTTTGAAACGAATTCTTTTGAAATGTATTAAATAAACCTCTTAACGACATATTTACGTGGATATTAATGAGTTATGAGAGGCCAGACATAACAGGTATCCCTCTTGGGACTTACCTCGGGTCCTTCAGGCACTGACCTCGTCTCCCTTCGAACCACTCAAAACGTGTTCTTTGCGACACTTGTCGCTCAAGGTCTCCTTCCTGATTGCCATCACCTCGGCCAGGCGCATTTCGGAATTGGCTGCCTTGTCAGTTAGGAAGGACCTGTGCACGTTTTATGAGGACAGGGTGGCCCTCAGACTAGACCCTTCATTCATACCTAAAGTTAACACGGTTTTTCATACAACTCAGGAGGTCATCCTTCCAGATTTCTGCCCTCACCCGTCACATGAATTGGAACGGCGTTGGCACTCTCTAGATGTGCGGAGAGCGTTACGCTGTTATATTAAGCGCACGGCATCCTTCCGTAAATTGGAAGCCCTGTTTGTGTCATTCCAGCCTTCCACAATGGGTCAAAAGGTTTCGGCTACCACCACAGGCAGATGGATCAGGGCTTGTATCTCATGCACTTGCGTTTCTCTAGCCTTGCCAGTTCCTCATGTGACAGCTCATTCCACCCGTAGTGCGGCTACGACTGCGGCGTGGGCTACCCAGGCGTCCATAGAGGACATCTGTAGGGCAGCGACGTGGTCCTCGCCATCTCCGTTCATTAAACATTATCGTTTAGACAAGTTTGCGTCGGCTGAGGCCGATTTTGGTAGGCGTATTTTGCAACAAGTGGTCATGCCATCTGGGGGTTCGGCCCCAACTGTCTCCCACCCTTAGGGACTATGGAGGCTTTGGTACATCCCATTGGTGGATTCTTCAGTCATCATGCTGGAGAAGGAGCATTGGCTTACCTGAAAGCCTTTTCTCAGCATGATGATGAAGAATCCACGCCCTCCCCTATTAGGTGTCAGTCAGGTCCGAGTAGGATACTTGTTATGTTATTTTCTTTTATTACCTGCTTGAGAGTCATCACGTCAACCTATTGTCATTGGCTACGCCCTCCATGAAACTGGAAGTCCCAGATAATGAGGAGGCGTGACAACTTGACAAATTGGACTGATTGGGCAGGAGGACTGAAATAACCCATTGGTGGATTCTTCATCATCATGCTGAGAAAAGGCGTTCAGGTAAGCCAACGCTCCTTTTAAAAGAAGCAAAGGGGGAATAGTTCAAAAATATATTGCAATTAAACCCTGTAAGGTAGCTAGACAAAATTTTGCAGGTTGGTGTCCTCTAAAAGTTCTATCACCACAGCTATTTTCATCCCACTCTGCAAATAAAGTAGCTGAAAAGTTTTAATTCCAAGTTTTAATCTTATTGCTTCCAAACCCTGAATCTTACATGAAAATTAAATCCTGCCATCTTCAAATACTAAATCTTGAGTTTGTATCATATTCTGGTTGTTTTATGCACCCCTACACATTTAAACATTAATTTTATTTATTAAAACAATGAAATACAAAAGAAGAATCAGTATTATGTAGTGATTACACCGTGAAGAAAAGAAACCCTAAAATATCTTAAAGTATTTAAAATGATCTATATGTAACAATAAATAACAGAAAAACTGATAAAGTATAAATACCTATATAAAATTAAGAGACATTAACTTATCATTAAATCTAAATCATATAGCAATACAAACCCTACAAATAAGATCACATTTTTAATATAGTTAGGTAAAAGAGTTCCTAAGAGTATATGGAGTAATCAGTGTTTTAACTGTTTTTGGCACTGCCTTGAGGTTCTGGACTATCGTTTATTGCTCTTCTCCCACAAGAAATAACTTTTTACTGTCAGTGCAAGAACATATCAATATGAATGTGTGGAATTCACTTTTCCTAATACATAATTATTACAGACAAGGTCCTGATAAAACACATAATATGATTTGAAGAAGCAAGTTTTACTAGAAAAGTAATGAACAAGAATTCACTGAATAATCTGGAAGTGCCAAGTGTCCATCCTTCTTGCTTCTAATTTCAATCTATGTCACATATGATATATATGCAGCCTAATGTCCCAGGTGTATTTTCCCCATTACACTTATATAAAGATGAAGGCCAAGGGCTCATTCTGAAGCTATTGCAGGATGTTTATGATCTGGCAAGTCACCCATATTCCCTGTGCAAAGAGGCAATGTCTCCCCTCAGCTGGAAGAGCTATTCTAGCTATCAGCCTCAGCACCAATCATAGTGCCTAGGGGAACTTGGATAGAATTGACCATTTATTTTCACTAGATCAATCTAAAACAGGGCTTTTCAACCGGTGGTACGCGTACCACTTGCGGTACATTAACGAGTGGCAGGTGGTACACAGCCCTGCTAGCCATGTATAGTGGGGGAGGGAAAGAGCCAGCACAGGCAAGGACTTACTGTGAGAGAGCTGCAGAGTGGCTGAGGCTGAGCTTCACCCCAGGCTCACTTCTGGCTCACCCTCCCCATGAGAAAGGAGGAGAAGGGGGGGCGGAGACAGGAGAGGCTATAAAAAGAGGAAGTTTGGGTGGGAGAGGGGAAAAAAAGAAGCAGCCTTGGGAGGATGTGGAGTCAGCTCTAGCTGCACGGAAGGGGAAGGGGGGGGAGAGAGAAGAGATCAAGGAGTCCAAGCAGTCCAGCCATGAACCGATCTACAACTTCTGTGGAAGCCACCTGTGCTAGCAGCAACAAACAGGCAAGAAATGCAGCAGGGGAGGGGTTGCCCTCCAGGAGGAATGAAGGGGAGGGGTTGCCCTCCAGGAGGAATGAAGAAAGGTAGCATCAGCTGGAGGTAAGACATGGAGGGAGGGAGGGAGGGGGGAAGAAAGGGAGGGAGGGAGGGAGATGGAGAATGTAAGGATTCTTATGTGCTTTTGTGACTTTGAAGTTCTGGGATTTGTGCAATGTGGGCTTTGTGTTCTTAAGGAGTGTTTGGCAATTTCTATTTGGCTGATGGCTGATGTCTCCTGTTAGCTTCTATTGTTCTGCTATTGTTAGCTGTAAGTTTTGCTGCAAGGGATTTTGAAGTATTTTTCTCCTGAATGGATTTTGCCTGTAGCATTCCTTTACTTATGAATGGAGCCATTTGGGGAGGCTGCCTTAGCAGGCAGCCACTACTTACTACCGGCTGCGCTCCTTAACTTTCCTTTCTAGCCAGTAACTAATTCTTAAAGGGGAATGTGCCTTTTTAAGCTAGTTCCCTCAGCAGCTTCACTTTTCTGTCTCTGGATATGGAAGAAGGAAAATATGGGGGGGGGGTTCAAATTCTTCCTTCAGAAGGAGGTGGGCATGAGAAAGAGGGAGGCAGGGAAGGAGGGAGAGAAGGAAGGAAGTCCCGCCTTAGCACTTGGCCACTAGCAGCCCTGCCATTGACTTTGCTTGTCAAAAGGTTGCAAAAAGGGATGATATGACCCTGGAACACTGTAATCATCATAAATGTGAATCAGTTGCCAAGCATCCAAATATAAATCACATGACCCTGGGCATGCTGTAATGGTCATAAGTGTGAAAAATGGTCATAAGTCATTTCAGTCCAATTGCAACTTTCAACAGGTTTTTTGTGTTTTTTTGGTCATCAAGTTTTTGACACCTTGCTAGGTGGTACTCGAATATTGCCATAGCCTAAAAGTGGTACAGTCGGTGAAAAGGTTGAAAAGCCCTGATCTAAAAGATCTGGACATCTTCACATGATTCATGCCTCAAAGGCAATAAGGTGCAGAATCATTGTAAGTTACAACTAAGACTAAGAATATAGACAAATATTTTGTTCTAAACTAGCTACCTGCTCCAAATGACATTATAGATAATTTCACTCAAGTAGTTCTTGGTCAGCCCATGTGATCCAGCAAGAATTCTAGCACTTTGCATATTTGACTGAGGAAGGCCAGCTCTGATTCTCCCCGCACCTCAGCAATTGCTTGTAATTTTGCACTAATCAGAGCATTTTTTTTCAAAGTATTCAAATAATCCCAAAACTTGAAATAACTTAAATTTTGCTCAAATAACTTACACCCATTTGCATGTTATATTAATAAGGAAATCATGGTGTTTTCTAATAATCTGTAAGTATATATAAATGGTCTTCTCTAATTTTTAACTTCTAGATGAAAAACCTCTGCAGGACCAGACCAGATTACTATTATCAATTCTTTTTTTCAAAGAAAAATATTTTACAGGATACTTTTTTTCCTCCCAACATTACTAATTATAAAAAAAATACAACATGAAAGATTTACTAATATAAGGTATTAATCTAATTATATGCCAAGTGGAATTTTGTGTGTGCAAGTGCTCTCTCTCTCTCTCTCTCTCTCTCTCCCCCTCCCTCTCTCTCTCTCTCTCTCACACACACACACACACACACACACACAAATTCTCTGCTAGTCATGAGAAATGGTAGTGCAGATCACAAAATTCTATTTTTATATCTACTGGAAATATGATTTTGACTTCATTTTCTTCATGTTAATGTTATAATGGAATATAATACAGCATTGATATGTGCAATACCGGTGAAATTAGTTTTATTTATCTGTCACATTTATATATTATCAGAATTCAAAACTTCGTAGAAATATAACCTAACACAACATTAGAAGGCATTACTGTATATTAGTTCTCCTTTACAGTAAGACCTGCCCTCTTCACAAGAAACTTTTCTAGACTAAAACTGTAAATCTAGGCTCAAATTTGATTCATAATACATTTCAAGGGACCATTGGAAGAAGACATGGGACATAGCTGAGAGAGAAATTAGCTGAATAAGGACACATCAGGAGCAGGAAGTAATTTAGTTGCCATGTGAATAATGTTTCTTTGGAAGCTGAGCTAGATTTGTAGCACTTCTAAGCCAGCATTGTCTACATTGATTCAAAGGCAATTCTCTTGGGCTTTTAAGAGATGTTTTCTTCAGACCTATCATCAAAGACCTTATATTAGAGATGCTAGAACTGAACCCAGGGCATAGTCTGCAAATGATATATAGTGTTACAAAATAATGGCTGTGGTTAATTTCTGCTACTTTGAAGTGAGGATAGTCCAACAATGGATTCCACGGAGCAATGCTGCAGGAACAAGAATCTCAATGAACACTTCTCCAGCATGATTGGATGTAGAATCCACCGGTGGGTAATCAATGCCTTCCTGCTCAGACAAGACTAAGTCAAAATTAGCCACACCTCCCTCTGGGTGTGTCCTTCCAGTTTTTGACTTAGTCTTCGCTCAGCAGGATGCAAGAATTTAGGCTCCTCAACTATTTTAGCTCAAATTGCCTTTGAATTAGAATTTTTGATTGGTTTTTTATTTAAATTAGTTCAAACTCTTGTGGTATTAATTGGATTCAAATTACTGCCAAATTGGAGGATTACTTCAGCCTTTGGCTCTAAGAGTTTATCAGGCCTTTTTTTTGGGCCGTTTACAGCCCGATCGTAAACAAGGCTTTTGCCTCAGCCAGCCGATAAGCGGGACTGCTGATCGGGAAACCAGCTGGATAGCGGAGGTGCGCGATCGCTACGAGGCTCTAGATACAGAGATTCTCTCCCCTCAAAGGCTGCTGTTTCGCTTTCCCTTGCTTTGATGCCCCGAGGTTCTGGAAGCAGGCTCCATATCGGTCGCAGCTAAAGCTGCACAACGAACTGCAAGTTTAGTTTGGAGAAGGGGGGGGAGGAATTTAAAGTCTCTGCAACTTTCCTTCTCTGTTTAGCTCACAGGAGAGGATTTTTCCTCATTGAGCCAGCAATTGTTAAACTTCCAAGGCACGGCCGCCATTTTGACCGCATGCTTCAATTGTGGTCGCCATTTTGTTTGTTAATTCAGGCATTGTCGCCATTTTGTTAAGGCCTCGTGTTTTCCAGCAGTTCCCTTTGGGCCTGCGCTTTGCTAACCGGTCTGCTGTGGTGGACCTTCTATAAGAGGGAAGCATTTTCTTTCATATTTAAGGTCTCTGAATCTAATTACTGTGACTCATCACAGCTTGTTATTGATCATTTCTGATCTGAAGATCAGGTATTAAGTTATTGCCAGTTGGTATATTGAGTGGGGGAGGAATTTTGGTGTCTACCTGTTCTTTTTAGTTTGTGACGCGGTGTCATAGGCCTAGACAGACAGTCTTAGGGAACTGTCTGGCTGATTTGCCATTGTTGTTGTTCAGAACTGTGGGTTGCATTCCCTCTCTGACAACCATATCTGCGTGCTTGGGCTCCCCCCCACAGATGGGTATTTCCTTTGGTATATCCTGATTACAATGGCAGACAGTGACTCGCCCCAGACAACACAAGTGACTGATGTTCCCCCCGCACAGACACAAGCAAAACACAGATCAGCTGATTCGGAAGCAGGGGGAAAGAAAAAGGCCAAGACTAAACATTTGGCACCCAGAGAGACTTCTAAAGCAGCCGAGCGAGAGGCCTCGAGGAGACATCAGGCGCTGGAGAGGGAATTCTCCAAAGCTCAAAGGCTCATGTCCAGTGAGGCTGAAGTGATTCCCCCCGTTCCACTGGACGCTTCCCCGTTTGGGCCTACATATGCGCCTTCTCATGGTGCCCCTGGGCCATGGTCTCCTCAGGGGGAAACCGGACAGGTTGCTCCCCCCTGCTCATCCTCCCATTCTTCCTCCATGCAACAGAGTCATGAGGACATACAGGCCTCCACATTGGCTGGGGCCAGTTTAGAGGATCAACAGCGAGAGTGGTCAGATCAGTTTCATGATTTCATGCAGCAAGCATTTACTCATTTTATGTCTTCTTCTAGGAGTCAAAGACCTCTACTGCCTCCACCCCTTCCATCCATCCCTCCTTCACAAACGGGACGTATTAACATTCCCGATTCTGGCGTTCCTGAGACCTCTTCACAATTAGGCGAGGAAGGGTCAGTGGACCAAGAGGTAGCCGATTTACCTATGTCTGAGGATGAGGAGGCAGCGCCAGAACAGCCACAATCCTCGGGTCTTTTTGACCCTTCCCTTTTTAGGTCTCTACTAATGAAGGACATTACTACTGTTAAACTTTCTTCGTCACAGGACGATAAACCTTCTACCTCCGCCAATCAGGAGTCTAATCCCCTGTTTGCAGACAAGATTGTGGAGGAGCAACAGATCTCTTGTCCATATGTATTTCGGGCTACGGTGGAAAAGCAGTGGTCATCTCTGGCCACTTTTCCTTCTCCCAACAGTACTGAAAAGAAATTATTTAATGTTTCTTCCTCTCTCGCCTCTCTCTTGGAGGTTCCATCTGTTGATACACCACTAACCTCCTTATTTTCCACATCTGCTATTCCAGGAGACATGGCGGAGGCTTTGAAGGCGGAGGATAAGAAGTTTGAGTTTGCTCTGCACCGAGCTCACCAGGCTTTGGCATGGGCCATTGAGGCTTCTACCTCAGCTTCCTTTTTTGCGAGAACTTCAATCATGTGGCTCCGAGAACTTCAGGCTCTCGTTCCTCCTGACCAGGTTCACACACATCGAACACTGAGTAAGTTACTGGCAGCATCGGAATACATGGCAGACGCATCACTTCATTCAGCCAGGTATTCTGCCAAGTCCATTGCAGCCAATGTTGCCTCTCGAAGGTTACTGTGGCTCAAACAATGGTGGATGGATTTAAAATCAAAGTGGCGTCTGTCGATGGCCAAATACAGTGGCACACATTTATTTGGCCCTATCCTTGGACCGCATGTCATTGAGGGCAAGGACAAGCGTAAGGTCCTGGCACACCCCTCTAAAAGGTTGGATAGACGACCGCAACAGGATTTCCGTAGACAGGCCTTCCATCCCAGTGGTTCCTGGGAATGGAGGCAGCCCTTTCGGCCCGGGCAGTCCTGGGATTGGCCCAGGAGCTCATGATCTTTCTTCCCTAGACAAGATCACCAGCAGGACCACCAAACCTCGGGAGCCAGGGGCCAATACCAGTCGAAGCGTCTCACATAGGCAGTCAGTTGGGGCTATTCAGCAACATCTGGGAGGCCACCACCACCGACACTTGGGTCAGGGAGACCATAAAGCATGGTCTCACCTTAGAATTCATACCAAATCCCCCAGACCGTTTCATATGGTGTCCAGTTTCAAGAAATCAGTCAAAGGAAACATTGGTAGCCACGGCCATTTCACATCTATTAGAAATCAGGGCGATAGAACAGGTACCGAAGGAACAGGAGGGGAAGGGGTTTTACTCCATCCTGTTCATGGTACCCAAAGCATCAGGAGGTTGGAGGGCGATACTGGATCTAAAAGGTCTAAATCACTTCATAAGATACAAAAAGTTCAAGATGCAGTCCCTAAGATCCATTCTGGCCAGCATCAGAAAAGGGGATTTTCTAGCCTCTATAGATCTGACAGAGGCGTACTTACACATTCCCATCCTCCCAGAACACCACAAATTCCTCAGGTTTTGTTACGCGCACCGGCATTACCAGTAAAGGGCCCTTCCCTTCGATCTCTCATCAGCTCCAAGGGTCTTCACGAAGGTCCTATCCTCTCTCCCATGGTGGGCTTCTTCCGTGATGACCAAAGGGACCCTCTTCAAGGAGCCCCCCAGGCTTGTTCTGACCACAAATGCCAGTCTGTTCGGTTGAGGCGCACATTTACAGACTCATCTGGTGCAGGGTCAATGGTCTCGTGTAGAGTTAACTCACAACATCAATTGGCTAGAACTCAGGGCACCTGGCACTTCGTCAGTTTTCTTCGGTAGTGAGAGGGCAACATATTCTCATTCTGACGGACAACGTAGCCGCAAAGGCTCATGTCAAGAAACAGGGAGGGACCCGGTCTTGGTCGCTCATGTTGGAGGCCCTAGCACTGGGTCTGTGGGCAGAGTCCAATCTGGGTTCCCTCAAGACAGAACACATATCAGGGGTGGCGAATCAGCAAGCAGACTCCCTGAGCAGGGTCACGGTCGATCACTCGGAGTGGAGCCTGGACCCGGAACTGTTCAGGGAGATCTCAATGAGATTCGGTCTTCCTCAACTGGATCCCTTTCCTTCTCTGCAAAACTCTCACCTTCCCAGGTTTTTCACCAGGTTTCCTTCACGGGGAGCGGAAGGGACACATGCCCTCCGATGCAGGTGGCCGGAGGGCCTACTTTATGCCTTCCCTCCCCTTCCCTTGATTCCGGCAACCATTCGCAAGTTGCTACAGGGAAAGGCAGAGATAGTATTAGTTGCTCCACACTGGCCACGGCGTCCGTGGTTTGCCGACCTTGTGGATTTATCGCTCTCGCCACTGTGAAAGATTCCCCCGGACCGAGTAGCTCTCAGCCAGGGGAATCTTCGACATCCGGAGCCCCAATGGCTCCAGTTAGCCGTTTGGCACTTGAGCGGGAAGGTTTAACCAGACAACACTTTTCATCAGGGGTGATTTCATTGATCCAGGCTTCTAGGCGCCCGTCCACCAACAGGATTTATGATGCCACGTGGAGGAGTCTCTCTACGTGGTGCTCCAAACAACATCTCAATCCTCTTTCGGTCACTATTCCTAATATTTTAGATTATCTTTTGGAAGGATTGAATAAGGGATTATCACTCAACACCATCCGCAGACAGGTTACGGCCTTATCTACGGTTCTGATTTGCGATAACACGTTTCCCCTGGCACAACATCCAGCAGTCAGCGCGTTTCTGAAAGGGGCGGTCAATGAAAGACCACCACCTATACATCGTTATCCATCTTGGGACCTATCTAAGGTCTTACAAGCTCTGACTTCCTCACCGTTTGAACCACTCAGGTCTTGCTCTCTTCAGTTTCTTTCCTTTAAGGTAGCATTCTTGATAGCTATTACATCTGCTAGGAGAATTTCTGAATTGGCGGCGCTCTCAGTGTGGAGTGATTTATGTACCTTTTTTGAGGATACGGTAGTCCTTCGTTTGGACCCTACATTCACTCCAAAAGTCAATACTTGGTTCCACAGGTCTCAGGACCTGATTATTCCTAATTTTTGTCCCAACTCGTCTCATTGCTTGGAGAGAAATTGGCATAAGTTAGATGTGCGCAGGGCCCTGCATATTTATATTAAGAGGACCTCAGTTTTCCGTATATCGGAAGCCTTGTTCGTGTCTGTTCAACCTTCGGCCATGGGCAAGAAGGTCTCTTCGTCGACCATAGGTAGATGGATCAGAGCATGTATTGCTCGTGTTTATACTTCTCAATCTCTTCCAATTCCTACTCGTATCATTGCTCATTCCACACGTAGCGTAGCAACATCGGCAGCCTGGGCTACCCAGGCATCAGTAGAAGAGATCTGTAGGGCAGCGACTTGGTCTTCCCCTTCCTCCTTTGTAAAGCACTATAAGATTGATCAATTTGCAGCGTCTGATGCCGCATTTGATAGGTGGGTTCTGCAGCAGGTAGTGTCTTCTCAGGGGCCACAAGCCTAGATCTTTCCCTCCCGGTGGTGACATGAGCAGCTTTGGTATGTCCCACCGGTGGATTCTACATCCAATCATGCTGGAGAAGGGGCGTTGTCTTACCTGAACGCCTTTTCTCAGCATAATGATGTAGAATTCACACCCTCCCTTCAGAGCAGTCTAGGCCAGTGGCAGGTTTTTTCTTAGAGCCAGTGCGTCAAACTTCATCATGGATGCTTCGCCTCGTCAAAAACTGGAAGGACACAGTCTTGTCTGAGCAGGAAGGCATTGATTACCCACCGGTGGATTCTACATCATCATGCTGAGAAAAGGTGTTCAGGTAAGACAACGCCTCTTTTAGAGTCTCTGTCAAGTATCATCCTTCCAATGCCTTGATGTCACATAAGCTATGAAGAATTTTTAATGTATTGCATATATTCATCCTGGTGGTGTCCCATCCACGGATTTGAGCCTTTACCGACTTGACCTCAACATGAAAAATATGCGGCTAGACCATCTGCTGCAATTCAAGGAGGCAAGGCTGTTTGTTTAGTTTAAACAAAGCCCAGGGGGAGAGCCTTTTCTGTGGGGGCACCGACGATGTGGAACGAGCTCCCCCCAGAACTCCGGACATGTCATGATCTCCGCACCTTCAGAAGAAAACTGAAGACTAATCTCTTCAATCAAGCCGGCCTGGCCTAGACCTCCTCGGGTTTTAAAATTTTTAAACAAGGCTGTTTGGATTTTAGAATTGGGTTTTTAACAGGTTTTTAGCAACAGCCTTGTATTAATATTAATTTAATTATTTTTAAATATTTATTGTTTTTATGTTTTTATTCTGTTGTGAACCGCCCCGAGTCCTACGGGAGAGGGGCGGCATAAAAATTAAATAAATAAATAAATAAATAAAATGAAGCCTTGCCTTAAGAGTACCCGCAAATAACATAAGCCGGTGAGATGTCATATTAGTAGTCAAAACAGTGGGCTGGAGCTGGCTATGTCTGCACAGCATGTAGGTTCTACACTGTGGGGGAAATTATAATGCAATTAATTACAATATATTTAAATCAATGCATTTAAATGTATAGTTGTTTAAATAAATTGCACAAGGATTTGAATCAAATGCTCCCATATCTCTCAAGATGCCATATTAACATAATATGATACCAAGGGAACAGCAGAACCCACTCAGCACTAAACTAATATTAAGGGAGCCTTCAAAATTAGCACTGAAGTTATAGGCTATCGCTTAGTTACGTTTGTGATTTCTTTCCATTGAATTTTTTTTTTTGCTTTTCCTCAAAATAGATAATTTAGATCTGCGCAACTGTTCACTTTGCATATAAAACGCAATTTTATGATGTTCGATCTTGAGATAGTTCTGTTACAGGTCAAATCTCTTTGTGTGCTATTTTAAAAAAACGTTTAAAATGTGACTGTTGTGTTTATTTTGTTATACTTTTTTGCTGTTCGCCACTCAGAATCACTCCTTGTAAGATCGGTGGCCAGTTAACTTTGATAAATAAATAAATAAATAGAATTTATTATTACTAAGGATGGTGCCCCAGCAACACTCCAAGTACTAAGTGCTATTCTTAGATGTGGAAGGGATGTTTTAAGAGTGGCTGGAATGGGATACAGTAGCGAACATGTTAGAGAGCTAGCCGTTTCTATTCCTAGCTCTGTTCCACTGAAGCACAAAATCCAGTACTGTCTTGGCAAGTCCAGCCCAGCTACCTGCAATTCTTAGCAGGACAGCATCTCTATAATGTTAGGCTAGCTACAGCTGCATACTTAGCAGCAGGGCTTTGGTACTGCGCTTCTGCCCTGTGCAGACAACTTGAGTTCACAATTCTGATCAGGCAGAGAAAGCCTGATTCCAACTCAGAAGAGTTTGCTTAACTAAGACAGCCAACTTCTTTTCTCAACTAAAAGTACAGTTAAGTAGATGACAACACGGTCTTTACTAAACATAATGCAGAAAATGATTTATAATTCAGTCCAATCCTAGGGTTAATTGCAAGTCTTTTCCAACAATAAGCTAAAATATAAATCATATTTTGATCCTCCAGGATGAATATATCTTTTTTTTGAAAAATATTTTATTGGTTTTATGATTTTAACAATAGGTGCTTAAAGCACACCGTGGTGATTGGGTAAACAAAAATTCCCAAATAAAAACATAAAACAGCTCAACTTAGTACATTCACTTTCATCTTTCTATTTCCCTCACACACACACACACACACAGACACACACAAAAAACATATAAATTTAATATATTCCATTTCTACCATAAATTTCTGTTAAACCTATTTTAAGACTTTGTCAATTTCATTCCAAACTCTCCCCGATACATATACCATGATATTTATGAGATGTTACCATACATTCTTTTTACATTCATATATACAATACTTTTAATGAAATGAGATAAATACCTAGACATAACTTTTGGTGTTGCTCGCCATTTCCCCTTTCACCGCATCCACACTCCTTCTTTTCTACCTTCTTTCTCCCTTTCTTCTCTTCCCTACTTCCCTCTTCACCACTCTCCTTCCCTTTCTCCCTTCTCTTCTCCTCCAACCTTCCTACTTCCTTCTCCCCTCCTTTACTCTTTTCTCTCTCCTCTCCTTTCTTCCCTCTCACAGGATGAATATATCTTAATAAAGTTTTTTTATTAATTGCTATTCATGGTACATCTATGACCATCCATGATTGGCTTTATTATGTACTATGGAATATGGCATTCCAAACAGTACAGATTCTATAACTTAAATAACTGATGATCAAAACCGTTAAAGCCTATGGAGGCATTGTCTCTCTACCAGTTATGAGTTGCATCACCCCCATGGATTGTACTCTTGTTTTCTCCCCACTGATACCTCACTCCCTTCATCTTTCACACTTTAATTTTACTTTAAAAAAAAAGGATAGTCACAAGTGAATTCTCAGAAACACAATCTGGATGCACCTGCACTGTTTATTAAGACTTCTGTATCTTGGATTCTATCTAGCAAATCAGGGCTTGAATATGAAATTAATAAATCTAAGAATAATTTAGACCTAGAAGTATTTTATTTTTAGGTCCTGCTCAACAAATGTTCTGCTATTAAACGCAACTGCAAATGGTTTCTTGAGTTTCATATTCCACATGCATTATCTTGCATGTTGGAGCCTATGTCTCGTAGCCCTATAATGGTTTAAGGGCTTTTTGTGTTTGCAAAATAAAAGTTACTCAAGTTGTTTCCCTTCTTTTCCTTTAGTAAAACAAAGTATCTTTCCATACCTTGAAAGGAGGATGTGAGCTCATGCATTTAAACAAAGATTTTGTTTCTTTACAACACTTTTCCTCTCACAAGAAATTATTTATACAATAACATTTTTAAGAAAATACTGCAACCACCTTAACTCAGATACCTTACTAAGCAGATCAAACAGTGTTTCCATCAGATACATGACAAAGATAACCAGCAATATAATATGCAACTCTCATAAAGTTCACTGTTCATTCAGTCTAAATAAAATTCTGCAACTGTTATAAGATTCAAAAACGTCCATATATGGAATATTCCTCTGCTATAACAATAATTATATGCATGATCTTTATGATGCATTGGTGTAGAATTCATCATGTTGAATCTTAGAAATTCATTCAAACTCAGCCATGTTACTCTTAACTTAGGCATGTAAACCCTAAAGATGTACTGTTATGGTTCATAAGATTTTCATTCTCATTACACTGAAAACAATCTATTCCTTGCATTTCAAGAAACTAGGTCACTTCATCTTCAAGAATAAAAAGGCATCCTAACCTAGATTTTAACTGTTAAATAATTTTTAATATCAATTTTACTGTTAATTTTAATCTATGTTTTAAACTTCCTCTCTATATTTTTAACTTTTCTTAACTATCTTGAGTACTTGTCAGAGTAGAAAGGCAGGATATAAATCAAATAAATAAACTAACACTTCAGCTAGACCAGGGGTGTCAAACTGCCGGCCCGTGGGCCAGATGCGTCATGCCAAAACCGTGCTCACACCATTGCTGGCAATGGGAAAAAAGTCACGATACATTCCGCACGTCACGTGACATTGTGAGTTTGACACCCCTGAGCTAGACTTTCCTCCTCAGAATGCTTCCAGTTTCTCACATTGCTCTTTTATATGGCTTAAAAAATATTTTCACATTATAACTTCCTCTCCCATCTACTTCAACTGTAAAACAAAATGCCTTTTCCTTCTCTAAATAATCCACTGTCTTTTTGCCCTATGATCATAAACAACTCTATACCTCATCCACCATCTCCATATTGACCGCTTAGGAGAAGGATATTATTAAATGGCTACGCAGAATCCTTCTGCTACCACAAACAGGTCTTACCTGTGACCATTTTTCTGTTATAGCAAGTAGAAGGCAGAAAACAGGAAGGCTCTTGCCGGGCCCAATGTGTCTGCAATGTCAGCAGCATTGTACAAGACAGATCTTGGCGATGGAGAGGATCACCATAGAGGAAAGACCACTTCTATTCAACCACATACAATCCACTGAGTTGACAGCCAGGCTTTTTGGACAGTACTCACCCAGGTTGTGCCTGAGTGAGTCTTAAAGCCACAGTGAGCTAACCCAGAAAGCAGTGCTACACAGCTGTCATTGCAAAGGCTATGGAAGGTCAGTGGGCTTGGAATGCTCTTTTGCCTGGATCAAAGCAAACAGCTGGTTGCATGCCATGGCCAAGTGGAAACTGATCAGAGGAACAGCTGACAAAAGATTTCTAAATGCAGCCCAGAGAAGCCACTAAGGAGAGGACTGAAATGTGCCAATTCTCAACTCCTCTAACAAATGCTTCCTCTAGGCTGCCACTTGCCTCTATGAGTTTTCCCAATGGTATTCACTTGTTGGTAAAGGCCCGGGCCACAAGATTTTAGGAGACGTATATAAATATAATCACTTCTTTTCTGCCAAAATAAAGCATGCTGTTTCAATGTATTTTGACAATGTATTGAGCAAGTTCAGCTTATGTTTTATTCAATAAACCATGGTTAAACAAGACAGTGAGCATTTGTGGTACACTCACTTTTGCACGATTATTTTGCAGCAAACTGCTGCATACAAATGCACAAACCTTGCAACTTTGACAAAAAGCCAGAAAGTTTTCCAGCAACTACAAGTTTAATCTGATTGGTCACAACAGATCTTTTGCCTCCCATAAAAACAGGGTTGGTAGTTTTACTATCCATGAAAAGACAAATGCTGCTCTTAAGCAACTGTTCGACTTCTCCAGTGCTAAATTTTAATGACTGGCTCATTGATCAGTAAAAATACTATTCAAATAATTAGTGTAAAATATCTGCAGAGACGTAAGGCCTTATTAAACTGTAATGTATATGTTTTGGTATAGACATACTATTGTTACCAATTTATGTATAACCTAACTGCTGAAAAACAGTCTGGCACAGTGGTTCTCAACCTTCCTAATGCCGCGACCCTTTAATACAGTTCCTCATGTTGTGGTGACCCCCAACCATAAAATTATTTTCGTTGCTACTTCATAACTGTAATTTTGCTTAAGAACCATGTTACTAATTTAATCTCTCTCCTTCTTTCTTTCTCTCTCCCTATTTCTCTCTCCCTCCCCCTCTCCCTCCCTTTCTTTCTCTCCCTCTCTCTCCCTTCCTTTCTCTTTCTCCCTCTCTTTCTCCCTCTCTCCCTCCCTCCCTCCCTCCCTCTCTCCAATCAGGGATCGATTTGGAGATGCGGAGGGGAGGGGAGTGGCCGAGGGCTGCCCGTGTGACCTTGAAGCAGCCACCTTTGGAAGTACCAATGCTGCTCCAGGCAGGCTCGAGCCAGGCAGAGCAGGCGATGGGAGTGCCTTCCCAGCCAGCGAGGCCTATGATAGCGCCGGGATCACGTGGTTCCCTGGGAAAGGGACTTCCTGGCTGCACTTCTCAGGGGGTGGGGCGCCCAGGCGCAGGGCCAATCAGGAGCCCCGCAAGGGGGCAAGCCTGCATAAGAGCCATGTCTTTTCTGTGGGGTGAGGGAGCCAACCAATCGCAGGACATAGATTCTGACAGGAGGCTGGCCTGAGCCGAGGAGCCGGTGATCGCGAGGCGCCGCCACAGCCCGATGAGACCATTCTGTGCCCGACAGGCAAGCGCATAATGGTCAATGAGTGCTGGGCGGGGGGTGGTGCTTGAGAGGTGGCTACTGAGTGTGCGCCACCATTGTGGCTGTCAAACCCCATGGGCTTGACATTCCTATGAGGGAAGGGACCCACACAGTGGGCCGCTGAAGCATGCAGCCGGCCGCCAGAAACGCCACACAGGAAGAACAGCTGACAGCAGCCTACCGGGTGGCGTGCGGGACTCTGGTGCACCTTAGGATGGCCCGCTGGCGCCTGGCTAGAGCAGCTGGCCGGCACTCCATTGTGGCCAGCTCCGGCGGGGATTCCCTGGCATCACGGAATGTGGCGCGGCAATGTCACCGATGGGCAGGGCATCCTGAGGCCGCCGGCGCCTGGTTGAAGCAACTGGCTAGCGCTCCATTGTAGCCGGCTCTGCTGCCAGTGGCAGGGATCCCCCACAGTTTGCAGCTTCTGCTGCGGTGCCCGGATCGGTTTCCCAGCGTGTGGGCGTTGGAATGTTCGATCGGTATCCCAGCTGAAAAGCCCTGGGATAGAGGAGCGGTGTCTTGGTTCCTAAGATAATCGGAAATATGTGTTTAGGATGGTCTTAGGCGACCCCTGTGAAAGGGTTGTTTGACCCCCAAAGAGGTCGCAACCCACAGGTTCAGAACCGCTGGTCTGGCACATAGAAATGACAGAGGCTGTGTCTTGAACATTTTCAAAGTAAAGTTTGCTGGCCACAGCATTGGTGAAACACAATTCCCAAACATAGTCTTTCTTAGCACCTTCTTAAAGGGAGGTAAAACTGAAAAGAAACTTTATAAATAGCAAAAAGAAAAAAGAATGGAGCTGTAGGCCAAATTATACTATCTTCCTGGAATTGTCTGATCTCTCATTTTTCTGCTCTTCAATAAATTGGCTCCATTCTATAGTCCAACACCACCGCCATTCCTAAGAAATTAATCTAAGACATATAAGAAAGACCAAGCTTGTGGGAATTCTCCAGGGCACAGCTCATTGGGAGAAGGCAAATGTGCCCTTATCTTTATATTTCGGTATCACAAGAAAGGCATTGTGTATACATCTGAAAGAGTTAGAATGTGAAATTTAGTTCAAATCTAACATTGGTGATAATAAAACATCCAATTCTAAATCTGGAAGGTATTCCTTGAAATTTAGTTTCTTGCCTCTGGCAACCTGCTACAATTTTAACATCAACACCAGGTGCCTATTAACCCTCTTTCTTAGAAAGATGAAGAATAAGCCAATAAAATTATATCATCATTAATGGGCATTAAAGATGGGATGATGCTGATGTTGTTTTAACCCTGTTAAACCAAATACAATTTATTTTCTATCCAACCATTAATGCATGGGGTAAATTATGTTTCCCCCCCTTGGCATCTGAATATTGAAAGAAAGTCCTGCAGTTTTTCCTATCCCAATGACACCTGATTGTCCCTCATATCATTGCCTCTCTATCCTCCTCCTAGTATATTAACACATTTATTTTAAAAAATCTAGCATTCAGAACCTCAAATAAGGTCTTACCAATGCTAAGCAAATTAAAGTACATGTTGATATATTCTCTGAAGAGACCAAAGAAAAATGAAATAATTTCTGTAGTTAATACTCAATGCCACTCTTAAGTATCTGAAGCATGTTCGCCTATTGGGAAAAGAGCCGTCTAGAGAACTTCCAATGAAAAAGATCCGAGTTACATTCCTGGAAGGAATGAAGACTTTTTGGCTTCTTTTTTGCAGTATTTTTTCCCTTAACTTCTGGTCCCTTAAGGCATTTCTGTAAGTCTTGAGAAGGCACTGTGTTTTTCCTGACAGTTTTCAAAATTGCGTCGTCCATATTTTTGCTATGCCCAAGTACTTGCCACATCTTCTGCTAGTGATTGGAGGGATGGTTTCTAAGCCATCTGAAATCGCTGAGATAATATATATGCTGCACTGTAAAAGCTCCACCTGAACAGTAAGGAATAGCTTTTAAGAAAGATACTAGGATGGAACCTCATGTTTATTTGAACTAACATTATTTTGCCATCTAAATGGTTTCAGAGATGCGCTCTAGATCAAACTTGCATTTTATACAATTTGAGCTGCCAATATGATGAACTTGACTAAGAACTCGAAGCTGTATGCAAATGCCACATAATTTTCCCAGATGCCTACTGAATTCCAAACATGTAATCAAAATGAGTACAGTTGTCATTTCTGGAGGTCTCTATTTGCTTTCTACCTTTTCATATGTTGATCTCCACCAAGTTTTGAAGCATTGGGGACAAAAACCTGGAGAGCCAAAGACATGTGCTCATCAAAAAGTATTTTTAAAAGCCTTATTTTTGTACATTTTCTCAACGTAATCTGGTCAATTACTGAGATAAGAAAAAATGGAAAAGAAAATCCCTTTCTTTAACTTGGAAGATTACATTACTTTTCTTGCAAAAACTAAGGTTACTACATCATAGCTACATCCAAATGACCACTGGATAGCAGAAGAATGATACAGAAAAGCCTCAGCTGCCATCTAGTGGTCATTTGGATTTTTGCCCAGATAATACATGGTACCCTCAACTGGAAACAAAAACACAGTATTTTCCATCTTTCTTCTTTAGTCGGCAATTTCTCTATCTCTAGCTGCTTATCATTTGAGTTCCTTGTACATGAATCTATGAAAAATATGCAGTTTATCAGAGCAGTTCTATTGAGGATCCTGACTCGTCTAAGACTTGTTCTATAACCCAACATTAACTAATGATAATTAAAAATTACACCTATGCTAGGGCCACAATATAAACCCAGAAGGAAGTGGATGCAAGCAACCTGATAATTAGCAAATTAGATTTAATAAATGGGACTCTTCTGATGCAATTTTGGAATGTGTTCCATTTATCAATGAACAAAGATACACTAGTGTAAAAAAGTGATTGGTTTAAAAACAGCTGCATTAAACAAATCACATCTAAAGAGATAAGAATTTGATGCCAGAACAAGCTGAAAAACTGCACTGCATACCAGTAAAAATTTAAAATTTTAGACTTTCATGGCTGCCGGTGAGTTCTATACATATCAACATTGCCAGCTCTGCTGCTGCAATGGCTTCTGATGGAACTGTATAGCTAGCACAATTGCATGGCTCCTATAGAAGGAGAATGCACAACAAGCTTTTTGAGGCTGCATATGTCTCTTGTCAGAACACTCTTGCCGTTCAGAGTAGATGGGGGGGAGGGAAGGGAGGAAGAGAAGAGAGCTTACATGAAAAGGAGACTGAGGAGGGGTAAGGAAAGAGAAGCATGTTACAGACACTTTGCAGCAGAGGAAATATTAGCCAAGGAACCAAACTGCCATGTATGCAGGGTTACCTAGGGGAGTTTCAGTCTGTCAGCCCACCCTGGCATTGTACGTCACTGGCATTGGGCCAAGCCTGTACTCTGCTTCCAGGCCACAGGCTACGCATTAACCCTCTGCCTGGTCCCTATTCTGCCCTGCAGATTTCCACCAGGCAGCAAATTCAATCCCCGCCTCTTCATTTGCTTCTGTGCAATGCTATCTCTGCCATGGCAACAAGCTTCTCATTGGAGAATCAGAGCTGCTGAGGAGCCAATGAGAAGCCAGGCGGTGTTGCTAGGTTCTCCGGGATGCAATGGGCTGATTATGCCCAAACAAAGCAAGAAAGAGAAGGCGAGAGTCTCCAAAAATACCTCGGTGAAGAACTGGCTCTCCTTCCAGGAACAGGGGCTAGAAATAACCTGCAAAGGGAGACCCAGCAACAACAGGGTTCACAGTGTTGGCAGAATGCCATAGCCACTCACTGCAGCCGTGATCTCTCTTGCGTGGTGACTCTTACAGCCAGCTGGGTCAAAAGCCCTCCACCCCCCCCATCCCAAGTGGTGCTTGAATCACATTTCGTATCTTTCTCCATCTTCAGGGTAACAAGCAAAAAGGGCTTCTTGGTTTGGCCACAATGCCCTAGCAGGTCCTGCGTCCTTTTGTGCCAACCACAAAGCATTCAGTATCTTTCTCAGAAGAGGCTCAGTGCCAGATCAGACGCTTACGAGAGTTTCATATAGTTAAGGAAAATACGTGGCCAAAATGAATGGCCCTACGAACAGGAAACAGCTGTGCTATAATATTGGGCAGTTAAAAGAAGGACTATATATTCTCCAGGCTTGAGACTGTAGCCAAAGGCCACTGGAGTAAACTGTGAACCTTTCCCTTAGATAAATCAAGGTCTGGATCAAGCCAAGTCTTTCTACTCTAGGACTGCCCTAATTAGCCAGAAAGAGCAGCCCCCCACCACATGGTGTAGTTATTTCCTGGCAAGAGAATTATGCACCTGGGAACCCACTGCAATCCACTGGAGGTGAGGAAAAGCCCCAAAAGGTCATGCAATTGCAGTCCTAAACGTGCATTTCAGAAACACCTTGAAAAATTAAAATAAGCAAAATCCTTGCAGAATATTTTAAGGGCATATGATCTCATGAGGAAGGATGCCAAACAGTCTTCGGGGTTTTTTTTTAAGGATTATAATTTATGTCAAAAAGGTACACAGATCATTCCCAGCTTGAAAGCTTTCATATACTGTACCTTTTATTTTAAACAATAAATGATGAGAAATATCTCCTTCTTTAAGGAAAAGTTCATTCCATGCTCCACAACTGTTTTACTCCCTACTGTTTAATAATTTCAAATATATTGCAACCTGTCAATAAGAGATAGCATATAGTTTGTAAACTGTTTGAGATGCTTTTATACAGGAAATCGTATAAAAAATGATTAAAAGTGTATGTAATTACTTTACAATATTTAAATCAAGTTTATATGTCACAGTATTTTTTTTCTGAAATGGCCTAAATTACTCACCTTCAGTTGAACCCATAACAATAAAGCAGACGTATCAGCCTCATTTACAAATTATTGGGTGGGGGGGAATCAAAAAATCAATTGCATAATTATTAAATTACATGGAACCCAAATATAATATAAGGAAGTCATTCCTAAATGTGTCCTTATCAGAAACTCAAAAATAATATCACAAATACATAAAATAAAATAGGAACAACTAGGTAAAAGAAATCTTTTTTTAAAAAAGGTTTCTAAATCTGAATTCACCTCTTGGATTTTAACAGAAGTTACTTCCAAATGTGCTTAAGATAGCAGCCTGTTTTGAAACAGTAAGCACACTTACTGGGAAGTCTTATGAGCTACACTTCTGAGTAAAAGGTAGACTCTACAGAGATGACTCAGGGCACTGTGACACACATCACAAGCTTCAAGATCTACAGAAGCCCAAAGAATATTTTCAATGCATCACAAAAAATGTATGAAGATATCATACAGCAGAAAACAAACTGTAAATAAAAATACAGTACCTAGAATTGCTGCCAACTTTCCTACTGAATAAGGTACATGGAAAGCTCAAATAGCAAGTGAATGAAGCTTAGTTATAGCAAGAAAAGCGTGTGCACCATACTTGGCAGTAACATAGATGACATGATTAACCTACAAGCCATGTTTGGGTGTGAAAGATCCTGCCTCGGTGCAGAAACCTTGAACAGAGAAGCCATTCTGGGATAAACTGAAGGTTTATCAGCCAAGTAACTCATTGCCAACAGTAATTACATTTGAGTGTTAACAAGACATCATTCAGATGGCATAATAAATCACAAGCCAGCTTCATTATCTCAAATGTTGAAGATAGAATTGTTTAAATTGAATCATAGTTAAAATTAAGTAGTACATTGAGTTCTGACAAAACTCAACCTCTAATGTTCAAAAATGGAATAAAAACACTTCTGATAACTTCATAGGAAGGAGGGAGGACATGTATACGGGAGATATACATAAGTTGGACTTAGTGTGCTAAAGATAATACAGTGATGATGGGCAAAAGTAGTCAATATATTTTAATAGCTCAAGATGCTAAAATATCAGCCCTTTTCTTACTTATCCATAAATTTATAGGTGAATCTTTTTAAACCATTTCTGCATTTCATGTAACAGAATTTAATAGATACGTGCTATATCAAAACTGAGCTTTTCTGAAAGTTTTATCATATGAACAAAATTATTTCCAAATTTACCTTTTTAATCAAGTTGTTAGCACTTTCAGGGAAAAGGGTTCTAACGTTTTTAGCACTTATTGAAATGGGTAAACTGATCACATTTTTAGATGTGATGAGCCAAGATAGTTTATAGTAAAAATATGGGGATACATACATGAGTCATGTTAAAGTTTATTTTTAGGGATTCTTTTCTACCTAAGCTTAAAGTTGAAATCTTTATTTTCCCTCTTCTGATACAGGATATCTCAAATTGACATTTATAGCAATAACTTTCAGGACTTTTTCCTAATTACTTGGAGTTAAAGTCATGCATACTTCTTACTTCTATTCTACATCTGAAATATTACAAAATTAATCTTAAATTAGAAGAATTTGAATGATTACTATATCATAAATATTCTTTTGGACTCATAAGACTTAAAAACATCTGCACTTTAAATCCTTTTTTCATTAGAAAATTCTGTTTTTCCTACCTAATATAACTGCAAGTTTTGTTCACAATGTTGATAGATGCTGGAGTAGCCAGAAGATAAGTCCGAAAAGATTAATAATAATAATAATAGTAATAATAGTAATAATGTTGGAAGGGACCTTGGAGGTCATCAAGTCCAACCCCCTGCTCAGGCAGAAACCCTGCACCATTTCAGACAAATGGCTGTCCAGGACTAATCCTCCTCTTGAACCAAAACAAGTTTATCACATTAAATGTACTATTATTAATAAATTATAAAAGGCATCACATATAAAAAATACCAGCAAATAGACATTAGAAGGCATCAGAAAAGAAGGTAGAAAATCCATATCAAAGAATTTACGGCCCCAAAATTAAACATGTAAGGAACAGAACATGGGAATGTTGGTCAACGAAAAGTTACCTTGTAGAAAAAAAGAACAGTTGAGAATCTATCATAGACTCTAAATGTAATAGGTTTAGATTTTTGGAGAAGACAGTAATTCTTCTCTGCTAAATTCTTTATAGCAAATCTGAATCCATGTCACCAATTTGGAGCTAAAGACACCCCCAAAACATCCATTTGCATGAATTGTCAGAATATACTAACATAAAGACTACGTAGGTTAGGAGCTAGTTTTAGTGGTTTAAATTGCTGGAGAAATGATTCAGAATAGAATTTAGCCAAATAGTAATGAAACACAAATGGCCTATACGACTGCATCTGAAATTTCTCAGATTGTCAATGTACAATGTCTATTGGAGTTATATATGTTACTAGCTCCATATTCTCATGTTGCTTTATGTGCCCTGTAAATAGTTGGTTCAGAAGTACAATCAACAATACCTGTATGATTTTCCCATGCTATATACTCTTTCTAAGTTTAATAGGGTTGTAGTTTTTCTCTATCAAAGACAAAGATTGATCCTAATATATGCAGTATTATACTATGGCTAGTAAAATAAGATTTGCCACAATATCCAACCTCTTGCCTGAAATATGAGTAAAGAATAGGTTATCAGCAATTATATGCAAACCTTACACATTTCCCCAATTCTGAAACTTCTATAACTCCTATTAAATTAACATACAATGTTGAGCCAAGTTTTAAAACTATACAGTATTAGAATAATCAAGCAGCTGAGAGTTTTGTGTTTTCATAGTATTCAGGAAAATTAAAGCAGCCTACCAGACTAGTAATAAAAACTCTCTATTTACAGAAACTAAAACTACTTTTTGAAAGTCATGGATTCAATTATAACTTTCAGATTATAACATTCTTGTCCACGCTTACATTTAACAGAAAATAATTTCTCAAGATGATCAAATATAGCTTAATATTAGTTTGTATTTTACATATCCTATGGCATTTTAGTTTCTCTTTAGAAATAAAAACTATTGGCTAACATAACTCCATGTTCCATCAAGTTTAAGACCTCATCCAAACTATTTCTACATAACACAGTGATACTCTAGGTTAGCCACACAGGTGACTGCAATTCAGCCATACTCCATAAATGTCATTGCAGGATATTTGTATTTTAGTGTCTACCGCAGTTTACCCTGGTTGCCTATAGGAATTATGGTTTGCATCCTCCATGAACTGGTTTCTAGACAACTAGTGCAAAAGTGATAAATTTGGGGGGGGGAAGCTACATCCAGTGAATTAGATTCTCGAATATGAACCATGGAACAAACTATTTCACTTTAAAGGAAAATGTAATCATTATGAATTTGAAGTATATATCTTGACTTGCTTGTTGAATTACCAAATTAGATGTTCTTACAGAACCTTTTTTATAGTATACCCATTCTTGGTTTATGGTACTCTGTGGATTCAAGAATTAACTTTAAATTGACATGTGAATTAACCCTTTTGTAACAGAGTAATGAAATTTTCTGTTGTTTCTTCAGCTCTGTGATTGTCGAAAATGATGTCTCTTATACACTAGAGATATTTCTCATTAATAACATGTAAAAGTATTAGCCTCTCAATATCCAACTGAAAAATCCAAATTCTTGGTTTTGGGCAATGAAACAATGGCTTGTTATTCAAAATCATTTATATTGGGCTAGAGACTCTCAAGTATGTTACCTTTCATTATATACAGATTTATGAAATCGTTCAGTTCTGTCACAGAAATAACTGGAACTTATCTTTATTATGTTTATCAACATATCAGCAAATGTCATAGTATCAGTTTGCAACAACAGGAAATGCCTCTAATATGGTAACCTTTATATGTTCCCTGGGGCAATTTCATTTCTTTCAGTGGAGAAAGTACCCTGAACTTTAGCCCAAATATGAAAGGTTCTAGAACTACAAAAAATAAGCAAAACATACCTAAACAGCAGAGTAAGCTAGAGGAATTATCTACTTGGATTTTCAAGATGAAGTATCCGTCCCCTCATCTTCAGAAGTAACCAAGTCCACAATGTATTCTTTATACTTCCAAGGCTGCTTTTCTCTCCTAACAAAATTTCAACTCCCTATTCTACCTGCTAAAGTTCATGGACTGTATAACCTATCATCCCATGGTCCTTTGCCAATGATTTCCATTGCCTCATATCCATTAAATTCTCTTGAGCTTTCCTGGTTTACATTCACTTTTGCATAACAGAATTCACTTATCAGTGATGCTCTTTTTGTTGCTTCCCAATAACCAAGTAGACAATTATATTACTTGTTTCCACTACCCAATACCACTAGTATAGTTATATAGGGTATTATGATCTTAGAGCAGCATTCACAAGAAATTTAAAACTGGGATGGATACACACACACACACAATCACTCAAGTCTGAATCTTTGTGACCAAAAGCTCCTCCAATTTTGGGGGGATGAACTTTTGGTCACAAAAGCTTCCAGGTTTTCAATGATCCAGCCAAAATTTGATCAAGAACAGGGTTCCACAAAAATCAAAATAATCTTCACAAATTAAACCATACAAGTTAGACTAAACAAGAAGCACAACAACAATTTAGTCTGAAACCATAATTATTTATGCCTTTCGAACAGTTTCATGATATGTTATTGCACAAATTGGATACTACCGTAACAGAGAAATGTGAAGGCTGTATACAACATCACATAAGCCAATCCCAACCTCAATGAACAACATCAGATTCAACTCAGGAACAGCTGAGAATTCCAGGAATCCAACCTACCATCAACATCCACAATATTTCCAAACAAACAAAATCACTCTGTGCTATTAAAGCTTAACAAACTAATACAGCATTTTTTGGAACTCAGCAGCTGAGTTACTTGCTAAACACTTATTTTATAATAGTAAAAAACTATATTGATTGATATATTACTTTTTTAACATTTTTGTCATAAAAGCAGTGTTTATATATGCTGGTACCTGTCCAGATTAGAGAATTAAGTTAATTCCATCACTTACTGATGGCAAATATGTAGTGCAATTTATTTCCCTAGGATTATTGTGAATTATCTATATTGTATAATTTTATTAATGTTTAGTCAAAAATAAGTCTCACTGTATTTTTATGGTTTATAGCCAAGCAAAAATGGATTGCAGCTTTGCATTGCCTGACTGAACACAATGGTATTTATTTCTGAGAAGCACTAATAGGTTCACCATTAATTTCTCCTCAAACTTACTGGCATCAAGGAGCTTTTCCATTCTCTGCTCCTACAATTCATAACTATTCTGAATTATATTGTTACAGCTGCTAGCATTATTTATGGTGGCATTTATATTTAACTTAATAAATTCAGACAGGAGATAAGAAACAGGTCACACTAGAATTAGTAATACTGAGGCAAGATGGCAATTATGAGTGTTTTAAATTTCATTTGGTTGGGGGGCAATGGCAAAAATACAATATATATTAGGACAAGGAAAGCATTTGAAGATCATGTATTTCAAGAAGAGTGACAGAAACAGAAGCAAATATACTACATGCCACAAGATTTAAATGATGTGAGGGAAACATAATTTTGCTTCCCTAAAGATAAATCCTAAAGTAATCAATTCACCCCATTAAGATCAATATAGACACTTTATTTTAAGGTTCAGGTTTATCCAACTTAAATCTTTAACCAACAGTCTCCTAAAAATAATGGGGCACACTGAGGCACAATTTACACTTTTGGAAAAACAAGGAAGGGCCTTTAGATCCTAACTTGTCCAAAGTTAGGAGAGCTAACTATCTCTTCATGTATCCTGAATACCAAACATTGAAATAATGGTTAAAGGGTTGCAAATGGATTTTATTGTAATACAAGATTATAAAACACACACATACCAGAGACACAATCTGTGCTTGTGTTTTTAAGCACAGTACAGAGCAGTCAGCTCACCCAGAGATATTTATCCATCACAAATTCTGGAAAAATAAAGTGGGACGGGGGGGGGGAAACACCACCAAATCCTGTGATATCTTAAAGACGACCGAATTGACTGGAACCTCAATTTTACTAGTACATCGCTGATCTTGAGCAGCAATGACTCTAGCAACTGTAACAGCATCAGCAGTCATAATGCATTTTTAAAAAAAAGCTCCGAAAGAGAAATGGATGAATGCCAGAACAGATCTCATTCCTTTTGGAAAAGGTATCGAAAGGGGGGGGGGCGCGAGAAAGGAAAAGAGGCAAAAAGAGCCTGGTTGAAACTGACTATCACGAAGGCAAGGAAAAGAGGGAGAAGAGAGATGGGCCGTCCATGCACCACCAGCAGAGAAACAGCAGCAGCGCGCAAGAAAAAAAGGAGGCGGCGGCGGCGGCGAATCCGATCCAGCGGGCCGGGCCTATTCTGAAGCCAGCAGCCGGGAGGTTGCGGCGGGCAGAAGTTTGGGGGTCAGGAATTGGGAGAAAAAGGCGACGGCGGCGGGGGAATCAGGGTGGGGTCGGGCGGTGGGGAGGGGACGAGGGCGGGGCGGGACGGACGGGAGGCCGAGCGGGGTTCCGCCCGAGGCGAAGCCGGAGAGCCGGACAGGGGCGGGGCCTGACGAGGCAACCCGGCTCGCTGGGCGAAGCTGCCCGCCGCAGCCCGGCTGTGAGGTGGAGGGAAAGCGGGCGGGAGCTTGCTGAGGCGCCCCGGAGGCTCTCCCGCCTGCCCCGCTCCCGCTCCCTTCTTCGCGCTGGGAAGGGCCCTAAGGTGAACGGGAGGGCGGGAGGCGAGGGAGCGACAGCCGGGCGGGTCTCTTACCTGAGGAGGCGGCTGCGGCCCGCGGCGTGTTTCAAAGCTGGGGCTGAGGAGAAGCGCGCTGGGGGCGGGGCGCGGCAGGCGGGCGTCTTGCGCCCCCACCCCCAGCGCAAGGGGCGTTCTCCGGCGGCTGCTCCGGCGCCGGGATTTCCCAGTAATGCAACAAAAAATGGCGACCACAACAAACCGCCTCCGCTGTCGCCGCTAAGCGCATGCGCCCCGTCGGCGTAGCCACGTGAGGCAGCGGGCCGGGAGAAGCAGAGAAACGACGGGGGGATGGTAAGAGGCAGAGAGAGAAATGGACGCCCGCCCGCTACGAAGGTGCGTGTTCCCTGCCGAGGGTGCGCATGCGCCGGAGTCTGCAGCCCGTGCAGCTGGGCGTATAGGCAATCTCGGCATCCCCCCCGCCCCATTTGCAGAATGGCATCGACGAAGCCTAGAACATTTTCTACGTGACATAGAAGGAAAGGGTAGCATTATGGGCTGCACCATTGAAGAGCGAGCGGGAGGGGGGGAGGAAAACTCCCTTTAGGTTTTTCAATGGTCTTCCAGGTGTGGGTGGAAACGGAGAAAGCGATCTATTGCCGCGTTGGAGAGAGAGAGATTTTCCTTGAGCTAATTTTCAAGGTTTGGTTGGGGAGGGGGCTGGAGTTAACGCGCTCTGCAATGCCCTGACGGTATTGCAAATCGATGGGGTAAGATTAGCACATTTCAGTTTCGCAAGCTCCGGATCCCTCTCCTTGGTATCACCCCTGAAAAGGAGCAGCGCGGGGGGGATTCTTTTTCCCACCCCCCACCCCCAATCGGTTGCTGCTGAAGATTAAACCGTTTTTAAAAACCTAACACGTCCAGGTTTCATAACGCGAACATGAAATAATGCACAGGAACCCCAACCCTTTCTGGACAGTATTTAATAAAAGCAGATTTGGAGAAGAAGAAAAAACAACCCTTCAACATCGCTACTGCTGAACAACTTTAAGAGGCATTGAGTGCCATCAGTAGCGAATGCTAAGAACATTCACCACTGTTGCAAATGCTAAGAACACCTAGCATCTGCCGATCTGAAATCTTGGACTAACCTTAC
Source organism: Bothrops alternatus (assembly GCA_034064705.1). Classification (NCBI taxonomy): domain Eukaryota; kingdom Metazoa; phylum Chordata; class Lepidosauria; order Squamata; family Viperidae; genus Bothrops; species Bothrops alternatus. The sequence goes on along the minus strand of JARGCV010000230.1, from coordinate 541,608 downwards.
CTTAATGGCATAAAGATGCTGGAGCATAGAATCTGGTGGCGTTACCTATGGATGGTGCCACTGCAATATGCAGTAGTCGTGTGTCAGGGAAGCTTTGGAAATAACTAGTGCATCTGGACCAGAAGATTTTAAAAAAAAAGTGAAAAAGAGCTATTCTTTTTACAGTTCTTTGGCTACTTACAAAGAACTGGGATGCTCCTTCTGAGGCTTAGCTCTTCACTTTGCTAGTTTATTACAGAAACCCCAAAATTTGTGTGAACATTTTTCATTACAGCTCCCTATTCACTGTTCTTTATTCCTGAAATTAGACTGCATATCCAGGTTTCTTTCCGTCTTTTAAGATAGTAAACATTTTGAATTATACACTGTCGAACAGCTATCACATACATAAGTATCTACCTCACCAACCCTGAAAATCTGTTAGAATTAACAATAATCAGCAAGTACCAACAGATATAATTTATAATTCCCATAACTCTGGGGTTTGTTTTCCAGAAAGATTCTATATAAATCATTTTTTTAAAAAGCTACTTTTATAAGGCTTTTATAGTATAATAGTTCCTCCGACATTCCAATTTGGCTTCCCTCCCCACCTTATATCAATTTGAATGTCAGTCTGAACTGTACCTGAATCCAAGGAACAGGGGAATTTTTTTCTGTAAGGCTTTAATTGGAGATGAGAGTCAGTTTGGTGTTAAAAGCACCCAGCTAGAAACCAAGAGATCATAAATTCTTCTGCATCAGACATGAAGCAGCTTGGGTGATTTTGAGCCAGTCAGTCTTTCTCAATCTTAGGAAAAAGACAGTGACAAGCCATTTCTAAGCTATGTTGCCAAGAGAACCGCTGGGATTTGCCCATGCAGCTGCCAAGAGTCAAGAAGACTTGGAGGCAAAAATAAAACAAATCTGAAAATGGTCAATCATAATGGAAATAAATCACCTTAACATCTAACAGGCAACACTGTATACAAATTTCACTTAATCTACTTTAACATTGTTTTAGGACGGGAGGTGTTTTAATACGTCACATATACAGTTATTTTAAAATGGTGGATGCAGATACTAGGCAGTATGTAAGCACAGTTAATGAATGAAAGAGTTGGGCTAGAATTCCTTGATTCAGTCTGAGTTAAGTTTTCCAAGTCTTGCCTCACCCTCAAAACTACAAACAATCTACTAGGTTTCTATATTACTTATTTTAATAAAAAATGTACACATTTCAGAATGCCTCGGAACATAGATGCAGTACAGCATCTTAAGACTGCTGAGTCCCAGGCAGTAGCAAGAATCCTGACATAAAAAGTAAGAAAAGTCCTTTTGCCCCTATTGCAATGGGCATCAACTATTTATGTGTTTTGCTTCTTCGGTTTAGGTGGCGGTCTGTAAGAGAAGGAAGATTAGATTAATTTTTTTAACGTTTATAGACAAAATAGAAAGGGGAGAATCTGCTACCTGAATTGGAAATAAACAGGGACACCTCAATCCTTTGTACATGGCAAAACGATCCAATGTACAATTCAATATTTTCAGGCTTTGCCTACAGAACCTTTTAATAAAGTCTTCATTCATAAAAGTATCTATCTGCATTCCAAAGTTTTATACAGACTCAGAGGTAATCTCTGAACAAGAAAGGCTCCATCTCAGCATCAGACTTTGCTATAGCTGCAAAGAAAGACTCAGAGATATAACGGTAATAGTAGGCTGGTTTTCCAGGAGGCAGGAGATAGTCAAACAGTGAGCCAAAAATAAAAAATGTCCAAGCTTATTTCAAGTTTGAATGATTAGTAGGCCAGGACATGTCCCTGATCCACCCAATGTCGCAAGTTCAAGAATAACCGCATGTACTATATGCTGAGTCCCAGATTAAGCCTTTTTGACATCATCCAATGAAAGGGAGAGATGCAATTGACGAAAAAGGCACTTGGAGAGATATTTTTCTTCAATAGACACAATACTAGATTAGATGGACAAAAAATGCTACTATTAGGGATAAGGGCTTACACGTTTGAAGGTTAAATGAGATAATGGATATTTTGAATGATTCTGGAGAAGCAAGGGCATTATAGCTGCTGTTGCTGGAGAGTGGATAATGATGGAAGAAAAGATCATATTTTACTGAGGATTAAATACTACCTTGTCAAATCTCGGGAAGCACACAGAATTCCACCAGTGGCCTCTGGTTTTCCCATACCTGTACATGCCAACCACCACAGCATGATCTCGCTCATAGGGCTCCAAAGTCAGTTGTTCCTGGGGTTTCATATTTTCCTGTTGCATTTTCTTTACTTCTGATGCAAAGACTGCCTCCGGGGCCGCTGTTGAATCAATACAGTTGGCCTGGAAGACAGGGGAACGTGTAAGCATACCAAATCCTAAACTCCAACTAGATTAGGGGACACCTTACCACTTCCATCTAATACAGGAATACAAAGCAGTGATTGTTTTTTTCCCAACATAATTTTTATTAGTTTTTTTTTTAATTTACAAAAAAGACACATAATAATAACTCAACCGAAAACTACAAAGCAGTGATTGTTAACAATGATCATACCATTCCCCTATTGGCCCAACATTCTACAGCCAGAAAATAAAACAATCAAGATTAAAGCCTTACTTTGATGGAGATAACAAAATGACCACCGTTCTTCAAAAAGTTGTGTGCGTTTAAGGCAACAATACGTGACTGATCGGGCTGAGCCACATCTGCAAAAATGACATCCACCATTCCTGCAAAGAGAAAGTGTATATCGGAACATCTACTGACTATATGCAAAGCCTCTAATTAATTTATAGTTTATATTACAATTAATATGTAATCATAAACCTTATAATTAATCTAGCTCAGCATTTCTCAGCCCTGGCAAATTTACAGTCGGAGAATTTCCAACTCTCAGAATTCCCAAGACAGCATGCTACTGAGGGTTAGAAGAACTGATCTTATTACCACACCCAATTGGGGAAAATTGTAGGTCAGCCTTGAAAAGTGTAGGCAATTAAGCTAAATGGATGCCAATGACAGAATTTTATTTATCTGCAAAGCATAGCTTGGGCACTTAACATTCTGGAACACTTTATTCTAAGAAAAACAGGTCTTGAAGATTCCTACTGCTTTCTTATATTAAAATTCTGCTATTCCTTTGTTCAAGGCATAAGATAGAGCAGGGATGGGCAACTAAAGTAGTTTAATGACATGTGGACTTCAACTCCCAGAACGATGGCTCAGGAATTCTGGAAGTTGAAATCCACAGGTCATAGTTTCTGTAGTTGCTCATCTCCCCACCCCACCCCCCGGAATAGAGGAAGAAAGCAACAGACAGGGACTCCCCTCTAAGAAACTCTTAAATTAGCACACATGGGTCTCTTTGGGCAGGAATCATAGCTTTACATCTCTTACCAATCAACATGCGGTATTTGTGTGGATGTCGTGCATCCTCAATGACAGGAATGATGTTGGTCCGTTTTTTTGCTACATTGATGAGATCACGACCTGAGCGATGGGAGAACTCCACAGCATACACAAGCCCTTCCTGTTTAACCAGAAACAGGAAGAAAGGAGAATCGATGCCTTGCTTGGCTACATATATATAGAGGCCAACAGACAGAAAATATTCATATCTTGGGGAGTGCTGTTAAATGAAACTATTTAAAAATTAATTATTTGGAAGAGTAATGATCAATCCTATGCAAGTAACCCTTCCCTGTGTTGCTTTGCTTGATTTTTCTTTAGCTAGGTATTATTGTAATAGAGGCATGCCTAAACCTCACAATTATATTTACTGATTAGATTTTTATCCCGCCTTTACAGCATTACTTTAAAAGTAACTCAAGGCATACCTAATACTCCTGCTCTATTTTCCCCACAACTTTATGAGGTGAATTGGACTGAGAGAAAGAGAGGGACTGGCCTAGTCACCCAGCCAGCTTTCATGGTTTCTAGATCAGTACCTTAAAGCAGGATCTCCAACCTTGGCAACTTTAAGATTGGTGGATTTCAACTCCCAGAATTCCCCAGCCAACCATGCTGGCTGGGGAATTCTGGAAGTTGAAGTCCACCAGTCTTAAAGTTGCCTAGGTTGGTGACCCCTGCCTTAAAGCACTACACCAAACTGGCCCTCCATGATGGATCCCCAATTGGGAACCATTTCTCCTCTTCCCGTATCTTCTGATATGCAATTGAGGAAGAGATTGTCTCCCCTCATCCAGAAATCTAAAAATGAGGTCCAATGCAACTTTCAACTGGCCACTGAGGCCAGTCAAAATCCATGGAAATGTATTAAGGCTTAGGAAAATTGTTTTGCCTAATGATTCAACAGGAATTAACTGCAAAACAATTGCAGCAGCAGCTTATGGCAAGGATGAGGCACTTTTAACATTTACTCAGGTTATAGTCGCTATTTTGGCTTCTGAGCAGTTTCTTACCGATCCCACTATATCAGAGACATGAGACACCGTTGTTCCTGATGCTGCTCCCAGGTATAACACTTTTGCTCCCGGTTTGATATGAATCTGATCAATGCCTCCAAGGATGGCAGCAGCCAACTTGGAACGAAAGGGGTTCCAGGCACGGTATTCCACTTTTGTTTCACCCTCCTGGAGTTGAAAAGCAAAGCATCCTGGATTGAGAAAGCCTTCATAAAATGAAAGAGTCCTTGGAACATGCTTCTCACTTAACTATGGTAGTTCTTAACTTATGATCACAACTGAGACCAGAATTTCCATTACAAGACAAGGTGATTAAGGAGTTGTGTCTGGTTTTACATCCTTTTTTGCCAGTTAACCAAATCACTACAGTTGTTGAGGGAATTGTGCAGCTGTTAAACAAATCTGGCTTCCATCATGGATTTTGCTTGCTGGCTGGGAAGGAAGGAAGGAAGCTGGCTGGGAAGGTCACAAATGATGATCACATGACCTTGGGATGCTGCAACTGTCGTAAATACATGCTGGTTGCCAAGCAATCATAATTTTGGTCACGTGACTTTGGGGATGCTGCAACAGACATAAATGCGAGGACGAGTTGTAAATCACTTTTTTCAGTGCCACTGTAACTTTTAACTGTCGCTAAACAAATGGTTGTAAATCAAGGACTGCATATATTCCCAACTGCACTTACAGACAATCCTACAACTAGTCTAGTGAAAAGAAGGACTAGGGGAGACATGATAGCAGTGTTTCAATATTTGAGGAGCTGTCACAAAGAAGAAGGGGTCAACCTATTTACCAAAATACCAGGAAGTAAGACAAGAAATAATAGATGGAAACTCAACCAGGAGAGAAGCAACCTGGAACCAAGGAGAAAATTCATATCAATGAAAACAACCAGTGGAACGGCTTGCCCTCAGAAGTAGCGGGTGATCCATCACTGGAGGCTTTTAAGAAGAGACTGAACAGCCACTTTTCTGGAATGGTATAGGGTCTCCTGCTTGAGCAGGGGGCTGGACTAGAACAGGAGTCCGCAACCCCTGGGCCACAGGCCACTACTGGGCTCTGGCCTATTCACAACTGGGCCGCGGATTGTTGCACATGATTGCAGCAGCCCAACTCGTGCAAGCAGCGGGCCGATCCATCGCTCGTGCAAGCTGCGCGTATGCAGCCTCGTTCCCCAAGGCCCTGTCCAATTCTCTTATTCTATGTTTCCTCTTTCTTGTAGGTGTTCTATTGTTTTGTAATTTTCCAAAGAATTCCCTGATACTCACCTCTACAGATATTCTTTTCTCACCATATACAGATTCTCCAGGTACCAGATTTAGTGTGACTAATGCATCTTCTTTTCCTCTGCAGATGAAGACACCTAAGTAAGGTATACAAAAGATTAATTCATATAGTAGTCATAGATATTTAAATGTTCCAGGCCTTGGCCTTTAGTCAACATTCTAACATCACAGTTTGTAGAATATGACACAGAGGGAGGAAATATAGTTGCTATTTCCCCATCCTTCAGTTATTCACAGGCTATTCTTCTCCACCTCCCCCCAAAAAAGGACCAGTGGTATACAAATAAAACCACAATCATGGATCCATAACGTAGCCTCTATAGTTGATTATTCAGAAACAACCCTTATTCTGTTTAACTAGGTTTATTCTCAGGAAAGCAAGCATAAGACTAGTTGTCATATCAGACAAACAGGAAGGGTACCTTGTGCCTATTTCAGCCTGCTGCTGCTACTTTCTAAGTTTGTCAAGAAGCCAAATGGAAATTTCAAATAACGTAATAGGAAAAACAACCATCTCTTTAAAATATGTCTATGTCAACAGCTCGTGAACTCTCTTTCCAAGAATTTGTAATATACATACTATGCAGCTTGTGTTTATTTGTATTCCGAGTAACGCATTAAGCTTATTATAGCCTGGAATTTAAACACTCATGCAGTAGCCATTGGTAACAAGGGATTACACACAGGCACATGCATGGAATTTTATACAGGCAAACGAGCCGGCTGGCAAAGGCGAAATGGGGGAGCATTCTCTCTCTCCCCTCAATACTTGGCACGAAAACTAAACTGGATGAAACCCTGTCTCTCGTGCTCAACACAGAGAGGGACAGACCGAATAACTTTAAAGGGCTTATTTACAACAGTGACAACTAGAATATTTCCAGATTTAGCAGGTTCTTTTCAAGATCTTGTTAGATGTATTATTTTCCACTGGGGAAGGAAAGGCATTATATATTTTTTATGTTCTTAAAATGAACGTTCTAAGTTCTGTGCTTGCTTGGCTTAACAATAGCTTCCTATGATATTTAAAATTTAAAGGATATTTTTAATTAAAACACTACTATAAAGAAAATATTAGAGTCAGATTAGGCTTTATCTGGACATATGATTTCTTTTCAATCAAGTAGCCCAACCTAGTTGGAGCAGTTTCAAGTAATTAATGCATAATGAAATGCTAGAATTAGGCCTTAGCATTTGAAACCATGTTACTAATGGTTAAGTGCAGTGATTCACTTAACAACTGTGGCAAGAAAGTTCATTAAATTGGGCAAAATTCATTTAACAGATATTTCATTTAGCAACCAGAAATTTTGGGCTCAACTGTGGTCATAAGTCAAGAACTACCTGTACAATAAAAAGTCAGGCTTTCCAGCACTCTACAAAATCATGTACTTGCAAAGATTCTAAGCATTTATTAGGGAAATAACTTAAGACTTTTCTTCCTTGGAAACAAATGACTGTTCAGAAGATGGTCTTAAAAAAAAATGGGTTAAAGGAGAGGTGTAATGGAGACAGCCTTGCTTACTACCAGCATACTATAGCAAACTACTGTGAACAAATGGCCTTTGGGTCTAAACAGCTTTCCATCCATAAACCAATATTCTGCAATTGACACAGCCTTGTTATTCTCATCAGCTACCTAAAGCATCTATTCTGGCCATAATTTTGGTCACAGCTAACAAGGTATTACTGGAGAAGAGCCCCTCCTCCCCTCCCCCAAATCCAGAATCTGAATCTGGTGTAGTAGTGCCTTTTCTGATTAACACATTTTATCCAAAGATTCAGGTAGTCCTCGACTTACAACAGTTCATTTAGCGACCGTTACAATGGCACTGAAAAATGTGACATGGCCATTTTTTTCAAAGTTAAGACCTCTGCACTATCCCCAAGTTCATGTGATCAAAATTCAGAGGCTTGGCAATTGGTTCATATGTACGACCGTTACTGTGTTCCAAGGTCACGTGATCCCCTTTTGCGATCTTCAGACAAGCAAAGTCAATGGGGAAGCCAGAATCAGTTAATAACCGAGTTACTAACTTACCAACTGCAATGATTCACTTAACAACTGTGGCAAGAAAGGTTATAAAATGGGGCAAAACTCACTTAATAGATGTCTCACTTAACAACGGAAATGTTGGGTTCAATTATGGCCATAAGTCGAAGATTGCCTGTATAAGCTTTCATGAGCTGCAGCTCATTTCATCAGATGCATAGAGTTCTCTATTAAGAGATATAAGCTAATATGAATGTGTTTTGAGTTGGTCTTGACACCTGGTGACTGCCCTGGACAAGTCCCTGCAGCTTTCTTGGCAAGATCTTTCAGAATTTTTTTGCCATTGCCCCATTCCTAGGGCTAAAAGTGAATGTCTGGCTCAAGGTCACCCAGCTGCCTAAAGTGGGACTAGAATTCACAGCTTTCCACAGCTTTAAGCCTGTTGCCTTAACCATTACACCAAACTAGCTCTCCATTGGGAGTATAAAGCAGTATAATTTGCTGAATGTTTGCGTGCTTTTGTGTATGTGTGTGTATGTTCAAAAATGTGTGCTGCCTGTTAAAGCAGGGCTTCACAAAGTGGTTTGCAGTACTTTAAAATTACATATGTGAATATTTTGGACATAACATTGTTACTATGTCCTGAAGGAGAGTAAGAAGAAAATAACTCAAACACAGCCAATATTTTGACGATTAAGGGCACATCTAATGTTATTTGGGGCAGTCAGAGCTTTACAGGAAATAATTTCATGATGCAAAATGGTGATGCCAGAATTTTTGGAGGGAGTAATGCTTAGATTTGAGGAAGGAAATTTCTTTTTCTTTTAAAAACACTGTTACGTCTGGTTTACGATTTATTTCTTTTCCTACTTGTATACTGCCAAATCAATACAGACCCATGATGGTTTACAAAATAGTCAATAGAAAACATCTATACATGGTTAAAATGTCCACAGTAAGTACCAATCAAATTAAAAATAACCAATTCTTAATCAAGTTTGCAATACAATAATAATGAAAAATAATCAAAACTATTAACAAAACCAAGTATTAAAATGAAATACCAAACCATTTGATCAGTATAAATGCATTCAAAGAAAAAGAAAGACAAATTGTACACCACATGTTTTTCAGCAGCGTTCCATCATATGTATCTCCCACTCTGCTAGAAGGAATGGAGGAATTCTAAGGGAAGTGTATTATATAAGCTATGATGCCAAGCTGACTAAAATAGATTTTAACCAACTATTTCAGAAGCTTGGAAACGCCACTGAGAAGTAGTACCTTCTGGTTATCATTTTCCTTATTTTGAGAACGTAAAGTTTAACACTAGCCGTCCTCCAGGAAAATCATACTGGAAGGGCCAATTAAAATAGAAGAGGTGGTGCTGCAGATAGATTTCAAGCCACAGAGGGTTTTAGGCCAAAACCAAACTTCAAATTGCCCCCAGAAACCTATTGGTAACTAATGTAGGGCTCACGTAATAAGGTAATGGGGTCTATTAATGCTAACATCTATTAGCACCAATCATTCCCCTTCCCCCCACCCATGATCTCCAAAAGCTAGTCCCATAAAACCACACTGCAATACTCATTCTGTGTGGAACTCCAGGCTGCCTGTGCCTTTTCTATACCTATGGCATTATTCCTCCATCAACCTTTTAGTAGAGAAAGCTAAAAAAATAAAATTATATCCTTACATTTGAGCCAATATATGACATATTGAGCAAGTCTTACCTTCGTGCCTGTGGGGTTCTATAGTCACCCTTTTGCCTCCTTTGAAGCCACCCCGTCCTCCTCGTCCACCACCTCGGAAGCTACCACCACCTCCTCGTCCACCTCGGAAGCTACCACCTCCTCCTCTTCCACCTCGGAATCCTCCACCACCTCCTCGTCCACCTCCACGAGATATAAATCCACCTCCTATGAACAATGAGGGGGAACAGATGGCATAGACAGCACCTGGTCAGTATTAAACAACATCCCAAAAATTGACCGCAAGATAAAACCTGTACAGCCAAAGTTTGAGATTGATGATATTAGTTCAACACTTATCCTCAATGTGTTCCCCTCAAAACACAAGTTCTGTGAAAAGGAGACCTTTTTCACAGTGTACTTCCACTTTCCTCATAAAAATCAAGATTCGACGCTCAGCAATGTCTTATCATTTCTCTTGAAAAGAAACCCATGGGATAACTAAACAGAAAAGATCCAAACCTAGGTAGTATAATCCAAAAATATTTGGACCTTTATTTGTTCCACTGACAAATAGAGATTTGAGCCAGGGCCTGCAGGACCACAGTTAAAAAAAAAAAAATCAGAGAAGCAACTTTAAGTTTTGCTGTTTGCTTGCAGATGTTTCATTAGCCAACCAAGTAATGTCAGAAGCAAACTAATCTGGCAGCAAACAACCAAGGTCAGAGAGCACTAAGAAGTCCACAGTTCAACCCCAAGCCACAGATACTCTTTTCTATTAACATCTTTAAAGCAAATTTAGGTAAGAACCATAAATCTTACTCATTTTGACAAGCAACAGAATAGGTAAAAGAAAACAAAAGCCTACAGATAATCCTCACTTAATGAATGCCCTGTTTAGCAACTCTTTGAAGTTACAATGGTACTGAAAACATAACTTTACAATCTGGTCCTTACACGTATGCCCTTTGCAGTCTTATTGTATGTTTCATAGCTGTCTTCTGAGAAGCAGAATCAGTAAAATATCAAGTATTAGTTACACTGTGTTTCAAATAACTATTGCTTAGCAATGGAGTTGCTGGTTCCAATTATGATCTTTAAGCAAGGAATAATCTGTATACAATTATTGTTACAACTATTTGCAACAGATAACTAGTAATCAATGTCATTATATAACCCATTAATTCTTCAGCAAATTGCTCCATTACTGCTGACTAGTTTAGAAACCTACATTAGATTCAAAAACAGAGCAGACAAAGTATGCTCTAAGCAACAGAAATTTCTACCATAATTATATCTGTTGATGTGGTAATGGCATCACAACATCTTATCGTAGTGGTGGTGATTCAGGTACCACACTAGCAAGGGCCAACGTGTAATCTCAGGGAAAAGTTAATACATTAGATGTACATTAGTCACATATTGACTAAACTATTAACAGAAAATGCAACTAAGCATAACTTTCAAGTAAAAAAACAATTATTTTGACTTCAGCTCACCAAAATGGTAATGATAACCAGGAATCCATGAAGCACTGAATGTGAAATTTTGGCAGCTTTTCCTATGATCTTATTTCTATTTTGTTTTGAAGGTTGTTTTAGATTTGTCTTAATTGTTTGCTTTATTGTATGCCACTCAAAAAGTCATGTTAGTGAAATTATTATTATTATTTATTATTATTATTATTATTATTTATTAAATTTCTATGCCGCCCTATTCCGGGAACTCAGGGCGGCTTACAGCATAAATAGAAATCCAATACAAACTAAATAGTACATTTATAAAAATAAATATATAAAAAGAAGAACCCCTAAATTAAGAACCATTCATTCAGCAAACATACACACAGACATACACTGGCTAGGGGCAAGATTTCAACCGCCCCAGGCCTGCCGGCAGAGATGGGTCTTTAGTAGTTTACGAAATGGGGGGTATATAATTTTGATAAATAAAATCTACCAGTTCCTTTGGTTTCCCCTACTTTGATGGAATGTAGGAACGACTTTGGAAGGAGAGCTGCAGCTTAGATAATGGTCCGATAGACGAAACTCGAGTTCGAAACAGGAAGAATGGAGGAAGCATCACAGAAAATGAGGGATCGGAGGGCTACTTTCAGACTTACAAGACTGATGTTAGTTTTGCGAGATAGTCCGCGCAAGAACCACAACCAAAGTTTTAGATACTTTTACTGGAAGCTTCCATTGACAGAATCTTAAGTTTGACAACATCACTCACTCTCTGCAATCGAGGTCTAGGTGCCGATGGAATAGCAAGGCGCCATTCCAAGCCAATACAGAGATGGGGAGAGAGGAGAGGGGAAGAGAAGAAACTCGCAAGAGTAACCAACCTCGGCCTCCTCGGAAGCCTCCACGTCCTCCACGGTCCCCACGTCCTCCGCGAGGGGTAAAACCTACAGGCAGAGAGGCAGAGAATCCGAATCAGAAATGATCACAGCAACCATGTGCCTGAATCCCTCCATTCCCACCAGCTGGGCCGTGTAGTCGCCACACAAGCGCCGCAAATAAACTCGACCGCGCCGAAAAGGTTTCCTCACACGCGCCTTACCGGGCCGCATGTTTGCAGAGAGCAAGCCAGGCACCTCCTACCCCACGCGCCTAAAATTCCAGGACCGGAAACCCAAGTGCGCAGGTCTTCTGCGTCATACGCCGCGGGTCGCACAGGAACTATGCAAAGATTTGTGCGCATGCGGGAGCGCACCTCCGGGCTTTCTGGGGAATGCAGTTTACTGCAGTGATTTTTTTTTCCGTTTTTTTTTTTTTAGCTCGCGGTCTCTATCGCTTCTTTCCTTTCACGTTTAAAACAATTTTCCCTCCCTCTTCCCCCCCCCCCAGCGGTGGCTGGATTAAGAGAGGAGCTGCTGATCCCTGTGGATCTACTTAGATGGCGCTAAAGGCATTTTATTGCGGAAGGAGGAATAGCAAATGGCGACCTGGCGCGTGAAAACCAGGGCTGGCTAGGAAAACCATCCTTCTCTTGTCAGTTGAAATGCAGAGAACAAAAATATAATTTATTGCCTTTTCAGACACGTGAAATCACAGTTAGGATTGTCAGCTGATCCAATAAAATTTGGTTAATCGTTTCGGATCTTCTGGCTTCTAGGTTTGCATGGTTGCCTGGAAATAATCTTTAATTAATATTTGTAATGGAATAAAGATGAACAGCCAATCAATTTAATATTATGGCTGAAACATGTATATAATCTCTGAGCAAAATGCCTTTGCTTCATTCCTGAATAAACACATGTAGCTCATTCCTGCCTCTAGCCCTGTTTTGAATATCTCTGTATTCCTATAATTTTAGATATGAATTGTACTTGCTTGAGGTCTAAACATATAAAATAATAAGATATTCACCTTAGTGAGCTTCATTGAGTTATCTTTTTCTCACTAGGAAGAAAAATATTATCAGGAAAATGTTTTAACTACTGAATCAAAGATTTTCCAGAAAGTATTTTTGATCATTAGCAGTTGAGACTTTTAAGAGGAAAGAAATCTGAGTATTGAGATAATATTGAAGTTTGTCTGATTTCAGACATGTAAATATGTGACAATACCACTTTAAATGTTGCCACTTCAGTTTTTTTATATGTTTGTGAGAAAGAAAGAAGTTTAAAAATAAAACGGTCACAATTGATTAACAATAGAAAGATTAGCCAAGCCCTGCAGGCACTAGATTCCAGGAGGCTTGGGTAGAAGACACACTCAACAAGACAAAAGGATGGCAGAGGAAAGTTCTAAACAATGTAACTGAGGGGGAGGGATGATGTATTCTGGCTAGGTGGATCGGACAGATTGTGCCCCCAGAAGTCCTCTCAAATGGGACCTAAGGGGAGGGGACGATACGAGTGTATATAATGTTATGTGTTTGAATATTTTGGTGTGGTCTCTGGGTTTAGAACTTCCTGTTGCAGTCTCTCACCAGGATCCACTGCGCTTTGCAAACCACTTTTCTATTTTGTGCAGAATAAACTCTTTTTCTTACCAATCCAATTTTGTTGGTATTTTAATCACGTTTCCAACATGTTAATAGATTTTATTCAGTAAGACTTGCTTCCTGATAATGGAATTAAAGCCAACATTATACAGGTAGTCTTCATCTTATGATCATTTGTTTAATTACCGTTTGAAGTTACAGCAGCACTAAAAAAAAGTCTGCATGCTTACCACCACACCATCCCTGTGGTCATATGATCAAAATCCAGGCACTTATATTTATGTATTTATGACAACTGCAGCATCCTGGAATCATGTGACTGCCATTTGTGACCTTCCCAGCCAGCTTCCAACAAGCAAAGTCAATGAGGAAAGCCAGATTTGCTTCATGATTGCATCAAAAAAGATACAATTGGATGCAGCTTGTTTATCTACTTCCTTGTTTAGCAACAGAAGTTCCAATTGTGATTGTATAAACTGAGGATTAGTTATACATTCTTTTTGCCTGAATTAACAGGTATACTGAATTACACTAAATTACAGTATAAAAAAGGCACACATCAGTCAAATTTATATTACATTACTAAAAGTTGCCATAAATCCATTGTAAATACCAAATGCATACTTAGGGACTATTTTTATATATTTAAATCAGATCTAACTTTCAAATCATAAATCACATATTCTGATTCTGTTGTATTATTGCAACACACTGCTATTGAACCAGGCAGCAAGGTTCATAGCAATTCTAACATTTTCATTTTCTTTTTTTGTAAATATTTTTATTAGTTTTTTTGTAATTATAAACAAAAAAATCAAATTGAATACAACTCAACTTAATACAATCATTTTCAACTTTCTCTCCCACAAAACAAAACATACATACTTTTAAAAACTTACATAAAATAAAATAACTATGAATGTTGCTCGGCAGCACCCCCTCCACCACATCCCCCTCTTCCTGCCTCCCTATCTCCTACTTCCCTCCCCCTCCCTCTCTCCCTCCCTCACTCTCCACTCTCCTCTCACTTCCCTTCACTCCTTCACTCCTCACTCTCCACCCCCTCCAGATGTGGTCCAGAGGTACTACCAAAGCAACTCCTCTTATATCAGTAAACATATCATCCTTATATATTGGAAGTATTACAGTTGAGTGCATTATAATACATTATTACGCGCCCCCCCAACCCACCCACCCCGACTTCCCAAAGTGAATACATGGTAAAACAAAAGAAAACCCTCTAAGTTTAACTACGTTTTGATATAAATCCTAATAAAAATTTAACTATATGATAAATACAATTTCTTAGACTGATATTTCCCTTGAATATAATCAATCCATTTTTTCTAGTCCAACATATATTTTTCATTTGAATGATCTTTCAAATATGCAGATACTTTAGCCATTTCCGCCAAATTTATGACTTTCAAAGTCCATTCCTCGATAGATGGTAATTCTGCCTTCTTCCAGTATTGTCCAACCAACAATCTCACTGCTGTAATCAAGTTCAAAATTAAGTTCGTCTCTATGGTGGTGCAATCCTTTATAATACCTAATAAAAACAACTGTGGTGAAAATTCAATACGTTTTTTCAAAATATTTTGAAGTATCCACCATATTTTTATCCAAAAAGCCTTGATTTTTCTACAAGTCCACCATACATGAAAATAAGTAGCGTCCATACAATCACATCTCCAGCAATTAGGTTTTAAATTAGGGTACATACATGATAATTTCTTCGGATCCAAATGCCATATATAAAACATTTTATAAAAGTTTTCTCTTAAATGTTGCGCTTGTGTAAATTTTACATTTTTCACCCAGATCCTCTCCCAAGTTTCCATCATAATTGGTTGTCCAAAATTTTGTCCCCACTTTATCATACAATCCTTAACTAATTCAGTTTCCGAATCAATTTCTATCAATACATTATACAATCTTTTAATATGCATTGACCTTTGGTCTCTAATTTGTTTAATTAAATTTTCATCTATTTGAGATAAACCCATCTTCAAATCTTTTTTCCATCTAGTCTGCAATTGTAAATATTGAAACCAAGTAAGAGTTATTCCTTCCTCTCTTAAGGTATTCAAAGACTTCAATAATAAAAGATTCCCTTCTTTAATTAGGAGTTTCTCATAAGGCACCACATCTTGTAATTGTACTCTATTTATATTCTCTATTGCGTGTCTGGGAACCGTCCAAACAGGAATCTTATCATTTAATTTATACTGATATTTTTTCCAAACACGCAGCAGAGCATTTCTCAATAGGTGCTCTTTGAAAGTCCTATCCACCTTTTTATCATAAACTAAATACGCATGCCAACCATATAATAAACCGTACCCTTCAATATTCAATACTCTATCATTAGTTAAATTAACCCAATCACTTATCGCTACTAAAACAGCAGCATGATAATATAACTTAAAATTAGGCATTTTCAAACCACCTCTTTCCCTTGTATCCTGAATAATTTTTAATTTGACCCTCGGTTTCTTGCCATTCCAAATAAATCTATTAATACCCTTCTGCCACTCTTCCAAATTTGCATCCTTTTTAAGTATAGGTAACATTTGAAAAAGAAATAGAAATTTAGGCAATACATTCATTTTAACTGCTGCTATCCTACCCAACATAGATAATTGTAATTTCTTCCATTTCTCAAACTCTATTTGTGTCTTATTCCACAAAACTTCATAATTATTTTTATACAACTTTCCATTAGAGGCTTCAATGTCAATTCCTAAATATTTAATTTTCTTGACTATCTCACATCCCGTTATTCTTTCCAATTCCTGTTTTAAGTTAATATTTAAATTTTTAACTTTGTCTTAGATATATTTAATTTAAACCCTGATACCCTACCATAATTTTTAATTATCTCCATCAATCTCTTGACTGACTGTATTGGTTGAGTCAATGTCACAATCAAATCATCAACAAAAGCACGTAATCTATAGTCTTGTCGTCTAATCTCTATACCTTTTAAATCATCTGCTCTTCTTATCTTATTCAATAAAACTTCTAAAGTTAAAACAAACAATAAAGGGGATAATGGACATCCCTGTCTGGTACCTTTCTCCATATTAAATGAATCTGTTAAATTCCCATTCACAATGTTTCTGATAAATCGCCAATATAGAATTAATAAACTGATCCCCCATTTCCATCCGAGCAATCATTTTTTTCAAAAACAACCAATTCAATCTATCAAATGCTTTTTCCGCATCCAAAAACATAAGAACTGCGGGCACCTGAATATGGTTCTCCAAATATTCTAATATATTAATAAGTTGTCAAACATTAGTTTTCATCTGCCTCCCTTGTAAAAAAAACCAGTTTGATCAGAATGAATTGTTTGTTGTAAAACTGTCATTAATCTGTTAGCCATCACTTTTGCAAAAATCTTATAGTCCGTATTCAACAATGAAATAGGTCTAAAATTTTCTGGTTTAACATTATCTCTCCCCTCTTTGGGAATTAAAGAAACATAGGCTGTTTTCCATGAATGTGGAACCTGACCACCCTCTTGTATGTTAACAAATAGCTCTCTAAGAAGTTCCACCGTTTCCATTTGAAGAAGCTTATAATAATAAGTTGCCGTTAACCCGTCAGTCCCAGGAAATTTTCCCATTTTCAATTGTTTAATCACTGAAATTATTTCTTCTGATGTAATCAATGCGTTTAATCTATCTCTTTGTTCATTGCTGATTACCAATACGTTTTCATTTTGCGAAAAAATATCTATCTCATTCTCTTGTATCTTCTCTTCAGCATATAACTTGGACATTTTCATTTTCTTAATGACAGACATAACTGACTGACAGGGAAGAAAGATCAGCTACAATTTCTAACTGTTCCCCTTCAACCTTCCTTGAAACTTCTGTAACAGGTTGCCTTTGTTTTTTAATAGATGAAGACTGTTGTTTAATAGCTGCATGACAGACCAAGATTTTCTTGGTGCAGTTTTTTTCCTGCCTGCAGAGCCAGTGACACAAAGTGCTGGGCTGATTTAAGGTTCTGCCTTTTGTGCACTTGTTAAAGGTACAGGCAGACACGTAAGTGAAAAGTTTAGCAAATCTTAAAAGAATCTTTGGACATCGCCATACAATCTCGTTTTGCTAGAATTGTTGGATATATTATGCATAAGTTCAGCTCATGCTAACTCATAAGCTATCTATAAGACAACAGCTGGATTTTCACAATGCAATAGGCCAAAGCTAAACAAACCACATTATGGCTTAGTGTGAAGTGAAAACCAAGCTATTCAACCTATGCGAATTTGCCAGAGCTTAGTTCCACTCCCAGCCCCATAATTTTGCATTATCTGATGTCTTCCCACATATTTGCAGCCATAAAAAATCTTAGGAATGATCAAGCTGTAAATACAGATACACGGCAAGAAATGCGACTGTTGTACGGCTGATATATGAAATATACAAAGGTTTACACCAATTCTTAAACCTCCAAGTCTGTGAACTGAACTTAAAATTCACATCTACAGCCACAAAGTAAATAAAAGCTCAGCTCAGTATTTAAAATACGCATTTAAGCATTTCAGTGCCTGCATTGTTAAAAAGCACAAGCAAAGACAAAACTTTTTTTTTTCATTTAAAATCTCATCCAGAAATAGAAAGCTTCCAAACTTTGAATTCCAGTTCTGCAGTAAGCATTTCAGCTTATGGAAAACAGCCATTAATTTGGCTGTTGGAAATAGACAGCTATCTAGGAACCTGGAAAAGGAAGAACTTGCTCCAAAATACAGACAGCCAGACAGCCATGAGTTAATGAGTTATGTATTTGATTTTAAAACTCATACATGAAAAAGAGGACCTTATCTAGATGAGCTGATTTGCAGCTATATGTGGAATGACAGTATCACAATGAATCTTTCCAGTAGGTCATAATGCCTAGGAATGATTATGATTGAATCTTTATTTGAACAATTGATTGAATGATCCACTAAATCTCAACCCAAATTTCAGGCTCTCATTGATGGCCCCTCTGTAGTAGTGGAAATATAGTAACATTTAGATCACCATTGCTTTCTGAATACTTGAGGACCTGTGGCTAAAGCCAACAAGGATTGTAATAAATAATTCCAAAAAGATCCACTTCATGCAACTTGCTTTCTTACAGAGGAGTATACTGTACTACTAAGACAAAATGCTTCCACTATTTCTGTTTTTCCTTGCTTATAAGCATGATCTGTAAAACTGACTTGTGCCTCTTTCCAATATTACCCTTCTAAAGAACCAAAAACAACAACAGAGGAATGGAATCAGTTCAAGGGCCTTACATCCCAAGTAAATAGACAGTAATTCAGTAAGTAGTTGTGAAGATGGTCTGTTTTCACCACACAACCTGTATACACTTCTCTGTCAAGTAAGGATGAAGAAATCCAGGCTGCTGCAACCTGTTCCTGATACCACATATATTTTGGTTCCCATCTTTGTGCAATCTGTCCTTCTCAGTAGAAACCTTGTGTGAAGAGGGGTCAAGAAGGAGAGCAAGACTGCTAATCTCGGTTTGCAATTAGTGTCTTCAGGGTGATATTAAAGAGTTTCATGGATCCAAAAATGAAGCAAAACCTCTTCGGAAGGCAACACTTGCACTGATTCATCACATTTCTCCATATCTTCTCCCCTGTCCTTTAGTATCTTAGCAGGTGATGCTGTTAGCTTCTAGAAGAAAAAAGGTAAGCTAAGTGGAGCACAATACCTAGAAACATCCTTTTTACGGCAGAAATCAGCTTTACCCACAGAGAAGATGATATACCTAACATTCTAATATAAATACAATGCAATACCACAACTTTCCCCAAGATCTTGTACTTAAGATATATCACACTACATTTTCCAAAATTCTTAGCTCAAAAGCTGAGAATTCTGCAAATCTTTGTCCAAAGGATTTGGAAAAAGCCAACTTGAGCAATACAATATAAATATAAAACTACATGTTCTGTTCCAAGTGCCTTGCTATTTTGCATTCTAAATTTCTATAACTTATCTTTGATGCCTAGCATCAATTGCTCTGTTAATGTAACCACCCACCTTACACCAACCTAAATCCTGTGTTGGCCAAACCAGGTTGGAAACTGATCCAAAGAGATCCCTCAGTACCAAACCATCTTGGGAATCCTTTCAGAAGGTGAAAACAGCCTGGACTGGAATGATTGGATGTCTGTTAAATGGGATTTCAGATACATTCTCAGGAAAACAGGACAATACAATATCTTCGTAGAAAAAATGTGGGCTATAAATGCTATTAAAACACTTGGTTGTTTCCTTTCAGACATTTCATTACCCAAATTAGGTAACATCAGCAGCACTGATGATGTGGCCTAGTTTGGGTAATGAAATATCTGCAAGAAAACAACCAAGTTCAGCAAGGATATCTCAAACTCCTATATTAATGCAGAAGAACCTACACTTATAAAGTACACTTTCTCCAGTATAACACTATTAAGTACACATCCAGGTAACCGGTTTAACAAGTCTTCCTCCAGTTTGTGAGATGACATAATTTGCCTTTTCCTGCCCACTGGCTTCTATTACGCCTCCTTAAGAAGGCAGTAAGTAATGCTGTCCTGAAAATTTTAATGTGGAGATAAGTTGAAGGAAATAATTGGTGGATTTCCTGCTTGCAGAAAAGATCTCACTCATTGTTCTTCCTAATGAAGGGTGAGGCTGGGCTCAGAACTTGATTGATATGGGTGGGGGCTTTCCTGCTTTACTGGGAAACCACCACTCACCAAACAGATCAAGCAGTGCTGTCCCCCCTCAACAACCCATGAATTATTCATAGATTACCTCTTTGTCCAACATTGGTGCCTGATCACACCTGCTGCTCAAGATAAAATGGATATTGAGAGAAGTTGCCAAACGGGATTAGAAGCGTGTGTGTGTGTGTGTGTGTGTGTGTGTGTGTGTGTGTGTGTACCCATATCACAATGCGAAAAGCAAGAAATAGGAGCTGCTGAACTGCTGCTGATCATGCATACAGTGTAGCAAGGTTTGTGTTTGGAGATAGAGGCTACATTTCAACACTGAATGGGAGAAATATGAAATGGAACCGGCTCTGCTTTGTGCAGGGAAGTAGATGAAAGCCGTGTCTTGAAGACATGTCCTTAAAAAATAATAGCACGGTATAGGTATCTTGGACCTCAGGTAGATGAGCTCAGAAGCACAAATGAAACACCGAGCAGAGTTTCTTACCAAAGTATCTGGAAGGACCTCATCTGGACAGAAGGAATACTGGCAGATCCGACAGGTTTTCCAAGCAAGAAAAGGAAGGACCAAAACAGCCACAAAAAAAGTAACCAGGAAGAGTGGGGCAAAGGTCAACAGTATGGCTTTGGCATCTGGAGGCAAAAGAAAACATCAATATCTCAGTGAAGGCTTTGCATTGAACATGTTTAAAAACAGAGAGGTGGGCAGCATAAAAAATTAATATAAACAAACAAACAAACAGAATAGGTGCATTTTGCAATCAGTGTTCTCAATAGCTTTTAAGCATTCTCCAAATTTTCACCTGAGTAAGTTTCTTCTGCAGATATCTCTTGGACATGTATTATTAGCAAACCTTTCCCAGATCAATTTATTCAATCCAGAATTTCTATTCACTGAGAATTTGTCTGGAGAGCCTCAGAGAGAAAAATTTAGGTCACACAAATAACAAAATCAGTTACTGGGTTAGCAGGGTTATTATAGAGATCTTCAGTCAGAAGCTGGGCAACTGTTTGCTGAAATGCTCTAGTTGTGAATGTGAATGTCCTAATTTGAAAAGGTAAGACTAGATAACCATAAAAGCTGTGTTTATGTCTATGATTCCATCATTTATTTGAAAGAGCCTATAAACCCCCTTCCCTTTTATAACTGGCTATGAAAACCCAACCATTATGTGCCAACCAAGATGGATGATTATTTTATAAACCAAATGTGGTTCAGTAAACCATGATTAAACCATGTGTAAGCAAATGGACACCCAAAGCCCTAGGGTCTTCCATTTGTTTTTGTGCCTTCTCAAGGGAACCAGGTAGCTGATAAGCAACAACAGTATAATATCATTTGAAAGGGTGGCTGCAACACATTTTGTCTTTTTTTCATTTGAGAAAGTTATTTAGAGGCAATTAAGAGAGGTACTCGTTTTGCCTCTAAAATCCTTCAAAAGGGGGAAAGAGGGATTTGGGGAGCAAGGTGGGGCTTTATGGGGTGCAATGGACTCTTTAAGATCTTACGAGGCTTAATATTTCAACAATAATTTTACCCTTTAAATTAGCCCCCCCCCTTTAATCCTCCCCGTGATAATTAAATCTTTTGGCTTTGCTCCCTCTGGAGCAGCATTTCTTAACTTTGGCAGGTTTAAGAAGGGTGGACTTCCAGAATTTCCTAGCACACATCTTAAAGTGACCAAGGTTGAGAAACTCTGCTCTGGAGAGTCCATGCAGTCAACAGCTTAGCAAAATCTGTGAGTCCATCCCACCCCTTGTATCCACTTTGTTCTCACCTTCTGATTTCACACACTGCACCTCGCTAAAATTGCTGCTCTTGTTGATAGCTTCCACATAGGTCTGAGCTTTAACACAATATTCAGCTCCAGCCTCCATTGTTTCCAGATGGACAGTGGTGGTGCTTTCTCTCACCACTTTGCGGTAAACCTAGGTGTGCAAAATATGGAATGAAAAACAAATATATGCTGAAGGGAATTTCCACGTTAGGTGAAACCAATCTGCTTAACTAGGTTGGTTTGCCCTTCCCGGGATCCCTGTTGCTAAACAAGAAAAACAATCACACTGGATGTCAACGCTGCTAACATCGGATGTTCTTGCTTTGACAACAGATGGAAATGCAGCCATTTTCTCTATTGCTTTTAGAATTAATTGCTGCTGGAGGGGATAGGGATGAGAGTCCGGCTAGTCATAACAATAATAACTTAGTTGTGGGAACTCAAGGACATTGGGCCCAGAGCTGATAGTGTTTTGGCAGGTGGAGAGCTGGGTAGAAAGCCCATGCTTCAATGTGATTTATGCCTGTTTATTGGGAGAGGGAATTGCCCTTTGTTACTTTGTATCCAGGGGAGGGAAATTTAGTTTCTGGTTTCAACTATGTAGTGCCAACACTTTGTTTCTCGAATAAAAGATTCTTTAAGGTAAACAATGCCTCAAAGTTCTTTTGAAGAGTTTCATCTGTTCGAACCATGACATTAAACCAGAAACTAGCCACAGAAGTGTTGGACTCAATTGTGATTATAAGTCAAGGACTATCTGTATTTTGAGTATGAGATTCAACCTCAAAGTTTAGAACGGGAACAGGAGTGAAGAGGTTTGTAGGCAAATTCAGATTACCCAACTGCCTAAACCATGCATGCGGCCTATAAAAAATGTTTTAGCACCACTGTCATGGTTCTAACAGATAAAACTCTTCAAAAGAACTTTGAGGCATTGTTTACCTTAAAGAATCTTTTATTCAAGAAACAATTCCCCTCCCCTGGATACAAAGTAACAAAGCACAATTCCCTCCTCCAATATACAGTCATAAATCACATCCCCCAATTAGCTTGAGCTCTCCAGCCCATCAAAACTCTATCAACTCTGGGCCCAATGACCTTGGGTTCCCACAGCTGAATTATTATTGTTATGACTAGCTGGACCACATTCCCCCTCCCAGCATCAACTACGGTAACTCTAAAAGCAATAGAGAAAAATGGCTGCATTTCCATCTTTTGTCAAAGCAAGAACATCTGATGTTAGTAGCGTTGACATCCACACTAAAATTCCAATAAAGAAGGGATCCAATTGGATTTCCTAAATTAAACCACAACTTGAGTGTTTGACAAGGACCCCTTGGTCTAATTTTGATGGCTTTCCCACCCATGAAACCATTTCTTTCTGGTCCAACATTACAAGCAGCACCAAGTAGCTGGTTCTAGTTTCTCTCTAAATCTCCTGAAATTCTCCTGGAATTCTTTCGGACATTGTCAGAAATTAAAAGCATGACCTGACTCTCTCCTGAGAACCTTATTGCAAATATAGTCAATAGGTCCCAATAAGAAGAAAGCTATGCATCAGAGGCTTCTTTGAACAGGCAGCCAGGTGACTTTGGGTTCTGCAAGTACAGTAAAAAAGCCTCTTCTTCAATTTCAATAACATAAAATGTTACAAATAACATTTATATTTATGCATTGATGTTTCTCTTTGATGTTTCAGTGGCTTCTAACTTCTTGTGATCTGAAGGATGTCAGTTTGCCAGGATGGTCTATCTGTGCCCGCTTCCTTGAGCCCCTATAACCTCCTATTTGTGTCATCAATGCTATTATCTAGTCTTCTATTGTCTTTTTATTGCCTTTGATTTTTCCAAACAGCAAGCTCTTCTCTAATGACTCTTGCCTTTGCATCTTATGTCCAAAATATTCAACATTCAACTTCCTTCTTAATGCTTCCCAGGAGCTGCCTGGTTTCACTTTATCTGATGTTTAACTATTTGTACTTCTTGCAGTTCTAAAATACTCTTAACAATTTTCTTCAGTCCCAAATTCAAAGGTGTACATTTTTCCTCAGCCTTTTTGACAATCCAGCTTTCAGAGCCATGTTAGAACTGGGAAAACCACGGCTAACTACACAGATTGTCAGTGTGAGTTTGCTTAATATTAATATTTTTATTTCCATATACAATAAATGGGAAAAGTAATTGCAATAGCACTTAGACTTATATACCACTTCACAGTGCTTTACAGCCCTCTCTAAACGACTTACAGATTCAGCACATTGCCCTCAACAATCTGGGTCCTCATTTTTCTGATCTCAGAAGGATGGAAGGCTGAGTCAATTTTGAGCCAGTAAGAATCGAACTATCGAACTGCTGGCAGCCAGCAGAATTAGCCTGCAATACTGCATTCTAACCACTGCACCATCAGGGCTCTGCAATGGCAGTGGGATTCAAAAGCATGTTTTGATAATGGTTGCACATAGGTGTAATGATATGTGGGAATGACCTTGGGAGATGGGGGGTCAGGTGAGAGATGCAGGCTAGGGAATGGTCAAATAAGAGAGGGCATAGCCCGCAACTGCATACAGGTAGCCCTTGATTTATGACCACAATCAAACCCAAAATTTATGTTGCTAAGTGAGATATTTGTTAAGTGAGGTTTGCCCCGTTTTACGACTTTTCTTGCCACATTTGTTCAGTGAATCATTGCAGTTGTTAAGTTAGTAACAAAGTTGTTAAGTGAATCTGGCTCCCTCATTGACTTTGCTTGTCAGATCGCAGAAAGTGATCATATGACCCCAGGACACTGCAACCATCATAAATATGAACCAGTTGCCAAGCATCTGAATTTTGATTGCATGACCAGTGCAATGGGATGCTGCAATGGTCATAACTGCGGAAAAACGGTCATAAATCACATTTTTCAGTGCTGTAACTTTAAACGGTCACTAAATGACCTGTCATAAATTGAGAACGGGCAAAGAAAGAGGCTCGAAAGGGATTTCCTCCACCACCACTGCTGTAAAAGAGACAGTGAACATTTTGAACTTTCAGACTTTCAAGTTTCTGTTAATGTAGCCTTTCAATAAAATAGAATTAGTTCATCTGGTCGTTTTTCCTGTCTGGTCTACCTGAGAAGGCTGACCATAGCTGAATATGCTCATATTTCCAAACAAGATAGCTGAATTGCCACATGCAGGAACCAAAATGATCCCATGCTTCTGCAGACAACAGTATATGACAGGAAATCACAAAGAAATGCAGATGAGTCACAGAGGTGCTATCTCCTAAGAGCATTCAGAGTTTCAGCCAAAGCTCAGGATGTCTCAGTGATTCAACCTTGATGAGTAAAGAAATTTTCCTGCCTTTCATTCCACCTAAACAAACAATTGCAAATCAGAAAAAAGATCAGAACTTACGGCAGGTTCTGGGCCCTTCTTCCAGTAAAATATCCAGAAGTCAAAGGCAGGCCCCAGGTGTTCTAGTTCTGCTAGCAAGTGATATCCATCAGTGGTGACAGTCAACATTGGCGGAATGAGGGATGCTATAAAAAGGGAAAGGGATTCACATATTCAGTAGGTGGAAAAAGGGACGAAGACTGGACAAAAATTGTTCAGAACTGTTGGGTCCAAGAATGGGTTCTTGAGGAAGGACTGAACCACTGTCTCCTTCAGGGGAGGAATGGTTTTGCCACCACATGGACCTGACCATGTGGCTATCTAAAAATAGGTGGTCGGATCTTATGTTGGTACACTTTATAGCAGGTATCATCAACTCAACATTGTGAGTCTCAGGCATCCCCTAGTTTCATAAATGATACCAGTTCCCTATTAAATGAATGTAAGAAATGCTTCAAAATTAATGTCATCTTGCAAGATTACCAAATCTAATGAGATTTGGAGCAGGGCTGGTTTTGTTTTGTTTGGGAAGTTACTTAGTTTTTTTTAGATACGAGGCTACTGAACATCTGATGAAATGTATGATCCAGAAAAAGTCCCCATACTCTGGGAAGGGAGGGAGGGAGGGAATTCAAAGGCAAGAATTTATCAGGAGTAAATCCAGCCCTTCATTAGAGGATACCCCCCAATTTAATGAAAGTGTGCTGAATTTTTTTAAAGCAAGATCCTCTATTTCTCCTAACCTATTCCTGATTTTTTGTTAGAAATTCCTTAGTGCTAAAGTGGGGTAGCAGCTCAGTTCTATCATTAAAGCCAGGCAGTTAGCAATCTTGCTTGGACTTGAAATGTTTCCGGGGTTGTTTGAATGTTGTATTTGCCCCCAGGTGCCTTCTGTAGTAATAAATAATCTGTTACTTGTGCTCTAGTTCTAACTAGACAAGATAACTGCAATGGCACTTTATGCTGAATGGATGTAGCAACATGTGGCCCACAAGACTTGCGGAATTCCTTCCTATATGGTCAATATTAGTCCTTTCCTCTTTCCACTGAGTAAACTGACTCTTAAAATGCATTATTTCAGCTGCCTTTTCCTTAAATAGAGTCCTTACTCTGTTATGCTGACTTATCTTTTTCTGATTAATTGTTCCCAAGCGCTCTCCTGAATCCGAATGTGAAGCTTAGTTCCCACTGAGGAAGATTGAATCATAACTTTAATACAATTTTAAGGCCTCAGTTCCAGTCAGAAAAGCTGCTACAAAATCCTGCCCCACCCAATGCAGCTGCTTTAAATCGTTGCTGGGCCTGATATCAACAAAACAAGAATCAAGACTGGGCTCATCCAGACAGGTGCTGGGTTGTGAGATTTCCTAACAGGGGACTTACTTGTGACACGATTGAAGAAGCCGTTGAGTGTGGCCCAGAGGGAGGCCTCTGTCCCCATAGATGCTCTAACACGTAGTTTATACGGCACAGTAGCCGATATGTCTTCTGTGATATCACACTGAGTAACACTAACATATGTGCATTCTGCAATGGGAATCCAGCTGTCATTGGCATAGTCTCTCTCATATTCTCTAGATATAGTTAGGAAAAAAAACAAAGTCAGCTTCTATGCAGAGAACAAAGGACCTTCTTCACATTGTCTCAAAAAAATGTCACTTGATTCGGTGGCATATAAATATAATAAATAAAATAGCAAGGGCCAGCTCATAAGCAACATCATTTCCTTGGTAGCCTGCCTAAAATTTGTAACTGCAATGCAGCTCTGAGATTAGGTATCCCTGGATGTTTGTACAAAAATTCATAAATGGACACATCAATTAATGAGCGGCTCATGTGCAGCCAACCAAAGAGCTTTGATTCTAAATCCTTAATCCTTTAACAATCTTTAGGCTGTTAGAATATTTATTTATTTATTTCTTAAATTTCTATACCGCCCCTCTCCCGTAGGACTCGGGGCGGTTTACAGCCCAATTAAAACAAATAACAATAAATATTTAAAAATAAATTAAATTAATACATGGCTGTTACTAAAACCTGTTAAAATCCCAATTCTAAAACCCAAACAGCCTTGTTTAAAAATTTACACAGAAATTTAGATAAAACCCGAGGAGGTCTAGGCCAGGCCGGCTTGATTGAAGAGATGAGTCTTCAACTCTCTTCTGAAGGTGCGGAGATCATGACACGTCCGGAGTTCTGGGGGGAGCTCGTTCCACATCGTCGGTGCCCCCACAGAAAAGGCTCTCCCCCTGGGTGCCACCAGCCGACACTGCTTAGCCGATGGCACCCTGAGGAGGCCCTCTCTGTGGGAGCGAACTGGTCGATGGGAGGTATTTACTGGCAGAAGGCGGTCTTGTAAATAACTGGGTCCTATGCCATGGAGCGCTTTAAAGGTGGTAACCAATACCTTGAAGCGCACCCAGAAAGCCACCGGCAACCAGTGCAGCTTGCGCAGGATGGGGGCCATTCGTACCCGCCAGGGTGCCCCCACTACCACCCGCGCGGCTGCATTCTGAACCAGTTGAAGCCTCCGCGTGCACTTCAGGGGGAGCCCCATGTAGAGAGCATTACAATAGTCCAGTCTGGAAGTGACGAAGGCATGGGTGACCGTGCGTAGCGCGTCCCTATCTAGGAAGGGGCGCAACTGGCGTACCAGACAAATCTGGTAAAACATCCTCCCGGCCACGGCCGTCAGATGGTCCTCAAGGGACAGCCATGAATCTAGGAGGACTCCCAAGTTGCGAGCCCTTCCCGTGGGGGCCACTGACTCACCCCCAATAGACAGCGATGGAATCAGCTGATTGTACCGGGACGACGGTAACCACAGCCACTCGGTCTTGGAAGGGTTGAGCTTGAGACCGTTCTTCCCCATCCAGATCCGCACGGCCTCCAGGCACTGGGTCAGCACGTCAAGAGCTTCATTTGGGTGGTTCGGGGTGGAAATGTACAGCTGAGTATCATCAGCGTACTGATGGAATTCCACCCCAAAACCTCGGATGATCTCACCCAGCGGCTTCACATAAATGTTGAACAACAAGGGCGAGAGGACTGACCCCTGAGGTACCCCACAGTCAAGGGGCCTCGGGGTCGACCTCTGACCCTGTCAACACAAACTGCATCCGGTCAGAGAGGAAGGAGGAGAACCACCGAAGCACGGTGCCCCCTATACCTAACCCCTCCAACCGGCGCAGCATGATACCATGGTCGATGGTATCAAAAGCCGCTGAGAGGTCCAATAGCACCAGGACAGAGGAGCAACCCCTGTCCCAGGCCCGCCAGAGATCATCCACCAATGCGACCAAAGCTGTTTCCGTGCTGTAACCCGGCCTGAAGCCCGACTGGAGCGGGTCCAGATACGACGATTCCTCCAGGTGCTGAGGGAACTGTCGAGCAACCACACTCTCAACAGCCTTCGCAACAAAGCGAAGGTTGGAGACAGGACGATAGTTAGATAAAACAGCCGGGTCCAGGGCGGGCTTCTTGAGGAGGGGTCGCACCACCGCCTCTTTCAGGGCGGCGGAGAAGACACCCTCACTCAGCGTTGATAATCGCCGGGAGCCAGCCTCGCGTCACCTCACTGGAGACCAGTACCAAATATCTAACCTCTAGTAGGCAAAGGTGGCTTATAGTACGCTGAAAATAAGTATAGTAACTCATTTCTGAGCCTAAGGATAGAGCTTTCAGCCTCTCTCTTCTAACTGGCTCCAGTTGGTGGATCTAATAGAAGAAAAACAATCTCATGGCACTCCAGATATTTTTTTTAAAATACAGGAAGTTCTCGACTTACAACAGTTTGTTTACTGACCATTCAAAGTTACAACAGCACTGAAAAAAGTGACATATGATTATTTTTCACACTTACGATCATTTTAGCATCCCTGGTCACATGATCAAAATTCAGGACACTTGGCAATTGACTCATGCTTATGATGGTTGCAGTGTCCCAGGGTCATGTGACCCCCTTTTGCGACCTTCTGACAAACAATGTCAATGGGTGAGCCAGATTCACTTAACAACCTTGTTACTAAGTTAACAGTTGCAGTGATTCACTGAACAACTATGGCAAGAAAAGTTGTAAAATGGGGCAAATCTCACTTAACAAATGTCTTACTTAATAACAGAAATGTTGAGCTCAATTGTGTTTGAGGACTATCTGTATATGTTTACTTCTGAACCACAATCCACTTGGTGTGGAGTCGGGCAGCATACAAATTTAACAAATAAATAAATACAGCTGAATTACAATTCCAAATTTCCTCACTATTCGTTAATGCTACCTAGAACTATTGGAAACATTAATTTTACTACATCTGGAAGACCACAAGATTTGTACCCTTCAGCTAAAAATTGTATTATTACTCTTGTTATTATTAGCCTAAAGCAGTGGTGGCGAACCTATGGCACATGTGACAGAGGCAGCACTCAGAGCCCTCTCTGTGGGCACGCATGCCATGCCCCAGAGATGGCGAGGGACTGGCCCCCGCTGCCCTGGCCCCACCCACCCAGTCTGCCATGACCACCATGGCCCTGCCCACCCAGCACCCGGTGTTAAATAAGTGGGTTTTGGGTTGCAGTTTGGGCACTAGGTCTCTAAAAGGTTCGCCATCACTGGCCTAAAGTATAATCCATAGATATACTCAGTCTACCCAAGGTAGATGAGTCCTAAATTGCATTAAGTTACAGATCATGATAATTTTCAAAAACCAGATTCTCACACACTAAGCTAATGTTAAATTATGTAAAGAGCCAGTTTGCCCTTGTGGTTAAGGCACCAGGCTAGAAAGTGGGAGACTGAGAGTTCTAGTCCTGCCTTAGCCATGAAAGTCAGCTGGGTGACCTTGGGCCAGTCATTCTCAGCTCAACTCACTTCATGATAGTTGTGGCTAAAATAGGAGGAAGGAAGTAGATTGGATATGTTCACCACCCTGAGTTATTTGTAAAAAATAGCAGCGGGATATAGATAAATAAATAACTTAAATGTCACTTTAGCATAATGTGTGTTTATGTATAAAAATGTATGTTTGTATCAGTCTTTCTAAATTTGCCTCTTTTTTCTAAATTTGCTTCTCATCCTCTTCCTTCTCTCTTCCTATGTATTTTCCCAGTTTTCGGGCTATGATTTATTTATTTATTTGTAAAATTTACTGGCCATCCATCTTACTACAGGGATGACTCTGGGCGGCTTATCATCTTAAAAAGATAAAAACTATACAAAACCTAAAAGACATAAATAAAATACTGTAAAGATCCAATTTCTGAGGCCAAAATTAGAAGATGGGGAGGGACGGAGTAGGATGAGAAGATGGGGGAGAACATTATTAATCTACCAAACATCCCCAATGTAAAACCTTTCCATTGGAGCCCCCAAGCTAACTGGCAGAGCCAGGTCTTTAGGCTCTTATGGAAGGTCAGGAGGGTTGAAGCCTCCTGAGATGTTCCAGGAGGAGATGTTCCAAGGGCAGGCACAACGGCAGAGAAGGCTCCTCCTGGACCCCCCCCAGCTGGAATACTATGGCCGATGGGGCCCGCAGCATGTCTCCTCTGCTAGCACAATGGGGTTGGCCAACCCAATGGGATGAGATGGTCCCTCAAGTAATTTGGACCCATGTCATGAAGGGTTTACATGTCTGAGATGTTAAAATTCAAAAGAGAATTCATTTTACCCTAAAGATGTTATTGACAAAAATCTCAACCACCCACCCTCTTTGCCCTGAAGCAGAAAAGAGCTGTTTACTGTTGAGAATATAGCAACATGCCTTCAAGTATGAAAACAAAGCACATTGCACTGGATGGCCCTGAGAACCTCCTAAAGATGATAATCTATCTGGGCTTTCACCTGTCCCATGGTCGCCATGCTTATCATGTCACAGAGAAAGGAGAACGTAAAGATTGTAGTTGAATCTCCCTTCTGGATAAAAGCATTTCTTCCACCCCAACCAGCAACCACACATCTGCATTACAATGTGATGAAGCCCAAAGGCACGTAAACCTGGCAGGGGATACTAGTCCAACCACCCATGTGTTAATTTGTTGCAATACTATTGCCTGCCTAGCTTGCCTACACATGCAACAGAATGCCTTGGCAAAGCTTTAAGGTGGGAAAAGAAATTCCATTACTCCAAACAGCAGATAGAACATTCAAAATGCTATTCTTAAATTCCCTGGGAGTAGAAAACAAGATTAGTAGACAGGGATCTGGTTTAGAATTTTCTCCCAATATGGATGGAAACTAATCAAGCAGAGAAGCAACCTAGAACTAAAGAGAAATTTCAAGGCAATTAGAACAATTAATCAGTGGAACGACTTGCCTCCAGAAGTTCTAAGTGTTCCATCATTGGAGGCTTTCAAGAGACTGGACAACCATTTGTCTGAAATAGTATAGGGTTTCTTGCTTGAGCAGGGGGTTGGACTAGAAGACCTCAAAGGTCCCTTCCAACCCTGTTATTCTGTAGAATTTTCTCCCAATGTTTTTCTAATTGGTTTGTTAAGGGGTAAAAGAAAAGGATATCACTCTCCAGTAGTCTAAAATGATACAGTCTACTGTTTTGGGAGATTTTTCCATCTTATATTCCTGCATTTGTACCCTGATTAGGAGGAATTTTGAAGGTGCTCAACTTTTGGAACAAGTCAACCCATCCTCCACGCACATACTATAAGATACTTCTAATCTTGTGTAAAAATTTGCCTTGTCGTTTCTAAGAAGCTTTCTTTGGTCAAAAAGGCTCCTATTTTTCTACCTAATTGTTAGGGTGTTGGAGAACGTCTTTCACATTTCTCTCAGTGGACTTTTCTGAACTTACTGCATGGGTGGACATGACAGAGGATGCCACTGCTGGTTTTGTGGCTGTGTTAACACATTTTTCCTTCTTTCCTAGCTGCCTGTCCTTCCTACACCAGAAATGCCTAGTGGAAAAAGTTATCTCACCCTGATAGCCTTTCTAGTAACAGGGCCTGCTGAATCAGATTAAAGGCTTAACCAGTCAACGTTTTTCCCAAACAATGGCCAGTTCAATAATTATGGAAAAGTAAAGTGGTACATAAAAACTGGAGTCTAAGACTTCTTAAAACTATAAATAGAAGACAAAATTAAGGTCAGCATTATGTGATCAAGGGGCAACATGGTTTATGGTTTATTGGATTTCTATGCCGCCCTATTCCAGGAACTCAGGGATTGCCAAACCATTTGGGTGTTGTAACTGTCAACAAAGAAAGAACCTTAGCCTACCTTCCTTTTTTTAAAAAAAATGGTGGCCCTCAAGCACATTTCATGGAACCAAATTTCATTAAATTGGCACCATGTGAGGCATTTCCTTTTATTTCTCTTGAACACCCCATTAGGCAACCATCTACTATGAATACAGGAAGAAATGGAGAACAATTCACCCTGTTCATGTTCTTCATAGCATACGTAATTTCATAAACCTCTGTGGTATCTCCTCATTATTATTTTACTATTATATTGAGTATAGCAAAAAAGTATAGCTTTCCTTCATCTTGTAATCTGGATTTGTGGGACTGTTACTTCTACTACTTGCAGCTGGTGTGATCAGTTGTACCTTAGTCCAACATATTTTGTTGGTATAAGTCAGGGGTTTTCAAACTTGGCCCTTTTTTGATTTGTGGACTTCAACTCCCAGAATTCCTCAATCAGGCACACTGGCTAAGGAATTCTGGGAGTCATAAAAGGGCCAAGTTTGAAGACCCCTGGTATAAGTTGAAAATGTCTAGCCACACATATTTAGCATCAGTCATGCTGAGATTTCTTTAGACCAGTGGTTCTCAACCTTTCTAGTGCCGCGACCCCTTAATACAGTTCCTCATGTTGTGGTGACCCCCAACCATAAAATTATTTTCGTTGCTACTTCATAACTGTAATTTTGCTACTGTTTGGAATCGTAATATAAATATCTGATATGCAGGGTGTATTTTCATTGTTACGAATTGAACATAATGAAAGCATAGTGATGAATTACAAAAACAATATAGCAATGCTCAATGGAGAAGCTTACTCTTCCTTGCTCAAAAATGTTGGGAGGAAGGGAAGAGGAAGGAAGGAAGGAAGATTGAAGGGAAAAGGAAGGAGATGGAGAAGGAAGAAGATTGAAGGGGAAAGGAAGAAAGGAAGGAGAAAGAGATTGAAGTGGAAGGGATGGAGATGGAAGGAAGGAAGATTGAAGGGGAAAGGAAGGAGATAGAGAAGGAAGGAGATTGAAGGGGGAAGGAAAGAAGGAAGGAAGGAAGGAGAGGGAGATTGGAGATGGAAGGAAGGAAGGAAGATTGAAGGAGAAAGGAAGGAGATGGAGAAGGAAGGAGATTGAAGGGGGAAGGAAGGGAGGAAGGAGAGAGATTTAAGGGGAAGGGATGGAGATGGAGATGGAAGGAAGGAAGATTGAAGGGGAAAGGAAGAAGAAAAGGAAGGAGATTGAAGGAGGAAGGAAGGAAGGAAGGAAGGAAGGAAGATTGAAGGGGAAGAGAAGGAGATGGATGGATGGAAGGAAGGAAGATTGAAGGGGAAAGGAAGGAGATGGAAAAGGAAGGAAATTGAAGGAGGAAGGAAGGAAGGAAGGAAGGAAGGAAGGAAGGAAGGAAGGAAGGAAGGAAGGAGAGATTGAAGGAGAAGGGAAGGAGATGGAAGGAAGGGAGGAAGGAAGGAAGGAAAAGGTGCTTTATAATGCCTGAAGGGGAAAGATATTTTAACCTCCGGTGGCTGATTAGGAAGCCAGGTTCGTCGGACCGATTTCCAAATAAGCCTGATTGGGGAGGCAGGAGTGTAAATGATGTATGAAAGGACGCTTCCCGTTGCCCCTTCCCCTCCCTTTTTTGCTACCACCGGGGAAAACGCACAGGCGCATGCGCGCAGGGGTAAGAAAGCACAAACGCCCAGATTGAAACTGGAACCAACGTTTCCAAACGAAATGCTCTGAGCCGCTCGAATGATTTCTCTTCCCTTCCGGCTGTTTTTTTTCGTCCCCCATATCTGAGCAGAGCCACCGCCAGCCTGCCCCCGTAGCCAAGGGTCCCGGACCAGCGCCTTTCCAAACTCTGGCACTGCTTGCGGCGGGGGTCGGGGTGGGGGAGAGGGATCCTTTCTTACAGCCCCGAAATGAGTTTTCTCCTTTGATTTCGGGGCCCCATTGCCAGCTCGCGGGAGTGGATCGTGGCTCTGTAATCTGCCTCGATCGATCGAAAGCCCAGAGGTGGAAGGAAGGAAGGAAGGATTGATCTTTGGAGAGTCATGTTTTCCCAAATGGTGATGAACTGCAACTCCCAGTATTCCCCACTCTTCCACAGTGCTTTTTAGGGCTGCTGGGGATAGTAGTCTGGAGCCCCCCATCCTCATCCTGGCACCTCTTGCGCTCTCCCAGCCGCCCCCCAGGACCTGCCCACCCCTCCAGCCTCCTGAGCGCCATTGCAGTGGCGGGATCGTGGGAGCCCCTTTCCACGCTGCGCAGCCCTTCGCCAAACCCTTCCCCAACTCGTCACACGCGAGAGGGGCACAGCCGGAGCGCCAGCTCCCGCTCGGAAGGCGCCGCTTCTCCCCTCCCAGCCCGTCCGACTGGCCTCCAACGCACATATGGGCATCGCCCTCTTCCCCACCGCCTGGCCACTTCCGAGGCCCAGAACCCGGCAAGCCGGGAAGGAGCCGCTCCTGCCCGCCAGCCCCAGGGCCACGCCGGGCGCCAGAGGGCCGAGGCGGCCTCTGACGATGAGGGAGATGGGCCGGGTGGTGCGGGGGGAAGCTCCGGAGCAGAGGGTGGCTGGGGGCGGAGTGCAGCTGGGCAACCAGGAGGCGGGCAGGCTGAGGCGGCGGCAAGCGTCCTTGGCCAGGCGCTCCAGGGCGTCCATGTAGGCACACAGGGTGAGGCAGCGGCGGCACAGGTCCAGCACCGGCTAAGCCACCAGCTGGCCCGGCCCAAGGAAGGTCAGCCACGCATGCCACCTTCGCACCCAGTGCCCGCCGCTGCCCCACCAGCACCACCTCCGCCACCTTTCCCGTGCAGCCCCGCTTGTCAAGCGGGCCCCACGGCTCCCACAGCAGCCGCCACAATGCACACCGATGGCGCACGAGGTGAGCACGAGGCAGGCAAGCACATGTTTTCTGTGCTTCAGTGCCAGGCTCTCCATGCTGTAGCGTGACAGCACCAGCTGCAGGGTGACCCTGGAGAGCCTGGCTGACACGGGTGAGCACGAGGCAGGAGTGCACATGGACTCCGCTTTTTCGGCAGGGCAGAATTAAGTGCTGCTCCCCACCTCCCACCACGGTCCTCTTTTACTTACAAGTAGGAGATGGCGTAGTTGCTCAGCAGGGAGAGGTGAAAAGTTCCTGCAAACTTGCCTTTGCTGCAGACAACTTGCAAGTGCAACATTTGCGGGCTGGGTCTTTTGGCGCGCTCTGCAGTGCAGAGACAGCCGTTAATGACCAGGTCTGGACAATTCCTATTGGCTTTCGAAAGCCAATAGAATAGAGGGAGTAGCACAGCTCATGGAAAAGTTGAAAAAAATCCATCAAAAAAAGGTGCCGGAATGCGGTTTTGAGCGTTTTATGAGAAAAAAAGCCCTGGTCTTAGGCGACCCCTGTGAAACGGTCGTTCGACCCCCAAAGGGGTCGCGACCCACAGGTTGAGAACCGCTGCTTTAGACAATCAGTACTCAAAATGAGATAACAACTTACCCTTGAAATTCGACTGAGTATTTTACAACCTCACCAGGCACAATCTCCGCAACTGGACTCCAAACCAGAAAGTGCTTCATATTGGTGGACAGAATAGTAATATTCTGAGGAGGTGCTAGTAAGGCAGCTTTATGTAGGGATCATCAAAATGACATATAAAGAGAGAAAACCAGAAATTATCTCACAGATTAGAGACACTGAGGTTATTATTAGGATATCACATCAGATCCTTTAATACTGAATAATCAATTACTAAATATAGGTGTACAGGTAGACCTTGACTTACGACCACAATTAAGCCCAAGATTTATGTTGTTAAATGAGACAGTTGTTAAGTGAATTTTGCCCCACTTTACGACTTCCCTTGCCACAGTTGTTAAGCGAATCACTGCAGTTATTAAGTTAATTACATGGTTTTTAAGTGAATTTGGCTTCCCCCATTGACTTTGCTTGTCAGAAGTTCGCCAAAGGGGATTCAAAGCATCCAAATTTTAATCATGTGAGCATGGGGATGCTGCAATGGTCGTAAGTGTGAAAAACAATCATGTCACTTTTTTCAGTGCCTTTGTAATTTCAAATGGTCACTAAAACGGTTTTAAGTTGGGAATTACCTGTAATTATTATCACTAATTGCTCAGAGGAGTTTATTAGTTAAGCTTAAAGACTATGCTGACTTAGCTAGAAATAAGAACATGGGACTCAGTGGAATTTATTTCTTAGCAGATATACCCCAAATTGTGCTTTTAATAGAACTTGAACTAAATGGCATGTAATTTAGTATTTGTTTTACAAGATGCAGGTTAGAAAAAGTCATCAGATATTTAATATTTTACAAGATGCAGGTTAGAAAAAGAGTCTTATCAGATCTTGTACATTACTAAAGAATGGGGAAGCCTTTGCGTCAATTCACTTTTGTTTAAACTTATAAATTGTTTTTGTCCATAGTTCAAATATCTTCCTTCAAGGTATATTCCTGGTGTCAGAATTTTCCCAGTACACATTTTATGTGTTCCTATGTATAGAGATGCATCCCTTTTACATTCACTTAAGATGGCAGTTCAGTAACGTATGAGTGTATTCTTCTAAAGTCAGCGACTATATTCAAACATTGTATTAAACCATAGTTTATGCAGTATAAGTATAGATTGTTTATATCCTTCATCCTGCCTTAGCCAAATAGAATGAGGTTGCAAATGTGTATCGTAGTTTGCCCCCGAAGATTCTTAGTGTTTGTGATTAGTGCTAATCACTGCTAAGATTCTGTTATAGAAGTAGAATATCTAAGTTGCCAACATCTGCATGACCACTTGATAGCGCCAAAGTACTTTCAGGGCCTCTTTGCTGCCACCTATTGACTGAGCACATAGTTGTAGTCCATATATGCAGCCCTGCTGATGGCGATCCCTACATTGCTCTCCATAATGATGACCACCTCCTAGCCATTTCCAACTACAACAACAACAGAGGATCCATATTTGCAAAACATTCACATATGCCATCCAATTTATAAATTACATTTCTCAACTTTATTTGGAGAAAATCAGGTCTCTGGTGCAGAAATAACCCAAATAGATAATGAGCAAATGATTAATTCACAAGTTCTGAACATTTCAGTCCCAACACAATTCAAGGACAATAATTTGGGGTGGGTAATCCTATAGTCTAACTGTCTGTGTATCTGAATCTATGAGTGAACATTTTATTATTTAAGGTGCTTAACCAGGACATAGGAAATTACCTTATTGAAACCATTTATTTATTGTTCTTATTCAGGCCATAGGAAATTGCCCCATTTAAACCCTTTATTTTTCTTTCTTTGTTTGTTTGTTTATGGTTCTTATTCAGGACATAGGAAATTACCTTATTCAAACCCAATCTAGATTGATAATATAATCTATCTATGCTAATGCTGGCAACTCTATGAATAATCTGAAATATTCTAACCCTGAAGCATAAAAGCAAAAGAATATACCTTACATAGAATCAAACACTGGCTGGGCCCAGTTTCTCTCAATCTTCAAAAGGGGTGTATTTCCTAGCCATAGCAAAAACATCTTAACACAGGCTCACGTTATGCTTCCTCCTCAACCAATAGAGAATAGACCCTTCAGATGGTTTTCATGCCTTGGTCACCTTGCAAATGGACTACTGCAATGCACTCTACATGCACTCTACCTTTCAAGACCATCCAGAAGCTACAGTAGATTCATGAATGGAACAGCAAGAGCACATTTTGCTCTGCCCAAGTGTCATTATTGCTATACAAGCTGCATTGTTGGCCATTTGGCTTCTGGGTGCAATTCAAGATCCTAGTTGTCACCTATAAAGCCCTTCATAATATAAGTCACGGTTAACTGTGGGACTACCTGTCTCCAAATTTATGCCCATCTGGGATGTTTGGACAAAATGACCATATTTCAGGTCCACTCAGTTAAAAGTTGTCAGAATAGCAATAATCTCACTTCTGTATTTGTGATGGAATGAAGCCTTTTTCAGTATATTTGTGGGCAGCAGGATATTCTCATTTAGGAGACTAGAAGTCACCGACCAGGTTGGCCTGAAAAATGGAGCTGGAATGATTTCAGAAGCGAATTGTTCCCAGCCATAGCCATGCATGCCAAAGATCCAGACCAGGGGTCTTCAAACTTGGCCTTTTTATGCCTGGCTGAGGAATTCTGGGAGTTGAAGTCCACAAGTCATAAAAGGGGCAAGTTTGAAGACCCCTGATCCAGACTGTCCCTAGTATCAGGTAGAAATAGATGGCTGTCAGAGGCAGCACACTTCATAAAAGAGCAACACAATGCTATTTGCAGTTTCTGATTGTCGATATTCTTATTGCCAAGAATGTCTTACTGTCTACAGGTAGTCCTTGATTTATGACCATAATTGGGACTAGAATTTCCATTGCTCAGAAAGATGGTTGTTAAGTGAGTCACACCTGCTTTTACAACCTTTTTTGCCATGGTTGTTAAATGAATCGCTGCGATTTCTATGAATCATGTAGGTTAGGGCTAGCATTATTTATTTATTTATTTATTAAATTTCCATAACACCCATCTCCCCTATAAGGTGACTCTGGGTGACTTATAGATTATAAAGGACAAAGGGAAAAATAATTGAAATAAAGAAATTAAAATTTTAAAACTGTACAAAAACCAGGATTCAGATGGCACAGGGATGAATGAGGTCTTCTTCCCCTGTTAACTACCTCCAGTGGTGAGTGCCCCCCTCAAGGTCAAGCAGCAAAGCCAAGTTTTAATACCCTTCCAAAAAACCAAAAGGATGGAAGCAGTTCTCACCTCCAATGGTAGAGTGTTCCACAGGAACGGGGCCATAATGGACACTGCAACCATTGTATATACATGCCAGTTGCCAAACGCTCAAATTTTGATCATGTGATCATGGGGATGGCACAATAGTCATTAGTGCAAGGACTAGTTGTGAGTCATTTTTTTCAATGCTTTTATAACTTTCAACAGTCGCTAAACAAATGATTCTAAGTCAGATGCCCAGAGTTAGATGACAGTGAGATGGGCAGGATATAAATTTAATAAATAAAATAAGTCAAAGACTAGTTATATTTCCTACTCCATTTACTGGAATAATGTGGCTGGAACTGCATATTATCCCTTTGGAATTAGAAGCAATCTTGTTTATTATTTATTTATTAACTGAGGCCACATAGCTCCAAAATGACGCTGGGCAGCCTTGGGCTGACACTTCCAGACTGAATCCAACATCAAACACTATACACAAGCTGAAAGATAATTTTCCCTAATCCCATTGTATCCTGTTTCCTGCCTCAAAATCACAATTGACCCATAAGGTATTCCACTTCTTCCCACAAACGATAACACAGGAAATGACATTACGATACAAACATTATTCTCAGCCTGTGTTATGATATATATGAAGGCTAAGTCTTATGATTTTGTCCTTAGCTGTGGCAGACTAGTCTAGATTTAAACATACCTAGCATAAATCTGCTGAAATTAATACAGTGCATATTCATCATTCTATCAATTTATCAGGTTATTCTGTTTTTTTCCCCCAATGCCCAAATGTCAATTCTATTTGAGTGACGGGTAGAAATACATGTTTCTAAATATTAAGAGATTCACAGTTTTACACATTAATGTTGTCCAAAGAGTTTCATATTACAAACAACAAAACTATTTTCCTCATCCCTAAATCTGGTTGCTGGAAAAAACATATCTGGTTAAGAAAGCTGGATCGGCATTGCCTATTCTTCGTATCCGGTTTCTCCTGAACTGAGCTACTAAGGATCTGTTGAACTTCTGCAACTCTGTTCCAAAATAACTGACTTCTTTTGCTCTAAATCCACACTCCTAAAAATATTACTTCATTCCTTCATTTTGCTTTAAGGGCCTGCCTGAATTGGGGTTATCACCACATACCTGAAGTGAAAAATGGCATCCAAATAAAGCAGTTCATCAAGAGGAAACATATGGCCATTTCCTTGCGGTTTAGGAACCTTGCCAAGGTATAACCAGATCCGGCATTTTCCACTCCTGCCTCAGGAGCAACTCCATACTCAAAAAAGGTTGCTTGATGTTGAATGCACTGCCTCCTTTGTCGACCCCACAGGGTATCAAGTGCTACCGTCTGTATCTAGGCAGTGCCGACGGCTGCTGTTGCTTCTTTTCCATATTCATCTGAATTGCTTGGAAAGGTGTGGCTAGAGTTTGGGTTCAATAATAGGTTTGGGCAACTCCATTCTGGTATTTTCCTACAGGTTATGCAACTGACCTCGTGAGAGGGAGGGAAGACAACACTTGGCAGTTGAGGCCTGTTGATGGTGCAATCAACAACCTAGGGGGAAACTGACTTGTAAGAGTGACTGAGTTTCTCCAGATTCCGGAGTGGAAGTTTTTATTTCCAAGGGTGTTGGGAAATGCCAACCCTTTTATATGTTTTTGTTCTGCTTTACCCACTGACAGTCTCACTTACGTCTATGGCAAGTGCCCAACGTAAGGCCCACGCCCTTTTCCTAATCTTATATATGTTTCTGACTGTTTCGTCATCCTTCTCATGATACCCTAATGGCAGGTTTAGGGACTGAATTGCAAACAGGCGGCCAGAATTAACACCTAGGGATCTGTTCACCCCATCTGTTGTAGCCATTTATACCTATGGTTTTTATCCTGCCTTGATTACTTTGTAAGTCAGTCAAGACAGCAAACACACATACTCCTTCATCCTGTTTTCCGCACAACAACCCTGTTGGATTGGGCTGTGAGAGAGGAGCAAAGCCACCCAGCCAGCTTTCGTTTCTAAGATGGGACTAGAATTTAGTCTCCTAGTTTCTAAGCCAGCACCTTCACCACTACACTAAACTGGCTTGTATTTAACGACATATACACATTATTAGGAAAAAAGGAAAGGCGCCCTAAAAATGCTATTAAAAGACAGGGCCTCTTTCCGAAAGCGAATCTTCCACGGATAGGCGGAACGGGATGGCAGCAGCGACTTTAGAAGCCTCTTGGAATCTTTCGCTTCCACGCCAGTTTCGAAGGGAACCAATCCGGAAATAAGCTCCGGGGCAGAAAGGGCGAAAGCAGAAGGGGAAAAAAATTAAACTTCCCGCTCCAAACCTGCCCCGCGCCCGCTTGCAAGGCCGCAAGCACGGTAACCCGCTCCCCTTCCGCGGTCGGGCGCATGGGCAGATACCCGAGAAGCGGCGGTTGGTTCTGGCAGCGTCCCGAAAGCGAAGGCGGGCGCCTGCGTGGGAGAGGCCGGCCGAGGCAGCGCGCATGTTCCGCCCGGGAAGATGAAGGTGGCGGTGGCCGGCTGCTGCCATGGCGCACTGGATAAGCTCTACGAGACCCTGGAGCTGCTGGAGCAGCGCCACGGCGTCGACGCCCGTCCGGATTTGCTGCTCTGCGCCGGCGACTTCCAAGCCGTGCGCAACGCGGCCGATCTGCGCTGCATGGCGGTGCCGTCCAAGTACCGCCAGTTGGGAGGCTTTGCCAAGTGAGTGGGGGGAAACGGAGTGGGGGTCCGGGGCGGGGGCCCGTTGTAGGCGGAGAGCCGAGCGAAGCGTTGTGAGTGGGGTCCCCGGAACTGCTGAAGCTGGCCAGCGCTCTGGGGAGGCGCCGTCTGGTGGGGAAGGAGCTGGGTGCGGGAGGGAAGAGGCCGCTTTGAGCCCCCACTTACCATGGGGCTTTCCTGAGAGATGCCCTTAATTCCTGTGAATAGAATAGCAGAGTTGGAAGGGACCTTGGAGGTCATCCTGTCCACCCCGGCTCAGGCAGGAAACCCTATATCATTTCAGACAAATGGTTGTCCAGTCTCTTCTTAAAAACCTCCAGTGTTGGAGCATTCACAACTTCTGGAGGCAGGTTGTTCCACTGGTTAATTGTTCTAACTGTCAGGAAATTCCTCCTTAGTTCTAGGTTGCTTCTCTCCTTGATTAGTTTCCATCCATTGCTTCTTGTCTTGCCTTCAGGTGCTTTGGAGAATAGCTTGACTCCCTCTTCTTTGAGGCAGCCCCTGAGATATTGGAACACTGCTATCATGTCACCCTTAGTCCTTCTTTTCATTAAGAGCATCTGTCTTGGGACTGAAATGTTGGGCCAATGTAAACATACATGC
The DNA here is from genome assembly GCA_034064705.1 of Bothrops alternatus. NCBI lineage: Eukaryota > Metazoa > Chordata > Lepidosauria > Squamata > Viperidae > Bothrops > Bothrops alternatus. Next base: position 499,082 of record JARGCV010000230.1, on the reverse strand, counting down.
CCATTGGTCACCTGGAGATAAAATGGTTGTGTTGTGTGAGGGGTCCTTGGTGCTCTCTGAGCTTATTTTGTTACAGACATTTCATTATCCAAGCTAGATAGCAATAGCACTTAGACATATATACCGCTTTACAGTGTTTTTTACAGCCCTCTCTAAACAGTTTACAGAGTCAGCGTCTTGCCCCCAACAATCCTCATTTTACCGACCTCAGAAGGATGGAAGGCTGAGTCAACTTTGAGCTGGTGAGAATCGAACTGCCAGACTGCTGGCAGCCGGCAGTCAGCAGAAGTAGCCTGCAGTACTGCACTCTTACCACTGCACCACTACAGCTCATCATCAATGGTTGTGTTGTGTGCTTTTGATTTGACTCCTGGTGACTACCTGAACTAGTAGTCCCCACCGGTTTCTTGGCAGGGTTTTTCCAGATATGGTTTGCCATTGCCTCCTTGCTAGGGCTGAGAAAAAGTGACTGGCCCAAGGCCAACCAGTTGGTTGTGCCCAAGAACCAGTCTCCTAGCCTGATGCTTTAATCACTGCACCAAAGTGACTCTATGTTTCTGAGTCAGTTTTTGGCTTCTGGCTACTGTCTGGGCAGGACTGTGGTTTTCTTGGCAACATTTTGGAATTGATTTGCCACTTCTTCCTAGGACAAAGAGTGAGGGACTGATCCAAGGTCTCCCAACTGGTGTCTTGTCTATGGTGAGACTAGAACTCATGGTCTCCCACTTTCTAGCCTGGCGTCTTAAACCACTACATCAAGGCTGGGCAATTAATTTTCCCAACATGAGAAACTGGGACTGTATGGAGGGCCAAATCAATAGAACTCTGAAGTCACATAGGCATGCACACATGAACGTAAGTATTTTTTTAAAAAAATTAATCACCTTCAAAATAAAAGCAATCCACGCGGGCCAGACAGAGACAGCCAAAGGGCTGGATGTGGCCCGGGGGCCGTAAAATACCCAGCTCTGCATTAAACCAAAATGGCTGTATAATATGCATTACTGTATGAAAAAGAACTCCTTTCCTTTATTTTGTTTTGTTTTATTTATTAAATTTATATGGCTGCCCATCTCATTTACATGTGATTCTGGTGGGGTCCATGGTTAAAACACAGCTACCAATCTCGGCCTTCCACAGTCCTTCATTTTTAAAAATCACAGCTACCAATAGCAACCAATTAATGATAAAAAATGTACCATCTTTCATTTGACTAGCACAGCTATAATTTTAAGCCCACCAATCATATCTTCTTGGCATACCCCTAGTCCTTTCCCTTCGGTTTCTATTGAAAGGGTTAATCAGTGGTGGTCCTGTGACTTCCCCTAAGTAGAGGATATCTAAGTAGAAAAACATGGACTTTTAACAAGCTCAAAATTCCAACTGTCTTTTCCTAGATACTATTCTGGAGAGAAGAAAGCGCCTGTCCTGACTATCTTCATTGGTGGTAACCACGAGGCCTCCAATCACTTGCAAGAGTTACCATATGGTGGATGGGTGGCCCCAAACATCTATTATCTTGGTATTGTTCCTTTTGCTTTCTGGCTTGATAGTATCAAATGCTTGATGTAGAAATGAAGAAGGTGTGGAACCCTACAGGGATGAGACAATGTGCTTCTTCTGTCAGTATTTTATTTATTCATTCATCATAAATAAATAAATAAATCATAAATAAATCAGCGGCCCATCTTGCAGAACATCATAAAAACTCATCATTTTAACTGCAGCAGTTCGGTTCAGGATATTGAAACAGTTTTTTCCCCCAGCATTTTATATCTTTATTTGCTTCCCATGCTACACTTTAATTGTTGTGCAGCTTTTAAAGATATTTTGAGCCTTGAGAATTAGAGGGGAGCCTTCCTGAGATGCATTCAATTCTTATTTGGACGTTCTGGACTTAACATTGTTACCTTTTGCCTAGCTACTGTTTCCTGCATCTCTTTGTCAAAGTTATTTTATTACTCTCTACAGGTTATGCTGGAGTTGTCAGGTACCGAGGGGTGAGAATTGGTGGCCTGTCTGGTATTTTCAAAGGCCATGATTACAGAAGAGGTATGTGTGTAGTAGTTCTTCAAGCTCTTGTTTTAAGCAAATATGCCATTGACATTTGTGTGGCTTAGTTCTGGTGTTTTTTGCTGCTTTTATTGTTATTGATATATAAGTTTATGATTGATCAACTGTAATGGAAAGTTGGATTATCAAAATAGGATCTGAAACTATAATTTGATCTTTGGTTATTGGACTAACATAATCTCCAAAATCCCTCTCAGACTACTGCTGAAGTTAGATTGAAACTAATGAAACAAACACACAAAAATGGAATAACTTCTAATCAGGTAGTTTTATTACAGAAAAGCTAAGGAGACATTATGAAAGAATTATAGTGATTAACATATATCAAAGGTGAGTCCTCTGGATGAGTGGCCCTGTTTGTATGTGTTCCATATTTTGGTAACAGTCAAATCTACTGTCAGATTGTTTTCCTTTGACTGTGCAGGAGCTAACTCTCATTATCTTTTCAATTCTTGTCGAAACCAGAAGGATAAATCCAAGTGTAGCACGATTTTCAGTCTCGCAGCTCTTTCTGCTAAACTCATGTCTCCTTTGACTTTGAACTCAACTTTATCAAACTTAGATTCATCTATGCAAAGGTTTTGGCATGATATGGAGGTGGCTTATTATTATTGCTTTCTAGGAGTTTATTTTTAAGTTGATAGTTTAGCTTATAGTCCTGGACCTCCCCTGCAAGTATTAGCCAGGGCCTGTCTTTCAAAATGAACTAAAGACATTTCTTGATGTAACTGTTTCATGTTACTTAACTTCTTTCAGGTCACTTTGAGTATCCTCCTTACAACCAAGAAACAGTACGAAGCATCTACCATATAAGAAATATTGAGGTTTTCAAGCTCAAGCAGGTAAATCTAAATATCATACTATCATATATTGGGCTCTTCTTCATATTCATCCTCACCATCTAAAATGAAGTAGGAAATGCTGTAAAAGAGGGCCATTGCACAGAATAATTATGGAGCTGAAAGAGGCCTTAATAATCATTTAGTCCAATTTCTGTAGGAGAAGTGGTTGACCATCCTCTTTGTAAAAACCTCCAGAGATGGGTAACTCACAACCTCCAGAGATAGACTGTTCTTGTGCTCCTGGAAAATAGGTCTTGATTACTATCTGTAGGTTCCTTTTATATAGCTGACAATGGCGATCATGTCTTCCCTGTCTTCTCTGTACTGAACATCCCAACCAGAACGTTTTATACCAAGTAGACTTTTTGAAGCTCACCTCTATAATCCTCTAGTACAGGGCATTTTATGGTCCCCAGTCACAACAACCCTTTGGCTGTTCCTGTCCAGCCCTCCTGAGATCAGTTACAAATTAGAAATCAAATGTAAATAAACACACTGCAGGGGGGAGAAGAAGCTGAGTCAGATCTGGCTCGGCAGTCACCATGCACTTCTTCAGTCAGCTGGCAGGTGAGGAGAGAAAGTGCTTTTCTGCAGCTGCACAGCGTTTATTCCTCATCTGGAGCAGCCTGAGGAATTGAGGGGAAGGAGTTTGAGGACATCACATCAGGTTACAGTGGTTCAGCCCTCCACAACAGTCCCAGTTTCTTGTGTGGCCCCTTGGGAAAATTAATTGCCCACTCCTTCCCTAGCACCATATCTTTGTCAATGTCATAGCAGCATAGTTCTAGCACCAATCTTCTTCTCTGAGGTCCATGCAAGTCTTTGGAGATGGTTCAATCATTTCTTCTGGCACTGAACTGAAATCACTATGTAGCTTTCAGGTTCCAGTATGTCCTGGGAAGGCAGTGCATCTCCTTTCCCAGTTCTCTGTGATGAGAGAGTCGAAAACTGATCTTGGTTGGGTTAGGTCACAGAAAGGCCAGCTGTATCTTCATATCCCAGTAAATTGGCTAAATATGACTTCTAATTGTTGCTAGACTCCAGCATTAAATCTGGATTGATTATGGAAGATGTCTTTCTGAAGATGATCTTTGTATCTGTGTTCATACTTTATGCCCAATCATGGTTTGCCTAACCATAATTCATTGAATAAACCATTTGTTGCATACATACCACATGATAACCCAATACTTTACAAACCATAATGGCTGTTCAGCAGCTAAGCTGGAATCATATTAGCCTAATGTGAAGTGCTATATGCAAGTCTGGTTTATATTTAACAAAGCCCATACGTTTTTCTTCTCCATAAGTGTTCTTACTTTTTAATTCATTTATATTTCTAAATTGCCCATCTCCCTCAAGGAATTCTTCAGTATCCTCTGATATCCTCAACATATTTATCCCAACATTGACTGATTTTGCAACTTCTATAACCAGCTCAACTCAAAAGATTGCAGCCAGCTACAAAGCAAATCAATGTAACAATAGAAGTAAATCAAAATTACTAAATGAACCAGTAACAACCAATCAACCCTCCCTCTAGATAAGACACCAATAAAACTTTGCTAGGATTCAGTCTAATAAAATAAAACTGTCTTTAAAAATCTAAAAACCACCACAAGGGAGGGAGATTTATGATCTGCTCTTTTGGCTGAGGCTGATGGGAGCTGTGATCCAGAACTTTTTGTTTGACCTGTCCTACTATCTTTCCTTTACCATCAATGGCAACAGTTTCACTTCACTTCTGTTGTTGGTTTTTGGCTTGACAGCTCAAGCAGCCCATGGATGTATTTTTGTCCCACGATTGGCCTAGAAGCATCTATCATTACGGAAACAAGACATTGCTGCTTAAGAAGAAATCCTTTTTCCGCTCAGAAGTGGAGAACAACACTTTAGGGAGCCCAGCAGCATTAGAACTTCTGCAGCACTTGAAACCCAGCTACTGGTTTTCGGCTCATTTGCACGTCAAGTTCGCAGCATTAATGCAGCATCAGGTAAGAAATATACAGGATGGAGGGTTGCTTTTCGTAGGCTGAGTACATTGTAATGAAAACTGGGGAACCTTAACAGTGGACATAATCTTCCAATTTTGCAAAATGTTTCACAGGAATATTGTTAGTACTCAAAAATATTCTCTCTCTGTTTCGAACTATAATAGTTAAGATATCAACTTCTTAAGGGAATACCAAGACTGTTACTTACTTACTTACTTACTTACTTACCTACTTACTTACTATCTATTTCAATTTCTAAGGTTACCCCCTCACCCTTGACTCTGGGTAGCTTACAGTAGGTTAAAACAAGTTATAAAATCAATTAAAGCAACAGTAAAGAATGGCCAAATTGTGGGGAAGGGGAAATCCACAATAGTAAAATAATATCCATTCAAATGGTGGGATTCACACCACTTCCTGGCCTGTTGTCTTAAAGGATGAGATCCATGTGGACCTTGGAAGGAACATTCATTGCTAGGATTAGCAATACAGCTGTAAAGTATCTCTCCTGAACTCCCTAAGATGAGGGTGTTTGATAAATAGGACCCAGAATTTATAGGAAAGTTCTCTTCTCTAGATGAAAATGCTCCTTTGAAAAAATTTGGTTTTTCAAGTTTGTCATCAACAAAAATGTTTTGTTTATTTATTAAGTTTATATGGTGCCTATCTCACTATCTCAGTTCACCTTGCCCCAAGAAAGAAATAATGGGAGAGATCTGACTGATATTTGGGAAGGTTGTTTGGGAAAGTATAATTGGAGTGCTGATATTCACCCAACATAAGGTAACAGACTATTGAAATTCTCCATATCCATGAGTTTAGTAACTAGTCCTCAAATATTTGAGCTTGGGAGAAACAACGGAACACTCCTTGTGCCCAGGACTCATAGTTAATCTTTGTTCTTTACTTCCCAGATTTCCAGTTTCCTCACTCCCTTGAGATTTCAACAAAATATTAAGAGGGGATAATTATTATTTCATTCTAAATTGATAATTTTATTACATTATAAAAAGCAAATAATACATTGGAGCAATGTTTCTCATCCTTGGCAACTAAGATATCTGGACTTCAACTCCCAGAATTCCCCAGGCCATATGCTAAATTCCCAGAATTCTGGGAGTTGAAGTCCACATATCTTAAAGATGCCAAGGTTGAGGAAAACATTACATTACAGAATATCAATGACAACGGAGTACAGTGGTATTTAGGCAATAGAAGCGAGAAATCATTAATGCTTAATCACTGTACCTTAAAAAAGATGGTGGTGGGGAGGCCTTTCACAATATGATTGTCTTTGTTCTTGCTTTTTAGGCTGATAACAGTGAACAGCAACCCAAAATTACCAAATTTCTGGCTCTGGATAAATGCCTGCCCCACAGGGATTTCCTTCAGGTGAAACAACCTCAGTTTTTCAGTTTTGACGCATATCCTAATCTGTAAGATATAATAAACTTTGGAAGGATAGCAAAATGATTAGCTAACTACTTTGTGGATCTGCTTTCATTTTTTTTATCCTGATCTGAATTTGCATTTGCATCTGATCTTAATTTCATTGCAGGATCCAATCTGGGTTGTTCACCCGGAGCAGAGGTTTAGTCTTCCGAGCTTTAGGACTTGTACTGGAGCCCAGAATGTGACACATTCTGGTAGAGAGAAGCTCCCTGAGGATGGGCTCCAGCACAGGTCCAAAAGTTCGGAAAACAAAACCTCTGCTCCCGGGGAACAACCCAGATTGGATCCTGCAACATTATCCTGGGACACGTATATTTGCCTTAATTTCATTGATCAACGCTTGAAGGCCACCCTCACTTGATTGACTCAGCCTGGGAGAAGGATTTTAACTATAAGCATGGCATACATTGAGAGTGTGTGTCTCATCAATTTACATGTGAGACTCTTACTCAGTAGTCAGCAGCAAGAGCAAAGAGGATTTCCACTCACAGGTCTTCCCTCCCCAATGTATGCCTCTCCAGCTTTATACTTTGACACAAACCTGGGAGAAGTGAATACTATAAATAACCTGGAATGAAAGTCTTAAGGCTCACGGGTCCAAACTGAAACCCGCTAAGGTCATTTTTGACTCCTAGGTAAAGATTCTGCATACCTACGTTATAGTTAGCTTTCTGATGTACAGGCAGTCCTTGACGTACGATCACAATGGAGGCCAAAATTTTTGTTACTAAGACAGTTGTTTAGTGAATTTTGCCCCATTTATGAACTTTCTTGACATTAAGTGAATGTCAAGTGAATAAAGTAACATGGCTGTTCAGTTAAAAGCATGGTTGTTAAATGAATCTGGCTTCCCCTTTGACTTTGCTTGTCAGAAGGTCACAAAAGGAGATCACATGACCCTGGGACATTGTGACCGTCATAAATATGAGTCAGTTGCCAAGCATCTCAGTTTTGATCACATGACCATGGGGTCGTTAAGTATGGTCATTAAGTGTGAAAAAAGGTCATAAGTCACTTTTTTCAGTGCTGATGTAACTTCGGTCACTAAATGAACTGTTGCAAGTCGAGGAGTTGTATTGCCTGAAGTTCGTGACTGTTTTTTCCCTGCTGTGGGAGCCAGGAGGTCTCTGATTTCTCATTCTTCTCTAAGATTGTAGAAATTGAGCACAACCCGAGTGCACTCGATCGTTTGGAATATGACCCTGAATGGATTGCTGTTCTGAAGGCTACCAGTGATCTCATTAATGTCTCTCCTTCTTACTGGAACATGCCTGAAAATAATGGACTGCATGAAAGGTAGGTATGCTGCAATCCTGTGGGCTGTAAATTAAGTCTGAAGTTCTAGAGAACTTTAGTGTAGAAGGGTAGACCAGGTTTCTCAGCCTTACTTGGACTGAATGAAAGACTTTGTATGTAATGCATACATTTGTGTCTACCAGCTTCTGCTCATATGGATGACAGCTCTGTTAAGTAAAAATCAAAAACAACCTATGGTAATTCAGATGTTGCTGAATTACAGCTTTTGGTAGCTGTAGGAAGAACGACCACTAGTAAGGGTTAGTAGTAAGGAACTTACGGAATTCCACAATTTCTTAGCTCCTGATTAAAACATGTAGAGCAGACATGTCAAACACAAGGCCCGGGGGCCAGATGCAGCCCGCGAAGTGGTTTCATGTGGCCCGTGAAGCCATCCTGGAAACAGTGAGGGAATGGCCCCCGCTGCCTTGGCCCTGGTCCAGGCTGGCCGGGAGCCAATGTACAATTTTGTGGTGTCCATCTATGCTGAAACACATTCAGTCTTAGCTCCACAAGGCCGTCTAGAAACAGCGAGGAACCAGCCCCTGCCGTGTCAGCCCCGCCCTCTGGGTGCATGCTGGGGAGGTATCACTCTTTGTAAGGAATGAAGGAATGGACCATACCCTGGTCCCACCCCCTTCTGCCAGAGACCCTCAGATCTGTCCCACTCCTGCCCAGGCCCCCACAGGCACCCTTGACACGAACAATGTAGAGCTGGCCATGCCCACCCAGTAGGCTGCACCCACCCTGGCAACCCCCCCACCCCCCCGAGGGCAACCGCAATGCTGATGCGGCCCTCAATGAAATTGAGTTTGACACCCCTGATGTAGAGGGATACGGAATAGTGAGTGCTTATTTCACTGAAACTCTGAGTTTTTCACCTTTTGCAGGTGGGACTACAGTGTTACAGAAGAAGATATCAAGAATGTTTTGGAAGAGGTCAACCATGACCTTTTGATTCCCCAGAACTTCAGCATTACAGAGGCTTGTTATAATTCAAACAAGTCTCAGCAAAAGACTGACTTGATTCATAGAATCAGCCCCCAGACTACAGAGTTTTGTGCCCGGTTTGGCCTTGTGGACATTAATGCTAAAATTCAACAATGGAAGGAAGAGCGCAGAGATGATGTGCATCAGGGTGAAGAGGAGGAAGAAGAAGAAGAAGAAGAAGAAAAAGAAATAGACACTACTGGATCAATGATGGAGTCCAGTGCTGATGTCTCTAGTTTATTTTCTGTCAACCCTGATGAAATATTATTGGATGATGATAGCTGTGATGATGATTTGGAGACTTCAGAAGGACCATCATCTGATCTTTCCTGCAATATCTCAGAAAACTTTTCTGATATCAGAATCCTGCCTGGTTCTATGGTAGTGTCCCCCAATGACACTCTGGACATTGTAGAAGGTGAACTGGAGAAATCCAGTAATGGAAATCAGGCAGAGGAGCAAAGCCCTGATGGGAAGCCTTTGAAGCGCTTAAGTGATGAGAACAAAGAAGGAACAGTTGGCCCAAAGAGAATCAAAAGGCGGAATCAGGCTATCTATGCTTCCAAAGATGAAGACGAAGATGAGACATTAGAATGATAATCCTTTTTCTTGACTGAGTGATGGGATCATATTCCTGGTGCACCTGACATACCTGTGGCAGTTATGGAGTGCTGTATAATTTTGATATTGCAGTTGTAATAAAAGCCTTGTTTTTTAAATAGTAGTTTTTATGGTAGATCAAATACTTTATTGACATCAGCAGATTGATTTGGAAGAAAGCAATATAGGCTTTTGAGAATCAGAAATTAATGGAAAACTTTTGAATTTTTACTATGGGTTTCCATATAATTTGAACTTGTTTTAATGAATTTTAATGAATTTAATGAATTCTGAAAAGAAGAGATAAAAGAGATATTGTTTGTGTCAGAATCCAATTATATTTCATTTCTAGTTATCGACTATGGAAAACCCCGTTTCTGCCCTCTCTGGATTCTGTCATACGACAAAGGGGAAGGGGGATGAGCAAAGGGGTTTTATGGCTCTCACTTCCTTCATTAAAACTTCAAAGGGACTGAATATGGATCTCACCAAGAGGACTGACCATAACAATATGGTCATCACCTTTCATCTACTCTCTGAAGTCTCCCTTCTGCCGGCAGTGAGGAAAAGGGGATGGAAATGTAATGCCTGGGATTGTCGCTGGAAGGACGGTGGGGTGGGGGCTGCTTGGGAACACTTAAAACCTTGAATGGTAGGGGTTGGCTCCTCAGATCCTGTCTAGAACGCCTGCAACCATCTTCTCTTAATAAAGATGCCTGTTGGAAGAGATATTCCAAGAGTTCTGTCTTAAGATGTAAAGTGGGGTGACTTTACAGTTTGCATCTAATGGAATGGGTTCAAAGTGGTTTCATTTTTATTAAAACTCATGCTTTTATTTTGTCATTAAATTTACTTTTATGTCCAAATCTAACTATCCATCCATATTGGGTGTATTTTGCTGCAATAACTAATAAGTCTTATCAAGTAAGATTTTCTGACAGAACAATTAATCAGTGGGACAACCTGCCTCCAGAAGCTGTGAATGCTCCAACACTGGAAGTTTTTAAGAAGAGACTGGACAGCCATTTGTTTGAAAGGGTATAGGATTTCCTCCCTGAGCAGGGGGTTGGACTAGATGACCTCCAAGGACCTTTCCAACTTTATTATTATCATCATCATCATCATTAGTTTCTGTCATTTGTTCAGGTCAGCCATAAAATAAAATCAGGTATCTTTATTATGTGTCACAGACCAGATAGGTCCCAGAATTGAAACAAGGGTAGATAGTCTGGTATCCTTCAGATGTTTTGGACTACAGTATCCATAAGCCCTTATGGACAAATGTCAAGCATTGCGGAGGGCCCATGTGCGCATTTCTGCAATAATCTATGATATTGTTATGTCTAGGACACAGGTGTCAAACTCGCCACATCATGTGACGTGTCATGATCCATCGTGACTTTTTTGCATTGCCGGAGCTGGGGTGGGCGTGGCTCTGTATGATGTAACCAGCCTCTGGGCCGGCAGTTTGATACCCCCGCTCTAGGAAGATCCAGGCAAAATAATAATTTGTGACCCTGGAGAAGCAAAGTTGTGCATTGAGCCAGAAGTGGAAGTTTATGCTCCTTAGTGTCATAACATTCTAGGCTCATATGTTGTTTTACAAATACACCACCACTCCTTTCAGGCTCTGTCTTCCAGTTTGTGAAAGGAAGAGCCATCTTTATTTCTGTTTTTGTCCCAGCATACGCAACATAAATTTTTATTATTCTCCAGGTTTAGAGTTCACGTCAAGCCATAATTTAAGGCAACAAGGGTGAACTTTTGTAATTGTAATTTTTTTCTCCTCCAAATCATTATGTTAAATATGGGCTGGCTGAATTAAGGAACCTTTTAATCATGGGTTATGAAACATTTTACAACACCTAGTTAATAATGGCTGCGGTTTAGGATTGGATTACATCTTGAACTGCAGCTGGTGCAATTCAGACGATGAAGTGGTCTACACCCAGCTAAATCTAGATTACTGTCTGCTTGTAACTCCAGCTATTACTTCACCCCGTAAAGGTTGGACTGTTGCAAAATCAGTATTTTAATTTATGATGAACTTTCCCAGAGCTGTTTATGACTCATTTTCAGAGTTATGATGGCCACACACCCCTCTCGCAATCATCTGATTGTATTTTGGGCAACTGGCTCACCTTTACAACTGTTTGCAGCATCCCACAGTCACGTAACCACGATTTGCAATGGGTTATTTTTTCCAGCAAAAAAACAAACAAAAAACATTGGGGAAAATGGATTTGCTTAACAACTGCGGCATTTGCTTATCGACTGTTCATGAAGTAACGTCACATCCTATCATGTGATGTCTCGAGTTACAACTGAAATTCTGAGCTCAGTTGTAGTCATAAGTCCGAGGACTATCTGTATGGAAATCACTTGTAGAGCAAATCAACTGAAAGACTGCTGCTGGGGAGACCTAGTGCCACAAGAGGGCACCCTCTGCCCAGCAATGCAACTTCTTGCCCAAATCTAGTCCTGCCAACTAAAATGTCTCTGACTTTCACCTGGCAGCCATGCCCTTTTGTGAAGTCCAAAAACCTGAGTGATGCCACAGTATTCATTGGATCAAATTGACTTTTTGACCATATCCTGCATTCATCCCTATAAAAATCCTTTTTTGGAAACGACTCAGTGTCTTTGGCCAGTGCTGGGAGGGCAGGGTGGGATCATGGAAATAATGTAGTCTTTTTTTAATAATATGCTTTGGAAATATCTGTGCTTTTTGAATATAAATGGAAGTGATTATTATTTCTAATCTTTCAGTTCTAAGGTTATATCAGTAGCAGTATATGATGCCTCTGATTTCACCACCAAATTTTGGGGGATGTGTAATTGCCCCCCTTCTAGCTAGCACAGAAGAAGGGACATAATCAAAGCTGGCAAGATGTACAGGAAGAAAGCTAATACTTAATTTCATTGAGCACTTGTTCTGACTGGGATCCCAATACAGTGAAATCTTCTTATTGTGCTAATGGGAATATGCAGCTTGGTTGCCCGAATTTCTCTGCATGGTGTCATGAATCCAGTTGGTGAATTGGCAGATGTTTGTATAAATTCCAGGCTTCCCAGGTTGGGCACAGATTTGCATCCCCCAGGAGATGACCCCTTGGAGTCTGTTGTTGCAAACTAGGGGTCCTTTGGAGTCGCCCTGCAGAGCAAAGAACGTTCATTTGTTGCAGTAAATGATTTCTATCCGAATTTAATGCCTCTTCAGAAACCTGGCCAAAACATGGAACAATAACATACTGGTAGGTGAGCCATTCAAATACATGCAGCATGGGGGTCTTGCAAGAAGTACAAGAAAATAAAACAATGGTAGAAAGAAAAAAAAACTGGTAGAAAATCCATAAGCAAAAAGCTGTTAGAAGGAGGCTGATTAAGAAAGGAATTCAGAAATCACCTTTGAAAAGGCCCTCTGTTAGTATGCAGCAGCTTAATCAGGCTAATAATTAAATACTGTAGTGCACTATTTACTAATAATTAAATTGTAATTAAAGACTGCAAGCTGATGGAGGTTCTAAAGTTCTGAATTCTGTGAAGCTTACTGTCAATTATGCACAGAATTATAAACATGTCCTACATAGGTGATTTGTTTGTTTTAGATGTCTACATTTTATGATTGGCAAAAAGACCTTGGTAACGTCGGAGAAATCCATGTTTTTCATTGGATTGGTGTGACATACTATAAAGCGACACATGGTGCAAAGATTGTGCTAATATCCCATCTCAAAATCTTTGCTGAATGAAAAAAAAATATAAAACGTGCGTAAGAATTGTGCATTTGGAAGACTTTGCATACAAAAATGGAAATTATTTTATTTATAGTAATTATATTACTATAATTTATATTAATTTCCCAAATTAGTAGGAAAAAAGAAAATGTAATACATGAAGATATATGCGCACACACACAAACACTTATCAAGACCCTGTAATCCCTTGCTTCAGGGTGGGGTTGGGGCAACTGAATGGCACTGAGCATTTACTGGCCAGATGTCCTCCCTGATGCCTATGCAGAGTTCATAGCAAATATTTTCTCTTTGTGCCCTGATAGAAAAACATCTGTCAGCGGCCTAGGATTGAAATCTCAACCTTCCGAGTGGGATGCAAGCATCTTTATCTCTAGATCACTGCGCCCTTATATAAAAGATACACTACTTGGGTATGGACAGATCATCATGGAGAAAATCTATGTGGTCACAGTCAACACTGATGTCTTGGTACATAATCAAATCAATATAAGTATGTGAACAAAGTCACACTGAAAAGCAAATGTGATTTTTTAAAAAGAAAATAGCATTATTTGGGCGTCTTACTGAACAGACTGAGTTCAATAAATGTGCTATTGATATCTACTGATGACAGATCATCTTTACATCCCTTATTGGTATAATAGAAAAAACAGCCTGAAGAGGTGGCTATGGATTTTCTCTCCAGCAGAACATTCCAAATTTACTCTTATTGGTGGACATAGAAATATCACAGGAGAATCACACCCCCAACAATGTTATGGTTTTAAAAAGCAGCAGATCTGGCGGTCTGGAGCTTTACAGTGTGGGAGCGGCTAATAGCAGCCTCAGACCATGCCTTTCGAAGGCTTATGATCACAGGTGGTGGGTCCATACAGATAGCCATTCATGTGGAAGGAGAGTTGAGATTTGGGGCTGGAGCTTTGTTTGCCCCCCCCATTATAATATACTGCCTCACATGTGTTTTCCACCTCAGAAGACCACCACCTAGCTTGTTCTGCAGAAAAGGCTCTAAGGATTGCAACAAGGGACTTCAGAGATTGCATACAAGCCTAGGTTGCCCCTTCCTGGGTGGGTGGAGGGAACAGAGAGAGAGCTTGCAGCTGCTATTGTGACAAATGTTGGGCTATGGAAATCCCCTCACCTGACTAGAGTCCACACCTCCTCCTCTCACATGTTTTCCATGATAAAGCTTTGATATGCCTGTTTGCAGTCTTCATGAGATATTGTGTAGATCTGTGCACACTGTAGAAGGTCAGGGTATTCCAACTACCAACAAAAAAACCAACAATTTTTGATATTATAATCCAGTAAGAGGAATTTATTGGGACAGTCTTTGATGCTTTAGCAATGTCTTTCTTCACCTCCCTTTACCACCTCCTGTAGGCCTTCCTCACCCCCAAAGACTGGTGTATCAGAAATATCTCAGAATTCGAAAATATTTCAAGAATTCTGGGAGTTGAACTCCACATAATTTAAAAGTTGCCAGAGTTGAGAAATGCTTCTCTAGTCAACTACACCATCTGACAACGGTACCTTGTGGTGACTTGATGGTGCCCCAGCCCGATAGCTCACAAGGAGTGTCAGGCTGAGCGCATTCGGTAGCCAGTTCAATGGGTTGGACATACTGGTTGATAATGGTGGAGCTGTGCAACTTTAGCAGCATGAGGTCACTGTCGTGTGTGATGGGATTGAAGGCTGGATGTTGGAATTTCTGCACAGAGGTGATGCATTGCTCAAAGCCCTCATCTCGAAGGCTGTAATCACCCATCCAGCTATGAATATCCCTACATGGTTAGAAGAAAAAGAAATGCTGTAATAAGGTGACCAATCATCCTCCTTTAGGGAGGACAGTCCTTCTTTTGTAAGTTCTGTCCTCTCTGAAAAGTCTCCTCCTACATGTCCTCCTTTTCGATATTTGAAGACTAATCTGTAAATCTCCGTATTTGATCGATCCCGATCCAATCTGTTGCGTGTGATGTGACTATTTGTATTTGACATGACGATTCATCAAGGCTCGGTACAGTGCGGTGAGATGCGATTATGAGACGCATGTGCTCCGCACAGGAGAATTGTTTTGAGAGAGTGTGCTGCGCGCAAGAGTGCACCGCACGCAAGTGGCTTTGTTTACTTCTTACCGAAACACGACACAGCACACATGCACGCATTAGACTCACTTTTTTTTCTTCAATTTATTTCTGTCCTCCTTCTCATTGTAAAAAAGTTGGTCACCTTAGCTGTAAGGAAGTGTCATCAAAAGAAACCTGTTGAGCCAATCTACTTAATCTTCCTCTTTGCTTCCCATATTGGCCACCAGTAGGGAGTGACTTCCCAAACTTGCATTTCAGGCACATGATTTGCAACCTTTGAGGTCACTTCCACATTACATTGCTTTTAGGCTAGTTTAACCCTCATGCTCAGTCCCAAAGAATCCTGGGAATTGTAGTTTAGTGAGGATGTTGATAATTCTTCAATAGAGTATTGTCAAGCATCTTAATACCAACATTCAGAGTTATTAGGCTATTGAATTGTTTTGGCTAATTAAACCTACACTGCTATTTATTTTTACCTTGATAGGCTCACTGTACCCAGGGGACTTCCTTGTGAGTAATCAGTCAAATATGCCAAATTCATTTCCCCCTTTGTTATTACTTGCTGCTGAAACTCTGTCATCCTTCTGCATTTGTTCAGTTTATGTTAACCTCTCCTGCTTCAAGGTAAACATTATTTATTCTTTGGGTATGGCTATCACTGAAAAACACAATTGTCTTCTATCTCAGTATTTCAGAATAAATACATTTCTACGATACCACTAGGATGTATTCAGAAATAACCCTGGGTTATTGCTAAAGCTAAACCTAAATGCTAAAGCTATTTCAAAGTGGGTGATTTTTATAGCCCATTGATACTATTATTGCTGGAAATCCAGAAATTGGTGATTCAGAGACAAAGCTTCTGGCCTTTCCTTCCTTGCCTCAACTCAACATTTTCTTACCCCTGCTGGTCACAGAGAGCTGCAATAAGTACCCAGTCTTTGTCTATCAAGACTCCACCACACTAGACATCAGGCTCATTTTCCTTCCTGTTGGAGAGGATGACCTGGAAAGATTGAGCGTGCTTGGGGCACTCTTGATCTCCAAGGATCCAAGGTTCACCCTGGGCAGTCCCTGGAAAGAAAGATTCCTCAGCAATTAGCAAAGTCTTACTACTAAATCAGCAAGGGGACAGGGCCAACATCAACTTGGCTCCACGTTTCCTGATCTGAATGTCTTCTAAATACTTTGGGATGCATTCCTTTCACAGATCTGGAGAACATCAGATTAAGTACGAGCAGCCAAACTCGGTTTCCCACAAATAGTAGCATCCATAAATTGACATCAAAATAATGACAAGAAAACAATGACATTATCATGCAAAAGTCACATTACATATTTGCATCATAGAAATATATGTTGTGTTATTTGTGTGATGATATTATCATGGAGTTATTTTAATCTAGACTATTTTAGCATACTGTGAAGATCCAGCCATTCAATTTTTTTTATGTCTCATTCATAATTCAGACCCAAATTTGGAAAACTATACTTCCAGATCCAACATGTTATTACTATGCTGCTTGCAGGATTAGTCTTTCCCTGTTTGAATCAATGCATGACATTGCACTTGTTCCAAAGGCAATGGCATGTTACTAGATGCTGCAAATAGGTCAGCATGTACATAACACACTGTGTTCTCCCAGTATAGTTAAACAACTTAGCCAAAACCTAGTGACTGCATTTCCAGACAGTGTTAAGCTTGGTTGGTCTAAATCTTGATTCTTTTTTGTGGCTCAGGACACAAGTCTCACCTACTTGGTTAATTTGTGGTACATTGTAGTGTGCAAATCTCAAAAACAGGTTTAGTTCAATAATCCAAGTTAAAAACATGGTGTGAACACAACTCTTGTTTCCTGACAGGTCTTGGGAAAAAGAGCTGTGGGTTTAATTCAGCACATATTGAGCTATTTACAATATTGAATCAGATATGGATAGATAAATGATAGATTTCTTTAACAAATTTGTAGAGTATAACTGCTTATCTATCAAAAGAAACTCTGGATAGATTACTGTAGATAGTCCCACACAGCTACGTAGTTTGGTGAAAATAATTTGACCTGACCATCAGTTGAATCTGGCTACTTGAGGATCATGATGAGCCAATGGTCTTCCAATATCTTGGTCCCATCTCCAACCTGGAATTCACTGCCCTGACAGCTGCTTCAGTTTGATTAATGGTAGGACCAGACTTGTAATTCAGAAGACCAAGACCAAGATGGAGGAGAAGGAGGAGGAGGACCATACTTGTCCATGCCTCATGGTCTGCTTCCTTGTGTTAAAATGTAAAAAACTATCTTAGACATCAGATCACAAATAGATAAACATAGATCATATGGAATAGATGCTGACCTATTCCTGTTCCCATCATTTTTTATTCCCAGGTTTCCTTTCCTTACCTGTAAGTATCACTAGAAGTAGAAATAACTTGAGGAGCTGCACATCCCTACAGGGTCTGGCTGGGTCTCGCTGGTTGCAGGTGGTGCTGTTAGATCAAGAGCAATTTATTTCCACAGAGTTTACCATCCTTAAATCTCCACTGGCCCCACCTTGCTTGCCTTTGTCTAGAAACAGAAGGATCCAATTATGTGACTCCTCTTTCCTCCCTCGCAGCCTGTATTCTGTCATTCAATCCCTTGAGACACATCTGGTCATACAAAGGAAAATGAAGCAAATCCTCTTGAGGGGTCTTGATTTTATTCTTTGGCAGAAGAACCTTCGGTGGAGATGGAGAATAAAACCGATGGCCTTGTTTGCTTTGAGTTGACCCTCTTGAGCAGGTTCTGTTTTAACTGAAGAAAAATAAGGATGGTTACAGACTGGTCTACAACTTTATGAAGTGGAGTTTAATCTGATTTCATGAACATGAAACCAGAAACTAGCTGAATTGTAGTTCCTGTCACTGAATACAGTATGTGTCCGTGTGTTCATATGTGTATGTGTGTGCACATACATGCATGAAGTTTGTTTGCAGCCCAGTTAGAGAGAATAAGAGAAGGGGAATCTTTATGGCAGCGGTTCTCAACCTATGGGTCGCAACCCCATTTGGGGTCGAACGACCGTTTCGCGGGGGTCGCCGGACACCGCGGTCCGCCATTTGGTGTTTTGTTTGTTTGTTTTGTTTCTTTTTTTCGTCGCGCGCTGCGCATGCGCGGTTCGGGCCGTTGCACGCGTGCTGCGCATGCGCGGATTGGCCCGTCGCAGTCCGCCATTTTGTTTTTATTTTATTTATTTATTTTTTTCACCGCGCGCGCCATGCATGCGCGGTTCGGGCCATCGTGCGCGCGCCGTGCATGCACGGATCGGCCTGTCACGGTCCGCCATATTTTTTTATTGTTTTTTTGTTTTTTTTGTTTTTTTTTGTCGCACGCGCACCGCGCATGCGCGGATCGGCCTGTCGCGCGCGCATACATGCGCGCAGCCGGGTCAGGGTCGCGGCGTGCATGGGCGGCGCAAGTGGGGTCTCAACCTGAAAAAGGTTGAGAACCACTGCTTTATGGACTGGTCTCCCAACAGCTTTCTTGCTTGTGCCACAGATGTGGCATTTATTTTGAGGGAGTGCTGTGTGACTTGGTACTTTTTAATTATTTATTTTATTTATTAAATTTATTTGCTGCCCATCACGCCATGAAGAGACTTATACCAAGATCATGACAAGAGGCAGGAAAATTCCTCTCCAGTTTATTTGCTAC
This sequence comes from Bothrops alternatus, assembly GCA_034064705.1. Classification (NCBI taxonomy): domain Eukaryota; kingdom Metazoa; phylum Chordata; class Lepidosauria; order Squamata; family Viperidae; genus Bothrops; species Bothrops alternatus. Next base: position 480,295 of record JARGCV010000230.1, on the reverse strand, counting down.
CCAGTGACATGGACTTCTGATACCAAGAGCTGCAAATAGCAGCATTTATGGCACAATTTTAACCAGAACTGTGGACATAAGAAAAACCTAACATTCCCCTCTCAGCTTCATGGGTTCAGTAACAATAATAGAATTAACTTCCTCCCTCCCTCCCTCCCTCCCTCCCTCCCTCCCTCCCTCCCTCCCTCCCTCCCTCCCTCCCTCCCTCCCTCCTTCCTTCCTTCCTTCCTTCCTTCCTTCCTTCCTTCCTTCCTTCCTTCCTTCCTTCCTTCCTTCCTTCCTTGCACAATTGCTTATAGTTTTGAGATATATCATTCTGGAACTCTTTTATCTCTGTTGTAAATCAGTGTGCAGTTGATAGTTACTATTTAAGATAAGGTAGAAATTACAACATGTTTAATCTGTTCTACAAATCACTTAAGATGCTCACTAATGTGTGGAATAGGAATTTTCCTTGGCTGCTACAGCTTCTCAAAAACCAAACGGGACTTTAAAAAAAATCATAAACTTTGCTTGTCATTTTGTTTGACTGTGATGATACATTATGTGAAAACAGAGTAATTTTTGAAAGCAGTGTGCATTTTAAAAAGAAAGAAACACTTCTGTTCCTGTATACCAAAGCTATGTAACAGCCCCTATGATTAACTTGAGAGGAGAGTTGTCAAAACAAAGTACATTATCCTTGCAGGGAAAAAACATTGGTTAAAAGAACGCAGAATTTACTTACAATTTGCTCTCAAAATGCAAAGAGCACTTTTAAACTGTATTTTTAAATTTTATCTGCAAAGTCAAAAATATAGCAACAGGAATAAGGTAAATAATAGAGACACAAATCTTGCCAGGTGTTTTTCTTCTGCTCCATGGAAGAAATTGTTACATCGCATTTGGGGTTAGAGTTTGCAATGCACCAAGTTTTACAGGAGAAATTTAAAATAGTTTGTGCAAGAGTTAGGTTGCAAAAGTTAGATGTGGTAACCTAAATATCAGCAATTTCTACATTATTCTTGCATGCCTCTGTCCTTGTTCTTTTGACAATGCCAGTTTTCTTTGTTGCAAGGTGTGGTCTCTTCTTAGACAGAATCATGTTCACTTTGTAAAAGAAATTCCTTATGTAAGAAGTAACATCCATTAATATGTCTAAAAATTCACCATGAAGTCATCTTAATGGTGCTTCTGTTCCACATTCTTTATCATGCTGATTTAAAGCTTCTAGTTAAACAGTTTCAGATCTTGTTGTTGATTACATTCTATTGATTGTCAGGGTGCCAAACACCTCTATCAATTGCCCTAATGATCTTCTCTGTTCCTATTGAGCATTTACTCAATGACCACAGCTATAAGGTTGTAAAATCAGGCATGATTCTGTTAACAACTGCATCTCTTAAGAATGGAAATCCTGGTCCCAGTTCGTGTTCGTAAGTCAAGGACTACTTGTACAGAATTTGTTACTGTGTGTATGTGAGAATTACAACCTCATGACCAAATACAATCACCACATAAAGATTAACATTTCTGATTCTATGATTGCTGGTAAAGGATTTCACGAAAGAGAACTGATTAGGCAAGGCTGAATCTACTTTTTCTATTGTACGTCAGCTGCTTGCAAGAAATTAATTATTTCATAAACACATGGCCAATTTTATCCAGAGACTCAAGGCACCTTACATGAAGTTGTCTATGGAGATTCTCAATCATCCAGGTCATGATTGTCCCAAAGGTGCTTTTTTCCAAAAAGCAATTAGACTTTCTTGGGGATTTTTCTTTGAAAAGTTTTGCTTCTCATCTAAGAAGCATCATCAGTTCTTCAGTAAAACTGAAGAAGCTTCTTAGATGAGAAGCAAAACATTTTGAATGGAAAAAAAACCTGTTGGAATATTCATGAGCAGGAAGAGTCATGTGATAATTCAGTCAGCCAAGGTGAAGAAAGGGCTACTGAGTCTGTGCAAAAGGGTATTGAGTTAGAAGCTGAATTTTCAGTCTCAGCTTTGTCTCTGTATCTCTCTGTAAGAAATCTTCATTAAGTTATGTTGCTGTAAGGAAGAATGTATGGTATTGTAAATATTTTGATATAAATATAAAGAAGTTATTTTGAATCAGCTAAATACAGTCAACTGTGAGAGCATCTGATTTATTTTTTCACCAATAGAGAAATTAAAATTCTCTAACAGGTTATGGGCCCAGAGCTTACTAAGGACTGCATTGTAATTTAAAGCTGGAAGAAATTGCCTGTATTTAGAAAGTATAAGAACAAGGCAGAATAAGCAGAATGGCTGCAATGGAATTTAAGGAAAGCTCTGTGCCTCGTTTAGGCCAAAAGAATTACATTGTGTGGGCTGCAAAAATGGAATGTTTGCTCAAAGCAAAAGAGCTGTGGTATATTGTAGAAAATCCACCACAAGTGTTTGCAGCTGCTGATCAGAAAAGTCATGATCGAGCAATGGCTTATCTCATCTTGAATTTAGATGATGAACAATTTCTAAATGTTGCAAATTTAAAGACTGCAAAGGAGATTTGGTTAAAATTGAGAGCTGTGCACGTGAATGTTTCTGCATGCAATATAGTGCAATTGTCAAGAAAACTTTACAGGGCCTGTTTGCAACCAGGTGAATCTGTGGAACAGCATTTAAATAAAATGCAAAGTTTATTTTTGGACTTAGAACAATGTGGGATTAAATTCCCTGAGCCCCAGAAGGTTTTATTGGTGTTGAACAGTTTAGATAAAACCTGGGACACAGTTTCTGTGCTATTTGAGTGTAAAGAAGAGCAAGACTTAAATTTTGAGGCTTTAAAGGCATGTTTGCTTAATGAAGAAGAAAAGCAACATTTTAGGAACAGCAGAGGAGGTGAAATTCCTGAGGAGGGAGTCCAGACTGCAAGTCTCCAGAGAAGAAACAAGCAGATGGGATCAAGTTGCATCAAAAGAGAGATTTTGCAAGCAGAGAGCTCAGCAAGAAAAGAATTGCTACATTTGTGGAGCAAACAAACATCTGAAAAGGAACTGTTTGCAGAGGAACAATTTGCAGCGAAGGACATTTGTGCAAGGAAAAAAGACTGATTTGCAAAAGGAACATTTTGGTGTTGCAAACGTTTGCTATAGCAACAACAGAGACAAGTGGCTAATAGATAGTGGGGCAAGTGAAACAATTGTTAATGACTCTGAATTATTTTGCAGGTTTGTTCCAGTAGCACAAGAAGCTGTGGCTTTGGCAAATGGCCAGAAATTTAAAGTCATCGGAAGAGGCGATGTAAAAATTCCATATTTGGAATCAAAGTTTACCAATGTGCTTTGTGTACCTGAGATTGAACATAATTTGTTAAGTGTGTCTAATTTAGACAAACAAGGTTTTGAGACCATTTTTGTAAATGGGAAGTGTCTCATCAAAAGGAATGGAAATATTTGTGCAGAAGGTATAAAGGAAGATAATCTATATATATTGCAGGGACAAAAGGTTCAATGTTCCCATATATTTAAGAATGTTGCAGAGCATGATTCGTGTGTTCATCTTCTACATAGAAGAGTTGGCCATGCAAGCTTTAAAGTTTTTCAGCAAATGCAAGAGTTTGCAGAAGGGTTAAATTTGAAGGGATGCAAAACATATTTGGACTGTGCAGTATGCAAAGTATCGAAGTCAAAGGCATTCCCAGTTAGTAAATATAGCACAAGACAAACAAAAAGAGCTCTAGAGCTGGTCCATGCAGATCTGGTGGGACCTATGCAAGCCAGTTTGGGAGGAGCAAAATATGCACTGGTAATTGTTGATGATTATAGCAGGTACTCATTTTGCTACTTGCTTAGAGGTAAGACAGAGGTGCTACTACAATTCAAACAGTGGGTAAGTTTTGTAGAGAGAAGGTACAGACAACAAGTGTGTCAGTTGCAAACTGACAGAGGTACTGAATTTATTTCAACTAAATTCCAAAAATGGTTGGGGCAGTTGGGGATAAGACACAGATGTACATATCCTTACACAGTAGCAGAGAACGGTGTAGCTGAAAGAAGGAATGGTGTTTTGCAAACAATGAAAGATTCATTATTAGAGGATTCTGGTATGAGCAGGTCATATTGGGGAGAAGCCATATTGACTGCCAATTATATAGTTAACAGGCTGTGGAGTTCCTCCATTAATAATACTCCATATGCCATTCTACATGGGAGAAAGCCATCACTGGCACATTTGAGAATTTTTGGAAGTACTGCATGGCTACATATTCCAAAAGCAATCAGAAGAAAGGGACAGCAAAAGGCAAGAAAGCTCAGGTTTGTGGGCTATGAGCCAAGGTCAAAAGGATATCGCTTTAGTGATGGAAGTAAAAGAACTGTAATTTCAAGGTCTACTAATTTTGCAGAACAAAATTGGGACAGAATTAATGCAAATTCTGGGTATGTCTCACTTAATGATGGTGATCTATTTAACGACAATAGCTCATCTAATGATAAAAAAATGATTATTGAAGATGTCAATGTTCAGGGAGGAGAGGCTGAACAAGACATGAAGCCAGAAAGACTTGAGACATAGGAGCAGTTAATACCACGTAGGTCAGAGCGATGTAACAAAGAAATTCTGCCTGACAGGTATTCTGCTAACAAGGTAAAGGTTTGCAATCTGTGGTATGAGCCAAGAAGTTATAAAGAGGTGTTGGCATTACCAAAAGCTGAACAAGAAAGATGGAAGGAGGCCATGGATAAAGAGATGAAATCCATGGGAGATCATGAAGTATTTAAATCAGTGACTTTGCCACAGGGAACCAAAGCTGTGGGTTGTAAGTGGGTATATATAAAAAAGGTATTGCCAAATAATGATGTACAGTATAAGGCCAGGTTAGTGGCACAAGGTTTTTCACAATTAAAGAATTTGGGAGAAATAAAAAATTATCTCGGTGTAGAGATATAGAAAAATGAAAAAAGGTGATTATATTCTCAGTCAAAGGAGAAAAATTGAGCAGTTATTGGAAAAATATAATATGAAAGATTGCAATACTGCTCCCACACCCATGAGTACGAATTTTTATAATAGTTTAAGTGCGGACAAAGGTGTAACCTGTGATCAAGAGATATATCACTCAGCAATAGGGAGTTTGTTATATCTATCACAGTGGTCCAGACCAGAAAATGCTTGCGCAGTAAGCATTTTGAGTCATTTTACTACTGCACCTACAGTTACATTGGATGGGTGTAAAAAGGGTTCTCAGATATTTAAAGGGAACTATAAATTCAAATACAGATTACTGAGGAATTAAAATTAAAGTGTTATGTCGATAGTGACTATGCAAATGACATAAACACAAGGAAATCAAATTCTGGGATTATAATATTGTTTGGAGGGACTCTGATTGGGTGGAAGTCCAGAAAACAAACAACTGTTGCTATTTCAACAGTGGAAGCAGAATTTATTGCTTTATCTGAATTGGGTTCTGAAGTAACATGGTATGTACAGTTGTTGCAAGATTTAAATATTAATGTAAAAGAATCTGTAAAGGTATTTGAAGACAATGCTGCCTGTATAAAAATGGCAACTGGTGACAGGGTGAAGAACAAGTAAACATGTAGACATTAAGTATTGTAATGTCAGGGAAGCTGTAAAAGGAAAATTGATTAGTTTACATCATTGTTCTTCTGAGAATAATTTGGCAGACATGATGACTAAACCATTGGGTGGTGTTCACTATGGAGAATGTATTAAGTCAATAGGTCTGATGTCTCTTCCTGTCATGAAGGGAGGAGTGTTGGAATATTCATGAGCAGGAAGAGTCATGTGGTAACTCAGTCAGCCAAGGTGAAGAAAGGGCTACTGAGTCTGTGCAAAAAGGGTATTGAGTTAGAAGCTGAATTTTCAGTCTCAGGTTTGTCTCTATATCTCTCTGTAAGAAGTCTTCATTAAGTTATGTTGCTGTAAAGAAGAATGTATGGTATTGTAAATATTTTGATATAAATATAAAGAAGTTATTTTGAATCAGCTAAATGCAGTCAACTGTGAGAGCTTCTGATTTATTTTTTCACCAATAGAGAAATTAAAATTCTCTAACAAAAACAAATCCAGCTGACTGGATTTGGAAAAAGCATCTTTGGGACTTACATGAAATTCACCTTATTATCTTCACAACAATGACCCTGTGAGGTAGGCTTCGTTGAGTGAGGGCAGCTGGACCAAAGTTATTAACGAATTCCATGGTTGGGAGTGGAGTTGAAACTATGGTCCCTGTTACCTCTGTAGGGTTTCAGAAGCAAGCTTGCCCTCACCAGCTTGAAGCTGGCAAATGTCAACAAGAAGAAATGAAACTGAGTGATCTTAAAAATATAAACTTAGAGAGAATGGATTTATATTTTCTGCATGTAAAAATCAGCAGGACTTCAATCACATAGCCATTACTACCATTTGATTTTCTTGATCCTCACCCTTATTCAATGGATACCTCTTTTCCCTCTTGTTTGGCCATGCCAGGGGGACTTTTGCATGCAACGTATTAATCCCTGACAGCTTGGCCTTATGGAACTTCATGACCAGGTTTTCTCAACCTTGGCAACTGTAAAATAGGTAGACTTCAATTCCCAGAATTCCACAGCTGCCTGGGGAAAATAATAATAATAATAATAATAATAATAATAATAATAATAATAATAATAATAATAATAATAATAATAATAATAATAATAATAATAATAATAATAAAGTTGGAAGGGACCCTGGAGGTCATCTAGTCCAACCCCCTGCTCAGGTAGGAAACCCTATACCATTTCGGACAAATGGCTGTCCAGTCTCTTCTTAAAAACTTCCAGTGTTGGAGCATTCACCGCTTCTGGAGGCAGGTTGTTCCACTGGTAAATTGCTCCAACTGTCAGGAAGTTTCTCCTTAGTTCTAGGTTGCTTCTCTCCTTGATGAGTTTCCATCCGTTGCTTCTTGTCCTGCCTTCAGGCGCCTTGGAAAATAGCTTGACTCCCTCTTCTTTGTGGCAGCCCCTGAGATATTGGAACACTGCTATCATGTCCCCTCTCGTCCTTCTCTTCATTAAACTAGACATACCCAATTCCAGCAACTTTATCTGACTTATATGCTTTAGCCTCCAGTCCCCTGATCATCTTTGTTGCTCTTCTCTGCACTCTTTCTAGAGTCTCAACATCTTTTTTACATCATGGTGACCAAAACTGGATGCAGGTAGTCCCCAACTTATGATTTTGAGCCCAAAATATCTGTTGCTAAGTGAGACAGTTGTTAAGTGAATTTTGCCCCATTTTACGACCTTTCTTGCCACAGTTGGTAAGTGAATTACTAGACTTGTTAAGTTAGTGTCATGGTGGTTAAGTGAAGCTGGCTTCCCCATTGCCTTTCTTGTCAGGAGGTCGCAAAAGGGGATCGCATAACCCCGGGACACTGCGACCGTCATAAATATGGGTCAGTTGCCAAGTGTCTGAATTTTTATTATTACGACCATGGAGATGCTGCAACGGTTTTAAGTGTGAAAAACAGTCATAAGTCACTTTTTTCAGTGCTGTTGTAACTTTGGCCACTAAATGAACTATTGAAAGTTGAGGACTACCTGTAGTTCCAGCAACCATTCTTTATATGTTTTAGCCTCCAGTCCCCTGATCATCTTTGTTGCTCTTCTCTGTACTCTTTCTAGAATCTCAACATCTTTTTTACATCGTGGTGACCAAAACTGGATGCAGCATTCCAAGTGTGGTCTTACTAAGGCATTGTAAAGTGGTGTTAATACTTCACGTGATCTTGATTCTATCCCTCTGTTAATGCAGCCCAGCACTGTGTTGGCCTTTTTGGCAGCTGTAGCACACGGCTGGCTCATATTTAAGTGATTGTCCATTAGGACTCCAAGGTCCCTCTCATAGTTACTACTACTGAGCAAGTTACCCCCTATACTATACCCATACATTTGTTTTTTCTTTAACTTCATTTTGTTAGATAACGCCCAATGTTCAAGTTTGTCAAGATCCTTCTGTATCTTAAGCCTGTCTTCTGGAGCGTTGGCTATTCCTGCCAGCTTGGTGTCGTCTGCAAATTTGATGAGTTCCCCATCTATCCCCTCGTCCAAATCGTTGATGAAGATGTTGAAGAACACTGGGCCCAGAACAGAGCCCTGGGGCACCCCACTACACACTTCCCTCCATGTAAATGCAGTTCCATTGAGGACCACACACTGAGTACGGCCAGCTAGCCAGCTACGGATCCATCTGGTGGTGATGCTGTCTAACCCACATTTTTCTATCTTATCAAGTAGTAAGTTGTGATCTACTTTATCAATTCTGGGAGTTGAAGTCCACCTGCCCATGACAATTGAATTGGACACATCAGATTCTGGGATATGTGCAGCTGATGTGTGGATGATGGTCTTTGTTCCTCCTCATTCTGTTTATAGGAGTTCAAAGGAAGATTGGTAACTGTGATGGAAGTGTTATGGTGTGTCAATCACACATCATTCCAATGGGATGCTTCAAACAATGCAGAGGTGGCCCTTGGAGGTTATTATCACTCTGATTTATTGCACCCTGGTCAGCTCATTGAATCTCGCTCCAGTTTTGATTCACTTAGAAGAACTTCTAATGGGTAGGGTGGATCTGAAAGAATATGCACCCCTTCCTGATGGCGTAATACCTGACTATTGTGGATAAGGGTACACCACCATGGTGCTGAAGGGTAAATTCACAGACACGAACCTCCTTCAGATGCAGAAATCAGGGTTCATAGCTGATGAGTGGATGCAATGTTGCAAGCCAGCAACATGTTGAAATGCCTCCTTAGGGATTCTGTAGTGATAGGATAGCAAATCCTATAGCTCCCCTACTAAGCTAGCTTCATCCAGCAGAGGAATTGACAGTGCAGAGTTCTGCCTGCAGGCAGAAGTTAAAAGGAGTCGTATCCTCACACGCATAATGCCAGCAATGTAGGTAATGTATTTCACAGAGATATACCATCTTGGTCAACATCAGACTAATAAAATCTCTACTTATTGAATGATTGATAAAATAAGTTTCATAATGGAACAGTATCCAATAAGAACAAAGAGTCTTATGACTCAATAAATCTTAACCCATGACAGCACTGAGGAAGTGGATCATCCTGGCTTGATGCACAGTTGGCCAGGATCAAATCTGCCTAGACCAGCTTTTTAATCTGAACTGTGTCAGGCTTACCAGGTAGACAAGATGAGCTAATTCTTCTTTATTGTAAAGCTACGTTAACAGAATCTTGCAAGTCTGAAAGTACAATACTCCTGCCATTACCTTTACATTCTGATAACTTAGGAAGGGCTCCCCCTGAGATTCTTGCTCTGCCCATTATGCGGCTGTGGGCTATGTTCCCTCTTATCTGATCACTCCCTAGGCAGCATCTCTTTGCCTGGTCTCCCAAGGTCACTTCCACATATTATTATATCTGTTACCAAGCAATGGTCCATTTCATTTGACTACAAAGGAGATAAGTCTACTATGAAAAGCCACCTCTTACTGATTACTGAAACTCTACCTTATTGTTATAAGGTATAATGAAAGAATTCTTATAGGCTTCATTGGTTATGAATGAAGTAACCCTTTTCTGCCTCTAAACCCACCATTCTGAAGTGAAGTAGGCAGTATGCAAATCTTTGTATAATTTCAAAAAATAGACTACAACCATTAACCTGAAGGAAGTTGCCAATCCCCAAACTTAGGTCATATTTCAGAATAAGATGCTATTCTCTTGTCACTTGCCAACAATGCATCCTTTGTAACAATGGATGAATTAGTCACATTCCAGTACTCTTCCCATTCCTTCTTTGATTCAAACAAAAGGCAAGCTAAGGAAACAGATGCCTCTTAGAAGCAATACCAAATACCTATAAAGCCTGAAAGCAGGATCATGGGAGAGTAGGGTTTTGTTAAAAAAAAAGTCAAGAAGGTATCCATAATTGCATAATGAAAGCCCAATTCCCCCCATTATTGTTGTCTTCCATGCTTCAAACTCTATAATGTCTAAGTCAGGTAAAAGTTTTTTATTTTTTTCTCATCATCTTTTAAAACATTATTCATTAAACTTTTATCCTTTCTATTACTTATTAATATTTTAGGTCATGTAAAAAACTCTAAGATGAGAAAAAGTTATAGCTGGAATAAAGTAAGAATAAAGTAAGAATAAAGTAGAATAATGATGAATAAAGTAGGAAAAAGTAGAATAATAATAATGAAAAATCACTAAAGCAAACTGATGTGTCTGCACAATTACTGGAATAAAGCTGTGTTAGCAAATACGTGACTAACCCAAAAGCACATTGCATTCAGAAACAATGTATCAAGTAAAACTCTCTTCATTGTATGCCTGTGAGAAACTAACCTGATGAAATACAATGTAGATTTCTATGTGTGCTTCTTTGCTCCTGAGAAAGGAAAGCTATAAAATTGTAGTTTGGACCCCCCCTCGGGGTTCAGAATCTGCTTGTTTTACTGCTTCTGAACCTTGCGCAAATAAACCTCTCTGCACCCTTTGGAATTTGTAAAAGTTCCTTTTGTTTTCCACAAGATTTATGGTGACTTCGCCGGGACTTTTAGGAAGAGGCCATTGACCTTCCAGACGGATTGCCCTGGTGGGGAAGCCCCTCTGTTGATGACGACATCTCCAAGCCGGCTCCGTGGCCTTTGTCTGCGGGGAGACCTCGATGGGAAGGGAGGAGAATTCACCCATCAGCAAAGCACTCCAGTCAAGAATCCGCTGGGGGTGGCAGACAGGTCGTTAATCAACAAAAGAGTCTGGAACGCCTGTAGGCAAGTATTGTAAAAAGGGGATACCTGACCCCATTTGGATCAGAAGAGGGGCTCGATCACCCCCTAGAAGACAAGGCGGCATCCTTAAGTCTTCAATAGGTAGGACTGTGTGGGTGGTTAAACCATCGCATTTCCTGCAGAGTGACCGTTGGAACGTCCGGCACCTCAGGTCGATGGTAGTGTGTTAGGGAGAAATGGGAGGTAAACAGTCAAAGAAGGGCGTTGGTCAGACGCCACTTCAGTGCATGTTAGAAAATTTAAAAAAGGGTTTTTGTAGGGATTGTGCAGACCCAAAACCAAATCCAGCTATGTTAAAAAGATTCTGTGAATCTGAATGGACCACCTTTGGCGTAGGCCTGTATATACAGATAGTAAATATGCATTTTTGACTATTCACGCTCATGCGGCAATCTACAAAGAGAGGATATTTGGACTCCACAGGCAAGATTATCCAATATGCAACTTTGATTAAAAGACTTATCAAGGCAGCACAGTTGCCATCTAAAGTTGCAATCATCCATTGTCCTGGACATCAGAAAGACTTAAGTCTTATTACCCAGGGCAATAGGAAAGCAGACAAAGAAGCCAAAAGAGCTGTGTGGGAAGGCCCCCCTCTCCACTCAGATGTCACTAGGTTCACGTACTTAGACACCTACTTAGAACAACTTGATCCTACATATATACAGGAGGAAACCCAAAAATTAAAACAGGATGTACAAGCTGAACTAGTTAAAGGCTGGTACACACTTCCCAATGGACGCATTGCTGTTACTCTTGCGCTTGCCCGCCCCCTTATTTTTCAAGCCCATAAGCAACATCATCTAGGAAAAACTGCATTATTACAACAGCTTGAACGATTTTTCTATCTTCCCTTTGCTTCTTTGCTAACAGCACAAGTATGTTCTCAGTGTTCCACTTGTGCCCAAACCAATGCACGCCAAGGACCGGTAATACCACCGGGTCAACAACCAATCACTTATTTTCCAATGGACTATGTCGTTGTTGATTTTACTGATATGCCCAGAAGTAAGAAATATATAGCCCTGTTAGTTATAATTGATACCTATTCAAGGTGGATTGAAGCCTTTCCAACTGTAAATAAGAAAGCTATACAGGTTGCCAGAATATTTCTGAAAGAAATTATTCCTAGGTTTGGTTGCCCTTCTAGGATTTCATCAGATAATGGCCCTGAATTTGTACACCAAATCAATAAGTCTTTAGCCCAAGCATTAGGAATCAAGTGGAGATTTCATTGTGCCTTCCACCCTCAATCGGCTGGAAAAGTGGAACGTGCTAATCGCACAATTAAAACACTTATTACCAAATTTTGTTTGGAAACTCATCTTCATTGGCCAGATGTTTTGCCTATGGTTTGTATGCAATCAGACTGGCCCCCCGCACTAAATTACAACTTATGAGCTCATGTTTGGCCGTCCCCCTTGTCTATTTAAACCTGACAGTCAGGGCTGGCCGGACTTGGCTCATAAGGGGGGAATAGACCAACAGAAATTGTTACATCAGTTACAGCTTCATAATTTGGCTGTTTCAAACTTGCGCCATTATATGATGGAACAACCCCTCCAATAGTTACGGCAACTCATGGGTTCAAACCAGGAGACAGAGTGTGGGTGAAGCACTGGAAATCAGATCCCTTGAGCCCAAGATGGAAAGGACCGTATACTGTTGTCATGTGTTCTCCTTTGGCAGTGAAAACCTTGGGAGGAAAGTCCTGGATCCACTGGAGTAGATTGAAAGCAGCTGCACCTGCAGATCCAGTAACTTACAAGGTGGATAAGACTGACAAACCTTTGGTATTGAAATTTACAAGAAATACACCCTGTCGAGCCCTACTGGCAACGGGTTCTCAACACATGGTGTGAACAACAACCCTGCTGAGACACTCCGGACGCTGTCTCTCTACGCACGGTGGAAGATATGAGGATTCTACAGCTCATAATACCTGTTAGTTATTTAATATGGGGAATATACACACACATTCCTGCACAAATCAGTGCAATGGCTACACGAGAGGTCATAATGCAAAAACCCTCTAATAAAAAAATTATTGAGTACCACACACAAAGAAATAACGAAAACACAGGGAAACCAAGGTTGTCAAAACTGCATCAAGACTACCAAACAAGGAAACCAGATAACCAAGACTTTGATTTATCATACAATGAAACCAGAAGGGTGCCAAGATAGCTCCCCTAGCTCTTGTACATACAACAGAACCACGTATAAAGTTTGTAGAAGAGGGGTCCAAGATCAGTGTTATAATCCCATGTCTGATCCAGACCGTTGGGCCTTACAAATCAAAACACATAGAACAAGAAGTAGCTATAGGGACCAGGCACTATTAGGGATCTCCCAATGGAAATCCAACCCAGACTCCAGTTTTAGCGTCACCTTTGATGTTTGCAAAGCAGCTAATTATTGGGCTGCAATACATGGTTGTGGAGGGATCAGTCGTATCCACAGCTATATCTCAAACCATAAGTACTTGTGCCCACCAGATGGATGTGCAGTCTCCGCGGTCAAATGTAAGTGGTTGTCATGTATTAAGTGGCATACCCAAGACCCGAAGGAGATGGACTACATCTTGTTTGAAAAGAATGAAACAAAAGCAGATTCCTGTGGAATAGATAACTGTAATTTAGTGACTCTCAGAGTCAAGAATGGCAGTTGGTTCCTGGAACAAAAAAAGATGGGAAAGAAAGAAAGTGGAAAAGTATTGAAAGGCATAACTGACAAAATGATCAAATTAGCACATGTTCCGGTGCAAACCTGGAAAGGATTTAATTTAAAAGACGTATTTTCAGGATGGTGGCCAAAGTTACCAGGCCTACAAACCATCATAGTTATAGCAGTCTTGTTAATTTTGATTCCTTGCTTAATCCCCTGTCTTATAGCAATGATTCGAAGGATCTCAGAAAGTACAGCCCAATTAACTGCCAAACATGAAACAATGTTAGCCTTATGGGAATATAAGATGGTGCCCACTAAAGAACCTGAATCAGAGGTAGAATAATGGAAGTTTAAGCTGGAAAACTTCCAAAGGGGGGAATAAAGTAAGAATAAAGTAAGAATAAAGTAGAATAATGATGAATAAAGTAGGAAAAAGTAGAATAATAATAATGATAATGAAAAATCACTAAAGCAAACTGATGTGTCTGCACAATTACTGGAATAAAACTGTGTTAGCAAATACGTGACTAACCCAAAAGCACATTGCATTCAGAAACAATGTATCGTAAAACTCTCTTCATTGTATGCCTGTGAGAAACTAACCTGATGAAATACAATGTAGATTTCTATGTGTGCTTCTTTGTTCCTGAGAAAGGAAAGCTATAAAACTGTAGTTTGGACCCCCCCTCGGGGTTCAGAATCTGCTTGTTTTACTGCTTCTGAACCTTGCGCAAAGAAACCTCTCTGCACCCTTTGGAATTCGTAAAAGTTCCTTTCGTTTTCCACAAGAGGATTAGCCATTTTAACTCTTTTCTGCTTGATCTGCCTGAGCAGGGGGTTGGACTAGATGACCTCCAAGGTCCCTTCCAACTTTATTATTATTATTATTATTATTATTATTATTATTATTATCATCATCATCATCATCATCATCATCATCATTATCATCATCTTTCGGTTTCCAATGGTATCCATTTGCAAACTTCATTTTTTAAATTAAATTTATATGCCACCCATCTCACAACTGAATGACTCTGGGCAGTTTATCAACCTTTATTAAAACTCAGTTCCTAATATGGTTTTCATTTCAGTCATTTCCCACAAACATATTGTTTCATTATACACTTGCTTTTCAAATCTTACAGAAAAAATAACCAATATTCCAACTTTAAAGCTTTCTTAAATCAAAATTCTTTTCCCCCCAGTTTTTTGTCAGTTGTATATTATTTTAAATTTTCAAGATTCTATTTAAAAAAATTTAAATCCAAAGAATTTACAGCTCCCCAGGTGTCCAATTGAGTTTGCTGTTTTGAAGGTCTCTAATATCCATAAACTGGTTAAATGGAACATTTCCCAAAGTAGTTAGAAAATGAGTTCAGCTGACTTAATGTCCTTGTGAAAAGTTGTGCTGCTACTGAGAACAAAGATACCCTCTTGGCTCCTGGTCCTCAAGCCCGTGGGAGATGGCTGTTTTATGGTCTCCTCATGAGAAGCTGCAGTTCACAGTACCTCTGGGTGACTTCCCAAGAAGAAGAAAGGTGAAGGACTGGTTTTTCTCACCAGTCTTTTGCTCTGCACAGGGATCATTGTCTCCACTTGTTCACAGAAACATTTTTAGGCAGCCATAACTCACATCGGAAGCCAGGGGTAAAAGCTATCGCTGAGGTTCTCCATTTTAATGTAATCCATGATTCAGGTAAAACCTGAAGCTTGGCCCAACCATGCCATACTTAAGGGCTGTCCATAGGGTAAAAGAGAAAAGTCAAGGTGGCAGCCATGACGGTACGATTGAACTTCTGCCCAGGCAAACTTAAATTTTTGACTACACCCTGCAGACCTCCCTGTACACTAGCATGCTTTAAGAGCTAGATTTCAGAGTTCCTTACTGAAATTTAGCTAACCACAAAGTGGTCTGACATTGGAGCAGGAACCAGACAGCCTCATGTGTTTCTTCTGGCCAACCATTGTCATCGACCCTCCTGCATCGGTGCCTACCACTGCCCAAACAGAGGGAAGAGAGGAGCAACTGAAAGATGCAATGTGGTCGTTGGTCTTACCAAGTAGGAATGAGGTATGAAAATGGGGTACTGATAATAAAAGATATACTGAGTCAAATTGTTGAGGAGCCTTCAAAAGTTGGTTTTGATATTGATCACCCAGGCAGTTATTTTTTTCCCTTCTCTTCTCTTCCTCCCACCCCAACTCTTTACTCTTCCAATCCTTCAGAACACGACAGCAAGAATGAGGATATTTGTGGCCCCAATCACCTGCCCCCTCCACTTTCCCATATGAGAGTTCAAGCTCCCCACCACCCATTTATACAGATAGTCCTCCACTGAGCCCAAAATTTGTCTTGTTAAGCAAGACAGTTGTTAAGTGAGTTTTGCCCCATTCTATGGCTTCTCTTGCCATAGCTGTTAAGTGGATCCATGGTTAAGTTAGTAACATGGATCTTAAGTGAACCTGGCTTTCCCATTGACTTTGTTTGTCAATAGGTCACAAAAAGTGCACACATAATCCCGGGTCACTGTAACCATCATAAATATGAGTCATTTGCCACATGTCTGAATTTTGATCGTGTGTGACCATGGGGATGTTGCAACAGTTGTATGAAAAGTGGCCATGAGTTACTTTTTTCAGTGCCATTGTAACTTTGAACGGTTACTAAATGAATGGCTGTAAGTCGAGGATTATCTATAAAAAAAAACCAAAATTATTCCCTCTTTTCATAATACAGATTGACAGTGTTGGGGCCAGGAAATAATAAACTTGCAGGAAATCAACCCAATAACTTGACCTGGCTATACGGAGCCCTTAGCCAGATCCCATAATATGTGAAATGTCCCTCATAGTTGCAGATTCTAATCCTAAACCCATTCAGGAAACGTGGGGAGAAAAAAAAACACGATATGCCAGGAAATTCATTCCCAAGGTCTTCTCAGAAATGATTATCTTCCTTCTATTCAAATCCATCATAGAGAGAGCGTATCCAGTTCTTAATTGTGTTCTGAATCCATGGGACAACACAGCAGACTTTGGCATAAACTCCTGGATTCCCTCTTTGAGCACACACAGACCTCCCCCAAGAAACCACACCTTCAAGTAGCCCGTTGCAGACAAGAGGGCCTCCAGAGTCACCCTACAAGAAAAAAAAGGCATAAATGGTCACTTAACACTCCCATGTTGATCTTATCCTAGTTTAACTTCAAGAAAAAGATCTAATTCATTTTTATATGATCCCAACCACTAACTGCAGTCCTTAGCACCAGCACATTTGCCTACCCTTGACGGAATGAAATACATGCCTCCAGCCATTATGGATGTCAACACTGTGACAATGGATGTCGTCGCTCTGACAACTGAGAATCAGCAGCCATTTTCTCTTTTGCTTCTAGTGTGCCTTTCCTATTCTTTTAGAGTTCAGATGTAGAAGAGGGGATGGGGTAAATGCTTGAGGCTAGCCATAACAATGTAGAAGTGTGGGAACTCAAGGACATGGTCTGATAAGGTTTTGGCGGGCTGAGAGGCCAGTGAGAAAAGCCCTTGGCTTGTGTTAATTGGGGAATGTGATTTATGACAGAGTGTCTCTGGTGGGAATTGCAACTTGTTACTTTGTATCTGGGGAGAAGGAATCTCAGTTTTGGGTTCAACTATGTAAGTGCCAATACTTTGTTTCCTAATAAAATGTTTAAGGAAGAATTCTTGCCTTGAAGTTCTTTAAATGGTTTCATCT
The DNA here is from genome assembly GCA_034064705.1 of Bothrops alternatus. NCBI lineage: Eukaryota > Metazoa > Chordata > Lepidosauria > Squamata > Viperidae > Bothrops > Bothrops alternatus. The sequence goes on along the minus strand of JARGCV010000230.1, from coordinate 463,129 downwards.
ATCGGAACCATAACAGTGGAACCCCTATACTGATAGTTCTCGACTTAGTGACCCTTTCAAAGTTACAAGTGCACTGAAAGAAAGTGACTTACAACCAGCACTTCCAATGCTGTAGTGTTTTAGCATCCCCACACACTCATGTATTCAAAATTCATGTGCTTGGCAACTGGCATGTATTGACGACAGTTGCAGAATTCTGGAGTTACCATTGGGATCAATATTTGTGAGCTTCCCAGCTGGCTTTCAACAAGCCAAGACAATGGATGAAGGCAGCTTTGCTTAACCACTGCAATGATTTGCTTAAAACCATGGCAAAAAAGTTGTAAAATCGGGCATGACTCATTTAACTGCCTTGCTTAGCAATGGAAATTTTTGTCCCAATCATGGTTGTCAGAGCATGCAGTCTTATTGCACTGAGATAACCCAGAAGTAAGCACAGTAAACAGTGGTCTATATTAAATGATGGTTTATCTTACACTATCTACAATATCATACACCAGGAACAATATACACACACGTGCTAATACAGCAGAATCCAACAAACCGCAATTACAGCAGGAAACAGAAGAGAGAGAACACAGCAGCGGAGACTTCCCTTTATAAAAAGGCTCTTAAAGGAACATAGACCCTGCTGAGTCATTCCCATCATTACATCATACATCTCACATTATACAAGCTGGTTAGCTGTTAAAGTATTACCTTGACAATGGTCATAAGTCGAGAACTACCTGTACATGCCTCTAGTTGTTATGTAACCCCTAAAACTCTCGCCTGTTCTTAAAAGCCTGTAGGCACAAGGCTGAAACCAGCATCAGTTCTCATCTTACCTGGCAAGAGTCAATGCCTCCTTGAGGTACTCCGGCACACAACATGTGTGAAGTGATTTTACCAAAATATGCTTTATTGCATTGATTATATGGAACAATGCTGACATTTGCACACTGCATCTTTGCCGGAAGTTTGTCTGCAAGACATACCAATTGGTCAATAGTGACAAAAACCAAAAGAAGTTAGCGATGCATGAACATCAGGCATATTTGTGGCTTTTTAGATGTTCCTGGAAGAGAAGTTCATTCAAAGTTCAACTTTGGTCCTTCTAATCAGGCCCAATTGCCAGATTTCAACAAGCAGAACTTGAGCCAATTATGGAATGTTATAAGAAACCAAGAATGTTTGAATAGACATCAGAAATCTGGTTGGGATCCCTTTGATCACATTGCCTAGGAATTATGGGAGGCAGAACCCTAATAGTTCTGGAGAATGTGAAGTTGAGGGCTGTTGACTGAATTGTTTAATGGTTTGATGAACCAGTTATTAGATTTCCATTCATATACAACAGGGGTCCCCAACCCCTGGTCCGTGTACTGGTACCGGGCTGTGGCATGCCAGCAACCAGTCCACACAAACAAGCAAAGCCCCATCCATGAAATGCAGGCAGCACACAAAACCATGCACCCTCTGGTCCACAGAAAAACCTCTCCCCACGGAACCGGTTCCTGGTGCCCAAAAGGTTGGGGACCTCTGATATACAAGCTGGAAACTAAAGGCTGAGATCAAAGGGATCCCAAACAGATTTCTGATGTCTATTCAGACATTCTTGGTTTTTTATAATTTATACTTTGTGTTCTCATGTATGGCTCCAGTGTTGCACTTTTACTTCAAGTTACACCAGATCCTTGAATGTTTGTAGTTTTTATGGATTATACTCGAAGTGCCTTCTAAGACCAATCCAACCCCAACCCTAATCCTAGCCCTAGCCCTAGCCCTAGCCCTAGCCTTAGCCTTAGCCTTAGCCTTAGCCTTAGCCCTAACCCCAAACCCATCCCTAACCCTAACCCTAACTCTAGGGTTCTCATTTCTTTTAAGCTCATCCTTTTTAGAGGTACACAGGCCATTTCACAGATGTCTGTCTCGGCACTTATAGTACAATAAGACAAACTGAATTTCAGAGTGGAAGATTAAACAGCGGTAAGAAATTGGCAGTGTCATATTTCAGTGATTGGATTCAGCCAGTTTGCACCAGTTCGGCAGAACCGGTAGCTAATTTTTTGTTGCCCAGGCCCAGAATGGACTTCCGGAAGTGGCATCCACACAGAGAACCGGCTGTTCACCTATTTGAATCCCACCACTGCCATATTTGCATAAATGATGACAGAGGAAAACAACATTTGCACATCCTTTTTTGCCTCCTTACTTTGAGGTGATTTGATCGTGCCCCAGCCCGAAACAGTACATCGTTGCCCATCTTTTGGGCAATTGGTAGGCAGCCGTGTGACATTAACTGCTTTAGTTATTATGGCACAGGGTTTAAGCCGAATAAGCATGTAATCCTTGTTCATTTTCTTTTTATTGTATTCTGGATGGGGGATAGCTTGAGCGACATCCATGCACTGCTCTGTTGGTTCAACCTTTTTTAGATTATGCTTTCCTAAACACACCTTCACTCTGTACAAAATAAAACAGAATAAAATGAGCCCCAGGGAAAAAAACATGAAGAAGGCTGAGAAACACCACCCAATAGAAACTAGAAATTATTATTTGTTAGATTTTTATCCTATCTTTATTACTTTATGGGTGACTTAAGATAGTGAACATACATAATATTCCTTCCTCCTATCTATTTTTCCCACAAAAACAATTTTGGAGGTGAGTTGGGTTGAGAAAGAGTGATTGCTATGAAGTCATCCAGTCTGCTTTCATGCCTAAGGCGGAACTGGAATTCCCGCCACCTGGTTTCTAGGCGAGCACCTTAACAATTACATCGAACTGACTCTGGTGGATTATACTGATATTTTAGGTTGAATAGATCATAACAGGCAGTATATAGTTCTTAAAAACATGCGTATACTGAGCCTCTTCATTTGCATATTGAGGTTTGGGGGTTGAAAGTCAAATTATGAGTGGGGGGAATGAAGTGGATTTTGAGGGCTGATTCTTGTTGTGCTCTCTGGTAAAGAGCAAGACTCTTGTTCCTTTTCTTAGCATTTGTCCTGCATGGTAGCAGAGTTTTTGCACTGTGCTTGCCTAGTTCACACAACAAAACCATGCATGATGTGATGAGAGTATTTGGTTTTTCAGTCAGTGTCAGGCATGAGCAATGTGAAGAGTTTAGCTACTTTATTGCTCATGCCTGTTGCACAGGAATCTTCCCAGACTGGCAGTTTGCACGTGGGCCAGACTAGATAAGGTTCAATGGCATTCAAGGGGGGCAGACCTCTTATGCCTAGGTAAGGATTACAGACTAATTCCCCATTTGACTCCTCCCTCAGCTTATCCAGTCTCTTTCCTAGAGTCACCTTGAGGCTGATGTGGATTGAGAAAGAATGACTACCACTATATCAATTGGCTCTCTTATCCTATGATAAATATCCTTATCATTCTCCCTGCTGCTTAATGCTAATTTCTTCTTTGACTTACCTTTGTTTGGCTCTACAATGGGCTGCTGTCAGCACCCAACATGGGTGCACCAAGCTTGCTCCACAATATATCCTCCAATTGCCTTTATTTCCAGTTACAATGGCTGCCTGGAACGGACGGAAATTTGGTTTGCAGTCATAGCCGCCTATGATTCGGCCACCAGTACTTTCCTGTGCCAAGACTTGAGATAAAAGCACACCAAAGAAAAAAATGGTCATAAAAGGATTGTTCGCTAGGACCTCACCCACTGCTTGGAACATCTCCACTTGATATTTTCTAGAGCCCACCTGAGCATGAAGTCCTTCTCTATTCCACCATCTTGTTTGCTATTGTTCTTCTAAGAGGACTTAGAAGGACTTTCTCCAGCAAAGATATTCCTTTGCTCCAAAATGAGACCAGGTGATTCCACATAAGGTAGAAGAGGAATAGAAACCTGGACATTGAGCAATTTTTATGCCATAAACACTGAGATGGTAACTTTGGATATTATGCACTGAACTGTGGTTCAATGGCAACTTTCTCTCTGGAGAACTACCAGAGCAGGATTCCAATGTTTTCACTGGAAAGGTGAGACCAGTTTGGAAAGAGCAAGCCATAAGAAGGAGAATGGGAGAAGCTTCAAATTTATCTGCTTTCAGTTAACACCTGGAGAGCAGAGAGGCTAAGAATGTAAACAGGTCTTCCATCCTCCGATGACAGGTAAATAGCAAATCTATTGACATTATTATAATGGTCATTTCTAAATTAGTGTTTACCTACATAAATCAGAACCTACACATTTGGTGGAAATGTGTATCCTTTTTCTTGAGTAGCAAACTCTATTCCAATAAAAGAGAATATTTTAACTCAGAGTTGAGTTAAGGTCCTCGGTGCTCTCTGAGCTTGGTTGTTTTCTTGCAGACATTTCATTTCCAAACTAAGTAACATCATCAGTGTTAGCCAACTGTCTTACTTCAGAACACTTGAGGACAATCTTTCCCTGCCTTTCTTTCTTACCCAGCTTGTTACAGTGTTGCTGACATTCCCTTTGCCAACTTTCCAAACCACATTACAGACATTTTGGTATCCTCTTTTTTCCATCATATCCTTATAATGCTGCCTTCACAAAATAGATGGGCCTAAGTTCTTTTTAGCTCTCTCCATTTTGAAGAATGGCGAAATCTCAGTTTAACTGTCCATTCAGGAGAGGCAGTTTTCCTGAATGTTGTTAAATTGCAAATCTTATTTTTCCCAGCAGTTCATGACATATACATTATGATGTCATGATGCAAATGATATAAATTGTTGTGAATTAAATAATTTGTATCATAACACAAATGTCACAAATTTAACTGTCCACTCCAGAACACATGCAACACACTTGTCTGCTATTTCTAGAAGAAATTTGGTCTGTTACTTTCAGAGTCTGCTAAATGGGGTCATTTAAATTGAGGTTTCACTTTAGGATTGGAATATTAAGTATATAGCTGTCTGACTTGTGCATTTCTTTAAAACTTTCTATTTAATTTATTCCATCATAGATTTATAATTATCATTTTGTTTTTCACTACATATCACATAGGTGAGAGACAAGTACCTTGGTCAATATACCAAACTAATGACTCATTGGGATCCCCATATCAAAACAACTTACCTTATGTGCGGCCAGAACTTGAAAATAACATTTAACGCAGCACAGTATTTAAACAAAATGGTTCGGTTGAGATCTGCATATGTGGGACTGATTGGGGTAGATTGCAAGGGTGACTCCAAGATATAATTTTATTATATTTTATCTATATTTTAAATTACTGTACTCTATTTTAATTTCATTTTAGACTGTATTTTATTCCAATTTCATTTTAAGTGATATTTTTACTCTAATTCCATTTTAAACTGTATTTTACTCTAATTCCATTTTAAACTGTATTTTATCAAATTTCATTTTAAACTGCTTTTATCAAACTTTAGTAATAATTTGTTGCTGGAACTTTGCACTTTGATATGGCCCAAGGGCTAATCAATAAAGATTTATTATTACATATCACATAGCTCTAGAAAAGGAAATAAGAGTTTATACTTGGAATTTACAAGGAATTCCACTTTAGGTTTCCAAGTTTATACACAACATTCTTGCATCATATTGGGTCAGACTGATTATATATTATACTATTCCATACTGTTCCATACTATTCCATACTATACCATACCATACCATACCATACCATACCATACCATACCATACCATACCATACCATACCATACCATACCATACTAATTTATTGGCTGCCCATTTTACTGTAGAGTAACAGTAAATCTAGTGACAATTGTGTAGTTAGGGAGCAAAAATGCATCCAAGAATGAGAATGAGGGGGAAACAACATTGATAAATTTGTACATCTGAATCTGGAATGTTGCTCTCTGTCTCTTCCTTCTCTACTTAACTTCCTGGTATTGATAGCAAAGATCCTAATAAAGTTTACAAATAAGAAAAGGTTGGTTACCCAGAATTAATTTCCTTACCTGCTGAGCTTACCAGAAGTAACCCACAAAATAATTGTTTCATCATTGGTTTTGTGAGGTCAGCTGGAACCCAAAAGTCCTGGGACAATTTGCTGCAGGGCAAGAGATCTGCAAAAAACAAAAGCATGGATGTCTAGAAGATTAAATCTCAGTTATTGGCCTCCTCTGTGGCAATAATGAGGCCAAGTAGCATTAACACCGGTAACTGTGTAAACAGTTCCCCTATAATTATTATTCATAATGCATTATCATTAATTTTCTTCTGCTGTGAAATAAGAGGCGTTACTATCACATTGATAAACACTTCCTGTGGGTGAGACATAGATGGGTTTTATTGGGCAGGGGACGTTGGAAATTTTACTCAGATTATTTATTTATTTAAATTATTTACATGGCCACCTCTCTCACAGCAGTGATAGTGACTTTTCATTGTCTGTGATCATCTTAATAAAATAATAGAAATGAACAGAAGATGAAGGAGGAGGAGGAAGCTGATTTATATTTTGATTCTTAGTCACTTTTGAACATGAGGTATATAAAAGAATGCATAACAATAGTACAACATTTAACATTTAAAGTGTTGAATGACAGGCACATCATGGGATTGGTACTAGAACAATGTTCCATAATCTGGAATGAAAAAAACTTGGGTAGAGAAACAGCTAAAGCATTGTGATAGACTAGTTACAAGGCACTTTTCTTTTGAGACACATTATTACTGGAACCAAATAATGTGAGACGAGTGGGGATATAAATTGATTGAATAAATGGGTATGTGAAAATCTTAGTGCTAACTAAAACAAATTTCACTTCCAACAAGATATAAATAAGTTTTCTGTTTGAAGAGAAAAATCCTATTGAAATATGCATAATTGGTTTTTTTTTAGTGTTTCAGTAGTTGATATGTTAAATGTTGTATTCCTGCATCGTACCATACTTCTCTGATACATATTTAGTTAATATAGGGGGAAGGAAAAAGAAGAACCCACACAACTGAATGTTTGGCTATCATACCTATCAACATTTCCTCAAATGTTTTGACTTTGGACAAATTATCCACATAAGTATGTATATGTGTGTCCGGTTTCTCACTCACCTCTGCTTCCAACCTTCAGATGCAATCTGATAGAAGGTAAAAGATCACCAGCATTTAAGAAAAAGATTCCTGTAGCAAAACAGAAAAAGTCCTTAAACGTTGAAGGAATGGCCGACAAAGAACCCTGTTCCATTAAGAATCAGAGAGAGAGGCAGTTTTCAGAGATGAGTTTTTGCACATAAAGAATTCAATAACCAGTCATAAATAATCCCAATAAAAGTCCCTTTATTGCTGGTCTGAGCAAAGGATTATACTCAATTACTTAAATAATTCTATTCTACACTGCCTTCTTCCAGTTTAGACAATGGATTTATAGCTTCCTTTTCAGCCACTTAAGTAAGACACACATTTCAGCTGGTGATTGTATACCCAGTTAAAATATATCTTTGTATTCTAGCCTCTATGTTATCCAGAGCCAGAAGTATATTATGTTGGATGATGCCCAAATCTCAAAGATACCTGTTGCATTTTGTGTTCCATATAATTTGTTTCATGAGATGATTAAAATCTGGCATGATCTAAAAGGGGGGAGAAGGGAAAATGAGGTGGCTCTAACTTGTTTATAACTTCTGTTAGTCTTTATTCCACATGCTTCTGATCCATGATCCAGCCATAGATCCCAGAAATGTAAAAAAAAACCAAATAAAACACTTTTACAAAAACAATTTAGTTTAAATCTCTTGCACTTTTGATAACAAGTTTCTTGAGCATCCTTTCTTCTCTCTTTTGAAGCTGATTTATTAGGAAATGGAACTGCAAATTTTACACAATTATTTTTTCATTTGATAACTTTCTACAAAGTGGAACAATATTGATATGCATTGTAATGCCATCAAAACTAGCCTATTCCAGCTACAGTGAAAATGAATATTTTACTGAAAATACTCTTCTTATTCCAAATGATTCCTGTAAAACTGGGAATGGGCTTTTTTGATGACCTAAACACAACAATATTGAGATTTATTTGGCAAGGGGAAAAAGCACGAATTAAAGTGAAAATGCTACAAGAAGCTAAAGATAGTGGAGGATTTGGACTCCAGGATTGGAGACTATATTATCAAGCAGCTATTTTACCATGGCTTAAAGAATGGATAACACTGAAAAACAAAAGACTATTGTACCTAGAGGGGCATAATCTACAAATTGGTTGGCATGCCTTCCTATAGTACGGGAAGAATAAAACACACAGGTATTTTCAAAACCATTTATAAGGAATGCTCTTCTTTTAGAATGGGAAAGAGTAAAGGAGAAAATTTATATCAAGCTACCTGAATGGCTTTCAACAATGGAAGCTTTTGCTTACTCAAATTTAATTAACTATGACAAAGTTGTGACTTATAAAGATATCTTGGACAACAAAGGAAAATTGAAAGACAGACAAGATTTACAACGACAAGGTATTGATTTACCATGGTGGCCATATTTACAAATTCAAACACGATATGAAAAAGATGTAAAGATAAAGAATTTATAAAGAACAGACAGAATTTGATCAAATATTGTTAAAAACAGATGAAAACTTGATTAAGAAACTCTATAGATTTCTACTAAATTTAAAGATGGAAGAAGAATAAGTAAAAGAAACAATGATAGCATGGGGCAAAATTTTTTGGACATTCTATAGATTCGGAAGACTGGCAAAAATTATGGGATAGAAATATCAAATTGACTAAAGCAGTCTCATATAAAGAAAATTTGTATAAAATGTTTTACAGATGGCATATGACACCAGTAAGATTAGCGAAAATGTTTAAAAATACTTCAAATAATTGCTGGAAATGTAAACAAAGGCCAGGTACTTACTATCTTATCTGGTGGACATGCCCTAAAGCAAAAAGGTTTTGGAGTAAGATACATACATGGTTGGAAAAATGATTAAAAGAAAGATAGAATTTAAATCAGAACTGTTTTTGTTAGGAATATTAGGACCTAACTATGAGAAGGAGAATGAATATTTAATATTGCATATACTGACAGCAGCAAGAATAGTATTTGCCCAATATTGGAAAAATGAAAACTTACCAACTGAAGAGGTTTTAATTAAGAAAATCTTAGAATGTGCAGAAATGGATAGATTGACCTTACAGATTAAAGAGAAAGAAGATTTAGTTTACTTTAGAACATGGGATAATTTTTACCAATGGTTAGGAAAACGAACTAGTGAGAAATGTATGTGATATGTTATTTTGAATATATATTAGTAAGAAGAATGATATGCGTTAACTAATTGATACTGCTTATGATTATTGTTTATTACACTTATTACAGTTACTTATTACTATATCAACTATTGTTAACTGAACATATGTACCCAGACAATAGTCTGTTTGCTAAAGATTGAAAATGTTATTGGGGGATAACCCCAATGTTGACCCCAACCCCCTCCCACAACCCCAATCCTGATCCCAACCCCACCCTAAACCTTAATCCTTATCCCAATCCTATTCTATCCCCAACCCTATAAAACTCAATATTTTTTTTTAAAAAACTAGCCTATTCCAAAAGATTAAATACGGTAGCATATTGTCCAAATTTAAGGTTATAGTCAAATATCCAGAGTGAAATTGTGAATTGAATCTCACTCACCTGCAATTATTGAGAAAGCTTCAGATGGAAGACAGCCTTCACAGGGTTGTCTAAAAGAGAACAGTGAGTAACTAATGAAGAAGTTAACATTTAAATGCTGGAGAAGGAGGATGTCCTGGACTTGAGTCTTTGCATAATGCATCATAGATTTGAAGCCTCCACTGTGACTCAAAGTAGTGGTTGTATATCTTTCAATCTCTTTTCCAGCAAAAATCCCACATTAAAATCTGATTGGGACAACCTACCAGCTCATGGGTCCACCCTCCACCTCTTCATATTATGTTTCTTGAAGAAACATCAGGATCTTCCTAGAGTATAATGGAGAAAATGTAATAAGCTTCCCCCCCCTCATCGCAGAGTGTAGTTTTCTCCAATAATGTAAACTTATAATTTGAGCATTGGTGGTAGAGAAATGGGGAAATTGGGCAGCTAATATTTGAATTTAAAGAAAGCGCAACTGCTAGAAAACCTGAAATGCCAGCTGTTCAGCTCCAAAGATAAACAGAGGTTTATTCTTTATCAGAAAGGAAGATCCAACCCACTATTTCATGTTGGACACATGTATTGTTTTTTGCGTGTCTGGATTCAGGGATTAAATTCAAAATTGTATTTTGAATTTATTAGTAGAATTATTAGCTTTGAATGGGAGTCTACACCTGGCCTTTAAAAAACAGCAATACATTCAGACACAATTTGCAGGGAATAGGTCTTAGCTCCATATACTGTATAGCCATATATAATAGAGGAAACCTAATTTACTCATGTAATCATGTTTGTTGACTTTCCATCAAGATTTGACATCTGTGAGACCAAAATGCTAGAACAAATGAACTTTTGGGCTTGACTGAGCTCGCCTATCACATCTTTCTTTCAAGCAGTCCGGCACCATCCTATAAGCATCCTATCGTGGTTGATGATCACCGGAGGTGTTAGAGCAACTCCCATAATTTTAAAGTAGCTTTACAATGATCATTATATAAATCAGAGATGAGAAACCTCCAGGTGTTAGTCAATTCCAACTTCCAGAAACCCTGATTTCTGAGGCTAGCTAGACCTTCTTCAAGACACCTGGAGATCATAGACTTCCCTTCCTTTAATGACCCTCATTTTGAAAGCATCTTCTAACCTCTACTATATAGAATCCATATAACATACCCAAGCCATAAAATCAGCAACAACATTGCAGATTTTGTCCAGTCACTAACAAATCCCATCTACAGGTATCATGGTCAGTTCAATAATGGCTTCATTTGAAAAATATACTCTCAGTTGAGCAGCCTCCTCTCTTCCATCTCAGTTTATAGATTCTGAAGTGAATTTGTGTCTGTATCATTGTTTATGACCGATTCCTAATTTATTCTACAAATACTGATTTGAAATTTTAAAAAACTCATAAAACTGATGAGTTTCAACTGTTGGAAATGTTGACCCATCTGAGAGTTTTATAACTGGGATAATAATAGACATCACTCATCTCTGAGCATTTGCACTTTGGCAGGCAAAACCATATTCCTGTGAACAAGAGGGAAATCATAAAACCAAGGTATCACCACACTCAGGGTAACCCCAACTTTACAAAAATGGTTGAAATATATTTTAGGGAGAAAAAGCTTAAAAAATATGAACCCATCATTCAAAATAGATTAACTGTATAGTTTGAAAAGGAGATTCCTTCCTTCCTTCCTTCCTTCCTTCCTTCCTTCCTTCCTTCCTTCCTCCCTCCCTCCCTTCCTTCCCCTCAGTCTCAAAGGACTCCAGGAGTGTCCTACCTTGGCAACTTTACGATGTGTGGACTTCAACTCCCAGAATTCTGGCTGAGGAATTCTGGAAGTTGAAGTCCAGGCATAAAGTTGTCAAGGTTGAAGACCTCTGCTCTAAATGGTGTACAAACATAAATTGCAAACAAAGTTTAAGGAACAGACCACAGCTGTTAAAACCCTGAGCCAGGGCAACTCAACACAGCTTCACTAATGCTTTATTTCTCATTTAGGGATTACTAAGGGCAAAAAGAAGCAAATACTTTGGAAATCAATTCTGTACAAGTAATGCAAAATAGAAATAATTTCCTGCCCTAAAAATATTAGTGACTCTGTTACTTATCTGTTAACATTACCCAAAATGGTTTCTTGTAAAATCATTAGGAATGTCCCTTAACTTCTTTGTGCATGCATTTGTGTGTCTATGCTAACCATATATAAAAATACACTGCGGACTACATAGGAAACACACACATTCCAATTTACATATTTAGATCAGATTTATGCAAGTGCTAAATAGTTCTAACAAATAAGTATGCTCCTTTGCCATTCATCAGTACGGTATGTACTTTAGAACTGAATGCAACATGTGATAATATTTTGCCAATCATTTCCAAGACTGTTGCTAACAAAAAAAAAAGCATTACAGCAACATAACAGTATGATCTCAATCTGGATTAGGTGTTAGATTACATATTTTAGGAGGCAAAGCTCTGTTTTGAAATCCTCCCTGTGTGATGTTGCATGGATTTTCTTCCATAGAAAAACATTTGGTTGGGACTCAAAGATGTTTTTTCAAAAGGCAACTGGACTGGGCTTTTTTTGTTTTTTGTTTTTTGAGGAAGAAGTCATTTGTGATTGGATGGTATTTGAAGTTGTCTGGTTGTTAGCACTCTCTCTGGGGGTTTATCTATGCCTCAATGGCTCTCAGAGAGAGTGCTAACGACCAGACGACTGCAAAGAAATACAATCTTTCCATCCCACCCCCACCATCCAGTCATAACTGTCAGAAACTATCCTTCCATTCACCCATCATCGTATCACTACTAATGAAGCTTCTTGGAAGAAAAAGCAAAACATCTTCTTTCTCAAGAAAAAATAGTATAGTTGTCTTTTGAAAAAGTACCTTTGAGATGCAATCATAAACTTGGCTCAATAGGGTAAACTTTCTCAAATCTGGAATTTTGGGGAGGAGTGGTATAAAACAGTTGGAAAAGAGCACTCCCACCCCAATTTTGATTCTCCATGGATGCATATTTATATTTGCATTTCATCTTTGCATTTGCTTTGCCCCTCTAAAATCCTTGTGTCTTGATTCCCAAACCCTGTTGCGCCCACTCCCAGCCACTATATACTTGTACTCCCATCCTCTCAATCAAGTAGCTGCAATAGTTATCACTTTTCTCTTTGCTCAGGTCATATGAAAAAACAGCTGGAAGATAACAGTATCACCATGGCATTTTTTCCTATATCATTTGACTTTTCAGATTAGTATAAAGCAGCTCCATCTCTCTTGTCTATTCACTAATTATTATTGAACTCTGTCCATCACTCTGCTCTCCCTCCTCTTTCCTCCCGAATCTTTACTATATAATACATAAAAAGGCCATTTTTGTTGATCTTGAATAAAAACTAAACAGAATTAGTCATAATTATTTTTGGACAGAACATCGTCAGAAATTTCTGTGGCCCTAGGCTAGACTGAGAAGTTGAAAAAAAAGTAACCCTAGAAGAAAATGACAAACTATCTCCACAATGCTACTAAGAAAACTATAGGCACACCTATGGGCTTGGTGGTTTTCTTGCAGACGTTTCATTACCCAACTTGACAATATCATCAGTGCTGTACTGAACTGTACAGTATTGAAGATTTTCCTAGTTGGGTAATGAAACATCTGCAAGAAAACAATCAAGCTCAGAGAGTACCAAGGACTCCACAGTTCAACTCTGAGCTACAAATATTCTTTATTGTTTGTATATGCTATTGGCAAATCTGTGAAATAACCAACTGTTGAACTTGATTCAAAGGAATCAGACTTGATAAAGACCAAAGAAGTATCAGTTTATATAAGAAGAAATTGTGGCTCATTAAATTTACTTTAAGAATTGGCTGTCATATTAGCTGAGGGTTTTTTATTCTAGAAAACATTTTTTTAAAAACATCTATTTGTTTTATTTAATTGAACTCTAATTTTCACAACTCAGGAGGTGCTTCTCATTTCAGTGCTGCTTAATAGACTGTTGAACTTAAAGCAAGCAATCTTTTTCTGCATCGTTCTCCAGAAGTTGAGCACAGCTCCCAGTTAAGTCAAACATTGTGTGTGGTGCCCAAAGTGGCATTTAGGATTGCAAACTCAAGCATTGTTGACAGAGATCAGCAATGTGTAGGTGTGTAACATTCTCTTGTTACTAGTATTATTGTGAATCCACTTCCTTCCTCCAAATAAGATTGGATAGATCAGGAGTGAAAAAGAGGCAGAATGAAATGGCAGCAGAAGACTGCCATTGATGATGGAACTACATCATTTCTAGTAGACAACTGCTATCCTACTGCTCAGTTTCACAAAATTCCTATTGAGAACAGACAAACTCATAGCATTACCATAGCACCCAAACCAACTTAAGTCCTCTAAAATGTTAAGTAAACCATCTTAAGTAAACAAAAGTATCCAGTAGTCTAAGAAGAAAAAATAGGAATCATCTACAACAGTAATGGCGAACCTTTTAGAGACCGAGTGCCCAAACTGCAACCCAAAACCCACCTATTTATCGCCAGGTGCCAGGTGGGTGTGGCCCACTGGGTGGGCATGGCTGTGGTGGTCATGGCAGACTGGGTGTGGCCAAGGTTGGCATGGTCACCTCAGTGTTGCTTGTGGGGAGGGATGCCTGTGGGGGCTGGGCAGGGTTGGGGGAGATCCAGGGGGTCTCTGGCAGGTGGGGTGATGGGCAGGAGGCTCGTCCTGCGGGGTGAGGCAAGGCAGGATGGGGGTGCCATTTTCTCAGGCAAGGCAAGGCAGGGGTCGGAGCGGCTGCTGCCTGACACCATTGCCCCCCGCACACAGAGGCCAGCGAGTGCATGGGGGCCTACAGCATCCATCAGCAGCCACAGCCTGCCAGCTCCTCGACCAGCGCACTCTAAGGTTCTGCAGCCCGCCACTAGCAGTTCAGAGGTGCCCACAGAGAGGACTCTGAGTGCCACCTCTGGCACGCGTGCCATAGGTTCGCCACCACTGATCTACAACATACAGCGTGAGGACTATAACAACCACTACCGTATCTAGGACAGACAGGCAGAAGACTAGCAGAACGCATTCATGAACATCAACCACCGGTCAGAATACACTATGAAAATTCTTAATTTCACACCAAATGGACACTTAACCATAGTTTCAACAGGGAAACTGTGAACATCTTAGACCAAACTAAATCCAAAAACACTAGGAAATTCCTGGAAGCTTGACACTCAGACAAATCAGCCATCAATTGGCACATAGAGATAAATCATCATTTGCACATTATTCCAAAGAGACGATAAAAATGCCAAGAGAACACATCTTCTCCAGCAGTCAGCACCCAGGTAAATAGGGATTAACATTAGGCAAACAATCAAGCAGAAAACAATACCCTAATTCAGGAACTACCATGTTGGCTGAGGAATTGTGGTGGCTGAAGTCTACACATCTTCAGGATGCCAAGGCTGAGATATTTAGTAACTTCACCACTCTGTGCAAGGGAACTGACATTATATATTACGGCCAAACATAGGAATAAGACCATGTGCAACCCTTTGCATACATTGCAAAATAATGCAACACAGTATCAGTTAGAATAATGCAAATAACTGAAACTGGACGTCCAGAGGTTGTGTAGCAATGCATAGGTGTGGTAGCCACTCAAATTCCCCTGTGCCTTCACCTGAAATGGCTCCATCAATTTTGCATGCATGCCTACACTTTATAGCTGAACAGCATGTGCCAAGGTGGCTGAGATTAATTCTGGATGCCACCTTGCCTATGCATATGCTAAATACAATAAATCTAAACATCCTCTGCTGTTTTGAAGTATTGAATTATACAGGGTCCTCTGAGACTGATACAAAAGATTTCTGTCTGTGCACAAGTCGCTGATACAATCATCTAAATGCTAAAATAGATTCCTTTGATCCTTAAACAATGGAAACATCTGCAGATACAGAAGCTGATAATGTTATCTTGGGGTGTGTGAATACGGGAAGAGATAAATGAAACTATTTAATTGGGTGTTCCAGAAAACACACACACACACATATATATGTAAGATAGAAATTTCAGGCTGAGCTTCTCATGGTGATGCTATTTATGTCAATTGATATAAGTATCTTTTTATAACAGGCTTGTGTTTCGTGAACACACACACACACACACAGCAAATGTGAAGATTCTTCACCAAACACTTCGATTTTATTCTTTTAACGTTGTAAGTTGCCCAGAGTTGCTTTTAAGCAAGCTGGGTGGCAAACAAATCTAATACACAAACAAAAAAACACACTTCTTGATAGATCATTCTCCATATTAATGGCTCCCAATTGCAAAATTACCTGCTAAGAGTGGTAAGCTGCCATTTTAAATTTCCCACAGTGCTCTTTACTACTTATAAAGGAGATTAAGGGAAATTTAAAACAAGCACTTTGGGGAGTTTGTCATTGGCACAAGGCTATAACAAATCTACTCTGGTGTGGGAAGAACCCAGAGAAAGAAATATTTTGGTAAATATTAAAAAGGCAGAATATATTTCCCAAAAGGATTTTAAAGGCAGAAACCAACCCCCCCAGAAGTCTCTCTGTCCCAAACAGAAATCAAACCTGCAGAAACTGAAGCACAAATGGTTCCTGTAGTCTGCAATATTTTCTGGAAATCCATTCATATTCTCTCACCATTCGAAAGGGTGTTCATCCCAAAGTGCATAGCTAAATATCTATGGAGATTCTTAGTCTTCCAGGTATGGCTGTCAGTGATGTACAGTAGTCATAAATCTTGGGCTACCCATAGCTTCATAATCTTCTCCAAGTATCATAGCCATGACACCCAAGCAAAATTTACAGATATGCCAAGACAAATCTAAAGCTAAATTTCATCCCGCAACCATGAATTTCCATTGCTAGACATCCTCAAAAACAATTCTTAGACATATACCTTAAAATAAAACATAATCTGCCCCAACATATTTTTATATTGCATCTCTCAGGTTCTGTTGACTTCAGCTGATAGCAACATTCTCCCAAAGTTTTCTTTAACAAGATTTATTGAAGAGAATGGAATAAATTATAAAAATCTCAGCAGTCAAATTGCTTTCATTTTGGAACTCAATTTCTTTGCTTATCGAGGCAGATTTTTCCCCCAGTTGTTTATTAGTTGCCTCTCTGTGAACCAACCAATTATCTATTAGTTTTCCAGATAACTAAGTTATTACTACTAGCCAATGTTTTCCCAGTCAGCTTCTGAATCTCTCTCAGGCTCTGAATATACTATGACTTAGTCTTCTATTGTTGTTTACAGTATTGTAGGAGAAGGGCGGCATATAAGTCCAAGTAATAAATAAATAATAATAATAATAATAAATAATAATAATAATTGTTTACTTTTTGGTTTAGGGCTTAATTAAGAAACAGAAATACATATGCCACCTCCTCTACATAAAGTACTCATAAAAATTTCTCATTAATTTTATGGGGCATGATTGCCATCCCATAATTAATTCAAATACTTCCTTTTGATGGCAGAGGTTCAGCTTCAAAAAATGCATGGAGGTTAAACAAAAGATTGTAAGTGATGTAACTGGTTGCTTTTAATTAGAAATGTGTAGGAGAAGAGCAGGCAGACTTGGAAGGCAGAGTAAAACAAGTCATCAATTTACATTCCTTTTGTTGCCACAAGAGACTCAGGCCAGCTTCCCCCCCCCCAATTCGGCAGACTCTTATTTAATGCCTATTTAGTGCTGTTAGTTGACCGGGTTCTTGTGTATAGATTTCAATAAATCATTTATGCTACAACCTATGTGAAGGGTCCTGATTCTTTGCCCCTGATAAAATGCCATTTATCTCACCAGGAAATATTATATGTAAACATTAGACTAAACCCCAGTTAAAAAAAAGTAGAGACATATTCAAAGTTCTTACTTATTTCTCACATGTTCTAATTTTCTGTAATCTGATCTGTTGTAAAGAATAGTAAAACTTGAAAGCCTTGTTCTTATCTCATTCGAGGGTCAATAGTAGGTCAAGAAAGATATCCTCAGAGTTTCAGTTGGGGACAGACTATTCTATCCTTAAATGTGCTCATGGAATACAACACTTCATACATAGCTTTCCTCTCTGCATTCAGTAGTGAATGTTAGTTTCAGACAGATACCTTGGTTGAATCTCTCTTATTTGGCTTAATTCTCTTGAATTGTTGTGATAATCCCCTTGGAAGAGTCCTCACATTTACCCTAAGTAGATACTATTCCTGCAGTCTACAGATGAACTTACTAACTTGTGTAACATTGGACAGCAGTGATCAGCCATTGTCCATGGAGAAGGTCTCTGCAGTTTTCTCCAATGACTTGTGCCTTTGCATGATGTCTCAAAAATATTTAAACATTAACTTCATTATGGTGCTACCATGATAGTAAGTAGTAGTAGTAAATCTGGTCTTCATCCAGTGTAGGATGATTGGATTTTTTTAAAAATCAGAGATATTCTTAACCCTTTTCTCCAGCATCACAATTGAAAAGTTCAATTCTTTTCATTTAGTCTTTCTGATGGTCCAACTTTTGTATGCTGTAACTGGGAAAACTGTGGCTTTAATAATGGCAATGTGATATCACTACACTTTAATGTTTTATCTATATATTATGGTCCTTCTGCCAAGTAGCAGAAAGTTTTAACCTTTCGCAGTTATTCCTAACCAACAGCTCACTTTTGGCTGGAGGTGATGGAGTTTCATTCCAGCAGTTGAAAGGCAAGCAGTTGGAGAAGGTTGATCTAATCCAGTGGTTCTCAACCTTTCTAATGCCGCGACCCCTTAATACAGTTCCTCATGTTGTGGTGACCCCCAACCATAAAATTATTTTCGTTGCTACTTCATAACTGTAATCTTGCTACTGTTATGAATTGTAATGTAAATATCTGATATGCAGGGTGTATTTACATTGTTACGAATTGAACATAATGAAAGCATAGTGATGAATTACAAAAACAATATAGCAATGCCTGCTGGAGAAGCTTACTCTTCCTTGCTCAAAAATGTTGGGAGGGAGGGAAGAGGAAGGAAGATTGAAGGGAAAAGAAAGGAGATGGAGAAGGAAGGAGATTGAAGGGGAAAGGAAGGAAGGAGAAAGAGATTGAAGTGGAAGGGATGGAGATGGAAGGAAAGAAGGAAGATTGAAGGGGAAAGGAAGGAGATGGAGAAGGAAGAAGATTGAAGGGGAAAGGAAGAAAGGAAGGAGAAAGAGATTGAAGTGGAAGGGATGGAGATGGAAGGAAGGAAGGAAGATTGAAGGGGAAAGGAAGGAGATGGAGAAGGAAGGAGATTGAAGGAGGAAGGAAGGAAAGAATGAAGGAGAGATATTGAAGGGGAAGGGATGGAGATGGAAGGAAGGAAGGAAGGAAGATTGAAGGGGAAAGGAAGGAGATGGAGAAGGAAGGAGATTGAAGGGGAAAGGAAGGAAGGAAGGAAGGAAGGAAGGAAGGAAGGAAGGAGAGAGATTGAAGGGGAAGGGAAGGAGATGCATGGATGGAAGGAAGGAAGGAAGGATCTTTGGAGAGTCATGTTTTCCCAAATGGTGATGAACTGCAACTCTCAGCATTCCCCACTCTTCCAGTGCTTTTTAGGGCTGCTGGGGATGGTAGTCTGGAGCCCCCCATCCTCATCCTGGCACCTCTTGCGCTCTCTCAGCCGCCCCCCGGGACCTGCCCGCCCCTCCAGCCTCCTGAGCGCCATCACAGCGGCGGGATCGTGGGAGCCCCTTTCCACACTGCGCAGCCCTTCACCGCCAAACCCTTCCCCGACTCATCACACGCGAGAGGTGTGCGGCCGGAGCGCCAGCTCCCGCTCGGAAGGCTCTGCTTCTCCCCTTTCGGCCCATCCGGGATCGCCCTCTTCCTCGCCACCTGGAGCCCGGCAAGCCGGGAAGGAGCCGCTCCTGCCCACCAGCCCCAGGGCCACGCCGGGCGCCAGAGGGCCAGGGTGGCCTCTGAAGGTGAAGGAGGTGGGCAGCGTGGCGCGGGGGGAAGCTCCGCTGTGGAGGCCGGCCGGGGCGGCCTCCGAAGGTGAAGGAGGTGGGCAGTGTGGCGCAGGGGGAAGCTCCGTTGTGGAGGCCGGCCGTGGCAGCCTCCGAAGGTGAAGGAGGTGGGCCGGGTGGCGCAGGGGAAGCTCCGTTGTGAAGGCCGGCCGCGGCGGCCTCTGAAGGTGAAGGAGGTGGGCCGGGTGGCGCAGGGGAAGCTCCGTTGTGGAGGCCGGCCGCGGCGGCCTCTGAAGGTGAAGAAGGTGGGCCGGGTGGCGCAGGGGAAGCTCCGTTGTGGAGGCCGGCCACGGCGGCCTCCGAAGGTGAAGGAGGTGGGCCGGGTGGCGCGGGGGAAGCTCCATTGTGGAGGCCGGCCGCAGCGGCCTCCGAAAGTGAAGGAGGTGGACTGGGTGGCACGGGGGAAGCTCCGTTGTGGAGGCCGGCCGGGGCGGCCTCCGAAGGTGAAGGAGGTGGGCAGTGTGGTGCAGGGGAAAGCTCTGTTGTGGAGGCCGGCCGGGGCAGCCTCCGATGGTGAGGGAGGTGGGCCGGGTGGCGCGGGGGGAAGCTCCGATGTGGAGGGCGGCCAGGGGCGGAGCGCAGCTGGGCAACCAGGAGGACTGGGGACCGGCTTGGCGCCGCAGCTCAGCTTAGCCAGCAGCAGCGGCAGCAGCAGAGCAGCCCAGCAGCAGCCCCAGCAGCGGCCCAGACCCAGCTTGGCTCGGACCGGCCGCCCCCACCCCAATACCCCCACGTGCAGCTACCCTGCCGCTCACCCCGTGCAGCCCCTCCGTGTAGAGTGGGCCCCGCAGCTCCCACAGCACCAGCTGCAGGGTGACCCTGGAGAGCCTGGCTGACACGGGTGAGCACGAGGCAGGAGTGCACATGGACTCCGCTTTTTCGGCAGGGCAGAATTAAGTGCTGCTCCCCACCTCCCACCCCTGGTCCTCTTTTACTTACAAGTAGGAGATGGCATGGTTGCTCAGCAGGGAGAGATGAAAAGTTCCTGCAAACTTGCCTTTGCTGCAGATAACTTGCAAATGCAACGTTTGCGGGCTGGGTCTTTTGGCGCGCTCTGTCTGGACAATTCCTATTGGCTTTCGAAAGCCAATAGAATGGAGTCTATTGAATAGACTCTTAATCTATTCAATAGATTAAGAGTCTATTCAATAGAGTCTATTCTATTGGCTTTCGAAAGCCAATAGAATAGAGGGTGTAGCACAGCTCATGGAAAAGTTGAAAAAAATCCATCAAAAAAAGGTGCCGAACGCGGTTTTGAGCGTTTTATGAGAAAAAAAGCCCTGGTCTTAGGCGACCCCTGTGAAACGGTCGTTCGACCCCCAAAGGGGTCGCGGCCCACAGGTTGAGAACCGCTGATCTAATCTGATGTTGACAACCATGGAAAACACCTATTTGTACTGGATTTATCCTGAAGCTTGTTAAACCAACATGGGTGCTAAAGTTCACATTCCCTGATACCAGAACATTGAATGTGGTCTCTGCATGCCTGTTGAAGCCCCATGAATCACACCTTGTTCCTTCATAGCAAAGTGGGGAGTTGTTAGTCACCTACAACAATAGATTATCTTGTCCACAGAAGCTATAATTTGGAGTGTTGACACTTAACAGTGTGGCAGGAGGTTATTACTGCATACGTTTAATGATTTAATACTCTAGACAAAGAACTCAACTGCATGAGATTCCCCAAGACTAAGTCAAAAGTATTCTGAGAAGGACTTTTTGCTCCCACAAGAACTGAGAGATGACAAAGGAGAGACTTATACAAAAAAATATTTCCTTAAAAGCCTTAGAGAAGGTGCTTGAAAGACTAGCTTTTCCCATTTGGCTTTTTAAAGGGACATTGCTTCAAGTGGATCTTTGCCTAATCAAATGTGGACTGTGGACTATGAACTTTTAGGCTGAGATTCTTATAGAATAGTTTAGCTTATGTCATTGGGAGAGCAACTCTTCATCCCTTAGCATTCCTAGCACCTAATCAAAAGCATAGCCTATTCTTATTTTCCAACTGATGTGAGTTGCATCCCCCTAGTTTAAATCATAGTATGAATGTGACAATTATGGTTACAATGGCAAAAGATGATTAAAGTTTTGTGCTAACTACCTATAGAAAGGTGCACCCCATGGCAACCAAAGAAGTCTGCTTCATTTTTTACATGACTGAATGATATAATTATCAAGATGGAAAGGGGCACAGGGTTCATTGAATTCTACCTGCTGCACACCATCCTTGATCAATGGCCATCTGATTGGAATGGAAGTCTACCGCTTTTCTTGGTCACCTGTTCCATTGAGAATGCCTCTTACTGTTAGGAAGTTTCTTCTAAACTTCGGCAGAGTCCTTGGTAGCCGCATGGAATAAGGCCGCGAAGGGGGCTATTGACCGGATTGCGCCTCTGCGACCTCTCCGTGGTGCTGTCCCCAGGAGGTCTCCTTGGTTTACCGAGGAGCTCAGGGGGATGAAGCGCCATAAGAGACATCTAGAGAAGCGATGGAGACGAAGTAGGTCCGAATCTGATCGAACCAGACTGAGCTCATTTATTAGAGCCTATTTGAAGGCGATTAAAGCGGCAAGATCTTTGTATCTTTCCACCTTGATCGCGTTTGCGGAATCTCGCCCGGCCGCCCTGTTTAGGGTGACCCAGTCCCTCCTTAACCCGAGGGGTCCGGGGCCACCCTTGCAGGGTAGTGCCGAGGATTTTAACAACTGTTTTGCAGACAAAGTAGCTCAGATCCGGGCCGACCTAGACTCCAATTGTGAAGCAGAGTTGACTGATAACAATTCAGTCGAGGGGACAGGGGCATGTTCTTGTCTGATCATCTGGGGCGAGTTTGAGGCTGTTACGCCTGATGAAGTGGACAAGGCCATTGGAGCTGTGAGTTCCACCACCTGTTTGTTGGACCCGTGTCCCTCCTGGCTGGTTTTTGCCAGCAGGGAGGTGACACGTACCTGGATCCAGGAGATTGTCAACGCTTCTTTGAGGGAGGGGTCCTTTCCGGCTCCCTTAAAGGAGGCACTTGTGCGCCCCCTCCTCAAGAAGCCTTCCCTGGATCCAGCAATTCTGACCAACTATCGTCCGGTCTCCAACCTCCCCTTTGTGGGGAAGGTTGTTGAGAAGGTAGTGGCACTCCAGCTCCAGTGGTCTCTGGAGGAAGCCGATTATCTGGGGCCTCTGCAGTCTGGGTTCAGGCCCGGCTACAGCACCGAAACTGCTTTGGTCGCTCTGATGGATGATCTCTGGCGGGCCCGGGATAGAGGCCAGTCCTCTTTCCTGGTGCTTCTTGACCTCTCAGCGGCATTCGATACCATCGACCATGGTATCCTTCTGCGCCGGCTGGAGGGATTGGGACTGGGGGGCACCGTGTTACGGTGGTTCTCCTCCTATCTCTCTGGTCGGTTGCAGTCGGTGTTTGTGGGGGGTCAGAGGTCCACCTCTAGGTTACTCCCGTGTGGGGTGCCTCAGGGGTCAGTTCTCTCCCCCCTACTTTTTAACATTTACATGAAGCCACTGGGAGAGATCATCCATCGGCATGGAGTGAAATACCATCAGTACGCTGATGATACTCAGCTGTACATTTCCACTCCTGGCCAAATCAGTGAAGCGGTTGAGGTGATGTGCTGGTGTCTGGAGGCTGTGAGGGTCTGGATGGGCGTTAACAGATTAAGGCTCAACCCTGACAAGACAGAGTGGCTGTGAGTTATGTCTCCCAAGGACGCTGCAATCTGTCCTTCCATTACCCTGGGGGGTGAATCTATAAACCCCTCGGAGAAGGTTCGCAACTTGGGAGTCCTCCTCGATCCACAGCTGACATTGGAACATCATTTATCGGCTGTGGCGAGGGGGGCATTTGCCCAGGTTCGCCTGGTGCACCAGTTGCGTCCTTATTTGGATCGGGAGTCTCTCCTCACAGTCACACATGCTCTTGTCACCTCGAGGATCGACTACTGTAACGCTCTCTACATGGGGCTGCCCTTGAAGAGTGTTCGGAGACCACAATTAGTGTAAAATGTAGCTGCGCGAGCAATTGTGGGCCTTCCACGTTATGCCATTTCGCCAACCCTCCGCACGCTGCATTGGTTGCCTATTGGTCTCCGAGCGCAATTCAAAGTGCTGGTCATTACCTATAAAGCCCTTCATGGCATGGGACCAGGATACTTACGGGACCGTCTTCTGCCACATACTTCTTTACGACCGGTGAGAGCGCACAGGGTCGGCCTCCTCCGGGTCCCGTCAGGGAAACAATGTCGTTTGGCAGGTCCTAGGGGGAGGGCCTTCTCTGTTGTGGCGCCCACCCTCTAGAACCAACTGCCCCTTGAAGTCTGTGTTTCTCCTACTCTCCCGGCCTTCCGAAAGAACCTTAAAACTTATCTTTGCCGGCAGGCCTGGGGATGATTGTGGGTTGTTGTTCGAAGGTTGTACGTGTGTTGGTTGTCTATTTTTAATATTTTGATTGGACTTAGATTCTTTGATGTTTTGTATATGTTGTAAGCCGCTCCGAGTCTCCGGAGAGGAGTGGCATACAAGCCGAATAAACAAACAAACAAACAAACAAACAAACAAACAAACAAACAAACAAATAAATAAATAAATAATATCCATCAGTATCTGTCATTCTATAACTTAAATCCATTATTTCATGTTCTATATTCTGGAACAATGAAAAATAGATCCACATCTTCTATGCAACATCCTTTCAGAGATCTGAAGAGTACTACCAAATCCCTCCTTTTTAGAAGCAATCATATAAAATGGAAGAAGTAAACAAAAAACAAAAAACTCCAGCTAGGATGGATCTGGAGACTAAAGATTAAGTCCTATATGGATCTACTGAGAAAATTGACTTGATTTAACCCTGAGAAGAGAAAGATATAGAGAAGCACATTGTTCTATCTAGTATCTGAAGAATTACATAGATCAGTGGTTCTCAACCTTTTTCAGGTTGAGACCCCACTTGCACCGCCCATGCGTGCCGCGACCCCGACCCGGCTGCGCGCACGCATGCACGTGCGACGGGCCAATCCACACATGCACGGCGCGCGCGCGACGAAAAAAACAACGAAAAAAACAAAAAAAAATCAAAAAAAATATGGCGGACCGCGACGGGCCGATCCGCGCATGCGCGGCATGCGCGTGATGAAAAAAAACAAAAAACCCCCCAAAAATCAAAAAAATATGGCGGACCGCGACAGGCCGATCCGCGCATGCATGGTGCGCGCGCGATGAAAAAACAAAACAAAAAAAAACAAAACAAAAAAACAAAAAAAATGGCGGACCGCGACGGGCTGATCTGCGCATGCGTGGCGCGCACACGATGGCCCGAACCGCGCATGCACGGCGCGCACGCTGGAAAAAAAACAAAAAAACCCCCCAAAAAATTAAAAAAAAAAACAAAATGGCGGACTGCGACGGGCCGATCCGCACGTGCGGCACGCACGTGATGGCCCGAACGGCGCATGCGCGGCGCGACAAAAAAAACAAAACAAAACAAACAAAAAAAACCCAAATGGCGGACCGCGGTGTCCGGCGACCCCCGCGAAACAGTCGTTCGACCCCAAATGGGGTCGCGACCCATAGGTTGAGAACCGCTGACATAGATGAAGATCACAACTAGGATGAGGACATTAACACAAGAAGGCAAATTCCAGTTGAATGTTTTTTGTTTTTGTTTTTGTTAAAAAAAACCCCACCTTTCTAATGATATAAGCAGTTAATAATGGAGCCAATTAAGCAAAGAGATGAGAGATACTTTTATTGAGTATGTTCAAAGAGAGGATGGATGGCTACCTGAGAAGGATAATTTTATTAGGGTTCCTGCAAGGGGAATGGACTTGATGAACCAAAGGGTATATATTAAAATATATAAAGGAAAATTCAAGTTGCTAAGAGTATTGGTACTGGGGTGGAGTGGGGGAGTCAAATAAAGTTTTGGATCCAAGAAAACTTGGCCGCAAACATGGCTTTTATTAATTCACATTTTAATAGTGCCAGAGGCATATCAAAAGCACCATCAATATAACACAATGCCAATTTGACCAAAAAGAGAAGCAAAGTTTCCTCTCCCTTTGGAGTTTGTTCAGAATTGTCCCGTGCTCCTCAGTTATTTTGAATAGTCTCCTGGATCCAGTCAGTATATCTGCAGACATTAACATAAACTCCTGGCTTATTTGGCTGGGCACATATGTAAGGGCCCCAGGATACAATGCCTTGCAGCTTCCCATTGCAGACCAAGGGTCCACCCGAATCACCCTGTCCAGAAAACAAAACAAAATATAGCATGAGTCCTTCCTTCTCCCCAGCCCAAGAGCACAAGGCAGCATGGATGACGTTTGCTTCTCCTTTATGTTATCACAGCAATTCTTAAGGTGTGTGAGACTAAAAGAAAGTCAGATATATCCAGTAAGCTTCATGGCTGAATGAAGAACTTAACCAATGTCTTTCCACCCTTGGTCCTCTGTCCATCCCTAATATAGACCCATGGTATCTCTCCTTAAGCTATGGCTATCTATTTCCTGGTGTTTATTGTTAGGAACATGAGGGAACAAGAAGACTGATATGCTGTCTCATCTTCACTTGCCCACCTTGCCATTTGGGTTGCCAAAAGGAAGAAAAAGGAGAAGCATCCCTAAGAGCAAGCTATAGATAAGTATATTGGTACAGTAACTTGCTTGTCAACCCTACGTAGACATTGCTGCAGAGTAACCTGCCTACATAGATAGGCAGGTTACTCTGCAGCAATAGTGCCATTGAGAAGGCAAAGTGGGGAGAGTAAATTACGAAAGCAACACTTGTCATAGTGCAAGCTCTTCCTCCTTTTCTGTGCATGCATCATGATGCTGCAAAGCCAGGGCATGAATTTCAAAGGTGCAATTATACTTTCATCACTTGATAAAAGTGGTGAATCTTGCAGCACCTCTGCTTTGTATGGATTGCAGCACCCAGTAGAATGTAGAAGTCAGGCATGGGTTTCTGAACAAGCCTGACAAGTTGGTCACATGAAGATGGTTACAGCACATATTTTATTGTAAGGTTTTTGATAGACGGCTAAACTTGCTGCTCCAATCATCTGTCACCTCCTTTCCAAAGCCATGTCATTTTAGGGGGGAAGCCTTTGTCCTGCCCCTGGGAAATTAGTCAATCTCTGGACTTTAACCTGCCTTGCAGCAAATTGTTAGGCCTGTACCAGTCGCTGGCCTCTTCATTAAGGTAGAGTAGAGACAAGCTATGGAGATTGAAGTTATTATCTCGCATACTTTAGTGTCCTCCTCATGGATTAGAGAAAATCCCATTAAAGTGGCTGCCTAAATAGACCCCAACTCTGTTTACCTGGCAAGTATCTGTTCCTCCCTCCATCTTGCCAGCACAGACCATGTTTTCATTGATATAATTGGGATAAATCAATCGGCAAACATTGTGACTGAAGATGGTGATGTTGGCACAGTGTAGAACATCTGGATATTTGGCTGTAAAGAAAGATGGAATTCAATAAAGGAGAAGGTAGATTGGTGAAATGGCATTCTTTCCTTCTTCTTATGACTAGGTCTAAGGTTGTCTTTGGAATGGACCAGAGATTTAAGACCAGACAAAAGCATCTTAGCTGGGGGTGTTTAACTTGTAGAATTCATTGGCATATGATAGCCATTAATTTTGATGGTTTAAAAGAGGAGTAGACAAAAATGTAAAGTTGGGTTCTGGTTCAGCTTGAAAATATTTTTTTTGTAACTAGACCCTCCCATTAAACTATCCCAAAGTGGCAAAAATTGCACCTAATCATTGTCTCTTTTGTGACCTTCAATGCTACAAGCCCAGCAGGATGGGTGTCTTAAGCATTGTAAATGCCTCGAGTGCCTTTATAAACATCTGAGCATCCCATAATACTTAGGACTGCCTCCCAGAACAAACAATATTCCTCCACTGTTTCATTCAACTTGCTCTATGAAACACAATGTAGCCCTAAGCTTACACAGGAATTCATACACTCCACCATTAAACCACAGTATTTCTATTTTGGTTCAGCATGTTGCACAGATTTAATTTCTTAGATTTATTCCATAAATTATCACTAGGCCAACCAACATGTAGAATGATATGAGAACTCAGTTTATCTGTCAATGTACCTTGTGGGCTACTTGTTGTACCCCATCCTGAAATGAGGCATTTGGTTCCAGGCTCCGGGCAGCTAGTAGTCAAATTCAGGACTTTGACTTTGTCATTTAAGGTAGCCGGGATCAGCAGTTTAACCAGCATAATATCATTGTTCATTGTTTGTCGGTTGTACTCAGGATGCACAATGGCTTTTGACGATAACTTGAGCTGTTCTGACCAGTCTATGCGCCTCAAATGGTGTTCTCCAAGACGCACCGGGAAAATGCTGGAAGAACGAGACAAGATTAGCTTCTGTTGCTCGAAAATTGCCCTGTGGCAAAACTCTCATTTCCCCCCCTCTCTTGATAGATCTGCCCTTGTGTCTTTAAAGGCATCTCAGCAGGTAGACCCTGAGAAACCAGAGGTTTTTCTGACAAGAATGTTTATTTTGCTTCCTGATTTCTTAAAAAAACAAATAAATAAATTGAAGCTTTCATTTGTTCACATTGGACTGTTGTGAAAATGAAGGAGCCACAAAATCAGTGGGCGACTCTAAATCTTGGCAAGAGTAATTATATGCCAGCTCTCATTTATTGTATTTTTAATCTGAATACATCAAGGTAGGTGAAACAAAATCCCGTTGCTTTTTAAACAAATTCCAGATAAACTGTCTCTAAAAAATAATAGAAAACAACACCAACTCCCAACATTGCAACAGCCTCTAAGACTACGTGCCTTGATTGTTGAGTTGACCAAAATAAAGTAGATTTCTAGATCTCTGTGTTTTAAGGAGGTTAGCTTTAAAAAAAAAATTGCCACCCCAGGTTGAAGTGCTCACAGATGGTGACTACTTTTTTAAAAATGTTCAAATGAACTCAGAGAAGTCCTCCAATTTCATTTCTTTATTTCAAGACTGATCTTCTTATTGCAACTTTTATAGGCTACACCTATATTGATCTCCAGCGCTTCCTAGACTGACCACATCATATGAGATCACTCAGTCATTCCTGGGGAAAGATTGGTCTTGCCTGCAGAGAATCTGATGCTGTTGTAAAACTTTTGGACTTTTTAAAATTAAAAGAAAAGGGAAAAGACCCCCTAACCACTTTGTTCATGCATGAAAACTAATGCAGCTCATTTGTCCTCACCTTGAACTTCTTAAGGAGAGGGAGGGGGAAATAGCTGTAAGTAGAGGGAGGAATTGTGCTGATCTTATCACTGAGTAATACAACTAAAACCGAGTGGTAACATCATATCTTATTGTACAAGTGCATTAGTTGAATCAGATAGAAGTTATGCTTCATTACTAAATACTAAATACATTACTAAATTCCTTTCAGCTTTCTGTTATACAGCATACAGTATGTGATGCAAAATATAGGTAGTCCTTGAGTTACAATCATTCATTTAGCAGCAGTTCAAAGTTATGACAGCACTGGAAAAAAGTGATTATGATGTCCTGACACATTGCAGCATCTCCATAGTCATATGATCAAAATTTAGGCACTTGGCATATACTTACGACAGTTGCAGTGCCCCAGAATCATGTGATCACCATTTGCAATCTTCCCAGCTGGCTTCACACAAGCAAAGCCAATGGAGGAAGGCAGATTTGCTTTTCATAAAATCCAGCATGAACAGATCCACAACAGATAGCTGGTTGCTAGCTTCTAGTTGAAAACCTAGTGACAGAGAGCTGTCTATCCTCCTATATAATGAATTTCATTGATGAAACTCTCTTATTGGCACTAGAGAGTTCTTCAACAAATTTAACCCATAATCTGTCCTTGTCATGTATGCTTATTAAATCCAAGTCCCTCCCTCTTAGACAAGACAAAATAAATATTTGCATCCTTTCCTGTGGCTATGTGAAAAGTGCTAGCATGTCCTTACTCTTCTATTCCCAGGGCTAAACACGTTCCATCCCTTTAACTTTTCTTGCCTTTATGATCTCTTCATATTCTTGTTAAAATGAACAGCACACCCAACATCCTTTTACCCTGTTTGCACTTACGATGACTTTCTGCAGTGGGCCGCACTGAGCACCCAGGATGGATGAATGAGCGTCCCTCCACAGATCAGCCTGCATCCTGAGAATAGGGCAGCCTGCCATGGCTGGGAATTGGGCAGACATGGTTTTCCTCCCAGGACTCTTTCTCCTTCTGCTGCAGTGGCTGAAAAAAAAAAGAGAGAATAAAAATGAATAAACTACAAACAAAGGAAGAAAGGATCCCAGAAGAACTAAAAGATGTGTTAAAGTCAGAAATCAAGGACTCTGGTTCTACGGTAGGAAAGGATGAGATTCTCTTTTGATCTGAGTAAGATACATTACGGGTCCCCTCTCTGAAGGAGGTCCATCTGGTTCCCTCCCTATGGAACATCATCCCTGTGGAAATAAGATTGGCCCCCACTTTGACACTCTTTCAAAAGGCCCTGAAGATATGAGCCGTAGGACCTCAGGGTTATATGGAGCCCAAGTGGTTGGCTTGATTGTTGTTGCCTTGTTGTCGTTATTGGCTTTTGTATTAGAGTTTTATTTCTGTAATCTGCCCAGAGTCACAGTGAGTAAGTTGGGAGGCCATATAAAATTTCCTAATAAATAAAGAAATCTCCACAGAACATTCAGGTGATGGATCACCTGTGTAAGGGTAAACATTTCCTACATAAAAATCTCATCTAGTTATTATTTACTATGGTGAAGAGAAAATTCCAGCCTCTTTGAGAGTCAGCCTCATCAGCTGGGAATCAGCAGGAAATTCAGACTCAGTGCTTAAAGAGTGCATTAATGAGGAAGGAAGTGTGTGTGTGTGTGTGTATGTGTCTCTGTGCGTGTCTATGTTGTGACAAGAGAGAAGAAACACAAAATACAGCAAAGTTAAAGGAACTGCTATCTGACGTCTCCATTCAGCCTTGAAAAAGTCCTCAGTGTAGGTTTGTGAACCAGATCACTTAACCCAAGGCTTTTCAACCAGCGGTACGGGTACCACCCGTGGTACATTGGCACCTGGCAGGTGGTATGCGACCATCCTAGAAAAGTGGTAGCGGGGGAGGGGAATGAGCTGAACCGGTGGCAGCACCGCACAAGCCTGAGCGAGAGACGGCTGGAGCTACAGGGCTGTCAGGGCTCAGCAGAAGTGCCAGGATCAGTGCCAGGATCCAGCTGGAGCTCAGCGCTGATCCTGATGCTTCTGCTGAGCCCAGAAGAAGCACCGATCAGCTGGAATGTTGCAGCATCTCCAGGGTCTTGTGATTTACATTCAGATGCTTGGCAACTGATTCATATTTATGATGGTCACAGTGTCCCGGAGTCATGTGAAGTGACCCAAAACTGCTGCAACCACCCAGCAGATGGGGGGGGAATAAAAACCAAACACCTCCCACCCCACCCCCACTGCCAATCCTCAACAGAAATGCTCACAACAATGAAAACCTCGGACAGGAGGAAGAGCGCCACCGGGTGGGCAGGCAGGTGTCTTGCTCGGCTGTGGCTTGTGGGGCACTTTTTTCAGTGCCATTGTAACTTTGAACAGTCACTAAGCGAACTGTTGTAAGTCGAGGACTACCTGTACTTTATCACTTTTTTCCTTTTTTTTTTTTGGTCATCAAGTTTTTGACACCTTGCTAGGCGACTGGTGGTACTTGGATACTGCCATATCCTAAAAGTGGTACAATGGGTGAAAAGGTTGAAAAGCCCTGACTTAACCCACACCAGTTTTCCGAAGGATGCTTCCTGTTTCCTCAGTTTTGGAAGCAGCTTATCTCTTTTTGCACAGAACGAGGCCTTCCCTCCAGCAGGAATGTCAGGTATGATTAAAAGGACCTCAATTGCTACTCAACTCCCCACCTCTCTGCCTAAAGGAGTCACCACGACAATTATATTTGTTTTTATTATGTTTCCATTTATGAAATATGGGAGAAAGGCATTTGCAGGAGGCTATCACAACTTGCCTAGTCCTGCATATGGTGCAATGCAAGACATTTATATTTGTGTGTGTTTGTGTGTCCTCAGACTGACCCCGGATTCACCCTACCCCTGTCATCCTCAACTCACATTCAACTATGTTCACGGTATTTAAAAAAAAAGCAGGTACATTTTCAAGATCTTACCTGAAGATGCCATGTATAAAACAGCAGCCAGTAACTTGAAGAAAAGATGTAACATGGTTGTTAACTACAATAATGGTTCCCAAGAATAAGGTCTGTTGAAAACAAGAATATTCACAAATTTAAGAGGCTAACATTCCACCATCTTGGTTTACCAAACCATTCAGCATAACAGTCAGCATGAATCTCGCAGAAAACAGACACATAGAAACTTTGACTTTACAGGAAAAGTAAAGAATCATAGATTTGTGTACGGCTTTACAAAAAGTGGGCCACCTGAGGTTGCAAGGCTGAAATCTTGCAGGTCCTACAGGTCCTTTATGTTGCAATCCTCAGAGTCCCCTCACCCATTATTGTCTAAAGCAGCAATGTGGAGTTATAGCCATTTTGAGGTGGCAAACAAATAGACTCTAGTGGTGAAGAAATCAGGAGACTGTGAGTTTTAGTCCCACTTTAGGCATGAAAGCTGGCTGGGTGACTTAGGGCCAGTCCTTCTCTCTCAGCCCAACTCACCACACAGGGTGGTGGTTGTTCTGGGGAAAATAGGAAGAGGAAGGTGTATTATGTATGTTAACTGCCTTGAATTGCTTATAAAAATAAAGAAATGGGATATAAATAAAAAAAATACGCTCAATGAATTAACCTTATAGATAAATGGCACTCATGCATACCTTCACCCGATGCTACAAATTATAGAAAAGCAAGTTTAAAAGCCAGATCATGCCGACTTACAATCACGAGGACCTTTCCAGCATCTCAATACAAGTGCATGTAACTGAGGTACAGTATTAAGGCTGTGATGCAGTACAGGAACACGAGAACTACAAAAGTGACAAAAACTCCATAGAAGAGGAGTAATCTCCCAAGTAGATGGAGATGGCTTAAGTATGGTTGCATTTCATTCCAGGGTTTTGGATAAAAAAAATCTAAATCTCTAACCAAACCTAACCTAGTCTAGCCTTGCTTAGCAAAAACAAGATCCTCCAAATCTAGGATGGAAATAGAAAATCCAGGCTCTGCTGCATAATATTCACCTGTTCCTTCCCCAAAGTGATTGGCAGCCATTAACCCCAGAAGACTGCTCAACTCTTATGCTCCAGAGTCCAACTCCTTGGCTAGAGGTGGCAATTTACATCTATCCCACATCTGTCAAGTGCCATAAATCAAGGCTGCAAATATCCCTGTTCGTTTACTGGAATAAAATGATTGAATTAGCAGCTGTCAATGCTGAAATCTCCTGACAACCAATTTCCTCTGCCCCCAGCAGGGATCTTCTGCATGATGCTCCTGTAAAACACATATACCGGTATTTGTATAGACCTTGAAATCAATTAGAGAGACAGCAAGGAAGTATAGGCAGTTCTTACCCCCAAGATGTGGGAATTCAATGATTTGCCTTCCAGTTCCCTTCTAGCTTTTATCTGGAGTCCTGCCTCAGATTGGCCAATCTTGAGTTAATCAGGAAGTGCTTCTTAACACCCCGCCTTTATCTCTCTTAGCAAGTGACTAGGTCCAAATCCACTTTTCAGATTGAATAACTACCTGATGATATAATAGGTGACTGTGAAAGAAGGAGGAAGAGGCCCCTCAGAATTTGCCATATTGAAAGTCGAATCACATAAATCTCCCCATTTATTACAGACACTTGTTCTCCCTTGCGCAAGCTGTCTGAATCATTTGCTCCACTGCCAGGCTAACTTTGCCGCAAATGGTTCCAATGTGGTGTGGAAATGCAGCTGGCCTTTTTATGAGCTAAGGTGAATTGGTTGCCTCTGGCAGCATATTACAGGTACCATTTTTTATGGCTGGATTCATCCCTTTACTCAATTATCTCTGGCATTTATTAACTACTGTCTCTTCCCAAATTGGCACTCTAGTGTTACTTAATTATGACCCATAAATAAAGATGAGAAGGGGACAAGTTCATTCAGTTCATATTTGAATCTGAACTTAATTTATGTCTCATTTCCTGAAACCACACGCACATTGAAAAAACATCTGTACTTTTGTGGCTATCTTTCTTTAAATGTTGTAATATAGCTCTCCAACCTGTGTGTGCCAAAATATGAATATTAGATGGAAGAAACCCCAAAGGACATATGTTGGTGAATAGCAAATGAAAATGCTTGCGTTGGCATACTTACAAAAATGTATATAATAAAATGTCCCATTCATACAAGTCATTTGTTCTGTGAGATGGACAACTATATAAGTTTGATAAATACATAAATGAAAACACAAAGATCTCCAAATTAAAAGAATCCAGCATAAACATGTATGAATAATTAAATGCATAAAAGAAGACAGGGTCAACCTATTAACCAAAGCACCTGAAGGCAGAACAAGAAGCAATGGATGAAAACCAATCAAGGAGAGAAGCAACCTAGAACTAAGGAGGAATTTCCTGACAGTTAGAACAATTGATCAGTGGAACAACCTGCCTCCAGAAGTTGTGGATGCTCCGACACTGAAGGTTTTAAGAAGAAATTGGAGAACCATTTGTATGAAATGGCATAGAGTTTCCTGCTTGAGCAGACAGATGAACTAGAAGACCTCTAAAGTCCCTTCCAACTCTGTTATTCTGTTAATTTTCTGTTAAAAACTATAAAATTGCATTTGGGAGATTTGTCTGTCCCTATAGAAATCAATCACAACAAAAATGGCAAACACAAACTTAATCTTAGCAAAAGATGAAAGTTTTATACCTTCATAACAGAAACCAGAGTAACTTTAAAGCAATGCTAAAATGTGTTAGCAATCAGAGAGTTAGATTAAAAATGACTAAAGTGCAATTAACAATAACCTCAAGAAAGTAATATGAACACCTTCCATATACAATAAAATTAAAAACTGGACACTAGAAGTACTAAAGATTTTAAATAGAGGAAAAATAAATACAAGCCTTCAAAATGATGCAAAGAATTATAACAATGAAAATTCTGAAGAAGAATTTTTAAGAAAGGAGTCAGAAATTAGTAGCCACTATATCATAATATTCACTATATTATGTATTGGGTTTTTAAATGATTGGGCCAAATTATTTACTCTATTTTTAATAATTTTACTTTTTGTATGTTGATGTTTTTTAATTGGGCTGTACACCACCCTGAGTCCTTCGGGAGGGGGGGATATAGAAATCACAAAATAAATAAATAAATAAATAAAAAATCAACAATGTCAGTAAAGATGTTTGCTTCTATGGAAAGACTATTTTATTTATTTATTTATTTATCAAATTTGTATGCTGCCCCTCTCCTGAGACTCGGGGCGGCTCACAACAACAATATGGGTACACATAATTTTTTTTAATAACAATAACAACATACAAACCAAGGATCCATACATACAACAATCAAACACACAATCAACGATGGAAGCACATTCCTCGGCCCGGGGGTAGAACACTGTTCATACCCCCCAAGCCTGCCGGCACAAATAGGTCTTCAAAAGCTTCCGGAAAGCTAGGAGGGAGGAGGCAGTACGAACCTCCGAGGGGAGCTGGTTCCAGAGGGCTGGGGCAGCAATGGAGAAGGCCCTTGTCCTAGGACCCGTCAGATGACACTGTCTGATGGACGGGACCCATAGGAGGCCAGCCCTATGTACCCTAATCGGTCACTGGGATGCATGAGGCTGAAGACGGTCCCGCAAGTAACCTGGTCCATTGCCATAAAGGGCTTTATAGGTCATAACCAACACTTTGAATTGTGTTCGGAGACCAATTGGCAGCCAGTGCAGCTCACGAAGGGCTGGAGTGATATGAGCATGTCTTGGAAGACCCAAGACAGCTCGCGCAGCTGCATTCTGGACAACCTGCAGTCTCCGGACATTCTTCAAGGGTTGCCCCATGTAGAGAGCATTACAGTAGTCGAATTTCCAAAAGATGTTATTGACAAAATGAAAGATGTAGACAAAAAATTATCTGACAACGTAAGGAGTAGTATTGAAAGTGGATTTACAACTGACAGACCAAGAGAATGACTTAGAAAAAGGATGTTTCATTGGATCTATGAAAGAAATTGGCTAAGGTTTTAAAAATGTGAATGACAAAGCAAAAAAAAGTGACCTGGATAATTTTTCCTAGTGTATTTACAAAAGAGGCTTATTAAAGCCTTGAATACCTCTGTGCAATGGAACAAAGAAGAAATAAAATAGAATCTATGACATTATTTGAATGAACTAAAAATTAAGGTTGTTAGAAGGAGAAGGAAGGAATATAAAATTGGTTTATTTGATCAAAGTTAAAATGTTGTTACTTCTGGCAACCCTTTATGGATTTTCTGCTAATAGCAGGGCTGAAAAGATGAGGTTTCATAGATTTATCTACAATTTAGAAGTAGGATATGGGATGAAGAGATAAATGTTTGTAATCCTAGAGGGAATGAAGAGTCACTAATTTGTTTACATTTATAATGAAGCTTAGAAATCACATTTTATATATTTCTTTTCTCTTTATTATATTCTTACTTTTCCATTTTTTCTCCTTTCTTTTTCTTGCACATTTTATTATTTCCCTTCCCTTTCCCCTTTTTAAAAAAAATAGTTTAAATCTGATGAACGCCTTTTAGTACAATTTGTTAGGCGGAAAAGGTATTACCAGACTTTCCCTGATTTTTTTATATATATTTTTTGCTGCTTTGGAGACTGCTTGGTTTCTTCTAACATCCTGCTAATTTGAACTGCTGATTATGGGTAGACAAATAACATCACAAAGAGCATCAGTGATGGGCAGATATAGCATCTATAAAAGTATTGCAGGGAAGGAGGAAATAAAAACTTAAAACACATACCTACACCTAATGTCTGCTTAGAATTGGATACTGTAGTAGGAATTATATCATAAATATTAATATATATGCATACAAATTAGCATATTATGTACATATACATATGTGGTTTTCTCTGGACTCACTAGCCCAGGGGTCCTCAAAGTTGGCCACATTAAGACTTGTGGACTTCAACTCCCAGAATTCCCCAGCCAGCATGGCTGGCTGAGGAATTCTGGGAGTTGAAATCCCCAAGTCTTAAAGTGGCCAAGTTTGAGGACCCTTGCACTAGCCTTCAACCCCAATTCAAAGATGCTCCCCAGCCAGGCTTTCCTTTTTCTTAACCTCAATTTTATACTGCATGACAGACCAAACTTGAATATTTTTCCTGCAAAGACAGTGCCCTAGAAGAGACTGTCACGTGTTGTTTGGTCTAGTGTGGATATCCTGGGCTTGCACATCCATTTTGGGGGGAAAGAGGCAATTTTAAATTGGGTGTTTGTGTGAACTACTCCCAAAAACATTTGCTTGGAGAGGAGTGAATCAGAGAAGGTGTGCACAGCTGCATATTAAAGCAATAAAGAGGATAGCTATTAGGACCAATTAGTCAGCAACACTTTGGGATGCTCTATTAAGTGGCCATAAATCTCCTAGTCCTTAAGGTGCCAAAAACCTTAGTTGTTTTTTTTAACATTTTTTATTAATAGATATATATTTGTACATGTAAACCAGGAAAAATTCAAGTTAACTGCTATTCAACTTAATACAATCAATTTGTTGTTTTTGTTTGGGGGAAAAAAACCAGCACATTATTTTTGAACCTTGAGGTCAGCCTTCGTGAACTCCATGCTGATTGGGAGGGTAATAACTGAAGTCCCAATGTACAAGTAGTCCTCAATTTACAGCACTGACGTATGACCAGTCCTCACATTTATGACTGTTGCAACATCCCCACAGTTACAGAACCAAAATTTGGGTGCTTGGCAACTGGTGTATATTTACAGTGGTTGCGGTATCCTGGAGTCCCCATGATTGCCATTTGTGACCTTCCCAGCCGGCTTCCCACTAACAAAGTCAGTAGGGGAAGCCAGATGTGTTTAACAACTGGATGATTCACTTTGACAACTGCAGTGATTTGCTTAACAACTGTGGTAAAAAAAAGAGTGGTAAAATTATATGTGATTCATTTTACAACCAAGCAACAGAAATTCTGGTCCTAATTGTACAAGTTAAGGACAACCTGCATTGTAAGAGTAAAATTGCTTTAGTTTATAAAGATTGGTGAATAAAAAAAAACACTCTGGTTAATTGTATAGTCGGGATTCTTAGAAATACTCATTTGAGGGGCTGCATCAGATGTGAAAGGTATCCCGATTGTGGGAGCAGGTGATGAAAATGACATCATCCACAGATGACAAAAGAAGGATATTATTTTTAAATTTTATTTATTAACCTTTATAAGCCACCCATCTCACTATCAAGCAACTCTGGACTTTAGTTTGACTTTCAACAGATTATAGAAGAGTCGGATTTAACCCAACCTCTATTGCTACAAAGAATTCAGGATTGATGTCCATGTATAAAGCATCTGACAATGTTCCTGTTTGATCAAAAAAGCACCTTGAATCACACAGAAGAGTTGAAAAGGTTGCAACACGGTTCTTTAGGATATCCTGTTTCTAAATAAACTCCCACAGAAACCTGCCCAAACATATCTTGACTTCTTAACCCTTGTCTTAAATAGTCTTTTGAGCCAAAATGCTCTACGAGGAATTTCCAATTACTTTTATTCTGGGTTGCTTAATTCTGTGCTTTTATATGCATTATCATCTCTCTTTTCTCACTGGAAAAATTGAACTAAATTCTTTTCTTGCTAGGCTTGTGTATTTTCATTTACAGGTAGTCCTCGACTTACAACGGTTCATTTAGTGACCGTTCAATTTTACAACGGTACTGAAAAAGTGACTTATGACCGTCTTTCATAGTTATGATGGTTGCAGCATCCCTCTGGTCATGTGATCAAAATTCAGACACTTGGCAACTGACTCACATTTATGATGGTCGCAATGTCCCAGGGTCATGTGATCCCCTTTTGCGACCTTCAGACAAGCAAAGTCAAAGGGGAAGCCAGATTCATTTAACAGTCGGGTTGCTAGCTTAACAAATGCAGTGATTCACTTAACAACTGTGGCAAGAAAGGTCATAAAATGGGGCAAAATGTCTCACTTAGCAACAGAAATTTTGGGCTCAATTGTGGTCGTAAGTCGAGGACTACCTGTACTTGTATAATATTTAATGCTTGGTCTTATATTTGATGTGATTTGATTTGACCTGATCTATACATGTATGTTTGCCCTTTTTACAATAGTCATAAAAGATCATTGATAGAGTCTTGATCCTCAAGAATATTATAGACATTGTATTCTCTTTTTCTTTTTGGAATATCTACCCATTGACACATCAAGGCTGAAGGGAAAAACTGCAGCCAAAATGGACTTCTTGAATTCATAAATATTTTCAAAATCATATTGTAAGAAATGCTTTACTAACAGTATGGGAAAAAATTAAAGCTAAAATAAATACTAAAATCCCAGGGTGGTTGTCAACAATGGAGGCATTTATACATCCGAATTTAGTGGACTTTGAGAAAATATGGACATATAAAGATATTTTAGATACTCATGGAAAATTAAAACCTAAACAAGAATTGGAAAATTTAGGAATTAAGTTATCTTGGTGGGCACATTTACAGATATTAAATAGATATGAAAAAGATGTAAACATGTATGGATTTTATAAAGACCAAAATGTGTTTGATAAGCTTTTGTTGACCTCAGATGAGAAATTGATTAAGAAAATGTATAATTGTTTGTTAATTTTAGATATGGAAAGTGAACAAGCGAAAGAAACAATGACAAGATGGGCAAAAAATTTTGGCTATAACATAGAACTAGAAAAATGGCAATTGTTATGGGAGAGAAATTATAAGCTGATAATGTCTACTTCATACAAAGAAAATTTATACAAAATGTTTTATAGATGGCATCTTCCACCAGTAAGACTAGCAAGAATGTTTAAAAATATGTCAGATAGATGTTGGAAATGTAAACATAATACAGGCTCGTACTATCATATTTGGTGGACATGTGGGAAGGCAAAGGTTTACTGGAAAAATATACACATGTGGTTAGAAAAAATATTGGATGAACAGGTGGATTTTAAACCCGAACTCTTTTTATTAGGCATTACGCCTGAAAAGACTAATAAGCAGAAATTATATCTAATTTTACATATCACTACAGCAGCAAGAATCATTTTTGCACAACATTGGAAAAATGAAGCTTTGCCACAAGAGGAAGAAATAATCAGGAAGATCTTGGAATGTGCAGAAATGGACAGATTAACCATGAGGCTAAAAGACAAAGAAGATACAGACCATTACCAGATTTGGAACTTATTTTATACTTGGCTAGAGAAAAGAAGCAAGGATTAGGAATTGAATATGTATTAGTTTAGCAATTTTCAGACAACTTGTTGATTGGAAAAATTTTGCATATATGGGGGGGGGAAACTAATAAAAAAGATTGAAAAAAAATGGACTTCTTGAACTTCTGAGGTGTGTCCTCAGTGCCTGTGGCAGAGGCATACTTTTCTGAAGTGTAAACTCAGTATCAGCATTCCAAAATGTAATTAAATGAAAACTGGAAGCAGGTTTTGGGAACTGGTAAGGTAACCTTGTCAGTTTTTGATTGTGCAGTGTCACAATCCAAAATTGACTTGACTTGAAGACATTTTAATCCCCTGCAAACAAAATAGTAACAGGGAAGTGTAGACTTGTGCATTGGGCATCAAGTATTGTTAGAATTTTTCACAACCTGTAACGCCAGGACAAACCAACCTTGGTATAATATTGGGAAATCAACTGGGTAGCAATGCAGATGTGGGTTGCCCACAAACAGAGTTTTGTTCTTTAGTATACCTTTAAATAGAGAACTTTCTTCTATCAAATAAGAATACATGGTCATCCTAAATATAAATAACAGGAAGGATACCTGGTTGGGAAAATTTGCCTTAAGAATCCTCTCCCCTCCCCTCCCCTCCCCTCCCTTCCCCTTCCCTCCTCTCTCCTCAATTCTCCTCTCCTCTCCTCTCCACTCCCTTCATCTTCAAATGCCAGTTTCAATCCTAATGACTACTTGGATTAGTTCTTGCAGTTTTCTTGGCAACATTTTTGGAAATGGTTTGCTATTACCTTCATGCTAGGATTCACAGAGTGACTGGCCCAAATCACCCTGCTGGCTTTGTGCTTAAGGCAGGAGCAGAATTCAGTTTCCCAGTTCCTAGCCTGATGCCTTAATCTCTACACCAATCTCATGTTCATTCTCTCTCCCTCTCTGTCTTGTCTACAAACATAAATTAAAGTGAACATGTGAATTCAGACAATGGCACTTTGTGCCTTTCATTCATGAATGTATTGCACAAAAGAAGTAACTGGGGCCCTGCCTGTATGACCAGATGCCCATTTGTCAAATAGACAGGGTTTCCTTTTGCAGACATTTCCTTCTTGTAATCAATCTGTGATGTTACTGTCTCACCACCTTCTCTGCAATTAGCATACCCAAAAAAGGGGCCCAGCAAAGAAGCCCATAGGCAGTTTGTGACAGTCACATCCTGATTTTCTGAGGCAAGAATGCAAGTTGTGTCATTTGTTTGATGTTATCTGCACATCTCATCTTTTCCCTCCTCTCCCTGTACCCCATGGATCTCCGTAAAGAGGATTAAAAGGAAACCTGGATTCTTTCTAAGGATGCTCCTGGGTGAAGATTGGAGCCCAATCCCAGAAATCCTTTGTTTTGTAGGATCAGCTCTTGCACCATTGGGAAGAGAATTTTCCAGAATTAAAAAGCCACTATGGAAGTTGTAGTCACAACCTTCCTTCCATTTTTGCTGCACTCAAGGAAGCAGAAGAAAAGCACAACCACATTTCCACCTGATCACCCATCTAGCCTCGAAGGAACAAAGCAAACATTCTGCATTTTTGTTCGGATAGATATCCTGCTATTTGCTCCAAGCAGTGTCAGCATGGTAATTCATTTCTGGACATGGAAAGATGAGGTACTGTAATTCCTAGGAAATAAGCAGAACATATGCCTCCAGCAACAGACTCATTCTGGGTAGCTGGTTTCACCCAACAATCAAGACCTGTCCCTCTGTGTCACCTGTAGCACCCCATGCTGAATGCAGAGATTGTGCCGGCTGTGATTTCTCCTCTGCTTCCTGTATCAGCAGACGTAATGGGATGACCTTGGGAGACAGAAGGAAGAGCTGCAGCCTAAACCAACAGTCTGATAAAAGAAAACTTGAGTCTGAAGGAGGAGGAATGAATAAAGTATCTCAGAAGGGACACACACCCACTCCCACACATACACACAGTTTTCGGGAGAGTAAAAGCAGAATTGCAAGTTTCTGTTAATGTAACCTTCCAATAAAGATAGAGTGCAGTGGAATGTAGTCAGAGAGGATAAAGAGGCAGTGGAACTTGGACAGTCTGATAGGCAGGAAGACTGCAAGACAGACCTTCCCTAGCAGTTCACAGATTATAGCATTCATTGTCTTGCTTCTTGTCTGGACTATTTCAAAGGGCTAATATTACCAGTGACATATATATATATATGGTCAGGATTTCTAATGAAATCCAAACGGATGTGTTTGGTTCATTTGATTACTAAACACTGTGGAAAACTGGTGGTTAAGGGAGGAAATGATTTTACCCCCTTTTTGATATATTAGTGTCCTTTTTTTGGTATTGTGTTCAGAATTCTTCTAGCCTTTCCCACAGTGCGCTGCTGTCCAAAGTCCTGAAAAACTTGGCCTTGTCTGATCCTAATCTCTCCTACCTGTTGTAACATTGCTTTGTGGGTGGGTGTGGGTGCGTGCATGCTCGATCTTTCCTACCATGATTTTGCCTTACAGTTCAGTTTTGTGTCTTACCAATGAGAGATGCTCTCTATGTGTCTTCAATCATGTTTGGACAATTGCAGAAGAGACACATATCCAATATCATCATTTCTTGTGCGCTGTGTGACAGATCAACGGGGTTCCCAAAACATATTGAAAGATGAACCTGGGTTAGGAAAATACAACTATGTTTTCACAGTCTGCCACACCCAAATGAATTACGTTTCAGTGTAGTGTCCTACTTCACATGACACATTAAAATAGTGCATTGGTTCCCACAGCACGATGAACTACAGATGAACTGTTTAGCTTAGCCTGAGGACTGAATAAGTCTACAATAAGCTGGTAGGTTTCTGATCTACAATTTATTTATTTATTTATTTATTTATTTATTATTTATTTAATTAGATTTCTATGCCGCCCTATTCCAAGAACTCGGCGGCTTACAACATGGATACTCACATAAAGAAATCTGGCATTAAATACGCTATAAAACCCCTTAATTAAAAACCAATCATCCAAAAAACAGACATGCAAAACAAACATACACTGGCTGGGGCAAGATGTTAACTGCCCCAGGCCTGTCGGCAAAGATGTGTCTTCAATAATTTGCAAAAGGCAGAGAGGGTGGGGGCAATATGGATCTCCGGGGGGAGTTGATTCCAGAGGGCCAGGGCCGCAACAGAGAAGGCTCTTCCCCTAGGCCCCGCCAGGCGACACTGTCTGGCTGACGGGACCCGGAGAAGGCCGACTCTGTAGGCCCTAACCGGTCGCTGGGTTTCATGGGGCAGCAGACGGTCCCGTAAGTAACCTGGTCCGATGCCATGTAGGGCT
Organism: Bothrops alternatus; assembly: GCA_034064705.1. Lineage (NCBI taxonomy): Eukaryota > Metazoa > Chordata > Lepidosauria > Squamata > Viperidae > Bothrops > Bothrops alternatus. Next base: position 419,772 of record JARGCV010000230.1, on the reverse strand, counting down.
TTATAGGTCATAACCAACACTTTGAATTGCGTTCGGAGACCAATTGGCAGCCAATGCAGCTCGCGGAGTGATGTTGAAATGTGGGCATTTCTAGGTAGGCCCAATACTGCTCGCACAGCTGCATTCTGCATTACCTGAAGTCTCCGAACGTTTTTCAAAGGTAGCCCCATGTAGAGAGCATTGCAGTAGTCGAGCCTCGAGGTGATAAGGGCATGAGTGACTGTGAGAAGAGACTCCCGGTCCAAATAGGGCCGCAGCTAGTGCACCAGGCGAACCTGGGCAAATGTCCTCCTCGCCACAGCCGAAAGATGATGTTCCAGATTTAGCTGTGGATCGAGGAGGACACCTAAGTTGCGGACCTTCTCTGAGGGGGTCAAAAACTCCCCCCCCAGGGTGATGGACGGACAGATTGAATTGTCTTTGGGAGGCAAAACCCACAGCCACTCCGTCTTGTTGGGGTTGAGTTTGAGCTTATTAGCACCCATCCAAACCCTAACAGCCTCCAGACATCGGCACATCATTTCCGCTGCTTCACTGAAGTGACACGGGGTGGAGATGTAAAGCTGGGTATCATCAGCATACTGATGATAATTCACCCCGTGTCGTCGGATGATCTCACCCAGCGGTTTCATGTAAATATTTTTTTAATTTTTTATTAAGTATATATTTGTAAATGTAAACAAAGAAAAGATTCAAGTTGAATGCTATTCAACTTAATACAATCATTTTAAACTTATAAACATTCTTCACTCGGTATATCAAGATTTAACTATAAGCAAGATACATTTTCTTTGATTGATGTTTCTCTTGTATGTAGTCTATCCATTGTTTCCAGTCCAACATATATTTTTCATTTGAATGATCCTTCAAATATGCAGATATTTTAGCCATTTCTGCCATATGTATGACTTTCAAAGTCCATTCTTCAATAGATGGTAATTCTGGTTTCTTCCAGTATTGTCCCACCAACAGTCTCGCTGCTGTGATCAAGTTCAAAATTAAGTTAGTCTCTATAGTGGTACAGTCTTTTATGATCCCTAACAAAAACAACTGAGGTAGAAATTCAATACGCTTTTTCAAAATGGTTTGAAGTGTCCACCATATTTTTCTCCAGAAAGCTTTAATTTTTCTACAGGTCCACCATACATAAAAATACGTAGCATCCATAGTTTCACATCTCCAACATTTAGGTTGGAGGTCAGGGTAGATATATAATAGTTTTTTCGGATCTAGGTGCCATTTATAAAACATTTTGTAAAAGTTCTCTCTTAAATGTTGCGCTTGCGTAAATTTTACATTTTTCACCCAAATTCTCTCCCACATTTCCATCATGATAGGTTGCCCAAAATTTTGTCCCCACTTTATCATACAATCCTTGACTAGTTCAGTTTCGGAGTCAATTTTTATCAATACATTGTACACTCTTTTAATATGCATGGGCCTTTGTTCTCTAACTTGTTTAATTAAATTCTCATCTGTTAGGGATAAACCCTTCTTCAGGTCTTTTTGCCATCTGGACTGCAATTGTAGATATGAAAACCAGGTACAAACTATTCCTTCATCTTCTAGCATATTCGAGGGCTTTAATGATAACACATTCCCTTCTTCCATTAGGAGTTTGCTATAGGGCACCACATCTTGAGCTTGTACTATGTTTATGTTCTCTATTGCGTGTCTGGGGATCGTCCAAATGGGAAACTTTTCGTGTAGTAAGTACTGATACTTCTTCCAGACACGCAACAGCGGGTTTCTCAGTGTGTGCTCCTTGAAGCTCTTATCCACCTTCTTGTCATAAACTAAATACGCGTGCCAACCATATAGTAAATCATGCCCTTCAATATTCAGTATTCTGTCATTCGATAGATTAACCCAGTCACTCAACGCCACTAGAGCCCCAGCATAATAATATAACTTCAAATTGGGCATTTTTAAACCACCTCTTTCCCTTGTATCCTGGATGATTTTTAATTTAACCCTCGGTTTCTTGCCATCCTAAATAAATCTGTTAATACCCTTCTGCCACTCCTCTAGGCCCACATCCTTTTTAAGTATAGGTAACATTTGAAAGAGAAATAAAAGTTTTGGCAATACATTCATTTTTACTGCCGCTATCCTGCCCAGCAGAGACAGTTGTAATTTTTTCCACTTGTCCAATTCTATTTGTATCTTGTTCCACAACACCTCATAATTATTTTTATATAATTTCCCATTAGAAGCTTCAATCTTGACTCCTAAGTATTTAACTTTCTTTTTTTTTTTTGCTGCCTGGGGTTTTTTTAAATTTATTTATTTATTTATTTTTTGTAAAAAAATATTTTATTAAAACCATCAACATTAAACATAAGTTCATATTAAAAAGCAATCATCATATATCCTGCAATACAACTCTAAGGATCAGTCTTTGTAAACGTCTGGTTTAGTAAACATTCCTCACTCCTCACGTCAAGCCTCAACTGTACGCCTGATACATTTTATTTGATTGGTGTTTCTCTTATATATGGTCTATCTACTGTTTCTAGTCTATCACCTATTGTTCATTCGAGCTTCAGAAGTAAATTTGTCTCAGTAGTAGTGCAATCTTTTATGATCCCTAACAAAAGATCCTGAGGTAGAAATTCAGTATCCTGAGGTAGAAATTCAGTACGCTTTTCCAATATTAAAGCAATCAACATTAAATCTGGGCTCATATTAATAAGCTGTCCTCATAAGACCTGAAAATACAGCTCTTGTATATGGTCTATCTACTATATCTAGTCTATCACATATTGTTCATTCGCACTTCAGAATTAACTTCGCCTCAGTAATAGTGCAATCTTTTATAATCCCTAACAAAAGATCCTGAGGTAGAAATTCAATAACCTGAGTTAGAAATTCAATCCGCTTTTTCAATATTAAAGCAAACAACATTAAGCATGAGATCATATTAAGAGGCAATCATCATATAACATAAAATACAACATTAGGTATTAGTCTTTGTAAACGTCTGGTTTGGTGAACATTCTTCACTCTTCACGTCGAGCTTCAACTGTATGCCAGATACATTTTGTTTGATTGGTGTTTCTCTTGTATATAGTCTATCCACTGTTTCCAGTCTGTCAAATATTGTTCATTTGAGCGATCTTTCAAATATGCCGATATTTTCGCCATTTCCACCAAATTTATTACTTTCAAAGTCCATTCTTCCATAGGTGGTATTTCTGGATTCTTCCAGTATTGTCCCACCAACAATCTGGCTGCTGTGATCAAGTTCAGAAATAAGCTCGTCTCTGAGGTAGTGCAATCTTTTATGATCCCTAACAAAAAAACCTGAGGTAGAAAGTCAATACGCTTTTTGAATATAGTTTGGAGTGTCCACCATATCTTCCTCCAGAAGGCTTTGATTTTTCTGCATGTCCACCATACGTGAAAGTATGTAGCCTCCCCATCGCCACACCTCCAGCACTTGGGCTGGGTGTCTGGATAGATGTATGATAGTTTTTTCGGGTCTAGATGCCACCTGTAGAACATCTTGTAGAAGTTTTCTCTTAGCTGTTGCGCTTTCGTGAATTCTACATTTCTCACCCAGATTTTCTCCCACGTTTCCATCATGATCAGATGTCCAAAGTCTTGTTCCCACTTTACCATACAGTTCTTGACTAGCACCGTTTCAGAGTCAATTTCTATTAGTACACTGTACACTCGTTTGATATGCATGATCCCCTGCTCTCTAATCTGTTCAATTAAAGTCTCGTCAGTCTGGGATAAGCCCTTCTTCTTGTCTTTATGCCACCTTGACTGCAGTTGTAGGTATGATAGCCAGGTACCTCCTATTCCTTCATCTGCTAGCGTTGTTTGTGACTTTAAGGAGAACCCATTTTCTTCTTCCAGTACCAGTTTACTGTAGGGCACTACTCCCTGCTCTTGGGTTATGTTTACATCCCCTATTGCATGTCTGGGGATCGTCCATATGGGGATCTTATCGTGTAGAAGGTATTTATATTGCCTCCAGACCCACAACAATGGGATTCGTAGTGGGTTCTCCTTGAAGTTCCTGTCTGCCTTTTTGTCGTACACCAAGTATGCGTGCCAGCCGAATAGTAGACCATGCCCTTCAACATTAAGTATTCTATCATTCGTCATATTGATCCAGTCACTCAACGCCACCAACGTCGCTGCATAGTAGTATAGCTTTAGATTCGGCATTTTTAGTCCCCCTCTCTTCCTCGTGTCCTGGATGATTTTTAGTTTCACCCTCGGTCTCTTGCCATCCCAAATAAATCTGTTGATGCCCTTCTGCCAATTGTCCAAGTCCACATCCTTTTTGAGTATAGGTAGCATTTGAAAGAGAAATAGAAATCTTGGCAAGACGTTCATCTTTACTGCTGCTATCCTGCCCAGCAAGGACAGTCATAGTGTTTTCCACCTTTCCAGATCTGCTTGTATCTTGTTCCACAGCACCTCGTAGTTATTTTTGTATAATTTCGCATTCGTTGTTTCTATCTCCACTCCCAAGTATTTAACTTTCTTAACTATTTCACAACCTGTTATTCTTTCCAAGTCCTGTTTTGCTTTGTTGTCTAGATTTTTAACTAGCATCTTCGTTTTTGATATATTAACTTTAAAACCTGATACCTTGCCATAGTCTTTCATTATCTCCATCAAACTCCTTGCTGATTGTACTGGTTGCGATACTGTCACCAGCAGGTCGTCTGCAAAGGCACACAGTCTGTAGTCCTGTTGTCCAATCTGTATGCCCTTTATGTCCTCTGCTGCTCTTATCTTGTTCAGCAGAATCTCCATCGTTAAGACAAATAACAGTGGTGACAGCGGACAGCCCTGTCTCGTGCCTCTTTCTATGTTGAATGGGTCTGTTAGTTCGCCGTTCACAATGATCTGGCCCATTTGTTTCTGGTAGATTGCCATTATGGAGTTGAGGAACTGCTGTCCCATTTTCATCCCCCGGGCCAGGTTCGTCAGGAATGGCCAATTCAGTCTGTCAAAGGCTTTTTCTGCATCCACAAACATGAGGGTAGCAGGTACCTGGTTGTGCCTTTCCAAGTACTCTATTATGTTCAACAGCTGTCTCACGTTGGTTTTCATCTGACGTCCTTGTATAAACCCCGTTTGATCCGGGTGAATTATTTTTTGTAATACAGTCATTAATCTGTTGGCCAGAACTTTTGTGAAGAGTTTGTAGTCTGTGTTCAATAGTGAGATGGGCTTATAGTTTGCCGGTTGTGCATTATCTTTTCCCTCTTTGGGGATTAGAGAAATGTAGGCTGTTTTCCAGGAGGGTGGGACTTGGCCTCCTTCTTGTATGTTGATAAATAGCTTCCTGAGGGGTTCTTTTTTTTTTTATTCATTGCTTTATTTTCTCTTTTTAAAAAATCATATTGCTGAACATGGTTAAGTAAAATTGGTCAGTACCACCGTGAAAACAAAGGTCCGTGTCTCTATTCTTCTCTGTGTTCATAATGGTCCAATCAAACAGCATTCAGACATGAGGTAATAAGAGTCTGAAACATCTGGAACGTCTAACAAACTAAGAGTGATAGAATACAGGAAAAACTGCTGATCTTATCCCATTCCTATTTACATATTTTTAGTGCTCAACAAGACAGAAATTTTTATGGAAGAGACATAGGACATAGAAAAATATTTTAACAAATCACATTAATAACATCTGTAATGTTTTCTTTTCTTTCTTCAAAGTGAAAAATTAAAAAATGAAATAGAAAAGAAATGCATCACTTTTTTTTTTCAGCAACACTTGACCAAAAACTAATTTCAAGCTAAGCCAAGTATTCTGATATGGAGTTTCTGCTGGAATTTGAAAATTCAACAACCTTGCTCCCTGGATTGTATACAAAGTGAGTTGTTACTTGGTGCTGGTTTTCATTTAATTTCCTTCTTCTACTCTTTGCAAAAATTCAGTTTGTATTCTTGTGTAACATTTCGGGAAAAAGAAGAAAACATTCCCCTCTAGAAAAGGCAACGTGAATTAATCTGTATAAAGTAGAATGCAAGCTGAAAGCCTGAGAAATCTAACTCACTGGAAATTTTCATGACAGTTACCCTAGGAAAAATACATAATTATGTCTCATCACAGTATTAACTTCCCAGCTGGCTACTGGTCATGTCAGAGCCTAGAGGAGGGGGCACTGAGTGTGTGAATTTAGGGTATGCCTTAGCATAAATGTTCTGTGGCTGAAAACACTGTAACCAAATTCACTTGTTTTTCAACCAAAAGGCAATCATGTCACTGGAAGCCATAACTTCTGTGGGCTAACAACATCATTCAGTTTCTCTTTGATCTTCAGGAAATGCCTTTTGAACTCCAAACCATCACCCTTTGACAATCGGAAATCCACAAGAATTTTCTCATCCATTTCCACCAGGTTGGCTTTGAAAATTAGTTTGTTGTTTCTTCGGTCCATGGTTGATATGGTGACCTGGTTTGTGCAACCTTTCCTCCAGATGTAGCCCATCTTTTCACAAACCTCCTTCAAGATTTGATAGGACTGGTCAGCATCCAATTTCAAAAAGAAACGGGTCATCCTCTTTACTAGACGTTGCCAGGGGTTCTGTGATGAACCTGGAGTGCCTAACAGCTGGCTGTTCAGCAGCATATGCTCAGGGCGGGTGGGTTGAGAGAAGCTAATCCCTTGCACCAATTTCTCGATATTGCCTGGGCTGCTATCCCACAAAGAGAGCCCAGTTCTTGGTTCTGGCTGGGATTTGGAACAGATCTTTTTTTCCTCACTGTGTGCATCTTTTACTGGAGAGAAATCCATATCTGATCTAATGTGTTTAGGAAAACCTCCTGGAGAATCAGAAGGTCCTCCTGAAGAAATCCGGGACCGTTTTATGCCTTTCCTTAAAGGTTTTGTGTACCATCTGTCTTTTTTAATGTCTGCGATAGTAAGCCTGGATGAGGGGTTTTCATTTAAGAGTTTGAGGAGCAAGGCGAGGGGCAATGAATCAATCTTCTTCCATGGGGAAAGATATATCTTTCTTTCTTTCCAATCGCAATATTCTTGACAAGTATCAGCAGGCTGGTCCCAAGGCAATTCACCTGCCAACATCACAGTGAGCACGATTCCACAGGACCAAACATCAACCGGCTCAGCATGGAATTCTTTCTTTTTCAGGACTTCGGGGGCCAGGTATGGAAGCATGCCGCATATCTTGTTCAACAGTCGCTCAGAGCCGTTATATTTAAATACCGTAGCGAGCCCAAAGTCTGAGATCTTGAGGTTGTCTCTTGCATCAAGTAGCAGATTCTCTGGCTTAATATCCCGATGTGTCACTCCTATGCTATGGAGGTAGACCACGCCAGCGATTAACTGGTGGAAAAATTTCTGTGCTTCTGATTCTGGCATGCCGATATCAGGTTCTGACACTATTCGGTCAAAGAGCTCGCCCCCACTGCAATATTCGAGGAAGAGATACTGAATAGTGCCTTCTCTTCGGTGTCCATAGAATTTCACAATGTTCTCATGATTCAACATTTTGTTGATACAGATCTCCTTCCTGATCTGTTCCGGACATTCAACAGCACATTTTATGTCCACCATTTTCACTGCCATTGCTTCCTTGGTGCGCCTATTCACAGCGAGTTGAACTTCTCCATAAGCCCCTTCACCAAGAGTCTGCACTAAGTCCCAGTCTTCCACAAACGGCACTGCCATTTTCACAACCAGCACATCTGCCAAGCCCCGCTCTTCCGAAAACGCCGCTTCTTTCCCACCAAAGCGCGTCGCAAGCCGGGCGCCCAAGCAGGAGCCGAGGCGAGGCGGGGGATTCCTGCGCCGGCTCCCCTGAGGGGTTCTAACATCTCCTCCTGGAGATGCTTGTAGTAGGTCGCTGTTATCCCATCCGTCCCGGGCGATTTTCCTTTTTTCAGTTGTTTGATCACTGAGTGTATTTCCTCCTTCGTGATTGGGGCGTTCAGGGCCTCTCGTTGTGTATCGGTGAGTATCATTAATTTTTCGTTGTGTAGAAACTTTTCTATCTCTTTGTCCTGTATCTTCTCCTCGGCATATAGCTTTGAGTAGAACTCGGTAAAAGCTTTCTTAATGGTTTCCTGTTTGAATTCTTCCTTGCCTTTGTACTCTATCTTTTCAATTATGCGGGCTTTCTGTTTCTTTCTTATGGTGTAAGCCAGCCACCGACCTGGTTTGTTGGCGCTACAGAATGTCTTGTGTTTTGCGTATTGTATATTCCTTGCTACTTGATCCGCCAACAGCAGGTCGAATTGTTTTCTTAGTATCTTAATTCCTTCTTTTGTGGCTTTGTCCTCCAGTCTTTTTATTAATAATTGTTCCTGTTTGTTTATCTCCTCCTCTAGCTCCTTTCTTTTTCGTTCTTGTTTACGTCGGTGCCTGGCGTTCATGTTCATGAGGATCCCGCGCATATATGCCTTGCTAGCGTCCCAAATCATTTCAATGGGTGTTCATATTTATACTAAAGAATTCCTTCATGGCACTTTTGCATTCAGCCACCTCTTTCTCGTGTCTAAACAGGTTTTCATTAATTCTCCAGGATCTCCTCGATTTCCGATCCTGTCTTAATTCCATCCCTACCTGGTTATGGTCTGTTAGTACTTTGGGTAGGATTGACACAGTGTTTAGGCAGACTAGCAAGTCACTAGATGCCAGAATGAAGTCAATTCTGGAAAATAATTGATGCCTGTTGGAGAAAAAGGTGAATTCTTGCACTTTGCCGTGCCGTTCCCTCCAGATGTCTGTCAGTACAAGGTCCTCCTTCAGGTTGAAGAAAGATTTAGGCAACTTGGAGTGCTTCTGTGGGTTAGGTTTTGTTTTCTTCTTGTCCAGGGCAATCTCTATGACCAATCTCCCAGAATAATACATGATCTGTAGTTGAGTTGTATTAACTTCTTGTGTATCTTTTTGTAGAATTTCCTTGTTGTTGATTTGGTGCATATATGCCCATCACTAGAATTTTCTTGTCTTCCTGTGTCACTTCGATTGCTAGGTATCTACCCTGGGAGTCCGACTCTATTAGCTTAGCTATTACCTGTTTCTTCACGTATATAACAATCCCGTTCTTCTTTCGTGGCGCCGCTGCGACAAAATGTGTACCTAGTCTGTTGTTGATTAAGTATTTCTGGTCCGCTGCTCTGATGTGTGTTTCTTGTAGGCAAATTATGTCGTTTCTTCCTTGTTACAGATAATGAAATATCTATCTCCTTTTCTGTGGGGAATTTAGTCCGTTAACGTTCCATGTCAAGTATTTAGTTGTCATCTTTGGTTTCAGGATACTCTTGCAAGACCGCTTCTGTTCTATCTCCTGTGTTCTTCTTTGGTCTCATTCCCATGGTATCCAGGTTGGTGCTCATGTTGCGTAGAGGGATCGTGTCTTACTGCTCCGTGCGTTTGGTGGTGGATCTTAGTATCCTGCCCTCTGCAGTCTGTCCTGTTTCCTTGTTGTTGTTGCTTCCTGTTCTCTGTGTCGTCGTGTCTCGAGTTGGTCCTTTCCTTTCTCTTGCTACTGCGTCGGTCTGTATTTCTGGGTGGGTTGCTCATTGTTCTCGATCCCTTCCGTGTTCCAGTGGCCCTTCTGCGTCTTTTCTCGTGGTGTACTGAGGTCCATCCGACGTCAGTTCCTTTGCAAGGAATTCTCTGGCTTTCTGGACCGAGTTCAGGTAGTATCTTTTATTTTTATAGAGAAGTGACATCCCCGTTGGGGCTTCCCATCGGTATCGCAGAGCGCGTAGTTTCAGTTCGTCGACCAGGAACTTGTAGTCCTTTCTGTCTCGGAGCATCGTCTGGGGGATCTCTTTCAGTACTTTCACTTCCTGCCCCTCTATGTATAATCTCTTGTTGTAAGATGTGACTGAGATGAGGTTCCGGAACCCCTGTGTCACAAAATGGATGACCACGTCCCTTGGTTGACGCCTGTTTGTTGCCGTCCATGCACCCACTCTGTAGATTCTGTCGAATTGCCATGCGATCTCTGGGGTTTTCTTTCCCAGAAATGTTGCCAGGGCCTCTATAAAGGTTCCGAGCAGGCCCCCTTGGGTTTCGTTTGGTGTCTCTTTCCAACCTCTAAACCTGATTGCGGATGCCATTTGCCAGTATTGTATCATGGAGGATTGGTCTTGGGCCACCCCTTTCATCTCTGCTATCTGTCCCTCTACGTGGTTCTCCACTTCTTCCATCCGCTTGTCCACATTCTCCCTGATCTCCTGGAAATTTTTCTCCATTTCCTCCCCTATTTCCTTGTAGTGTGCTTGCATTGCCTCCTTCATTTGGTCCAGGTCTGCGGCCATCGCCCTGCATTGCTCTTCCCATTTTCTCTCTAGCTCTCTACCTTGGTCTATCAGCATTTGTTTTATGTCGTTGCATCTTTCCTCCATCTTTTGTTCTGCCTCTACACATCTCCTCTCCATCCTTGTGTCCATTTCCTCCAACTTTTTATCCATTCCATCCATCCTTATTACCAGCATTTCTATTACCTCTTTTAATTCTTGTATCATGTGTGCTGTTGGGCTGGCCTGTGGGAACAGATGGGTCTGGGGGCCTGTAGTTGGATGGGAGGGTGTGAGGGTGAGTAGGATGTTCCCTGGTGTTGTAGGAAGCTGAGCTGGGGAGGGTGCAGCTCCCTTTGTGGGCATCAGTTTGGTCTGCTTGGAGGCCATCTTGAGCTTAGCCTCCTGTTGGCCAGGCTTTTCTTTGATTTTCCAATTAGACCAAGTTAATCACCAGACTGTGTTCTGATGATGATCCAGTATTCTGTTCTTTCAGGGGGGAAGGCTCAGGGTTCAAGCAGTTAAGGGCTAAGAGCCAATATTCAGGCAGTTTTGTGATCAGGGAGCCTGTTCAGTATCTTTGCCTTGGCTTCCTCCACGCTATCATCTGCCAGTTTTTCTCTTCCCTGTGCCCTCTGCTGGCCCCTTCTTGTCCTTCTTTATTTTCTTTTCCTGACCACTTTCTGCTGTGTTCTGGCCGCTTTTGGTTCCAAATCCCTTCAGCCTTCCCCTTACTGCTTCCCCTGTCATTTTCCTGTCTTCCTTCTCCCCTCCGTCACTCTCCTTTCTCTCCTTCTCCCTCCTTCCTCCCTATTAAGCTCTGGGCGCTGCTGTACCCCTGGGGCTCCAGCTCACTCACCGAGTCCCTCAGCCGTCCAGGGTACTTCTTTCCTGAGTCTTGGGTCCTCCCCCGCCGTCTCCTTCCTTACTGTCTCTGTGGTTCTTCTTCCCTCGCCTCCATTGTTTGTGCTTGTGCCGGCTCCTCATGTCTTCGGGCCGGCCGCAGCCAACCTCTCTGCCTCCTGCCTGCATCTCCTCCGGCTTTCTTGCAGTGATTTTCGTCTCTTTCTGCTCTTCGGGGATTCCGCTGTCAGCTGAGAGGCTCTCCCGGCCTCCATCGCTCCAGGCGGCTGAAAAACTGCTGAAAAACCGATCGCCGTCTCGAAGCTCTCTAGGAAAGGCTCCTTACGGCGCAACGGGAAACTAGAACCAAGTATTTAACTTTCTTAACTATTTCACAGCCCGTTATTCTTTCCAACTAGCATCTTCATCTTAGATATATTTACTTTGAAGCCTGATACCCTACCATAATCCTTAATTATCTCCATCAATCTCTTGGCTGATTCTGCTAGTTGAGTCAGTGTCACAAGCAAGTCATCCGCAAAGGCACATAGTCTGTAGACGTGTTGTCTAATCCGTATACCTTTTAAATCATCTGCCGCTCCTATCTTGTTCAATAAAACCTCCAGCGTTAAAACAAACAGCAAAGGGGATAAAGGACATCCCTGTCTAGTACCTTTCTCTATATTAAATGAATCTGTTAAGTCCCCATTCACAATGATCTGGCCTGTTTGTTTCTGATAAATTGCTAATATGGAATTAATAAACTGTTCTCCCATTTTCATCCCAATTAGTTTTTTCAGAAACAGCCAATTCAGTCTATCAAAGGCTTTTTCTGCATCCAAAAACATGAGAACAACGGGCACCTGGATATGCCTTTCCAAGTATTCTATTATATTAAGAAGTTGTCTTACATTAGTTTTCATCTGTCGTCCTTGTAAAAAACCAGTTTGGTCCGGATGAATTATTTTTTGTAACACTGTCATTAATCTGTTAGCCAAAATTTTTGCAAAAATTTTGTAATCCGTATTCAATAGTGAAATGGGTCTATAGTTTTCTGGTTGAGCGTTGTCTCTTTCCTCTTTAGGGATTAGAGAGATGTAGGCTGTTTTCCATGATGGTGGAACCTGACCACCTTCTTGTATGTTGACAAATAGTTCTCTAAGGGGTTCTACCATCTCCTCTTGAAGATACTTGTAATAGGTCGCCGTTAACCCATCAGTCCCAGGGGATTTTCCCATTTTCAATTGTTTAATCACTGAAATTATTTCTTCTGGTGTGATCAATGCATTCAGTCTATCTCTTTGTTCATCGGTAATTATCAATAACTTTTCATTTTGCAGAAACTTTTCTATCTCATTATCCTGTGTCTTCTCTTCAGCGTATAACTTGGAGTAAAATTCTATAAAAGCTTTCTTAAGCGTTTCTTGTTGAAACTCTTCCTTTCCTTTATAATCTATCTTTTCAATTATGCGGGATTTTTGCTTTTTCCTTAATATATAAGCCAACCATCGACCAGGTTTATTAGAATTAAAAAATGTATTATGCTTTGCATATTGTATATTCCTAGCAATTTGATCTGCCATCAACAAGTCAAATTGTTTCCGTAAAATCTTGATTCCCTCTTTAGTATCTTTGTCTTCCGGTCTTTCTATTAATAATTGCTCTTTCTTACTTATCTCCTCTTCTAACTCCTTCCTTTTTTGTTCTTGTTTGCAACGGTGCCTTTTGTTCATATCAATGAGAATCCCACGCATGTACGCCTTGCTTGCATCCCATATCATTTCTATAGGTGTATCTTTATTCATATTTATGCTAAAGAATTCCTTCATAACATTTTTGCATTCATCCACATTTATATCATATTTAAACAAGTTTTCATTAATTCTCCAGGATCTCTTAGGTCTCTGTCCTTCCCTTAATTCCATCCACACCGGGTTATGGTCTATTAAAACTTTGGGTAGGATTCTCACCTTCTTTAGGCTAAAAAGCAAGTCACTGGATGTTAATATAAAGTCGATTCTAGAGAATGACCGGTGTCTGTCTGAAAAAAAGGTAAATTCTTGCTCCTTGCCATGTCTTTCTCTCCAAATGTCTATCAGGTCAAAGTCATCCTTTATATCAAAAAAAGATTTGGGCAACTTGGAATGTTTTTGCGGAGTTGGTGATGTCTTCTTTTTATCTAAGCCGACTTCTTTAACACCATTCCAGTCTCCCATTATAATACAAGATCTGTAGTCGAATTGTATTAGCTTTTTATGTACCAATTTGTAAAATTTTCCTTGTTGTTGATTTGGTGCATATATGCCCATCAAAAGAATTTTCTTGTCATCTTTTACAATTTCGATTGCTAGATATCTACCTTGAGAATCTGATTCTATTAATTTAGCTCTTATATGATTTTTCACATAGATGACAATGCCATTCTTCTTTTCTGCAGCCGCTGCAACAAATTGTGTGCCTAGCTTGTTGTTAATTAAGTATTTCTGGTCTGTGGTTCTGATATGTGTTTCTTGTAAGCAAATTACATCATTTTTACCTTGAGTCAAATAATGAAATATTTTCTTCCTTTTCTGTGGGGAGTTTAACTCGTTAACATTCCATGTCAAATATTTACTTGTCATGATCAGCTTTGGAAAACTCTTGCAAGACCAAATCCACTTTTTCCTGCTTTTTTCTTTGGTCAAGCTCCCATGGTTTCCAGCTTGGTATTTGTACTGCCTTGTTGGTTCTTTTCTTGTTGTTCTATACGTTTAATAGTAGCTCTCGTCTGCCTTTGATCTTTAGGCTTTCCTACTTCCAGGGTTTTAAGAATATCCATACTCCATGCAGTCACTTCCAGAGAAGCTCCTTTATCTTCTCCTGATGCTGCAGCGGTCTGTGTCTCCGGGGATTGTGTTTGTTGTTTTAAGTCCATTCCTCTTTCTTGTGGCCAATCTACATTTTCTGGTGATGTGGGCAGGGGTCCCCCAGCCTTCAGTTCCTTTTCAAAAAATTCTTTTGCTTTCCAGACCGAGTTCAGGTGGTATCTTTTACCGTTATAAAATAATGACATTCCAGTTGGGGCTTCCCACTGATATAGAAGAGCATGTGTTTTCAGTTCAGTGACCAAAAATGCGTAGTCTTTTCTGTCTCTTAACATCTTGGGGGGGATCTCCTTCAATATCACCACATCTTGCCCATCTACGTTCAATTTCTTGTTATAGGATGTTGTAAGAATAAGACCTCGGAATCCCCTTGTTACAAAATAGATAACCACATCTCTAGGTATATTTCTTTGTCTTGTGATCCATGAATTAACTGTGGATTCTGTCAATTTGCCAAGAGAAAATTTTAGCCTCATCTTCTAGAAATTTTTCCAAGGCTTTTTCAAAAATTCTTTTCAAATCTTCTTGCTTCTCATTTGGGACTTCTCTCAGTCCCCTGACCCTAATTGCTGTCATCATCTGGTGATATTGCATCATAATTGAGTGGTCCTGCACTTCACTTTTCATCTCAGCAAGTTGTCCCTCTACTTGTCTCTCAACCTCATCCATCTTTTCTTCAACGCCCTCCCAGACCCCCTTAAAAGTTTTCAGAATATCTTCTCTCATTTTCTTATTGTGCGTTTGCATTGTTTCTTTGATTTGGTCTAAATCTTCAGTAACAGCTTTGCTTTGTTCCTCCATCTTCTTCTCCAATTCTTTGTTTTGTTCCTTCATCTTCTTTTCTAGTTTTTTGCCTTGTCTCTCCATCTTCTTATCCAATTCCTCAATCTTCTTTTCCACTTCCTCCATCTTACTCTCCAGTTTTTTCTCCAGTTTTTCCATCCTTTTCTCAGAATTGTCATTTATTACTTCCAGTTTCCTCTCTATTTTTTCATACATTGCTGACATTGCAGCCTTTAAATCTTTCACCATATGCATTTCTGGTGATGCTTGAGTAGACAGGGGGGCCTGGGATTCTGTAGATATGGAGGAGGATGGGGGGGCAGGAGAGTTGTTTATTGGTATTTTAAGGGGCTGGGCTGGGGAGGATGCTGCCACCTTTGAGGGAATTATTTTGGACTGCCTAGTGGCCATTCTATATTCAGTCCACTGTTAGCAAAGCTTCTTTATGCAGAGGAAAAATCCTTACACCTATATTGCCAAGATGTATCCTCTTTTGGTCTTCCTTAGGTATACTTTGTAAAGTTTTAAAGATGTGCGTCTAATCTGTCTTCTATCGCTCGCTCCCACTTTGCTGTTCCACTTTCCACTTTCTCTTCCAGTCACTTTCTCTTTAAAGTAAAGGTGATCGCCATCTTGGATATATTTTGTTTATTGTGAAAGTAATTGATCAGAAGTAAAGTATAGAAAATACTTGCATTTTAAGCTCCTGTGTTCAATCTGCCTGTCTCTGTGTCTCTTTAAAAAGTTTTTCTCGAGCGGAGGCTGATCTCAGCGTCTGGCTCTGTCCGCTGACAGAAGCAGCTCCGGGCTGGAGCTTTTGCGAGCGCCCGGGGAGCCCTCTTTCTTTCCCCATGAAAGCTTTTTCAGGGGGTTTTCAGAGGATCTCAACCCCCACTCACAGCTCTTCACCCCTTCTCCGACCGAGGAGGGGTTTTTTCCGCCACGAAAAACAGCTGTTATGCGCTGTTTTCGTGGCTTTACAAGCCCCGGAGCTCAGAGCCTCTGGATGAGGCTGTATCAATGCTAAGGCAGCCCTTTTCATGTAAATATTAAACAGCAGAGGGGAGAGGACTGATCCCTGAGGGACCCCACAAGGGAGGAACCCCTGCCAACACCGACTGCGACCGACCAGTGAGGTAGGAGGTGAACCACTGCAAAACAGTGGCCCCAACTCCCAACCCCTCCAGCCGGCGCAGAAGGATACCATGGTCAATGGTATCGAAAGCCGCTGAGAGGTCAAGTAGCACCAGGATAGTGGAATGTCCCCTATCCTGGGCCCACCAGAGATCATCCGTCAGCGCGACCAAAGCAGTTTCCATGCAGTAGCCGAGCCTGAATCCTGACTGCTGAGGGCCCAGATAATCGGCCTCATCCAAGGACCGTTGGAGCTGGAGTGACACCACCTTCTCAACAACCTTCCCTATAAAGGGAAGATTGGAGACAGGATGATAGTTGTTTAACACAGCTGGGTCCAGGGAAGGCTTCTTGAGGAGGGGGCGCACAATTGCCTCCTTGCAGGGAGCCGGAAAGGACCCCTCCCTCAAAGAAGTGTTGACGATCTCCTGAACCCAGCCCCGTGTCACCTCCCTGCTGGCCGAAACCAGCCAGGAGGGGCACGGGTCCAATAAACAGGTAGCGGAACTCACAGCTCCAATGGCCTTGTCCACTTCATCGGGTGCCACCGGGTCAAACTCCTCCCACACAACAGGATCAAGATGAGTCCCTGTCATCTTGACTGACTCATTGTCAGCCGACACTGCATTCCAATTGGAGTCAAGGTCCATCCGAATCTGGGCGATTTTATTCGTGAAAAACTTATTAAAATCCTCAGCACTACCCAGCAAGGGTGCATCAACCCCCCCCATTAAGGAGGGAGCGAGTCACCCTAAACAGGGCAGCTCGGTGGGATTCCGCAGATGTAATCAAGGCGGAATGATACACGCATCTTGCCGCCTTGAGCGCCACCTGATAAGTCTTGATATAAGATCTTAATAGTGTTCGGTCAGATTCAGATTTACTTTTCCTCCATTGCTTCTCTAGGCGTCTCTTCTGGCGCTTCATCCCCCTGAGTTCCTCAGTAAATCAAGGAGATCTCCTGGGTCTGCTACCACAGAGAGGTTGCAGCGGCGCAATCTGGTCAAGAGCCCCCTTCGCAGCCATATTCCAGGCCGTAACCAAGGACTCTGCCGAACCGTGAATGAGAGAATCCGGTATTTCCCCAAGCGTCCTCTGAAAACTCTCTGGGTCCATCAGACGTCTGGGGCGGAACCACCTAATCGGTTCCGCCTCCCCACAGGGGAGGAGTGGAGCCTTGAAAACAAGCCATAGCAGAAAATGATCTGGCCATGACACAGGCAAGATATCTAAGCCTCTTAAATTCAGATCATTGCTCAACTGTTCTGAGAGGAATACCATGTCAGGAGTGTGTCCCCTCTCGTGAGTCGGACCCTGAACTACTTGAGTCAGGTTCATGGTTGCCATGGTGGCCATGAACTCCTGCGCTAACCCAGAGGATTCGCTGAGTGACGGAACATTTAAGTCCCCCAAGACAATAAGCCTGGGGAACTCAACCGCCAACCCAGCAACCTCCTCAAGCAGCGCAGGCAGGGCTGTTGACACGCAGCTGGGGGGCAGGTACGTGAGCAACAAGCCCACCTGAACCCCTAGGTCCAACTTCACAAAGAGCGACTCACAACCCACAATCTCAGAAGCAGCGAGTCTGCGTAGGCTAAAGGTCTTCTTGGCTATAATAGCCACTCCTCCCCCCCCTTCCCTGGGTTCGTGGCTGATGCCATACCTGAAACCCGGCTGGGCACATCTCAGAGAGAGGAACTCCCCCCTCCGGGCCCAGCCAGGTCTCGATCACACATGCGAGGTCGGCCTCCTCATCCAGGAGAAGATCATGGATGAGGGGAGCTTTAATTACAACCGACCTATGTAGATAAATCTATGTAGATATCAAAGAGGAAGACAAGGTGTACTGATAAAGATGATTATTATATCCAAGCTTGAACCCATCATCTTTACTTTTTTGATCTTTTTTGATCTTACCTGGGGATTACTGTGGGGGGAGGTTAGAGTTGAGGTTTGGTTTTACTTTTTCTCATCCAAAGCAGCTGTGAGTTGTGATGCATTTTGCTACCCCACAATATGTGGAATCTACTAGATTTTCCTTCCTCAAACCATTATAGCTGCTAGAAAAGACGATTATAAGACAGGCAAATATTGCCATCTTATGGACAAATATTATATTATGTTTTAAATAAAGAACATTACCTTTAAATAAAGAACCTTAACAAAGACGGTCACTGAAGAATCTCTGGCTTGGCATCAGCATTTTATAAGTGTAAAAATAAGCATTTAAAAGTTTTTTGTTGTCCTTCAATTTGCTATTTTTCCTCCATTTTGTGTGAAAAAGCATTAATTCTGGGAAAGAAGCCTCAAAGGCATAGTCATTAATTTCAAAAGCCAATTGTGGTTATGATTACTGACTTCATTTCCTTGCAGAAGTCTTAGATGGATGATGCACATCAGGTGAACTCCTTTCTTTGAATGCCACAAATTTGCCAGTGGATCTTTTGTAATATGCATGAAACAGATTTGCAACATGACAACTTCCAGGAACTGTCAATTCATTAGTTACAAATGAGGGGGAAGGGAGAGAGGAAGAAATGGATTGGATAAAGCTAGCGTTAACACTGTCAGGTTGTTTACACAAAAAGCACCATAATGAGTGCTAGCTCTATCTTTAGCTAAGGCCACATTAATAGAATCTTGCAAGTATGTGAAAGTATTTCTCTCTTCCCCTTCTTTTGGGTGATTCTGTGTGTCTATGTCTGTGTGTGTCGGGCACAAAGGATCAGGAGCATACATTAAGTTGCAGCACCAAAGATTTATTCCAGCCTATACACAAGAATCTATTCTAGTCAACTAAAATTCAGTATTAAATTGGCACCAGAAAAGGTTCAATGGAATTCAAGGGCGGAAGGATTTGGATTGTTTGTGGCAACATAGGGATTCTAAGCTGATGACACGTTTAACTCCGATCCCCCAGCTCTGCCTGTACTTCTCCTACAGTGTGCCTGTGAGTCAGCTTTTTACTTTGGGCAACTGCCTAGACTAGTCCCTGAAGTTTTCTTGGCAAGAAGTACTTGCCAGTGCGATTCTCCACCAAAGTTTTCCGAAGCAAGAGTAATGTACTGTAACTGATGTATTCCTGATTATTTTTTATCTATTTAAGACTCTTTTCTAAAGAAATGTTCTCTTTGCTAAATGTCAGTACATAGTGGTAGTCCTTACTTATCAACTGCTTCATTTAACAACTGTTCAAATTTACAATAGTGTTTTAAAACATTTTGCAACCAATCCTCTCATTTATGACCATTGCAACATCCTGTAGTGACCGGATCAAAATTTGTGTGTTTTACAACCAACTACCAACAAACAGACTTAATGGAGAATGCAGAACTAAAGTCACAAGTCATGGTCACATATTGTATTGCTCAATGACCAAATGAGAAGTGAGGTCATAAGCCCATCACAATCATGTGACTTTTTTTTCTCACTAAGCAACTGTGGTACTTAGCAACAAGACTGCTGGTCCCAGTGTAGAGTAGAGTAGAGTAGAGTAGAGTAGAGTAGAGTAGAGTAGAGTAGAGTAGAGTAGAATAAAATAGGAATGGGACCTTGGAGATCTTCTAGTCCAGCCCCTTGCTCAAGCAGAAGGACCTATACAATCTCAGACAGGTGATTGTCCAGTCTCTTTTTAAAAACTTCCAGTGATGGAGCGCCCACGATTTCTGGGGGTAAGCTGTTCAATTGGTTGATTGTCCTCACTGTCAGGAAGTTTCTCCTTAATTCCAGGTTGCTTCTCTCTTTGATCAGCTTCCATCCATTGTTTCTTGTCCTTTCCTCTGGTGCTCTGGTGAACAACCTGACCGTCTCTTCTTTCTGACAGCCCCTCAGATACTGGAATACTGCTATCATGTCTCCCCTATTTCTTCTTTTCTTTAGACTGGCCAAACCCAAGTCCTGCAGCCATTCTTCGTACGTTTTGGTCTCCAGGCCTTTGATCATCTTAGTTGCTCTTCTCTGATTTTTTTCCAGACTCTCAACATCTTTGTGATATGGTGACCAAAATTGGCTGCAGTATTTGAGGTGTGGTCTTACTAGGGTTTTATAAAGTAGTACTAATACTTCACGTGATCTTGATTCTATGCCTCTGTTTATGCAACCCAGGATTGTATTAGCTTTTTTGGTTGCTGCTGAACACTGCTGGCTCATAGTTAAGTGATCGTCCACCAGGACTCCAAGGTCCCTCTCACAGTTACTGCCTCCAAGCCAGGTCTCACCCAATCTGTATTTGTTCTTTTGGTTTTTCCTGCCTAAGTGTAAGACTTTGCTTTTCTCCACATTGAAACTCATTTCGTTGGATAGGGCCCATTGTTCGAGTTTGTTAAGATCTTTTGGGATCCTGAGTTTGTCTTCTGGGGTGTTGGCTACTCCTGACAGTTTGGTATCATCCGCAAATTTGACGAGTTCTCCTTTAATTCCCTCGTCTAAGTAATTTATGAAGATATTGAAGAATAATGGGCCTAAGACGGAACCTTGTGGTACTCCACTGCTTACTTCTCTCCATGTGGATGTAGTGCCATTGAGGACTACTCGTTGAGTAGTTTGTCAGCCAGTTACAGATCCATCTGGTGGTGATGTTGTCTATTCCACCTTTTTCTAGCTTACCAAGGAGTAGGTTGTGGTCTACTTTGTCAAATGCCTTACTGAAATCTAGGTATACTACGTCCATTGCGTTTCGGTGGTCTACTAGTTTTGTTACTTTATCAAAGAATGAGATCAGATTGGTCTGGCATGATCTGTTTTTAACAAACCCGTACTGGCTGCTAGTTATGACTTTGTTTGCTTCTAGTTGTTCGCAGATCTGTTTTTTTATTATCTTTTCTAGGATCTTCCCAGGTATTGATGTTAAACTGATTTGTAGTTTCCTGGGTCTGTTTTTATCCCTTTCTTGAAGATGGGAATCACATCAGCCCTTTTCCAATCCTCGTGTACTTCCCTGGTGCTTCAGGATTTGTGAAAGATGTGGTGCAATGATTCTGAGATAACATCTGCCAGCTCTTTCAGAACTCTGGGATGTAATCTGTCAGGACCTGATGATTTGTATTCGTCTAGACCAGTGGTGGCGAACCTTTGGCACGGGTGCCAGAGGCAGCACTCGGAGCCCTCTCTGTGGGCACACGTGCCATTGCCGCAGCCTTGCCTCCCCCCGCAACCCTGTCCTCACCAGCAGCTCCCCTGGAGAGTCGCCCCCGAGCGTGGCCCATGCAGAGCAGCACAGCCAAGGACATGGCAGCCAGGCAGCGTAGACAAGACTCTGCCCTCATGCCCCATCGCGCACAGTTGATGCTGCGGGGTGTGGGCAGAAGGCGTGGCCGCCATGGCGCTGCTGGACGATCTGCGGCAAGCCCTGGAGGCGGTGAATGGCCCTGCGGGCAGGGAGGGTGGGGGCAGGGCAGGGGGTGGCACGGGGCGGGGCCAGTTTTTGGGCACTCAAGTCTCTAAAAGGTTCGCTATCACTGGTCTAGACTGAATAGGTGTTATCTTACCATTTTCTTGCTTATTTTGATTTTTGTTTCTACGTAGTATGTCTTTTGCAGTGGTTTTTTTTTGGGTGTGTTGGGCTATGTTTTCTTTTTGTGTGAAGACTGATGCAAAGTATGAGTTAAGCAGCTCTACTTTCTCCCTGTTGCCTGTTATTTCCTTGCCATCTTCTCTCTTTAGTGGACCTACAGTTTCCTTGACTTTTTTCTTGTTTTTAGTATGTTAGAAGAAACTTTTTTATTATTATACTTGATTTCTGTTGCAAGTCTTGGTTCGTTTTGAGCCTTTGCTTTCCTGACTTCATCTTTGCATGTTCTGCCTGTCTGCTGATAATCTGCCTGTCTGCTGATAATCTGCCTGTTTGCTGCCTGTTATGTGCCCCACTGTCCATTTTTTGTATTTGTCCTTTTTGGCTTTTAGTTTGTTGGTGAGATTTTTGTGTAGCCATGCTGGTTTCTTCCTGGATTTCTTGTTTTTCTTTCTCAATAGTATTGTGCTGATATGGACTTTTGTGACCGCGTTTTTCAGAGTTTCCCATGCTTTTTGGGTGGTTTTTCCCTTTAGGATTTTCATCCAGGGGATCTTTCCTAGATTCTCTGTGAGTTTGTTAAAGTCAGTTGCTAACCAAACAACCTTTACTTTATCAAACATTAAAAGCTGTATCAGCAATTTCTGGATTTAATGACCCCCAATTTCCATGATCTTTAAAAGTTCTTTGTAGTTGATTTTGCAACACTCAAGGGCAATAACAGGCTAGATGTGTTTTAGATGCTGCCACAAGGAGGAGCAGCACACATGTAGGTTTGCCATATGGTGCATCCCGGTTAAAAAGCTAAGGTAAGAAAACACTGTCCAGGTGTCCACAGTGAAATAGACACATAAATTAGTTTTTTTCCTCTGCAACTTTTCTACTTTTTTCATCAGCTGGTCTTTGGGCAAATTTTCTTTTTAAATTTTAAATCAAAATCATGCTATTTTTTTGCTTATTGGAAGCAGGAAAATCCCATTGTATCAGTCCAGAGATGTGTTTGCATGGTTAAGCAATAGGTCTCCTTGGAAAGAAGTTCAGGCACTATTTTAAAGCATGACCCATGAGTTAAATGTTACTTAAGCTAAGTTTGGGCCACAACTGCTAGTGTTTGCACATTGTTTGAGCCCACCATGGACTGAATTCTCCAATATCTCCAACAGGAACTTTCCTGTCGTTCCTAGATCTTCCTTGCACTGAATCTGGGATTTTGCATGACACATTAAATGGTAAACTAACGCTAGGGGAAGATGCAGTTGGGCAGGAAGAACTATAAATTGCATTTCAGCTTGTGCGAACCAGCTTCAAAGTCTGCCAAAACTCTCTTGTAGCTGTATCCAAAGTCTAAGGCAGCACCATCTTTCTATGTTTATCCATGTATTACCTGTAACGAGGAAGCAATTTCTTCTCTTTCTGCTGTCATTTCTCTCCCACGCAAAAGCTGAGCAATCCTTGTAACCTGAAAATCCAGTCAGCCAACTCAGTTGCTCTTTAGACTTTAAACAAAAGCAGAGTGCCTGCGTCATATGGGAGAATCATTGGGGTCTGATAGAAAATGCAACCCAAAATTCTTCAAGGCTCAGACTAGAGAGGCTGATGGTTGAAGTCCAACGCTTCTGGAGGCAAGCAGGTCAAGGGAGGTTTCTCCAAGGCAGCAAGAATTCCTCCATGCAAGGTTGTTGGCCTGTCCAATGTCCAAGGGCATGAGGAATTTCCAAGGGCATGTTCCAACAGTATCACTTTAGCTTCTGACGCATCTAGCTCTAGAATCCTTTTCACTCTCTGAATGTGCCATGATTACTACCATAATCTTCCTAATGGGAGGGAGGCAGCTTGCTTCTTTTGCTTGGGTAACCATATTAAATACCACTGTATAGTGCAGGGGTCTTCAAACTTGGTAATTTGAAGACTTGTGGACTTCAACTGTCAGAATTCCTCAGCCAGTCAGGGCTGGCTGAGGAATTCTGGGAGTTGAAGTCCACAAGTCTTCGAGTTGCCAAGTTTGAAGATCCCTGGTATAGTGCACCACAGGAGTGCAATATTAGAGGCAGCGCAATGGTAAATAGAATGCGAAGGATGTGTATATATAATGAATGTTCTTCTTTGTGTTTTTTACTTGTGTGTAGTGTGCACTGTGGACAGCACTTAATTTCGTTTGTGAGTTAGACAATGACAATAAAAATATTCTATTTTATTCTAAAAGGCCTAGTAACTGAGCTACACACAGATTGCTATTGCATACAACAGCCATAGATTTGTAGCTGACATTTAAGGTAACAGATGGTGCAGGCCAGGAAGTATGGGATCAACTTCCTACAGACACAGCTGATTTTTCTCAGCAGTTGGCAGACTGATTGTCATGTCTCGGGATTCAACTCAGACTTTGGAAAAAGCTGAACCTGTGGTATGTAAGCTTCAGGACACCTCAAGCCAGGAATCACCTAGATCAGGGGTCAAACTGCCGGCCCACAGACCGGACGCGTCACGAGGAAACCACACCCACCCCATTGCCGGCAATAGGGAAAAAGCTCCGATACGTCGCGTGAGTTGCGAGTTTGACATGTCTGACCTAGATATAGGCACCATCAAATAGCTGGAGCAATCAGATGATGTAAGGACTCCTCAGAGAGTGGAGAGCAGAGCAAAGATACTCAGTGAGGCTCCTTGCCAAGCAAGGGAGTAACTCCCTCATGGGTAAAGAAAGAAGGGAGAGTAGTTTATAGTCAAAAGATGACAGAATTAATGAAGGACTGATCTTATAAATGGAGCTCAGCCCAGGTAGCAAGAAAACTGGCAAGAAACATTTGAAATCATTTCAAATTTACCTTAGTGAATTCTCACAAAATGAGAGTAAGAAAGTCCTCTTGCATGCTGGCGTGGGAATTCTGGGAACTGAAGTCCACACCTCTTCAAGTTGCCCAAGTTTGAAAAATACCACTTTAGGTTGTTTTGGAAACTGAATGGGGGAAGGGCCCAGGTACCACTTTCACTTCCTTAGACAGGGTTGAAAATGTAAATAATAAGAAGAAGAAGAAGAGGAGGAGGAGGAGGAGGAGGAGAGGAAGAAGAGGAAGTAGTAGTAGTAGTAGTAGTAGTAGTAGTAGTAGTAGTAGTTGGAAGTCATACAAATGAAGGGAGCCAATTTTATTTTTAGGGAGAGCATATTCTGAGCCTTTCCATTTTTATTGCTAACTGCTTTCCATGGGTTGAGCCTATTGCAACCCATGGATATAATAATAATCATAATAATAATCATAATAATAAAGTTGGAAGGGACCTTGGAGGTCATCTAGTCCAACCCCCTGCTCAGGAAACCTTATACCATTTCAGACAAGTGACTGTCCAGTCTCTTCTTAAAAACTTCCAGTGTTGGAGCATTCACCGCTTCCGGAGGTAGGTTGTTCCACTGGTTAATTGTTCTAACTGTTAGGAAGTTTCTCCTTAGTTCTAAGTTGCTTCTCTCCTTGATTAGTTTCCACCCGTTGCTTTTTGTCCTGCCTTCAGGCGCTTTGGACAATAACTTGACTCCCTCTTCTTTGGGGCAACCCCTGAGATATTGGAAGACTACTACCGTATCATGTCACCCCTAGTCCTTCTTTTCATTAAACTAGACATACCCAATTCCAGCAACTGTTTTTTGTATGTTTAGCCTCCAGTCTCGTCATCATCTTTGTTGCTCTTCTCTGTACTCTTTCTAGAGTCTCAACATCTTTTTTATATTGTGGTGACCAAAATGATGACATGTCTTTCTTACCAGTGTAAGGACTCACCCCACTTTGCATCTTAAGAAGACAGAATTCTTGGAATATTTCTTCCAACAGACATTATTAAGAGAAGATGGTTGCAGGCGTTCTAGACAGGACCTGGGGCCCAAGCCCTCCCATTCAAGGTTTTAAGTGGTCCCAAGCAGCCCCTCCACCCTCTTTTCCTCACAGCCGAAGGGAGACTTCAGAGAGGAGTAGATGAAAGCTGATGGGCCCCATTGTTACGATTAGTCCTTTTGGTGATATCCACATTCAGTCCCTTTGAAGTTGTAAGGAAGGAAGTGAGGGCCATAAAACCCCTTTGTTCACCCCCTTTGTTCATCGTATGACAGAATCCAGAGAGGGCAGAAATGGGTTTTCCATAGTCAATAACTAGAGATGAAATATAATTGGATTCTGACATCCTGCCCCCTTAAAAATAAGATAGATCCACCTGAAAAAAAACAAAACAGGTATAAAAGTTAGTCTGGCTTGTTAGGATACTCTGTGTGAAACTTCTTTAATAGCTTCGGGGTTCTGACATGACGTTTATGGACCCACTCATTTTGTGAGGCAGGGAGGTGTTTCCATGCAACTAGGTACTGAGTCGCTCCATGATATCTCCTAGAATCTAGGATTTCCTTTATTTCAAAGTGTTGTTCACCCTCCACCATGATTGGAGGTGGTGGGGGGAAGGATTTTTGGCCGTAACGAAGACTGATGCTCTCTTTTCAGCAAGCTGCAATGAAAAATTGGGTGTATTTGCCTGAGATTTTTGGGTAATTCTAATTCTACTGTTACTGGGTTTATGATTCTTTTAATTGGAAAAGGCCCTATATATTTTGGTCCAAGTTTTTTACAGGGTTGTAGGGACTATTTTGTAGATAAGTACACCATTTCTCCTATAATGAATGGTGTAGGCTCAACCCTTTTTTTATCGGCTTGTGCTTTGTATGCCTGCCTAGCTTCATCTAGTGCAGTGGTTCTCAACCTTTTTCAGGTTGAGACCCCACTTGCCTTGCCCATGCGTGGCGGCGCGCGCGACGAAAAAAAAACCAAACCAAAACCAAAAACAAAATGGCAGACCGCGACTGGCTGATCCGCGCATGCGCGGCACGCGCGTGATGAAGGAAAAAACCCAAAACAAAATGGCGGACCGCAACGGGCCAATCCGCGCATGCGCAGCGCGTGTGCGATGGTCCGAACTGCGCATGTGCGGCGCGCGCGACGAAAACAAAACAAAAAACAAAAAACAAAAAACAAAATGGCGGACCGCAGTGTCCGGCAACCCCCGCGAAACGGTCGTTCGACCCCAAATGGGGTCGCGACCCATAGGTTGAGAACCGCTGATCTAGTGCTTTTCTAACTATTGGCCAGGTGTTTTGTAATTGTTCCATCCATTCTTTCAGTGATGGGATCACCGGTTCATTTGGGGTTAGCTCTGGCATGGGGTTGAAACTTTGACCGGTGGCTATTTGAAAAGGAGTGTTACCTGTGCTGAAGTGGACTGCATTATTGTAGGCAACTTCTGCGAAAGGGAGTAAGTCCATTCAATCGGACTGTTAAAAATTAATAAAGCATCTTAAATATTGCTCAAGTACTGAGTTAGATTTCTCTGATTGACCATTCCCCTGAGGATGATGACTAGATGTCAGTCCCTGAGTGGTCCCTAAAAGGGATAAAAATTCCTTCCAAAATGCAGATGTAAATTGCACTCCCCTATCAGATATGATGCGTTGGGGTGCCCCATGCAATCTGTAAATATGTTGGATGAAACGTTTCGCTTTTGCGGTGGGAATCTTTTGGCAAGGGATAAAGTGCACCTGTTTGGAAAACAAGTCTGTGACCATCCAGACAACAGTATTCCCATTGCTTTCTGGTAATTCTACTATAAAATCCATGGCTATTTCCCTCCAGGGGGCTGAGGGATTTGCCACTGTTTGTAACAGTCCGGGTGATTTCCCTTACCTCTTTGCAGTTGCACACTTTGGGCAGCTGGTCACGTAACTTTCTATGTCCTTTTTCATGGATGGCCACCAAAATTGCCGTTTAATTAAGTGTAGAAGTTTTTATAAATCCAAAATGCCCTGCTGATTTTGTGTCATGGCAAAGCTGCATGAATGTGACTCTTTGGGTTGTTGGTATATATAACTTTTCCCCCACCCAAGGCAGTCCGTCTTTCATTGTGCACACATTTTTATTTTTCTGGAACCAATCATCTGTTTCCAAACTTTTCCGGAATTCAATTCTGGTTTGGCTGCCCAGCTGTGGTTTTAATTTAGCTTGGGCTCTGGTGGTTACTGGCGCTGCCAGTTGTGATTCTACCATCATCGGTTTAGATTCAGTGGCTCGCGCGCTGTTATATTGGGGCATGCGAGATAGTGCATCTGCCAGGAAGTTTTTCCCCCCCAGCAAATGCTTGAGCGTAAAGTGAAATTGGTGAAAATGCTGGGACCAGCGGGCTTGCTTGGGGTGGAGTTTCCTGGGTGTTTTCAAGGCTTCCAATTTTTTGTGGTCTGTCCACACCTGGAAAGGGATTTTGTTGCCATCAAGGAACTGGCGCCACATGAGTAATGACCAACGTATCCCATATGCCTCTTTCTCCCACACGGGGCAGCGCTGTTCCATTTCGGTGAGTTTCTTGGATGTATACGAACAGGGTTGCAATACCCCTTCATCATTTTCTTGTAATAGTACAACCCCCACTGCCACATCACTTGCATCTGCCTGTATTATGAAGGGCTTGTCCATGTCTGGGTGTCTCAGTACTGGTTCAGCAGAAAAGTCTCTTTAATCTCTCAAATGCTGCTTGACACTCCATTGTCCATGCTAGTGGCTGGCTAGGTTTTACTGAGGATGCTCCCTTCGTTTTTAGTAAGTTCGTGAGGGGCAGGGCTATTTGGGCAAATGAGGGGATGAATTGGCAGTAAAAGTTTGCAAAGCCCAGGAAACGTTGCAGTTGCTTTCTTGTGCGGGATGGTGCCCATTCTAATACTACTCTGACCTTTTCTGGGTCCATTTCAATGCCCTGTGGGGATATGCGATAACCTAGGTAGTCTATCCTTTCCTGGTGGAATTCGCATTTCGAGAGTTTGGCATATAGGTGAGCTGCTTGCAGTTTCTTTAAAACCGCTCTGACTAGATTGACATGTTCCTCTTTTGATCCGGTGAAGATAGAATGTCGTCTAAGCAAACCAGGACCCCCTTAAATAGGTGCTCCCTTAGAACGTCATTGATTAATTGCATAAATACTGCAGGCCCCCCTTCTAATCCAAATGGCAAGACTTTGAATTGGTAGAACCCCATTGGGCTCACGCGATAGTAGGCTTCCCTTAGGTCTAGTTTAGAAATTTTTTTCCCTTTCGAGAGGTGTGACAACATGTCCTTCATGAGAGGCAGAGGGTATAGGCTGCTTTCACTGATTGTATTCAGGGACCTATAATCCATGCATAAGCGTAAAGAGCCGTCCTTCTTCTCCTAAAGAGGACCAGGGTGACCACTTTAGGTGTCAACGTTGCAAATACTGTATATTCTTGCTTTGACAATATGCAGAACTGTCTGGTATTTTTGGGATTAATACAGAGCAGAAGAGGGTGGGGGTAAAGCCCGGGAAAGAAAGAGGAAGGAAACCTTTGACCTTCACACTAATTGGATAATGTGATATATGACTGATCACATAACGCTGGTGAGAAAAGTGTTAAGGAAACTATTGAATGCCAAGCTTTATGCCAAATTGTCGAAATGTGAATTTCACCAAACCCGATTAAATTCTTGGCTACAGAATTTCCAACGAGGGTACTGAAATGGATCCAGCCAAGGTGAAAACTATAATCGAATGGCAGCCCCGAAAGACTCACAAACAGCTCCAGAGTTTTCTGGGTTTTGCTAACTTTTATCGACAGTTTGTCCCCTCTTTTGCCGAGATTGCCCTACCCCTTACAGAACTACTCAAAACAGGCAATGGAGGAGGGAAGCCGCGACTGGGCCAACCACTAACATGGACAATGGGCTGTCAAACAGCTTTTGAGAATTTAAAGAGACTATTTGCTGCTGAACTGGTCCTAAAGCACCCATGCCCAGGGGAACCCTTTGTTATTCAAGCTGACGCCAGTGATGTGGCAGTTGGAGCTGTGTTACTGCAAAAGAACAGAAATGGGATCCTGCAACGCTACGCCTACACCTCTAAGAAATTTACTGAGAGCGAGTAGAGATGGGTAATCTAGGAGAAAGAGGCCTTCGTAATTAGATGGGCGCTATTAAACTGGTGACACTATCTAAAAGGGAGAGTCCAGGGCAGATTGCACGATCCAGATACAGGCTTTGTCACTGGGGATGTGCCACCCGTATTCCTCCATGTAGCTGATGACTTGGGTTAGGAAAAACCCCAAGCGTGTCGGCTCCCCCTTGAATCTCACGTCCAGTGGCGGGAGTCTTTGAATGGATCGGTGCCTTCGTTGTCGGTGGTAGTGTCTTCCATCCAGATCGCCGTCTGCGGGTCAGCGGGGAGTGGGGACTACTGGATCAGCAGACGTCCCTGGGGCTGCAGGTTCCACTTCCCCCTCGGTGTTTCTTCCTTTGCGGCTCCAGGAGCTGGGGCGGCCATAGGGCTCAGAATTCTCTTCTAGGGAGCTGAGAGTTCTCTTCATCAGGTCGATAGCTTTCTCTAGGATCCAGCCCGAGTACAGTGCCCAACTCCCTTCCTCTTCACTTGTGTGCAGGGATTTCTCCATCTCCTGCTTCCATTCTGGTTGGTTGGTCCCCCATCTCAGGGGTCACCTTTCTTGATTTCTTTTCCCACTCGCCTTTCCAACGCCCATTGACCACCGAGATTTGTGGTCCCGTGTCTCTACCACCTCTTCTCCTGAGGAATCTGACCTCTCAGATCCCGATATCTGGCAGGGTTTCAGTCGGGGCAGTAGCTCCCTTTCCGGGGAGTTTTCTCCCTTCCTTGCTCCGTCGTCTGACATGGTAATTTTTGCAAAGTCCCCTGGCAACGTTCTTCCTTCCAAGTGGACTAATTCTGCAGGTCCTGTCTAATGTAAGGACCCACCCCACTTTGCATCTTAAGAAGACAGAACTCTTGGAATATTTCTTCCAACAGGCATCTTTATTAAGAGAAAATGGTTGCAGGTGTTCTAGACAGGACCTGGGGACCAAGCCCTCCCATTCAAGGTTTTAAGTGGTCCCAAGCAGCCCCACCCCACCCCCTTTTCCTCACGGCCGAAGGGAGACTTCAGAGAGGAGTAGATGGAAGCTGATGGGCCCCATTGTTATGATTAATCCTTTTGGTGATATCCACATTCAGTCCCTTTGAAGTTATAAGGAAGGGAGGGCCATAAAACCCCTTTGCTCACCCCCCTTCCCCTTCATCGTATGACAGAATCCAGAGGGCAGAAATGGGGTTTTCCATAGTCGATAACTAGAGATGAAATATAATTGGATTCTGACAACCAGTTTACTTCTCAGTAATAGACTGCTCTTTTCCCAGAGGATTTCAGCATGTCTGAAAAGGACTTGCCTGCCATGTTAGACTCAATCTCTGCAAGTTCAGTTATATTAGTGTTTCTCAAACTGCTAGTAGAAGAGATTCAGTGCCAGGAATGTCTCGAATAAGAGTGCAGACTCAGTGCTAGGACTGTAGTATAACCCCCCCTTGTCCTGGTTAAACAGTAAGTGATTTGGTGGGTGGCAGAGGAAGAAAAATGAAGCAAGAATACTTGGGATTCTGGCTGGGTCACTTGATAGGTGCTCCAACAGAGCTGGGACAATTGCAAAACACAGTGCTGTGAGCACAAAACTGGCTAGCAGAGAACTTTTGGTGTTAGGTTCAGGTTTACAAATATGGCTTTCATGTGGCGTGCTGCCAAAGCGTGCTTTGAGCAAGGAGCTCTTATAGAGTGATGTTTAGTGAGGGGAAGGTGTTAAAATATTATTTTAGGGGATCACTGTCTCACACAAGTTTGAGAACTTCTCAGTTAAGCTGAGGACTGCTAAAGTGGGCCTTTTAAATCTTGTCAGCAAGAGAGGTTCCTGAACCTCTCTTGGAAACCAGGGACACACTTCAGGAGAGGCCCCAAATTTTGAGAAGCTCTTGTTTAGGCCAAGAATAAGGTTCCCAACAAGATCTATGGCTCAGACAATTCCTAACTTGCTTTGGTTCCTGTTCAGTTCTCTTCTCTAGGCATGCCAACCAAAGATAATTATAGAAATGTTCACATATGGACTTCACATATATTTCCCTGTCTCTGCTATTCATAGACCTACACAGGAATCAAATCCCCCCCTCCCACACCCTTTGGCTTCAGGATTTCACTTAAACCTTGCCTACAAGCTATCGAACATACCGTTTCCCCGAAAACTTTTAATACATTTTGAGAATGGCAGGTTTGAGGCTTGCCAGCTATCATTTTAGGAACTAAATCCTGAAATCTTTGTATATTTACTCCCACTTTTGTGTTCAGATACTTTAGGAACAAGAACTTTGCTTCCTTACCTGCTTTCAAATAAAATCAGATAACTGGCAGATCAAAAAGGCACAGAAGCATAGTGAAATGTTGAAACCAAACTGTACAAACCCTGCAAATTAGAAAGCAATTGCAACTGAAAGTATTTGATCAGTGAGCAAAGTATGTTTATTAAACCAGTTGTGCACAGAACATATACATTCCCAAATAATTCTGATGAGACTGGAGGAAATACTCAATGTGTATACATGAACTTCTTTAATATATTTATATATGTGTGTGTGTGTAACAAAGCATTTGGCCTCTGTCTCCAACATAACAAGATGCAAAAGGCAGATATTGGCACATCAACTGTAATTCCAAATGTGTTCAAGCTGATCAGGAATATAAGGCCATAGTTGCAAAACATGGAATTCCCTGCAAATGAATGAATAGGGCACAGATAGCTTTATATTGTATTATATACAGGGGAGGGAAAACATATTAAATGAGCTTTTATTTGTGTTACTTACTGGGATTTTGGAGAGAGCTCTACTTATCAAGTGATAAAATATACAGCAGAAGTTAGCTCTGTTTTATTAGCATTCTTCTCCTTCCAAATATTCTTGCTTACAGCATTTCAAGGGAAACAGCAGCAAATCAGCATAGCTAAATGGGATTTTAATTGCATCCAGTGTCTGAACTGCTGTACAAGACCTGAATTTAGACTGAGGGTCTCTCTCATGGTTAGCTTTTGCTCTTCAGACTGAGTTGTAACTAGCACTTTTTTTAATCACTTCCATTTAGTGGTAGCAAAGCTGCAAGGTATTTTAGGAAATGGAACAGAAGATGGAATCAGTTGGAAAGAGGACCAGCCAGTTATAATTCTGACATTCCCATAATCCTGCCCGCCAAAGATGCTGCACTGGGATGACTTCTGGGGGAATTATGGGAAGAAAGTCAACCCAACATCCTAGATCAGTGTTTCTCAACCTTGGCAACTTTTAAGATGTGTGGACTTCAATTCCCCGAATTCACCAGCCAAGAATTGAAGTCCATACATCTTAAAATTGCTAAGGCTGAGAAACACTGTCCTAGATCAGGGGAGGGGAACCTTGGCCCTTTTATGACTTGTGGACTTCAACTCCCAGAATTCCTGAGCCAGGCTGGCTCAGGAATTCTGGGAATTAAAATCCACAAGTCATAAAAGAGCCAAAGTTCCCCACCCCAGTCCTAGACCAAGGTTCTAAACTTCCTCTCACGTCCACAATGTAATAGGAGATGCAATTTCATCCGCCCCTTGGTATCAGTTTTCCAAATTTAGGCCAAAGGGTTTTTCTGGAATACTTTCACCCAACCCTCACGAAGATTCATTCAATGTTGGTCCAAGATTTGTGTGCCAAGAGATCAATTTTCACAGCTAGGATGGTCAGGATCAACAATGTTGCCAAAGTGGAAGTCCACTTCCTTCAGCACCACCAACTGGCCAAAGAAGGAATTGCAGCTATCCAGGAAAACTAAGATTACCTAGCTAAATGACTATCGTGTTTAGTGACCGTTTGTAGTTTCAACAGCACTGAAGGAGTCATTTTACAGCAATCCTTGAATCTACAACTGTTGCACTGTCCCATAGTCACCTGCACACTTCACTGCCAGCTTCCAATAAGAAGCCAGCAATAAAATTGCGCACAC
This sequence comes from Bothrops alternatus, assembly GCA_034064705.1. Lineage (NCBI taxonomy): Eukaryota > Metazoa > Chordata > Lepidosauria > Squamata > Viperidae > Bothrops > Bothrops alternatus. The sequence continues at coordinate 386,509 of JARGCV010000230.1, read as the reverse complement.
TTCACTGCCAGCTTCCAATAAGAAGAAGCCAGCAATAAAATTGCAAGTTGTGATCATGTCATGTCTCGCTTAACAGTTGAATGGAAAGTGACACTGTAAGCCAGGGGTCTTCAAACTTGGCTGACTGGCTGAGGAATTCTGGGAGTTGAAGTCCACAAGTCATAAAAGGGCCAAGTTTGAAGACCCCTGTCCTATACCATTTCAGACAAATGTTTGTCCAAACTCTACGCCGTCCCATTCACCCAACTGTATATTCTGCTCAAGCCAGGAACAAACAGATTGTACAACGAGTCTGTTAACAAGCGTAATGATGACACTGACATGACAATGAGTTTTCTCCTAATCTCCCTAATGTTGGTGAAACACTATTTTTAATAAGTATGCTTGTAGTCCTAGCTTTCACTGTCCTGCAGTAAAATTAAGAATAGCCATTTTCCCCCCCACTGGGACATGAGAATAAGCTGGATTTTACAAAAGGTTGATCTTATATAGACTACTGGTGTGTGGGGGGGGGCAGATTAGGTGCTGTCCCTAACAAAATATAAAAATTGAAGGTTTAACTGCAACATCTTACTATGAAAATAATTGTAAATGAAATAAAGACAATGAAGAAAGTAAATACAAATGATATTAAAAGGGGAGGAAAAAAATCATACAAGCACATCTAGGCATGAATAGGAATCAGAGCAAAAATTGATACATGGCTGATCACATTGTCCATTATTTTAAGAATCAATCCAAAGAACACACACATGTTCTTTACATAAGTTTGCAATCAGAAACTTTTGTGGATTTCAACAACCATGGTGGAATATCTTGGCAAAGCAAGTTGTAATAAAGGCACATCCAAGGCAACAAAACAGCAGCTAATGGGGCAAATTCATACATGGCAGAATGGGAAACATGATTAAAGTTAGCATAAATGCACTGATAATATTACCTAGTGTGGTAATGAAACGTCTGCAAGAAAACCACCATACTCAGAGAGCACCAAGGACCCCACAATTCAACCTTGAGCTACAAATATTCTCTTCTATTGGTAGTTAGAATAAAAATTAAAAATCATGCAAGATACATTTTCACTTCCAGAGATTCTGTCTTTTCATTTCCGGTATTTGACATCATGACAAACAGAACCTCAACTTCTAGCCAATTTAAATAAAAAAATTAAAACCAAATATTTGGATGACAGTATTAAAACCAAGATCTCTGGAAAATTGTGCCAGAAAAACCATTCCCTCCAAACTTCACACCAAATTCTGCAATCATAAAATGTATATTTACCCAGAAAATATAGATGACCAGGCTGAGCTGGAGGGAGGGTCAAACACACCATCAGTCTTGAGTCTCTTTGCACCCACAAGAAATCTAAGTCCAGCCCATCTTGAATTCCTTCCCCTTGGCCGTTAATAGTTCAGATTCTTGCAGAGAGCTCAAGATTACAATAAATCTTTAAACCCATTTGAATTGTCTGGATCTCCTGAATTTCCTGGTGCTTGACAGAAAAAAAGCAATTGTCAACTCCTTCACAGTGTGATTTCTCTCTCCCCCCCATGCTTCTGTATAGTTTATATAAAGCCCTGATTCTTTGGCATATAGATTTTGCTTTGGGTTGGATCAAATATTTTTTTAAGAGGAAGAAGCATAAATTCACAGCCTTGAGTGATGCTGATCATTATTTTACAGGATGTCTTGTCTGCCAAAAGGACTAGAAATTAAACTCTTGTTTAGAATCCCTTTCAACAAATTGGAAGCCACGATCAGACATCACCTTTCCTGCAGGTTCCTTGGATTCATCAGCAGAATTCACTGCCATCCTGCACCATTATTTTTCAGCCATGCTAAGCATGTGAGTGACATTTGAGGAGACCCCTTCCAGCTTGTGAAAAGAAGCAGAGTAGTCCAGGCCAGGCTAAAACCTAATCTGAATTCAAGTGTCATTAACAAGCTAATTAAATACAATCTGCAAGATCACTGCCCTTGGGTTTCACAACGTTCAACAATATTCAGGATTACAACTCAGTGGCCTCTTTTATTGCAGTTGCACCAAAACTATGAGAGGGGTTGTGGTGGCTGTGGAGCTTGAAGCTGTGCAGCCGCTTTGGGGAACCTGGGGCCCTTTAACTACATAACATGCAACATGCTCACAAGGGCCACATTAGCCAAGTCTGTTGGGTTTGTAGATGAGAATATTGGGGGGGGGCCAGGAAGACCAACTACCAGCATTGTAAGTTATCTAGCTTTAAAGAACTCCCAGAGTTATGGTTGATGTAAACCGACTGCAAAGCCCAGGCATTTATGCATTCTGGACAGCAGTCAGAAAGGCAAGATCAGTATAAAACTGGATGCTTTAAGCGCAACTTCCTTCTGGGGAATCCAAAGGTAGGATCCTAAGCATGCTTACCTGACAGTCAGTCCCACTGAATTCAGGGGGGGGGGACTTCCTTCTAAGAAGCATACGCTGATAGGGGTGGTACTTCACATCAAGCAGGACAACTCAACCCTAATCACACACGTGACAAACTGCCTTTGATCAGCTGAAATGCTGCCCACTCAATCTTTTATTAACAAGACAGCAAAATCGAACCCAAGACAGCAAACATCCTCTTTTTCAACCCAGAGAACAAGCTTTCATGCAGCGTCATGGTCCTCATGCATGGTGTCACTTTCGGTTCTGTCCTTGGCATCGGAGCAAAAACAAAACATGAAACCCAAAAGGGAAACCCATCAATTTTTCACACAACTATTACACAATGGAGGAGGGAGGAGAGGGAAGGTAACAGCCACGAGGATCATCCTGAGGCGAGAGGTGCTTTTCCATATCACAGGCCTTTTCAGACTCTTCACATCCCTGAAGGAGACGGAGAACTGGTGTCATTTGGAGAAGTGCTGGAGGGAGGATTATGTAGGTTAGTTTCCTTGTAGACAAACCAAGCGTTGCCAGCCCACAGAATCAGGTTCAGGAAGCCAACAACCTAAGAGGAAGAAGAACGTGGGAAAGGTAAGATTTTTAGACCTAAGCAGCCCACTTTATTTCAAATGGATTGGATGATCCAGCAGAAAATTGAAGCAAAGGCTTTGATTCCAGCTTCCGAAAGTGGTGGAAATGTATTATTCACTACCTCCAAACAATATATTTGACACACCATATTGTATAGTTCAGGGGTAGGCAAACTTGGCTCTTTTATGACTCGTGGACTTCAACTCCCAGAGTTCCTGAGCCAGCCATGCCGAGGTGAAAGGGAGACGTTTCCATGCTGAGCCATGCTGGCTCAGGAATTCTGAGATTTGAAGTCCACAAGTCTTAAAGTTGCCAAGGTTGAGAACCCCTGCATTAGGATTACAGGTAATTCTCAACTCGCAACCATTCATTTAGTGAGTATTTGAAGTTATGATGGCAGTGAAAAAACTGACTTACGGCTAGTCCTCGCACTTACAACCGTCTGTCATGCAATCAAAATTCAGCTGCCAGATAACCAGAATGTATTCATAATAGCAGCGTTCTGGGGTCATGTGATCACCACCTGTGACTTTCCCAGCAGACTTCCGAAAAGCAAAGTCAACTGGAGAAACCAGATGCGTTTAACGACCATGTCATTTGCTAACGACCATGGTAAAAAGCTCATAAAATTGGGTGTGACTCAGTTAATGCCCACATGGCTTAGTGACAAAAGTTCCAGTCTGAACTGTGGTCGTAAGTCAAGGACTACTCATACAATTTTAAAGTTGTGCTTTTGGGAATCACAATAGATACTGCATGGATGTTATAAAAGCAATGTTTTTCAAACTTAGCAATATTAATATGCGTGGACTTCAACTCCCAGAATCCTCCAGCCCCCACATCTTAAAACTGCCAAATTTGAAAACACTGTTATAAACGTACAGGTAGTCCTTGACTTACAACAGTTTGTTTAATGACTGTCCAAAGTTACAATGGCATTGAAAAAAAGTGACTTATGACAGTTTTTTATTTTTTTTATTTATTTTCCGATTTCTATACCACCCCTCTCCCGAAGGACTCGGGGCGGTGTACAGCCCAAAATTAAAAACATATCAATATACAAAAATTAAAATAATTAAGAATAAATTAAACAATTTGGCCATAAATCCCATTTAAAACCCAATACATTATATATCTTAAAAATGACTCAATCCCCTAAAACAATTTTAACCTTGCTGGAACCGGAGCTTCTATGCCAGGCCGGCCTGTCGAAAAAGGAATGTTTTCAATTCCTGACGGAAGGTACGTAAATCCGTCATCGTACGGAGTTCGGGGGGGGGAGCTCATTCCAAAGCGTAGGAGCTCCCACAGAGAAGGCTCTCCCCCTGGGGGTCGCCAGCCGACATTGTCTGGCCGACGGCACCCTGAGGAGGCCCTCTCTGTGGGAGCGTACCGGACGGTGGGAGGTATTTGCTAGCAGCAGGCGGTCCTGTAAGTATCCGGGTCCGATGCCATGGAGCGCTTTAAAGGTGGTCACTAACACCTTGAAACGCACCCGGAAGGCCACCGGCAACCAGTGCAGCTCGCGCAGGAGCGTTCACACTTAACGACCACTGCTGCATCCCCATGGTCATAGATCAAAATTCAGACTCATATTTATGACAGTTGCAGTCGCCCAGAGCTCCTGAGATCCCCTTTTGTGACTTTCTGATGAGATTCACTTAACAACTGTGTTACTAATTTCACAGTGATTCACTTAACAATCGTGGCAAGAAAAGTTGTAAAATGGGACAAAACTCACTTAACAAATGTCTCACTTAGCAGCAGAAATTCTGGGCTCAATTGTGGTCATAAGTAGATGACTACCAGTATTAAAAGATAGCAGCTAGGTTTCTGATACTGAGTTGTACGAATTAAGGGGAAAAGGCAAAGTGACCCAAAACTGGAGATCATTGACCAAATATCCCAGTAAGCAAAACTCACACCTCTGAAATAACTGCCTGTGTATTTCCAGAGATGAACAAACCATGGTTTGCATTAGGTCCCTGAAGCACCACAGTGAGGCATCTTCACTTCCCCAGAACTGCATGACTAACATTTGGTAACAGAGGGTTAAAAATGTGTGGCATGTTTGCCAACTGTTTCACATCAGGAAATTAAGATGTACCAGTAAGATATCCATGGATTGCAATAGGTTCAGCCCATGGAAAGCAGTTAGCAATAAAAATGGAAAGGCTCAGAATATGCTCCCCCTAAAAATAAAATTGGCTCCCTTCATTTGTATGACATTTTAACAACACGGCCCTCCTGGGTCTTGCATGAGCTGCTGGAATCCGTGCCAAAAAAAATGTGTCTCCAGTTACAAAAAGTTGTGATGAATGTTACCTGCTTTAGCCATGGCATTTCATCCTGATCACCTTCCAGAGAAATTTCCCTACCACGTTTTTCCTTAATATTCCTAATTTTATAAAACAAACACCTCCTTGATTTCTTTTCTAACTCAAAAGGGCTCTAAGCCTTTATTGGAGAACATATATTTTTTATTTTACTTGTAAAATTTATCGGCTGCCCATCTTGCCTTGAGGTAATTCTGGGCAGCTTACAATCATAAAAGATAAAATATATAAATTAAAAACATAAGTAAGTTAGTACAAAATGTCAAACATGCAGCACAATGAAAAGGTGGGGAGGGGGGAGCAGGATGATGGGGGAGATGGGATCTGTTCTTAATCGATCCACCACCTCCACTAATATAGACAAAATATAAAAACAAAATCAAACAGCTGAAAGTTCTGCCTGAAAAGGGAACATGTCTAAGCAACAGGGCTCTTTTGCAATGGAACACATTTTGATGTACGCAACAACACAAAGTGCCAAAGACAGACTGCCCCATCTTGAAATTCTGTCTTGCAGAAGAAAACGCACAAGGCATCCCAAAGGAGTGTGTGGAAATGCAGAAAATGAGATACTAAATCCTCACGGAGAGAAATCCATTTGAACCGCTGAGAATTGAAAGATCCAGCAGAAGCATTTTCATTTTGAACAGACAGGTAGTTCTCAACTTAGGACCATCCATTATGGTCGTTAAGTCGGGACAGTCTTAAAGCAGGCCATCACGTGTCTGACCCTATTTTATGGACTTTTCTGTAGGTTTGCAGCAGTTGTTAAGCAAATCACCACGGTCGTTAAGTGAACACTACTATGGTTAGTTAAGTGAACCCATCGTTTTTGCCAAAAACTGGGAGAAAAGGCCGGTTTTCAGCAAAAAATGTCTCAAACTGCGGTCATGCAACTTACAGGATACTGCAAATAACCATAATTGCAAACCATCTGAAATGCAATCACGTGACCGTGGGAGTGGAGGTGGGACAGCCACTAGAACTTCAAAACTGGACTGTAAATATCTTTTGGGAGGGTCAATTGTAAGTCTGAAAGGTCACTAAGTGACCAGTTGCAAGTTGGGGACTGCTTGTACAGTATTTCCTACAAAACTCACGCCCCTTTTCCAAAACATAGTTCTAAAAATTTTAGAACACAAAATTCTCAAAGTTGAGCGTATGGAACCCAGCCAATTTTCATATTTCTCATCATGCCCTAAGGAGTTGTGTATGAATTCAATTTTCAAGCATGCCCAAACATGCTCTAGTAGTATGAAACACACCTCAGAGAGGCATGTTCCTAAATAAATACAAAGAACACTTGTTTCTGATGGTTTGTCTAGATCCATCTGGGCAACCTGCAGCTCTTGGTAGCTGAGGCACCCTTTGCCCACTTTCCAAGTCCCCTCACCCTTTCAGAGAGCATCCCCTGCCCTTTCTGAATTCAGAATTCTGCTCTCTGTTCCTTTCCCAGCAGCTGTTGCTTAGAAGATAGATGTGATCGTCAGAAAGTGAGAAAGACAAAAAACAGGAGGTCAGAATTAAGGAAAATAAGATAATGTTCCACATTCATGTTTGGCTCCAATTCTTCTTATTGCTAGTTTCAGCTAACATGCAATCTTTATTATTCTGTCTCCAACAGAGAGTGACCAAAAGTCTTTGGCAGCCTCATATCAGTGGCAGCCCTGCCCCCCCACCTGTTCCTCCCCCCATGTACCACATGCCCACGTACCACAGACACATTCAAGGATCCCATCCTCCTGATCTCACTGAAATGGCAAAACCCAGGCTGTGTGGTGCAATACTCAGTTCCCGTAACTATGTTGGATCCAGTGGACGTTTTGATATCAACAAGTGCCTTTGCCCAGGCTGATGTGCTGACCAGCCACAGGAAAGAAATAATAACTGTAATGATGAAGTCCTGGAGAAGGAAGAAAAATAAGAGGCTTTAGCAGAAACAATCAAGTACAGCAACTCTATCATTCTAAGGACTAACATTGACTATATCGTAACTATGGGATCCTCCAAAAGCTTATTGACCAAGGAATGGCCCAAACTTTCTGAACTTCACATTTGAGCAGCTGGGCATGCTAGCAATATCTATTACAGGTCCTGCCTTGTTGATCAGGAGGTATTTTTGATCTACAGAAAAGATGTCACACTCACCACAGCTCCTGGAATCCGGCGGCAAGAGAAAGAGGAAGAAAGATGTATTGTTATGGTTAAATATTTCTGTGAAGGATGCAGAATCTCTTCTCAGCATCAGAGTTATCTGTTCCATTGCATCCAGCTGCCCAGGCAGGGGCTGAGGTGCTGCACACTCACCAAAGGCATAGAGCAATGGACAGAGATGAGAGGAAAACTATGTTTAAAAAATTCACCAAGTAAGTGAATCTTAGGGCTTTAAAAATATCTTTTGTTGGGAAACTGCCATTTTGGCTGGAAGAATGAGGTCAAACAAGGACCTAGCTTGGAGTCTTTATGCAGCAATAAGCAGCATAAGCTAGACCTCCTCTAAGATCCATGAAGCCTTACTTGCTCATTCCCAGTGGAAGGCAAGCAGTCTGTTGAGATTCTTGTAACATAGGTAATAGGCAATAAAGTTGCTGACTTTAGCTATTTACAAGCTAAAGTGATTGCTTGCACTTGAAACTTTTCTTACTATTATTCAAAATAAGGGTTTTCTCTATAATATTTACAGTATTTTCTAATAGAGGGAAATATATTTGTACTGAAGAAATATCTTTGGAATAAGGCTTTCAAAACTTACTTTTAAAAACAGGTTTTAAAAAACAGCATGAGATTCAGTGGGAGTAAGTGAATGATGAAAGCAAGGTATGATAAATCCTTGGTCTGCCCAAGATTAATAAAACAATCTCAATTAAATAATTATACGTTAGCCTTAGTTACCCCACCTTTCCAAAAGCCTTCTTCTCTTTTGAAAGATTTGTTGGCAAAAAAGAAGGGAGATTAAATTCTAATCCCATCTTAAGCATCAAAGTTGGCTGTGTGACTTTGGGCCAATCACCAGGAGGTGGTGAGTTCTAGTCCCGTCTTTGGCATGAAAGCCAGCTGGGTGACTTTGGGCCAGTTCCTTCTCTCAGTCCAGTTCACCACATAGGATTGTTGTGGGGGAAACTGGAGGAGGGAATATTATGTATGCTTACCATCTTGAGCTGTTTATAAAAATATCAAAGATGGGATATAAATTAAAAATAAATAAATAAAAATAAAACTACAGCTCAATAAATTAATCTTATGGATAAATGGTACCCACAATTGTTTTCCATCCATGAAATATGCATACCTTCACCCTGTGCTATGAATTAGTGGTCCCCAACCTTTCCAGTTTGGTGGCATGGTGCCGGGGGGGGGGAGGGGGAGGCACACACCTCTATGCACAGCTTCATTTGTGTGAACAGCACGCACGTGCGCCTTCCATACACGCAGATGGAGTTTTGTCCGCCAGCGAAGGGTGCTTGCACTTACACATGAAGTTCCATTTGCAGGAGTGTCAGGCGCTTGAGCAGAGGGCGTTTGCATTCGCACACAAAGCTGTACTTGCGCAAGTGGAGGGCACCCGCTGCTTGCACAAGTGGAGGTTCACGTGCACGCGTGCTTGCCCATTTCTCCCGCAGCCTGGATTAACAGGCCACATCCCGGGGGCTGGGGACCCCTGCTATAAATAATAGAAAAGCAAAGTTGACTTACAATCATGGGGAGTTTTCCAGCACCTCGATACAAGTGCATGTAACCGAGATACAGTATTAAGGCTGCGGTGCAGTACAGGAATACGAGAACTGCAAAAGTCACAAAGAACTCAGCAGAGGAGGCGAAATCTCCCACCAAGTACACGGGCAAGGGCCAAGTATTGTTGCATTTTGCTGTTGAGTCCAGAGGTCCAAATGAAATTTTGCTCAACCTGGTGACAAAAAGAAAAAGTGGACAATTTTCAACCGTATCTTTGCCCGGGTAGGCATGCATATATATGAGGCTGATGAAAAGTTTGTGTGTTTGCGTGCCTGTGTGTTATGTTGCAAATTTATTTACGGGACCGTCTGCTGCCTCATGAATCCCAGCGGCCGGTTAGGGCCCACAGAGTCGGCCTTCTCCAGGTCCCGTCAGCCAAACAGTGTCGCCTGGCGGGGCCTAGGGGAAGAGCCTTCTCTGTTGCGGCCCCGGCCCTCTGGAACCAACTCCCCCCGGAGATCCGTGTCGCCCCCACCCTCCCCGCCTTTCATAAACTGCTTAAAACATACCTTTGCCAGCAGGCTTGGGGCAGCTAACATCTTGCCCCTAGCCAGTGTATGTTTGTGTGTATGTTTGTGGAATGATTGTTTTTTTTTCTTTTTTAACTTAGGGGTTTTTATATTCATGTATTTTACTAGTGATTTCTATTATGTTGTGAGCCGCCCTGAGTTCTCCGGAATAGGGCGGCATAGAAGTCAAATTAAATAATAAATAAATAAATAAATAATAAATGCTGCAATTTACATACTCGCATCAGATGTCCGAAAAAGAGTATAGAAGGACAGGATTTACAAAGTGATAGGCATGTCATAATTTCAACACAATTTTGGTTTACTATGAATGTCCACTTTTTCAACCAGAATACATTCCCACAAAGAGGGAAGCTTCTTTGTCTCCAGCAATTTTTGCTGATCCAAGTTTCTTTAAGTGTTTTCAGATCAGGTGTGTTTCTACGCAGAAGATTTTATATTTAAATCTAACAATACTTGGGCAGGATACATATAGAACTCAGGTTATAGGTTACAACAGTTGGGACCAGGACCAGGCCATCACTAAGAAATGTGGTCATAAATCACCACATCATGTGAATGCATCTCTTAGCAATGACAATCCCTGTTACCATCATAATCCCAAGATTATGTGAATGCAGCTCATTAAGTGGGAAATGGGGGGGGGGGAAATCCCAGGTAAGAAGTGCAGTCTGCCATTGGGAAGTGTGTGCCACAGGGGTGAGGTGGGGGAAGCCCTGCACAGGCCACATGCAAGCTGGGGAAGGCCAGGGGAAAGAATGGTGTTACAATGCTGCATGAGAATAGAGTAGAGTAGAGTAGAGTAGAGTAGAGTAGAGTAGAGTAGAGTAGAGTAGAGTAGAGTAGAGTAGAGTAGAGTAGAGTAGAGTAGAGTAGAATAACAGAACAGAACAGAACAGAACAGAATAGAATAAATATTTTTTGCTAATGTATGCTACTTTATTGGTTGCTAATCAGCATACACTAAAATGAAATTTCATCGCATCCAGCTTTGAAAAAATACCATTATGCATATATCCACATACACACACATATATGACACAGAGAAATATCAGTCTTGTTTGAATGTACATATACACGGCAAAAAAAACAAAAGAATCCTGTGAATTTACAAGACAGATGGCATGAGGAACAAAGCTGTTAGAAGGGGCGTTGTCTTACCTGAACACCTTTTCTCAGCACGGAGATGGAGAATTCACCAATGGGTTAGCTCTGCCTTCCTGCCCATTAGACCAAGTCAGCCAAACTTGCCACGCCCGTCCTGGGCTAGGACACACCCAGTCTTAACGAGGGTGAAAGCCACTGACTATGGTCAGACGTGTTGGCTCCTAGACCCCTAACACATTGGCCAGATGGACCTCAAGGGGTGGGAGTGGATTCTCCATCTCAGTGTTGAGAAAAGGCGTTCAGGTAAGACAACGCCCCTTCTCCAGCACAGGAGATGGAGAATCCACCAATGGGACATACCAAAGCCTTACTGTCCCAAGGGGGGGGAAGCAGTGAGGGCCAGGGCCTCGTCCTAGGTATGACTTGCTGAAGGACCCTCCGTCCAAATGAGGCGTCCACAGAGGCAAACCTGTCTAGTTTGTAATGGCGTACAAAAGGAGAAGACCATGTCACTGCCCTACAAACTTCCTCAATGGATGCCTATGTGGCCCATGCCGCAGACGTTGCAGCACTGTGAGTTGAATGTGCTGTGACATGATGTGGGACTGACAGAGAATGCGACTGGTACGCCTCCGCAATGCAGGCCCTGATCCACCTGCCTATGGTCGAGGCAGACACCCTCTGTCCCATAGAGGAATGGTGAAAGGAAACGAAGAGGGCTTCAGACTTGCCGAAGGATGCCGTTCACTTGATATAATAGCGTAACACCCTGCGGACGTCCAGTGTATGCCACTGTCCTTCCAAGTCATGAGATGGATTGGGGCAAAAATCTGGCAAGACAATCTCCTGGGTTCTATGGAAAAGGGTGTTGACCTTGGGAATAAAGATGTCATAAAGGGTCCAAGCGAAGGACCACCCAGTTCTGGTGAAAGGTACAAAGGTCATCCCTGACCAACAGTGCCGCAAGCTCAGAGATCCGCCTGGCTGATGTGATAGCAACTAGGAAGGCAGCCTTGAGAGAAAAGGACCGCAGAGCACAAGTTGTGATAGGCTCAAACGGCATTTTGGTAAGGACCCGTAGGACCAGTGGCAATTCCCAAGAGGGATACTTGTGAACCATGGGCGGTTTCCTGTTGGTGACGCCCTTGAGAAAGGAGCGTATCCTGGGATGCTGGGCCAAAGGAACAGAATTGGCACAGGTAAGCAAAGCTGATAGGGCCGCAAACTGCCTGAGGATGGTATTAGGTGCTAAGCCCCTATCAAGGTCTTCGAGCAAGTACTCCAAAATCTGCGGAATCGTCAATTCCAAGATATCTAGTTGCCACCTCTTGCACCAAAGGCAAAAATTCCTCCATGTGGAGTCATAGATGCGATTTGTCGCCGGCCGTCGGGAGACCTGATTCATGGAAATCACGCCCGACGAATATGATTCCCAGGTCAAAATCCGGCATTCAAGTGCCAGGCGGCTAATTGCAGCCACTGGGGTTCTGGGTATTGTAGAACCCCCTGGCTGAGGGACACGCGATCTGGGGGAATCCTCCATGGGGGGAGATCTGGAGAGATTCACGAGGTCGGCGAACCACGGCCTCCGTGGTCAGTACGGGGCCACAAGTATTACCTCCGCCCGTTCCTGCAGTAGTTTGCGGATAGCTGCCGGGATCAGTGGGAGAGGGGGAAACGCGTAAAGCAGGCCCCCTGGCCATGGACCTCAAAGAGCATCCGCTCTCTCCGCCCCTGGAGACGGAAACCGGGAGAAGAATCTCGGGAGCTGGGAGTTCACCGGAGAAGCGAATAAGTCTATGACTGGTTGGTCGAATCTCTGCGCTATCTCTGCAAAGAGGTCGAGGTGCAGGCGTCATTCGGAATGGTCCACAGTTGACCTGCTTAGAAAGTCCGCTTGCCAGTTCGCCTCCCCCGAGATGTGTTTGGCCCTGAGGGAGGACAGGTTGGTCTCTGCCCAGGAGCCCAATAACTGGGCCTCAGCCATGAGGGACCTGGACCGGGTACCCCCTTGCCGGTTCACGTGGGCCTTTGCCGCCACATTGTCCATGAAGACTAGCACTTATTGTCCTGCGACCGTGTTGCGGAAGTGGCGGAGAGCCAGGTGTATGGCTCTGAGCTCCAACCAATTGATATTGTGTTTCAGGTCTGCTCGGGACCATTGCCCCTGAGCGAACTGAGACCGAAGGTGTGCTCCCCAGCCGAACAGATTGGTGTCCGTCGTAGGCCGAACAGATTCCTTGAAAAATGACCCTCTGGCTACCACTGGTGAGGGCCACCATCGGAGGGACCGCAGGGTCTGAGTAGGAACCCTTACCTGTTGGTTGGAGGAGCCGGTGCCCAACCTTTGGAAGGGGAGCAGGAACCATTGGAGGTTCCTGGAATGAAGTCTGGCCTAAGGCACTATTGCAATACATGAAACCATCTTTCCCAAGAGTTGGGAAAGCAGTGCCAGCGTCACTACACGCTCCCTACATACCTTGAAGACCAGGGTCCGGATGCTGTCCCGACGTTCCTGGGACAGGTAGATCTGGCAACGGAATGTGTCTATGACGATGCCCAGATGTAGGAGTCGGGTCGAGGGAACTGTCTGGCTCTTTTGAAAGTTCACCGAGAACCCATATTCCTGGAGGACCTTGATCGACAACGACAGGTCCAACTGGGCCGCCAGAAGGGAGGACGACTGGATGAGAATGTCGTCCAGGTAGCATTGGATGCGTACCAGTACCAGTCTCAGGTGTGTGATGAACAACGCCAGGATTTTGGTAAACACCCTTGGAGCTGACGAAAGTCCAAATGGCAGGGCCCTGTATTGGTAGTGATGGCCCATATAACAGAACCTGAGGAACTGCCAGTGGTCGGGGAAGATGGGGATGTGGAGATACGCTTACGTGAGGTCTATGGACATCAGGAAGTCTCCCTTCCTTACGATGCCCAAGATGGATTGAAGCGTTTGCATTTTGAATTTCCGGTATGCAATATGGGAATTCAGACATTTGAGGTCTAGAATCGCCCTCCATCCTCCCGAGGCCTTGGGAACCACAAAGAGGATGGAATAGAATCCCCCGCCCCATTGACCAGCCGGCACTGGTTCTACGACTCTTATGTCCAAGAGATGACGAATGGCCTCTTGCATGAGGCCCTTTTTGACTGGGTTCTTTGATTGGGGGCAAGAAATGAAGCGCCCTGGTGGGCTGGACATGAATTCTAGGGACAGACTGTATTGAATGGTTTGGAGGACCTAGGAGTCTGTGGTGGTGGCTTCCCATTGGTGGGCAAAGAGTGTTAGTCTGCCACCTATGGGAGGGGCAGCTTGAGAGTCATTTTGGACCTTCTAAAGGGGTGACCTCCCCCCCTGAAAGGGCCGCTTGCCCTGGTACTGCTGCCTGGGTCTGGGACCCGGTCTGTTAGACAGGCGATCCTGTCTGGCCGTGAAGGGGAGGCTGTGTGGGACCTGAGCCTGTTCCTGACGGAAAAGACTGCTTGCAGGTGTAAGGGTTGGCACGCCTGTCAGCCCGCCTGTTGAGATGGGTCACCTTCTGCTTATCCTTATTCTCGGTCAAATAAGGTGCTAGGGCCTTCCAAAACAGCTGACCCCCCTGATTAGGGGCTGTAGCCAGAGGCCACTTAGATTTGGCATCAGCTTGCCAATTCTTAAGCCATAGTAGTAGTCATGCTGTGACATTGGAGGCCATGGTCCTGGAGGAAAACCTGGCCGCATGCAGTGTTGCATCGGAGATATATTCCGATGTTGCAACTAGCTTGCTCAGGTCTTGTTGAGTGTGTACCTCCTCCGGAGGGAGCCTGGCCTGTAGTTGACGGAGCCAAAGGAGCGAGGTCCTAACAAAGAAAGATGTGCAAGTAGCCGCTCTTATCACCCACGCCGCCGCCTCCTGGTGAGTCCTGCGGAAAGTCAATTCCCATCTCCTGTGCTCAGCCTTCAGCGCCTCAGCCATATCCCCTAACACTGTAGACGAGGACAAGAGAGGGGCCAAGGGTTCATCCACCATTGGCATCTCAAGTGCGTCAGCCAAGTTTGGTGCCGCGCTGAACAGTTTCCTGTCTGTTTCTCCCGGAGGAAGGAAGGTGCCAGGTAAGACCCATTGCTTCCGAACCGCGTTCAAGAAGAGAAATGGACAAGGGACATGGTGTTGAGTCACGACGGGCTCAAAAAACACCGGGTTCGGATCTGAGCTTGGCGAAGGTCTGACTGAGGGGAATGCTAAGGCAATATCGGGCTTGGTTCACCCTGCTCCCCTGGCTACCTGACCGGAAATGCCCGTTAATGGTCCGGTCGCATCTACAGCCGCAGCAAAATCACGGTGTGATGACAGCCAGCTTGCTCATAGGGCGCTGGTGGTGACAGTGCCAAGGGTGTGACATGTCAGCAGAACCTTTGCGCAGCGGGTGGCTCTACGGAGATGGCAAAATCACCTGTGTGATGACAGCCCGCACATGCGTAGCCCACAAGGTGGTGCCAGGTCTGTAAGTGAAGCACCAGTTGAGGCCTGTGCTGTCCACACCGGAGTGATTGCTCTCGATTAATGAGGCCGTCCAAGATGGCAGCCAAGATTGTCTCGGCCTCCAATGGGCCTGGGACTGGTATTTTATCTGGGGGCATGACCTTGGGAATAAGGCCGGATGGGGCCCTTTGGGCCTCTCCGCCCCTCACGAAAGGGATGCTGACAAGGTGGAGTGATCCTTGTCTAGGCCCGTTGGCAATGGCGGCCCGTCGCCTCATCAAAATGGTGGCCGCACCCATCCGACAGCTACGGAGCCCAAACGCAAGAGGAAAGAGGCTAGGGTCAGCAGCAGTGTGATGACAGCCCTTGAGGCGAGATCAATCGACTGCTTGCCACATGGTTGCAGCTTCAAAGAGGGCCGATTAAGGCCTACGTGGCAACCCAGCAGCTGCCAAAATGGCGGCCGCACGATCCGGCGGGAAAGGGAGCCGTCTAAGGCCTCCGTGATCCCACAGCGGCTGCCAAAATGGCGGCCGCACGATCCGGAGGGAAAGGGAGCCGTCTGAGGTCTCCGCGATCCCACAGCTGCAAACCGGTTACAGATCTCAAAGGCGAAAGCCAAATGAAGCCTCCATGGTCACACAGGCGTGTGGAAGGGGGGAAAGCTGCAACGCTGATCCCAGTGCTACACGATGGTAAGGGGCTTGACAAGGTAAGAGTGGAAGCCTCCGCTCTTGTTAGGAGCCCTGGGAAGAAAATCTACCCTCCAGCAGTCATCTGAAGCAGCGCTGATCCCAGCACTGCTGAAATGACTGTGGATACAAAGGAGAATTCATCAAAGGAAGCTCAATACAACCTGCTTGCTGGGAGCCAAGACTGTCATATGTGTTAGGGCTGGAGACCAAGTCAAGACTGGTTGTGTCCTAGTCCAGGACAAGTGTGACAGGTTTGGCTGACTTGGTCTAATGGGCAGAGTAGCCCATTGGTGGATTCTCCATCTCCTATGCTGGAGAACAGGAGTGTCAAACTGCTGGCCCACGGACCACATGCATCATAGCGAAACACACCCACCCCATTGCCAGTAATGGAAAAAAAGTCACGATACGTCACGACACATCACATGATGTTGCGAGTTTGACACCCCTGCATTAGAATCTAGTAGGTCTGCTATAAATACTTGTAAACCTGCATAGGCTTTTGGGAACAAAAAATTGGAAGCAATTTTTCCAATAGCAAATGTCTTCCATAGAACCAGTCATGAGGAAAAGGCTTGCTAAGTGTTTGAAAATGGATGACAAAAGTTACCCTTCCATCCTTATTTCTTGGTTGTGCAACTGAGTGAGAATTATTTCCAAATATTCAGCTGCCACAGGATATTGTAACCATGTGTGTCCTGATTACTGTAATCTCTCCAACAAAAATATTTATCCACTCATTTATTTGATTCAGATCCTGTCTTTCCACCAGGAACTCAAGATGGCGTCCTTAACCAACCTTCAATTTTTTCCCATACAAGGCAGATTGTGGAAAAGAGTGGGATTGGCACAAACCAGCTCTATCTCAATTTCATTTTCTTTACAAATAACTGTCATCTCCTATAATAACTTTTCTTGACCACAGGCAGATATACCCAAGAACAACCACGTGGATTTAAAAACGTGACATAATCTCACCTGAAAGGATAGAAGAAATCACGGGTCCATGTGATATTTTGGCCATTTTTACATGTGAGAAATATAGATGTTTCCCCACTGTATCCGCCACAGGTAGCAAAGGCAAAAATGGAGAATATCTATAAGAAATTGAGGAGAGAAAAAAAGGTTACATGTCAATGATGTTTTCCAGAGACAGAGGCAAACACAGTATGGGCCTCCACAAGAACAGTCCATAATTTTTTCTGCTTTCCAAAACCATCTTCCATCCTTAGTTAAGATATAAGCTCCATTGGCTGGATTCAGCCCGTAATTTATGCCCCTCTCCCAAAAAATATACAGTTTTATTTCGGTACTCATCGTTAATTGGTTCTGGGAGGCGCGATGAGAACCAAAAATGATGAGTACCGGAACAAATTTTTCCCACAAAGAATAACGTAGTGAGTCACAAGGCAACCGACAGTGACAAGTTCTAGCTTGTGCATTGAGTATCAAACAAACGATGAGTACCAGGACAAAATTTTTGCATCAAAACACGTTGAATACCAAATTCGATGAGTTTCAAAGCAGTTGTGTACCCAGGTACCACTGCATTAAAGTTTGATGTAAGGCATTAATGTTTGCAGCATGACAAGGGAGAAAGTAATGGTCAGATTGTGGGAAATGTTATCAAAGCCCTTATCAAACACAAAACAATTTTAGTTTTATTTATGTATCTCTACCCCATCTATATGATTTTTACAGACAACTCAAGATGGCGAATATATCTAATACTCCTTCCTCCTCCTATTTTCTCCACAACAACCCTGTGAAGTGAGTTGGGTTTGTATGACACAGACTGAGTTCACAGATAATGGAATCCCTATTGCTGAAAAATAGAGACTTGTCTTTTAGTCCAATTTATCTCCTAGGTTTTCCTGTGCTCTTAAGAACGCAGTCGAAACTACATGCCAGTTAAGGAAGGCCAAACTACTCAGATTGACTGCAAATTATGTCATATCTTCCACTATAAAGAGTAACACCCAGAAAATAGTCTCCTGTTAACTAAGGCTGTGCAAATCCAAAGAGGTCTTTGAAACATCTTTCAAAGCAATTCTCTTCAAATGGCTAATGCAGCTGGTGAGCTTGGAAGATGACATGGCTGCTTTAATTCCAAAAAATGCTTCATGCATTTTTCCTCGGGTTCCAAATATAGCAACTTTTTTTTTTAAAATCCACATGACCCTCCAGGCTCATTTAAAGCAGGTCAGTTTCATTTTAAATTTATGAGAGTAGATCCAGAAATTCCTGAAACACACATTTCATTCCTATACCTTCTTCAGAAAGCCAAGGTTGCTATTTCAACATCTTAGCCTGCCCCTTCCTTAAGTAATGATCATACTTAAAGCCAGGAACCTGTTGTGCAACATTTGCTTCAGTTATTGCTTAGCAGAAAATCTTCCCTCCCCAAAAAGATTGTAGTTTGAAATTAAAACTGTTAAGGGCAACCAAAGAACAATGGATAGTTGAACCCAGGAATGGCTCATGTCTTGTATCTCCACTCAATATGTCTTACGGATTAAGGGGCAAGAGAAGAATTTTCCCCTGTGGCTGTTGGATTTCCTTGTGCTATTGTGAACTTCCTCTCTCCAGCATAGGCTTACACAATTATTACTCAATGTGAATAGAAGCACTGAAACTGAACATAACCAACCACACACCATGGGATGTAAAACTAAGGGAAGGACAAAAGGTCTGTTTGGATGATCACACATCGGCAAACCTAGAAATCTCCACACATGGAGGCCTAAGGACCCAGCCAGGTTTTCTGTGAATGGTCCTGAAATACCATTAGAGCAGGGATCTTCAAACTTGGCCTTTTTATGACTTGTGGGCTTCAACTCCCAGAATTCCTCAGCCAGCGTGCCTGGCTGAGTAATTCTGGGAGTTGAAATCCACAAGTCATAAAAGGGCCAAGTTTGAAGACCCCTGCATTAGAAGGACTTAGAAATCTACAGGTTGTCCTCGACTTATAGCAGTTCATTTAGTGACCGTTCAAAGTTACAATGGCAATGAAAAAAGTGACTCAGGAGCGTTTTTTTCCCACACAACCATTGTGGCTTCCCTGTGGTCACATGATCAAAATTCAGAAGCTTGGCAACTGACTCATACTGATGACAGTTGCAGTGTCCCAGGGTCATGTGATCATCTTTTGCGACCTTCTGACAAGCAAAGTCAACGGGGAAGCCAGATTCACTTAACAACCGTGTTACTAACTTAACAATTGCAGTTAATTTACTTACGGTAACTGTGGCAAGAAAGGGCGTAAAGTGGGGCAAAATTCACCTAACAGATGTTTCGCTTGGTAACAGAAATTTTGGCTCAGTTGTGGTTGTATGTCAAGGACTACCTGTATATAAGAACTGAAATAAACAAACATCTCCTTGTTTCATTCTTTCTGAAATCTTTCTCCTGGGAACAAAAGGCTTCAGAGGACAGAAATAATTCAGAACCAATTTGAATCACTATTGCATTTGCCCCAGAGCTATTTTAAAAATTAATTTTGGCAGCCAATGAAAACAGTGTCATAGACTATTTTATGCTATCATGATTAATTATACTTTTATATTATTTTCTCCCTGGAGTCATCCAGTGGGGCATACAAAAAGAAAATCATGCTTCTATAAATAAATAAAATAAACAAAACGATCTATCATTTTAAAAAAGCTAAATAAATAAAAAAAGTTCATTTTAGAACAGGTTAAAAGACAGTCTTGGTCATCTAGTCTACTATTTAGGTGAATGTCCTTAGTTTTTGTTTAAAATCAAACAATATATTTGAAGAGGACAATTAATATCCCTTTCTTCCTCTGTATTCCCCTCTGGGTTTATTTTCTTTGCCATCATTGTTCCTTTGTCTTGTAATATTTTGGTGGGGTTTTTTTTGTATTATTCTGTTTTTAAAAATGTTTTAACCATTGTAAACCACCAAGAGTCACTAAGAGTTGGGCAGCCTATCCATTTTGCAAATTATTATTGACCCATAGTTTGCAGGAACAAATCAACAATATATACGGTTGTACCTCAGCAATATTGTGGGTTCGATTCCAGACCATTGCAATAAAGCAGTATCACAGTAAGGCGACTCTTATAAATGTTTTGGTTTCCCATTGCATAACCAAGTTATATTTATATTATACTGTAATCTATTAAGTGGGCAATAGCATTATAACTTTAAAAAATGTACATACCTTAATTTTAAAAAAAAATTGCTAAAAAATGCTAACCATCCAGAAGTCATAATTTTTTTTACTGGTGAAGGAGCTTATTAAAAAAAATCTCACAATATCTGTGAAGTCGCAGTAAAACAAGGTATGCCAGTACTTTGGGTTATACATACCACTGTCATAAGCTATGATTTACAAATCAAAATACTTGGGTTGAAAGAAGCTGCTAAGGTTGCACTGGAGATTTATGCAATGTGCGAATTGACTTTTATATAGTTGAAAATTTAAAGGAGAACAGGAATAGCTGCACCCATATCCATTCCTTCATTTGGTATCCTTGGAATGTAACATGAAATCCTGTAGATGTCAACTTTTGTTTGGTTTTTTAAAAAAAAATTCTGAAGAATTTGTTTGTTTACCTTTGGACTCTTCACAGGAGGTGCACAGATTGTGGAGTATATTCCTGCCAAATGTCTAGACCAGGGGTAGGCAACCCAAAACACTCAAAGAGCCATTTGGATCAGTTTCCCACCGAAAACAAACCACTGGGAGCCACAAAACCCTTTTGATATCTAAAATGAAGATAACACTGCATATATCCTTTTTTACCTTTAATATATATATATATTAAAGGTAAAAAAGGATATATGCAGTTATCTTCATTTTAGATGTCAAAAGGGTCTCTCTGTCTCTCCCTCCCTCTCTCTCCCTCCCTCTCTCTCTTTCTGCCCTTGGTCTGCCAGTCCTCTTCCCCAACTCTCTTTCTTTCTCTCTCTTTCTCTTTCCTCTCTCCCCCCCTCTCTCTCTCTTCCCCTCCCTCTCTCCGATCTTCTGCTCACCTGGCAAGCTGGCTTCAAGCTGTTCTCCAACAAGCTCAGGGGTAGGCAACCTTGGCTCTTTTAGGACTCATGGACTTCAACTCCCAAAATTCCTGAGTCAGCATAGCTGGGCTAGCTAGCTCTCTCTGCCCTTCCTGCTTCCTGCAGAGACGCAGCAAAGGGAGGAGCCCCACCCAAAAAGCTTTTCAGCTTGTTGGAGAACACTGTGAGTCCACTCTCTTTTATACACACACACAGAGAGGGGGGAGGGGCAGGGAAGCGCAAGTGCCTCTCTCTGTCTCTCTCTGCAAATGGCAGGAGGCTGGGAGCCACAGGGGAAGGCTCAAAGAGCCGCATGTGGCTCCAGAGCCGCAGGTTGCCCACCTGAGGTCTGGACCACATGTAGGCCTGGACTCACAACCATTCATTGAGTGATTGTCCAAAGTTACAACAGCATTGCAAAAAGTGATTTACAACCAGTCCTCATATTTACGACTATCATAGCACCAATATAGTCATTTGATCAACATTTTGGAGCTTGGCAACCAGCATGTATTTACAATGGTTGTAGTGTCCCAGGGTCATGTCAACTCCATTTGTAACCTTCCCCACCAACTTCTTACAAGCAAAGCAATTGGGGGGGGAGAGAACCCAGATTCAATTACTGACCGCATGATTCACTTAACAACTGCAGTGATTCACTTGACAATTATGGCAAAATAGGTTGTCAAATTGGGCATGACTCAAAATTTAACAACCGTTTTATTTAGCAATGGAAATTCTAGTCTGAATTATGGTCATTGAGGACTGCCTGTATTCAGAGTGGGGAAGTCAGCTGTGATTGTGAAGAGCTACAGAGGATCACTCAGCGACAAATTCATTGTAAGTGTAAGTGTAAAGCCAATCACATGTGGGTGAGAACAAGCAATTGTGGGGTCTGAACTATCTATAACAAGTCAGGAAAATGATTTTGAGGTCACAGCGGACAGCTCAGTTAACAAATCAGCCCAATGTAGCAGTTGTAGAAGAAGCAAATTCCATACTACGGATCATTAAGGAAGGAATTAAGAATAGAAATGCCCCGATAATGCTCTTACATTGCAGGATATACCCAAAAATCTGCAATGCATACATAATCCTGATTAGTTCTCTTTGCCAACCTAAAAAAAAAAGAGGGTAAAATACAGCTGGAAAAGGCAGCAGACGGCAATCAAAATCATGCAAAACCTGAATGCTTTCCGTTTCAGAAATGGTTAAAGTATTTGTGACACTCGTTCCAAGTTGAGGGCTGCAGGCTTCCAAATATCGGTTACCAAGCAAAGAATAACAACAGAGGGATTTCTTTCCTTCTCTCATTTGCCAGCAGCCAGAAGCCTCCAGTTGGTCAGTAAGAGAAATCAAATGCTTGCCTGGAGGGCGCATCCAGCAAAATTATTCTTACATTAAGTTCTTGGAACAATCTTGCCCAACATATCATGTGTAAGATGTCGTCATCTCAGAATCATCCCTCTCCTTGGGTTTTCCTCTCCCAGGCATTTCTACTGAAATAACTTCTTAGAGGTTCCTCCTCCAACTTCCAAGTGGAAAAACGGAATCTCTGCTGGCTATCTATCTGCCTGTCTGTCCATTTTATACGGCTGCCCATTTGGCAAGTGATTCAGGGCATGTGAGGTGTCAGGGCATGTGAGGGCATCTGGTGTCAGGTGCAAGAAATCAGGAGCCAGGAGAGAGTTCAAAAATGCAAGTTTATTTCATGCTAGGTGTAGCCAAGAAATGGAAATACCAACAGTCAAGGCAAACTGGAGATAGATAATTGTCAATGGACTTCAAGGAGAGGGAGAGGGGCTGGACTCAGGTCTCTTATATGGGCATAGAGACGCCAAGCGGATGATGCGTTTGACCCTGTCCTCGGGCTCAGACTGGTCATCTCCTACAACTAGCCCAGCAAGAGAACAGCCTATCCTCCTTTCCCTAACCAGACTTCCTGATCTCTCAAGATCCTTGAAAAGTAAGTGAGCAATCCCTGACTCGTGATTGGAGGGGTAGAGAGGCCCCAGTGGCTGTGGGTACCCCAAGGTGTGGGAAGTGGAGCATGGGGTATCTCGGGGGATAGGAGAGGCCTAAGACAGGTGGGCTTGTGCCTGCACTAGATCCCTCTAGGTCAGGGGTTCCCAACCAGGGGTGCAAAAACTTGGGTTTTCAAGATTATAGTGTATATGCATAATTTGTTGCCGTTATTTTGAACTTTTGTAAGGGGGAGTGGGAATATATCAGAAGCGTTCTGGGGTGCGGGGAATAGAAAAGGTTAGAAACTGCTGCCCTAGGTCAGGGGGTAGGCAACCTTGGCTCTTTTATGACTCATGGACTTCAAACTTCCAGAATTCCTGAGCCAGCCATGCTGAGGGGAAAGGGAGAGGTTTCCATGCTGAGCCATGCTGGCTCAGGAATTCTGGGAGTTGAAGACCCCTGCCCTAGGTCTTCCACACCCACTAGGCATGCCAGGCTCCACCCCCATGTTCATTTAACAGATGCACTGGGGAAAACAAGGATGGCAGGGCCCTTAAGTGATGTGATTCACTTAATGGCCATCCCAACTTTCGACTGTAATGGGCATGATCCATTAGAGTCATAATTCAGGGACTATCTGTAGCACGGCTGGCACCAAGACACTGTAAACTGTACCAACACAATGGAAGTGGCTTCAAATTAGGATATCAAGCATTTGGTTTCAATGTCATAAATGGGACCTTTGGGGAGGCAAACATCAAAAGAATTGGAGTATTTGTTCAAAATATTTAAGAACTACAGCTAGTCCTCAACTTACAACAGTTCATTTAATGGCCAAAGTTACAACAGTACTAAAAAAAAGTGACTTATGACTGTTTTTCACACTTAAAACCGTTGCAGCATCTCCATGGTCGTAATAATCAAAATTCAGACACTTGGCAACTGACCCATATTTATGACGGTTGCAGTGTCCCGGGGTTATGCAATCACCTTTTGCGACCTCCTGACAAGCAAAGTCAATGGGGAACCCAGATTCACTTAACCATCATGCCACCAACTTAAAACTGCAGTGATTCGCTTACCAACTGTGGCAAGAAAGTTCGTAAAATGGGGCAAAATTCACTTAGCAACTGTCTCACTTAGCAACAGAAATTTTGGCCTCAAAGCCGTTAAGTTGGGGACTACCTCTAATTAATTACCAAGGAGCCAGCAATTAAGAGTCATGGTGGCACAGCGGTTACAATGCAGTACTATAGGCTAATTCTGCTGACTGCCAGCAATTTGGCAGTTCAAGTCTTAGCAGCTCAAGTTTGACTCAGTCTTCCACACTTCCGAGGTCAGTAAAATGAGGAGCCAGATTATTGGGGCGAAATATGCTGACTCTGTGAACTGCTTAGAGAGGTTGTAAAGCACTACAAACCAGTATATAAATCTAAGTACTATTGCTAGTGCTAATGAGGCAGCATATATTACCTGAATACAAATGTATACTAGCTTGTAGCATTTCTTTTCCATGAGAAAAGAAGAATGCTTCTTCCAAAAATTGGGTATTACCGGTATATTTAAAAACTCTGTGCTTTCTTTAAGGAGCTCAAGGAGGCTTAAATAGCTCCACCACCCCACCTCCCGCACCATTCTTTATTCTCAGAAATAGACAACAAGGCGAAAATAAGAAGGGGATGTAATGATTTGGATGCAGATTACATCACTCATATTTAATCCCACTGAAAATCAATGAGCCTGAAAATAATGAATCATATTTCAGAAGAAGGAAAGCCTGTTGAACCATGTCTGGATTTCAGAACTATGCTGAAATGGCCAGAAGCACAGAGTATACAACCCAGCCTTGGTGCTTTTCAAATGGTTTAACTCGGGGTAGGCAACCTTGGCTCTTTTATGACTCCCAGAATTCCTGAGAGAGCCAAGGTTGCCTACCCCTGATGTAAAACTCCTACTGGCTGGGGAATCCTGGAAACTGAAGTCCACATAGTAGATCTTAAAGTTGCAAAGGTTGAACGAACACTATGTTGAACTCAGCCTCCAGATGTTTTGGACCACATTTTCTTATTTCTGTCACTGGTGGTGATTTACAGCACAAGACAAAGCCTTGGATGTGAGCATCACCTCCTCTCTAGCCTGAACAATTCCATAACATCTGATTCACAGTCTACCTCAATACCAGTCATGGTGAACCTTTTAGAGACCGAGTGCCAAAACTGCAACCCGAAACCACTTATTTATCACCGGGTGCCAGGTGGGCGTGGCCTACTGGGTTGATGTGGCTGTGGTGGTCATGGCAGACTGGGTGGGTATGGTCACCTCGATGTTGCTCATGGGGAGGGTTGGGGGAGATCCAGGGGGTCTCTGGCAGGTGGGGCGATGGGCAGGAGGCTCGTCCTGCGGGGTGAGACAAGGCAAGTTGAGGCAGGGGTGCCATTGTCCCAGGCCTAGGCAAGGCAGGGGCTGGGGCGACTGCTGCCTGACACCATCGGCCCCCGCACACAGAGCCCAGCGTGTTGGGATGCATCTGGCCACGTGGGACCTCGTTGAGTTAGCGGGCGGCTGGTTGAAGAGGGACGGTTGCCATCTCCGGGGCATGGCACGTGTGCCCACAGAGAGGGGGCTCTGAGTGCCGTCTCTGGCACGCGTGCCATAGGTTTGCCCCCACTGCTCTATACCTTTTCTAATCATGTGCTCTCCAATTTATTGAAAAAGACCATCCCCATCGTGACTTGGCCATGGGAAGAAAGTAAGGACCTTCATCATTCATGGCGACTTCAGTTTTGATTATTCTCAGCAATTTAATAGTCAGCACCCACCAAAGAGTGCAATACCCATTAACCCCAGCCTGCATAGTTCAGACCATTAGCCATGCTAGGTGGAACTGAAAGCGATCTGAATTCACATCATAGAGGACCATGCTCAACAGAAATCTACATCTCAGGTTTCCCTAAGGTAGTACTTATGAATCACCACAATCCCTACCCTGCTCCATTTGAAAGACTTATGGAATTAATATAATATTAAAAAGAGAACCCTATCAAAGCAATGATCAACAATCAGATACTGTATTGTACTGTACTCTTAGTCATGCTCAAATGCCTTTCTCACAAACCGCATTGGTACAGCTTTCTAAAGATGCAACAATGGCATGTTAGGTTTTGGTGCATCTATTTGTGGTTTACCTAGGGAAGCATTTGAACATGCTACTCCATTATTTTACTGGAAGACTCCAGGCAGAATCAATCATTTAAGAATTCTTTCTCGTTAAAACAGTTTAACTATAGATAATCCTCAACTTACAACCACAATTAGGAATAGAATTACTGTTGCTAAGCAAGGCAGTTATTAAGTGAGGCACACCTGATTCTGCTAAATGAATTACAGTTAAATGAATCAGGCAGTCATAAGGTGAACCTGGCTTCCCCCACTGACTTTGCTTGTCAGAAGCCAGCTGAGAAAATCAGAAATAGTGATCAGGACCCTGGTATGTTGCAGTCATTCTAAATCAGGGGTTCTCAACCTTGGCAACTTTAAGACTTGTGGACTTCAACTCCCAGAATTCCTCAGCCAGCAAAGCTGGCTGAGGAATTCTGGGAGTTGAAGTCCACAAGTCTTAAAGTTGCCAAGGTTGAGAACCCCTGTTCTAAATAAATGCTAACTGTTGAGTGCCTGAATTTTGATCATGTGACCATGGGGATACTCTGATAGTCGTAAGTACAAGGATTAGTCATAAATCACTTTTTTCAGTGATTTTGAACAGTCACTAAATGAACAGTTGTAAGTCGAGAACTAAGTGTACTATGAACTATAATGCAGTGGAGTTTTAAAGAATCTGATTATGTGCTTCCATGAGAGATATCAATCTATCTGTATTTAAGGTGCCCCCAAATTCCCAAAGAAATAAACACTGGGGATTTCATTAATATTCAAATGCTTTCTTTCCCAGAATTTTTTTTTTTTAAATCACCAAACCAGTCATCTTACCCCTCAATATATCTATGGCAGTGTTTCTCAACCTTGACAATTTTAAGGCATGTGGACTTCAACTCCCAGAATTCCACAGCCAGCTTTGCTGGCTGTGGAATTCTGGGAGTTGAAGTCCACAAGTCTTGAAGTTGCCAAGGTTGAGAACCCCTGCTCTAAAATATAATCTGCTATTTGAAAAGACTGCAGGGATTTAGCATTGTTGCACTGATCTATGGGTTTGTTTTTTTTCAAACTTGTCAGTTTTAAGATGTGTGGATTTCAACTGCTGCCTGGGAATTCTAGGAGTTGAAGTCCACACATCTTAAAGTTGCCAAGTTTGAAAAATACAAACTATTATTATGTGACGTCCTTGGTACTTTCTGAATCTGCATGTTTTCTTGCAGACTTTTCATTACCCTCTCTAACTGGGTAATGAAACGTCAGTTAAGAAAACAACCAAGCTCAGGGAGTACCGTGGACTACACAATTCAAGTGTAAACTACAAACACCTCTCTTCTATTGGCTAAGCTGTTTGTACCCCGAGTCGAACCGCCAGCAGCCGGTCCCTCAGCCTTGTATCAATCAATCAGACTACAGTACAGGAAACACAAACAAGCGCCAGCCTTCCCTTGAAAGGAACACCATCTGGTAGCAGTAGAAAACAGAGGTGCCATTTTGCTCTTCCCGCCCCCCCCCACGAATAAACTTACACAATAGCCTCTTCGGAGAAGATACCAAGTTCACTCCCCCACAGCCCCCTGGATCAGGCCCTACACGGTCGTTTTCTCTTGCAAACTCCCCCCCCTTTCGCTAAAGATCCCATTTTCAGCTATTAGCCCCAGACCGCTTATAAGCCATCTGGATTCCTTCAGCAACGTTAACGGGCAGTTTGGATCTGGTGTTCCTGGGAAAGAGGTCAGTCGTGGGGGGGGGGGAGAAACCCCAACCGATTCAAGCAGAATTTTTAGTGGATTTAAGAGCGACCCATTGGAACCGCGGGACCTCTCGCCGCAGATTGCACGGCTTAGGCACGTGGCTTGCGGGGCGAACACAGCACAACTACGGTATGCTGCGAAGGCGGGAGGGGGGGGGGAAGAAAGGGAAAACTCCCAAAAATAGACCGCCGGAGGATTAGGGTGTGGAAAAGCCATAATACGTTTCCTAGAAGGAATCGGAGCATTAAACTTTGCAGCCCGGAGGCCACGCCTGTGTTTATAAATCCGGCGGGCGGGGTGGGGGGAGAACAACGGGAAAGGAAGGGTGGGAGATGGGGGGGGAAATGCAGGCGGAGGCGCTAAATCGGGCAAAAGCAGAGCGGGCGGGACGAAAGTTCATCCGATCCTGCTCGGGACAAGGGGGGGGGAGGGAAGGAACTGGCTGCAACCCCCACCGAAAACACCCACGATCCACCCCCAGGCGCGGCGGGGGCAGAGGGAAATCGCAGAACCCGGATTGCACGCGCGTTCCTGCCATGCACGCGCGCGTGGCACCCCCCCCTCCCCCCGCGGTTGCCTCCTTTGCGTTCTGTTCTCAACCCTTTGGGGGGGGGTGGAGGAAGCCCGCTCCGGCTGCAGGCCCTGCGCGGCGTCCTGGCTCTGCGCTGCGCAGCCCACCGAGGACCTGGTGGCTGGGCGCCTCCGGCCGCGACCGCTCACTTACCCATTGCAGGAATTTGATGAAGCCGATCGGCTCCTTGACGGGCCCCAGATCCAAACTAAACCCGGACATTTTCAGCGGGGAGCGAGCGGAGCGCAAAGGGAGGCGTCTCTTTCGGTTTCTCGCTCCAGGAAGGCGGAGCAGGGCAGGGCAGGGCAGGGGGAAGGGGCGGTTACGGCCGAAGGGGCCGCCAGCCTCCTACCTGATTCACTCGCTCCGGGCTGGCGCGGCCTCGTGGCTGCTGGCGCTCCGCCCCGCGGCAGGAGCGGCGGTTGCAAGGCGTCGGCCCCGCCGCTGGTGACAGTCGGCCTTGGAACAGCGGGGGGAGCGCGCTGGCTCGGCCGGGAGCCTCCGTCCGGCCAGGCCCTCTCTACCGGTAGCAGCGGGCGGCCCCCTCTTCCTCCAGGGCCCGCTCTGTTTTCTGGGCGCCCCGCTCGGCCCTGTTTTGCTGGGCCCTCCCAGCCTCTGCGGGTGAAAAAAAAAAAACCACCCTTCCCTTGGCTTAGCGGGCTGTGATCCTTCATTTGCTTAACCTAACATTTTGGCCGTGTCACTTGAGGTGATTCACTGGGAAAGCAATTAAATTTGAAAGGGTTAGTGGTGAAAGGAAACCAGGCCTTGAAAGAACACCAGCCAGAGCATATAGAAAAAGCTCAAAAAAGTCGTTCAGGATTGGAAGATGAGGAGAGACCTGGCGGATAGACAGACTTGCTAAGAGTAGAACATGACTGAACGGATAACATCCACACTGGAACTTTTAAAGAAGAGATTAGTATAGGGTTTCTTGCTTGGGGGGGGCGGGTTGGACCTCCAAGGTCCCTTCCAACTGTTATTCTATTCATCATTTTCTATTGATGGTTTAATGAAAGCCCAGATTAATGGTCTTACCAACTTTCCACAGTCAATGAGGTGTTAATGCTATACCAAGCAGGCCCAACCACAGGATCTGTCGAACAACAAATAGCTGGCCATGTTTTAGTTTAGGAAATGTTCCTCAGCAAGTTCAAAATGAGTGGGATTCAGCTCCCAGAATTCCCGGTACTATATGATGGCAAGGAATTGTGAAAGTGGAGGAAACCTGGCTTAAAACCAGCCCAAGTCTGGTAATTTGTTAATGTTCCAGGCAGTTCTCCATGTCCAAAAACAGATCAACTGCATAAACCATGTTTCTATATCTACTGTAGCTTGAAACTCCAGAAAATACATTCCCTGTGGCAGTAAGAGAATAGCTTACTAATCACTAAGTGATTCTGGTGAAATACAAAATTGCAAACTTGCAGCGTGAGTTTTTGTGGCCACTGCAGAGTGACTTCCCCCCCTCCTCCTCTGGCACTAATCCTTATTAAAGGAGTGAAGCTTCTAATCCAAATGTCTCAAACTCAAGATTACAGTCACTTCTTAAAGCAGGTGGAATTGAGGCTCCTTCATAGATTGGCTGTTCCAGTGAGGTGGCTGCTGCTTAAAATGAATTGCCAGTATGTTAATTCCTTCTGAAAAATTGTATGTATTATTGAGGGACTTTGGGATCATTTAGTCCAGCCCCCTGCCAAATCCTTCAGAGCTCATTCATCCATAGGCAACATCCTTCCTCTGTTTTCTTAAACTAATGATAGGAATGTTCTGAGTAGGCCATTGTTCCCCAGATGGCTAAGGAATTCTGGACCTGCACAGATTTTAAGGTTGAGAAGGTTGAGAAACATGGATTAGGCTTCGTCAGGAAAAAAAAGTTACTTCTGGACTATGTGTTCTCATCCCAACCCCAAAAAATGGAATTGGAATTCTTTCCTATGCAAATAATATGATTGCATTTAATATACTCAACTCAAAATCCATAGCTTGCGCATGTATTTTGGTTACATCAGAAACAGAGAGCAGGAAATCACTTCTAAATTTTTAAAAATAATCACCTGAACAAAAAAACATTATTTTGAAAATGCCAGATGTCTGATGTGGAAAATTTTTTGACACTGGAAAATTTTTCCCACTGAAAGTTTTCCAGGTTTAATCTCAAAAATACTTCCAATATTAATTTTTTAAAAGTAAACCTGTATTTCCCTAGGGCTGGTTGCTTAACTTTTATTATTTCTTGGTTGTAATGTTCTGTTAAAAAATCAAATATCGTTTTTTTTAAATGAAATATACATGTCAGCTGTTTCACTGCTTTGGGGGGATTTTCTTTGAAATGCTGCACTCATTATAGCCTTACTTGGCAGCAACTCTTACTGTACATAATTGTATGTGTGCAGATGTGCACAAATTATTTGGCTTAGCTGCAATGAACAATAACTGATTAGGAACAAGGAACAATTTACATTCAGAACAATCCAAATAAGGCAGGATTGAACTAGGCCTGTGTTTGTGTGCACAGACTGTAGGTAACATTGTGATTGTTGATAAAAAGGATTACAATGTAACTGCATTGAGTAGCAATCATAGGCCAAAAGGTTGACACAAGTTGAAAATAAGGTGGCAGAAAGCAATCTTCTTTAACTTAATGACTGCCAGTCTGGATAATAAACTTTCAGCTTGAACTCTATGTTGATCATAACAAGGTTTTTCCCTTATTGCCAAAATTATTTGGGGCATTTGTTGATATTTGATTTTGCCTGAATGCTTAGTTCTTTTTATGTGTGGGATACACATTTTCTGGTTATTTTGCTCATAGCCTTGAGCTCTGAAATGGGAAACTCCCTTCTAAACTGCCCCTACTGGCTGGGAAGTCAGACGTATCTGCTCTCCCTCTTTTTTTTTTTTTTTTTTTTAGAGCAAATGACATAGAATGACCCAATTCAGAATTGCCTAGTTATATTTTATAGTAGATGGATATGCGGTCTTCATTCATTCTTCTTCAACTTTTGACATGTTTGAAGCGAATAGCCGGTTGGGACTTGCAGGCACGAGCTGCCTCAAACTGACCCTGGCAAATATAGGAGTGGAAGGACGAGACTTGATCTCCCGTCACCACAACCCCAGACATGTGGGGCCCTTTGCACGGTTGATTTGCAAATTTGCAAGCTCATTCCTGCACGCAGCTTGTTAAAGGAAAAACCCTTTCATAGCTTCTTCCGGGTTTTTACATTTCAATAGATCGCACCATCAAGCAGAGAGCCTAGTCGCAGACTGCAATTCCCAGCATTCGCGGAAAGGGAATCGGGCCTCGCGCTGCATCCTGGGGTCTGTAGTCTTGTAGCTGCATCTCTGAACGCAAAAACGATTCACTTCCTATTAGCTGTTTAAAAGACTTCTCTTGCAACAGTGCATGGAAAGAGGAGTAATACTCTGCGCCGTAAAGCTCAGGCAAAACCCGAATTTTATTCTTTGTACAGACATTCTAACAGATCCTCCGACCTCCCTCTCTCTCCAGGGCGAGCGACCATTACACCCGACTCAATCGTTCACCATGCCTAAGGGCCGTTCAGCGTCAGTGCGGTCGCGGTGCCCGATGGGAAACGTAGTTTTTCTTTTTCACGGCCTCAACCGGACTGCAGAGGGCCAAGCGCCAACTAGGACTCTTTTTCCCACAATCCGCATCACGTCAGACGGGCGTTTCCGGCCCGCGGCGCCCGCCGGGAACCGCGGTCCCGGAGTCTCGCCCCCTCCTCGTTCTTTCAGGGCACCGCTGCCCGACGCGGGACTCGGACTCCCAGGCTGCCTCGCGCCGCGAGCTGGAGGCGCTGGTGGAGGATTGTTATTGTGGTGGCCCGGCCCCCTAGTCTCCGCTCAGTGTTTAAAGATGGCGGCGGCGGCTGCTGCTGCTGCGGCGGGAGGAGGCGGCAGTGGCGGCGGCGGCGGCGGCTCCTCCTCCTCCTCCTCCTGGGCCTGGGTGCCGCGGGGTCGCTTTCCGGGACGACCCGGCGGGTGCCGCGCGCGGGGAGCCGGGGCCGGCAGCCGCGCCCGGATCTCACTGCTGGCGCCGCAGCTGCTACTCTGGGCCGCCTCCGGAGAGGGCGAGCGGGCCGTGGCGGCGGCGGCGGCGACGACGACGACGGGGGACACCACCCTGGGGAGCCTGCTGGGCCTCAGCCGGAGCTGGCGCCGCCTGCAGAGCCTGCTGGGGGACAGCGGCAGCAGCGGCGGCGAAGAGGAGCCGGTGAGAATCCCGCGGCGGCGGCGGCGCCGCGGCCCCTTTGACAAGGAGGGCGGCCCTGGCGCCACGGAGCCCGCTCGCTCCCTTCCTCGCCGGGCGGAGCGGCCCGTGCACGCGGCGGGTCGATCTTCCGGGCAGCCGCGCTGTCTCTCTCTCTTTCTCTCCCTCCCTCCCCCCCTCTCCCTCCCCCTCCCCCCCGGATCGGGCGTCTCCCCCTGGGAGACTGGCCGCAGCTGGGCTGCGATGCTCGGGCCGGAGGTTCCTGCGGGGCCGGTGGTGGCTGCTCGACATCCCGGGGTGCAGGCAGGGAGGCAGGGTGGTGGCAGCCCTTCCGCCGTGGGTCTGTCTCGGCCATCAGGACGGAGCCGGCTCCAAGCCGGGCCCGCGTCTCCTGCTCGTGGATTGCGGCGGTTTTCTCCCAGAGGCGGCCTTGGGGGAAGGCGGAGGGGGCGGGTGGGCTTCCAGCTGACTTAGCGCTGCTGCCTGGCCTCGCGGGCTCCAGCAGTGAGTTCTGCCGGCTGCTTTGAAATGCTCCGAGTGGCCTCCGTCGCTGTTAATAGCTGCCCACCTTCGCCGTGCTAGTCCGGGCGTGCAGTTCGGTCCCAGGGGCGCTTCCCTTCCCGACGAAGAAAGAAACCCGGCTGGGGATGGCAACTGAGCTGGCAGGGAGCCTCCTGGAACTTGCGCCCCGGTTGCTATCAGACCCGCTCCTCCCTTTGTGCCGCTTGGCACGGCGTGGTGTGCAACTAGTTCAGGTGTGATGGGGTAGCCATGGTGAACAGATGCTGGCCTCGGGGGGGGGGGGAGAACCATGGAGGAGGGGTTTTGCTTCCAGCCCTTGTTATTTGTAGGCAGCTGTTCTTCCTTTTGCTCCTAGGTGCTCTTTAATAGGAAAGTGGCTCTTTGGGGGAGAGGGAGGAGGGCCTGTTCCTGGTTAGTTGGGGGTGTGGTGCATTCAGACATATGCTGCCTTTGTTTCTTCCTGGATCCTCCAGAATTACTCCTTGAACAGTCACCTGTCAGAGAGGCTTTCTCCTCCTCCATCCTCCTGTATCCTGATCCTTGGAGGAACCAGCTTAACCGGAGAGGTCCTCTCATACAGCTTCTTGCAAAGCAGCTTGGCAGATGCTTGCAGGATTCTAAAGGAATCCCTTGATTCCTGAAAGGCTAGAGCAGTGTTTCTCAACCTTGACAATTTTAAAGCATGTCGACTTCAACTCCCAGAATTCCACAGCCAGCATTGCTGGCTGTGGAATTCTGGGAGTTGAAGTCCACATGCCTTAAAATTGTCAAGGTTGAGAAACACTGGGCTAGAGGTTTCTATGTACCGTAGTAAGATATTGTTGCTGGCTTCCAGAAACTTCAAAAAGTTACCTAGGAACATCCAGGAAACAGAAAATGTCTAGGAAGTGTGAGAAACAGGCTGGATGGTGGCTTGACTTTCATATATTTGTGGCAGCTCCTTGCCTATGAATTGCATTTCCATAATTGTCATCCAGGAAAGAAACAAGTGAGATGAGCACTAAATTGAGGGACATCCCCTCCCCTGGAAGAGGTTATTGATATGGAAGAGCTTTCTGTCATGAGTCCCACTTGCAGATAGAGTATAAACTTTCCCCTACTTCAGTTTGATTGGCATTGCCCCTGAATATTTGCAACTTGTCTTTACAACTTGGAAGCAGCACATCAAATAGGCCTTTACCATTTATTTTTGTATTTGGGGCTGGTTGTTGTTGCTGATTGCAAAATGATGGGTTATGGCTTCCTGACAGGTTTCAGAAGCCCGGTGATATCAAGTACCTAGTCTTCTAGAAGGAGCTAAGGGGATCAGTCCTAACAGAAAGTCTATGTGGCCTTTGAAACAAGGCCACAAGTAAAAGGTTTGAAATTTTTTTTGGCACGGGTCACTGTTTCCTAAGATGGAATGTTTTACATCTTAAGATAGACCAGTGGTGGCAAACCTATGGCACGCGTCCCAGAGGCGGCACTCAGAGCCCTCTCTGTGGGCACGCAGGCCATCACCCCAGCCCCGCCTCCCCCCATGGCCCCCTCCTCACCAGCAGCCTCCACGTAGGAGAATCACCCCCCCCCCAGCAGCACAGCCAAGGATATGGCAGCTGGGCAGCGGGGACAAGACACTGCACTCGTGCCCTGTAGTGCGCAGATGATGCTACAGGGCGTGGGCGGAGGGAGTGGCTGCCATGGTGCTGCTGGGCTGCCTGGGCGATCTGCGGTGGGCCGTGCAGGCGGTGGGTGACCCTGTGGGCAGGCAGGGTGAGGGCAGAGCGGGGATGGGCTGGGGGCAGGGGCATAATGTGGGCAGGTGGAGGGCAGGGTGGGGCCAGTTTTGGGGCACTTGGTCTCTGAAAGGTTCACCATCACTGGGATAGTGACCTCAGGCCTAACATGGCAAAGCAAAGCAGATACCTAGTTAGTACTTCAAGTGGGGTTCCTTTTATCACCTGCTGCAATAGCTATAGTCTCTGGTCCCAGATGAAATATTGCAAGCACGACTCTTTTTCTCACACCTTACACAAAAGACGCACTGTGTTAATATTTTTAAAGCCACAATTGTGAGGATTCTGCTAGAGCTGTTGTGATGATGATTTTTGTCATCAAGGTTTTTTTTTTCCTCCTTTTGGTTTTGTCATTTGGGTATAACTGGAAAGTTGGCCTGGTCTTTAGTGACATTATTTAGCTTGCATGAGAAAGGCTGTGAAGATTGGGCACTTAAGCCCAATTCTTATTCCTTCTCCCTTAGCACTTGACATCTTGACAGCACAGAAGAGAGCCAACGGGGTGTTTGGATTTGTGAAGTAACATTTTAGGTTGATCAGGCTAGGTAGGCAGAAGACACTAGAAGGCTTTGTACTCCACATCAAAACTGATGAAAATTAATCTCAGTTGTGATGAGTTTGAACATAAGTCTCTGCCTCTTAAGAGAAGGTCTCTAAGATTCATCTAGTTTGCTGTTATGCACAATACAGGGGCCAACACAATGAATATGGAGCGCTTGCAAACAGAATACAAATGTGCCAGTTGTTTGTTTTTAAGAATTGCATGATCTTTGATTTTAGAGATTAATATACACCTATCAGAATTAGTGATAATTTACAGCCCAATCTTCTGTTAGTGCATAGTCCTCTTTAAGCTTAAATTGATAGCTGTTCACCACATCTGGTGTTTAGTACATTCCATAGCTATAATTGTACAAACAAGTGTATATTTTTTTTTGAATAGTCACGCATCTTGTGTGTAGCTTCATTAAATTCACTGTTTCAGTTGGAAGAAAAGTGTTTCTCTACGTTTTCCTTTTCTGTAATTTCTCCCTCACCCACTATTTTAGATTGTCCTTTCCTTGCCAATAGCTCTTGCCATGATCCTTACTTAGTGTAAACAAGTACTGTATGTAGACCTCGGGAACTGAAAGATTCAATTGTTCTTTGTCTCTGTTGATCTATGCAGTTTTTGCGCTACAGATTGAGCAGGCCTCAATTAGAGTTCCATTAATAATGGTATATACATTTTTCTTACAAGTTACATTTTCCACTCAACCAATTGCCTGACAATTGCACATTTCATGACCCGGGATTGAATACATTCTAAGATAGAATTCTAGTCCCTGGGAAATATATCTTATCATATGCCTCCAAATTATAGCCCTTTCATAGCCCCAGAGCTGCCTGTGAGCCTTATGATGTAGGAACTTCATGGACACTGCACTGCTCATCCTTAAGTAGGTCTAAGGAAAAGGGAGAAAAAAATATATCAACTTGAAAAAAAAATCCTCAAAGCATCTTATCTCTGCCCTTGTGATTAATCATCACTCCATGTATTGCGTCTTTTTTTTAAAAAAAATTTGAGTATAGTTTCCAGCTATCAAAATGTTATCCACTCCAGAGTTAAAGCCCTCAAAATAGGGTTTGAAGGCCTCCTGTGTGAATGACATGGATCGTAGAATGCATCTCAGAATCCATTGCAATGGATAGATTAAATAGAAAGCAAGTTTGAAAGCTGCAGAACTAGTAAGGAATGGTCATAGTATTTCAATTACAGTAATATAGGTAGTCCTCGACATATAACAGTTCATTTAGTGATGGCTCAAAGTTACAGCCACACTGGAAAAATGTGACTTATAACCCTTTTTCACACTTACGACTGTTGCAGCATCCCCTTGGCCACATGATCAGTATTCTGGCACTTGGCAACTGACTCACGTTTATGACGGTTGCAGTGTCCCAGGGTCAAGTGATCCCTTCTTGTGACCTTCTGATAAGCAAAGTCAATGGGAAAGCCCATTTCGCTCAACAACTGTGTTTCTAATTTAACAATTGCAGTGAATTCACTTAACAACTTTGTCAAAAAAAGTCATAAAATGGGGCAAAATTCACTTAACTGTCTCGCTTGGCAGCAGAAATGTTGGGCTCAATTATGGTCGTAAGTCGAGGATTACCTGTAGAGGACTTACATGATTTCTAATTACAAGCATAAAGCTTGTAAATCCATAAAATAAAACTGTTAAGATCCTTACTCCCCTCCCCAGGCCCCTTCAAACTTGCCCAATAAGCTGTAACCTCCTAGCTGTGGGGTAGGCAACCTTGGCTCTTTTATGACTCGTGGACTTCAACTCC
The DNA here is from genome assembly GCA_034064705.1 of Bothrops alternatus. Classification (NCBI taxonomy): domain Eukaryota; kingdom Metazoa; phylum Chordata; class Lepidosauria; order Squamata; family Viperidae; genus Bothrops; species Bothrops alternatus. Next base: position 349,314 of record JARGCV010000230.1, on the reverse strand, counting down.
CAGAATTCCTGAGCCAGCCATGCTGAGGGGAAAGGGAGAGGTTTCCATGCTGAGCCATGCTGGTTCAGGAATTCTGGGAGTTGAAGTCCACGCATCATGAAGGGGCCAAAGTTTCCCCCATGCTGGCTCAGGAATTCTGGAAGTTGAAGTCCATGAGTCATAAAAGAGCCACGGTTCCTATCCCTGACCTAGATGATGGACAGACAGACAAACAGACAGACCTAGATTAGGGGTAGGCAACCTTGGCTCTTTTATGACTCGTGGACTTCAACTCCCAGAATTCCTGAGCCAGCCATGCTGAGGGGAAAGGGAGAGGTTTCCATGCTGAGCCATGCTGGTTCAGGAATTCTGGGAGTTGAAGTCCATGAGTCATAAAAGGGCCAAGGTTGCCTACCCCTGTCCTAGCTCTTCATGAAATATGCTGCTGGCGATATAGTATTAGCAGCAACTGAAGCTCCATACTTATTTGTACCTTCCCTCTTCTATTGGAAATGCGTGAGCATCTATCCTACTGTGGAATGTGTCAGGACCTTCAGACAGTCCACCTGCAACTTCTGTTTTCTCAAGGCCACTATATATGGGTGGCAATGGGTACCTCATAAAAAGCTTTTCTTATTTTGCAGCTCACAGGAATAAAAACATACGTGTGTTGCATACGCAAATGGGCCACTGGCACCTGCGTGACATTGACAGTGATGCTAGCGTCCCTGCGCATGCACAAATGGGGCTGCTAGCGCCCGCATGGCGGTGCTACCGCAAGTGAGGGGACTCGCCAGCGATTCCCAGGGCCTAATGGCCAATAGGCCACGGCCTGGTACTGGACCGCGGACCATAGGTTAGGGACTCGTGTCTTAGAACTTTTACCTTTGCTGTTAACTGTAGAATTTTTGTAGGATGAAATATGTACACACAGACACATTTAAATTGTGTGAAACGTCATAAATTATGCTGTGTGTATGAGATGCTTGGTATATATGTACATGTGTGTATGTGCGTGTATATGTGTGTGTGTGTGTACACACACATAACAGCAGTAAATACAACATATCTGTATGTATACACACACACACACACACACACACGCACACTATATTTACTGCTTCATCTCATCTCACCCTACAGGGGAAGAAACCCCAATTCATATATGTTTCAGTTAATAATTTTTTGTGTGCTGGTTGTCTAGGGAGAATCATTTACTGTCCTCAGACAGCCAGGTGAATGGCTACCTCAGCCTAGCAAACGTTGGTTGAAATAAAATTTGCCTAACATTTTTAGTACATTTGGTACAAGTAATTCTCAGCTTACAACAGATGACTGTTCAAAGTTTACAATGGCAGTGAAAAAAGTGACTTATGACCGTTTTTCTCATGACTGTTGCAACATCCCCGTGGTCATGTGATCAAAATTCAGACCCTTGGCAACTGGCATGTATTTATGACAGTTGCAGTGTTCCGGGATTATGTGATCCCCTTTTGTGACCTTCTAACAAACACAGTAGTGGGGAAACCAGATTCACTTTAACAAGTGTGTGGCTAACTTAACAACTGTAATGATTCACTTAACAACTGTGCCAAGAAATGCCATAAAATGAGACAAGTCTTGCTTAGAAATGGAAATTCGGGGTTCAGTTGTAGTTGTAAGCCATACAGGACCTCCTGTGCAGTCTTTCTCAACTGTGGCAACTCAGAAACGTGTGGACTTCAGTTCTCAGAATTGATATTACCCAGTGTGGGTAATATTAATATTTCAGGAAGAGAATGTGCTTGGTATCAGTTCTTATTATGGCTGGTTTCAGAAACATTTGTGCACATGAGTTTGAAGACTGTTTCAGTAATGTTCTTCCTTTGAGTGTTGAATTTCCTGCGGTTTATAGCTAGGTGCTTTGATTACTAGACAGAAGTTAAGGAACAAAAAGGAAACTTTTCCCTCTTAATTTGTTTTTGTAAAATGTGCTAAAGAACTGATTGTCTGTAATCCATTCATTAGCCTATGCCATGGGTAGGCAGCCTTCTCTCTTTTATGACTCGTGGACTTCAACTCCCAGAATTCCTGAGCCATAAAAGAGCCAAGGTTGCCTACCCCTGGCCTATACAATAACATTAATTCTGGCCAGCATAGATGGACTCCATTTACGTCTGTATTTTTTTGAGTTTATTTTTTCCATTTTCAAGGTGCATAAAAATACAGAATCATGAATGGGTTGAGACATTCGGCAGCCTTTGCCAGCTCAGGCCTGTATGCAAGAGTGAATGAATGAACATTCTTGCATTATCCCTCTTTGTGCTGCATCAGGGTTGGAAGAAGGATTAGTTGGAAGCTGGAATGACAGCCATGCATGTATGAAGTAAGTTGGTGCACTGAAATATGTAATATCTATGAACATTCTGGTAGAACTGGGCTTCTTAATTTTTTTTTGTTCCAGGAACCCCCTTGAGAGCCTGGTGAAACTTGCAGGTCCTTCTCAGAAAAAGGAATATAAATATATAAAATAAAATAAAGTTGTATTTTTTTCCCCATTCAAGTTCACAGACCCCCTAAAATCTATTGATGGACCGCCAAAGCTTTAGGCTTTTAGCACAGTACGGCATGACCTATGAAGGGGCAGGCATGACCTTTGCACCTTAAGTGCCTGCATAAGTTATCATCTGATTATAGAGAAGTTGGTTGATTCCTCTTAAAGAGCTTTCTGTTAGCTAAAATTGCTCCAAGAACTGAGCCGAGTCCCAACCCACCTATCTTGCTGATATTTAATAATAATACCTGCAAATTAGTTGCACCTTGCCTTGAATTTCAATAGGGAAGAAATATAATAAAACCATTGCATGTGCACGCCCCCAAACAAAAGAATAAACCAGGAGTTCTGCTTTATCAAACAGTATTGTGCCCCTATTCATTCATTTCCTCTCCATGAGTTGGTGAACATCCTGCACAGCTGAATGTTAACCTGGGATTATGGCTAAATAGATTCAAAAAGCTAGATTTTGTAAAATAACAGTGCTCCCTGATTTATAAATCTGCTTCTTTGTAATCCCTGGTTTATAGACAATATTGTGCTAAATGTATATGATTATTTTATACATTTACTGTACATGCTACTTGCCTAAGGACACTGTACAAATTGCTGCTTAATAAGGCAGAATTCCTAACTTGTTCTGTATGATGGCACATAATTATGTATTGATTAGTTGCAAAGCCATATCAGAAGACAATAATAAAGACAATAATAAAACCGTCTAACATAATACAGCAAATAAGAAAGAAAATACAGTTCTTATTTCTATATGATCTCTACAGTTTACTTCAATAAGATCCATATATCCAATTCTCAGTTGTGCTGTTTTATTCGGGTAATGCCGGTTGGGGAATTCTGGGAATTGAAGTCCACAAGTGGCCAAGGTTGGGTACTCCTCGTCTAAACCAACTTGCCTTGCTTTGTTTTCCCAAATCCTGCAATTCAGAGGTTCTAAGTGCTTACCAATTGTTTCAGAAAGAAGCCTGGCATCTTTCTGGCATCATCATTATCATGGTCAGGCTAGATTTTCATTTCTTGACAGCTGCTTCCAACTGCAGTAGTCCTCTCCGCTTCCTGTGTTTGTTTTTCAAGTGATCCATATGCCCCTCGCCACAAGAAAATGCTGACAGCTCTTTCTGTCCCGGGCTGAATAATAAGCTCCATTCGGCATTCTTGATCGGATGAGAGCTGGTGGGAGAGAAAAGTCGGAAGCATTTGTTAGCCAGGCACAGCTCTGTTTTATGTGTATTCCTGTTTTCAGAACACTCCTGAATGACTTTACTGCCAGTGGGTGTCCTTTTACCAGTGGGCACCAGCTGGAGAGGGTTGTTGTTGATTAATGCATCTGTTTTGGGGATGATGATTTGGCGTAACTCGCAGCAACTGACCACTGCCGTACTGTTTGCCATACCCTTTTAAGAGTGGCATCTTGGGAGCATGGAAGGGATACAGGTAGTCCTCGACTTACAACATTTCATTTAGTGATCATTTGAAGTTACAGAAGCAGTGAAAAAGTGACTTATGACCGTTTTTCAGACATGACCATTGCAGCCTCCCCAAGATTATGTGATCAAAATTCAGAGGCTTGGCAACTGATTCATATTTACAGTTCATTTAGTGACCGTTTGAGGTTACAGCGACACTGAAAAAAGGGACTTATGACCAATTTTCCCACTTACAGCCATTGCAGCATTCCCATGGTCATGTGACAAGCCAACTCAACTCATTCTGACAAGCTAACTCAATGGGGAAGCCTTAACAACCCTGTGCAACTGCAGGGATTCGCTTAAGAGCGGTGGCAAGAAAGATTATAAAATAGGGCAAAATTCACTTAATAAATGTTTCATTTAACAACAGAAATGTTGGGCTCAATTGTCGTCGTAAGTCTGGGACCGCTGTCAATGTTACAGCTCTGAATGTAAAGATGCAACAATCCACAAAGAGTACACAAATGAGAATAAAGAGCGCAGGGGCAAAGTATAAGGCTAGGGGTCTTCAAAGTTGGCCCTTTTATGATTTGTGGACTTCAACTCCCAGAATTCCTCAGCCAGCATGGCTGGCTGAGGAATTCTGGGAGTTGAAGTCCACAAAATCATAAAAGGGCCAACTTTGAAGACCCCTGGTATAAGCAGTCAGCTTAATCTTGAAATTTTGTGCCATTGATCTGTTTGGATTTTTGCTAAGAATTTTCCTTCTCTGAAGAGAAAGACAGAGATGAGATTCTCCCTGCATACTTTTCTCTCTGACCCTGCAAACAGCTGGGCTTGACTGCTCCGCCATGTGATCTTTCATCTTGAGAAAATAGGGCCTCAAACAGAAAAAAGTTGCTCATTTCGGCTTTGCTGTCTCAGTCTTGATTTTCTGCAGAAGCCCTGCCAGCTTTAGCTGAATCTGTACCTGATCTCAGTATACTTTTTTTTTTTGCCATCTGTTTCCCAGGTGCTGCTACCTTGACTATGTCTTGACACTTGGGTCTGAAATCTAGCAATTTATCATGGATCACCTGTCAAAAGAAAAAGGGTTTTCGGTCTCTTTGTAGAATTATTTTTCTCTTTGCTGTTGAGTCCCAGGATTGTTTTTACCCTCCGTTCTCAAAACTTAACACCTGCAGTTTTTCTTTCTGAAACTGAGGACTAAATCCACTGGCATTCAAATCTATTAAAAGCTTCTGCATTGGGGGGGGGGGGAAGCAGACAGTTGCTATGACTTGGGTGACCTTTCAAATCTAAATTGTGAATAAATAAATAGTAAAGGCGGTGCAGATCTAATGAGGCTCCATGCAGAGTTGTCAACTTGATCCTTCCTTTAGATGCAATGTGCCACTTGTGTGTGCGACCTGTGTGTATAAAATGGCCAACCTTTTCTGCTGTATGTGCACATGTGCCTGGGATATTTTTCCCATTCTTTCCCCAAAGATAATGGAAAAGGCATCTCATTAAGAGCCGTGGTGGTGCAGTGGTTAGAAATGCAGTACTGCAGGCTAATTCTGCTGACTGCTGGCTTCCAGCAGTTCGATTCTTACCGGTTCAAGATTGACTCAGCTGTCCATCCTTCCGAGGTCGGTAAAATGAGGACTCACATTGCTGGGGGCAGTATGCTAACTCTGTAAACCGCTTAGAGAGGGCTGCAAAGCAGTATGAAGCAGTATATAAGTGCTATTGCTATTGTTCCTGTTTCAGTAAATGTCTGTGTCTCGGTCATCCAGATCATGGTTATCCCAAAGGTGCTTTTTCAAAAGGCAACTGGACTTTCTTTGTTTTTCTTTGAAGACGTTTCACTTCTCATCCAAAAAGTTTATTCAGTTCTGACCGAATTGTGACTGACCATTCAATCAGAACCGAAGAAGTTTCTTGGATGAGAAGCGAAAGGAAAAACAAAGAGAGTCCAGTTGCCTTTTGAAAAAGCACCTTTGGGACATCCTGTTTCAATAGTGCTGGGTTGCGGGTGACTCTGGCTGTGATAAGTATGGTACCCCCTCTTTCTGTTGGAATGACCATGGTTACTTTTCTTTCTCCTGGCAGGAAGAGTTCCTGGGCTTCCATTCAGAGGACGATGCTTTTCAAAGCTCACTGCGTGCTGCTCTAAGATCTAAAAGAGGTAAGGAATTTCTGTAGGTCTAGATGAGCATTTTGGGTCTTATCTGCAACCATGGTCTTCAGGGCTGGGCATGGGCCAAACTCAAAAGTTTTTCATGAGAGTTTGACAGTCTATTTATTTATTTATTTATTTCCGATTTCTATACCGCCCCTCTCCTGAAGGACTCGGGGCGGTGTACAGCCCAAAATTAAAAACATCAATATACAAAAATTAAAATAATTAAGAATAAATTAAACAATTTGGCCATAAATCCCATTTAAAACCCAATACATTATATATCTTAAAAATAACTCAATCCCCTAAAACAATTTTAACCTTGCTGGAAACCGGAGCTTCTATGTCTAGCTAGCTTAACATCTTGCTGTGGAGTTTTAGTGTTCTCCAAAACTTCATGGGGTATCAGTTGAGAGCATTGCAATCAGCAATAGGTATCAATCTTGCAAAGTGGTAATCTCAACCATGATTTGACATTCATGCTTTTTATTAATTAATTTTGAGTCTCCCACAGATTCCCCACTTTTGTGTTGTGTTGTGTTGCGGTTTAGTATGTTGGGGGAACTAGGCCATCACACTAACCATAAGCTTCTGTATAGTACATTGTGTTTTGTCAATTTGACTTTAGGGTCAAAAAGTCTGGACTCAGCCAAAATATAATCTATGTATGTATTGTAACGTCCAAAGGCTGACTCCCAGACAGAATGTGAACCCGTTTTTTAGTCTTCATGTGAAAGTCTTCAATTCTGAAGCTGTTAGTCTGAGTTGGACTTTTAAAAAAATAATATTTAATCATTTTAAAGACAAGTTGCTGTCCCATACTTATATGGGATTTGCCTCCCTTGAATTGGATATATTGTATTGCAATATAGGAAGGACATTGTTCAGAACAGGTCCAAAATTTCTTGTTTTCCAGCAGTTGTGTCCATGCACAATAGTCACATTAGTTATGACACTATACTTAAAGTAGTAGTTTTTTTAGTGGATCTAATACTAGGATCTGGGGGGCTTTTTGTATGAATGTGGAATGATTACTTCCAAGGACTCTAATACTGCAACTTTTTAAAGTCACTACTAATGCCATTTATTAATTCTTTGAAAGCTCTCCCAATTTTATAAGATTCCCAGTATTTTAAAATCTTTCATGACATTTGGTGCAGCTTGGTTTGGCTTGTATGATTCTCTGCCAGATGTGAAGTTTCGCCTTTGATTCTGTTCCTGACATCTGCTTTCTTGACCTCTTGTCTTATCATTAAAGTTGTCTGCTGTTCAGAGGATTTATCTGCTGCCTCTGACCAGTTAATTTATGAAGTTTAAATATTATCACAAAAATATTATAAGCCTCAACCTAAGTTTTCTTAGGGTATTGCAATTTCATTCATTGCATCATTCATTGTTAGAAAGAAAGCTGATTTTGAACATTGCAGAAGATTTCCAACGTATAGTACAGTATACATTCAGTCAGTGGGATGACATGTGGTAGTCTATTTATCATAGGTGAGCAGGCAAAGTGTGCCTTTCACAATATTGTACAGGTAGTCCTCAACTTATGACCACAATTGAGACTGGAATTTCCATTAATAAACAAGGTAATTGTTAAGTGAGTGATGCCCAATTTTACAGTCTTTTTTTGCCACTGTTGTTAAGTGTTAAGTGTGTACAGTTCTGGTCACCGCACCTCAAGAAGGATATAATGGAACTGGAAAAGGTGCAAAAAAGGGCAACAAGAATGATCAAGGAAATGGAGCGCCTCCCTTATGAAACCAGATTGCAACGCCTTGGTCTCTTCAGCCTTGAAAGACGGCGTTTAAGGGGTGACTTGATCGAAGTGTATAAAATCATGCATGGGATAGAAAAGGTGGATAGAGAAAAATTCTTTTCTCTATCACACAATACCAGGACAAGGGGGCACTCCCTAAAGCTCATAGCTAAGAAAGTGAGGACAAATAAAGGGAAATATTTCTTCACCCAGAGGGTCATTGATTTATGGAATTCACTTCCTGAAGGGGTCGTGACAGCTGTCAGCCTTGACAGCTTCAAGGCAGGGCTAGATAGATTCATGGATGCAAAGTGTATTGGTGGTTATTAAAACAGATGTCCATGTGCCGCCTCTATGTTGGTTGAGGCAGGCAGGATTCCCTTGAGTACCATTTGTTTGGGGGTCAAGGGAAAGGGAGGGTTTTGCCTTCTCTTTCTGCTCAAGATCCCCATGTACATTTGGTGGGCCACTGTGTGACACAGAATGCTGGACTCGATGGGCTTTGGCCTGATTCAGCATGGCTCTTCTTATGTTCTTATGTTCTTATGAATCACTGCAGCTGTTAGGTGACATACGTGAACATTAAGTGATTCCAGCTTCCCTCACTGAGTTGGCTTGTAAAAAGGTGGCTGGGAAGGTCACAAATAGCAATAGCACTTAGACTTATATACTGCTGCTTCACAGTGCTTTACATCCCTCTCTAAGCAGTTTACAAAGTCAGTTTATTGCCCCCAACAATCTGGGTCCTCATTTTACCGACCTTGGAAGGATGGAAGGCTGCATCAAACTTGAGTCGGTCGGATCGAACTCCAGCCGGTGGGCAGTGAGTTAGCCTGCAGTACTGCATTCTAACCTCTATGCCAAGGTTGGAGACCCCTGCTCTATGCCCCCACATATGGCTTCTCCACATGGTAATCATATGGCCCTGGGTCACTGCAGCCATCCTAAGTACATGCCGATTACCAAGTGCCAGAATTTGATCACGTGACTATGGAGACGCTGTGATGGTTATAAGTGTGAGAACCGGTTGTAGGTCATTTTTTCCACTGCAGTTGTAACTTTGAATGCTCGCTAAAGGAATGGTTGTAAGTTGAGGACTATTAACAGAACTGTCGCAACTAAACATTGGATAATCTTCACTAGTAATGGGGTGTTATCTGAATGGATTCTGCCTGGATAGGAAATTGTTTTGTGAGCGCCCCTTGTAGCTGAGTCATTTTTTTACAGCTAAGATTTCTCTCTCTTCGTACAGGTGCTTCTCTGCCACCACACGGCAGGAGGAGGAGGGCATTCACTGAGGACTCTGTTTCCAAAAGGTTGGTCAAACAAAAAGCGGTGGAATCCCAGCGAGAGCGTATGGTAAAAGCCTTGGCTGAGCTGCTTCAGAGGACCAAAGGGACCCCAGCCAGGATAGGCCGGCAACCAACATCTGGTCCAAAAGTTGTCAGGATGCTTCCTAAGCAGACTCAAGCTGACCCAGAACCAGCTGCTGACCCAATAAAATCCACCACCCCTCCCCTTCTTCCACCACCAACAGAGAAGACTCTCAATTCCACTGCCTCACCTAGGCCACGAGGCCGGCCACGTGGCTCCTTCACAAAGAACCGTATTCCAAGGCCCGGACCTCCCCACCAGAACATCAAAACTTCATCTTCCATCCCGGAGCCTAACAATAATATACAGTTGCCCTCACCGTGCGCAGAGATCAGTGCATCTTCCGAGCCAACTGAAGCTTTGAAGAAACCACCGCTCATCCTCAAGTTCTTCTCCAAAGCCAGGCGGCATAAATCTGGCCAGTTGGTGGTGACCCACGTCCGGCTAAAGACCCATGGTCACAGAAGGGGCCGGAAGAGGAAGTGGAGTGTTGTGCCAGAAAAGAAGCTCTCCCCGCTTCCTTCCGAGGCTGTTTCTGAATCAGAGGCAGTTTTATCAGAGCCGGATACTTCTGACCCTGAACCCAAACAGAAGGAGCCCCCTGCTCCTCATTTGCTCTCAGAAAATCTTGCCCCCGAATCATCTCCTCAGCCCAAATCTCCCATCTCAAAACCAGAGCCACAACTGGAGGCAGTTGTCCAGGAACTGCAGCCAGCCCCAGAGGCCCCTGACCCAGAACCAGAGGCCTCTGGACCAGAACCAAAGTCTTCTGTACCTGAAGGTGGCATTCTTCCTTCATCCACCCAGGTATCTTGGAAACAGGAGCCCCAGCAGCCCTGTCCACAGAGCGACGGAGCAGTCCTCCTTTCCAAGAAGGGGCCTTCTGGTGTTGCCCTTTCTATAAGGGCACAATGTTTGAAACGGGGTCGTGGGCGTCGCGTGACAGCTCAACAGTTGCCAGGCAAGATGAGGCTGGAGGAGGCTGGGGGAACAGCTCAGCAGCCTGGAGTCACTGGCTCTGAGGAGGTCCCAGCTCTCAAGACCACCTTCCTCAAAAATATTCGTCAGTTCATCATGCCGGTGGTGAGTGCCCGGTCATCTCGTCTCATTCGGACCCCCCGTCGCTTTATGGATGAGATCCCACAGAAGGCGACTAAGCCCTTGGAAAGCCCTGTTCCTGATGGGGCTTTAGACAAGCAGGAAGCTTCTCTGTTGCCTTTGCAGGGGACCCCTCAACAGCTGAACCCCCCAGTCCCTAGTTCTCCTGAAAAAGATACCTCTAGAGGCCCGTCACCCCCATCTTCCCCTAGTGTGCTCCACATGACTTCCACTGCACCAGGCCTGCCTGAGAAACGGCGATCCATTCTTCGGGAACCCACATTCCGATGGACCTCACTCAGCCCCACTTTGTCTCCCAAAGATATGGGGAAAGCTCTCTTTCAGGTGCCTAGTGAAGATGCATCTCTTGTGCCCAGTGCAACAGCCCCTGTCTCTTCCACCCCAACCAAGCGCACTCCCCTGCTACGGGCCCCCCAGTTTACACCTAGTGAGGCACACCTTAAGATCTATGAATCACTCTCTGTGTCTCCCGAAGAGTCTGACCTGGTGCCAGTTTCCCCCGAGGTCAGAAGGGACCCCCCAGTGCCGCCGCAAGAAGCTACCTTGCTCTCCAATGAGCCTGTGGTGACCCGCAGTGGCAAAAAGCTGGTGGGAAGGACCAACCACCTTGCTTTGCCCCTCTTCACGGAGGTTCCTAAACCCCTTGAAGCTCAGAGCAAAGAACTGATCACCATGGAGGATGTCAATTCTCCCGGCGTGGTTCACAAGGTGGCGATCCGAAGAGTGGTGCCTCCCTCCAGCCAAGTGCAGGAGCAAGAAGAGAAAGCAGATGATAGCTCGGAGAGTGAAGCAGAGCCAGCAAGCCTCTCTTCGGAGGAAGCGAAGCCCCCCGTGCATCAGCCCAAATGCATTGTCACTTCACTTTCCAGCATGGATAAAGTTTATAGCCTGCTGACTCGTGCCAAGGTGCAGCTGTACAAGATTGACCAGCAGAAGCAATTCAAGTTCATTCCGGTAAGAGAAGCCCCCCAAGTTGAATGATGTGGGCTTTGGAATCGTAGCAAGGCTAGGCCACATCCATAAGGGTATCAGGTGCAAGAGATCAGGATCCAGGAGAGGTCAAAAAGTACTTAACAGGTGGTCCTTGACTTATGACCACAGTTGAGCCCAAAATCTCTGTGGCTAAATGAGATATTTGTTAAGTGAGTTTTGCTCCATTTTATGACTTTTCTTGCCACAGTTGTTAAGTGGGTCACTGCAGTTGTTGACGTAGTAACATAGTTGTCCCAAGTGTGCTTTGCCAAGAGGCAACTAGACTTCCTTGTTATTCTTTGAAGACGTTTCACTTCTCATCCAAGAAGCTTCTATAGCTCTGAATAACAAGGACGTCCAGTTGCCTCTTGGAAAAAGCACCTTTGGGACAACCATGACCTGGATAACTGAGAATCTTCATAGACATTTAGTGACACAATTGCCAAGTGAATCTGGTATCCCCATTGACTTTGCTTGTCAGAAGTTGCAAAAGGTGATCACATGACTTTGGCACACTGCAACCACCATAAATACGAACCAGTTGCCAAGCATCTGAATTTTGATCACGTGAGCATGGGGATGCAGCAATGGCAGTCAGTTGAAAAATGGTCATAAGTCACTTTTTTCAGGGCCGTTGTAACTAAATGAACTGTCACTAAATGAACTGTTGTAAATTGAGGACTACCTGTACAAGTTTATTTCATGCTACCTATACAAGCGATGGAGGAATGTTGGTGTCAGATAAGACTTAACAGGACTTCAAGTGGGGCTGGACTTAGGTGTTTTAAGAGAGTGTAGAGATTCCAAACTAATGATGCATTTGGCCCCGCCCTCAGGCTCAGCCTGATCGTTTCCCGCAGGGGGCAGAGAGTTGTGGTTTTCAGGTTGTTGGTTTTGCTTGAGCACAGCCCACAGATCCATTTTGATACCAAACAGATGAGTTACTTTTATGAATGCACCCCAGGTTAGAAGTCTTGATATTTGCACCCTCTGTTTGGAGAATTATCGATGGAGCATGTTATTATAGTAGTAGTAGTAGTAGTAGTAGTAGTAGTAGTAGTAGTAGTAGTAGTAGTAGTAGTAGTAGTAGTAGTAGTAGTAGTAGTAGTATAGTTGGAAGGGACCTTGGAGGTCTTCTAGTCCAACCCCCTGCTCAGGCAGGATCTAACACACAAAATACAGTAAAGGTGGTGCAGGATCCAAAGAATTGGGCTTATTGTCCTATCTTTATTTATGTTTTCCCCTAGGAAAGAAACCAAAAGGTTCTGAGATATTCTGAGCAATAAATGAGAAGTAAATGAGGGATCGGGACAGGCTACCACTTACGGTTAGAAGTTGATAGCTACTTTGAGGTTAGGTCTATATTTTGCTCTAAGCCAGGGGTGTCCAACCTCAACAACTTTAAGACCTATGGACTTCAGGTCCATGCTCACTGGGAAATTCTGGGACTTGGAGCCCACAAGTCTTAAAGCTGCCTAGATTGGACACCTCTGCTCTACACCATAATAGCTGCCTTTATCAAACATGCTTAATGTGATCAGTGCCAAACTTAGTGTGTTTTTGTGATACAGTTTTTGTGACATAACCTGAATTCTGGCCATTTGGTAAGCTTCTGATTCGGTGTATTTTGAAAATCCTGTAATTGGATTCCTACAGTTACCAGGTTGAATGTGCCATGTTCAGTTTTAGGCTTGACATGTGTGAATACAGCCATCTGTTGTTTATTCAATTAGCCACAGTGAAGCAGTTGATGGTTTAGTGTGATTTGAGCGTGCCCTTGGGACTCTGCACGCCTGGGCATAGCTGTGTGCGCCATGCTGTGCTTCATGGAAAATGACTGGTGCCGCTATATTGAGTGATTTCTGGAATGAAAGCTTCCATTGTGTTGGAAAACGGGCAGAATTGTTTGGGGAAATTAAGTATTGAAGGGGGGGGATCTCAAACCATGTGGGGTATAATGTTTGTGTCCCTTTCTCCTAGGGGTGTCAAACTGTCAAGGCCGAGGCCTTTGAGACTCCAAAAATCCCAGCTGAGCAGGAGACAACTGCAGACCTTAAAACAGAAGATCTAAAAGAGGCTAGAAAACAGGTAATTGACTTGCAGCAAAGCAACTAGATTCCAAATACAAAAGCATGGGAGATCTAGGTGCTGTGCTTAATGACCTTCACAGTTTGTGAGCCCAGCCACTCACAGGTCAGTCAGTGCAATGTGGCTCAGCACGATGCGTGGGCCCTGGCCAAACAGAGAACAGTGTCGAAGAACCAGCTCTGCTACTTGTCACTCATGATAACAGAAGCTCTTCCTGCACCTTCTTGACAGGGCCAGGAGTCTCCAGTGCAGGGCCCTCGGATCAAGCATGTTTGTCGGCATGCCTCGGTGGCCTTAGGGCAGTCTCGTGCAATGGTGCCAGAGGATGTGCCACGCCTCAGTGCCCTGCCTCTGCGGGAGAGGGAAGAGATTGCTGCGTCACCCACCGTAGAGGGTGAGTGTTTGCGGAAAAGATTGGCTGAAGATTCTCCTTGTGCCTTCTGGCCTCGCTTTCTCTTTCTGGGTAAACCTGTTTCCACACCATATTGTGTATCTTAATCTGTAAGGCCTGCTAATGACATCAAGAGGCAAAGCTTTTACCCGTGTTTCCCCCAAAATAAGATGGGTCTCTTTTCTTTTTTTTTTTTGCCTCCAAAAGAGGCATCATGTCTTATTTTCAGGGGGTGTCTTTTATACTCAACTCTGGCGTTGACTGGGCCGCCCAGCCGGCCCACTTCTTCTGACCGAAGGAGCAGCTGCATTTTGCAGCTGCATTTTGGCCTGGATTTTGCAGTCAGGTCTTTCTGGAAGGCCTATGCAGACGAGTACTGAGGTGTGGATTATAACTTAGTTCTCAGCTGCAGTGGCCTTATGGAAAGGCCTGTGACTGAGAAATGGAGGCCTGGCTGCAGAAGACGCCACAGAAGAATTGGGCTAGCAAGGAGAGGTCTGGCTGCAAGGTGAGTGGGTGCGGGACGCGTGGGGCAGCTCCACCCCCCACCCCCATCCTAGCTTGATTTTTAGATGTGTGCCTCACCCCCAGACTAGGACTTATTTTGGGGGCAGGGCTTATATTAGGCCCACCCCCCCAAACATCAAGCTAGGACTTATTTTTGAGGTAGGCCTTACTTTCAGGGAAATGAGGTATTCAGCCTTGGGTGCGATAAACATAGAAAAGGACTGGAACACCCATGTAGTAGGCTTTATTTAGACAGAATATGTCTGTCTGTTTGTTTGTCTGGCTTAGGAGAAGAAGAATTCTGACTCAGATTGATTGGGGTGGGCGTGGCAACAAGGGAGGAAGTACAGATGATCCTCGACTTACACAAGTTTTGTGTAGTGACCGTTCAAGGTGACAACGGCACTGAAAAAAGTGACTTACGACCACTTTTCACACTGAGGAACATTGCAACATCCCCATGGTCACGTGACCAAAATTCAGATGCTCGGCAACTGACCCACGGTTGCAGCGTCCTGGGGTCATGTGATCCCCTTTTGCCACCTTCTGACAAACCAGGCCAACGGGAAGCCAGATTCACTTAAAAACTATGTTGCTAACTTAACCACTGTAGTGATTCGCTTAACAACTGTGGCAAGAAAGATTGTAAGATGGAGCAAAACTCACTTAACAAATTTTGGGCTCAGTTGTCGTAAGTCGAGGACTATCTGTAATATATAGAAATATATATCTTTGGATTCCTCAATATGCTTGCAAATCAGTGTGATCCCTGCACACTGGTAGAGATAGTGCTCATCATGTTCACAGGACCATTTTGTTGACTTCTTAGCAACTTCCTTTTGAAGATTGTAGTGTATTCATGACAATTTTTTGTTGGCAGTGCAATGTGAGCCTGTATTAGGAACACCTTACAAGCATAGCTGAACCAGGCTCTCTCTCTCTCTCTTCCTTTTTAAGCCAGGCTCTAACTCTCATGATCCTGGCTCTTAGGCCATGCTGGTTTCCTGTGATAGGGTTCAGATGGGGGTGAGAATCTGTGTAGTGCTGTGGTATATACAATAGAAGAGCCAAGTTTCAAAGAGTTGGCTTAAGGCAGGGGTCTTCAAACTTGGCCCTTTTATGACTTGTGGACTTCAACTCCCAGAATTCCTCAGCCAGCGAACCTGGCTGAGGAATTCTGGGAGTTGAAGTCCACAAGTCATAAAAGGGCCAAGTTTGGAGACCCCTGCCTTAAGGTGTATCATCCCTGCACCTGATTTTGCCATTTTTACACTTTTGCTTTACAAGCAAACCTCTATAACATGTAAATGCAAAAGTCCTTTTATGGGTGTCTTATAATAGGAGTTGGACTGAAGCTTCTTCAGCCTGTCCCATCCATGGTTCCACCATGGCACTTTTTCTCTAATGAAATCAGATTTTTGCTACTCCCAGGATAAGATAGAAATAACAGATCTAGAAGGTTTTGTCTAACTCAGGGGCTCCCAAATTCTTCAGCTCGTTGACCCTTTCATGAAGTTTCAGATTGTTTGACTCCCAAACATCTATTATATGTAAACAATTCAATAAATACTATTTTAAGTAATACTGCTAGTACTACTACTAATAATAATGGCTACCCAAGTCCGCTCTTGCTGGTCTTCATGACTGTGCATCTGTGGGTAACATCTCTCACTGCTGGCTACCTCACCTTCAGGGCTAGTGTGGAGATCTACAGAGACCCCAAAAGATTAATGGATCCCAATTGACCTTCCATCAACCACCTCTTCACCACCAGCGTATCAACCCTTTGGATCAGGGGTCTTCAAACTTGGCCCTTTTATGACTTGTGGACTTTAGCTCCCAGAAGTCCTCAGCAAGGCACGCTGGCTGAGGAATTCTGGGAGCTGAAGTTCACAAGTCATAAAAGGGCCAAGTTTGAAGACCCCTGCCTTGGATAGCCCCATTGACCCTTGGAAGCCAATATTGAACACCTTGGGGAACCCTGATCTAACCTGTCAAGTCAGCTAACAAGCATAGATTCATTTTAGCTGTAGCCCGGGATGAAGTTCAAAGAGGCTTACAGGATTAGAGATTGTAGCATCAGGCTTACAGTCAAGTTAATGTTTGGACTGTTCCACAGAGACTTCGTCAACGTCTGACAATGAGTGTGGCCTCCAGAAACAAGTGAAGCCAGATTCCGCAGTCAAGGCTACGCCACCCCCTGTGCGTCGCCATGTCTCTCAGCATCATGGCAAAAAGAACCGAATGACTCGCTGTGGGAAGTGCAAAGGATGCCTGAGGCTCCAGGACTGCGGCGAATGCATCAACTGCCTAGATAAACCAAAATTTGGCGGGCCAAACACTAAGAAGCAATGCTGCGTGTGAGTGTGTCTGAGAAGTTCCCAACTCCAGCCCTGACCACTTGTCCACTCCTTCCGTACCTGCTGAGCATTAGAAAGCAGGGTTTCAGGATTTTACCCGTAGCCAAGGAGAAAGGCTGCACCTGTACTTGTAAATGGGGGTTGTAAATGCTTATTCTACTACGCAAGCCCTGGCTGCAAAGCTTAGCATCCCCTCTCAACAGTTAAAAGCAACTTTCTGCTCCTTAAGGTAGGCGAGGCAACTCTAAAAATCCATAGCTACTTGCTGCGCTTCTTCGGAGGAGAATCATAAGTCAGAGAGTCGATGTTTCAGCAGATAGGGGACCACAGGCATTGACATATTGATTTCTTTGTTTATTGGTTTGATTTATATTCCTCTAAAACAGGGGTCTTCAAACTTGGCCCTTTTATGACTTGTAGACTTCAACTCCCAGAATTCCTCAGCCAGCATGCCTGGCTGAGGAATTCTGGGAGTTGAAGTCCACAAGTCATAAAAGGGCCAAGTTTGAAGACCCCTGCTCTAAAAGCTCCAAGTGGCCTATATAGTACTTGTACTATCAGTTTTATCCCAGTATAGACTGAGTGATGGCGACTGGCTAGAGTCATTCAGCGAGTTTCCATTAAGTGTGGGTTTTATGAGGAGATTCCCTTAACAGAGTTAATACCTAAACCAAGGGTGTCTAACCTTGGCAACTTTAAGATTTGTGAACTTCAACTCCCAGAATTCTGCTGACTGAGGAATTCTGGGAGTTGAAGTCCACAGGTCTTAGTGTTTAATGCCTTAAACATTACAGTATATTACATTTACATATTCTGAGACCCCGGTTTAAATGCCCTTTAAATGTGCAGCTAAAGCTGAGTCAGAATACTGAAACCTAAGCATGGTGTGTTATTTTCTGTATCTGTATCGCAATTAGTGTGCAAGTTAAATAAAAACAAGCTTCACCATGCCACACAGATTGTGATAAACACCCCAAACTCTTGTTTCTTGCATCTTTTCTGCTTTCATAATTTGTCTCTAAGTAGGTGGGTGTCACTTTGGAGTGCTATGAAGCTGAACACATCCCACTCTTCCAGCATCCTAGTGCTAACTCACTGCTGGAATTCCTTTCTCTCTTTCCAGGATTGTCTTACAATTTTCTACAACTGGATGTTTGCCTGCTGTGAGTCTTTGGACTCTAAAGCTAGCTATTATTAATATTTGTGATAGAGCAGTAAGGAGAAGGTGATTAGGCAAACTCAGTAGCCTTGTTTTCTTTTTCTAATCTCAGGAGACTAGCCCTGATGATGTTACTGGTTGGGTAATGAAATGTCTGCAAGGAAACAACCAAGCTCAGAGAGCACCAAGGACCTCTTGGGTTTTCTTACATGCAGTCCTTAGAGTGGAGAAGTATCCTGTTTGGGAGCATGATCTTCCTGGAACAGAGAAACAAAAAGATTTCAGTGAAAACAGCAGAAGTGTAGGACGGAGAAAATAATCCCTAAAGAAAACTTTGGAACTCTGTAGCATATCCACTAGAACAGTTCTATTTTCAGTCTTATAACTTTTAAGATGTGTGGACTTTAACTCCCAGAATTCTTCAGTCAAGCTGCTGTCCAGGGAATTCTGGGAGCTGAGGTCCACACATCTTAAAGTGGCCAAGACTGGAAAAGACTGCAATAGGACCTCAAGTCTTCTCCTAGCTTAAGTCCTCATGGGACAATATATACTTATCAAGGAGGATGGGCATTCCTTTTCCTTTTTGATAGGTGGGGGGGGGGAATAAAGCAATATACAAGTTATGCAGGCAGGACACTGCATTTCCCACAGCAATATATGTTTTAGAGGTTTCATTTTAAGCATAAGCCACCTTTTCCCCAACCTGGTCTGCCAAGAGGTTGATTTTTAACTTCCATAGCCAATGCATTTGGAAAGCTTCATTAGTCCAAAATTTTATATAATACATGTTGATTTCCTAATTTTAATAGGAGTGATTATTTTCTTGTTTTAGGATACATGTCTCTCTCGCTTCAGGCAGAGTGATACAAGAGAAAGGCTAATTTCCTAATTAATTTCTCCAATCGACCTACCTTGTCCTGAGAGAGACCCTAGGGCTCTGCTGCTGGCTTTGCTTTAGGCTTGTGGCTAGCCTATAACAGAATAGCAGAGTTGGAAGGGACCTTTGGAGGTCTTCTAGTCCAACCCCCTGCTCAAGCAGGAGACCCTGTATCATTCCAGACAATGGCTGTCCAGTCTTCTTAAAAGGCTTATAAAAGATTTATGAAAGGCCTCTGGTCTGCATGACTAACTTTCAGTGGCTGCCATACGTGAACTCGGTGGGAAAAAGGTGCTTCTGGCATCATGAGGCATTCAGGGCCCACCCACTCCACCTGCCTTTTTAAAGTATCTTTTAAAATAAATAATTACAGGAAGTTGGCATAGAATCAGAATTCTTTATTGGCCAAGTGTGATTGGACACATAAGAAATTTGTTTCCGGTGCGTAAGCTCACTTGCATAAACAGCAAGTAATAGGTCATAGAACTTAATAAACAACATTTAATAAATCATGAGAAACCAACAGGAGAGGATAGTAGGAAAGATGAGAGGATAAGAAAGGAGAAAGGAGACAATGCTGTGGGAGTTAAGTGTTCAGCAGTGGGAAGGCACGGGGGGGGGGACTATCTTTGTGTAGTTGTTTTGGCATGCAATGCTCTGTAGTGGCATCCTGAGGGGAGAAGTTGAAATAGATTATGTCCAGAATGTGAGGGGTCTGTAGGTATTTTCTCAGCCCTCTTTCTGGTTCGTGCACTATACGGACCCTCAATGAAATATCTTTGCTGCCAAACAAAATATCAGCCTTTTTCATATTTTCAGGAGTGATCCTTGTCCCCACAAAAGGCTTACTGGGATGGTAGAGAATTCAACATCTAATCAATGGGTGACAGCCATGTTATTCTTTGTGCTCTCCCAAAGTCTAGATGTGTCCCCCTCCCAAGCTGGAGTCTTCCTGGCTTATTTCTAAATCCCTGGGCTGAAGAGTCTGTTAGTTTTCCTTTTTTCCTCTCCTCTGACAATGTATGTCTGGCTGACAGGTATCGGAAGTGCGACAAGATTGAAGCACGGCGAGTGGAACGGCTGTCTAAGAAAGGTAACAGTTGAGTGGTTGAACTTGGCTGGACTAATGTGCTCCTGTGAGTTGGTTGCGTGATCATGTGTGGTCTCCTCTCTGTGTGTGTCTTTGGTTTTCCTGTTAGATATTATATGACCTTCTGATCGGGGGCATTTTTTGAATATTTGTATACCTTTGTATAACCATACTAGCTAAAGTCCAGCCCATACCAAAGGGCTGGAATTCTGCACTGAAGGTCCAAACTTGGATTTCAACATTATACCGGAATGAACGTTTGATGCTTCACATCCCAAGTGCCTGTGTTTAGACAGGCTTTTTAATGTTCTAGTAGTTTGCCTTTTAAAAGTTTTGTATAAGTCCAAAGCTAATGTTTCTACTGTCTTAACTGTAGCTTTTTTGAAATTGTGTGTTTTTGATAACACTTTCACTGTTTTTCCTCAATTTGGCTTTGTTTGTTTAATCTGTCTTGTAAATCACACGGGGCGTTAATGTTTGTGGGAAGGCGGATTTACAATGGAAATGACTATTGCTAATGACTCACTTTGTATACTGGCGGTTCTACCCTACAACTTGTGCAGATTAACATATTAAATTGTAACACGGCACAATTTTGTGAAGAAGTTGAAATGTGGTATGTAAACCATCGAGAGATGGGGAAGAAGCCTTCAGGCCTATGAGAAGAAGACAGGGAGGGTCCAGGGGAGCATGTAGTGTTTCTGGGAAGAAATGGTACTGCCCTTAAGAAAGGCCCATTCCCTTGACCACAGGATCCTTCTTCCTCTTTGGGAGTGTGGGAGGAACACATTCCTCTTTATGGTTCGTTTCTGTGCTGCAGTTGCCTACATATTTGTTGACAAATACATGCATGCTGTAGAATATTATCAACAAGCCCACAAAAGTGATCAGCCTGCTCTAAGGTTGAGTCCTTGCAAGGTGTTTTGTACTGGTCACAGGAGAGGGAAAACCAGTATGAAAACCAACAGAAGTTGGCAGAGAAGGAACCCAAAACCATGCCCTCTTCTGCCAGCCCAGTCAGTCACCTTGGATGACCAAGGCAGTTATTAAATATAAAGGTCATCAAGTGAAGGTGAGCTCCTGAGGATCTGTGTACAGAATTTGTGTCGTAAACCAAATAATGCATTATGTGATTTGATGATAAACATACAGAACATCAGATGTCCCACTCGGGAGGAGCCAAACTCATCTGCTGCCCCCAGGATACTGCTGTGACGCTATTGAACAATCTCTGCTCACTCACACTCTGCCTGGCCTACTCACGTTTCTTGGAGCGAAGTCAGAGGGTTTATTTCATTATGGGTAGTTTCCAGAGAATCTTTTAATAAATACATTTCTAATGCAGTTTGCTTCAAGAATATTGGGGTGGGGGGCAGACGCCCTATTGGCTTAGAACGATTTAATATTGGGTCCCTATACTTTGCGCGGTTAGGCCTCAGCACTTTAGCAACAACTTATTACTGATGGGACTTGGCTTTTAATTTTGCTTTTTATTTCTTGATGAACATTGCAGTCAGTTTAGTTGTGTAGGCTGTCCAGATCCAAAGATCTGAGGCCAGAGAGCTCAGAGTTTTTGTCTCAAAGGTGTTTTTTTAAAGAGGCAACAGAGCTTTCTTTGTTTTTCCTTGAAGGCGTTTTGCTTCTCATCCAAGAAGCTTCTTCAGTTCAGAACTGAAGAAGCTTCTTGGATGAGAAGCGAAATGTCTGCAAGGAAAAACAAAGAAAGTCCAGTTGCCTCTTGCAAAAACACCTTTGGAACAGTCACGAACTGGATGACTGAGAATCTCCATAGACATAGACCAGGGGTCTTCAAACTTGGCCCTTTTATGACTTGTGGACTTCAACTCCCAGAATTCTTCAGCCAGGCACGCTGGCTGAGGAATTCTGGGAGTTGAAGTCCACAGGTCATAAAAGGGCCAAGTTTGAAGACCCCTGACATAGACCTATTCTTAGATTTGCTTTCTGAAAGAAAATGTGCTTGATTAAACAAGCTTTATATTAAAATAAAATAAATTCCAAAGACCTGCTGTTCCTCCACAATTGTAGCTGATCTTTTAACCAAGGAAGCTATTTCATACCAGGTCAGACTTTTCCACCATCATGTCTTTGGGCTGTCAGCAGCTCTCCAAAGGGCAGCATAGCCTTTCCCCTCTCCTGCTATTTCTCTCCAGAGCTGCCAAAAATTGAATTAGGGACATTCTACAAAGCGTGGGCTCTATCACTGAACTGTTGCCCGCTCTTGTGTCGATGCTGACTGGTCTAGTGACCTGGTTTAACATATTCCTGGCTCTGTATTTTGTTTCTTCTTAATGTGTATTGTCTGTAGCCATTTCACTGAATTGTGCTTGTTTTCCCCTAGAATGTGCTGTTCCTCTCACTCCCCTTGTTTCATGCTGTGACAATTGCACCTAATCCCTGAATCACGAACTGTGGTACTTGTTGCAATTTGAAATGCTGTTCTATCTAGCTGACATTCTTGGGCAGGCTATTTTTCACTAATTCCATGAAACCTGAGATTGGTGCACCAAGGTTTCCCATCTGGTCCTTCTTCCAAATGCTAACCAGGGTTGCTGCTGCTTAGCTTAAGGAAGATGGCTTCATCACACAACCTCCAGGCCATGCCTTCACTCCTTGTGGTTTCTCTCTGGAGGTACATATTTGGTTTCATGAAATACAGCCATTAAAATGAATGTAATTTAAAGAGATACCCTGTTCAGATAACTGTCTCCTGCCCCAAAGCTATTTAACAGGCCCTTTGGCCTCAGTTTTTTCCTCTTAGCACCATTTCTTCGGTCACCTGTGTCCCCAACCAAAAAAAGACGATGCTCATCTTGATCTTTTGTTTTCTCAAGTGAGGGGTTCCAAAAACAAATACTTCTGCTGCCCCCCCAGTGGGAATGTGGAACCTGATCTGCTGCAATTTTAAGTTTTAAATATTGGTGAGGATATAAGCACTTCTATGATATCACCAAACGGTGCAGATTTTCTACCACTGATATTAGCCGTGCATTCATCTTGACCCTTTTTGTCCTTCAGAGTTCAGATTTTGTAGGATCCTGTCATATGGAAACATTTTACCCTCTTAAAGTGACTATTAAAATGCTATCTAACATTTATATCCTGCTTTCAAGTGTACTAATTGCTCTTAAGATGCCTTATGTTCTACTAATCCTTAAAACAGCCTTGGAGAATGGGATATGTGTTGCTCTCTGTCCTGCACATGGGTGGTGGGGTTGCTGAGGCTGACAGCGGGAAACTTCCCTAAAGTCACCTTGAAGTAAGATTTTCCTGAGTCATCATAGCCTAGAGTAGGTGATCTAAATTATAAGAACTCACTTTAAACACAAGTTCCTTGATTTGGGTGGATGTGAAAGACAAAAAAGGTCACTTCAAGTTGTGGGTTGAATTGGTCACTTAGCTCTGATATTCCCACTTCCTGTTATCCACTGCAGCTTTTCCCTAACCTGTTTCCTCCCCAGATGTTTTGAGCCTGGCTTTCATCACAGTTGAACAGACTTGGGACCTGCAAAAGTTCATATATTGATTACTAGAACGAAGTGCATGGGAGTGGCTTAGTTATATGAACATGCGCTAAGTCTTGAGTTTACAGCACACATTTACCTTTGTACCAAATGAATCCATTTCCTTGGCTCAAACAGTACATTGAAGCCTCTACTACAGAAATGGAGCTAGGTTTGCACAACATGCTAATCAACAACAAAAGCTACCAAATGGGAAAACTAAATAAACCTTGCCTACTGGGCTAGTGAAACTAATACGTCTAACTGGCCTGAATAAGCGTATTGTGCAGACATAGGTTGCCTCTGAGTATATGTATAGCCCAGGAATTTGGGACGGCTCTCAAAACAAGCTCACACCCCTCTCCACTCTCACAATAAAACATCCTGAAGGTTGCAAGTTTTTGTGATGCTGTTCTTGGAACAATATAAGTAGGAAACCTTTGCTGTTCAACAAACAGATTTCTAATCCTGCTGCTCATCCCTGCTGTAATTAATGCTGTAATCCAGCCTAGCTGAAATTACCCATGCTTTCTGCTTGCTTGTAAACCCATGTCTTCCGTCTCCCTCTGTTGTTTCCCCCTCTTGTTTAAATTTAGATGTTGCTCAAGCTTGGCGGCTTGAAGATATGTGGATCTCAACTCCCAGAATTCCCAGAGTTGAAATCCGCACAGCCAAGCTGAGAACCATAGTTTAAACTTTAACCTTCTGTAAGTACCACTTAAATCAGGGGTCTTGAAACTTGGCCTTTTTATGACTTGTGGACTTCAACTCCCAGAATTCCTCAGCAAGCGTGCCTGGCTGAGGAATTCTGGGAGTTGAAGTCCACAAGTCATAAAAGAGCCAAGTTTGAAGACCCCTGACTTAAATGTTCTTTGGAAGAAGTCCCAGGTAGCAGTTTCCCTCATTATCTCTGCTCCCCTCCCACCCCCAAGCTCTTTTAGATGCTCTGGGGAAAAAAATGGGTTTTAAAAGTAGACTGTAGTTTTCCTCAATTTGGCATCTTCCAGAGACGGGTTGGGGAATTCTGGGAATTGCAGTGCTCTGGAGGCCAGCAAGTAGAAAAGGCACTTGCTAGGTGAAGGAATGCTGTTGTCTGCTAAAGACTGGGATGGGTGGGGCCAGGGATACCATAGATAGTTATGCAACTGTGGGAGGGGGTGGAGGTCCTGTCTTTTTTTTGGGATTATGGGAAGGAAATGGGCAGGTACTAGGAAGGGGCTGGGCTGGGGAGGCCATTGTGATCTGAGGGGGCCTGAGCAGAGTTGATCATGCATGCCCCTGGGAATGTCCTCACTTGCTGTGCAGACTGAAGAAACATTGCTTATGTGAGCAGATAAACCTGGGAAAGGAGGCTGAAGGTGGGGGTGGCAAAGAGTGGGGGGGGACAACATTTGGCTTGTTCTGCTCTTGGGCGGGGGGGGGGGGGATTGGAGCTCAGATTCCTGGCTTCTTCAGCTCAGCTCTGAGGGTGGCTTGAGAGAAATGCTAGAAGGTGCAACGTCATACTGAGGGTCTCTTTGAGCTGCTGAATCTTTTTCCTGACTTACCTCTTCACTGCTTTTTCATCCTTTTTCAGCTTCCACAATAGGAGCAGAGGCAGGAAGTTTTGGCCTTCGCCCCCCCCCCCTTCCCTTCCTTCCAATTTCTAATTCATTTGTACTTCTGGACCAATTAATTAACAATGGGAGAAGCACACAAAAAACTCTTAATGGTACCTTCCAGGGGGAGGGGTTGGGGTTGGGGTCAGAGACTTCATTCCGCTTCATCTGCATATGAGAAAGTAGACAATGACTACTAGAAAGCCAGAAAATTGCTCCTTGGGTTTGCTGTAAGCAAAGGAGAATTACAAGCCAGTGCAGCTTGTGAGTAAATCCATAGTGCCTGACTGAAGTTGGATCTATAGGAGCTCAGAGCCTTGAGCCAAGGTCAGTATGACCAAGGTGATAATGGCCTCTGAAGTCCTTATCTCTCTGCTATTAGTTGTAGATCTTAAATCTCTTTTGTATTGGAGATGAGAAAGTAAGGAAGACCGGTTACCCGCCTTTTAGATAGGAAGGCAGGGCCCTTTAAACAGCATTTCTATCAGGGATAGGTAGAGATTGTAGATCTAAATTGCTGACAGGAGAGGGGGGGCGAGATTAAAGCATTGCCGCAATAGATGGAAGATGAACTGTAGCTAAGGTAAGTGAGCTAATAAACACTTTGTCATGGGAAGACCCTTAGATGGGTCAGTGGCTAAGCAGAGCAACAGCTGACACAAGATGTGTTGTGTTAAGGTGCGGCTTCTTCCACAAGGCAGGTGAGAGTAACCATCTCTCACCAATATTAAATCCGGGCTGCTAAAACCCAAATGCCCTCTGCTTGCAGCAAAGAGATACAGAAATATTCTTTTGGCAACTTGAGAGCTCTTCTTGGTCCTTGTCAGTCCTGCAGCGCTGAGCAGTAGGTTAAGCTGAAAGTTGATGCTGGTAAGAGCGCCTAACCGAGATGCAGAGTTTTTGAATTTTGGTTGGGTCAGATGTTCAGAGCCTGTTGGGATTGCGGTCAGCTGCACTAAGTACTGTGCCTCAGTTCAAGGGTTTGCATTCATTTTTCTCTCCCGTCTCCCCACCCCTGAGTATGCATTTATAACAAGTCTTGGGCAATGTGCAAGGGGATGGAGGAAAGGGGAGGAAATGATCCTTCTGCCCAGCATCCATCTGCTGCTAGAGTTGGACTGCCGGGCTCTGCTCACCCATGCCTTTGTCTTCAGGCCGTACAGTAGTGAAGCCCATCGCCCCGTGGGATTCAGAGGATTCTCAAGAGGAGTTTCCAGCCCCCTGGGAAGTCATGCTGGGGGCCACAGAGACTGCTGAGCAAGACTCTTTGTTGCAGCGTAAGTCAGCCCGGCGCTGCGTCAAGCAGAGGCCCTCATATGACATCTTTGAATCCTCTGACTCAGACACAGAGCCGGCCTCTGGCTCAGCCACTCATCGCCGGAAATCTTCCCGGGACTCAGGTGAGATGTGAGCTTTGGGTTGCTTAGTCCATGACTTCCAAGCCAAGATTTGCCAGCTACTGGGCTCTTATCAGTAGCCATCTATGAAAGTTGCACAAAAGCAATAAGCTTCGCGTGTGTCTGAAGCTGCGGCTAGCTGCAGCTTCCAAGGGCACATCTATGGTGGTTGGTATGCCCACCCTGGGCACAATTTTCTTAAGACGAAGCTCTTGGTGGGATAGGGCCCGAGAGGCTTTCTCGTTTTGGTGTGACGTGACATTACAGCAAGCCAGAGATCCTTGATGCTCAGTGATAGATAATTCAGTAGATTCAGATTTATTCTTGACTCACAGCATCTCTGAGGTAAAGGCTAGTGGAGCTGCCATGCTTTGTGCTTTCAAGGTGAAGAATCGAGTAGCTTTTCATCCTGTTTGAGTCTGATGCAAAGAGAATATGCTCTAAGATTCTCATATGTTTCCAGAT
Source organism: Bothrops alternatus (assembly GCA_034064705.1). Taxonomy (NCBI): domain Eukaryota; kingdom Metazoa; phylum Chordata; class Lepidosauria; order Squamata; family Viperidae; genus Bothrops; species Bothrops alternatus. The sequence continues at coordinate 322,534 of JARGCV010000230.1, read as the reverse complement.
TTGCTTCCCGTGGACTCCGAGGAGCAAAGTCGGCCTCGTAAAAGTTCTTTGCAGCCTGTGGTGCAACTGAAAGCCAGGAAGAAACCGGAGAAGGTGAGCCATCAAGAAAAGGTGAGAGAGGCAAAAAATCCACCTCTGGGCAAGGTTTTATTTTTGTTTGTATTGTAACTCAGGAGGGTGCACAGCACACATCAGGGACTTCAAGGAATCCACTGTGTGTTGTGTTCTTTAAGTGGGATATGAGCCAAATTATTATTATTATTATTATTTATTTAATTTCTATGCTACCCTATTCCGGAGAACTCAGGGCAGCTCACAACATGATAGAAATCACAATAAAATACATAAATATATTTTCCACCAAGATTCATTTCCCTTAAGACAAAATATGCCAGTTCTTCGTCATCCTTCCTTACCCTCCGCCATATCAGTTTATTTCTTCTCTTGTCATATTCTAATACCAGCATTGTGTATCCCATGGGACACCTGAACGTCTGGGAATATTCTGTTAAGGTGCCACTATCTTTCCTTCTTTTCTCTGCCCTTTTCAGGACATCCCTCTTTCTGCCTCACTGCCCTCCATCTCCAATGGCTGGAATGGGAAACAGAAGTCCACGGATGGAGTCCACCGGCTCAGGGTTGATTTCAAGGTGAGGGAGGGACTTCTGCCTCATAGGCACAATGGAAAGGATGGCATATACAGCTAAGTCAAGAGGGCAATCACTAGACTCCAAAGCGTATTCCCTAATGGAACAAAATCTCAGTTGGCGCCTGTTCCTAAATCTGCTATTTACAGTCTTATGCCTGTTAAACCCAAGTGGCTCTATAGATACTATTGTTCTAGATCTGAACAGTTTTGGTCTAGGCTACTGCAGCACGCTATACACAGGACTATCCTCGGGGAGTGTTCTGTAGTTTCAGCAGGTGGAAGAAGGTTGCCTGCTAATCTTATGTGCCAGTGCAGTTTTGCAACCTTTGTCCCACGTTAAAGGACATGTGATGGTTCCTAGCTGTTTCTGTGACTCAGTATAAGCTGTTCATTTTAGTTTTAAATTTTTTAATAGATTATGATCTCTAAATCCAAGTCTCTATTTGTCTTGTTAATGCACAGGAGGATGTTTTTTTTTTCCTGTGTCATTCCCAAACTGCAGAACAAATATCCCTTGAGGCTGATTGGTCATCCCTCTCTCTACTGTCAGAAGAAGTAATCAAGGCATACCATTGAAAGTTACCTTTGTAAATTCCCTTTCAGTTCAGTGATTCACTGTGTCGCTCTATAGCAGGGGTTCTCAACCTTGGCAACTTTAAGACTTGTGGACTTCAACTCCCAGAATTCCTCAGCCAGCTTTGCTGGCTGAGGAATTCTGGGAATTGAAGTCCACAAGTCTTAAAGTTGCCAAGGTTGAGAACCCCTGCTCTATAGCTTTTAGAGCAATTTTTTTCCCCCACTTGTGTGCCTCATAGGAAGACTGTGACTTGGAGAATGTCTGGCTGATGGGCGGTCTCAGCATCCTCACTTCAGTACCAGTCACCACGCAGGTGGTCTGCCTGCTCTGCGCAAGCAAAGGTTTCCATCAGGTGTGTCTGATGAATAAGAGCTAAGAAGTATTGAAAGTTGCCCTAGGCAGGAATTTGAGGAAGGGCTTTCCTTCCCATTTGGGAGTTGGTCAGGTGGAGTTGCACACTGGGGTCCTTTTGCCCTCAGGGTTTAGGGGTTAAAGAGGATTCAAAGATACCCACTTTCCTGTTTTCATGGATGTAGGATCTCTAACATGACTGCTGCCTGTTCTGTAGCTTGTGTATTGCCAGGTATGTTGTGACCCTTTCCATGTCTTCTGCCTGGAGGAGGATGAACAGCCATTGCCTGAGCAGGAGGACAGCTGGTGTTGCCGCCGTTGCAAGTTCTGTTATGTCTGTGACCGCAAAAACAAAGCATCCAAGGTAAGGAAGTTTGTGTGTGTGTGTGTGTGAGAGATAGAGAGAGAGAGAGAGGGAGTGTGTGTGTGTGTGTGTGTGTGTGTGTGTGTGTGCAGGGAATACACTGGCTTGTATGTTCCTTCTGCTAACAGGAAACTAGCAGTCCATCATTGCATCACCAACAGCTCTGTGTAAGTGGGGCAGGAATCAGCATTCTGGAAACAACTGTGCTTTTAGCTTGGTCATGCTCACAGATGGAGCAGTCAGGAAAGTGACTTTAAATCAATTGCTCCTTGGTCTTCATCTCCTCTTTCAGGATTATGGGGAGAGAGTTTATGGGGCATTCCCCTTCTTTAAGCCCAAACTCGGGAAACATAACCAAAAATGGGCAGGTGTAGCAATAGCAGAAGCAGCAGTAAACTGAGGTTTCAGAAAACATTAATCCCATCCTTCTTTGGCTTCCTCTTCTGCTACCACACTTCCTTCCTTCCTTTTCTTGAGTGCTCTGCTCTTCTTTTTCTAGAGCCATTTGGGTACTCAGGCATCCTATTATTTTCTTCACTGATTTCCTTAACACGAGTAGTTCATCTACCAAATGGTTCCCTTTTAGCTGACTTGAATCTTGATTTGTCTCCCTGGTGCTCTTCTCCTCCCCTTCTCCCTTCACCCATAAAAATGTAATTTGTTATGGATTTATATGCCATTTCTCTTACTGTTATGCACTTAGGACAGCGAACAGTTGACCAAATGCAGAATTTCAGATTGCTCCTTCGCTGTGTCTCAAGGCTTTTCCTTTGAGTCTTCTGCCAAATTTGGGTCTTTTGTACCCGTGTCCCTGTGTTTCTCATGCTTGGCAACTTTAAGAGGCTGGCTGGAGGATTCTGGGAGTTGAAGTCCCCAGACCTTAAAATTGCCAAAGTTTTAAAACTCTGGTCTAGGCACTTCCTCCCTGTCATCTCGGGTCCTTTGAAGGTCCTCAGTCACCAGATTGTAACCTCAGTCAGGCTGGCAATTATCCCAGCTCATCTCCCTGCACATATTTGTAGCATAATATCAGCTGCCACTATTGTCATCCAATAAACCAGGGTTCCCCAACCTTGACAACTTTAAGACTTGTGGAGTTGAATTCCACAAGTCTTAAAGTTGCCAAGGTTGAGGACCCCTGCGGTAAACCACTCTGTTTGGAATAAGATAAAAGCCCGGTAAATAAATAAATCCGCATCGGAAATTGGTTTGCAGAGCCCGAAGCACAATTGGTAGTTCTCACCCTACAACATTTTTGGTGGTTTGAAGTTATAATAGCATTGAAAAATGTGGCTTATGACTGTTTTTCACACTTGGGACCATTGTAGCATTCTCATGGTCGCATGGTCAAAATTTGGGTGGATTGCAACTGGCATGTACTTATGGTAATTGCAGTGTCCTGAGGTCATGTGATCCACCTTTTGTGACCTTCTGACAAGCAAAGTCAATTTTATGACTTGTGGACTTCAACTCTCAGAATTCCTCAGACAGGGAGTTGAAGTCCATAAGTCATAAAAGGCTCAAGTTTGAAGACCCCTGTACTAAGTAACAACTGCAGTGATTCACTTAACAACCGTGGCAAGGACGTTTGTAAAATGGGGCAAAACTCACTTAACATGTATCCTGCTTAGCAGTAAAAATTTGGGGTTCAATTGTGGTTGTAAATCAAGGACTACCAGTAAACAGCCAAAGGATTCTCAACTGGAGAGAGGTATTTCTGCAAGGTTTTTCTTTTAAGCAACATATACTGCAAAGAGAAACAGAAATACAGTAAATAGGGGAAGGGTGTTAAAGGAGCAAAAAATGGCAGTATTAACAGCTGTGCATGAAATAGGGAGGGAAATGAAGGTGCCAATTTGAACAAATGGCATGTAGGTTAAGTAATGCCCTGGACAGGTGCTGGACAGCTAGACAGGCATTTGAGTAGAAGACGGAAAAGCTTCTTTTTTTAAAAAAAAAATTATTACTATTATTTTTTTAAAAAAATCAATTTCTACATTGAACTGTGTGTTGTCTAGGTATACAATTAAAATTAAAATATAATAATCATCACATTCATAATAATGTTATCAAAATACAATCATATACTAGGAAATAGCAATCAAAATATTAAAAATAATATTACCCACACAAACATTAGTTACATAACAATCAAAGCATTTACTAATCCATTATAAATCTTGCTCACAAAATCCACATATTCTCATCTTTCCAACTTTCTAACCTCTGTTTTTATCAGCTAACCATTGGTAAAATAAGTCCCATGTCATATAATATTCCGTTTCTTCTTTTTTCTTTAATTTTTAACGTTAACCTATCCATCTCTGCGCATTGCAGTATTTTTAAAATTATATTTGAAGGAGAAGCTTCTTTATCATGAACATAAATATTTGAAAAGAAAAATTTTAAAACAAGAATTCTAAGGATCTGGTTTTCTCACATAGCTTTTATGTTTAGCTCTCTGCTTTCTTTTTTCCTGCACATTTTGCATTTCTGGTCACAGTTCTCAGCTAGGAGATGTGAAGGATTCCAAATACATGGGTAGCAGCTCAGTTTTTCTTGCCCCTTACTCCCTTTCTCTCTTTCTTCTATAACCTGCAACAGCAACTGCTGGAGTGTGAGCGCTGCAGGAACTGTTATCACCTGGCCTGTCTTGGCCCCAACTATCCCACCAAACCATTCCGTAAGAGGAAGGGCTGGGTAAGTATCTGCAGAGTGGAAAATGTCGGGCAGTGCTTCTCAACCTCTGCAGCTTTAAGATATGGGGGACTTTTAACTCCCAGAATTCCCCAGCCAGCACACTCTGGGAGTTGAAATCCACATACCTTAAAGTTGCCGTAGTTGAGAAACACTAGAGTGGAGGATGAGAGAGTCAGCTCTACAGTCTTTATATTGCAGGCTCAACTGTCCCTATATTGCAATTGTGAAATCCTTTTCTTTTATATCCTTTAGATCTGTTCTGCCTGCATCCGCTGCAAAAGCTGTGGGACAGCGCCAGGGAAGAATTGGGACACGGAATGGTCCAGTGATTACAGTCTCTGCTCTGCCTGTTCTGTGCTGTACAATAAAGGTGAGTGCAGCAAAATCTTCTGAAAAATTTCAAACATTTCCATTATAAATCGAACGCTTAGTAAATGTTTCAATACAAGGACATGTTTAATGAATTTATGCACCATTAGTCTCTGGTGTCAGCCTGTCCTTTTAACCATTATTCCATACTGGCTTTCCAAAGTAATTCTTGCCTATGCATTACCTATATTTTTACAGGTGTATAGATTACTCCTACCAATTTCCCCCATAGGAATAGTCTTGTAAAGTAAGTTGGGCTAAGAGTGAAGAGCTGGCCCAAAGTCACTCAGCATAGACTTGAACCTGAGTGATGTAACTTCAGAGAGATTAAAATATATCTGTGCTTATAACTGCTGTGAGAACGCCAGAAGCCACATTTTATATCTTTTTTCTTTTCTGTTTTTCTTCACCTTTTTTTCTTGCAGCTTTTGCTTTTTCCTTGATTTATTTGTTTTTTTTTCTTTTTTTCCTTACTTTATATTAGTTTGTATTGACTTTTATCGTCTGGTTTAAAAGCTTCAGTGACCATTTTAAAGAATAGACTTCAACATTGGTCTCCTCAGTTCTAGCCCACCTTTTCATCATTCCACCAAACTGGCTATTTTCAGGTGCCAGGCAAAAATGGTTTAATTTTTCAACCTTTTAGGCATTTTAGTTTTGTTCTGTTTCTACACTGAGGCACAGTTATTATACTATTATGATCGGCAGCTTCTGTTCTGCTTTTATTGGTGTTTCAGTTTTTGTTAAATGAATATTGTTTGGATATTGAAATACAGAGTATGAATGGAGTAAACGTTGAAATCTTAACATTCGTTTCAAAAACTGGATGGGTTCATCGTATCTCTTCACGTGGTCTCTCTTCCTCGTGCAGGGAACTACTGCCCAATCTGCTTGCACTGTTACGAAGATAATGACTATGAGAGCAAGATGATGCAGTGTGCCAAGTGTGACCACTGGGTTCATGCCAAGTGCGAGGGACTTTCAGGTTGGTTGTCTGGAGCAACATGGCTTAGTTCAGGAGGCTGACTACGGACAAGTCATTTTGTTGTCCATCCACGTTGGGAAGGGACTAGGACTAGCCCTAAGAAGATGGATCTCATTGCTGTTGCATTCTTTTTCTTTTTTTTTGAACTATTACCATCTCGCAGACGGTATAGGATAATAAAAACAAAGACAAACAGGCTGAAAAATAGTTTTTATCCTGGAACTGTAACTATATTAAATACTACTGTATAATGCATCATTGAAGTGCAATATTAGGGGCAGCGTAATGGTGAATAGAATGTGATGGATGCGTGTATATAATGTATGTTCTTATTTTTGGTCTTTCCTTGTGTGTAGTGTGCACTGTGGACAGCACTTAATTTCGTTGTGAGTTACACAATGACAATAAAGATATTCTATTCTATTCTATATTCTATATTCTATTCCATTCCAGTCTTTTCCTATTCCTATTTCTATTCCTATAATCTCTTCAGACTGGTTTCAATATTACATTAATCTATCATTCGAACCAGGGTATTGAACAAATCTGTTAGGTCAGGCAGTTCAAAACTATAAATGATTGTTTTCAAAGTCAGAACCTTAGATGTTGCACTAAACTCAGCATGAATGCTGAATCCAGATACTATGTGGGGAAAGCCGTTGATGGTAGCAGAAGAGTTGCACCAGGGGATTGTTTTGTTCTAGAATTGTGTGTCCTTTGTGGTGTTTTCCCCTTTGTAGGTTCCCCCAGCTGGATTACATATTTGTAAATGTAGCTTAATAGGGCAACCTGTACCAAGAAGACTGGAGAGAAAAAAAATGGAGTGTCATTCAACCTAGGAATGAACACGAGGGATGTGCTCCTTTCCTGTCTCTTCCAGATGAGGGCTATGAGATCTTGTCTAACCTGCCGGAGAGCGTGGTGTATGCATGCCGGCCCTGCTGTGGCAGCGATAAGACCAAGTGGCGAGAGGTCCTTAACTCAGAGCTGCGCAAGGGACTGCGGCAAGTGCTGCAAGGGTTGCTAAGCTCCAAGTGTGTGGCGCCACTGATGCAGTGTGCACAGGTATGGTTTCTGGAGCATCGCGCGGGACCATTTCTTCTCTATTTTCTCTCTTTCCTCAACACAATTTGATAGCGCAGACTGCTCAGTGTAGGTGACCCAAATGCACTGACTGCCAATTAGTTTGGCAGACATTCTCCCAGGCACTGGGCTAAGGTAATTAGAGCCTTGTGATGAGTGTACAACTTCTTTCTCTGGTTGATTGGTTCTGCCATCTGGTTATTGTTATCATTCCATGCTCTTTTTTATCTGTTGTTTGCTTTTATGTGGATGAGCCACTCAGAGTTGATCGCAGTTGGGTGACACCTAAACTAAATAAATATAGAAATGCAAAAATGCCAGTCATCATTGTTTTAATCAGTATATGGATTGGGAGTTATTTGAAAAGCTATTTCCTTCCAGGTGACTTCATCCATATTTTAAGATCAGTTGCTAAACCCTTCTGACACATTATTTCAGAGGCAGCTGCCAGCTTTTCTCCATGGCTGCACCTTTTAGTGGAAATGTTAGTTAAGATTCTACTGCTCCTGGAGCTGAGGTTCTTGTCCTTCCCCAACTAGATGTATGGACTTCAGCTCCTAGAATTTTTCTCAGTGTCCACATTGATTGGAGAACACCGGGATTTTTAAGCCTACGTACTGTATGTGGTGGTGCCCAGGTTGGAGAAGACTGGTCTGAAAGATGCTTGCCTGTTGCTGCTGTTTTGCAAAATTCTCTTCCTTTGGAAGAAACTTGGTCTAGAACACGGTCCCCAACCCCCAAGCTGCGTGAGTGATGGGCAAGCACACACACACTCACGCACAAGCCTTCACCTGTGTGAATGGAGGACACACATGCCCCCTGCTCACACCAATGGAGCTGTGCACCCATGTGTGCGCCTGCCACTCATGCAACACCCCCCCTCCCATTCTGGGCCAGGCTGCCAAGGTGTGGGGATCGCTGGCCTAGGAGAAGGTGACTTATAGGTTGCAGGTAGAAATGACAGCAGCCCATTTTCCTCACCTATTTGCTCTCGGCAGTGCTGCCCGGATGATGGCGTGAAGGTTCACCTCCGGCCCTGTGACCTGCGCACTGTCAACAAGCTCTTTGAACAGGGACATTACTCCTCAGTGGTGAGTGTGGAGAAAAGAATTACATGCTGGAACTGGAGAGTGGGAGCTACTGGTAACCTCCATTGAGCTTTTTCTCTCTTTGCAGCACAGCTTCCATGAGGACATAGTGGGAGTCCTATTGGGACACACAGAGGAACAACAGGTCATCTCCTCTGCAAAAACACTCTATATCGAGGTACTTACCTCTTCTCACCTGTTGGTGGTAGAAGATGGTCTCTTGAATTAATTTAGTTGATAAGGGTTAAAATGCGCATGTATGCATAGAGCAGGGGTCTTCAAACATGGACCTTTTATGACTTGTGGACCTCAACTCCCAGAATTCCTCAGCCAGTGTGCCTGGCTGAGGAATTCTGGGAGTTGAAGTCCACAAGTCATAAAAAGGCCAAGTATGAAGACCCCTGGCAAAGAGTATCCGATCCATCTTAGCCTCATGTGCCTTCTCTCCTATAGTTATGTATAACATCTGTCAGGGTTAGGCAAACTGTTCCAAGTTAGAACAGCTGTTTGGAGTGTATTTGGAAGTTTGGAAGTAAGTATCCTGTGTTTGCAAGTTTTCATCCTGAGCTTGGAATAGTTCTTGGTTTGTTTTGCTTCCTGGGAACTGCTGCCTCTCTGCTTAGTTCTCTGAACTCCTCTCTCTTGTCTTTCCAGCTGATGGGAAAGTATTTTAGTTGGTTTGATGCTCAGGATACAAAGCACTGGACCCGGAACAGCTCCCTTCCAAAGTGAGTGCTGAAAAATATGAAGTCTTTTCCAAAGTCATATCGGGTGATGTGGAATCTTTATCCAATTGGGGCTATTGGAGGCAGAGAAGCCCTTGGTTACACCATGAAATGAATTTAGTGCACCAAATTAATTGATCCATAGCAGCAGTCCTCGACACATGTAATGCTTTCTGTTTAAAATAATGTTTAATCAGCCATTTTCTTGTAACTGTATCTTAATGGAAGATGCTATTCCCAATGAGGGATATGAAGAACAATGGTTGGGTGGCCTAATGCAACCCTTACCTGTTTTAGAAAGAAATTCATGTTGAATATCCTGTGCAGCTTCTGATGGTGTCCTGTTTTCCTCCTCCCCTCTTTTGATAGTGGCATGCTGCCCAATGCAGTTCTGCCTCCTTCCTCTGACCACATCTATGCTCAGTGGAGGCAGCCACAAGAGGTCAGCTCAGCTGCCAACAGCCATCTGAGTTCTGCTGGCCCTGAAAACATGGGTAAGGCTTGGATGGAAAGGCCTCAAGGGGCAGACGTTTCCTCTTTGCTTGCAGATACCTTCAGACCAACAAGTTGCTAAAGGGGGACTGTCTTCTCACCCCACATCTCCCCAATATATAGAGAACCTATGACACTTCCTTCTTTTGAGCCAGATTTCTGTTCCACCACTGTCTGTAGCAGCCTTCTGCAATCCAGCCCTCTCCAAATGTTTATTGTTTGCTTGTTAAATTTACTTGCTGCCTATCTCTCCATGGGGCTACTCTAGGCGGGTTAAAATAACTAAAAGGAAGAAAATGAAAGGAGTGTAAAGAGAAGTAAAATAATAGAGCAATAAAATAAATGATGAAAAAGGCTATAATGAGAATACATCAAGATGATAATCAAAAAGGTGGTCGTATGAAGAGCATAGCACAGGGGTCTTCAAACTTGGCCCTTTTATGACTTGTGGACTTCAACTCCCAGAATTTTGGGAGTTGAAGTCCATAAGTCATAAAAAGGCCAAGTTTGAAGACCCCTGGCATAGCACGGGGGGGGGCTGGGGCGGTGGAGTCTGCCATCAATCCAGCAACCACCTCCAGCATGGAACTGCTCCATTTGGTCATCAGGCCAACCAGCAGATATGCAAGTATGCTGGATTACACACTCCATCTTTCCACCCACTCAGAAAAGTAGTCTGGCGTATGAGAAAGGCAGAAGGCTGGTTTTTCTGATTCTACTTGAAGATACTCCGGATAAAGATTGTGTCTCCTTTTCAGGATCTCCTGTGCTCTGAGGAAATATTAGAGGGGCTGTAGGGAGTGAAGATCAAAATCCAATGTTTTTTTCTTTCTCTCTTTGCAGCTGGGAAAGATGCAGAGCGTGTCTCTCCACAGCAGCTGTTGACGGACCCTGAGGATAAGAGACAGTGTGCTCTCTGTCTTCAGTTTGGAGATGCTCTTTCCAAGGTAAAAGTGGTCCTGCTGGTTCATCCCAAAGTCCTTTGCTCTTGGAAGGGCCAACCTCAGGAAATCCTACAAGAAAGACTTTCATGTAGATCAGCGATTCTCAACCTCTTCTTCACCACAGATCCTCTTTAAATGCTTTCTGTGGCCACAAACCCCCAAGATTTAGCTCATAAAAATTTTTCAAGACCCCCTGTGATAACATCGCTGCTCCTCTACATACACATAGGGGCCCACAGACCACAGGTTGAGAATCACTGGTATAGATGAACTGTCCCATATCGGTCCTCCCACCACTGATGATGATGATGAGGAGGATAACAACAACAACAATAACAACAACAATAGTAATAATAATGTTGGAAGCGACCTTGGAGGTCATCTAGTCCAAACCCCTGCTCAGGCAGGAAACCCTATACCATGGCTGTCCAGTCTCTTCTTAAAAACTTCCAGTGATGGAGCACCCACGGTTTTTGAAGGCAAGCTGTTCCACTGGTTAATTGTCCTCACTGTCAGGAAGTTTCTCCTTAGTTCTAGGTTGCTTCTCTCCTTGATTAGTTTCCATCCGTGGCTTCTCTTCCTGCCTTCAGGCGCTTTGGAGAATAGCTTGAGTCCATCTTCTTTGATATACCATATACCAGGGGTCTTCAAACTCTGCCCTTTTATGACTCATGGACTTCAACTCCCAGAATTCTGGGAGTTGAAGTCCATGAGTCATAAAAGGGCAGAGTTTGAAGACCCTGCCATATACCATAGCATGCTGGCTCTGATCCTGAAGATAGTCATTGTTGGAAGGAACCCCTGAATGTCAGCATCTCTTGGCTGTCCCTTGAACTCCATAAATAGCATTTGGGATTTTAAAGAAATAGGTGATTGGGTATCAGCAGGGTTCTGGTTTGCTTTGCTGCTACAGCTTGTTGAGCAAGCCATAACGTACCGATTTGCACATACAGGTAGACCCTGACCAAGGACCACAACTGAGCCCAACATTTGTTTCTAAGCGAGACAGTTGTTAAGTAAATTTTGCCCCATTTTACGACCTTTCTCACTGCAGTTGGTAAGTGAATCACTGCAATTGTTTAGTTAGTAACACAGTTGTTAAACGATTCTGGCTTCTCCATTGACTTGGCATATCAGAAATTCGCAAAAAGGTGATCACATGATCCCGGGAGGCTGCAACAGTCATAAATACAAACCAGCTGCCAAGCGCCCACATTTTGATTGTGTGACCACAAGTATTCTGTGTATGAAAAACGGTCATAAATCATTTTTCTCAGTGAGGTTGTAATTTTGGATGGTTACTAAAGGAAGGGGTGTAAGTTGAGGACTACCTGTAACGCTAGGCCAGGGGTTCTCAACCTTGGCAACTTTAAGACTTGTGGACTTCAACCCCCAGAATTCCTCAGCCAGCAAAGCTGGCTGAGGAATTCTGGGAGTTGAAGTCCACAAATCTTAAAGTTGCCAAGGTTGAGAACCCCTGCACTAGGCAATCAAACATGGTGGAATTCAAAAATCATATTAAATCAAACTCGTCCCCTCTCTTCCGAACCCTTCTCTCTAGGATGCAGGGAGGCTGCTGTACATCGGCCAGAACGAATGGACTCACGTCAACTGTGCCATCTGGTCAGCCGAGGTCTTTGAGGAGAATGATGGCTCCTTAAAGAACGTCCACGCTGCTGTGGCTCGGGGCCGGCAGATGGTAAGTTTGGCTCATTCCTGTTCCTCTCTGCTCTCCCCTCTATTTGGAGAGGAGCAAGAACAGGCCCTCCCCAGGGGAAGCACATCTTGGAATTGTGTTGGCATTATTACGGATCACTTTCTCGGTGCCTTACGGTGCATTTTGTACAGGGATGTAAATGTTATAATGTGGAGTCTTGCGCCAGAAATGGGAGTGGTGGCATCAAAACCAGAACTGTTATGTTAGATCTGTTGTTCAGACAGGATTTTCTAAGTCATATGACGCAGTAGAAGCCCAGCTGCTGATGCTGGGACATCTGTTCTGGATTCAAACAGGAGTGCTGGTGTAAATTCTGCCTGAGCCCCAAAGACTCAAAAATGGATTAGAAAAAATGTGTAGTTGTATCCAAAACAGCATCTCAGTCCGAGTTAAAACAAAAGCAAAACTAGCACCCATGGGGAGACCATTTTGAATGCTTTTATTTCCAGAGCCTTGACCTGGCAATATTCATCTTAAGAGGAAGTTGAGCAGACCAATGGCCCCAACCTTTGGGGCACTAGGGAACGGTTCCACGAAGAGAAGTTTTTCCGTTGATCGGAGGAGGCATGGTTTCACCTGTTGCCTGCATCCCGCGGATGGGGCTTCGCTTGTTTGCATGGCCCGGTTTCTGGCATGCCGTGGCCTGGGGCTGGTCCATGGACCGGAGGTTGAGGACCCATGGAATAGACTACAAGATTGCCATACCTACTTTTGGTAGCTGCCCGGGCTTGTTTAATGATGAGAGAGAGAGAGAGAGAGAGAGAGAGAGAGAGACTACAAAAAATAATTCGCTGAGAGCGAACTCAGTAGTGACTGCTGGGCCTTTCACGTAGGTTTGGCCTGCTGTACTGACAGGGCTACCCTGTCCTTGACATATCTCACTTTTCCTGTTCTAGCGCTGTGAACACTGCCAACGCACCGGGGCCACTGTTGGCTGCTGCCTCTCTGCATGTCTCAGTAATTACCACTTCATGTGTGCCCGCCTCTGCCGCTGTACTTTCCAGGAGGACAAAAAAGTTTTCTGCCAGAAGCACATTGACCTTCTGGATGGAACGGTAAAAAGGGAGGGGGGGGAGGGAAACAGGAGAATTGCCGAAGGGTGGAGTGGAGAATGCCGGAGTTTCCATTAATGCTGGGATTAAAAGGGTGGGATAGTTTCATCGCTTCTGGCCTTTGAAAGCTGGAGGAGTGAGCTGGGTTTTCCATAGGTGTGCGATCTGCAAAGAGGGTGGCATTTGTGCGTATGTGTGTTCTGGTGACACAATTATGAATAAGCTGTCATTCTGCCTGCCCTCTAGGAGATTGTCGCTGAAGATGGGTTTGATGTCCTACGGCGGGTCTATGTCGACTTTGAGGGAATCAGCTTCAAGAGGAAATTTATGGTGGGCCTGGAGCCGGATACCATCCACATGATGATAGGTACTTGAGGGGATGCAAACGAGCAGTGATGTGCTAAGGCAGGGGTCTTCAAACTTGGCAACTTTAAGACTTGTGGGCTGGCTGAGGAATTCTGGGAGTTGAAGCCCACAAGTCTTAAAGTCGCCAAGGTTGAAGACCCCTGTGCTAAGGAAGAATTGGGGTCCACAGTAGATAAGCTTTACTTCTCCCATAAGGTGGTGATTCTCGTGGTGGATGTGGAAATGAGTTTAAGGCTTCAGAGGTAAAGAAGACCTGATCTGAAAATGTCTCTGCAGCCCTCACATTCATGCCTTCTATTCTGGCAGTGCTCATGCTCAGATTGCATAGAAGCAAAATGGGGCCATACCTGAGAGTGTTGCATGCTGGTGGAGGTCTGATGTGTTTCTGAGAGGATGGGTTCCACTCCTTAGTAGTGCTGCTTCTTTTTTTTTCCACATGGAAGTGAACAGGAGCAATTTATGGACGGGATAAAACACCAGTTCACATCACTGGAATTAGAATTAAACCTGGTCTTGGTGGCTTCCGTGGCTATATATGTGTGGGAGGGGGCAGGGGAAAATATTAAAGAAAACATTGCCTCCAATGGCTGCACCAAGAACCAGGTTGGTGTCTAGGTGAGCCGTGGTAGCACAGTGGTTAGAATGCAGTATTGCAGCCATACTCTGCTCACTGCCAGGAGTTCAATCCTGACCAGCTCAAGGTTGACTCAGCCTTCCATCCTTCCGAGGTTGCTAAAATGAGGATCCAGATTGTTGGGAGCAATACACTGACTCTGTAAACCGCTTAGAGCAGGGCTCTTCAAACATGGCCCTTTTATGACTTGTGGACTTCAACTCCCAGAATTCCTCAGCCAGGTACGCTGGATGAGGACTTCTGGGAGTTGAAGTCTACAAGTCATAAAAGGGCCACATTTGAAGAACCCTGGCTTAGAGAGTGATGTAAAACACTATGAAGCTGCATATAAGTCTGAGTGCTAGTGCTTTCTAGAGAAGAACAGAACAGAAGGTCTTCTCTGGAGCAGTTCCTCAATTGGGGAATGGCATTCTGAAGATGCACCACATTGTTTCAGGATAAAACCATTTCATTTGGGCTTTTAAAACTACTCGGATTTTAGCTGGTGGCATGCTTTAGTCCCTCTTAATTTTATTGTATGTGGTTTGGCCCTTAATATTTTATCGATTTTTAAATTTGTGCGTCGCCTATCCTGAAATTTCTTTTTAAACCATGATAGTCTTACAAATAGAACAGTCCCCAAATATTGTAAATAAACAGATAGATGCCTTTAAATATCTGCCTGGGATCATACCCCTCCACCCCTGCTTTCAGTTCTTGGCTATCCAGGGACTGGTGTTCTTTTATTTTGCAGATTATTTTGTTTAATTTTGTGTGTGCGGGGTTAAATTCAGGTTGATGGTTGGGAATGCCAGGGGGGGAGGGGGACTGGGGCCCATGGCATATGGGGAGAGGCTAACTCAGCATCCATTTTGGCATCTCCCCTGCCTGCCCCCTCGAGAGTCTCTCCCAGCAAGAGCCGGTAGCGTTGAGTAGGACGCCAGAAGGCTCCGACTCTGTTGAAGACGGCTTCCTATGTTCTTTTTGCAGGAAGGGCTGTAGCTCAGTGGTAGAGCAGCTGATTTGCATGCAGAAAGTCCCAAGTTCAGTCCCATCACCTCCAGGTAGGGCTGGGAAAGTCCCCTGCCTTGGAGAGCGTCTGCCAGTCAGCATAGACGATTACATAGCTTGGTGAACAAGGGCGGCTTGACTCTCTACGAGGCAGCTTTCTGTCTTCGTATTTGCTCTGCAGCATTACCAGCGTGGCTAATCCGAGGGACAAAGCTCCTGCCCGTCCTTCTCACCCTGCCCCCATTTATTTCCATGAGCCACCACCCACCGGGACATTCTTGGGGGCGAGCCCCATGGCAACCAGGGACTCCCACAGCACAATTTCTCAGGGACTTTTGCCCGGTTGGTGAAGCGTGTTGGATCTTCTGCTCGGCAAGCCTTAACAGCTTCCCAAATCTTGTCTCTGCTGTCAGGCTCCATGAAGATTGATAGCTTGGGGATGCTGACGGACTTGTCTGAATGTGAGGGACGGCTTTTACCTGTAGGCTACCAGTGAGTATCTACTTCCAAGTTGTTGGTCTCAGTGTCGTGTTCCCTTCTTTATCCTAGAGCAGTGGTTCTCAACCTTTCTCAGGTTGAGACCCCACTTGCCCTGCCCATGCGCGCCACGACCCTGACCCGGGTGACGTGCGCACGCGCGCACCGGAAAAAAAAATTAAAATTTTTTTTAAAAAAATAAAAAAAACAAAATGGCGGCCGCGACGGGCAGATCTGTGCATGCACGGATCGGCCCGTCGCGCGCGCTGCGCATGCGCGGATCGGCCCGTCGCGGCCGCCATTTTTAATTTTATTTTATTTTATTTTTTTAATTTTTTTTATTTATTTTTTCGGCGCGATGGGTGGATCTGCGCATGCGTGGCGCGCGCGCGCCAAAAAAAATTAAAAAATTAAAAATAAATAAATAAAAATAAATAAAAATAAAAATAAAAAAACAAAATGGCGGCCCGCGGTGTCCGGCGACCCCCGCGAAATGGTCACGCGACCCCAAATGGGGTCGCGACCCCAAGGTTGAGAACCACTGTCCTAGAGAGCCAGAATTTTGATGCCAGGTTGTATGCACATGCATGTGTCACAGTTACGTGATTGTGTTTTATGACAGTTTTGCCCAAAACTAGCCTTTACTTGGCTTCCTTAATGACTGCCGCAACGAAGGTCATAAAATCAGCTTGGTCACCTGACCAATCCCTTTTATGACTGTGATGGGTGTGCTCCGTTATGGTCATAACTTCAAGGACTTATAGGAAATGTGCTAACTAAAGATGCTTGTTCTTCACCCAGCCTCTAAAAAGCTCTCTGAAGGCCACATTAGCTAGGATGCTGTGAGATGTAGCCATACACTTCTCGAAGGCACCAGGTTGGAGAAGGGCGATTGTCCTTTTAGAGAGGGAAGGGCATATCTCTGAAAGCATTTGATGGGAGATTTTTTTTTTTCCTAATGGAATTGGAGCAAGATTAAATTCTGCCCTTTCCAGTTTTGTGGCAGGTTGGAGATTCTTATTTTTTTTAAAGCACTTTAAGCTTGTCTTAGAAGTAGAACTTAAGCCAAGCTGAAAGCTTGATCATAATGTTTGATTATTTTGCAGGATTTTTTAAAAATTATTTTCTTTCTCTCCTGATGGCAGGAAATCTTTCTACAAAATTTCAGCAATAGTCTTGAGGGGACCCCCCAAAACAGGGTTAGGGATTGCAGGTTGCCCACCTCTTCTCTAGCAGGCAGGTGCCTGACTCCTAGGCTTCTTGCTGCTTAGACCAAGACGGTACAGAGATCCTTTGCTTCCTTCTGAACATATCCCCACCAGATGTTCCAGGTTATATTGGAGCACAGTGGATGCCCGCAAGCGGAGCCAATATACATGCCGGGTCCTGGAGTATCGACCCAAGCTGAGCCAAGAAGAGCCAGATGCCTCGGGAATTCAGGAAGAGAACCACACTATTGCGCACAGTCCTGCTGCCCCTGTAGGTAAGTCTGGTCTGGGCCTTTTTTCTAGACCTGTTTTGCATTTTACTGTTCCACCTCATGCAGAAATGTGACAGAGGATTTTCTGCACCTCGTAATGTCCTCCTTAATGATGGGAGACAGAGGTTTGGAGTCAGCTCAACAAACTCATTGGGTAGTTCTGCAGTCCTTCTACCTCCTAGATTTTTCAACCCTGGGAACTTCTAGGAACTTCTAAGATGTCTGATTGGATTGTCCCTTCTCCTCCTCCTCCTTATACTCCAGTGAATTAGGGAGGCATCTGCCTGAGTCCCTTCCAGATGTTGTACTGATAAAAGAGAATATTAGTAGCTGAGGGTTGACCTGTAGGCTCCTTGGTGCTCTCTGAGTTTGGTGGTTTTCTTGCAGATGTTTCATTACCAAACGAGATAACAGCATCAGGGCATTAACATTATTTTGTTGTTCTGGACTTGCTTCAGCCCTTTTTGGCCAGGTTCTTGCATATTTCTGCCAGAGATATCTGCACTCCATCAGCCAGGTCTGGAGTGGCCTCTTAAACTGGAGGTTTATTATCTTGAACCTATAAGTAACTTGTCACTAATAAGAGTCTGGTAAAAGTCGTTGCCCCTCAGCCATTGAAGGTCCCTGGGTTCCACTGCTTCTGGTTTCTACTTCTGACCTGTTCACTGTTTTCAGATCCTAACCTCAGAGAGAAGCCAGTTCAGGAGGCACCTTCTCCTGTACCACCACTGGAGCGCCACTCTCCAGCACAGAACCCAGGACCTCTGCCACCTCCAGAGTCTGCTGTCTCCAAGCCTAAACCTCTCACTGGAGCTCGCATCAAAGTGCCCAACTACTCCCCCACCCGCCGGCCCCTAAGCGGGGTATCGTCCCGCCCGTTGCCTTCTCCCGGTGAGTATTTTAGCAGTCCACATCCATAGGGTGTGTGGATCACACATTTTTAAAAATCAAGGGCTGGCTCTTGAACCAACTCCTGGGACAAAACAATTCATAGAGAAGTAGCATAGATGTGGTAGGGTCACTTTTTCCTTTTCACTTTTCTGATTGAGCCACAATAACTTGGATTCATTCATTGTGTTAGACCACAATCCAGGATTGGTTGCATGTGAAATACAATGCTAGACTCAATCCACCCCAACTGTAGGAGAAAGGATGGCAGAATCTGGAGGTAGAGCGAAAAGGGGGATCAGCATAGAATCCCAACACAGCTGTAAGAGAATTAAGTCCAACCCTTTGCTTTTGACCCTTATCTAATTCTAAGCAGTGTCACAAAAGCACCTTGTAAATACTACTAAAAATGTCCCCACTGAAGTGGGGGGGGGGAAGAGTTGAAAATTGGGGTGATAGGTTGGGGGTTTGTCTCCATAGCATATTCCTGACCAGGAGAGATCCCTGCAGCCAATGCACACTTGCTCTTCTTAACACCTCCATTTTTCTCTTTCCCTCCTCTTTTTTTGCAGGGAGCACATCATCCATGTCCCATCATATCTTGACTGTGGGTGACCCCGACTTCCCTCCTCCGCGCCGCACACAACGCCTCAGCCCCATGTCACCTAGCAGCAACCCTCGCCCACGGCAGACCCCTCTCCCACCCCAAGCCCCTGCTAGCAGGACTAGCCCCCCCAGCACCTCTCTCAGGGCAATGCCACCCCTCCCAGACTACCCCATGGCTGGGAACGGCTTCAGGCATCCTTCTACCTCAGCCGGGTGTGACGAACAGCCGCCCGTAGCAGCTACCTCGCCCCCTCCCTCGTCCCCCCCTGTGCCGCCAGAGCTGGCCTTTGAGCTCAATGTCTCCGACTTGGAGTTTGACGACAGCCTTCTGGATGAGCCTTTCCAGGAAGAAGAGTTGGGAGGGCCACGGACGTGTCCCCCTTCACCCAGCCTGGGTCTGCCCCAGTTAGATGGGCTGGGCGATGGCGAGAGTGAGGAGGAAGGAGAAGCCAACCGCTACTTCCGCTTCCCGCGTACGGTGGTGACCCGAGACCCACCTCTGCCGCCCTACCCACTGGACCTCCCGCTGCCCCATATCCACCAGCTGGATGGCATAGATGATGGCACTGACAGTGAGGCGGACGCAGCAGGGGGACACCCTTCCACCAAGGGCAAACAGCCTGAGCCGAGGGTCGAGCGAGAGCTGGCTGGCCCCACTCCAGCGCCAGAGGACTTGCCCTCGGACATTGTGGACTTTGTGCTGAAGAACATGGATGCTCCCGAGAGCAAGAGCAGCCCACCTTCTTGTCTCAGCCTGATGCCACTGCCACCGGCACCTCCTACCTCTGCCAGCCTCAATGGCATGGAGTCAGCCCATCCCATCCCTGCTCCGGATCCGGCTCCATCCTTAACCTTTGGTTGCGCCCAAGTGCCCTCCACCCCTGAAGTGACGGTGCTGGGACCTGAGGCACAAAAGTCCAATTCCAGAATCATTCTGGTGAACAAGCTGACCCAGGTGTGCATGAAAGTTCAAGGCGAGGGAAGCCCATTGGCAACTCAAGATGGGGAACCGGCTTCCAAACCAAACCCCACACCGATGTCCACTGCTCCCAACCTTGGCACAGTTATTCTACGGGCACCTCTGGGCCTGTCTCCTAACCCTTTGCCCACTTGGACAATCCGGGGCCCGGTGCTTAGCATGGTACCCATGATGAACGTGATGAGCACCACATCTCAGGCTGTTGGGGGTGGGCAGTTGGCACTGGGCACCCCAGCTCTGGTGACACCCTCCCTGGGACTCCAGCAGACCTGTCTTCTTCAGCCGGTTGCCATGAATTCTAGTGTGCTTAGTATTCCTGGCTTGGTGTCTTTGCCCGGGCCTCGCCCAGCCATCCGTGTCAAGAGAGTTTCCACCTTTGTTGGAAATGTGCCCATCAAGAAGATGAAAGTGGATGGAGTTAATGATGAGGATCCCTCTCCTGTATCCCCAACAGTTACTCCTGATCACTTGGCAAATAATTGCATTTCTGGCAGCACAATGGGTCCTGGGTAAGTATAGTATAGGTATCTTAGTTATCCCTTTTCTGTTCCTCCCATGCTGATTGCATAGAAGTTGTGTTGAAACCAAAACCACACATGGTTTTGTAACAGGACTCAGCAAATTGAGACCCCTGATTCAAGGAGAGCATGCTACAATAGCTGTGGGATCCATGTTTCCTGATGTGCATCTCTGTGCTGAATGCTAGCACAGTCTTAAATCTAGTATCTCGCATGATCTAGAGCAGAGATGTCCAAGCTGGCGACTATTAAGACCTGTGGATTTCAATTCCTAGCTGGCTGGGGAATTTTGGGAGTTGAAGTTCACAAATCTTAAAGTTGCCTGTGCATACCCATGTCTAGACACTATCATTTTAATATAGATGCAACAGGTATTTTGCAGTTCCATCTAAAGTTATCTCTATTCTAACACCAGGTCTCCTTACATATGGTTTTTCTTTACATAATCTTGTGTTTTGGTCCTAAGAGTGGAGTTGCACGGAGAAAACTTGGATTCAGAAATAGGTACCAGTGAATAATGCCCATCCTACCAGCTTGGACTATTTTCTATATGTCTGGTTTTTTCTTTGGTTTGTAGCTCCAGTTCTCCGTAACGAGAATAAAGCAGCAGCTTTCTAGGATTAAAAACAGTTCTGGTGTGAGGAATCTGGTAATTGGGTAGCCTTAGGGTTCACACTCAGCTGGTTTGTGGGCACAGTTTTATCTCAGTTCAAAAGGCAGCTAACTGCACAAATAACATTAAAAGCAAAGATAGGAACAGGATAAAAATGCAAAAGGTAGCTTAGACTTAACTGAAGGTGGTTTCCTCAACTGAAGTGAGATTACTGTTGAGCTCTTGATGACAGGGGTATCTAGAACATTTTCAGTCCAACTTGAAGCACATGGCCCCAAAGTAACTTTTATTGACCTGATGGGTCACTTCTATTGTTCTGGCAGGGCAGGAGCAGCAGGGACGAATGGAAACTTACAGGTCATCCTTGATTGCTTGGAGATTTTCACCTTCATTCATGGTATCATTTATGCTTCACAGCTGTCTGGAAAGCCAAAGGATACAATTGTTTTTCTTTGACTTGTAGGGTGGGTTTCATGGGCTTTCTTTGGACCATCTGTTCATCTCTTCGGCATTGCACTAAATGTCCCAGAAAACCCCTAACTCAGTGGGTTTTCTTTTAAAAAAAAATTGATGTGAAGCTCCAGGTTGAGAATTTGTAATGAGTTGCTGTCAATATGTTAACTAAGCCTGCCTCTTTTTGCTAACTGAATAAGGTGAAATGCTGGAAATGCTGAACTGGTATTGGGAGACAAGGGTAGAGAGACTGAGCTCATTCCATTAAGCTTTCCAAAGGTTTAACATACCTCTTTTATTGTTTAGCCTTTTAAAAAAACTGACATGCATAAATTGCATCACTGTTAAATAGCAATTCACCCTTTCAGTGGCACAATTTTGAGAGAGCTCCAGGGATCGCCAAAAGAACTAGAAGAATCGTTTGTATACAGGCAGTTTGTAGAGTAAGTTCCCACCTACAACAGCTCTCATTTAGACTATAGACTCATAGGACTGGAAGGGACCTTGGAGGTCTTCTAGTCCAACCCCCTGTTCAAAGCAGCAGACCTTATACCATCCTGGTCAAATGATTGTCCAGTCTGTTTTTGAAAATTTCCAGTGATGAGCACCCACAACTCCAGGAAGCAAGCTGTTCCATTGATTAATTGTTCTCACAGTCAGAAAATTTCTCCTAGGTGGCATCTCTCTTTAACAAGTTCCACCCATTACTTCTTGTCCTTCCTCTGGTGCTTTGGAGAATAATAATAGGATCTACCTTGTTCTAATCCAGCACTAACTGCAACCAATCATGGATAGGAAGAAGCTGTTCACACTTATCCTCCCTGCCTCGGTTGTTTCCTGATCAAATTACATACTATGTCCAGAGTTTGAAGGAAATCCAGCTAGCATTGCAAGGATTTTCTAGATGCTTTGATTTGATTCTGATCTCATCAAGAGCCTGTTATCTACCTTCCATCTTCCCCTCTGTTCATTTTTGTTTTTGAGACTCTAAAGCATGGGTGTCAAACTCACCACGTCACATGACGTGTTGCGATGTATTGCGACTTTTTGCATTGCTGGAACTGGGGTGGGTACGGCCTCCGTATGAGGTAACAGGCCTGCGGGCTGGCAGTTTGACACCCCTGCTCTAAAGGAATCAGGAGTTGGGTTTCTGGAGGAGTTTACCTGCCTCCCCCCCAATATTCAGTTCATGAATAAAAAGCCTTCTCTTCACAGAGAAGGAAAAAGTGATGACAACTAAATGTAGACACTTATTATGTGACTGTACAGCTTTGATTTTTCTAAAAAACAATCATAAATGGTCTTGGAACCAATTTTAGGAAAGAAAACCTATATATGTTTTATATAAACAGAATGTGTCGGTAAGGTTTTCCATTCCATTCTTTTATCACAATATAAAGCAATTTTGAAACAACAGGAAAAAAAATGCAGCAAATCCCAATTCCAAGTCACCTTGATCTCTCTGATTCAGCTACTGGGAGTTGGGAGCCTTAGTCGCTCGCAACTGCGTGATTGGCTGAAGACAGCTATACTATAGTTCGGGGACTCGATCAACTTCTATATCCGCAGCCTTGCAGAAATATCTGTCATGGTTCCGACAGATGAAACTCTTCAAAAGAACTTTGAGGCATTGTTTACCTTAAGGAATCTTTTATTCAATAAACAAAGCATCGGCACTACATAGTCAAAACCAAAAACTAAATTCCCCTCCCTGGATACAAAGTAACAAAGCACAATTCCCTCCTCCAATAAACAATCATAAATCACATTCTCCAATTAGCTTGAAGTGTGGGCTTTCTCCCCAGCTCTCCAGCCCACCAAATCTCTGTCAACTCTGGGCCCAATGACCTTGGGTTCTCTGTCAACTCTGGGCCCAATGACCTTGGGTTCCCATGGCTGAGTTATTGTTATGACTAGCTGGACTCTCATCCACATTCCCCTTCCCAGCATCAACTAACTCTAAAAGCAATAGAGAAAACTGGCTGCATTTCCATCTGTTGTCAAAGCATGAACATCCGATGTTAGCAGCGTTGACAATATCTAAATTGCATTGGTTTCCCTCACACAAGTGTCTGTTTATGCAAGTGTGTGTGTGTATGCGTGTGTATCTATTGAAATGGCCCCTTTGCCCTACAGCATTGGGAGGGTACGGATGAAGACGCCCACAACAAGGGGCGTCCTAAACCTGGATACATTCAAAGAGGAGACGAGCATCGTCAGCGAAAGTGAGCTGTAAGTGGATTGGCTTCAAGCTATAGGAGCTCTGGAGTTTGCTTGCCGCTGGCCTTTAATCTTTCATTTCCAATGTCTCTGCAGGTCTCCGATGGAGCATTCTCCTTCCTTGGCAGCATTGCATTCGCATCCTGGATCCCCGGAGCAGATCCCAAAGTCTATTCTGGAACACGTTTGGCATAGATACGCAGGTAGAGTCCTCTGCTTGTGTCTGGTTTGGGAGGTTCTTGACTAGCTCCTGATAAATATCTTCAAGGATACACACATCAGTCTTAATTATGTTCCTACACCGGCATAAATTCAAAGATAAAATGGCGATTTTTATATAAACCTCTGGGGATAACCAGCCTAGTGTGGAAATTGCAGCTTTTGAATGGAGATCTGAGAATTCAAATCCCCATTTGCTCATAAATTTTAATGGGTAGTCCTGAAACTGCCATTCAGCCTAATCCTTGTGCATCCTCTTGGACCCGCACTGCGCCTCCTTCACACAACCCATGCACTGTCCCCAATCCTCACTACACCTTTGTGACCCTCACCGTGCCTCCTTCCACCACACTTCCATCGCATCCCCCTGCACCCGAGCCTCACCACACCTCCCTCACCCAGCAACAGCCACTCACCTTCCTGCCATCCTGTTTGCAAGCCACCTGGGACTTTCAGTTTCCTGCCTGCTTCCCCACTGACTTATCTATGGGAAGCCAACAGGAAGTTAGTTGCCTTGTCTAGCGATCATGGGATTCAATTAACAACAGTCACGGGACTGTAGAAATTGCTGCTGCTAAGCAGTGCAGTTGTGCTTTACAACCACATCATTTAGCAATGGAAATTCCAGCCCCAATTGCCATTGTGAGTCGAGGACTACTTACATAAATGCAGAAAAGTAGAATGTATACACAATGCATTGGTCAGTTGGTCATCCCAGCACTATAGAGCAGTCAGTGTGGGAATATAGGTTCAGTGCTCGGACAGACAGCATACCTGCCTCTGGAATTCTGGAAGTTGCAACTGCAACTCCACACATCTGGAGAGACTGGCCTTAAGAAGTACCTTATTGAGAACGTTAGGTGAGTTCTACTTCTGGGAAAGACTCAACTCAAGGCTGGTTTTTGAAATTATGCTTTGTGTGACGAAGTTCTTGGCAAACCACTTTTTTTTTAAAAAAAAAAGATCCTTGAATTTTCTTGTTTTCCCTCCCCCCTTCTACATGGACCTTCCCTGTGCCACTCCATTATCAAAGATCTTTACATAGGCAGTCTTCACAGTCTTCTTGACCGACCCAAATTGGATTTCGCATCATTATCCTGGGACATGTATATTTGCCTTCATTCATGAGTCTTCACACAGTATATTAGAAGGGATTTGGGTCTCTCTTTTGCCTCTAGGAGATCTTTCCAGCTCAGACGAAGACAATCTGAAACAGGAAGACAAAGAAAATGAGATGCCCCGCAAAACACAGCCCCACTTGTGTTTTGAGATCACCAGCGAAGATGGCTTTAAAGTGCAGGCTGACAGCGTTGATGGTGAGGAGGGGATCAGCCTTGGTAGAATTCACTTAGCCATTCTGCTAGGTGCTCTGTATCGTCTGTAAAGCTCCCTCAATAATGGTACTGATGGGTTGAATTTTCTTGGGGTGCCAGTGGCAGTCATGGTAGGCTTGCTTGAGAATCCTTTGGAATTCCTAGAAGTACCCCAAGCAGTGGTGGGATTCAGCTGGTTCACACCGGTTCAGCAGAACCGGTAGCTAAATTTTGCTGCATTCGGAGAACCGGCTGGATTCCAGAAGTCCAGTCTAGGCCTTGGAGGCCTGGAGGAGGCCTCCCAGACCTAGAACGACCGGCCGGAAGTGCGTGGATGCCATTTCTGGAAGGCCGTTCTAGGGCTTGGAGGCCCAGGCCTGTTTCAAATAAGAGAACTGGTTGGTCAGATATTTGAATTCCACCACTGACCCCAAATCTTCCTCTGCCCATCCCTTATATCAGGGATGGATGTCAAACTGGCCATGTCACATGTTGTATTGCAACTTTTTTCCCCTTGCCGGAGCTGGGGTGGGTGCGACTTTCACGTGCTGGCAGTTTGACACCCCTGCCGTACATTGATAGGCGATTACATGTGTAATGAATTGTCTAGCCCTCTCCTAATATAATAATTCATTTGTGTTCTATGTTCAGGTGCCTGGAAAGCAGTGATTGAGAAGGTCCAGGAAGCTCGCACCAATGCCCGGTTCAAACACCTGTCCTTTGCAGGTAATAAAAGTTCTATACTTGTTAGGATTTTTCAGCATTTTCCATTTGAAGGGAATAAACTATAAGAGGGAAAGGTAGATTGGCATAGCTGTAGGCTTTCTTCTGTGCAAGCAGGACACCTTGGAATCAGGCCTGGGTGCTGAATTGCACGAATCTTATTTTTCCTTACAGGAATGAACGGAGTGAGAATGCTGGGGATGCATCATGATGCTGTCATCTTCCTGGTGGAGCAGCTGTATGGTGCCAAGGCCTGCCACAAGTATAAATTCCGATACCACCAGCATGAGGGCGAGGAAGAGGAGCTGCCTCTCAATCCTCACGGTTGTGCCCGGGCTGAAGTTTATGTCAGGTGGATGAATTAGCTTTCCTTTTTACTTGGTTTAGAGTAATAGCCAATACAGGTGCTCCTCGCTTTCAACACAGTTGGGCCTGGAAAATCCATCATTAGGTGGACTGCATTTTGCTGCAGTCGTTAAGCAAGACATGACATAATTAGAATTTGCAACTTTCCTGGGCAGCTTCTCCATTGTCGTAAACCAGCTGAGAAGGTTGCAAATTATGTTCATGTAACCAGTGACAGTGCAGCTGTAATAAATGCGAGCCAGTTGCCAAGCACCCAATCATGAACACTTGACCACAGGAATGCTGCTATGGTTGTAAGTGCAAGGACCCTTTTCATGTTGTTTTAACTTTGGTTGCTAAACGAATCATCGTAAGTCAAGGGCTACCTGTATTTTGGAGCCCGTGCAGCAATAGAAAGGGGTTCCTGATCCAATAGATTTGGAAAGCAGGCTAGAATGTGTGGGAAAGGGTGATTGAAAGGACAGAGAATCCATTTGGGTTCTGAATAATGGTCTTGTGTTCCTTCTTCTTCAGGAAATGCACCTTTGACATGTTCAACTTCTTAGCATCTCAGCACCGTGTGCTTCCTGAGGGTGGCCCTTACGATGAAGAAGAAGATGAGGTGCAGCTGAAATCCACCAGGTAAAGAGGCCCTTCCAATTTTATTGTCCAGGAGTTGGAGTAGACCTCATATCATCTGTCGTGACTCTTGTGCTGGGTATTGTGCCCAGCAGCTGTGTACGACCAAGAAAACTCAATCCTCACCATAAAGGGAGAATATGTTAATGTTTTAAATTTGACTATTTGCAAGCCACTGCCCTTTTTTTCCAGATTTTAAGGCATTCATTATAGATAACAGATTTATTCACGAGGAGAGAACGACCATTGAAATCAAATTAATTAACTCTTAGATTTCTGATTTCAATAGAGCAACATGATAGCTTATAATTAGATCTGGATTGAACCCAGTATCTATTACTACAGAGCCTGCAAAATCCCAATTATTGATGACTTGTGTTTTAATTTGAGATGGGTAGGATATCGACCATGCAAATTTTTTATTTAAAGTGTGCTTTTTCTTTAGTCAATAAGACTTAAGAGCCTGAACAGCCTAAATAACTAATAATAATCTTTCTGTCACATTTATACCAAAGTATTGCTGTTAAAAAAAGGGGGGGGAATGAACATTTCCTACCAAAATCTTGTGCCTATTCATAAGATCCTATGTGATAGCTTTGAAAGAGCAATCATAGGCTGTTTTGGACCTTATCTGATCTATTATTTCTTAGGCGGGCCACCAGCTTGGAGCTACCCATGGCTATGAGGTTTCGGCACCTGAAGAAAACTTCCAAAGAGGCTGTGGGAGTTTACAGGTAATACTTCAAAGAATTGGAAGGGACCTTGAAGGTCTTCTAGTCCAACCCCCTGCTCAGGCAGGAAACCCTATGCCATTTCAGTCAAATGGTTGTCCAGTCTCTTCTTAAAAACCTCCAGTATTGGAGCAACCACAATTTCCATAGGCAAGTTGTTCCACTGATCAACTGTTCTGACAGGAAATTTCTCCTTAGTTCTAGGTTGGTTCTCTCCTTGATTAGTTTCCATCCATTGCTTCTTGTCCTGCCTTCAGGTAGTTTGGAGAACAGCTTGACCCTCTCTTCTTTGTGTCAGCCCCTTAAATATTGGAATACTGCTGTAATGTCCCCCCCCCCAGTCCTTCTTTTCATTAAACTAGACATACCCAATTCCTGCAACCGTTCTCCGTATATTTTAGCCTCGAAATCACCAATCAAACGTTTTAAGTCCTCCAGACAAGGTGTAGGCAAAGCTGTGTTCTGTGTTTGTTTCAGGATTTCAGAAAGCAAAACTCCTGCCATCTTCCTGGGCTAATTCGTATCCCTCTGTTAGTTTTCACCTGTCAGATGTTCTCTCCATTTTAGGTCAGCCATCCATGGGCGGGGCCTGTTCTGCAAGCGCAACATTGACGCAGGCGAGATGGTAATTGAGTACTCCGGCATTGTCATCCGTTCGGTGCTCACCGATAAGCGTGAAAAGTACTACGACAGCAAGGTAATGCTGATGGAAGGAAGGGTAAAACAAAGTGGTGCATGCTGGGAAGTGCTTTTTCAAGAGGCAATTAGATTTTGTTTCTTGAAAATGTTTTCCTTCTCATCCAAGAAGTGTCTTCAGTTCTGAACTGAAGAAGCTTCTTGAATGAGAAGCAAAATATCTTCAAGGAAGAAACAAAGAAAGTCCACTTGTCTCTTGAAAAAGCACCTTTGGGACAACCATGACCTGGATGACTGAGAATCTCCATAGACATGGTGCCAACTTGTTCTCCTCTTAGCTCTGTTGGATTCTTGATGTCCTCTGAGCATGCTTCTCTTCCTGCAGGCATTTTCTTACTGAGTTAGATAGCACTTAGCAATAGCACTTTGACTTATATACCGCTTTACAGCCCTCTCTAAGCGATTTACAAAGTCAGCAAATTGCCCCCAACAATCTGGGTCCTCATTTTACCAACTTCAGAAGGATGGAGGGCTGAGTTGTAGATAGATAACTTTATCACTGCAAGCTTGTGGTTCACCAAATTTTGTTTTCATTCTGGAACATGGAGTGGAACTCATTTCCAACTTTTCTCCTCCTCCATGAGGGGACCAGGGCCCCACATTCTCCACCACCAAGAATCCAACAACTCAACCCTGAGCTCCATGGATTCTCCGCAGGGGCCCCTCTTAACTCTTTTCCTTCCTTGCAGGGCATTGGATGCTACATGTTCCGTATTGATGACTTTGATGTGGTGGATGCCACCATGCACGGCAATGCTGCCCGCTTCATCAACCACTCCTGCGAGCCCAACTGTTACTCCCGTGTCATTCACGTCGAAGGCCAGAAGCATATTGTCATTTTCGCCCTGCGCCGGATCTTCCGGGGCGAAGAGCTGACCTACGACTACAAGTTCCCCTTTGAAGACGCCGGCAGCAAACTCCCTTGCAATTGTGGAGCCAAACGCTGCCGTCGTTTCCTCAATTAGAGACTGGTCCCTCACCTGGCTTTCCAGATCCATACGCTTACCCGGCCTCTTTCCCGTGTCAGTGGAAGGACGTGCCAAGTGGATGGAAGGGAGCTTAATCATGGCATAACCTTTTTGGTGGGCTGCTGCATTGCTGACTCATCCCTTTAACTCCTTGAAGCGTGTGACTCCAAGGGCCTCAATCATCTCCAAAGAGCATCAGGGATGCCACTGTTGTGGGTGATGAGGAAAAGCTCTTAGCCGCAGCTCGGTCTTCTCTTTTTTTTGGCTTGAAATTATGAGACGCAGAGATCCAGGGCAAATGTGGGAAGAATCACCTCTTATTTGTGCCCTTCTGCTTCATAGACCTTTTTCCCTTCCTCCTCTCCCCGCCCCCACCTCCCCAATCCTGTGGGGCGAGAACAATCTTTTATTTTGTACTTTTAAATTTTGTGGTTTTTCTCCTTCCTCCAAGATGATCCTCTGTTTTAAAGAAGAAGAAAAAATACATCAAACCCAGGAGGATGTAAATAGTTGTACAAATTTCTAAACCTGTTTATTTTCTATGCACTTTTTTTATTTAAGATGCTCAGTCAACTCAGACGGGAAAGGGTTGGATTCTTGTTGGTATAATTTTAAATAAAATGCAATTTTGACACAAGATTGTATCCTCGTGGCTTCAGTTGCTTTAAATTTCAGGATGAAGGGGAATGTGTTTTCTATAAGTGTGTAGAACCAAACCCCTCTAGAGAGGGACAGTCGCAGTTCTGTGATTTAATGAAGTTTCCTTGGTTATAACAGAATTGAGAATACAGGTGGTCTTTAACTTGCGATTTAACTGAACCTGCTGTTTACAGTGATTGTTGTAAATTAAGTGTGTATTTTACAACCTTTTTTGCTGTGGTCATTAAGTGAACTCATTGTTTCCTATGGGGCGTGTTTTTTTTTTGTCAGAAACCAGAAGTAAACACCAGTTTCTGGCAAAAACATTATAAATGATGGTCATGTAACTGCAGGACACTGCAAAGGCTATGCTCTAAATGTGGGCTGGTTGCCAAGTGCCCAAAATGCAGTCATGTGACTGCAGAAGAGGGACGTGAATGTTGGAACTTCAAATTCAGGTCACAAGAAGCTTTTTTGGGGTCTGTTGTAGCTTTGTACAGTTGATAAGCAATCAGTTGTAAGTCAAGACCTCCAAGGTCCCTTCCAACTCTATTCTATTGAATTTTTCTCAAGAAAGCCTCAATATAATTGCTGTCTGAAAGTTCTTATTGGCCTTCTTCCACTAAATGTAGCTGACCAGGCAAGCCTCTAGGTTGTTTCCCCTAAAAAAGAAAAAAACCTCAGAACAATGGGCCAGGGTTTTAAAGAATTCAGACACTACAAGCTCAGTGACATAGAGTTGTACTTCCAAACAATGGACTAGCATTTCCACATTACTTGTGAACTTAGGTGCATATCTTTTCTAGTAGCTGGCTGGGAATTCTGGGAGTTGAAGTCCACCAGTTTTAAAAGTTGCCAAGATTGGCTGCGCCTGATGTACTCCATCTTTCGCAAGTTCGGAATGTATTGCGAGGCTAAAACTCATCCCAACTAGTAGCCCTTGTGTGACAACATCTGGAGTCAAAGGTTCAGGCCTGCTGTTCTGAATTAGCAGAGGCAAGGCACAGACAGGGAGGCTGAAAAAACAACCTGGAAAAAACACAATGGCAAAACAACAGCGTCCACAACCATGCCATGTGCAATTACCACATGCATGGCAACATCACATAAATATTGTCATTGCATCTTGCTATCCAAATAGCAGACACAAGTACCCAATTTGTTGCACTGACGCAACTGCCCCCGAAAAACACTAGGCAGCATTTGTGAGGTGTCATTGCACAGGTCAGCATTTGAACTCTTGCAGACACTCATGTGACAAACTCCTTCTGTATGTTGTCACAAGAACTGCAGAGACATAAAATGAGCTGGAAATTTTACTTCATTTGGATGAGGTCACCTGCACCAGGGGTCCCCAACCCCTGGTCTGTGGACCGGCACCAGTCCGTGGCATGCCAGCAACCGGACCGTGCAAACAAGTGAAGGCCCATCCACGGGATGCAGGAAACACGTGAAATCCCACTCCACCTGGTCCACAGAAAAACCTCTCTCTCCACAGAACCTGGTGCCCAAACGTTTGGGAGCCACTGACCTACGCAAATTGCTCTGTGGAATTTGGAGTTATATCAGTATTTTTCAAACTAGGCAACTTTTGAGATGTATGGATTTCAATTTCCTAGAATCCTGCTGCTGGCTGGGGTATAATTGGAGTCCACATATGGTTAAAAAACATCCAGTTTGATAAACTGCGTTAAAACACCCTCAGCGAAAAGGGAGTGGGGAAGAGAGAGATAGTTCCGCACGTGACCCCCTTTCAAAAGAACCACAACTTCCGGCATCCTTTTCTCCGACGAGAAATCAAATCCCAGCGTGCTGCGAGGGAGGCGTGATTTCGCCCTGTAGATTTCAAAAGCTAGATTTTGCAAATTGGTAGAATCGCAGAGGATTTCGACTGGCTCCGAAATAAAAAATTAACAACAACAACAACCCAGGACATTCCAATAACAGGCTTCTTTTTTAATGTGTTGGATTTGCTTTTGCCTAATTGTGACATCGAGCAATGGTTAGCAGTTTGTTTTTCTCGGGCTGCGCTGCAGATCGCTACGCCTTGCATATCAGTCAGATTTGCTTCCCTGCTTTCTGCGCGCGAGAGAAGACAACCGGGTGCAGCGTCTCCTTCGCATTACAACCACAACTAGTTTTTTTTAAAAAACTGACCAGAAGAGGAATTGTTGTCCAAAGCGCCTTGCGAGATAACTGTAGTAGGCCATTCACAGGGACTGTGTGCCTCTATCTCTATTTACACAACGCGCTTCCGCTGATCAATTCCAAACCAAGGGGCGGCTATGTTCGTTTTAAATACGGGTTGGGCTTTTGCACGGGCGGAGACTGCGCGTCGCGGCTCCCTTCTGTTCCCACGTGTTGTGCCAGCCCAGAAAACGCGAATGCCAACAGCCGAGTTCAGATGAGCCAGGCTGACCCCCGCGTCCGGTATCCACTTTCCCTCGCCTCCCGTCTCCCGTCTGGCCCCTTCCAGCATCTGGCAGACTACAGCTCCCAGAGTTCCTGGCGGCGGGGGAAGGGCGCGGCGGGGCGGGGCTTTCGTCCGGGAAGCAGCTGCGCCGGGAGGGAGAGGAGGAGGGGGGGTCTCCTTCGGGCGGGCGTCGGAAGAGCGGAGCGACGCGCGTTGGGTCCCCCTCGAGCCCCGCTCCGTCTCCAGCGCGGGGGGGCTTTTTGCGTTCCTTCTGCCGCGGGGCTGGGAGGGGCCGCCAGCCGTGGGCACCATGAACCTGGAGCGCGTCTCCAACGAAGAGAAGCTAAACCTCTGCCGCAAATACTACCTGGGTGAGCCGCTGCTGGCGGGTCCAGCGCAGCCCGATTGGGGGCTGGGGGAGAGACGCGGCCTCTGGGAGACCCCGCAGCCCCTCGAGTGCAGCCCCAGGTCTCCGCAGGGCGCCCGGGCGGGGGGGGGGGGGGAAATAGGGTTGGGATCAGTAGGCAGGGTGTTCGGCGGAAGTGGGTCAGTGGCTCTCCGGCCGGGCAACTTCAAGAGGCTGGCTGGGGGATTCTGGGAGTTGAAGTCCATGCTGCTATAAGTGGCCAAGTTTGAAAAACACTGGGCCGGCTCAAGGAAAATATATTCATCATGGTTGGCTGAGAGATTCTGGGTGTTGAAGTCCACCCACCTTAAAGTTGCCTAGCTTGATAAACATTACTCTAAAACAGGGGTTCTCAACCTTGGCAACTTCAAGACTTGTGGACTTCAACTCCCAGAATTCCTCAGCCACCTGGCTGAGGAATTCTGGGAGTTGAAGTCCACAAGTCTTGAAGTTGCCAAGGTTGAGAACCCCTGCTCTAAAATATAATCTGCTATTTGAAAAGACTGCAGGGATTTAGCAGGTTTATTATTTATTTAGTGTATGACATGTCATACATGGATTAGCAATATAAATTAATATTTCAACTAGATTAGTAGAACCCAATAAAATATTTAATGTCAAAAAGTTCTATGTCTAAATATCAGTGTGTAGGCCATCTAACCATTGGAAGTGCAGCATTGTTTATATTAAAAAAAAAATCAGATACTGGACCCATATATGCCCTCCGCTTACAGCCAGTCACGATGTGATCTACACATTGCTTCCAAGTAGGGAAACAAACTTAAATTTTGACTGGTTGTTTATGAGATTGTTTACCTGCTCTTCATATCTGATCAACTCCAGACAGTTAGATTCTTAATGTTCCTGCCCCCTATTTTCCTTGAAACAACAATCCTGTGAGGTAGGTTGGGCTGAGAGAAACTGGCTCAAAGCCCCTCAGTGGCACTTATTCCTAAATAAGGACTGGATCATAGGATTTCCTGTTTTCTAGCTCAAAGAATCATTTTAGGCTTCCTTGTTCACTCTCAATTTTTTGACAGTGGACCAAAAAAAATTATAATAGGGTATAGCAAGAAAATAATTGCAATCAATTTCAGCCTTGAGTGTCCATTGACAGCTGTGTGCAGATCATCTACCTCTATGCATTGTGGTGGTGAAAATGTGGAATTGGGAGGGACATGGTTGAGGAGAACAGATCTAGACTTTGGGGATTAAGGAGCGCAGGTATTGGGAAATATAATCCACTGAAAACAAGGATTTGTGATTCAAACAATCTTTACTTTCTTTCTGAACTTGAGTTTGTGAAGAGGAACACCAATTAGGACAAATGCACTTTTCTGTTCATGAAGCCTTTATGAAAATCTCTCTTTTTTTTCCACACCACCCCTTGAAGAAAATTCTACCAGGGGGGTAAGATAGTATCTTTCTTCCATTTCTTTAGGTGGCTTCGCTCTGCTCCCTTTCCTGTGGCTGGTGAACGTTATCTGGTTTTTCCGAGAGGCCTTTTTAGCACCCGCCTACACTGAGCAGCTTCAGATCAAGCGCTGTGAGTTTCCCATGGGGGAAGGGGCGGGAGGGGATTCTAATGTGTACAGCAGGGATCCCCAACCCCCGGTCCATGGACCAGTCCCGGGCCACGGCATGCTAGCAACTGGTCCGCACAAACAAGCAGAGCCCCATCCGCAGGGTGCGGGTAGCACACACAACCACGTACCCTCTGGTCCATGGAAAAACCTCTCTCCACAGAACTGGTCCCTGGTGCCCAAAAGGTTGGGGACCTTTGGTGTACAGCATGTCTTCAGACAACAGCCCTGACTGGCACTCGGTTCTCGATGAGGGGAGAAAAAGCATTAAAGGGGAAAAGAAGGAATACTTAATTATTTTCTGGTCATTTCTTTCTATCTCTTCACAGATGTCCAGCGGTCAGCCTTAGGCCTCCTTTTCTGGGTGATTGTGCTCACAACATGGATCTCCATCTTCCAGGCACGCCGGGCCGAGTGGGGTGAACTTGGCGATTACCTTTCCTTCACCATTCCATTGGGTATCCCCTGATACACCTTCGTCCTCAACATGGAGCTTTGCATTTTACTGTTGGACTCCTCGAATAGCCACCTGGCTAATTTCCCCCCCCTAATATCTCCTTTTCATAGAATCCAGGTTGGGATTATACTGTGGTAAACTATGGTGGGGCCACCTCTTCTCTTTGGTCCCCTGGATCATCAGCTCTGGCTCTCCTTGACTACAAGAGATGATCAATAAAGATATGGTGATCTCTTCCTGTTGGCCTCCAGCGTGATGGTGTTGTGAGGAAGGGATAGGTGGGGTGGGGTGAAATCTCCTTTTTTCAAAACAGGTGTCTGGTTATCTTGTTTCTTCTTGAGTGGCATTCTTGTCATGGAGTTGCATGTGAGGTGAATGTAGATCCAAAGGGCTGTGCTCAATGCTGAATGGTTCTGAACAGACCGAGACTTGAAGAGTTTACTTTCTGAACTACTTTGGTCCATGATTCGTTGTTTTTTTTTTAAGTAAAATACTTACAGTGGGGCAAAAAAGTATTGAGTCAGCCACCAATTGTGCAAGTTCTCCCACTTAAAAAGATGAGAGAGGCCTGTAATTGTCATCATAGGTAGACCTCACCTATGAGAGACAAAATGAGAAAACAAATCCAGACAATCACATTGTCTGATTTGGAAAGAATTTATTTGCAAATTATGGTGGAAAATAAGTATGTGGTCACCTACAAACAAGCAAGATTTCTGGCTCCCACAGACCTGTAACTTCTTTAAGAGGCTCCTCTGTCCTCCACTCATTACCTGTATTAATGGCACCTGTTTGAACTTGTTATCAGTATAAAAGACACCTGTCCACAACCTCAAACAAACACACTCCAAACTCCACTATGGTGAAGACCAAAGAGCTGTCGAAGAACACCAGAAACAAAATTGTAGACCTGCACCAGGCTGGGAAGACTGAATCTGCAATAGGCAAGCAGCTTGGTGTGAAGAAATCAACTGTGGGAGCAATAATTAGAAAATGGAAGACATATAAGACCACTGATAATCTCCCTCAATCTAGGGCTCCACGCAACATCTCACCCCGTGGGGTCAACATGATCACGAGAACGGTGAGCAAAAATCCCAGAACCACACGGGGGGGGACGTAGTGAATGACCTGCAGAGAGCTGGAACCAACGTAACAAAGGCAACCATCAGTAACACACTACGCCGCCAGGGACTCAGATCCTGTAGTGCCAGACGTGTCCCCCTGCTTAAGCCAGTACATGTCTGGGCCCGTCTGAAGTTTGCTAGAGAGCATTTGGATGATCCAGAAGAGGATTGGGAGAATATCATATGGTCAGATGAAACCAAAGTAGAACTGTTTGGTAGAAACACAACTCGTGTTTGGAGGAGAGCGAATGCTGAGTTGCAGCCAAAGAGCACCATACCTACTGTGAAGCATGGGGGTGGCAACATCATGCTTTGGGGCTGTTTCTCTGCAAAGGGACCAGGACGACTGATCCGTGTACAGGAAAGAATGAATGGGGCCATGTATCGTGAGATTTTGAGTGCAAACCTTCCGTCAGCAAGGGCATTGAAGATGAAACGTGGCTGGGTCTTTCAGCATGACAATGATCCCAGGCAACGAAGGAGTGGCTTCGTAAGAAGCGTTTCAAGGTCCTGGAGTGGCCTAGCCAGTCTCCAGATCTCAACCCCATAGAAAACCTTTGGAGGGAGTTGAAAGTCCTTATTGCCCAGCGACAGCCCCAAAACATTGCTCTAGAGGAGATGTGCATAGAGGAATGGGCCAACATACCAGCAACAGTGTGTGCCAACCTTGTGAAGACTTAAAGAAAACATTTGACCTCTGTCATTGCCAACAAAGGATATATAACGAAGTATTGAGATGAACTTTTGATATTGACCACATACTTATTTTCCACCATAATTTGCAAATAAATTATTTCCAAATCAGACAATGTGATTGTCTGGATTTGTTTTCTCATTTTGTCTCTCATAGTTGAGGTCTACCTATGATGACGATAACAGGCCTCTCTCATCTTTTTAAGTGGGAGAACTTGCACAATTGGTGGCTGCCTCAATACTTTTTTGCCCCACTGTATCAACACAGATAGACCTTGACTTACAACCATTTATTTAGAGACTGTTCAAAGTTACAACAGCACTGAAAAGAGTGACTTATATCACTTTTCACTCATGGTCATGTGATCAAAATTTGGCCGCTTGGCAACTGACTGGTATTTATGATGCTTGCAGTGTCCCACGATCATGTGACCCCCCCTTTTGCAGCCTTCTGAGAAGCAAAGTCAATGGGCAAGTCAGATTCACTTAACAATTGTGTTACTAACTTTAACAACTGCAGTGATTCACTTAGCCACTATGACAAGAAATGTCATAAAATGGGTCAAAACATAACTGTCTCAGCAAGAGAAATTTTGGGTTCAGTTGTGGTCATAAGTCGAGGACTATCTGTATATCATCTCACTGAGTATATACCTCCGTTTCCGTGCTAGCTAAGGATTGTAGGGATTGAAAGCTGACCTCTTTGGAAGGTGCCAGAAGGGAAAAAGCCACTGTCAAGTAGTGTTCTCACGATTGATATAATTGATAATTCAATTGTTTATGATTGCAAAATTGAATAATTGATTACTGAATTATCCCACTTTTTGGATATATTAACCTGACTTGGGTTCATACCATAGGCTAAGCAGTTAAAAAAGTCTAACAAAGGATAAGGTTATGCATGATTCACAAGTTGTATGATGAATGCAGGTGGGATGTTTTAAAATCTCTTTCTGAGGTGAAACATATCTAATACTCCTCCCCCGTTTTCCCTACCATAACAAGCCTGTGAGGTGAGTTGGGCTGAGTCAGAGGGACTGGCCCGAAGCTATCCCAAAGGTGCTTTTTCATTGGAAACTGGACTTGCTTTGTTTTTCCTTGAAAACGTTTTGCTTCTCATCCAAGAAGCTTTTTCAGTTCATGTTCTTGGCTGGGAAGCGAAATATAAATAATATATAAGATTACAAGAAGAAAGCTTATAAGAGTAAGCTAAGAAGAGGCTAGACAGTTACTTGTCTTAGATCAGGGGTTCTCAACCTTGGGAACTTTAAGACTTGTGGACTTGAACTCCCAGAATTCCTCAGCCAGCTTTGCTGGCTGAGGAATTCTTGGAGTTGAAGTCCACAAGTCTTAAAGTTGCCAAGGTTGAGAACCCCTGTCTTAGATGGTATAGGTCAGGGGTAGGGAACCTTGGTTCTTTTATGACTGGTTCAGGAATTCTGGGTATTGAAGTCCACAAGTCATAAAAGAGCCAAGGTTCCTTACCCCTGGTGTAGATCCCCCTGCTTGAGCAGGAGGCTGGACTAGAAGACCTCCAAGGTCCCTTGCAGCTCTATTCTATCTTCAAGTAAAAACGAAAGAAGTCCAGTTGCCTCTTGAAAAACCACCTTTGGGATAACCATGACCTGGATGACTGAGAGTCTCCATAGATATTTGGTGCAAAGCTAGTTTTCATGTTTTAAGGCAGGCCCAGAACTCACAGTCTCTTGGTTTCTAGGCCAGCACCTGCTGTCTTTGGTTATAGTTATATGTAACAGGAGGGCAAGACTCAGAGAGGGTAGATAATATTTTTGGTGGGCTTCTGCTTTATAAAAATTACATTGAGCCTGTTTTACCACTTTCACTATGTCAGACTCCAATTATATTTCATTTCTAGTTATCGACTATGGAAAACCCCATTTCTGCCCTCTCTGGATTCTGTCATACTACGAGGGGGAAGGGGGGGGTGAACAAAGGGGTTTTATGGCTCTCACTTCATTAAAACTTCAAAGGGACTGAATGTGGATCTCACCAAGAGGACTGACCATAACAATATGGCCATCAGCTTTCATCTATAACTCTCTGAAGTCTCCCTTCTGCCCCGCCGTGAGGAAAAGGGGATGGAAATGTAACGGGCCTGGGATTGTCGCTGGAAGGACGGTGGTGTGGGAGCTGCTTGGGAACACTTAAAACCTTGAATGGTAGGAGTTGGCCCCTCAGGTCCTGTCTAGAACGCCTGCAACCATCTTCTCTTAATAAAGATGCCTGTTGAAAGAGATATTCCAAGAGTTCTGTCTTCTTAAGATGTAAAGTGGGGTGGGTCCTTACACACTATGCATTTCATGTCTCTTCTGCCTCAGGGCGGTAGAGAATTCTGCTGCTGATACCTTGCAGTTGTGATTGGAAGCGACTGGAAAATCCACAACTAATTACATCTGAGAGCCTTACGTAGGTAGGTTAATGGGTTTCACTTGCTCATACCTGCTTAAGGGATCAAAAATTGGATGTCGTGTTGGCAAAGTGCAATACTTTTTGCCCTAGCCTAGACGGTGGCCTTCAGGTTTGTGCACGTTTGGTGTTTTTAAGTCAAGCCAAATGACACAACTTCAGAAAAATGGTTCTGATTTGGCAGATGGCTAGAGTTATAGGAGCTGCAAACAAAATTCTCTTTCCTGTCCCGCCACAAATCTCCCTGGCATGTTGTTTTTAAACCCATAATACGTGTTGGCAAGCCAAAGGCAACAGAGCTAGACACACTCTGATTTTCACTCCCTTTCTTCCAATCTACCAAATAAAATGGGTCATAAAAATCACAAAAATGGGCAGCTTCTGCCAATGCAAAATTAGGACCAGGATAGCTATAATCTGAGTTTAATTTTTGGAGCTGAAAACACCTTGTGAGAGAAGAAGCAGAGTGGATACAGTTGTGTCACAAATTTCAGTACAATATAGTTTTCTCATTTTGCTAGATACGGGTGTGCCCTTATTTTTGTAAAAGCAATATGGGGATTGTGTTACTTTTTTAGCACAATGTGGCTATCTTTATGGTGGCACAAGGCTTCTTTTGTTAATTCAGCAATGATCATATCTGCTGCAGTCAATAGCAAAACAGCATGCCTGTGCTGTGTCCCACATCTGTCCAAGCAAATGTGGTGCAGAAACCTCTGCAAAGCACAACGATCCTCCGAGACCACATTAATGTAGTACGGGTACCCTTGAGACAAAGCTGAGATTATTCATCTAAAACCTTGATTTCCCTGGAATCTTGGGTGCCCTTTCAGTTTTTAGCATGCTATTTTAAGACAACTATTTCCTCACAGTGATCCTCAGCGAAACAGCTCTAACCAAAACGGGGTGTTCTTCAATCCTGTTGGGAGTTAATGGAGCTCAGAATCTTCCCTGACATTTGGAATCTGCTTGATTTTTGCAAATGCTAGAAGCCGCTATGAGCATTTATGCTGATGCCAAAATCTTCAGGAATCTGTAGCCTGTGCAGAATTCTGAAGCTTTGTGCGATGTTTCAGAAGTTAAACGGGGGAATTTTTTGATTGCTAGGCAAGAGCTTAATTCTTTATCCTCTTCCCTCCCACCCCATGTGAGGAAAAATGTTGTGAGCAGGACATTGCCTGGATGCACTGATATTTCTGATGTAGGCCATTCATCTGATGCCACTATTTGGCATTTTTCCCATTGTGGAGAAGAGAGAGAGAGACTCAGCTCTGATTTGCCATAACCTCTCAAGGATGGAGGCTTTGAATACATGACTCATGCAGTGTAATATTATCCACTGACAATATTAATTGGGCAATATAGTGTACTTGACTAATCCTGTAATGTGATTTATACTTCACCATAAATGGGTCAAATTGAGGTACCTGGTGAGTGTTGAAGTAGAAATATTTCTCAGTTTTAACCAACAATGCCAACAAACCTGTGGTAAATCAAAGAGGTATTTTCAACTCAGAGCTATGGCAAATCATGCTTCTGCTTTATTTCCTTCTAAAACTGAAGGCAACGGTGGTACATAATTCTGGATGACAATAAAAATGACCGCAGTCAATGACCAGTCCATAAAACACCTTACATAGAGAAAACTGACATTGATTAACCAATTAGGCCCTGTAAACAGATCAATCAGGCGATCTGTTGCACATCTTGCCTATCACCTAAAAACATCTGGCCACTTGTAAGGAAACGGAACCATTTGAATCTGAAAATAAAACTGAATGACCAAGATATTTAATTAGGTGTGGGGTTATGCTTCACGGCAAGGGTCTGGTATAGTGGTTGATATCATAAAATAGGTTTGGTAGTTTCAGTTACTCCATCACATGGGCAACATTTGAATTTAAATGGAATGTCTGTCAGAATCCAATTATATTTCATCTCTAGTTATCGACTATGGAAAACCCCATTTCTGCCCTCTCTGGATTCTGTCATACGATGAAGGGGAAGGGTTTGTGTGAACAAAGGGGTTTTATGGCCCTCACTTCCTTCAGTACAACTTCAAAGGGATTGAATGTGGATACCACCAAAAGGACTAAAACATAACAATGGGGCCATCAGCTTTCATCTACTCCTCTCTGAAGTCTCCCACCGGCAGTGAGGAAAAAGGGGGTGGAAATATAACGCCTGAGATTGTTGCTGGAAAGATGGTTGGGTGGGGTGGGGCTGCTGGGGACCCCTTAAAACCTTGAACTGTAGGGCTTGGGCCCCAGGTCCTGTCTAGAACGCCTGCAACCATTTTCTCTTAATAAAGGATGCCTGTTGGAAGAAATATTCCAAGAGTTCTGTCTTCTTAAGATGCAAAGTGGGGTGGGTCCTTACATTAGACAGGACCTGCATAATTAGTCCACCTGGAAGGGAGAACCTTGCTGGGGGACTTTGCAAAAATTACCATGTCAGACAACGGAGCAAGGAAGGGAGGAACCTCCCCAGAAAGGGAGCCGCTGCCCCAACTGAAACCCTGCCAGATGTCGGGATCTGAGAGGTCAAATTCCTCAGGAGAAGAAGTGGGGGAGACCCGGGACCACAAATCTCGGTGGTCAATGGGCGTTGGAAAGAAAGACGAGTGGGAAAAGAAATCAAGAAAGGTGACCCTGAGACCGGGGGGGGGGAACCAACCAGAATGGAAGCAGGAGATGGAGAAATCCCTGCACGCAAGTGAAGAGGAAGGGAGCTGGGCACCATACTCGGGCTAGATCCTAGAGAAAGCTATTGACCTGATGAAGAGAACCCTCAGCTCCCTAGGAGAGGAGAATTCCAAGCCCTACGGCCACCCCAGCTCCTGGAGCTGCAAAGGGAGAGACACCGAGGGGGAAGTGGAACCTGCAGCCCCGGGGACATCTGCTGATCCAGTAGTCCCCACTCCCTGCCGACCCACAGATGGCGATCTGGATGGAAGGCACTACCACCGACAACAAAGGCACCAGTCCATTCAAAGACTGCCGCCGCTGGACGTGAGATTCAAGGGTGAGCCAACACGCTTGGGGTTTTTCCTAACCCATGTCCTCAGCTACATGGAGGAATACGGGCGGGACGTCCCCAGCGACAAAGCCCATATCCGGATTGTGCAATCTGCCCTGGACGGACCGGCCACAGATTGGGTGGTGAACTTGCACGACTCCACTGCCCCAGAGCTCAATGACTTCAACCGTTTCATGTCCTCTCTGAGAAGGCGATTTGAGGATCGCCTGGCTGATCGCAAAGCCCGCGAAAGGATAAAAACGATGAGGCAAGGCAAACGCCCGGTAGCTGAATATACGCAAGAATTCCGGGCCATTGCCAGCAAACTGAACTGGCCGGAAGACATCCTCCTTAGCCATTTCAAAGATGGACTA
Source organism: Bothrops alternatus (assembly GCA_034064705.1). Classification (NCBI taxonomy): domain Eukaryota; kingdom Metazoa; phylum Chordata; class Lepidosauria; order Squamata; family Viperidae; genus Bothrops; species Bothrops alternatus. The sequence continues at coordinate 280,443 of JARGCV010000230.1, read as the reverse complement.
AATTATGACCTATATGACGCTTGCCTGCCCCGATGGAACCCACACCAACTTGAGGAATGGTATGTCTTGGCAGAGGAAGCAGAGATCAACATATTGAAGAGGCACCGCCGAGGAAAACAATGGAGCCGCTCACTGCCTGAGTTGACACGCAAACCAGTGAAACCATCGGCTACGGCCAAGAAGCAAATTGCCAAGAAGCAATTTCAAGTGTGGGAGAGAAGGGCATCGGGCTGTAGAATGCCACTCAAAAGCCCCCCAGCACAACCCAGACAGATCACTGGCCAGCAAATCTGGAAAGTCTCCAGCCAAGCCAAAAGAACCTGCCATGAGAATGATGGAGGCTGTGGAATCCCCCACCTCTGCTCATCAGGGGGAAAGAACTCCAGCCTACATCACAGGGCTGGTGGATGCCTCAGATGACACATTGCAAGTGGACGCATTGCACCCATCCTCAAGACAGTGACTATATTAATTCCCCCCATGCCCGAAGCCGTGAAGGTAAAAGCCTTAATAGACTCTGGCTGCACCCACTGCCTCATTAGCCCGACACTAGTGGGGAATCTGGGCATTCCATCGAGGAGATTGGAACCACCAATCTCTTTTGGCCAGTTAGATGGGTCCATAGCAGGGGGAGTGCCAGCTACCCTAGCCACCTTACCAATACACCTCTCCCTGGGCAAACATGAGGAAGACATAACGTTTGTAGTGACCCCAGGCATGGAATGCCCAATGATCCTAGGGATGGAATTGTTAAAAAAATGGAACCCCTGGGTGAATTGGAGGACGGCAGAAATCAAATTCCCAAAGGGGGACCCTATGGACTTCAAATCCCAAGGGGGGCTACCAGAATCAAGAACAGAAAAAGCATCCATGGGAGAGGAAAAGGGACTACCAGAAACACCAGAGGAATGCAGAGACCTTGCTGAGGTTTTCAGTGAGGAGAGGGCGGATGAGCTCCCCCACACACACACACCGACCCACAGACTGTGCCATTGAATTCAAGCCTGGGGCAAAACTCCCAAAGCCCAGATTATACTCCATGAGCCCAAAGGAGAAGGAGGATATGAAAAGATTCATAAAGAAAAACCTAGAAAGGGGGTTCATTGAGCCAGCCAAGCTTAAAGTGGCTGCCCCGGTTCTCTTTAGAGAGAAGAAGGACGGCTCTTTATGCTTTTGCATGGATTATAGGTCCCTGAATACAATCAGTGAAAGCAACCTATACCCTCTGCCCCTCATGAAGGACATGTTGTCACACCTCTCGAAAGGGAAAAAAATTTCTAAATTAGACCTAAGGGAAGCTTACTATCACGTGAGAATTAAGGAAGGGGATGAATGGAAGACCGCATTTAACTGCCCCATGGGGTGCTACCAATTCAAAGTCTTGCCATTTGGATTACAAGGGGGCCCTGCAGTATTTATGCAATTAATCAATAACGTTCTAAGGGAGCACCTATTTAAGGGGGTCCTGGTTTACTTAGACGACATTCTTATCTTCACCGAATCAAAAGAGGAACATGTCAACCAAGTCAGAGCGGTTTTAAAGAAACTGCGAGCCGCCCACCTATATGCCAAACTCTCGAAATGCGAATTCCACCAGGAAAGAATAGACTACCTAGGTTATCGCATATCCCCACAGGGCATTGAAATGGACCCAGAGAAGGTCAGAGCAGTATTAGAATGGGCACCATCCCGCACAAGAAAGCAACTGCAACGTTTCCTGGGCTTTGCAAACTTTTACCGCCAATTCATCCTCTCATTTGCCCAGATAGCCCTGCCCCTCACGAACTTACTAAAAATGAAGGGAGCATCCTCAGTAAAACCTAGCCAGCCACTAATATGGACAATGGAGTGCCAAGCAGCATTTGAGAGATTAAAGAGACTTTTTTCTGCCGAACCAGTACTGAGGCACCCAGACATGGATAAGCCCTTCGTAATACAGGCGGATGCAAGCGATGTGGCAGCGGGGGCTGTACTATTACAAGAAAACGATGAAGGGGTATTGCAACTCTGTGCATATACATCCAAGAAACTCACGGAAATGGAACAGCACTGGCCCGTATGGGAGAAAAAGGCATACGGGATACTTTGGTCATTACTCACATGGCACCAGTTCCTTGAAGGAAACAAAATCCCCTTCCAGGTGTGGACTGACCACAAAAATTTGGAAGCCCTGAAAACACCCAGGAAGCTCAACCCCAAGCAAGCCCGATGGTCCCAGCATTTTCACCAGTTCCAATTTACACTCAAGCATTTGCCAGGGGGAAAGAACTTCCTGGCAGATGCACTATCTCGCATGCCCCAATATAACACCGCGCGAGCCACTGAATCTAAACCGATGATGGTAGAATCACAACTGGCAGTGCCAGTAACCACCAGAGCCCAAGCTAAATTAAAACCACAGCTGGGCAGCCAAACCAGAATTGAATTCCGGAAAAGTTTGAAAACAGATGATTGGTTCCAGAAAAACAAAAATGTGTGCACAATGAAAGATGGACTGCTTTGGGTGGGGGAAAAGTTATATATACTAACAACCCAAAGAGTCACATTCATGCAGCTTTGCCACGACACAAAATCAGCAGGGCATTTTGGATTTGTAAAAACATTACACTTAATTAAACGGCAATTTTGGTGGCCATCCATAAAAAAGGACATAGAAAGTTACATGGCCAGCTGCCCAAAGTGTGCAAGTGCAAAGAGGTTGCAAGGGAAATCGCCCGGATTGTTACAAACAGTGGCAAATCCCTCAGCCCCCTGGAGGGAAATAGCCATGGATTTTATAGTGGAATTACCAGAAAGCAATAGGAATACTGTTGTCTGGACGGTCACTGACTTGTTTTCCAAACAGGTGCACTTTATCCTTGCCAAAAGATTCCCACTGCAAAAGCCTTAGCGAAACTTTTCATCCAGCATATTTACAGATTCATGGGGCACCCCAACACATCATCTCTGATAGGGGAGTGCAATTTACGTGTGCATTTTGGAAGTAATTTTTATCCCTCTTAGGGATAACTCAGGGACTGACATCTAGCCATCATCCACAAGGGGATGGACAAACAGAACAGTGTCACTCAGTACTTGAGCAATATTTAAGATGCTTTATTAATTTCCAACAGTCTGATTGGACGGACTTACTCCCTTTCGCAGAAGTTGCCTACAATAAAACAGTCCACTCCAGCACAGGTTACACTCCTTTTCAAATAGCCACCGGTCAAAGTTTCAACCCCATGCCAGAATTAACCCCAAACAAACCGGCAATCCCATCACTGAAAGAATGGATGGAACAATTACAAAACACCTGGCCAATAGTTAGAAAAGCACTAGATGAAGCTAGGCAGGCATACAAAGCACAAGCTGATAAAAAAGGGTTGAGCCTACACCATTCATTATAGGAGAAATGGTGTACTTATCTACAAAATACCTAAAGTTATTTATTTATTTATTTATTTATTTGGGTTTGTATGCCGCTCCTCTCCTCTCCTACAACCCTGTAAAAACCTTGGACCAAAATATATAGGGCCTTTTCCAATTAAAAGAATCATAAACCCAGTAACAGTAGAATTAGAATTACCCAAAAATCTCAGGCAAATACACCCAATTTTTTATTGCAGCTTGCTGAAAAGAGAGCATCAGTCATCGTTACAGCCAAAAATCTCCCCACCACCACCTCCAATCATGGTGGAGGGCAAACAACACTTTGAAATAAAGGAAATCCTAGACTCTAGGAGATATTATGGAGCGACTCAGTACCTAGTTGCATGGAAAAACCTCCCTGCCTCACAAAACGAGTGGGTCCATAAACGTCATGTCAGAGCCCCGAAGCTATTAAAGAAGTTTCACACAGAGTATTCTAACAAGCCTGACTAACTTGTATACCTGGTTTGTTTTCTTTCAGGTGGATCTAGCTTATTTTTAAGGGGGCAGGATGTTAGAATCCAATTATATTTCATCTCTAGTTATCGGCTATGGAAAACCCGATTTCTGCCCTCTCTGGATTCTGTCATATGATGAAGGGGAAGGGGGGTGAACAAAGGGGTTTTATGGCCCTCACTTCCTTCGATACAACTTCAAAGGGATTGAATGTGGATACCACCAAAAGGACTAAACATAACAATCAGCTTTCATCTATTCCTCTCTGAAGTCTCCCTTCCACTGGCAGTGAGGAAAAAGGGGGTGGAAATGTAACGCTTGGTATTGTCGCTGGAAAGATGTTGGGGTAAGGTGGGGCTGCTGGGGACCCCTTAAAACCTTGAACCGTAGGGCTTGGTTCCCAAGTCCTGTCTAGAATGCCTGCAACCATTTTCTCTTAATAAAGGATGCCTGTTGGAAGAAATATTCCAAGAGTTCTGTCTTCTTAAGATGTAAAGTGGGGTGGGTCCTTACAATGTCTTTGTATTTGCTTGGAAGTGCTGCAAATTAAGTAATTAAGAATGTGGAAGATCAATAATTTGGGTTTTTTTCCAGTGGAAACTCTTAAATAGATGGAAAAAATGTATAATAAAAAATCAGACATATATTGGGTGTTTTTTGTTGTTATTTACTGCTGGTTAAGTGTAGACATTTCCTCCCACAATAATCCTGTGAAGTACAGCTAGTCCTTGACCTTTCACAATTCATTTAATAACCATTCAAAGGACCACAGCACTGAAAAAAAGTGATGATTATTACAGCATCCTGGTAGTGACATGATCAAAATTTGGGTGTTTGACAAACAGCATTTATTTATTTATTTATTTATTTATTTATTTATTTATTTATTTATTTATTTATTTATTTATTTATTTATTTATTTTTCGGATTTGTATGCCGCTCCTCTCCACAGATTCGGAGCGGCTCACAACATACAAATAAACAATTCAATATAAATCCGAAAAAAACATTAAAAATAAACCCCACACATACTCCTCAGTCACACCACAATCAACAATCATCCCCAGGCCTGCCGGCAGAAGTAGGTTTTTAAATTCTTTCGGAAGGCCGGGAGAGTCGGAGAAACGCGGACTTCAGGAGGTAGTTGGTTCCAGAGGGTGGGCGCCACAACAGAGAAGGCCCTCCCCCTAGGGCCCGCCAGACGACATTGTTTCGCTGACGGGACCTGGAGGAGGCCGACCCTGTGCGCTCTCACCGGTCGAAGGGAAGTATATGGCAGAAGACGGTCCCGTAAGTATCCTGGTCTCATGCCATGAAGGGCTTTATAGGTAATAACCAACACCTTAAATTGGGCTCGGAGACCAATAGGCAACCAATGCAGCATGCGGAGAGTTGATGAAATGTGGGCACAACGAGGAAGGCCCACAACTGCTCTCGCAGCTGCATTTTGCACTAATTGTAGTCTCCGAACACTCTTCAAGGGTAGCCCCATGTAGAGAGCATTGCAGTAGTCAATCCTCGAGGTGACAAGGGCATGTGTAACTGTGAGGAGAGACTCCCGATCCAAGTAAGGACACAACTGGTGCACCAGGCGAACCTGGGCAAATGCCCCCCTCGCCACTGCCGACAAATGATGATCCAATGTCAGCTGTGGATCAAGGAGGACTCCCAAGTTGCGAACCTTCTCTGAGGGGTTTATAGATTCACCCCCTAGGGTAATCGAAGGACAGATAGAAGTGTCCTTGGGAGGCATCACCCACAGCCACTCTGTCTTATCGGGGTTGAGCCTTAATCTGTTAACACCCATCCAAACCCTCACAGCCTCCAGACACCGGCACATCACCTCAACCGCTTCACTGATATGGCCAGGAGTGGAAATGTACAGCTGAGTATCATCAGCATACTGATGGTATCTCACTCCATGGCAGTGGATGATCTCATCCAGTGGCTTCATGTAAATGTTAAAAAGTAGGGGGGAGAGAACCGACCCCTGAGGCACCCCACACGGGAGTAACCTAGAGGTGGACCTCTGGCCCCCCACAAACACCGACTGCGACCGACCAGTGAGATAGGAGGAGAACCACCGCAATACGGTGTCCTCCACTCCCAATCCCTCCAGCCGGCGCAGAAGGATACCGTGGTCAATGGTATCGAACGCCGCTGAGAGGTCAAGAAGCACCAGGACAGAGGACTGGCCTCTATCCTGGGCCCGCCAGAGATCATCCATCAGAGCGACCAAAGCAGTTTCGGTGCTGTAGCCAGGCCTGAACCCTGACTGCAGAGGGCCCAGATAATCGGCTTCCTCCAGAGATCGCTGGAGCTGATGCACCACCACCTTCTCGACAACCTTCCCCACAAAGGGAAGGTTGTAGACCGGACGATAGTTGGTCAAAATTACTGGATCCAGCATGTATTTGCAATGGTTGCAGGATCATGTGATCACCATTTGCAAGTTCCCAGAAGGCTTCAAATGAGAGAAGATGGATTTGGTTAATGATTGCAGCGATTTGCTTAATGACCATAACAAAACAGTCATACAATCAGGCATAAATCACTTGATGTCTGCAAAGTCCCCAAATTTGAGGATGATCGGCTAAGGGACTATTGCAATAGAAAGTGTGTGTGTGATAGTCTTTCTCTTTTAGATAGATCAATGTTTCTTAACCTCAACAACTTGAAGATGGGTGGACTTCAACTTGCAGAAATCACTGGGGACCTGCAACCATTTTCTCTTAATAAAGGATGCCTGGAGACTTCCGGTTTCCGGTCACGAGGACCGGAGCCTTCTAAATACAGCTCCGGAATGGAGCTTACTTTTTTTACTTAAAAATCGACTCACCGAAGCAGGGAAGCGCCGGAAAAGAGGGCGCTTCCGAAGAGGACCCCAAGCCCGCCCAGACGAGACCGAAAGCGCCGCTGAGGGATCCAGAAAGCCGACGGACGGGGCCGAAGAGGCCGGCAGCGGCCGGCCGGCCGGCAGAGGACAAAGACGCCACGCTGCGAGGCCGTGCAACAGCAGCCTAGGAGAGCGAGCCGGCCAATGCAGAGGGACGACGGAGAGAAACGGTGAGGCCACCGGGAAGGGAACCACAAGCCGAGAGACGCAGAACGGGGAGAGAGGCCAGCAGAGGGAGGAGGAGGCCCCCACAGAATCATTAGAAGACCCCCCCAGGCCCCCAAACAAAGCACCGGAGGCGGCAAGAAGCCGGGCGGGCAGAGCAGGAGAGGACAGCCCGGGAGAGAGGAGGCTACGAAGCGAAGGGGGAAAGAAGGGAGGGGGAAAACCCTGCAGAGACACAGCCCCCCTCCCCCCCCACAACGGGCGGCAAGGAAGAGGAAAGCTGGAAAGCAACCCGGTGAGCAACAAGGGAAAAGTAGAGGGGAGCAGCAAACACAGGCTGACAGGAGGAAGTGACCTGGGCTAGAAGGCAGAGAAAGAGGGGAAAGAAGGAGCCAGAAAGGAATAAGGACAAGAAATAGACTGGCAGAGGGGAGTGAAGAGGAAACCAAGGCAAAAGCACTGAACTTCTTCACTGGCTCTCTGAAAATAAAACTGCCAGAATACAGGCCCCTACCCCTACACTGCCTAAACCCTGAAGCCTCCCCCCTCGAAAGGCTAGAATACTGGACCAGCACCAGACCACAACCTAGCGCCCAATTTGGTCCAAACTGGGACCCAAAACAGTGCCAGGACAACAGGAGGACAACCTCAAAATGGCCTCAAAACAGATCACACTGACACAAACGAAGGGAGTTGTATCCTCCCCAGCCCAGCGTACTAAACCACCAGGAACTACTCCACCCACCCCCACACCCTCCCATCCAAATACAGGCACCCAGAACCATACATCTCCACAGGCCAGCCCAACAGCACACATGATACAAAAATTACAAGAGGGAATAGAAATGCTGGTTGAAAGGTTGGATGGAATGGATAAAAGGCTGGTGGAAAGGGACACAAAGATGGAGAGGAGGTGTGTAGAGGCAGAACAAAAGATGGAAAAAAGATACAACGATACAAAACAAATGCTGCAAGAACAAGGTAGAGAGATGGAGAGGAGGTGCGTAGAGGCAGAACAAAAGATGGAGAAAAGATACAGCGATATAAAACAAATGCTGCAAGAACAAGGTAGAGGGCTAGAGAGAAAATGGGAGGAGCAACGCAAGGCGATGGCTACAGATTTGGAGCAAATGAAGGAGGCAATACAAGCACACTACAAGGAAATAAGGGAGGAAATGGAGAAAAAATTCCAGAAAATCAGAGAGAAGGTGGACAAGCGGATGGAGAAAGTGGAGAATCAAGTAGAAAGCCAGAGAACAGAGATAGCAGAGATGAGAGGGGTGACCCAAGACCAAGCCACCATAGTACAGTACGGGCAGCTGGCGACTGCAATCAGGTTCAGAGGCCTGAAAGAGACACCAGACGAAACCCAAGGAAGCCTGGCCGGAACCTTTATAGAGGCCCTGGCAGCATTTCTGGGAAAGCCAACCTCAACTATCGAATGGCAAATCGACAGAATCAACAGAGTGGGCGCACGGACGACAACGAACAGGCACCAACCAAGGGACGTGGTCATCCACTTTTCGACACAGGGATTCCGGAACCGCATCTCAGCCACATCTTACCACAAGAGTTTATACATAAAGGGGCAAGAAGTGAAAGTACTGAAAGAGATCCCCCAGACGATGCTGCGAGACAGAAAGGAATATAAGTTCCTGGTTGACGAACTGAGATCACGTGCCTTGCGATTCAGATGGGAAATCCCCACGGGGATGACATTCTACTATAAAAATAAAAGACGCCAACTGAACTCGGTCCAACAAGCCAGAGAATTCCTGGAAAAGGAGCTGATGCCGGAGGGATCCCAATACACCACGAGAGAAGACGCAGAAAATCCACCAGACCGACAGACCAATACAAGAACACGAGAAAGGAAAGGACCAACTCGAGACACGACGACACAGAGAACAGGAAGCAACAACAACAACAAGGGAACAAGACAGACTGCAGAGGGCAGGATAACAAGATCCACCACCAAACGCACAGATCGGCAAGACGCGATCCCTATATGCAACTCGAACACAAACTCGGATACCATGGGAACGAGACCAAAGAATACCACAGGAGATAGAATGAAAGCGGTCTCGGAAGAGTATCCTGAAACCGACAATGATGACTAAATACTTGACTTGGAACGTTAACGGACTAAATTCCCCACAGAAAAGGAGGAAGATATTTCATTATCTGTTTCAAGGAGGAAACGACATAATTTGCCTACAAGAAACACACATCAGGGAAGCAGACCAGAAATATCTGACCAGCTACAAACTAGGTGCGCAATTTGTGGCAGCGGCGCCAAGAAAAAAGAATGGGATTGTTATATACGTAAAGAAACATATAATGGCGAAGCTAATAGAGTCCGACCCCCAAGGTAGATACCTGGCAATTGAAATAACACAAGAGGACAAGAAGATTCTAGTAATGGGCGTATATGCACCACATCAGCAACAAGGCAAATTCTACAAAAAGCTACACAAGAAAATAACACAACTTAACTACAGATCTTACATCATCATGGGCGACTGGAACGGGGTCATAGAGACTGCTCTAGACAAAAAAAGAACTGCACCGAACCCGCAAAAACACTCCAAGTTGCCTAAATCCTTCTTCGACATGAAGGAGGACCTCGAACTGACAGACGTATGGCGGAAAAGGCACGGCAAAGAACAAGAATTCACCTTCTTCTCTGGCAGACATCAATCCTTCTCCAGAATTGACTTTATATTAACTTCTAGCGACTTGCTAACTCGTCTAAACGCAGTGGAAATCCTACCCAAAGCTCTGACGGACCACAACCCTGTGAGGATGGAGCTAAAACACGGCCAGACACAGAGGAGGTCCTGGAGAATCAATGAAAACCTGTTTAGACATGGAGACAAGGTGGCGGAATGCAAAAAAGCTATGAAGGAATACTTCAGCACACATATGAACAACGGAACACCGATAGAACAGATCTGGGACGGCAGCAAGGTGTACATGCGAGGGATCCTCATATCCATGAATAGCTGGCACCGTCGCCAACAAGAACAAAAAAGAAAAGAGTTAGAAAATGAGATAAGCAACAAGGAGCGGCTACTGATAAAAAGACCAGAGGACAAAGTCACCAAAGAAGGACTCAAGATCTTAAGAAAGCAATTTGACATGTTGATGGCGGACCAAGTTGCAAGGAACATACAATATGCAAAACATAAGACATTCTGCAAGGCCAACAAACCGGGCCGCTGGCTAGCCTACACTATAAGAAAGAAACAGAAATCCCGCATAATTGAAAAGATAGAATACAAAGGCAAACTAGAATTCAGACAAAAAACCATCAAGAAAGCCTTCACAGAATTCTACTCGAAACTATATGCCGAGGATAAGATACAAGACAAAGAGATAGATGAATTCTTACAAAACGAAAAGATACAGGCGATTACCGACACACAAAGAGAAGCCCTGAATGCCTTAATCACAAAGGAGGAAATACACTCAGCGATCACACAACTGAAAGCAGGAAAATCGCCCGGGACGGATGGGATAACAGCGACCTACTACAAGCATCTACAGGAAGAGATGCTAGAACCCCTCAGAAAGCTATTTGCCAGCATCCAAGAAGGAGGCCAGGTCCCGCCATCCTGGAAAACAGCCTACATCTCATTAATCCCAAAGGAGGGGAAAGACAACACACAGCCCGCAAACTACAGGCCCATCTCACTACTAAACACAGACTACAAAATCTTCACAAAAATTTTGGCCAATAGGCTAATGACTGTTTTACAAAAAACAATACATCCGGACCAAAGGGGTTTTATACAAGGACGCCAGATGAAAACCAACTTGAGGCAGCTGTTGAACATAATAGAGTACCTGCAAAGGCACAACCAGATACCCGCCGCTCTAATGTTTGTGGATGCAGAAAAAGCCTTCGACAGACTGAATTGGCCGTTCCTGACGAACTTGCTCCTGAAGATGAAAATGGGAGCACAGTTCTTCAACTCCATAACGGCAATTTACCAGAAACAAACAGGCCAGATCATTGTCAATGGAGACTTAACGGACTCATTTAATATAGAGAGAGGCACGAGACAGGGCTGCCCGCTGTCCCCCCTGCTATTTGTCCTAACACTGGAAATTTTACTGAACAGAATAAGAGCGGCAAAGGATGTACAGGGCATACAGATTAAACAGCAAGAATACAAACTATGTGCCTTTGCGGACGACCTGCTGGTGACAATGTCGCAACCACCACAATCAGCAAGGAAATTGATGGAGATAATGGAGGACTATGGTAGGGTGTCAGGCTTCAAAGTAAATATATCAAAAACAAAGATGCTAGTCAAAAACCTAGACAACAAAGCAAAACGGAACCTGGAAAGAATAACGGGTTGTGAAATAGTCAAGAAAGTCAAATACTTGGGAGTGGAGATAGAATCAACAAATGCGAAACTATACAAGAATAACTACGAGGTCCTGTGGAATAAGATACAAGCAGACCTGGAAAGGTGGAAATCGCTACGTCTATCCCTGCTCGGCAGGATAGCGACAGTAAAGATGAATGTACTACCCAGATTTTTATTTCTCTTTCAAATGCTACCCATACTCAAGAAGGAGGCGGACTTAGACAATTGGCAGAAAGGCATCAACAGATTTATTTGGGACGACAAGAGACCGAGGGTGAAACTAAAAATCATCCAAGACGCAAGGGAGAGAGGGGGACTCAAGATGCCTAATCTAAAGCTATATTACTATGCAGCAACGTTGGTGGCGGTTAGTGACTGGATCAACATGACAAATGATAGAGTTCTGAATGTTGAGGGGCATGGTCTACGACTCGGCTGGCACGCATACCTAGTATACGACAAAAAGGCAGATAGGAACTTCAAGGAGAACCCACTACGAATCCCACTGTTATGGGTCTGGAAGAAATATAAGCACCTCCTACACGACAAGATCCCCATCTGGACGATCCCTGGACACGCAACAGGGGATATGATCACATCCCAAGGGCAAGAAGCAGTGCCCTACAGTGAACTTGTACTGGGAGAAGAAAACGGGTTCCTCTTGAAATCTCAAGCAACGCTAGCAAACAGAGGAATAGGAAGTAACTGGCTATCATATATACAACTACAGTCAAGGTGGCGTAAAGACAAGAAGAAGGGCTTCTCCCAGACCGACGAGAACCTAATTAAACAGATTAGAGAACAGGGGATTATGCACATCAAACGAGTGTACAGCATTCTGATAGAAATGGACTCTGAAACCGAGCTAGTCAAGAACTGTATGATAAGGTGGGCACAAGACTTCGGACACCCTATCGCCATGGACACGTGGGAGAAAATCTGGGTGAGGAATGTAGAATTCACGAAATCGCAACACTTAAGGGAAAACTTCTACAAGATGTTCTATAGATGGCATCTAGACCCGAAAAAAATATCACTCATCTACCCGGGCACCCAGCCCAAATGCTGGAGGTGCGGGGACGGGGAGGCTACTTACTTTCACATATGGTGGGCATGCAGAAAAATCAAAGCATTCTGGAGGAAGATATGGTGGACACTCCAAACTATTTTCAAAAAGCGTATAGAATTTCTACCTCAGGCTTTTCTGTTAGGGATCACAAAGGATATCACTACCTCAGAGACAAATTTATTTTTGAACTTAATTACAGCAGCAAGATTATTGGTGGGACAGTACTGGAAGAATCCGGAAATACCGCCTATTGAAGAATGGACTGTGAAAGTAACAAATCTGGCGGAAATGGCAAAAATATCAGCATATTTGAAAAATCGCTCCAATGAACAATTTGTGACGGACTGGAAACAGTGGATAGACTATATCCAAGAGAGACACCAATCAAACAGAATGCAGCTGGCGTTTAGCTAGGGCTCAATGGGAGGAGGGAAGAAGGGTTAACAAATCAAATGTTTACAAAAACTAACCCCCAATGTTGAATGTATATGTTCTATAACTAATGCCTCTTAACATAACCTTATGACTAATGCTGTTTGCTTTAATATTGTTAAAGTAGACTGAATCTCTACCTCAGGATATGAAACTTTCACCTCAGGATCTCTGGTTAGGGACTATAAAAGATTGCACTAGTAATGGAATGAAGTCAATTCAGAAGCGCAAACGCACAATATGCGATAGACTAGAAACAGTAGATAGACCATATATAAGAGAAACACCAATCAAACAAAATGTATTCGGAGTATACTTGAAGATGTAAGGGAGGAGGGAAGAACGTTTACTAAAACAGATGTTTACAAAGATTAATACCTAATGTTGTATGCTAGGTTCTAGGAAGATTGCTTAGCAATAGGATCTTATGTTTAATGTTGAGCACATTAATATTGAAACGGATAGGGGAAACACCAATCAAAATAAAATGTAACAGGAGTATAGTTGAGGCTAGACACGAGGAGTGGGGGGAAAAAGGCTTACTAACCCAGACGTTATCAAAGACTAATACTTAGTATTGTATACCAGGTGTCATGATGATTGCTGCACAATATGTTCTTATGTTCAATGTTAATTGTTTTAATAAAAGAATTTTTATTAAAAAAAAAAATAAAAAAAAAAAATAAAGGATGCCTGTTGGAAGAAATATTCCAAGAGTTCTGTCTTCTTAAGATGCAAAGTGGGGTGGGTCCTTACGATGTCTTTGTATTTGCTTGGAAGTGCTGCAAATTAAGTAATTAAGAATGTGGAAGATCAATAATTTGGGGGTTTTTCCCCAGTGGAATCCCTTAAATAGATGGAAAAAATGTATAATAAAAATCAGACATATATTGGGTGTTTTTTGTTATTTATTAATTGCTGGTTAAGTTGAGAAACACTGCAATAGACTGAAGGGCCTGAGGAAAGACAGAAGAGGGAAGGACTAGTTAAATCACCTGAGAAGGGTTACTACTTGGCTTTGCAATTTGTTCTTAGCATGTTAGAACGGTAAATGCCTTGGCACAAAGAAAGCAAGCTTTTGCATGAAAGATAAATTAAAAATTCATCCAGGTGTGTTCCTCTTTCAGAGCTTTAAAAACCTGTACAAGGATTGCTTGCTTGGCAGTTTAAGAAAGCCATTTGCTCCAGGGCTGGGCAGAACAGTATCAGCCCCATGTGGCTTGACCTGTGGGAAATTGCTTCATGACATGCTCTAACAGATTTAGGATGAGAACATGACAAAATTGTGCAGTTTGAGAAAGAGTGGAATTGTTGTAGAGATCCCCCCCCCATTATATCAAGATTGTATTATTTTATAGGCATGTGGCTGTAGAGATTTAGATCAAACTTTTTCCCTGGCCTGGAAAATCAACAATGGGGATACTGTATGGATAGTCCTCAACTTACCACAATTAATTTAGCAACTATTTGAAGTTACAATGGCACTGAAAAAAGTGGCTTATGACTGGTCCTTGAACTTATGACTGCCACAACATCCGCATGGTCACGTGATCCAAATTTGGGCACTTGGCAACTGGCATGTATTTGCAATGGTTGCAGCGCTGTCATAACTTTGAAGAGTTGTTAAATAAATAGTCATAAGTTGAGGACTCTCTGTAGTGGAAAGATGAGCAAATGGATTTTACAGTCTCTCCTTGTGTACCCTGGAGTCTCTGCTGTTGTTATTGAACACTGATCTCGTTATTTGGAGAGAGAAAGCAGAGAAAATTGTAGGCAAAATCATATAGTAAGTTTAAAAAAACCCTAAGCATCCATAAAACCCACAATGTCATAATCCATCCAAACTCATTTTAGCCAGATTTAGGAAGCTACACAGCTCTAGCCACTGAGTTTGCAAAACATGTTTACTCAGTTAACAATGGTTTACAGTACTGAATTAATCAACTGCCTGGCTTTGCCATATACACAGCAATGTAAACTGAGCAGTTAGGTGGTTGCTCAGAGTCAACACCAATTTGACGGCACATAATCAATGTTGGGTGAATCCAACCATGCAGTGTCGGCTGGCTTTATGCATCCTTGAGCTGAGTTACATTCCTTTGGATTAAAAAAAATAGAATTAAATTGCTTAGGAGGAGTTTAAATGCGGGCTTGATATGATTCAGAATCTCAAAATATAAATTGCCCTCAGCCTGCTAAAGTTAGCTGCTGAGTATAATTTTACTAATAGAGTTTACCAAAGTACTAAATTAACCCATTGGGTCAGGCCAACATAACATGCTAAGCTATGAGCAAAAGTAATAAAATAACATTAATCCAAACTGACATGTGTTCTTAATGCTTCTACTAGGTCTATTTTTGAAATGGTTAATCACTGTATGAAGATGGGTGGTAAATTAACATGTGTGAGCCAGGTCTGTATTGACATGAAGGGTTTAATGAAAACAATATGGCAAATACTTACATGTTTCCAGCAAGCCTCCCCAAATGCATCTCCCAGGTAGATCCTGTTTTCTGATACTACCAAAAGTGTCTACATCACTACTCTCCACACAGAAACTGCTGAAGTTGCTAATTATGCTGGCTATGAGATCTCTTTGATCAAGCAAAAGTTGTGCGAGCAAGTATTTTTCCTTGCCAGCGAAACACACTGTGATTTAGGCTTCATCTTGAGAACAATAATTGTTCTTACCTTGGTCCTCCAGTCCTACCACTCAGAATCACAGGTCATTCTGACTGAGGCAAGGGGGATAACACATCTGGAACACATCAAGTGTGGGAGTGAATGTACTCCCCGAGAGCCATCTGGCTTCTTGTATTGTTGATGGAGAAGGTAGGTTTGGAGAGAATGTGGCACAATTTCCTAAAATAAATGCACTCTTTTGTTTTAACAAGGAGTCATTCTGCGGTGACCTTGTTTCTTAAAATGGTTGTCAGTGTGTGTCAGTGTTACTTGGTGCAGGAAGGCCACTTTTTTTGTAACAGTAACAGTTGGAAGGGACCTTGGAGGTGGTCTTCTAATGAGTAGTCCAACCTCTTGCTCCAGCAGGTCTTGCGCATGTTTCTCCTGTTTTATTCCCTTTTGGTTTAGTGGTTTGTGTTGTTATACAAAGTTTAATCTGTAGCAGGGGTGTCCAACCTTGCCTACTTTAAGATTTGTGGACGTTAAGTCCCAGAGTTAATTCTGGGAGTTGAATTCCACAATTCTTAAAGTAGCCAAGGTTGGACACCTTTGCTGTAAAATGTTTCATCAGTAAAAACTTAGAATGAAAACACTTCCCATACCAAAATAATATACTACACAACCCTGACTTTTCTGCATTACAGGCACTGGTTGGATACACATAGTACACTTAACCTAGTTCCAGAATTACCCACTGTATTACGGTAGGATATGCTAAAACTGGCCAATGTTAACCTTGATTAGTTTGGGTGTGGATGAGTATGCTGACTGAACTAAGACCTCTGGGTTAGTTTGATTATTTATGAAGTTTACAATTTAGACCTGTGACTCTGGGTGGTGCATACAGTTAAAATAACGAAAACCAAACAATCAAAATAATTTAAAAACAAAACCATACAAATGCAATTAAAAACTATAAGTAGAAGAAAAGACACAGGATTCACAGGAAAATTTCCAACACTTATGAACAAGGGTATCACTTGGCAGCCTCTGCACCGTCCATGAAATCCCCAGGCTTGACGACAAAAAAATGAGGGGGAAGAAAAATAATGTCCCACAACGGAAAAGCTCTTTTCCTGGGATTGCCAGGTGAGGCTCCTTAGCCCAGTTGTGCAAACACTGGAAAGTGTTAGGATGGGCATATTGTACGACCACAGCTAGTGATGCTCTCCTTTAAGAAAAGCTGTTTTAAAGAAATGATAAAAAATCACCCTGCAAAAGGCCGAGTCACAGCCGTCTCTTGACGCTGATCCACCTGTCGAAGAGCAACGGAGTACAATAGATCAAGTTACGGCGACTACGATTATTGTCAGATTTGTGTGGTAGTACCCCGGATGGCCTCCAGAGGGCAACATAACCACCTAGTGCGGAACATTAACAGTCATCGCGCTTCTCTTCAAAATCTCTTTAAAAGGGCAGGGCTCGCTCTCTTACGCGGGTGCTTATTTGGCCTGTTCCCCGTGCATAAAGTAACGTTTGAAATGAGCGAGGGGGAAAAAAAAAAAAAGAACGACCCCTGTTTCCAATCCCCAATCCAGGCTTGCAAGCAGCCTCTCCCATAAACCGACCAACTTTCCCCGTGTCCGCTTGCGATCACACTACCAAACTCTCGCACCGAGCCAGAGAAAGGCACCAAACCAGCTGGAACAGCTGCCCCACCCCCAACTCTCTTTTGGGACTCGGAGGCGACGCGCTGGGTCCGGAAGAGCCGGAAACCTTCTAGCGAGTTCCAGACGGAGGTGGGCGGGCCGGCGGCGGCTATAAAAGGGCCGCCCAGACCCGGCTCCCCGTCTGCGTCTGGCGGTGCAGTCGAGGTTCGCTGGGTCGGTATTGCTGAGCTGCTGCTGCTTCTTCCTCTCTCCTGCGCCATGGACATCGCCATCCAGCACCCCTGGTTCCGTCGGCCCATGGGCTTCCCTTCGCTCTTCCCGCCTCGCCTTTTCGACCAGAGGTTCGGAGAGGGACTGATGGAGAGCGACCTGTTCTCGGCCACTCTCTGCCCGTATTACATGCGCTTCCCCCCCATGCAGATGCCCAGCATGCCGGAGACGGGGCTGTCGGAGGTGAGCGCCGCGCCCGAGCGGAAGGCAACTTTAGGGTCTCTTCGGGGCTGGGAAGGTCTTGGGGAATAGGCTGGACGTGCTGAGACAGGGCTTGCGTCGGATCTGGGCGTGTGTTTGTGTTTTCTCCCGGGCTCCCCCTGGCCGTGGACTCGCGGGCCGAGGGCGCGGTGGGAACGGGGCTCCGCGCAGCCGAAGAGGCGAAAAGGTCCGGGCCGAGGAGTGAAAGGGAGCGGAGGGGGGGGGCGCACGGAAAGGGTGCCAAGCGGAATGGGAGAGTCCGCTGCTGCCTATTATGGTAACGTTCTTTTCCCTGCCCGAGCTGGAAGGACAATGCCAGCCAAATTGCCCTGCAGGCCAGGGGCCTGGCATACAGCAGCCCTAAAGGCGCAGAAGAAACACTATCCGGTTGGATGGCTGCCTGCCCTTGCCTTAGCTCCCTTGACTAGATAGCCAGCGGGAACAGAGGAAGCTGTTCCTTGGTCAGATTGTGACTTGGCTTGTGAAGTCAACAAGGAGCCAATTTGGCTTGTGTGAAGTAAAACCACCTCTAGTGGCTTGTCAATCATTGGTTAAGGTTTATGGATTGCAAGAGCTTGGCCAGCTACAGCTTAGTGCACACTGCAAGTTCACCTGCTTGTTAAATTCACAGTGCTTTTTTTCTGGAGAAGGATGGAAGATGTTCCTGTTAAACTATTATCTTTACCCCCCAAAATCCTACTGTGGGGAGCCCTTGGGGTGCAGAGCATCTAGCCTTCCCCTGGAGTTTGACTTCTTGCCTTCTTTCCATTACTGAACATGATTAAGGCAGTGAGGAGGCCCTTAGTTTAGTTTCAAGACATCCATGCCAAACTTTTAAAGCCAGAAAGCGGCCTGGGGAAGCCATTCAAGTAACGTTGTTACTTGTTTCTGCAGGATGAATTGGCAAATGCAAATAATGGGGTGCCCCAATTTATGCAGAAATTTGGCGATCAGAGTTGTGGAAACTCTTACAAACTCCATTTGTAAATCATTTTCTAACTTCAAAGACTTGGACATTTAACATCTGGATTGTAGCAAGAGAGGCAGGGTGTTGGACCAATAGTTTTTTTGATGGATGGCTGTTGCCTAGCAGCATAGACAATGGTCCCACCCTATATAACCTAGTGGTTGGTTTCTGATTGGCTGTTGTAGAGAAACAGATGCCCTGCAGCTGCTGCATGCTTGTCATCTGCGCATCTATGAGATACTTGCACACTCATGTTTTCCAGTCTATTCTAATGCTGGATTTCCTTGAGAATGATGGGGGGGGGGGAAATCTTGCATTCTGCCTGCTGCTTGGAATGATGAGAAATATGATTCAGATATGATTTTATGGAAGTCTGATCTCAAACCTGTCCCGGTAGCTTTCAGGTGTAAAAGAGCCATGAATTTATAAACATGAAAGCATGGGGGGGGGTGTATAGACGTAAAGTTGCTTCTGATTGTGATTAAATGATGGATGGAAACTGTTTCCAGTGGAAATGCCTTAAACCAGGCATGTCCAACCTTGGCAACTTTAAGACCTATGAACTTCAACTCAGCCAGCCATGGGGAATTCTAGGAATTGACATCCACAGGTCTTAAAGTTGCCAAGACTGGACACTCTTGGCTTAAACCAGTAATGGCGAACCTTTTAGAGACCGAGTGCCCAAACTGCAACCCAAAACCCACTTATGTATCATCGGGTGCCGGGTGGGCATGGCCATTGGATAGGTGTGGTCAATTGGATGGGCGTGGCCCATTGGGTGGGCATGGCTGCAGTGGTAACGGCAGACTGGTTGGGACTAAAAAGTTCAATCAATCAATTCCAACTTTGTGAGAGCTTTTTTTTTTCCCACAAGAAGTTGAAATTGATTGATTGATTGAACTTTTTTTTTTCTTGCACACGGCGGTGGAGGCCTTAAGAGAAAAGGTTTTATAAACCCAGCTGAAGGTCTAGAACTGGGGCGATAGTGCGCGTGCCCACAGAGAGGGCTCAGAGTGCCACCTGTGGCACGCGTACCATAAGTTCGCCACCACGGGCTTAAACCAATACAGTTTTATTGTATGTGTCTGCTGAATTACCCCAGCAGATATTCTCTGTTAGATTCAGAAAAGTTGCTAGTTTCTCACCCACTTCCCCCCCCTCCACTGTTTCCAGATGAAACTGGACAAGGATAAGTTCTCTGTCCTGCTGGATGTCAAACACTTTTCACCAGAAGAGATACATGTGAAGGTGGTAGGCGACTACATTGAAGTACACGCCAAACATGAGGAACGTCCGGTATGTAGCTTTTTAGACCTTCTGCTGTTTACATTGTTAAAAAATGAGATTAAGGTGGGGGAAAACATAGTTTAAAGCTGCACTTTTAAACCTGTGTTTAACCTGGAACTCAAACTGAATTTGCATTGCTCAGCATTTTCACACAAAGATGTGTTTAGGATCGGAGCTAAAAAGGTGGATCTTGCACAAAGTGCTTAATCCTAGCCTTGGGTTAATAAGCTACAATTTATATACAGGTAGTTTTCAACATACAACCACAACTGAGCCTAAAATTTCTATAGTTGTAACATGGTTGTTAATTGAATCTGGCTTCCCCATTGATTTTGCTTGTCAGAAGGTCACAAAAAGTGATCACATGACCCCGGGACACTGCAACCGTCATAATTACGAGTCAGTTGCCAAGTGTCTGATTTTGATCACGTGACCATGGGAATGTTGCAATGTCAATAAAACCGCCCTAAGTCACTTTTTTCAGTACTGTTGTAATTTTGAATGGTCCCTAAACAAACTGTTGTAAGTCAAGGCCTATCTGTATTCATATAATCTGTATTCAGACATTTAAACCTTATGATTTAACGTGATGCCTTGATTTTTCCAATATGTTGAACCATAGATCTTATTTTAGCCTATTTTGCAGTTAGACACAAAGCATGTATTACAGCTGGGACACAACCCAGTTTTGGTTAAAAATTTGTTGCTTTTGGCACCAGTGGAATATTTAAATTTTGGGGAGCTCTTTTGGATGCTTTCCTGAAATATCACCTATATATTATTTGTAGATTTGCAAATGGCTACTTTCGTGGCTTTGGCCTTTTACAAAATCCCCACTTCCCTGAAGGAAAGTAGCAAGTTTATTCTTTTTCAATATGCTTCTTGCTTGTCCCACCCAGAACCAGGTGGACCCAACATCTGAACAAATCTCTACAATTCTGCAAGCGTTATTTTTGTTTTCTGATGATGCCCAGGGAGGGTGTGAGGAACCCTGTGGGAGCTGAGTCAATAAAGATAGTGCTGGAAATGTTCTTGGTAACAAGAGCATGCCATGTTTTTTTTTTTAAGATGTTTTAATTTGAAAAGGTGGGTCAGGAAAGGCCTGCAAAAGCCTGAAAACTTTGCATGTCGAAAGATTGCCCCGTATAGGTAGTCCTTGACTTACAACAGTTCAGTTAGTGACAACATCACCCAGAAAAGTGACTTATGACCGTTTTTCACACTTAATGACTGCTACAACATCCCCATGGTCACGTGATCAAAATTTGGAGGCTTGGCAACTGCTTCATATTTATGACGGTTGTAGTGTCGCAGGATCATTTTGCGAAGGTCGGACCAGCAAAATCAACGGGGAAGCCAGATTCGCTTAACAACCCACATGTTACCAATTTAACAACTGCAATGACTCACTTAACAACCGGGGCAAGAAAGGTTGTAAAATGGGGCAAAATTCACCCCTAACTGTCTCACTTAGCAACAGAAATTTTGGGCTCTTTCCCATTTCACCATTAATTTGTCTTGTGTTGCTCTGTTCTTACAGGACGAACACGGCTACATCTCCCGTGAGTTCCACCGTCGCTATACGATCCCCAAGGGGGTCGATCCAGCAGCTATCACCTCCAACTTGTCTCCAGACGGGGTGCTCTCCATCACTGCCCCCACTAAAACCCCTGCATTGGAACGGAGCATTCCCATCACTCGCCAAGAGAAGCCAGCTGTTACTGGGAAATAAGAGAGAAGCAGCCTGCCCCAGAATTTTTCATATTTTTCCCCCCTATTAGATATCAGCATTGTGAGCTTGGACTCCCCTTGCTTGTAGGTATAAGGTTGTTCACTCTTAAGCCTTTAAGGAAGTGACGTTCCTTTCCTACCCTGCTAAGTGCTGCTGGGATGCTGACAGCAAAGACACCGTTGTCGTAAAATTTCAGCCCATCTACTGGAGAAGAGAGCCATTTTCTTCCTCTGACTAGAAACATCTTTCTTCCTTTGCAGGCTTACTCTGTACCACACTTCCTGTTGAAATGGCTTCCTTGTATAAATACCCATTTGCAATAAAGTGCTTTTTGCTTACGAGCCACATGTTTCCTGAGGGATATTTGCCAATAAACACGAAGCTACTATCCTGTCTTTAGGGGAATGGAATGCAATTGCACATGCAGCTTGAAATGAAGGAGCTGTGGGGTGTGAATGTGGTTAAAAAGATGAATGTTTGATGTTCTAGAAATGTGTGGGATATTACAGAGAAAGTAGGCTTTCCAAAGGGCCGGGGACTTTTGCTACTTGCTGCTAGAATTTGAGCTATGCAATGGGGTGTCCCTGCACTAAATTAGTTGTGCTTGGACTGCAAGTTGGCACGAGAAATTAACCATGTTGCTATGCAGTTTATATGGATCAAATCTAATTACCAATAAGAGTCTCCTGAGCGTAGTTCATTTCAGGGACGTGTGCATACCAAAGAGAAACATTATGGATTACAGCAGGTGTCTCCAAACTTGGCAGATTTAAGACTTGTGGACTTAAGTTGAAGTCCAGAAGTCTTAAAGTTGCCAAGTTTGGAGAGCCCTGGAAGTGGTTTGTCTTCTGGTTTGTTTTTTTCCCCAAATTCCAGTCTACCGCATAACCCAGACATTTCCTTGTATTCTCTCACCAAAGCACTTTCCAGGCCTTGACCATCGCTTAGCTTTTGGAAAGCAGAGAAACTGATCTGGTTACCTTTTTTTTATTTATTATGGTACCCATTCTATAGCAGAAACACATTTTTAAATGCTACATTGCAATGCAACTATTATTGACTGGATGAAACAGGTGGATCTGTTAGAGTTGAATAAGATTAACAGTTTTGGGAGAAGTTTTTTAGACTGTTGTCATTCTCTTTGCCATTCAAGTCTAACCTGAGACTATAATTGTAGAATAAATTATTGTGCAGATTTCATTTCACAATTTCCCTGCTAAATAACGATTGCCTGTTATCAGTGAAAGGATGTTGAATATAAGCAGCACATAGAAATAGTGATGTTTGACCTTCTCAGCTTGATGGACTGTTGATACTCCATCAAGTTGGTGTCACAGGGCTACCAGCTATTTCAATAACTAAGACTGGTTGATACACCTGTTGTCATTAGCTTGATCTTGATATTTAATCTCAACCCATTTTTTTCGGTGCTCCTTGATTTTTATTACAAGAGCTTGCATATCATTTGCATTTTCAGTTATGCCCATGTTGCAAAGTTGGGGAGGGCGAAATAAAATCTGTGCTTTGTGAAAACAGATCAAATTTCCAATTAATGGGTACAGATGTGCAAAACAAATCCTGTGGATGATAAACTAGGATTTCCCATAAAAGGTTCCCCTGTTGAAATTAAGGAGAAGGAATAAGTTATGGGTTCTTCTGCAGAAAGGGGGCAGGAGCAGGGAGTGGAGTATGTGTAAATCAACACCATCCTTTATAGATGATAATTCCTAGCTCCCATGTTAAAAGGAAAAGAAAATGCTTTTCATTAACAAAGTAGAGAATAAAAGACTTTTGAATTGTGCCAAGGAGAATTTTGAAGCCAGTTGGATGCAAATCATACAACCAGATACACAATGCCCATGAAAGGAATTATTTCTTGAATGTGTTGGTACTTGTCTACATTAGGTTTAATGAGCAAATCCAAAAAGCTGATCTCCACCCAGCACTAGGAATAAAGATGGTTTTCAGTTGCATTCTTTTCTGAATGGATTGTAAAGGAGATGGTTTGACGCAAGACAAATTAGGTGTGGCAAATCCAATGGAAAGCTACCAAAGTTATTTTAAAAACTTAGCCAACAGTGAAAGCACATATTTTCAAGATGCAGTTCTGGGGCAAATGTTGGGTTGGTGCCACACAGCTTTAAAAAAAACTGCCTTTTGCAAAAATTTAACATGCAATTTGGCATATGGCTTATCTGGGAGTTGGCCAGACTGCTCTCTTTATATTTGGCTTTGTTCTAAATGTGATTTCCTTTATAACTCTCCCTATTTGGCTTTTGCTGTATAGGTAGAACACTGCTCTACATATTTATCTATAGATTTTAAATTGAATTTCTAGATCGGGGTGTCCATAACCTTGGCAACATTAAGACTTGTGGACTTCAACTCCCAGAATTCCTCAGCCTGCCAAGGTTGGACACCCCTGATCTAGATTATTCTACAGATTCTAGGTTCTTCTAGATTCTAGTTATAGCTATCTATAACATCTTAAATGAAACCTTTGCCCAAATTACTTCTTAAACATTTAAATGCTGCTTTGAAAAGGCTAGGTGGCTTTTTGAAATTAAGGATTTCAAACACTTAGCAAATGGCAAATGAAAGCCTTATGCATGAGTTGAAAGAGGAAGTATAGAAAATGGTTAATGAACTCCCCAGTGAAGGAAGGGTTCACATGTTGGGGTTTAGTAGGTTATAATCTGGTCAGGTGGATTAGGATTCAGCATGGTGGGAGACTTCCAAAACCTTCCTTGTCTTGATCTGTTGTATAAATCAGACCAGTATTAAGTTTGTAGCCAGGCATTAAATGTTAAGTGAAGACAACTGTTTAGCATAAGGGTCAGAACACAACCAAAATCTCCCTTTTCAGCCTTACGGTCTCCAAATTCATGCAACACATCAAGCCATATTTTTACCATTATTGCACTGGGATCGTAAACCATGTTTTATGGCTTCTCCACCTATGATTTGCTATTACCGGTATGATTTATTAGTAGTTCAACCATAGCAGAAGAGAACATTCAGATGCAGCCACAATTGAAAGCTGATGTCAGGGAAGGATTTTCACCTTGTACCTTAGGGAACAACTGAGTCATGTGTGCATGATTGATGTACCAGCTGCACAGGGTCATCTGAAATCAGGCTGGTCCTAAGAATTGAAGAATATGCCGTTTTAGCAATTTTTCTCCTCCTGAAATGCATCTCTGAGTGGCTAGAAAAATCTGTCTACCTAGGAGGCCTCAAAGAATTGGTGTCGGGTGCTGGAGCATTGTATATTTTTGCATGTGAGTTAAAAAAAAACCAATCTGCAATATTTGCCCGAGTCACAATAATCCTTGGCTGTCAGCCCAGCTGCAAAGAGTAAGTTGAGAATGCTCTCTGGAACCTATCGTGAGCTTTGTGGAGGAAGATAGAGAAATACATGTTTGCATAATAGGCTATAGATAGACCTAAGTCAAGTTGCCTCCTTGGCTCTTATGCATTCTCTAAACCCAGGATGGCTTATCATGTGTGAATCCGGATAGTTTATAATAGATGAATCCAACCCACATAAGGCAAAATAGCTAGAAGTTAGGAGAAGTGGGCTTGTTTCCCTTCTCAGCAAGGCCAGAGTACACGTAGTCCTGGATTTATGATCAAAATTGGGACCAGAATTTCTGTTGCTAAGCAAGGCAGCTGTTAAGTGAGTCACACCCAATTTTACAACTTTAATAATAATAATCCCCTGCTCAGGCTGGAAACCCTATAACATTTCAGACAAATGGCTGTCCAGTCTCTTCTTAAAAACTTCCAGTGTTGGAGCATTCACAGCTTCTGGAGGCAGGTTGTTCCACTGGTTAATTGTTCTCACTGTCAGGAAATTTCTCCTTAGTTCTAGGTTGCTTCTCTCCTTGATCAGTTTCCATCCGTTTGCTTTGGAGAATAGCTTGACTCCCTCTTCTTTGTGGCAGCCCCTGAGATATTGGAGCACTGCTATCATGTCACCTCTAGTCCTTCTCTTCATTAAACTAGACATGCCCAATTCCAGCAACTGTTCCTTATATGCTTTAGCCTCCAGACCTCTCATCATCCTTGTTGCTCTTCTTTGTACTTTCTAGAGTCTCAACGTCTTTTTTACAATGTGGTGACCAAAACAACTTTAACCACTTTTGCCATGGTTGTTAAGCAAATCACTGCAGTTAAGAGAATTATGTGGTTGCTAAGCAAATATGGCTTCTCCTTGTCGGAAGGCAGTGGAAATAATGATCATATGAGCCCAGAATGCTGCAGTCATCTTAAACACATGCTAGTTGCCAAGTGTCCAGACTTTGATTATATGACCATGGGAATTTTGTGACAGTTTTAGTCAGTGCTTTTTTTCTAAAAAAAAAAAAAAAAAAAAAAAAAAAAAGGTGCCGGAACTCACACACATCATACAACCCGCTTTGCCTACCCTACAAGGTTCCATCTAAAAAAGGTGCCGGAACTCCGTTCTGGGCGTTCTATGAGAAAAAAAGCCCTGGTTTTAGGCATGAGAACCAGCTGTAAGTCACTTATTTCAGTGCCATTGTAACTTCAAACAGTTGCTAAACGGTTGCAAGTCAAGGACTACCTGTACTCAATTAATTTAGCCTTCATCTCCTTTACTTTCTCCTTTAAGAATAACACTACAAAAAACACATCATCAAGATGCATTGTGGGAAGTATTAGGCTTAGTAACGAGTTCTAACTGTTCCTAATATGGGAGAACTTTATCTACAAATAGGATCTCAGTTCATATTTTGGCAATCTAGGTAGGTCCCGAAAATCTTTTCACTATACAGTAGAGTCAGCAGCTGCTATGCATCAGCTGGTTAATTAATATGTTCCAATGCCAAGCTAATTTACATGGATAATTTATTATAATACATGGTAATTTACAAGATTGATTTTTTACACTGAAACCTCTACAGGGAAGGAGAGAAAAAGCATGGATGTCATACATACAGACCATTCCCTTGTGGAACCCTTACTTCTTCAAGGATGCAAATATTGAACTTGAAACTGTATTGGGTGAGGTCCAAGCTACATGGTAGTTCAGAAGTAGCCATCTATGACCATGTCTGCATAATATATTTCCCTATGGCTAGCCCAAATAACTACATTTTCTACTCACTGAATCATTAACTAACCATGTGAATTGTGTTTGCACAATATACTGGTTGAGGTCTGGTGGGTCAGCTTCTGGCAGCAGGAATCTAGCCAGTGTCATTAACTTATGGTTGAGTGTGTTGTGTGAACCAAGGTCACAGCTTAGCTAATCATGGATAACTAAGTTGGTAAAGGCATGCATAGTAGCATGCATAATACATACATTTATAGGGGTCCTGATATGTCTTCTTGTGAAGTGAAGCCTCACAAAATCTACAAGCTCACATACTGCAAACAAAAGCTGCATTTATTGACAGACAAACTCAGAAGCAGTCACGTTAGCCCAGAAGACTAGGGATTCCAGGAAGACCAGAGCCCCTCACACTTCATTGCCGTTCATACATCTCCTTAAGGATCTTCATGCTCTCCGCATAGCGCAATTGGTTCTTCTGCGAAGCTTCTTTCCACCTGGAAACAAGCCACAAGCCAAGCATCGCACATGGATTTTTGCATTATCCTTTCCACAAATTGTTTCCCGCTATACAGACATTCTAGCATGGGACCAATAACTGGATCTCCTGCCTCTGGCCCACATTTTGGCTTTCTGTTACACAAGCCCTACCTTTGTCGGATCTTCTTCCATCTCTCCATGTTCTTGTAGATGAGGGTGGACATTGAAGGGACCGATTCAGAAGTCTAGGAGGGTTTATGGGAGAGAGGAAAAAATAGGCAAGATCACTTATTTGCTATGGGGCTAAGATACTGTATGAACAAGCATCTTCAATTTAACAAGAGCATCTGATACTTTTGCTAGATTTATTGGAAACATATCTGTCTGTGAAACTTGCAATCCTAAATTCCTTTCCAGTTTATTTTACTTAGGTTGATTTAGTTGGTGGCACATCTTCAGTTTCTAGATGCATTTTTAAGTTTATACTTATATTATTCCTGTTCTCTATTTCCCCGTTCTTTTAAATTAAAACTTCTAATAAGTACCCTTTCCTCACTTGAACTGCGAAAAGTATTCTAAAATAATCCTCTCCTCTGACAACGTGGCACAAAAGCCTACTCTATCCACACAACACAATCAAATCAGTTGAAAATGTAGTGGCTTGATTGGTGGGATTGTTATTCTGATATTGTGTGTGTATACGTGTGTAATGTATTGCATTGTGTGAAATCCAAACTGTTTAGTTTATGGCTCAATGCCCTGGGGAAACCCAGAAAAAGGGAGACAATTTAGCAGTTAAATGCACATAGTATGTTATTTAGCAACTATGCTTTTTTTTAGCTTTGATTTAGGTTTTGGCATGTTGTGTGAATCCAGCCACATAATTAAAAATACATTTCAAATTCAAAATGCTAGTGTCCTCTTAAAAGTAATATCCTGATGCATTCTGCCCTGTATCTTGCTAATAGTAAGAGGGGATTCAGATGAGAAAAGGTCACTAAAGTACCTGCCATTTGCTATTTTGCCACCCTACCTATTTATTCTCACCCCCCCATCCTTAATCAGCATGGTGGTCTGACCGTTTCAGCAGCTACTTTTGCTTCATCTTCAGATGTTGGTGGGAACGGGATACGCAGGTTAACTGGTTCCCCTGCAGGATTTGTCTGGCAAGGGATAGGTGGTGGAAGTTTGTAGACATCCTGGATCTTCCCATTTAAAACTTCATCACCCTGGAATCATAGAGTTTAAGAGAGAGGAGAGAAAGATGAGTTGAGAACAAAAAAAAATGGATTCAACTTTTGTAGACTTAATCGGAAGACTTGTTCTTGAAATATAGTATATAAAGTTGTGTTATCGCATCCATTTTGAATCTAAAATGCTCTAAACTTCAAATTCTCTCTTCTAAATTTGAAAGTATAGACTTGGCCCAGCTCTCTGAGGCCAACCTAGAAATACTGGTGCTGTAGTGACTATTTCAGAAGTGCTCTATGCCTAAGGCGTAAACATACATGTGTTTCAAACTCAAAAGACTTCTGGAGTAGTCAAAATAGTTGGCAAAGTTTGAACAACCCATTCTAAACTGAAATGTCTGCAGCCCTTATTCAGCTTTAAATGTCTTGGTAGGGACAAAGAAGATGCTGTGGGTCTAAAAATGGCAATGAGTTGCACTATCAGCCCAAACAGTTAATTATCAAGTTGGTGGGGATATGGCTCTGGGACATCTATCATCTTTGAGGTTTGCATTTGGACATTTGGTTGAACCAGTCTTCAGAATCTAGCAAGCCTGTTCATCTTGAAAAGCCTGATTTTTCCATTTTAGACAGAGGAGAATGTAAAAATAGATCTGGATCTGAGCCTTGTTTCACTGGAGGAATCCTAAGTTTTGCTCAAACATTGGCTCAGTATTCCACAGCCTGGAAACTCTGAAAGCTATAAGCTTAATGAATTTAAAGGTAGTCCTCATTTAGCAACATCAATTGGGACCAACAACTCAAGTCATTAAGCAAGTGCTAAGTTAAAACCACAACTGTGCTTATGATCTTGCTTCAGCTTTCCTGTGCTTTACAGACCTAAGGTTGTAAATGCAATTGTTGGTCATAAAGTTACTTTTCCATCACTGTCATAACTGCAGATGGTCACTAAACACTAAACCTATACAACTAAACACTATACACTAAACACTAAACCTATACAAGATGCCACATTGGTAAAGAAGGATGTAACATGTGTGCATAAAAACCCCAGATCAGATCCAGATTTCATTTAGATCACGTATTTACTAGTCTGACCTCCTCAATTGTGTGAGTTATGGAGAGAAAGATGTGCACCAGATTTTAAGTCCCCCGAGAAAACTTTGCGGAAAGTGGGAAACTCATCTATTGTTTTACTGATGATAAGCCTTTTCCCACTAGAAGCAGGATTGGGGAATCTTCTTCTGTACCTCTTCATCTTCAAGCAGGGTAGGCAGACGTGGGCTGGGAGATCGTTCCTGTTCCCGCACCAAGGGACTATTCCGCATCCAAGCTCGGCAGATGGGATAAAGTGGGGTGTTCTCGGAAAATTGAGCCAGGTCTACACTTCGATCAAACAGCTTGATGATGTAGGTGTCTGCAAGGATAAAGATGCATTAAAAATTAAGAGACAGATCTTAAATCAGAGCTGGGTGATGCCTTCCTTCCTTCCTTCCTTCCTCCCTTCTTTCTACAATACAGGAGGAGCCAACATTTTTTGTTTGTTTAGAAAAGCTTTGGAGAGAGATTTAATGGGGAAGTAAGTGTTTAAGACTTACTGAAGCTTCACCTCCTCAGAGGAAAAATGGATTGGTCTGTGGTGTTTTAAGGAGTAAAAGCTGTGCCTTAAACCTCTCTGTCAGCGCTTTGAGATAGGCCAGGATAGGAAAAGACTCCATAAGACAAACCGGAATTCTACTTTATGGATATAGGCTATATAGTAACAGAGGCTTGAAAACCAGGCAGCATTTCCCCTTTGTTCTCTCTTAGACCAAAGAGAATCAAGATAAGGTCACTTGGAGTTTTGCCAGCTGCTGCATTCCTTCTCCAAGGTCATCTCTGTGCTTCTCTGCATTTGGCCATCAATTTTGCTCTTTAAAACACTCCCCAAGAATCCCAGACAACAAACCAACAATTTGAATTTGTTCCCTCCATAGTTCTTTGGGCCAAATGCGATTTATAGCCCCAAAATAGCCTATTTCACCTACCTTAAGCAAATCTCAACAAGTAGCAAACTCAGTTGTTGTTAGTGCCTGTATGGAAGACCACCTAGATTAGACTGGGAGATTAAAGGCACTTGCAAACCATTTCTGTAATGCTGCCAAGAACCCCACAGATGCAGTTCCATCCTTGGGCACCTTTACCTTTACCAAATTATTTCCACAAGAAAGGAGATGGAAGAGGAAAAGATTCTTAAGCTTTCATTATTTTGTCTCCCCCAAGCCAACTGATTCAAGTTACAAAGGAAGAGAAGTACCCTCATCTTAGTAAGAAAACTGCATTTCCAATAAACAGGCATTTTCCCTAATGCAGGATTGAGAAACTGGTGTCTCTTCAAACATTGCTAAACTACAGCTCCCAAAATTCCCCTCTACTGGCCATAGCCAGTAATATCTGGAGGCCATCTCTGTCAGAAAGACTTAGGAATTTGGGATTCAGAAACAGAAGGTGGGCTGGGATAGGGGAAAAGGAATGTGATAGAGAGGAGTCGTAACCCAGCGGCAAAACATAAGCTTTGCATCCCTAAGGCCAGCAGTTTAAGTCTCCCCAATATTGGCTCAAGTCACCAAGGTAGCGCCGGTGTTTTCACTTACTCTGCTTTTGTGGTCCTCCTTCAGTGAGTCCATCGTCCATCTCCTTCCTCTTTTTGCGGCGATGATGGGAGAATCGGGTAGAAGGCCTGAGGACACAAAAGCATTAGAGAGCGATGCAAGTGGCTGGAGAGCTCGCACTGAGTAGAGGAGGCTGTAAGACTTCTGAGGTGTCTTCCAATTCCATTATGATTCATTCCATGGGCTTTGAAGAACCTGATGGAAGGATCTCATAAGTATCCTGGAACAAGACACCCAGAATGAATTGAGAAAATACTCAAGTTTTTTTTTTTTAATGGAGGCTAGGTAGCTTTTAGTAAAGGTTTAATTGGGATTCCTGCACTGAGCAGGAAGTTGGAGTTAACTGTCCCTTCCTGCGCTAGGATTCTATAACTCTGAACACTGGCAGATGTAGCAAGCTATCATATACAATGATTGGAAGCAAAGTCATAGAGTATCCACAAAGTATAGGAATCTGGCAATTTCTCGATTCTTTTGCATGCTGTTTTTTTTTCTTGATTGAGACAAATCAACTTGGTTCTGAAGAAAAATGCACACCTGGTTTCCTTTAGTCCAGCCACGTCCAACCTTTTGGCTTACCTGGGCCTTATATAAAATATATAATATACCGGTAGTTAATGAATATAAATGCATATGATAATGTTAAAAGTTTACAATCTTGTGGGACGACATTACTAGCGCTCTAAGGCTGCATATGCCATGGGCCGTGAGTTGGACACACTTGTTTTAGATATATGATGGAATTTGGATCCCACTGGGAACAGCAAGCATGCTTGGATAATGGGAATTGTGGATCTATCTCAGATCATAGCAATGGGAAAAGTTTAAAGCTGTTTTCTATCCTGCCATCGTTTTGAGCTGGCTTGTTGTCCGCCTACAGATATATCTTAATCGCGCAAGGGCAATTATACAATAGGCCTTGGGCCTATTTTGCCTCAGCCTATTTATTACTTCATATAGTATAAAACAGGGGTGTTAAACTGCCAGCCCACGGGCTGGATGCATCACGTGGAAGCCGCGCACACCCCATTGCCGGCAATGGCAAAATAGTCCTGTGACGTCGCGAATTTGACATGTCTGGTATAAAACTTCTACATTTTGAATTAACTCAATCAACCTAAAGGGCACAGGAAATGGGCTATTGAGCATCTAAATTGCTCTCTGTTCCTATTGAGAAGAATCACTTTGCGATCAGTTTTTAAAAATCCAACCGCAACAAGTCATTTGTTGGTTTGTTTATTAACAGCATTTCTAGACCGCCCCAAGTATTCTGGGCTGCAAGGAGCAAAACCTAAAGTCAAGGCAGAAGAAGGTAAGAAAATATAGTTTATTACAGTGTCTCCAGTCAGTTGCAGCTGAAGGCATGATGAAATTAAGAGAGAGGCTGTTGCTTTTGAGAACTCTGTTCTCAAGAAAGAAACAAAAAGCTCCAGACCTGAATTCCAACTGCTGTGCAAGGAAGTGAGCAGAATGCATTGGCTGCACTCATTCCCACAACTGAAGAAACAAGCCACTCCTTTGGCTTGTCTCTTTGACTGCGAGAACTGCCAGGGAGGAATTCCAAAACAAAACCTGCAGGCCAAGTTCACACACAGCACTGAACACAATATGAGAACCAGACCCTGATGGCATTCAACACAATTACATGTGATCCAGGCTGCAGAATTCTGTGCCAGACGCTTGCATGATTTTACTTTAGATCTTCAGATGAACTCAATAAGAAAACTTTCTACTCTCCCACTCAGTGGTCATCAATAGGCAAGAAGAACAGGGCTAAGAACCATACCTCTTTCCTGTAGCAATAGGAGAAGGGTCCCTGCAACCGCAAAGCAAGAGAGGTTAGGAAATACCTAGTAGGCAACAGCCCCACCAGAAAGAAAATCGCTTTTCTAAGAAGTTGGTCTCAGGAAGGTTAGCAAGTCTATAGACTGGAGAAGGAATGGGAAGCTGTAGCCTCCAGATATTGCTGGACTATGATTCCCAGAAGTCATAGCCAGCCTGGCCAACAGTGAATGCTGGGAGTTGTAGTCCAGCTGGAAGGATAAAAATTCCTCACCTCTTTGGGGCCTGTTGTCCCA
Organism: Bothrops alternatus; assembly: GCA_034064705.1. Lineage (NCBI taxonomy): Eukaryota > Metazoa > Chordata > Lepidosauria > Squamata > Viperidae > Bothrops > Bothrops alternatus. The sequence goes on along the minus strand of JARGCV010000230.1, from coordinate 247,406 downwards.
GACCATTAGTAAAACCTCCTCCTTGAAATTTGGTAATAATGAATGTTATAAATATTTATAAAAATATTGTAAACAATTTGTAATGCGTGCTTTTGAAAAAGCTTCAAAAGCAAGCAAGCAAGCAAGCAGAAAGAAGGATAACTAGATAGATATATTTCCGGTTGTTGCACATGATATTCTAAAAGTTAGAGGTTGCTTGGGGAAGAAAAAAGATTTTGGGACCCACTTCTCAAATTCCTCCCAGGTACTCCTGAAAGAAGAGCAAAGTAAAGGATTTTAGAGATGCTGCAGGAAACATAAGCCAATTATTTCAATGCCTGATTGTCCATTGAACAAAGTGAACCTCTCTGAAAAAAAAAGAAATGCTTTCTTTGCCTGAATTCAGCTAATGGCTTGAGACAGGTCAACGTGCAAAGGTAAAGGAGAGAGCTGAACATATACTTGCTCCTTACTTGCTGAGTATATCGGATGACGTCTTTCCAGGGTCCTCTTCCATTTGTTCCCTGAAAAGAAAAGAAGGAAAACATAATCAGCTTTTGCCCAAAACATGAATTCTCCCTTGAAGGTTCTTCCTCACAACCACCTCAGCCTCACCAGAAATGAGAAACTGACAAGCTCAGGGGTAGGCAACCTTGGCTCTTTTATGATTCGTGAACTTCAATTCCCAGAATTCCTGAGCCAGCCATGCTGGCTCAGGAATTCTGGGAGTTGAAGTCCACGAGTCATAAAAGAGCCAAAGTTGCCTACCCCTGGACAAGCTGGTAGAATAGGAAGAGATTCACAAGAATCTTTAGCCTGGGATAGGAAACCCATAGCACGCCCAGCCTTACTCTATTACAGCTTCCAAAATAGCTCATCATTGGCCATGCTTCCTACAGATACTGGGTGTAGTGATAGCCAGTATCATACAGGTATTCCTCAACTTACAACTGGTCACTTAGCAACTCCTCCAAGTTACAACCTACCCAATAAAGGAGACTTACAACCCAGATTCGAAGTTCAAATGGCTTCCTCCAGTCACATGACCAAAATTTGGGCGCTCAGCAACATGGCTGGTTTTATGACCCCTTGAAGTGTCCCACGATCACACGGCCCCATTTCAATAATAATTTTGCTGAAAATCGGCACTTCTATGTTTTGGCAAAACTGTGTCATAACAAACCATTGGTTCACTTAACAACCACGGCACTCGCTTTACAACCACGCAGAAAGGTTCAAAATTTGTGACCGACCCATTTTGCAACTGCAATGGGCAGGTTCCATTACGGTCGTACGTTGAGGGCTGTCTCAAGTGGTAATATCTAATAATTTCCACAGGTTGCCTATTCATGGGCTCAACCAATCAGGAGTTGTTTCAGAAAATGAACTAATACGTTGAAACTATTTTAGTTAACATCTCTGTTTTTGGCACCTCAAACTCTTGGCTTCTGCTGTTTGGGGTATTCTACCCTAACTGGTCAGATGTGCTGGGACTTTGGCCATATTGGCAAGGAGTACTGGATGTTATAATCCTGATACATCTTACAAATGATAACTTAGGAAATGTTAATAAAAAGCAAAAATGGTCCATCCAACTGCTTTAATACCTTTCAAATATCAACAGAAGGTTTCAGATTCCTTCTCAGTGCTCAGAACTAACTTGCTGATTCTTACCTATCAACATCCGTTTTCTCCAGCAGACACTGTAGGACGGCATCAAGACGGTTTCGGGCACTGGCTGTCTCCAGATCTGAGGATGACAAGAGACTGTTACTGCAGCATAAAGCAAAGAGAGGAATTCATGATATATCTTTTTTTTTTTTTTTAGGTTAACAATGAAGTTTCCTGGTTTTTTTCAGATCTAGGAAACCCCCAAAGGTCTGTGGATTACTGTCTTAAAAAGCTAAATAAATGCAATCAAAGCTGAAGAATGGGAACGGGGGGGGGGGGGGAGAGGAGATGTTGGATAAAATCCAAAGCTTTGAATTTTTATAGCAGAACATTCCCGAGGCATCTTACCTGGTTTTTCTGTTTTGACTTTGGTATGTAACATGTTTGTTGAGAATCGATTCCCTGCAGGAGTAAAAGAGGGAGGGGGATCTCAAATTCACATTTTGCAAAGGAGTTCAGGCATGACAGAGGCACAAAAGACTACTGGTGGGACAATACTGGAAGAAGCCAGAAATACCACCTATTGAAGTTTGGACTCTGAAAGTAATACACTTGGCAGAAATGGCGAAACAATATGGGATAGACTGGAAACAGTGGATAGACTATATATAAGAGAAACACCAATCAAATAAAATGTAACAGGCATAAAGTTGAGGCTTGACGTGAGGAGTGAGGAAAGTTTACCAAATCAGACGTTTACAAAGACTAATACTTAGTGTTGTATTTCAGGTTCTATGATGATTGCTTCTTAATATGATCTTATGTTTAATGTTGATTGTTTTAATAATTTTTTTTATAAAAAAAAAAGACGATAGAGTCCAAAAATTAAGGGAAGAACGACAAAGAAACTCAACTCCACCTTGATTTGGCCTAATAGAAGAAGGAACAAACTTGGACCAGTTTTCAAGATTCTGTTATTACAGGTAGCCTTTGACTTATGACCACATTTGAGATCAAAGTTTCCAGTTATTAAATGAGTTTTGCCCAATTTTCCAACCTTTTTTTGCCACAGTCATATGATCATTAAACGAATCTGGCTTCCCCTTTGACTTTGTCAGAAGCCAGATCACCAAAATGGTCTCACAAGGCCCCTGGACAGTTACCAAGCACCCAGAGTTTGATCATGTAACCATGGGGTTCCTGCCTTAAGCATGTTGTCTGAATCGGGCCATCCCATTCATCCACCTTCTGGGCTCTTTGCATTACGGGAACAAAGCACCGGCGGTCTCTGGATAGGGTTGCAGGGGTTCTCAACCTTGGCAACTTTAAGACTTGTGGACTTCAACTCCCAGAATTCCTCAGCCAGCAAAGCTGGCTGAGGAATTCTGGGAGTTGAAGTCCACAAGTCTTAAAGTTGCCAAGGTTGAGAACCCCTGGTTAGCGTGTTCTGTGAACCCAGCCGGTGAGGATTTAAGAACTCTGGGCGCAGACAGGATTGACTGAGCCCCTATTTACTCTGCATCTTGCATCCCGATTATCTTTCCCCCTCCAACATTTTTCCCTCTTCGGGGGAACCACTTCTTCGTCGCTCGGGTTAAGGAGCGCCGAAAGCGAATTCCCGGCGGATCGCTTGCACCTCTATAGCAGACCCCGATCTCCGTTCTGCCCGATCCCGCAGCCACAGCCCAAAAGAAGACCCCCCCCCCGTGCATCGCTGCGCGTCCTCTTACTTTCGTTGGAAAGGAGCGATTCCAGCCCCCCCCCAAAGGATCAAATGAAAGGCAAATCCTTGGGGGGGGGGAGGTCGCTGTTGTTTTGCTGTCGGCTCTCGGCTGGTTGGCTGACTCGCTTCCTTCCTTTCCTAGCTTTGCACCCCGACGGCGCGCAACCCCAGACCCCTCCAAGGAAAATCTGCCTCTTCTGGATCACTTGCCCGTTCGCACGAATGCAGAAAAACCGCCTCTGGTGCATTGCATGCTGGGAATCGTAGGCAGGGCGATTCCACCCAGTGACTGAGGCTGTTTTGCCGCCCCCCCCCCCCCTTGCGAATAGAAACAGCGCCTCTTTGTGCAAGGATGGCGCTCATGGGAGCCGTAGACAACTACTACTATTTTTTCTTGTCGCCTTAACACAGGGGTTCTCAACCTTGGCCACTTTAAGACTTGTGGACTTCAACTCCCAGAATTCCTCAGCCAGCTTTGCTGGCTGAGGAATTCTGGGAGTTGAAGTCCACAAGTCTTAAAGTGGCCAAGGTTGAGAACCCCTGCCTTAACAGAATAGTAGACTAACAGAGTTGGAAGGGACCTTGCAGGGCCTTCTAGTGCAAACCCCTGCTCAAGCAGGAGACCCTATAACATTTCAAACAAATGGTTGTCCAATGTCTTAAAAAGCTCCAGTGTTGGAGCACCCACAACTTCTGGAGGCAAGTCGTTCCACTGATTACATGTTCTTAAACTGTCAGGAAATTTCTCCTTAGTTCTGGGTTGCTTCTCTCCTTGATTAATTTCCATCCCTTTCTTCTTGTTCTGCCTTCAGGCGCTTTGGAGAATCGGTCGACCGTCCCCCCCCCTTCTTTGTGGCAGCCGCTTAGATTCTTTCCCTTCCCCTGCGTTGTTAGCATGTGCTGAATCAAACTCTTGCAGAAGTTGGTCATATTGCATTGAGGACCCTTCAGAGTCCCACTACAGACTGAGCTTTGTGCATTTTTAAGACCAACAGTATGAACAACTTCTTCAAAGCTTTGATTCAGCATCCCGACAGCACAGGGAAGGGAAGGGACAACTTCCTTAAACAATGTAGTCTTTAGCTCACATGAGCGTCATCCTTGCGCAAGAGGCGCTGTTTCCATTCGCAAAAGTCCCTCTCTTCTCAGTCTCTGTCTTGCTGATTCGAAAAGCTTTGCTTTTTCTACCGAAAGTCTTCCAAAAGACGTCAGGTACAGCTTCTCCATTACAATTTGAACGCCAGTTGGATTTTGCTCGTTTAGATCTCAACCCAGATCACGTTTTCCTTCTAGCCCCCCCTCTCTCCCCCCCAGGTGGTGCCAAGGTAGAACATCAACACAAGATCAACAAGGGCTCTAATTCATAGTATGTTTGCAAAGGAATATGACCAACGGTCACTTGCAATCTCTTACATTTTGTAGCCTTTGAACTTCACTCTTTGTCACCTTTTTTTTAAAAAAAAATATCCGATGAAGATGCACAGGTTGGATCTGGAATACCCCTGTTGTTTTGTAGGATTCCTTAGCCCTGTTGAAAACATGTGGTTTTGTGCATCCATTTTATTCACTTTCATAGCTTTGATCTACTCTCGTATTTCCTTAGTGAACGCAAAGCTTTAAAAGGCTGGCCCAGAGCATGGCGGGATTTGTAGTTTGCACGCCAAGGAGAGGCCTCCTTCCTTTGAGGCGGCGCACGGCACGCAATCCTTTCTGGGAACTGTAGTCCCGGAACCTGCTCTGTCATGGCCGGGGAAAGGGAGGCGCTTGTTTACCCGACATCCTGTGCGTGCAGGGACCGCCTCTTTTCCTGTTGCTAAGCGACCGTAAAGGCGGTAAGTTTATCCTGTGGTGAGCGGGAAGCACTTCGTGGGGTGGGGTGGGGGGGCTACCGAGAGTGAGAGTTGTGGGGATTCGGGTCTGGGGCGACCGAATCTGGAATGGCTCGTAAATCTTTCCCTGGGCAGGAAGGACGATACTTCCTATCCTCCCCATCCACGCAGACATGAGTGACGTTGCCTGGGGATGATGGGAACTGCCGTCCCGCTCGGGAAGGCCCCAAGTCAGGGAAAGCCGTGGGAATACGACCACTCTTGTGGAAAAAATGGGAGGCAGGAGCCTTTATTTTTACCACTCAAGGCCAAGAGCACGGCTGATACTCCTTCATCCTCCTACTCTCCCCCCTCCCAACAACAACTTTGTTAGCCTATGGTGGGACTCAAACTCAAGACTCCGGGTTCCTAGCCTGATGTCTTGACCACTAGACCAAGGGTTCTCAACCTTGGCAACTTTAAGACTTGCGGACTTCAACTCCCAGAATTCCTCAGCCAGCTTTGCTGGCTGAGGAATTCTGGGAGTTGAAGTCCACAAGTCTTAAAGTTGCCAAGGTTGAGAACCCCTGCACTAGACCATAATTGTCCAACCTGTTTGCTTGACTGGGCTGCATTGAATGAAGAAGAATTGTCTTGGGCTGCATATAAAATATATACTCTATTTATAGTTAATATAAATAACACCATTTTTTTAAAATAAAGTTTCCTGCTTGAGCAGAGGTTGCACTAGAAGACCTCCAAGGTCACTTCCAACTCTTATTCTATTTTTTTTTTTAAATTAACTTGTGGGGATGCATTACTAGCTATCCAGGGCCACCTGCGGCCTGTGGGCTGCAGGTTGGACATGCCTACATAGACCAAAGTGGCCTGTAGGTATGTTCACTATCTTGAATTACATATAAAAAAAAGGTGGGATAAAAGCACCATCATAATCCTGCCTCCTTAAGGTTACATTTGGTTAGGTTTATCCAGAGAATAAACCCCATTAAAGGGAATTGAGCCTTGCTTCAGGACTTGGTTGGACAGGAAATATGCATGAGTCATGATTCAGAATCTGCCTCTGATCTTTGAGTTTGTTGCTCCAGCTGACTGCAATTCAGAACGGTTAGCCTCAGGATCAGTAAGCCAGAATTCAATTGTGGCTGATCAGCCACAGGCATCTCCTATTCAGCTGGAGCAGTCAGATGAAGGAGGCACAAGTCCCAGATCTAAATGCTTACAGAAGTGAGCAGAACAATGTTCCTCAATGAAACTGCTCACTAGACAGGTGAAGCATGAGTAATTGCAGCCAACTGTCAGCAGACAGATTTAGGTAGTTGCTTTACTTGCGGTCTTTACAAATGCTATTACACCTCTTAAGTGTTCACAGGTATGATGCTAGATTAGGCCATTTACCTCTTTTTTGCCTCTTAATTCTTTCCTTCATAACTTGAATGATTTATTGGTTTTTGTATTGCAGCCAATGACAATATCTGAAAGCTAAGTAGGGTTGGAGCTGCCTAGTACTTGGATGAGAAACCTTCAAGAAATACTAGTCTTGTAAATGGAGAGGTAGGGAAAACATACCGGAGACAGCAATAGCTTCCATCTTTTTGCCACAAAGCCTATATCAGGGATCTTTAAACTTGGCCTTTTTATGACTTGTGGACTTCAACTCCCAAAATTCCTCAGCTGGGCACGCTGGCTGAGAAATTCTGGGAATTGAAGTCCACAAGTCATAAAAGGGCCACGTTTGAAGACCCCTGGCCTATATGAATGTGTTTGTGAAGTTCAGCTTTCTTGTGCTTCTTGTAAAAGTTTCATCTGTAGACATAAGTATTTTGATTTGTTTTAATATGATGAAAACATTCATCTGTAATCTTTGTAGATAAAGTTGCTATAAAAATAAGCCAAGCACTGGGTTTGTGGGTTCTTGATCAATGTCTCAAATTGGGACTTGCTAACCCCAACTCTAAAACCTGTCTGTCTAGGACAGGGGTAGGCAACCCAAAACACTCAATGAGCCACTTGGACCCGTTTCCCACCGAAAACAAAACACTGGGAGCCGCAAAACCCTTTTGATATCTAAAATGAAGATAACACTGCATATATCCTTTTTTACCTTTATTATAGGTAAAGTGTAAGTGCCTCTCTGTGTCTCTGTCACTCTCTGCAAATGGCAGAGGAGGCTGGGAGCCGCAGGGGAAGGCTCAAAGAGCTACATGTGGCTCCGGAGCTGCAGGTTGTCGACTACAAAAGATTACAAAATCTTGATTAAGCCGGTTGCTGGCCTGAATAATTTAAAGATTAGAAGAATTTAAAATTGTGGCATGCTTAGTATTTTTTTTAACCTGCTTTGAATTTTAAATTTGATCAATATTAGCATAATGGTGGTATGTTGAATTTATTTTATTTGTAAACTTTATTGGCCACCCATCTTACCCCAGGGTAACTCTAGTCTAGACATTACTTTTAACAATGTCCGTATAAAGTTCTCTTGTATTTTAAGTTTTGAATTCCTCATAGCAGGGATTCTGAACTATATAGATTAAATTTGCAACAAGATGATTTCTTTCAGAGGTTCCTAATTTGTTTTTTTGGTAGCATTTGTTTTGGTGGGTTTAGATCATGTTCATCTTTGAACATAATATAATTGAGCAGCTTTTTGTAACTTTCCCAGTTATCCAGAAATCATAAATAACTTGGAGATGCAGTGATTAAAAATATTTCATTGAGTGATTTTTTTTTAATTTTATCCTCATAACATCCCAGGTTAAGTTATGTGATAAAAGAATCTAGTTCTGTTCCCTTTGCTAATGGTTACTACCGTAGCTTTTCTGTATGTAAGAAGTATTTATACACACAAGCAGTGCAGGTTTCCGTTGCTTTGAGTTTAGCTTGGACTAGAGATGGTCTCTGAACAGGGCATTCAGTGGAAGGTATGCTGATGTTCCATGCATAATATAAATTATATTAATTTGCATCATTCCCATCATGGCTGAAATGTCATGCAGTATGTGCCCTTTGCCTTCCTCCCCTCGCAGATGCTCTGAAATCTTGTTGCACTAATTACAGAGTTGTTTATATTCCCAGGAGCCTGTATAGGACAACTGTCTTCAAGTTTATCTTTTTGCAACAATAGTCCATTTTTGCATTCAAATAGCTGTCACTTGGACATTAAGTAATAATTCTGAACCTTTCTGGACATTTGGCTTTTTAAAAGGTCAGGTTGATGAAGTGGAGATTCAGAGGCTATATTTCTGTTCTTAGTACAAATTGCTAATTGAAGCCATCTTGGAAGTACTGTAGTCATATTCCACTGGTAAATTGGAAGTGTTTCTTTTCAGGCTATTTTACTTAGAAATATACTTTTGAAACCTTACATGCTAGACTGGGCTAAGCCCCCCTCCCCCGCCCCCTTGTCAATCCTTCTCATCATTTCTGGGAATACACAAATACCGGTACCTCTTTCTCTCATCAATGCGGCAGCTTTAAATGAGCCTAGTGGATTTAGATTTTATATGATGTCCTATATAAATGCTTTTGTATCTGCTGCATCATTAATGCTAATTAACTAGGATGAATACGTTGGACTATTGTAAACAACTCTTGGGTTTATTGAAATGGAAATCCAACTTGCATGTCTCTGAAGCATCCAAGTAACTGTTTGGCTTTCAAGTGGAAGAAAGCAGCATAGCATTATCTCCTTGATTCATTAACTTGGTCTGTAAAATTGAAAAATGCAAGCAGATTCAGTGTTACTCACATTCAATTGTCAAGGAAAATTTGAAATCCTGATTTAACTAAAAAAAATTTGCAAATGACTTTATACTTGTATGTTTATAAAAATAATGGTTCCTCTTTCCCCCATTTTTTAACTTAATTCATTTTATTCTTGAGATGATTATAAATTGTGCTTATACATAAGGGCTAAAACACTTAAATACTCATAATGCAGCTCATAATGCAGCTATGGAGATGTACCTTCCCTAAATCTGCAAACAATTAATATAACCATGAGAAATGAACACAAAAAGTAATTGTCTGGTTAAGAGGAACAATGATCCTTAGAGAGAACTTTAAAAAGCAAGTTAGATATTTTATAAGTCTTGCATAAAGTGACAGTAGGATAGTTAATCTAGAAGATTTCCTATATCTAATAATCACTATGGTGAAATAGGATTAAGGAAAAGATGGGTCTAGATTAGATTTCATCCAATGGAGTATTGAATTTGGTTACTGGCTTAAATAGTGTGTGATGTACTGCTGTGTTTATAAGCGCTGGTCTAGAATGATCACACAAGAAAAATCGGACCAAAGGATTTTTTTTTTGTTCTATAAATGCCGATAATTCGAATTTCTGGCTCCAAAAAGGAGAAGCCAAAAAACAAAAAACAGATGACCATGTCAAGAGAAGGCTTGTTCTAGCCTGAGCAGGTGCCATGAAATAAACCACAAGCTATTACTTTAAGTCCCATCTGGATTGAAGGGTTTTTCTTCTTTGTGCCACCATATTAAAATGCAAAGCCAGTCTGCTTTGAATGCCAAGCGACAGGAATTCTTTAAACCTGCCAACCTAAAGACACCACTTTGAAACCCAGCATAAAAACATTGAGGCAGTCCAAACTCTTTAGCAACACATGACAAGGTCCATGTTTTCCTATAGTTCTGGTGGTTGGGTGAAAATAATAGGCAGCTCTCAAGGAATACAAGATGAGTGATAGGTTTGGGAAGGAACTGCCATCCTTTGCTCATCAAGCCTGATACAGCAATGGCAGTATTGCCTGTGCAAATGATTGATTTTCTGTTTCAATTTTCTAGAGTTGGAGGGACAGGTCAGCGGCCTGTTTTTCAAAGAATGTATCATACTTATCGGCTCTGCTTTTTTCACACTGAAAAGCCTATGGGAATTCGTGCATTCATGCTGTGTTTATTATTGTGCTTGCTTTTATTCTCCAGCTTTGATGTGCACCGTGCAGATGCTCTTGTGCCTGGTTCATTCATCAGTATTTGACCCAGACAGTACTGGTGGCAAGAACCGGTACTAAACAGGAGCAGTGGCAGAAACAATTCAGGAAAATGTGTGTAGAGTGATCTCAGAGGACTTTGTAGCTTGGGAATTGTGTAATTTCTGCCGTCTGTGCGGATATTAATGTTGCTGAATTTACACATCTGGCACATTTTTAAAAAATTGTACTGAGAATGTATTCAAAATCCTATTGCACTTCTCCATAGCATTTTAGGAGAAGATATTCTGGAACTTAGAAGGATTTGTGTTCTGTTGTCCTCTAAGTTGGGAGAAAATAGGCAATGCCTTTATCTAACAAGGAATAAGGAGAAATTTCCTAACAGTAAGGACAATTAACCAATGGAACAGCTTGCCATCAGAAGTTGGTGCTTCATCACTGGAGGTTTTTAAGAGACTGGACAGCCATTTGTCTGGAATGGTATAGGTTCTTCTGCTTGAGCAGGGAGGTGGACTAGAAGACCTCCAAGGTCCCTTCCAGCTCTATTCTAATTGAATTAAGTAGCTTAAAGCTTGCTTCTCTTCTGCTAAATATGTAGAAAGTAGAGAACAAAGGCATATGCTGGGCAGCCTTTTACCCTTTCCTCCAAGACACGGTGTGAGGCAGGAGTGCCTCAGAGGTACAAATCAATCTAAAGGATCCAAGAATTGTTCCAGCATGAGGGCAGAACAGAGGGCAAACTCTACCCACCCTTAGGATCACAGGCTGCTGTAGATAGAACCGGTGTGCCAGATGCAAGAAACAACTTGGTAATTAGTGAGTGTCAACTGCTGTTACAAGTCATCTTGGAAAAATTGGTGCATAAAGTTTTGGTAGGAAAGAGCTGGGTTCTGCTGGTGGCTGCTAGCTTCATTAGGAAGGGAATCCCTCTCTTCCATGCTGAGACTGTAGATTAGAAGCTAAGATTCCCTGTTGGTATGAAGTATGAGTAATTGGGAACTACAGTTAGCTACTGGCATGCCACTGCCCAAATTCTTGCAATATGATTTCATTTCTGCAATACTGAGAAATGAGCCTTGTGGGAAATACTGTATTTCTTCTCCTGATTCTAGACCACTCTCATCTCTCATGATTCTTCAGCCATATTAGGGACCCTGATTAGGAAAGCAGTTTACTTGCATTACTCTGCCAAAAGCTGCTGTCTTTCAGTCTCTAGAACCAGCATGGGAACTGTTTTAAGAAAATCACATTGAGATGCTAGACTAGAAATTACGCCACCTTTGATCACTTGGACTCATACAGTTTTTCTCCAGAGCAAAAGATTCTGTGCTGTTTGTTGCATCATGCTGTTCGCTGTGCCGGCTATAGTAGGATCAGTGAATGAGGTGCTTTCACGGGAGATGGAAAAAAAGGAAAAAAACCTGTTGCCTTGGCAACTGCATATGAGGGGGGTGACATAGCACCATGGAAATTTCCTTCCCAACTGCCCAAGAGGTGGCTGCAAAGAATTCCTCGCTTGGAAGCCCAGGAAAGTTAGAATCTGGAAAGACTGTTGAGTGGCGACACAGCTGATGGAAACAAGCTGGGATTCCAATAGTTTTGGAATTGCATTGGATTTCAAGTATGGGTTGAGCTAACCAGGACATTCCTTTGAATGTGGTTCAGTCTCTGGACATCTGTGGTTGACCTGCATGCTGAATGTGCAGCTCCATAGCACTCTGGAGTGGGTATCATCTATGGAGTGGGTATTAAACATTTTGCAAGACTGGGGGAATTTGAAAGCAAAATACCTCCAACATGGCTTATATATTTTACCCCCTGATGATGGTATCTGTTCAATTGTGTCCGATTCTCAGTGGTTCTGTGGACCAGACTCTGGGGCTGATTTTTCTGTTTATTTTCTATTTATTCCAGTTCCAGCCACCTATACTACAGGTTGTGGATGACAAATAATATTTTATTAACTGCTTTCATCAAGGTGTACAAATGAGAATGGCACAGTAATTACAAACAATTCAATAAAATTTAGTCATGACCTAATAGTCAAACTGGTAAGCAGCTATTAACCAATAAGACAAAGCAGATATAACTATACATATTGTGATTCAGGATGGCATTGTTGAAAAGGAAGCTTCTCATGGGGCAAACCTATCAAATGTCCTTAATTTGAACAAGGATGCTACATCATTTGCTGCTTAGCAAATTTGTAGCCTTGGGATATTTGTGCTGGCATAATTTAAAGGTAGGCTTTGTAAGGATTATTAGCTATACATGGAATGTTTCTGTTTAGTTAAGTCTCCCACCCCCACTGTACCCCATTTCTAATGATCAAAGGACTTGTGTCTGGGACTTTCTTTTACTGATTTCAACTAATGTAAGTTTGTGTTTTAAACAGAGTTTGATGAATAAGCGCTCACAGCCAGATTCACATATAATGCTAAACCATAAATTAATCAGCCATGTTGAGGCTTCCTTTGATATATGAATTCATCTGTGCTTTACAATTTATTCAGGTTAGCTTTTAATCTGTTCATATGTATTCTTTAAATTATGGGGTTGGACCTGATGAGCATGTTTTTTTTTTATAACATTCATTGTTGAGCAGAAACTCTTGGGGCCAAAATGATAGTTTGGAGAGAGCATTGAAAGTACAAACTTTGTAGTGGGTAACCCTTTTCTCCCCACCCCCTTATAACAATGGTAAGAATCCTGCAGGAGAGACTGCTAAACCTGGGTCAGCCTTGTTCCCATAGAGGGACACTTGTAAAATTGCAGGACGAACCAGCAGTGCGTTGCCATCATTGGTATCCTAAAAGAAAGATATTTTTTTTTAAAAAGTGTAATTTCCTCTGTAGTCAACAGTCCTTAGCACAGTGGTTCTCAACCTTGGGGTCGCGACCCCATTTGGGGTCGCGCATTTCGCGGGGGTCGCCGGGCACCGCCGGCCGCCATTTTGTTTATTTTTATTTTTATTTTTTTATTTTTTTTAAAAAATTTTTTATTTTTTTATTTTTTTATTTTTTTGGCGTGCGCGTGCCGCGCACACACAGATCCACCCGTCGCGCCGAAAAAAATAAATAAAATAAATTTTAAAAAATTAAAAAAATAATAAAAAAATGGCGGACCGCGACGGGCGGATGCGTGCATGCGCGGCGCGTGCGACGGGCCAATCCGCGCATGCGCAGATTCGCCCGTCGCGGCCGCCATTTTGTTTTGTTTTTTTGATTTTTTAAAATTTTTTTTTAAAAAAAAACAAAAAAAACCAAAATGGCGACCCGCGACGGGCGGATGCACGCATGCGCGGCACGTGCGATGGGCCGATCTGCGCATGCGCGGATCCGCCCGTCGCAACCACCATTTTGTTTTTTATTATTATTTTAGATTTTTTTAAAAAAAATTTTCCGGCGCGGGGTCGGGGTCGCAACGCGCATGGGCGGGGCAAGTGGGGTCTCAACCTGAGAAAGGTTGAGAACCACTGCCTTAGCAGAACAAAAAACCCTGCATCTTTGCATTAAGCATCTTCTTTTTCATCATTACCAAAACCTAACCAGAGAGAAATTGAAAATCTACAAAAACCAAAGCTAGGCAGAAGAATTAAATTTTATGATGCCTTAAGTATTTATTATTTACTGGATCTTCTTCTATTTGTTTGTTCATAGAATATGCTTTGGAAAACTTGACATCATTTTCATGAGGAGAGAGTCAAATATATTTCCAGCATGGTTTAAATCAGCTCTCTGCAGATAACTTGGTGGATAACAATGGATTCTAGGTACAAGAGTGGCTACCTACTTCTTGTCTTGGAATACTGTGGCAAAAGATGAATAGAATAAATTTAATGAGTTCAGTTGGCTGCCTCTAAGAAACAAGGTTGATACTATAATATGGCCTCTGTAAATCCAATAGAATAAATTTAATGAGTTCAGTTGGCTGCCTCTAAGAAACAAGGTTGATACTATAATATGGCCTTCTCTGTAAATCCAACTACCCTACACAGACTGAATAGAACTTTGGTTATATCAGAAGAATGTAATTTTGTAGGTTCTTACTGTTAAAAATATCTGTAGTTTGGAAACAACAAGAAAAAGACATTTCTAAATCTTTCTTTGTATGCCATGTTGTTAAATGCATTGAGGACAGGAACAACTCTGAATTGTATGACTTTATTCTGGCAGCCTCATTTCCCCTGAGCTGTGTAAAGTACAGCTACAGTATAGATATGCTGGAGTTAACCCACAATCCATCTAATCCAGTCAGAACACTATGAAAAGCAAGACACAGATGTAGTTGGATCCACTTATTCAGCTTTCCCAGAGATTGTCACTGAGTGGCACTCTATGATGTGATCACTGCCATTGACACATTTATTTTTGGCAATATTGTCTAGTCTCCTTGGGGGAAGCTAAGTGTCTTTCCTGTTAACTGAGAAAGAAACAGAAGTTAGGGATTAAAAATGGAAATTTGAATGCTCTTAGAAACCTTAACAATATATAAACCCTGTGTATTTAATTACATATCCTAGGAAGAAAGGTTTAGAGACATCCTTCTCTTGTTGTTCTGGTTTTCTAGATGTGTATGTTTTTAACACTGTGGACCCTGTAAATTTTGTTTGTCTTGTGCACCCATTGTTCTATCATTTCAGTCTGAGCAATGTGTAATTCAATCTCACCAAAAGGTCCACAGTACCATGTCTACACCATTCTTTTTTCTCCTAGATTCCACAAAGTTAGGTTTCCTCCCCCCCCCTCCATAGTTGTGGTTAATGGTATACCGGTATGTAGACACTTGTCTAATGGACATTTCTTGTTTACTCACAGTCTAGCTGTATTCTCCACTCTTGGGAGCCCCTTTTTGGAGGGATCCAGTTCCCGAAGCCATTATCATCCTTCTCAGGCCCAGCCATTGAGGCAGAAGAAGCAACAGACGGTGAGAAGAGAATAAAGTCATGCCATGTGGTCTCTAAGGAAAGCAAATAGCAACTGAAAGCAGACTGTTCTTTTGGCGATCTGTCCTTATGGAATTGGATGTTAAGAATTGGGAATCTAGCTATTAGGAATGCAGACTTTTCCCCCTTTGATCTGAAGGCTGAAACAGAATAGCCATCTTCCTGCAGGAGTTAGACATTCAAAGAGCTGATGGGTGCAGCCAAATCATTAGAGAGAACAGGTTGAAATCAACTCGGCTGCAAAGTTCTTGAGCCAGTCATCTAGCCTTCTTTTCAGAAATGTAAGGATAAAGTAGATGTCTATAGTTGACATTTCTAAAGATTTCATCTACAGGAATCTGTGATGTATAAAGTCTCATGGAAGGAAGCTATGATCTCTGAAGTTTGGATCTCTGATGGATCTCTGTGCCAATGGGGAAATGTCTTCTTTATTTTTTAACTTCTTAGGTCCTGAGCCCATCTCGTTTGCAGCCTAGGAATTGCTCTGTCTTTCCTGAGGAGCCAGAACCACTGAGTACTTCATACCCTCATTTACTGCCTGACTCCAGCTCCCATGAGGGAAAGCCCCCTAAGTCAAACTCCACAAGTCCCTTCAATGAGTCTTGGCCCTCAACTGAACGCAGCTCTTCCTCCCTGACTCCAGAAGGAAAAAAGGATCTTCCAGCGCAGCTGTCATCAGAGGCCAAGACCCTGGAGGCACCAAAGCTCCCAGATTCTGCCTCAGACAATGAATCCATTGTTGCCAAGTGAGTCCAGTTATAAGAGTCACCGTTGAAATGGCAGATGAAGCTGAGGACTGGGCTTTGTAGACAAACATTTAATGATGGCCTTGCTTGCTTTTCTATTGACCCTTTTCCCTTAGAGTCCTGGTTTCAGGTCCACGATGATTATTGCCTTCTGATCAAACTTCTTTTCTTTCCTTTGGCAGGTATATTGAGCGGTTTCGCTATGGGAAGCCCGCTGATCGCAAAGAGCGCTTGGCATCTAGTGGAGGTTCAGCTGATTTCTGGTGGCTTAGCCACTCATTTCTCCCAGATGGAGAAAACTCTAAGAAGGAAGCATTGCTATCTTCGGGTACTTAAATCCAATAGAAGAATGAAGATCTGGCTAGGTTCATGCATCGTGCTGAGTCATCATTTCTCTTACCATGTTTTATTTGGCTGAGTTTATACGCTTTGCTATGCCAAAATAAACAACCACATTGGGACTTAACATGATATATGAATATAGTTCTGGTATACACAGAGCTTTTGTCAGACCAAGGCAAAAGACAAAATCTGAGTTCTTTTGTGGAAATAAAGCTGCCTTTGGCACAGGGATGGTGGCAATAGATGGGAAGAACTTTTCATTTGGAAGTTTGTAGATATGGCTATAGGCACACAGGGGCACGTTATCCTTGGGCAACCTCTACTTGCCAGTTCCTGGTTGGGAGACATGAAGTATTGTTAGCAATTCTTAGCAAGTGTGTATAATGAACAGCCTTGTCAAGAAGACAACAGGTACTGCATCGTCTTCATCCACTTTGCAACTATTGGGCATGTGGTATAAGATTTTTTTAAAAAGCAATAGTGAAAGGATCCTGAGCATAGCAAAGACTTGGATAATGTTCTTGTTTCCTAAATGTTCTGTGCATCCCTAGTATTTCCTGCAGTGGGTCTGTTCATAGAGTATTTGTGGACCTGCTGGAAAGGCACGTAGGTAATACTTTGGTTCAGAGGGAACTCTGCAGCTCCATGGATGTACATCCAATGCAAATGTAAAGGACTTCCTAACCCATTGAAACATCCTGTGGTTTGTTTTTTCTTTTTCCATGTAAAATATTTTGAAAAGTTATTCCTTTAGAAAGATGATTGTTCTGTATGAATCCTTCACTTTTAATGGAGATGTCTCTTTGCAGATAACAGCCAAAGTGAAGTGAGGTCATCTCTTTTCAGTCCCATCCTGACTCAAACTGCCTCAGTGAGTAACAAGATATTCTCCTAGACAAGGATTCTTTCTATTCAAGAGGCAGAAAGTAACACAACTCTGCTGGCTTCTTTCTTTTCTGTTTTCCAGCTCATGGGTGGTCTTGGGCCCAGAGAGTTGGGAAAGCCATATTTTTGGCCCTGAGGATCAATCCTTATCAGTCATAAAGCTCAGCCTACATGAATGATCTTGAGTTGAGGTGGCTTCTGAGCCTTGCCTCCTTCAGACTGAGAATAAAATAGAATGTGCCCATCTATGTGGACCTGAACTTTTTAAGGGAGGTCAGAATAGAATTGCAGTAGATACATAGGAAGGTCATCTAATGAAATGTGGCTGCATAGGCTTTGTCAAATACATACTTGGTGTAATTGCTCTGCTCTAGGTAGAGAAAAATGTAAGATATGTTACAGTGTTTCTCAGTTAGTAGATTTCTTGGGTTGGTTCCCCCAGTTACTTCCTTGTCTTTTTATCAAGGACTTAAGAACTTTCAGAAATTCTGAATTTCCAGAGGAGGGAAATCTTGCTTTAAAAATGTTCATCTAAAATGAGCAGCAGACACCTTTTCATTGCTTCCATCTGATGACCTTATTTCTTTTTTTCCTTCTGCCTTCACCTTTTGCCTACAAGAGAGCTACTTTCCATGGTCATGTTGCATTGCATTGACTTCTCCATCATTTCCCCCTAATAAGTTACATGTTTTGCATTGGTGTGCATTTCCAGAGCTATTAAAAATTCCACTCTTCTCCATTTGGCAGACTCTTGGCATGCTTTCCCCCATAGAGTTCTCCCTCTTCACACTTTCTTCATATGCTCTTTGCAGGGAGAAATGCAAGCTGCTTCTGCACTTGACACTGAGACAGTGAGCCTGCAGGAAAGAGCAGCTAGAGTCTTAAGCAGAAGGTACTGGCCTGATTTATGTTTGTCCATCACCCAATAGACCAATGCCATTTTCCAGTTCTGTGCCTCTGTTTGGTGTCTCAGCCAACTGAAATTCCCTCCCCCCTCCCAAATATACTTCCTTTCTAACAAGATGCTTTTCTCAATCTGTCTTTTGCTTATAGCATCTCACCACTGAGTGTCAGGCCTTTCAGCTCTGAAGGGTTTGATTCTACTACTACATCCACCAACCCAAATAGCACCACAGATTTGCCTCAACATGCTCTACAACATTCTGCAGCACACCAAGTCAAAGGTAGGGAGGGTGAGACATGTGATCTAGAATGATTTTTTCCCGCAGTTATTTATAAGTTTGGTCTGTGAAAGTGAAAGAAATGGTTACTGAGAGTGGAAGGGGAATGGGAGAACCCATGTTCAATCAGCAAAGATAATAAATTGATGCACATTTATTTATGAAAATCCATTATAGAGAAAAAGTGCAGGATACAGATAAAAGATGGGGGATTCAGGGCCTGGAAACCTTTAATCTAAGAAGGATTTGAATGTGGTCATTGATAACAAGTTGAACATGAAACAGAGGTATTGCGTTTCTGGGCTGCTTGATATTTGAGATCTCAGAATAATTATTCCTTTCTACTTGGCATTAGTGAGAGTGCAGTTGGAGTTGTATCTGATTCTGGGTCCACCTTTCAGGAGATGTTGCCAGGTTAGGTAGAGTTCACAAAGAGGGGAGTGACTTAATGACATATCTGGTAAAGACAGGTTGAAGGAACTTGTCATGTTCAATCCACAGGGGGTGGGTATAATAGCCATATTCCGGTGCATAAAGAGAAGTTGTAGGGAAGATGATCAAGAATCATATTCCATGTCTACAGAAACTAGGAGCAGACATAAAGAGACACAAGTTTCAGTTACCACAATTTTGCTAAAATATAAGAGAAAACTCCCAATGGTAAGATCTGTACAATAATGGGACAGTCCACCTATAGAGGCTGTGTAGTCATCCTCTCTGGAAGTCATTATGAAGAAGTGAACAGCCATTTCTCTTGCTTGGTTACCCTGAACTTTGTAGAGGATTAAACTAGATGAACCTATTGGCCCCTTTTAATTCTACAATTGTATGAGATGTTCACGAACAACTCATTAGCTCTTTTGCAGTGATGACTTCAGATTCACAACAATGTTTTTTTTGTTTTCCAGAGAGCTTGATTATTCCTTGTCATATCACTCCAAATTCTATAACCCATTCTTTAAAACCAGAAGATGACATCCTATTCCAGTGGCGCCTGCGGCGGAAGATGGAAGAAGCAAGCAAAGCCGTTGCTGCAATGCCTTCTGAAGTTTGGAGGAATCCATGCTTCCAACCGACCTGCACCTCTGGAAAAGTAAAGATTTGAAATCAATTAGTGCAATATGTGTAGATTTGGAACTGAGATGATGCAATGAAGAGATGCTTTCTTTCTGGAGGCTATTTCATTCCATTGAACTGAGTGAATGCTTTTGAATTGATTGCTTTGTAAGCATTTGCAAAAGAAACATCTTCATAAAATACCTATTTCTGCAAATCACATACGTGCGTCCACCTCCACATATACTCTGCAGCCAGGAATGTTTCATTTTCATTAATGTTTTAGCAAACAGCTTAAGTTATGTTTTATCTGAAAGTCAGCAGCAGAATTTAGCCCTATGTTGTATGTCAAGAAAATTAACAGGGCAAGTACAGAATGCCCCATTAAGGGAAAGAACATAGTGCTGGGGCGCCTGATAACTTTTGGACTTCTTTCATTTTGTGTAACTTCATGGCAAAAGAGGCGTATAAGATATCTGTGGTTTTGGTTCAAAATTAACCAGATGTTTACAATGAATATTTCAAATAATGCATACATTGGTAAAATGATTTCTTTGTGAGACAGTGAAGACATATATTAGTTAAACTGGCTTACGGCAGTTACATCACAGTAGTATTTAACTTTCTTGTGTAGTAAAACTCAGCATCAATGTAACATAGGAGACAACAGCTGTGCTGGTGAAGGAATTCTTGGTTTATTCTGCCAATAGGCACTTCTTCATTTCATGCTAGGAACAGAAGGCCAGAAATGCTCTTAAATATTTTTGTTCCTCCTTGCAGATGGAAAGAGAAGTTCTGAAGTCAACTGAACCAACTCCTTGGAGGGGCAAAGGCCAAAAAGTGTTGTCAATTCCCGAGCCCCACCTAGATATTAAATATATCCAGAGTCAGTGCCATCCTTGCTCCTGTGCAGGCATGTCGAAGCATGGAGTCACTTCTGGGCAGCATATTGAAACCATTTCCCCCAATAATGGGATAGTGATAACTGGAGGCCCTGAATGCAGCGATAAGCCAATTGTGAAGGATCCAACCCCACAAAAAGATCACATCCCTGATTACCTAGAAACGTCTCCTTCAAGACCTGCAAAAGCCAATGAGTCTTTGAGCCAGACAACTTCATGTCATGTTCAATCATCCGATCAGGGAATGCACTTGGAACTCAGCAGAAGACCGGGGCTATGCAGAGTCAAGCAGAGTCAAGCAAAACCAATTTCAGACTCCACAACACGCAGCCCCACAAAGCATTCAGTTCAACATGTACTATCGGAGGTACAAGGTCTAATCCATCAATCTGCCTGATTGTTATCACAGAATAATTCAGTGGCATTAGCAATAGCAATAGCACTTAGACCAGTGGTTCTCAACCTTTTTCAGGTTGAGACCCCACTTGCCCTGCCCATGCGTGCCGCGACCCTGACCCGGGCGCGCGCATGCGCGCACCGGGCCGATCCGCGCGTGCGCAGGGCGCACGCGCCAAAAAAATAAATAAAAATAAATAAAAAAAATTCAAAAAACAAAAACAAAATGGCGGACCGCGACGGGCCGATCCGCGCATGCGCGGGGTGCACGCGCCGAAAAATAAAATAAAAAAAAAATTAAAAACAAAAAAACAAAATGGCGGCCCGCGACGGGCCGATCCGCGCATGCGCAGGGCGCACGCGCCGGAAAAAAAATAATAAAAAAATAAAAAAAATTCAAAAAACAAAAACAAAATGGCGGACTGCGACGGGCGGATCCACGCATGCGCGGCACGTGCACGCGATGGGCCGATCCGCGCATGTGCGGCATGCGCATGCCGAAAAAAATTAAAAAAAAATTTAAAAAAACAAAAAAATTCAAAAAAACCAAAACAAAATGGCGGACCGCGACGGGCGGATCCGCGCATGCGTGGTGCGTGCACGCGACGGGCCGATCCATGCATGTGCGGTGCGCGCACGCCGAAAAAAAAAATAAAAAAAAATTCAAAAAAAAATTCAAAAAAACAAAACAAAATGGCGGACCATGGTGTCCAGCGACCCCCGCGAAACGGTTGTTCGACCCCAAATGGGGTTGCGACCCATAGGTTGAGAACCACTGACTTAGACTTATATACTGCTTCATAGTGCTTTACAGCACTCTCTGTGTGGTTTACAATGTCATCATATTGCTCCCAACAATCTGGGTTCTCATTTTACTGACCTCAGAAGGCTGAGTCAACCTTGAGCCAGTGAAGATCCAACTCCTGACTGTGGGCAGAGTTTGCCTGCAATACTGCATTCTAAACACTGCACCACCCAGGGTTCCGTTTAGTAGGCATCCCCTCCTAAATAGAACTGCAGTGCATTTGAGATTATGTTTTAAGGAAAGGAGTTATTGCCCCTCTTCTCCAGTCTTGGGGCCTTAAATTCATTAGATTGGCCAGTGTATGACACAAGCACTGGACTGGTCTAGCTTGTCTCTTGGCCTGATCCCACTGAAATACTGTTGTTTATCTTTGAAAGGAAAACACAGGATTCATAAGAGCATTAAGTAGGTCAGCTTTATCCTCTCTCTTATCTACTTTCCTACTAAGGTCCTGAGAACAGTTTGAATAGGTTTTCTTTTTTCTGTCTTGTCCAGGTAGTTGCTGAAAGGCTTTTCTCCCCACCTGAATCTCCAGCTCTTCCTCAGGACAAACCAAAGAGACGCTCGAGGACTTTGGGTCCAGAGGAAGCTATTCCAAAGAATGTTGTCACTCCCTCCCATCCCCAACTCTTGAACATGGCTGCTCAGCTACTGGAACAGGCTGAAGGTAGAATCCATGGGACAGGACAGGTGCTTGAATATCATGAAGATCTTCATCACCAGCAATTTTGAGAAGGGGGTTTACACTGCATTTTATTGTGCATTTCTAAGTGCAAAGTTATTCTTCTCACTTTGGGAGTTTTTCCATTAAGCTTATGTGGGTCAAGATTCTGATTCCTTTGTTGGCTGTCCCTGGGCATGGGGCTGGCATGTGATCCCCTCTGCAGTACTTCACTTGGGCAAAGCATGAATTTAATCTGAACTCCACAACTTAACTTAATCATGCTTGGAAAGAAACAAGGATCTAGTTGGAGATGGGATAACGAATACATAAAAGAGGCATGATACAAACAAACTGTGTCATATTGTATAGCTGTAGCATGTAAGTTTTATTTTACTTCCTTGCTCTACATCTAACTGCATTACTAGTTGGCATAGCCTTGATCCAAATAGGAAGCAGTTAAATGCTCCAATCGTAGCGGCTGGATGCTGCTACATGGTTATTTTAATAGGAACCCTTTCAGCATGTGTCATTCCTTTGCTATCCAGCACAGATGAGAGCAGAGCCAAAGGCACTGGTCAAGTTTAATTAAGATACAGAAAGGTTTGTGAGATCTGTACAGCGGAAGGGGGAGAGAGGGGAGAAGGAAGTCAAGATGGCTGGAGCAGTTGAAGAGTTTTGTATTTGTGAGGGGGTGGGAAAAAAAGGATCCTAAAAAACGGCTTAAAAGAATCAATGGAGTCCTAGGAATAGAAATATGGCTTGGCCTTAATGGGGACAGTCTTTTTAGGTTAGTGGTGGAATTTAACAAAAGTGGCTTGCAATAAAAGAGATGGTTAAATAATGGAGATGCTATTTTTCTGTTTTGTAGACTCAGATGGTCTGGAATTTGAAGATGACCCTCTGTTACAAGTGCTGAGAGGTCAGAGGGAAACACTGCGCAACCAGCTTCGGTAAGTAGCCACCCTTCACCAAATGCTTGGAGGCCCCCTCATTGGGATGGTGGCTTCTTCACAGATGCTTCTATCAACTATTTAGTCACAAAATTGATCTGTCTCCACTGAGTTTGATCAGATCTTCTGATATTGCAACACACATTATTATTATTCATTCATTATTCATTCCTCTCAAGTGTTTTTCTGGGTATAGACGGGAAGGTGTAGAAATGTAGAATTCAACTTGATCATCTGACTGGGTTTTTGTTTTCGGTAGTGCTGTTTAAGATTCAAATTCCTAGGGCTCTTGTATAAAATGGAAACATGTGCTGAGTGCCAGAGTACAGCATTTAAAAATTCAGAGTTGTGCCAGCTCATTTTTAAAATGTTCATTAAAGTTTGGTATCTTGCTTGTTCTGGAAAAGCAGAACAAATTTTGCAAAGTATGTGCAACATGTAAATTTGTCTAATGTATATGCCTCTCTTGCTTAAGTGTTGTTGGTTTCTGTCTAGAACACAGAGTGGGAATGTTCATTGTTTTCTTGAGTGTGCGGTTGCATTGCTCCATGCTTTTCAACCGTGGTTCCATTCAAGATCTATTGGTCTATTGTTTTCCGCTGTTAACTCTGGTTTCATGTTTTATGTTGCTCTGGTGCCCTCTGGCCCTGAAAGTGGTATGCATTTATGTTTCATTTTCTTGCAGAGCTGTGGATTTCCAGATCACTCAGCTGGAAAGTAACTCCTTTGATCAGGGCGTCTCTCACCGATGACTACCTCCTGTGTTCTCTTTGTTGAACCTTGGGTGGTTTAAGGTCCCTCCTCAAGGCATTACTCAAATCCAGAATTATCAGGCACTTCAGGATGAATTCAGTCAAAGGGTTTTGAAGGTGCTTTTTTAAAATTTATTATTAACTCTATAGTGGTTTTCAATGTCTGCCTGCCCTTAGCAGACCAGCATTTTCCTAAGAAGATATCTGGGATTCAGAATAGCCAAGCGATGATGTGTAGGGATGCCTCTACTTTATATTCAGTGTGCTGTTTCCATGGTTTCAGTGTATATTTCACATTGCATTTAAAATAAATGTGTATTTTTGGATCAAAACAAATTGTGATAATTTAGCAATGTACTCTCTCCAGAGTCATTGTGTCCAGTGAAAAAGGGATCAATAGAATCCAAACTCATTTGTCTTGGAGAAATGGAAACGAATATTTCCTTGTGTAAAGAACAAAGGGAACTTTTTGGGGGAGAAAATGATTTGTTTTCGAACAGAAAAGAAGGCTAAAGATCTCACCCTCCAACCCTTATTAAGTTTAGCTTGTTTCTTTTTCTATTCCACCTTTTCAGTTGATAGTCCAAATATCAAAATATTTTCAAAAATCCATAAAACCCATTATGACATCTTTTAGCAAAACAATTAGATGTGCTGGGAAACCAATAGGAGATCAAAAACAGTACCAGAATTCAAGTTGGGGAAGACATAGGAAAATGAACAAATGAACAGAATCTACAAAGGAAAATAAATATAGGCTAGTTTCAGTCTGAGAAGGATGTCTCACAGTTGTGAGTCTTTTAGATACAGCAGCGGTTCTCAACCTGTGGGTCGCGACCCCATTTGGGGTCGAACGACCATTTCACGGGGGTCGCCAAACAATGCAGTCCGCCATTTTTTCCCCCTTTTCCTTAGCTTTGCTACTCCCTCTTATTCGATTGGCTTTTGAAAGCCAATAGAATAGACTCTCTTGAATAGAGTCTAATTCTATTGGCTTTCAAAAGCCAATAGGAATTGTCCAGGCTGTCTCTGCCCTGCTGAACCCGCCAAAAGTCCCAGTCTGCAAACGGTGCTGCAAGCGAAGGCGAGCTGTGTAGAAGTTTCCACCCCTCCCTGCTGAGCAACTACTAAAAATGTAAGTAAAAGAGGGCCAGGGGTGGGAGGCCGGCAGGCGCAGGGAGGGTTGCTGGCGTGCAGGGGGCCCGGTGGGTGCCTTACCTCCCTTGGGCTGGGCCAGCTGGTGGCCCAGCCGGTGGTCACCCTGCGCCGTCGCTGCCCCTTGCCAGCTACGTCTCGGCCGGCGCAGGGGGTGGCACCACGCATGTGCAGCGCTCCCGGGCAGGGGAAGTCCTCGACTTACGACCGGTTGGGAAGTCCTCGACTTACGACCGGTTGGGGGTCGCGGCATTAAAAAGGTTGAGAACCACTGAGATACAGGGTCGTGATTCTTGTCTGCCTAACTTATTTATATATAAAGAAATTGTTAATTGTCTTGAGCATTGGGTAGGAAAAAAAGTTCCCAAGTCCAGGTTCAAGCACACAGCAACTACTGATTTGGTGAACATACCTTACATTAACAGCACATAAATTAACTTCGGTTGCATTCAAGTGGGGACTTTCTCCTTTTTTAGATTACCCAACTGTCATCACACAAATTTTTAAAATTTGTTTTATTGCAAATAATTCCACTTTAAATAGTTGGATCCCTGTTTGGAGATTATAATGGCACTAAAAAAAGTGACTTATAATCGCGACAGTACTTCTCCCCAGTAGAGCTAATCCTCGATTATACAACAGTCCATTTAGTGACCTTTCCAAGTTATACAACAGCAACAAAGTGACTTAAAACTGTTCTTCACACTTACAACTATTGCAGCATCCCCATGGTCAAATTCAGATGCTTGGCAACTGATTCATATTTATGACAATTGGAATGTCCCGGGATCATGTGATAACCTTTTGTGAACTGACAAGCAGAATCAATGAAAAAGTCTGATTCATTTAACAATTGTGTTACTAACTTAAAAACTGCGGTGATTCACTTAACAATTGTTGCAAGAAAGGTTGTAGAATAGGGCAAAACTCATTTAACTGTCTCGCTTAGCAACAGAAATTTTGGGCTCAGCCATGATCGTAGGTTGAGGACTAGTGCAATACATTAACAATTATACCCCATTGGAATCAACATGTGCATTTATACCTTGTCTTTCTCAATGAGCACTCAAGGTGGCATCCATATTGGTTTCTCTTCTTTCCCCCCACGATAATTCTGTGAGACAGGCCGGGCTGAGGAGAGTGGCTATCAGCTGTATAAAGTAGACCAGACTAAGAAACCAATGCCCTATAGGCTGGGACTATTTTTGTGGGAACAGCTATAATAACAAAATCTTGCAAGTCTGAATGTTGTTCTGTCTCTTACTTTATGTTTGTATGAATGAAGAAAAGGTCTGTCTGAGACTTCTCAAGTTAGTTTCCTGAAATGGGCTCAAGCCCCACTTTATGTGACTGATGCCTTAGTAGCAGCTCTTCCTCCTGTGCCTCAAGGCCATTTATTTATTCATTTATTTATTTGGGTTTGTATGCCGCTCCTCTCTGGGGACTCGGAGCGGCTAACAACATATATATAACAATGAATTACAATAAAAAAACCCAAACAAAAATATCTAAAAAATCAATAAAAAACACACACATTCAAAACTGATGTTTCTATACTTGTATGTATTTCTGAAAGATGTTAAGTGTCCATGATAAAATTCTTGTGCTGTTACTGGTATAAAAAGTGCCTTCAATGCTAAAGGCTCAGAAATTTTCTTAAACCCACTTCATGTCCTATGCAAGTGTTTTTTCTACAACCTGCATAACCAGTACTTTGTAAAATTTGTTTACGCTTCAATTGTACATATTATTTTTAAGAAAAATATAATTTTTATTTAGGTACCGCCTAGAATTGAATTCTAGTCTTGTGTGATGCATTGTAAAACAATACATTTCTCTTTTGAGTACCATTATAATTGTAAAAAGGTTTTCACCTATTTTTCTACTGTTGCTGAGAAGCATGTTAACAGACTTTATCCTACATATAGTTGTTATTTCAAATAAATGGCTTGTCTAGAAAAAAAAAAACAATCAACCACAATCATCCCCAGGCCTGCCGGCAAAGATGAGTTTTTAGATTTTTCCGGAAGGCCGGGAGAGAAACGCAGACTTCAGGAGGCAGTTGGTTCCAGAGGGCGGGCGCCACAACAGAGAAAGCCCTCCCCCTAGGGCCCACCAGACGACATTGTTTCCTTATGTCCTCTACATTGGCTGACCAACATCACCCCTTTGAATTTGTATTCAAGTGAGGACTTGAAGTTAGATCTCTCAGTGCTCCTAGACTAGTTGCATTTCTGCAAAGGATCCCTTCAGCATCAAGCAGATTTGGAAAGGAAAGAAGAAGTGGGCTGAAAGATGATTTTCAGCTTTGCCCTGTTTCACCTTTGTGTGTGTGTGCAAAGTTCAGGCTACTCACATTCTCCCCTTCTGTTCAGTTGTGTCCAGTTGTTGGAGACTGCCTGGACAAGTACCTGCAATTTTCTTGGCAAGGTTTTTCAGAAGTGGTTGGGCATTGTTTCCTTCCTAGGGCTGAGAGAAAGTGGCTGGCCCATGGTCACCCCGCTGGCTTCGTGCCCGAGCACCCACAATGTGCCAAATACCAATTTATAGAATCTACTGCTACAGGATGAATTATAGACTAGGACCTTCAGAAAGTAACATTCTTGCTTACTCTTGGTGACAGTAAATGACAACATTGTCCTTTTGCAAACCAAGCACTTTGTAACTGGATAGAGAAAATCTGGAAAATAGCTTTGATAGGAAAAGTTGATTGACCCTAGAAGAGCATTACAAGAACCCAGAGAGGCTAGATGGTTCCAATGCATTAGCTACAGGAACAGAAAGTCTCTCATGTGTATCCCACAGATGAAATTCTGGGAGAGCATTTTTGCTTATCTAGACAAGAGAATATAAATAACAGGATAAGAGAGATCTTCTGAGACAGCAAGAAATTCTGTTTGGTTCCTTGGGATGGAGGTTGGGGGCATTTCAGAGCAGAGCTTGGATGTTGTTAATTTCCTGAGTGTAATGCTGTAGTATGAATCAAGCCTACTTTTGTTGGAATAAAAAAGTATAAAAAATAATGTAGGAGAGAGCTGAACGGGGATTCCAGGATGGTACAGGTGGTCCTTGACTTACAACTGTTCATTCAGTGACTGTTTGAACTTACAATAGCACTAAAAGTGACTCTTGACCATTTTTCACACTTACAACCGTTGCAGCATCCCCATGGTCACGTGATTAAAATACAGATGCTTAGCAACTGACTCATTATTTATGACTGTTGCAGTGTTCCAGGGTCACGGGATCACTTTTTCTGACCTTTGGAGAAGCAAATACATTAAGGAAGCCGGATTCACTTAAGAATCATGTTACTAATTTAACAAATGCAGTGATTCACTTAACAACTGTGGCAAGAAAGGTCATAAACTGGGGCAAAAATTCACTTAGCTGTCTTGCTTAGCAACAGAAATTTGTGCTCAGTTGTGATCATAAGTTGAGAACTACCTGTACCGACAGAAGAGTATATTTGTAGCTCAGGATTAATATGTGGGGTGCTTGGTGCTCTCTGAGCTTGGGGGTTTTCTTGCAGACATTTCATTTTAAATACAGGTGTTATCAATGCGATGATAACTGATGATGTTATCTGTTATTTTGCATTGACCGCATCAGAAACAGTGGGAGGGGTTGCTGATTAATAGGGCTCCCTCAGTTCATTCTTGAATTGTCGGCACCAATCTGTGAGCTATCTGGGAGGATTCATACGTCAAACGATATAGCTGGGACATGTATTGAGAAATAACTTATTCCTTTAGATATTGGAATCTCACTACGTCAGTCTACCTTGGTTGACCCACTTGTGACAGCAGAGCCACGTCAGCTTGTGTAAGGGCAGGATTACACTAGTGCACAAAACATTCATTCATGGATGTTAAAGATTTGGAAAACAATCTTCTGAGCATCTGTAGGAACGATAGTGTACAAGAGAAGGCAGGAGAGGGGCTTTGGCTCTGGTT
Source organism: Bothrops alternatus (assembly GCA_034064705.1). Lineage (NCBI taxonomy): Eukaryota > Metazoa > Chordata > Lepidosauria > Squamata > Viperidae > Bothrops > Bothrops alternatus. The sequence goes on along the minus strand of JARGCV010000230.1, from coordinate 218,583 downwards.
GGCACCTTGATCCCAGTCATCTTGTTCTCTCCTGTTCCTTCAATCGGAAGGGACATTTTTCAATCCAGCTTTCCTCCCCCTCCCTTTCTGAATTCCAGAGGTGTTGGACTTTGGTCCCCATAATCCCTAACTAGCACTGGCCATTAGGCTTTTGGGAGTTAGTGTCCATCACATCTGGAGAGTAACCTTTGTGTGCGAGAGGGGTGAGGGGTCCTGCGTCTCTTCAGTATCTCTGAATTGTTTTGTCTTATTCCTGGGTAATCTCATCCAGGCCTGGTTTGGCTTGTAGACCCACAAAAGTCAAGATTTTGGAGGCAGGGGGTGGGGGTGGATAACGGGGGGGGGGGACGACAAACTACTCTGAACAGGGCCTGCCTCCATCCAGGTGCAACACAAGTGCTTCCAGCTCTTTCGTAATTCAGCCGCTACCAGCCCTAGAAAAGGGAGGTGGCTGATTTACACAAGGACTGGGGAACGTGTGAGAAAGAATAAATACATTTTATGTGCTAAAAAGGAGGAGGAAAGCGAATTCTCCCCAGATGCTGGGTTTCTACAGGGCAGCACCAGCGCGAATGAACTGGGGAGGGAGGACCTGGCCAATATCGGTGCCTCCGGGAGGAGCGGGGGGGGGGAGCGCGATAAAGTATCCATATAATGAACGCTCGGGGGGAGAAAGTGCTCAAGGTTGCTTCTGGGAGCGGCGGCGGGGGGAGGTACAGAGTTGCCGGCTGCGCAAACAGAAGCCCCTTTGTGCAGCCCCTTCCAGCTGCTTCGCCGGGTGTCCCTTTTTGTTTTTACATACATCTATCCATACATTTATATTGATACTTTGCAACCCCCCCCCGCCGGAGAGTGATTCATTAAGAAAAATCTGATGTTGCGGGCGGGCGGGGGGGGGAAGGAACTATCTGCTCCCCCCCCGCCACTTTCCCGGCCGCGCCGCCTTCTCGCGGCCTCGGCTCGCAGCCCCTTTTGTTGCAAGCGACCGATCGATCCCCGCTACTCTTCTGCCGCCGCCGCCGCCTCCTCCTCCTCCTCCTCCGCTCTTTCTCCAAAGGCTGAGCCCGCCCCCGCCAGCCAGCCAGCCAGCCAGCCAGCCAACGAGGCGAGGAGCGAGCCTCGGAGGGACGAGTGCGCCATCCCACGCCGCCTCGCCTCGCCTCGCCTCGCCTCCGCTCGCCCGGCTGCCTCGCTCGAGGGCCGACTGGAGAGCAGGAGGAAGGAGGACGGACCAGCATCCGAGGGGCCGGGCCGGAGCGGATCGGGCGGTGTCGCCGGAGTCGGGCGGCTGGCTGCGCCCTCCCCTATTGTCTCCGCTCGGCTCGGGACTGGCTCGGACGGCCGTCGGTGCGGCACGGCGGGCTCGCGGCGCCATGGTGGTGAGTGAAGGCTCGGGTGGGCAGGGCAGGAGAGGTCTCGTCTGTCCGCCCGCCCGCCCGCCCGGCTGTCTGGCGCGGGGAGAGCGGGGTGGGGGTGGGGGCAAGCCCTGCTCTCCGGCTGCCGCCACATGCACCTGTTACCATCGAAACCCAGAAGGGGCGCCCCGCGCGACCCAACCCCGCCGCCGCCTTCACGCGACTCCCCTCTCGCGCGTGGTTGCATAAGCGGCCAGAGATGAAAGTCTCTGCGAACCTTAACCCCAGCCCGTCCTCCTCCGGACACCCCCCCCCTCAGGTCAGGAGTCCGCGGGGGAGCACATTTTGAGGGGACCCCCCCTCCCCGAATCGCCCCTTTCCCCGATGCTTTCCCTCTCCCCAGCTTCAGAGAACCAGGCGTAAGGGAAGTCTTTGAACTCCTAAGATCTGGGCAGTGAACAGTTTGGATGTCCTCAACAGACCCCCCTCCCCAACCCCCTCAAGGCCCAAATGGCTCTGCCCGGGAAACATTTTTTTTTTCAAAAAAGGTTCCTCCGGAGACATCTCTAAGCCCGCCCTCCCCTGGCTATCATCCATATTAGATTAGATCTGCATAAATATTAGAGATCCCATCCACCCCCCCCCCCCATTACCTTTCTCCACTTTACATAACCTCAGTTCCTGGGAAGCGTTAAGATGATTTCCCAGGCCTGGTCAGCTGAATTTGCACCCTAAGAAGCAAGAAAGGCAGAAGGAGGCCATTGAGAGGAAAAATGGGAATTTTACTGATGTAAAGTGGAATATTATCCTATTTTCTGGCAGGAGATTTTCTTCCAATTGTCAATCTTCAGAACCAATAGACAAAGTTTCCTGATATTTGGGAGTTGATAAGAACATCTAATATAAAAGGCAGTTCCTTCAATCTACCTTAACCCAATCAGGTCAAAAGGCCACATTTTTGTTGTATTCCATTCTGCTGCATCACCTCCCATCATCCACAGCTGAGTGGTAATGGTTTATGAGAGCTGGAATCTAATGCTTAAAGAAATCCGACATAACACTGGCTCACATATCGTATTCAGTGCTATTTTGCTTTAATTATGGTTGTTGAATAAACCTCAGTACCTTCACACATGGGCTAAAGCCATAAGCCATGATTTGCAAACATCAGTAGCTGGATATATATAACCTACATTAAACCAGTCATAATGGTTTAAGGTAATAGATGAATCTATTTATTCATATCCTGTTCTATGTATACCTCAGCTGAGTGGATAGGAATAATAGAGTTTTTTTTTTAATCTGTCCAAAAAGAAAGTAAAACATGGCTTAAGATGGGCTTGGTCTCACAAGCTGTCCTCCTGCTATTCAACTAATTGAACAGGTTTTGCAGGTTTTTTGAAACAGATCCAAAAATCTGTAAAGCTTCTTTCCTCCCCCCATCAGCGATGATATGTTTATACCATAAGGAAGGGTCATTTTCTTGAATTTTTTTCAGAGTTGGCCACCCTCGTAACTACCTAGCTTTATTCTTTTGAGCAGAAGAATATTCTGAGCTATCCATAAGATTGTTCCTATGTTTTCCCAATGCAGACCTTACCCTCCTCTCTTCCTATCACCTTAAAAATAATGTTTCCCCCCCATTGCATAAATGTGAACCCACATAAAAAAGTAAATAAGTCATGTTTCATATTTACTCTAAAGCAGGAACAACATCCTCTATTCCTATATATATGCACAGTGAAAATGCAAATGTTGTAAAATGAACAAACAAATCCTAGCTTGATATCTAGGTCAATGTTTCTCAATCTTGGCAACTTGAAGATGTGTGGACTTCAGCTCCCAGAATTCCATAGCTGGCTGGGGAATTCTGGATGTTTAAATCTACACATCTTCAAAATGTTGAGTGTTTGTGTAGTGTTGAGAAACACTGATCTAGGCACAGAAGACAATGGTAATGAGGTTCAGTGATAACTGGGATAATTCTTAGGACAGCCCTACCATTGGCTAGATTGAGATGGGCAGTGGCTTGGATAGCGGCTCACCCCCAACTCATTATATGTGGGTACATTTGTACTCCTTATATTGGAACCAAGCAACCAACCCCATATTCACTAAGTTAACTTTAATCTTCTCTTCCCTCCCCCCAAATAATGGACAATTCTGCCTATTCCCATTAAAGTAAGAGCCATTGGCCAATAAACAGAATGGGCCTATGTGCCACCTTTAGACCAGGGCTTTTCAACCTTTTCACAGATTGTACCACATTTAGGACATGACAATATTTGGGTACCACCAGTGCTTAGCAAGGTGTCAAAAACTTGATGATAAAAAAAGGGGGGGAGATATTTTGGGTTTTATTGATTAGATTCATTTGTTGTTATAGAAATGGCTAGTTTATAATATTATGGAAAAGTAAAAGCGCACAGGGTTGGCCTACTCCGGGTCCCGTCAGCGAAACAATGTCGTTTGGCGGGCCCTAGGGGAAGGGCCTTCTCTGTTGTGGCGCCCGCCCTCTGGAACCAACTGTCTCCTGAAGTCCGCGTTTCTCCGACTCTCCTGGCCTTCCGGAAAAATCTAAAAACTCATCTTTGCCGGCAGGCCTGGGGATGACTGTGGTTGATTGTTGAATTGAATGTGTGTGGTTTTTTTTTATTGATTTTTTTTAGATATATTTGTTTGGGTTTTTTATGGTACTTCACTGTTATATATATGTTGTTAGCCGCTTCGAGTCCCTTGGAGAGGAGCGGCATACAAACCCAAATAAAATAAATAAAATAAATAAATAAAAAGTTGAGGTTCAATGTTAATGCTGGAGCCAATCAGCTGGAGCCCTGCCGACTCCTGGGGCTTCTGCCGAGCCCAGACAATCCTGCAGCTGCAGCTGCCTCTCCCTTAGGCTTCAGTCGCTTGGGCTCATTCCCCCCCCCTGCTACACTTGGCTAGCAGTCACGTACCACCTGCCACGTGGCAAAGTACCACAGGTGGTACACGTATCCCCATTTGAAAAGCCCTGCTCTAGACAACATGGGCGGTACATCAATCAGCCAATCAAATAAATAAATAAACTTGGCTACAAGGTAAGCAAGCTCTTCTTGTTTAATCTTGGCTGTTGTAATTACCTGATGAACGCCATATTCTAACAACCAATGCTGCTCAAATCTTAGAGCAGGGGTCTTCAAACTTGGCCCTTTTATGACTTGTGGACTTTAGCTCCCAGAATTCCTCAGCCAGGCACGCTGTCTTAGACTATCTGGAAGGGGCAGAGAAGAAATGGAAATTCTGACCTGAACAATTATGATAGAAAAATTGTGCCTCTTACTTTATCATTGTTCAGTGTCCCATTTTGCAAGCTTTCCTAGAAATGTGCACTTGATAGTTACATCTGTTTGAAATGACAGAGTTTTTTTAGATAGTGTAGAAAGACCGTAAATACTTTCTTTCCTAACTGTGAGAAACAGAGAAAGATACACAAGTGATAAATCTTGCACTGCTTTTTAGAAAAAAAGAAATGGCTTGGTTCAAAAAATTCAGCTTCCTAGTTTGGGCAGAAGTATGATGATCATATCAGAGTCCATTTGGGTGATGCCCACTTGAGGGGAAGTTATCCAGGTACACTGATAAAAGATAATATTTGTAGCTCAGGGTTGAACGGTGGGGCCCTTGGTGCTCTTTCAGCCTGGGTTTTTTGCAGACGTTTCATTACCAAACTAGGTAACATCATCAGTGCAACCCTAGTAACATACTACTCTTCGCTCCTTCTATCTTATTGCTTTGGTTAGTTCATCATTGATCTGTACAGCACCTAGTGGGGTAGGCACTTATTTTCAACATCATGGATGCTTTGGTTTGTGGTATCCTTTGGATTATGTTGTGCCAAATAAATCTATCTATCCAAAATCTATCTTTTGGACTGTTGAGTTTTTTGTTAAGTGTTATGAATGTTAATGACAGCACAAGTGGGATCTCCAATAAAATGTTAGTGGTCAGTATACTAACCAGGTAGCCAATTAACCATGCCCTTTTCATTGTGTCATTATTTCCTATTCCTGTGGTGGCACTCAGAGCCCTCTCTGTGGGCACGTGCGCTGTCACCCCAGTCCTAGGCCTTCAGCTGGGTTTTATAAAACCTTTTCGCTTTAGGCCTCCGCCACCTCTGTGTGCAAAAAAAAAAAAAATTAGTCAATCAATTTCAACTTCTCGCGGGAAAAAAAAGATCTCGCAAAGTTGGAATTGAATGAACCACTGCAGCCATGCCCACCCAACGGGCCATGCCCACCCAATTGGCCACACCCACCCAGCACCCGATGATACATAAGTGGGTTTGGGGTTGCAGTTTGGGCACTCGGTCTCTCGCCATCACTGTCTTATTCCCTGGTTTTCTATCCCATTGTAGAAAACATTATTCTTTGGTCACCAAGCATGAAGCTTCAACTGGATTAAATTGTTCTATTGAGTCTCTCTCTCTCTCTCCATCTCTTTCTTTCTTTCTTTCTTTCTTTCTTTCTTTCTTTCTTTCTTTCTTTCTTTCTTTCTTTCTTTCTCCCTCTCTTCTCTTTGCATAATTGTTACCATTCTCTAACCTGATGTTAAGCTCTATTATAGTGGAGTATTTTTATTTTGCTTTCATAAAGATTGGTCCTTTGGGAATTAAATGGAAATGGGCAACTTGCAGATTTCCAGATATGAGGACTGCTTAACCAATCACTCTACTGATTGACTTAGATGGAGAACTGGAGAACTTTAGTTTACCTGCAAAAATATGTTGTAAATAAATGTAGAGTTTGGAAAAGAATGGAGCCCTGAATAGTTTAAATTTCAAAGACATTTTGAGTCTAAAGTGAATTTTTGCAAAGACTTTATGAAATGCCTTTTTAAAAAAAATACTTCTGTTATGGAGAATATTCAAAATGTGATGTATGTTGACAATCCCAGATGGTTCTTCCACGTACAATAAATACTTACAGTCTCAGCTATACATTTCACATGTCACATGTTAACATTGACAGTCCTCCATGACTTTCCAGATAATAATTTTATAGCCAGCTCCAGCTAAAAGTTGACTTACCTCAATCTGGTTTCTAGTTGATGGAAGAAACCGGGTGTTGAAGTTAGGTAGAATGAGTTTTTAGCTTTTCACAGTCTGTCATGAAAAGCTTCATATGGGTTTGAGATATTGCTTTAGAAAATTGATGATGGAGCAAGATTAGTTATTAAATGCAGAACACATCAGAGAGGTACTTTCTGTGAAAATGTACACAGTAGGGAAAAAAACAATTTTAGGAGGAAGAGATTGCTTCCTTTTTTTGAACATTGATAGTGGCCTTGCTTATCAGGTTGGGGCATAATTTTATGGGTAGCAGCAAATAAAGGGAAGTCGCCACATGATACGCAACAGTGCCATTTAAGAGGCAGTTCCTTTTTTAGTATCAACACCAGATTTCCAAATAGCACACAACATTTGTTGCAATGCCTGAGGAAATTAGCTTATTGTTAGGGTTTTCCTGTAGCAACATGGCTTGCAAAGAATTAAGTCAAAGAAACTCAAAAAGTTTTGATTAATGGTATTTATTAGCAAAAAGGTTGAGAATATAACTCAAGAATACCAGCAAAAATTCTATTTTCAGCTGAGAAATCTATATGCAGATAGTCGCTGACTTACAACAATTCATTTAGTGACCGTTCAAAGTTACAACGGCACAGGAAAAAATGACTTATGACCCTTTTTAACACGATCTTTGAAGCGTTCCCATAATCATGTGATCAAAATTCAGATGCTTGGCAACTGGTTCATACGACCATTGCTGTGTCCCAAGGTCACGTGATCACCTTTTGCAACCTTTTGACAAGCAAAATCCACGGGGAAGCCAGATTCGCTTAACAACTGTGGCGAATAAGGTCGTAAAATGGGGCAAAACTCACTTAACAAATCTCTCACTTAATGACAGAAATTTTGGGCTCAGGTGTGGTCGTAAGATTGTGGTTCTTTTTCTCCATTTTCTGATGGATAAGGGTTGAGTTTTTAGGAAAAATGGTGAAAGGCACCGTGCAGCCGTTCTACATTTACTAGACATTTCAACAATTCGCAAACCAACCCTTATTCTTATGATCCAATGTAGACTTTTAAGTACAAATCAGGATTTTGTAAATGGAGCCTCTCAATGATTCATTTTAAATCCTTAGAATTGAATTGGCATAACATATTGATTTGACTAAACCAGGGGTAGGCAACCTTGGCTCTTTTATGACTCGTGGACTTCAACTCCCAGAATTCCTGAGTCAGTCCACGAGTCATAAAAGAGCCAAGGTTGCCTACCCCTGGACTAAGCTTACAGAGATTTGGGCTCAACTGCTCATTATTTGTAGCACGTACTGGGTGATCTTGGCCAGGCAGCATATCTCAGCATATTTCCATGCTCCCTATATTTGTTTATTTTCTGTTTATTATCTTGTAAATGTGTGAGCAAGATACTAACATTCTCCACTTCTGTTTTCAGCAGCTCCTATGGAAACGTGGTTACTATTTAAAAATCTCAAATTTTATAGCTCACTCTTCAGTCCCAGTAGATTCTTAGCATGGCTTGTGAGGCAATTAAATGAGTGTAAACAATTTTTTAAAATTATCATAAAGAAGTAATTAGCTGACAGAGCAATCCAATTTTTACCTGTTGCTCCAAAGATGTCAAACAGCATCAGGTGGATTTGAGGATAGAATTCCAGACCTGGGGTGCCATTTGGCTATTTCCTTCCAAACAATCTTAAACACACTGGAATCATGCATCATATTAAATTATAATGTGAATTTTGTGGTTCTAATTTAAGGTATATACTTAACATGTAGTGTGACTTATAAACAATGTGGTCTGTAAACCAACTGCAGTTGTTCAATAAACCATGTATAGTGTGCCTGGCTGAGGAATTCTGGGAGTTGAAGTCCACAAGTCATAAAAGGGCCAAGTTTGAAGACCCCTGATGTATAGCAACACCCTTCCCCCCTTTTCTCTTGGGGGCAGAGGGACTTTTGCCTGTTTGATTGGAAACTGGGATGACCTGGAGAAGTCTGACGCTTCTTTTCTCATCAAGTTCCATTCTCTTTGTCAACCAACATGGCACTGTAGATGCCTCTGCCTAGATATTGAAGGCCAAATTGGAGGATGGTTTTTGTTCTCTGACCATGCTCCCAGGAAAGGAAATTTAGAGGGTGAAGGAGAAAAATAATTTGATTACATTGCAGGTTGTTTTCATAACAATAACTTTAAACAGCTTAATTAACACTGACCCATTGAAAATTTAAAAGCCACTTTGAGTCAGAAACACTACATCATCCAATAGGTCTCCTGGCTCATAACCATGGCCTCCAGGGTGGCAGATATTTTGTCCCACTTTTGGAGAAGGTCCCCACCAAAAAACAATTCCTTTGCTCCCTCTTCATTCAGGTTGTTCTCTCCAATAGAAGTAAATGTGCAGTTCCATAGAATAGATAGTAAATCTTCATCTCTTCTAATCCTGGCCTTTTAGAGCTGTCTACTTCAACTTGATCCTATCAGGTGTTTTGAGCCATAATTCATATGTATCACCAAATTGGGCGTGATGTGAGTTGTAATTCAACATGTCTTCAGGATGCTCAATAACAAAAGACAGGTTTAGGGTTGGAAGATCAAAACCAGCTCCTGGGGCATTAGTCTGTTGACTATATGGACTTGAAGATCACATAGATTTTGAGTCTCTGCTTAAAAATCTAAAAGGTTTAGGAGCCAGATGGTGGCCTCAAAAAACATATTCTTTTTCTCCAGAAATGCGTAGTAAATATAACACGGGAGATGACATCACCACACATCAACTAACAGCCTGGAAGGGGGAGCTGGGGAAGGCAATGCCAATACACATATGTGGTTTTGCAACATAACGATTTTGAAAGAAAAAAGAAGTGTTGTTGGTTTGAAGTTTGTGCCGTGATCTGTCAATTTCCGGCCATATTGTGGTTTACATTAACAACAGTATAGTTTTTCTATCATAAAAGGAATTGCTGTCCTCTGTAAACGGAGGGTTTTCTTCAGCACTTTAGCTGTTCATCAAATTCCACAAAGTGGGATGAGAAATTTGGAGACAAGCTCTAAAACAGGGGTGTCAAACTCGCAAAATCACGTGACGTGTCGGGACATATCGCAACTTTTTCCCCATTGCCGGAGCTGGAGGAAGGGACTGGGTAGAGTTAAGCATCAATTTGGTAGATTATTTTCAGCCATATGTAGAGTGATCATAATTTGTTATATTTGGTTCTACTCCCAAGATGCGCCTGGTTTGAAGTTTTGATTTAAGATGTAGGACACTTTATTGATTATACAGTGTATTTGATTGAAGAGCAAAATATTTTACAGCAGTGTTTCTCAACCTTAGCAACTTTAAGATATGTGGACTTCAACTGCCCAAATTCCCCAGCCAGCATGGGTATCTTAAAGGTTGCCAAGGTTGAGAAACACGGTTTTACAATATAGTAGACTAATAGAATAATAGAATAACATTTGGAAGGAACCTTGGAGGTCTTCTAGTCCAAACCCTGCTTAAGCAGGAATCCCTAGAATATTTCAGACAAATGGCTGTCCAATCTCTTCTTAAAATCTCCAGTGTTGGAGTACCCATAACGAATCTAGAAGCAAGACTCACCACAAGAATCTCAAAGTAGGAACTGGAGAAGTTGGATTTTGAAGGAGTAGATCTCCTATAGAACTAGATCGCTTTTCAACTCTTATGGCTCTGTTCAAGGCAGATTGTGAGCTCATCACAGCACCATTGGAATCCAAATGATACTATTGTACTATTCTTGCTGGTTTCAATTCAATTTATACTTTATTGGAGGAAACCTACAGTATATATCTTCTCTTATGTAATGTAGATGTAAGCAAGCAGATCAGTTACTATAATTATTAGATTATTGGACCTTTCCTGGGAAATCCCAGCATTAGAAATCACCCTCGGTTGCAAAGCTTACTGGAATATTTTGAGCCACTCTCTTTCCTTCAAATGTGGGATACCCACATTTTTGAACCATTGAGCTCCTTGGAGGATGGTTGAGATGGCAGTGAGGATAATAATTTTAGAACTTAGCTTGCAAGGGATGTATATTCCATTAGTTAAATATACATTCTTTTCTATCAGAACCACTTGAATTGGATGCTGTACTACAGCATAAACATTTTTGCCGTGATGCATTTACTCTTTAAAGTATTAAAATAACTTTTTCCTGCTTGCAGCAGTTTATGACCAGAAATATCTAGAATTGTTAATACCTTTTCCTTCGTCTTCCCTGAAGCAGTTTTTAACATTAAAAAAAACAAACAGCAAGACCTTGTCTGCTTGCTTTTGATGCAAGATGAGATTGGATTATTACATTTTTGGAGGCTGTTGGGAAGAGAGAGAGAGAGAGAGAGAGACGTGTCAGATAAATGTATTTCTTCCTGTGCAGCCACTCAAGACTTTCTGGAACATATTTGAGGAGTGGAGAGGGTGAAAAGGGGAAGGGAAGAAAGGGAAATTCTGTTGCATAAGTGGAAGTCTACTCATACCACATCTGATAACAATCCCTGGGATTATCTTCTTGAACCCCCGTGAAATTTCTCTGACAGCTATTTCTTCCCTTGGTTGCTGGGTGGAAATAGAGCACAAGAGTGAAGCAAAGACAGTGACTCACGGAAAACATTTATGAACCACGCAGCATGTGATAAGTTAAATTTGTGCATACTTTACTTGTTTTAACCATGCAGGCTCGGAGCACAGACAGCATTGATGCAACAGGCGAGGGACAAGTGCGTACTTTGGGCAACGCCACCAGTAACATCAAGGGAAAACCAATCAAGAGGTAACTTTGAGACAGAGGAAGTGCAAGCACTCTCACTTCAAAGATAATCTGCAGTTATTTTCTCATTCTGTTCTTAATGGATTTGCCACAGTAGGAAGAAAAATAGAAGTGGTAGTAAAATATAGAAGGGTCATGATGGTGATGATGATGATAATATTGGAAGGGACCTTGGTGGTCATCTAGTCCAACCCTCTGCTCAGGCAAGAAACCTGAAGGGTGCAATCTCGCTGATACTTGGTGCAAGATATGAGTACGACAAGGTGACTGCATAATAAACTCAGGTCTGAAAGCATCTTGATGATGAAGAATGCTTCTGAAGGCATTCGGCATTCCCCAACAGGGTCTTCTAGATAGGACTTCTTTTGGAATTCCTAGCCAGCATGCTAGGACTTCCGGGTCTTGAAGCCTCCATCTTTAGGTTCCAGGTTGCAGAAGACTGATCCACATCAAGCCATGGAATTTCAATGGAGATAAATGCAAAGCAATTAAGGAGGGAGAGGCTCAAGAGTTCACAGTAAGGCTGGGCTTGAGGGATTGCTTTTCATATTTTCCGTAAGAGAGAGATGGAGAGGTTATGTTTCCCAGAAGTCCTAACCAGCATGGCCAATGATAAAGGATGCTGATAGTTGCAGTTTCACAGTTTCTTCACCTTGGACATAGATTGTATAATGCTTTGGCTTCCTGATGAGACTGAAGTTTGGAATTTTCAATTTGCTTGATTCATTTCTAATGTCTTTTTCTTACTCCACAGGCTTTCTATCACACGAGGCCATTTCCCCAAGCTGACTGAATGTGCCCATTTCCACTATGAGGCCGTGGACTTTGGACACATCCAGGTGTGTCAATGCATTCCCCCCCCTTTCTTTTCCAAGGGTAAGGAACATGAACATCCCTTATAGCCTGGATGTTTTTGACAAGCACGGCATTTAGCAGGTAGGTGTAATGATGTTAAAACTGAAATATCCTATAACTGCTTTTGTTTTCTTCTTCCAGCTTCAGTTTGCCCCTGATCAAAATGAAAACCTCAACAATTTGGAGGAAGGAAGCCTTTTATTCCCTGTTCAGGTTACCTGTCAGGTGAGAGACGATAACTGTTGGCAAAACCTGTTGAGTTGGTTTCTTTGAGTTGCACTTTGTTCTCATCTGGAGCAAGGTTTTCGGCTGATTAGTTGCTGCTATTCCAAGAAGGAATGATTACACACATAATTAACTACTGTGCATTTTACCGAAACTCTGCTATAGATATAAGGCCTGGTCCAGTGTAAGGCTATTTATTTATTTGTGAAATTACTATGCCACTGTTTCTGTAGAAGATCAAAGCTGTGTACAAAGTGCTCCTCCCTCTTATTTTCTTTAACCATTTGTTTACCATAACATATCTACGAGATATGTTGGGCAGAGAGGAGAATGACTAACTCAAAAGGCAACTGGGCTTTGTGTGTCCTTGAAGACGCTTCTCATCCAAGAAGCTTCTTCAGTTCTGCTGACAGTGGGAATGGCTTGGACGAGAAGCGGAACATCTTCAAGGAAAAGCAGAATCCAGTTGTCTTTTGAAAAAGCACCTTTGGGGCAGCTATGATTTGGATGACTGAATCTCCGTAGACAATTGATTAACTCAGAGTTTCCACAGCTGGAGGTAGACTCAAACCTGGGTCTTGCAATCTGTAATCACCTACCACACACAGTTCTCATAAGAGCTAAATACATTTATACATGTTGAGTTTGACATACAAATAGGAATAGTGTTGACAGGCTTCAATCTCACTGATAAAACCACTTACAGTGTTTCCTTACTTTGGTCCAGGGGAAAAGCTGGCAGGTACATCGCAGCTATGAGGAATTCCGCACTTTGGATGCTCACCTGCATTGCTGTATTTTTGACCGGCGTTTCTCTCAGCTTCTTGAATTGCCACCCCTCAGCCATGTGCAAGCTCATCCTGAGGTGACTGTCTGGGAGCCATTTTGCAATTTGTGTGTGTAAGGGAACACTTTCTGTGGCCAGCTAATACTTCCCAATCATTGGGTTGACCTTTAAGTTCAGCAAAGATGAAGATTGCTCAACATCATCAGGTCTGTTGCTTGTATAATGAATAATGGAAGAATAATCAGAGTGGTCTCCTATTACACTAAAGCCTCAACCTGTTCTGTCAAAATTTTGGAGGGAAGAACCTCACCTGGAATACTGGAATGGGTTGTAGCTTAGAAATTGCAGCCAGAAGATTCTTAATATTGTCACTTGAGAGGTTCAAATGGAGGGTCATTTGAAAGCCATCTACAAGATTCTAGAACATTGTTTCTCAACTTCAGGAATATTAAGATGTATGGATTTTAATTCCGAGAACCTTTGCACTGTCTAAGGAATTGTGGAAATTGAAATCCTCACTTCCTAAAGTTCCTGACCTTGAGAAAGACTGCTCTGGAAAATAATTGATATTCAGAGTAGACATTACTAGATAAGATGAACTGCTGTGAAGAATTTTTCCAAATGGGGAAATTTCCCAAACTCACTCTCAAGCTGCTGTTGGTTCTTCTTGGGACTTGAATTTGGAAAAGACTACAGCTATTTATTTATATTGTTTATTTCACTCCCTACAGCTCCTGGTGCCCATGCTTTCACAGTATCTTGAGAAGCTTTCTGCTATTGTGGATAGCAATATCAATTGCAGCCCAGTTCTCACCTGGATGGAGGTGAGAATCCAGGGGAATGATTTGTTGAGTGGAGGCTATCAAATTAAAGATGGGGGGGGGAAAGAGATAGAAAACATGGCAGCTTATTTATTTTATTAAATTTAAAGGGCTACCCAATTCTATAGCAACTTTGGGTAGTAACATCATCTAAGTCAGGGGTCTTCAAACTTGGCCCTTTTATGAGTTGTGGACTTCAACTCCCAGAATTCCTCAGCCAGCATGCCTGGCTGAGGAATTCTGGGAGTTGAAGTCCACACCTCATAAAAGGGCCAAGTTTGAAGACCCCTGATCTAAATAACTGATGCCAGAATTCCCAGAAGAGATTGTGCTTGTGGGTAGATAGAAATGCCAAGAATAAAAAGCTTATTTTTTTCTTGCTTTATCATAAACCTTATTTCCACTTCTCAGCACTAGGCTGCCAATATTTAGCAGAATAATTTTGAGTAATCGCAACGTCCCCTCCCCAAAGATGCTGAAGCCTTTCTGTGATTTGCAACTTTTTCACCCTTAAAGCATATCAAATGGCTGATCATCATCTTTGTCCAATTCATGAACAAATTTGTCTAAACTATGTCAATTCTTCTCTCTGCTGTAAATTGCTGTCATGTAAGGGTGGGACACCGCAATTGCTGTAAATGCCAGTCAGTTGCCCAATGCCCAAAATGTGATTAAGTGACCATGAATGGGACCTGGCTATTGTCACTTCTAATCTGGGATATAAGTGTCTTCTTTGCGATCCATCATAATTTTGAATGGTCAACTAAGCAACTGCTAGTTAAATGACAGCACAGCCTTCATTTATACTGTCTGGGAATAATGTAAGAAGTTTTTCAATGCATCTGTTGAGCACTAGATTGTAGAAAATGTGTGTGAAAAGCATTGTGGGAAAACTAAATGAGGGCATCATTGCCATCCTGTAGATGGGCAATAGTTTCAGGGGTAGCATAGATCCCCCCACCCAGTTGAGCTGAACACTTGTCTTAAAAAGCAAAATTGTCCTACTAGAAAATGGATGACAACCTATACTTACTGTATAACCCAATTTTAGACTCCTGAAATCCAAAGGATGTTACAAAGCTGAATCCCATTAAGTTGCTTTCTTCCGGTTGTTTCATTTCAGATTGATAATCACGGCAACCGACTCTTGGTAAATGAAGAAGCTTCCATCAATGTTCCTGCCATTGCAGCTGCTCACGTGGTTAAACGTTACACTGCACAGGCTTCTGATGAGCTCTCTTTTGAGGTGAGCCCTGCCACCAACAGATGTTACTCCCAACAACTGATCTTTGTAGGCTTGTGGCTCTCTAAGCTTGTTAAGCAAACTACAGTTCTGTCTCTATTCCTAGATAAAAAAAAGTATTTGGAAATCCATTTTCTGTTCTTTAGCAAAAAGAAAGCAACATTCTAGTGCAGTGTTTTGCAACCTTAGCAATTTTAAGATATGTGGACTTCAGCTCCCAGAATTCCACAGCTAGCTTAGCTTAACTTAGCTGGCCGGAGAATGCTGGGAGTTGAAGTCCACATATCTTAAAATTGCTAAGGCTGAGAAACACTGCTTTAGTGCATTGTTTTTCAAAAGATATACAGGTAATCCTCAATTTTAAGACTGTAATTAAGCCCGGAATTATGGTCATAAGTTGTTGCAGTCATTAAGCGGATCGCCACATAACCAGACCTGATTTTATGACATTTTTTGTGGTGATTGTTAATTGAATGCCATGGTTGTTAAGTGAATCTATCTTATTCAATGGGTCTTTTTGCCAGAAACTAGAAGTAAATATCAGAAACTGGCAAAAAATGCCCAAAAAGTGACTGCGGAAACAGCAAATAGCCATAAAGTTGAGGCAGTTGCCAAGTGCCTAAAATGCAATCACATGACCACGGTTAGTGTGTGGTTGTCGTAACTTCAAAATCAGGCCTGTGAGTAGCTTTTGGCAGGCCCTTTGTAACTTCAGATGGTCACTAAGTGACCAGTTGTAAATCAAGGTCTACTTTTAGATGATTTTCCTTAGTTATCAACTATGGAAACCCCCATTTCTGCCCTCTCTGGATTCTGTCATACAATGAACGGGAAGGGGTGTGTGAACAAAGGGGTTTTATGGCCCTAACTTCTTTCGGTACAACTTCAAAAGGGACTGAATGTGGATACCACCAAAAGGACTAAAGCATGACAATGGGGCCATCAGCTTTCATCTACTCCCCTCTGAAGTCTCCCTTCTGCCGGCAGTGAGGAAAAAGGGGGTGGAAATGTACCGCCTGGGATTGTCACTGGAAGGATGGTGGGGTGGGGTGGGGTTGCTGGGAACCCCTTAAAACCTTGAACCATAGGGCTTGGCCCCCAGGTCCGGTCTAGAACGCCTGAAACCATTTTCTCTTAATAAAGATGCCTGTTGGAAGAAATATTCCAAGAGTTCTGTCTTCTTAAGGTGCAAAGTGGGGTGGGTCCTTACAGTTGAATCTCTCTGCAGGAATATAATCCTTTTTTAAAAAATCTCTTTGTTGTAGGTTGGAGACATCATTTCTGTGATTGATATGCCCCCCAAAGAGGACAGGAGCTGGTGGCGTGGGAAGCACGGTTTCCAGGTTGGATTTGATAAACAAAGCGGCTGTGTAAATGAAGCTGGGATGTTTAACCAACATCATGCATTTGACATACCCTTGGGTTTAAATGGTGGTTCCCAACATAGTTAACCTCCAGGTGTATAGATTTCTGAATTCTGCAGCCAGCATGGCTGGATTGGAAAACAGTGAACAAGAACTGTCAGATTCACATTTTATCTGAAAAATGGTCCAGGACAAGATCATACAAAGGGAAATGACAGATAATCAGCGGGATTCTGAACCCTTTCTCCTACCCATCACTTTCCCTTGAACCTTCCTCCTGCTTGCTGTTACAAGAATTTCTTTGGAAGGAAGGAATTAGTGGGATCATTTGATCACTGCTGTCTAAAATATTTTAGCACAAATGAAACTGATTTTTTTTTTCAGTTTTCATAGTTCTCTTTATTAACAATGTGTATAGCAGTCATCTTCTGAGCTTCATTAATTCATCCTCCTAATCATCCTGTTAATCTGGTCCTCTCTGTTTCCTGCATCACCACCTTCTACAAAATGAGTTGTTTTCTTCTTCATTCCACCCCTCGGAGAAGATAGCTTGAATGGCCAGAGAAAGTTGTTTGCAGCTTTGAAGTTTTTGCCAACAGTATAGATTTCATGGATCAAGTCTTCCATGCAAATAATGCCATATTTTTTCAGGCATTTCTTAATCAGAGAGTTGTCCATCAAAGCTATACGCTGCTTGTTGATCTTCCCATAACCGCGCTTATAGATCAGCTCGTGCACAGACTTTAAGTTGGGATATCCCCAAGCAATGTAAGGTTCAACGATCCTCAGCATGTTAATGGATGCCTTGTTGAGTTTCACAAAAGTCCCATTAAAAATCTGTCGCAGACGAAGGAGCTGCAGTACCTTACGAACCTTGGGACTAACACCATTAATTCCTCTTATCCTGATTACAAATGCCAATTTGGGTTCAGCAGGTACATAGTAATTGCCAACTTTGCGAGCCATACGTCCCATGCGAATCTCACGACGGTACATCTGCCTATATTCTTTATGATAGGTCTGGGCTCTTTTATAAATGACTTTTCGTTCCTCCTTTCGCAACTTCTTTTGGACCAACAGTCTCTTCAGGCGTTTGACCTTTAAATCAGCAAAAGCCTTCCTTTTCTTTAAAAGGCTTTCTGGCACTGAAGGCAACTTCTTTTTCCCTTCCTCGGCCGCCATGGTCTCTACCGGAAAAAGCAATGAAACTGATTTTTTTAAATAGCTTCCTTTCAAGTTTTAGCACTTGTGCTATTTTCCCTGTCTTTTAATTAATGCTAAACCTGTCTTAGTCTCCAGTCTCTTAGTTAATGTGAAACACGCTTTAGTCTCCTTTAAAAAGAGTGATTAAATTAATTGTGCAGTGGTATTGAAAAAAGTGTGGATCAGTGCATAAGCAATACACGTTTAAAATCTGGCTGGATTTGTTGCTGTGGAAATTCTTGTCTTCCGTATTCACAAAGAACGAGTATAAATAGGAACTGGGTGAGTTATTCCCAAATAGGCAATCCTCAACTTATGACCACAGTTGGGACTGGAACTTCCATTGCCGAGGGATGCTATTGTTAAGGGAGTTATGCCCAATTTTACAACCTTTTTTGCCATGGTTGGTAAGTGAACCACTGTGTGATTTGATAAGCAAATCCAGCTTCTCCCATTGAGTTCGTTTGTTGAAAACCTCCCAGGAAGATCGTAAATGGCAGTTGCGACCTTTGACACTGCGACCACTATAAATACATGCCAGTTGCCAAGCACCTGAATTGTGATTGTGTGGTCATAAGTATGAGTACTGATCGTAAGTCACACTTTTCAGTCAAATCAAATCACTTTATTGGGGTCATATTTTCTAGTGCTAGTGTAACTTTGAGCAGTCATTAAATGGATGGTTGTAAGCTGAGAACTTCCTGTAACTCTGGGACTTTGTACCTAGAGCAGGGGTGTCAAACTCAATTTCATCGAGGGCCGCATTAGCATTCTGGTTGCCCTCAGGGGGCCAGATGGGTGTGGCCAGGGTGGGTGTGGCTTACTGGGTGGGCGTGGCTGAAGTGGGTGTGGCCAGCTCTACATCATTTGCGTCAAGGGTCCTGTGAGGGCCTGGGCAGGAGTGGGATAGATCTGAGGGTCTCTGGCAGAAGGGGGGTGGGACTAAGGCAAGTGCCAAGGCATGGTCCACTGGAGGAGCCTCACTGTTCGTCTCAGGCCGTGCGGGGGGGGTTATGGAGCTAAGACTGAATGCGTTTCAGCATAGATGGCCATCACAAAATTGTACATTGGCTCCTGGCTGGCCTGGGCCAGGGCCATGGCCAAGGCAGAGGGGCCATTCCCTCACTATTTCCAGGATGGCTTCGCGGGCTACATGAAACCGCTTCGTGGGCCGCATCCAGCCCCTGTGCCTTGTGTTTGACATGTCTGACCTAGAGGGATTTTGTATTTTTTTTTTCAGGTGGGTTTCTTCCCCAGCGAATGTGTGGAGCTCTTCTCAGAACGTCCTAGCCCTGGAGTCAAATCAGGTTGGTGCCTCCTGTGCTCTGCAGTTTCTGCCTCAAGCGAAGGGAATGAACTAATTGACCTACGATCCCTTTTAATCCTCCTGTCTATTAAACTGTAGTTGACCCTTGATAACACAAATAACCACATGGAGAACACTACATAAACAGGAGCCTTTGTGGAAAAGTTTCCTCTTCTGGTTATCAGTGATCTAATCTGAGGTGGTGTAAAGATCTGGAGAACATAGGATCCTGGAATTCAAAAGTCTGTTAAGTGGTCATTTAGATCCTGGAGGCCTTACCCTCTTCTCTTCAGAGGTCATGAATTTCAGGAAGTTTTTCATTATATCCAGTCAGAGTGTTATGAACATGAGGGTATCTGTCCGTCCTACTAGGTTAGATGGGCTGGGCGTACGCCAGGTACCCTCCCTTAAATGTTGTCACCTGAGGAGGTCTCAGGCTCATCTTCTTGGTGGTCACCCCAGCCCTTTCGACCAGCTTCTCACCAAGAGATTCCTTTGAGTCTTCTGGAAGGGCCACGAAGACCTGGCTCTTCCCCCCAAGCATTGGGCTATAATGGGGTTTGACCTGGGAGGTTTTCGGGTCTGGCATAGGGGGAAAGGATGGTTTCATTTTTTAAAATATATTTTATTAATTTTTTAACATAAACACTTAGTATTTGGTAAACAGTGTGTTGTCTGGACTTATATTTACAAAGTAATCACTAACAATCAGTTTTTATATTCCAAAGTCCACATAATAGCTTTGTTTGATTTCCTCTTCTTCCAATAATATTCTCTTTGTCAACCTTGAATTAATACAATTCTTATTAATTCAATAGGTAACAATTTAAATATAAAAGTTTTTCTAAAATTTCTAGGATGATTTCATTTTTTAATCTTCATTTTTATTGGTGGCTGTGAGCTGCCTAGAATCATTATATGAGGTAGATGACCCTATAAAATCTGCCAGTCAATCAATCAACCAATCAATTTCTCCTAATAAAAGTCCATTTTTTTCTGTTTTTTTGAACTCTGGGATAAGAGCAAACCAATTATGGCCTTTTTGAAGACCTTTATCTTATCCCCTTCTTAAGGCTAAATATAGTTAATTCCCTTGGCTTACTTTTGTAGTATTTGTAATATTTCATTTCCTTTTCCCTGATGATCCTCCTTATTCTTCTCTTAACCTTTTCCATTTGGTTTGACTTGAAATGGTCTGGAGGTGTGTTTCTCAACTTTGAAGATGTGTAGACTTCAACTCCCAGAATTCCCCAGACAGCATCTTCAAGTCACCAAGGCTGAGAAACACTAGTCCAGAGATCTATTCAAAAAATTATTTACGTATTATTTCCTTGGGCCTGAATATTTCTGAGAGCCTCCGGCCCAGAATGGGACTCAATAATATTAGATGAGGCATTACTAGTGCACTGGATGACCCCAACTTGTGTGCGAAGAAAGTTGGCCTTAGCATTGTGCATCTTTCTTATCCTCTTCCCCCCCCCCCGTCCTGGTGATGTGGATTTCTTTCTTTTTTCTCTCTGAATTTTTGCAACTTTCTTTGTGTCTCCCTGTGTAGATGCAGAAGGGACAAGCTGTGTCCTCCCCAGGACTCATGGCCTCCTGTCCCCAACCTCAGGTGAATTACAACCTACATGAAATAGGAGAAGATGGAAGCTAATTGTCAGCTGGGAGGAAAGCTGACTGAAAAGTTTGTCTCCCTGCTCCTAAGCTCAAAAGCACTCCATCTTCCCTGTTTTTTGTTCTCTTCCAGTGTCTAAGAAACATGGCAAGCTCATTGGGTTTCTTCGTACTTTCATGAAGTCCAGGCCCAGCAAACAGCGCCTGAAGCAGCGGGGAATCCTCAGGGAGAGGGTTTTTGGCTGTGATTTAGGGGAACACCTCAAAAACTCGGGCAGTGATGGTAAGTTGTGCCTTCTGTAGTACAGGAAGAGTGGCTGGTCTGCTATTAAATTTTGTTTTTCACTGCCTTCTTCCAAGGAGCTATGGCTTCCCGGCCTCACCCCACCCCACCCTCATTCATCATAACAAAATTATGGCAGTGTTCACCCTACATGCTTAACTAGGATGATTACAAATCTAGAGGCTGTATTCACACCCCATGCTTGGTTAGTTTTAACCTTGGTTAATATTATTTTTTGGCTTAGCATGCTGCAGGAATCCAGTCTGTTGGAGTTAATTAATAGCCTTATGTATTGTGAAAATCCAGGGACTCAGTCATTAAGAGAGTGTATGTATGTGTGTATCTTCCTCTTCTTCCTCCTCTTATCAAAAGCATCACCATCATCCTGAGTTAATCCACTGCAGGATGAAACCTTCTTCACAGAAGGTTAGTTAGAAGTATGTGGGTGTACGATTAAACATTTTGAAAGGTACACATATGTTCATGCGCACACACATTCTCTCCCTCACCCCCCCTGCCATATTCCCGAATGATGTAATGTCAGCAGGAAATAGTAGTCCTCTGTTGTCTGTTTTTTCCCCCCAAAGAATTATGAAGACAATGTATATGATTTTTTTTTGTAATGTCAGTCCCCCAGGTATTACGCTCTTGTTCGGATTTCATCGAAAAGCATGGCATCGTGGATGGTATATATCGTCTGTCCGGTGTCTCCTCTAACATCCAGCGTTTGCGGTGAGTGTAGACCATGGTAGGGGCAATAGAGAGAGCTTGTGAAGGCAAGCTATGTGTATGCCTCGTGCCTGTCTCCTTTTGTATGTAGTAAAGTCCCACCCATATTTTGTGGCATAGAGAAAATAAATGTGAATGGGCATCTCACCACATAGAGTACATCAGAGTTGAACAGCCTGGCTCCTTTCCAACCAGAATGTGTGAAACTTGCTCTTTTGAGGCAGAGTCCAAGAAAAATGGAGCATGTATTCTCAGATAAGATTCACTGTCTTATTCTTCCAAAACTCAGGAAAAACTATTTTTTTTTCTGTCTTGTGGTAAAGGTGTTGGCCTAGGAACCGGGAGACTGTGACTTCTAGTTCCACGTTAACCTTGAAAGCTGGCAGGGTGATTTGAGCCAATCCCCAGGAGACTGTGATATTTAGTCCCGCCTTAGTCATGAAAGATGATTAGATGGCTTTGGGCCAAACACCGGGGGTACAGTGAGTTCTAGTCCCACCTTAGGCATGAAATCTGGCTGGGTGACTTTGGGCCAGACGCTTTCTTTCTCAGCCAAAATCATCTCACAGGGTTGTTGTAATGGGGAAAATAGGAAGAGGAAGGAATATTAGGTATATTCACCGCCTTGAGTTATTTATACAGAGTAATAAAAGCAGGATAAAAATCAAATAAATAAAAAATAAAAAACCCTAATAGCGTAGACCAGGCTCCCACCTGCTTTGCATCATTGAGCTGCCTACTGTTGTCTTTCTATCAAAATAGTTTCTCCCTTGGAGCCCTCACTGAACGTGACAATGGATCCAGGCAACTTGTCCTGCTCCCTGACGAATTCTCTCTATCTGTGTCCCCAGGCATGAATTTGATAGCGAGCGGGTACCTGAGCTCTCCAAAGATGTTTACTTGCAAGACATCCATTCGGTTAGCTCTCTCTGCAAGCTGTATTTCCGGGAATTACCGAACCCTCTGCTCACCTATCAGCTCTACAACAAATTTGCGGTAGGTTTTAAAAAACGTTAGAGAAGATTCCCTTTCTTGTAGCTCCCACCTCCAATGAACTGAACCTTGGTAGCTCACTCTTCTGTACGTCCAGTTGAGAGCAAGCTGCTTCCTCATTGCACAGTTTCACGGGCCTTTCACTGAGGGTTTAGAACAGGGGTCTTCAAGCTTGCCCCGTTTATGACTTGTGGACTTCAATTTCCAGAATTCTTCAGCCAGGCACACTGGCTGAGGAATTCTGGGAGTTGGTCTACAAGTCATAAAAGAGCCACGTTTGAAGACCCTTTGTTTAGAACATCTCCTTATTTATTCTAATTGTTGATTTTCCTTCCTTCCTTCCTTCCTTCCTTCCTTCCTTCCTTCCTTCCTTCCTTCCTCCCTCCTCCCCCCCCTCCCTCCCTCCCTCCCTCCCTCCCTTCCTTCCTTTCTCATATATTTCTCTGAAAGAATTGGTAACGATAGACACCTTTCCTAAAAACTGCCCAAGTGATAAGAAGAAATGCAAGATGGGTACAGGTGAACTCTCCTTAGGAGTTATAATATAATCACAAACTGAAAAGATACATTTATCAATAAGGGAACTTGGCACAGGATGCAAATTGAATTGGTTAACAATGTCTTAATATTAATCCACATTTAACATTAATAAGTCTCCCCTACTCATGTGACCTTGGTTACCTATCTCAGGGAGCCAGTCATTTCTGCACCCCTTCTAGTGACTCCTGTGTACACCTGCTGGAGACGCAAATGATGAAGAGAGCGTTGGCACCGCACACTCAACAACCTTCTGAACTGCACACCCTTTCTTAGGCAGAACAGTGGAAGTGGGAGTGGTAGAACAAAGAGAGGGAGGAGGTGGAAAAGCGGGAGTACAATTACATTGCTGTCCCACGGCTGTGCTGCCCACATAATAAGCAGTAATTTCTCCTGCTTTATTATTCTTTTGTATTACCTGCTCTTTGTGTGGTGCTATTTTAAGCTGAGTTAACGCCAGCTGCCCTCCCCCTTTCTTTTCCTCCTCCCCCCATTCCTTTCCATTCTCTTTGAACTATTTTTCTTTTACTTTGGTGGTATTTCTTATTCATAACAGGCCATCCTGCAAAACCCAGAAGTTCAATTTTTTTTATATATTTCTTTATTCTTTATATATATATATATATATGTCAAGTGGTTATTTTTTAGATTGCACCCTGTAAACCCAAATATGGGAGGAAGGAATCATTCTTTCCTTTTGCTTGTTTCAGCTCAACCCAGAGCCATCCTGCAAGCACAAATATATATATGTTGTTTAAAATTGTTGACAAAGAAATAAGGGATTTCTGATATAGCCATTTCGAGTTTCTTAACTCTCTTCAGTCAGAACTCACCCTTCCGGGATTCGAACCTGGGCAGTCTGCATGCTAAGCAGATGCTTTAACCTATTGAGCCACAAGTTCTCTCCCGCTTTGTCAGTAGTCAGGGAGTAAGGATATGTGTCAAGTGGTTATTTTTTAGATTGCACCCTGTAAACCCAAATATGGGAGGAAGGAATCATTCTTTCCTTTTGCTTGTTTCAGCTCAACCCAGAGCCATCCTGCAAGCACAAATATATATATATGTTGTTTAAAATTGTGTTGTTTAAAATATGTTGTTTAAAATATATATATAAAATATATATATATATATATATATATATATATATATATATATATATATATATATATATATATATATATATATATATATATATATATATATATATATATATATATATATATATATATATATATATATATATATATATATATATATATATATATATATATATATATATATATATATATATGTTGTTTAAAATTGTTGACAAAGAAATAAGGGAATTTCTGATATAGCTATTTCGAGTTTCTTAACTCTCTTCAGTCAGAACTCACCCTTCTGGGATTCGAACCTTTTTACATTTACATTTACATTTACATTTACATTTACATTTACATTTTTTATTAAAACAATCAACATTAAACATAAGATCATATTAAGAAGCAATCATCAGGTGTGCGCCTCGCTTTCTTCCTTTCGCGGCTGCCGACGTTCACGCGAACAATACAGTGTTTCCTTTAAAAATGGTGAAAGGCGACCCCAAAAAGCCGAAGGGAAAGATGTCCGCTTATGCGTTCTTTGTGCAGACTTGCCGTGAAGAGCATAAGAAAAAGAATCCAGAAGTTCCTGTCAACTTTGCAGAGTTCTCCAAGAAATGTTCAGAGAGGTGGAAGACCATGTCAAGCAAAGAGAGGAAAATTTGATGAGATGGCGAAAGCTGACAAAGTACGATATGATAGAGAAATGAAAGATTATGGTCCAGCAAAGGGGGGGAAGAAGAAGAAGGACCCAAATGCACCCAAAAGGCCGCCGTCTGGATTTTTCCTCTTCTGCTCGGAATTCCGTCCCAAAATCAAGTCCACCAATCCAGGCATTTCCATCGGAGATGTAGCCAAGAAGTTGGGCGAAATGTGGAATAACCTCAGTGACAGCGAGAAGCAGCCCTACAACAACAAAGCTGCCAAGCTGAAGGAGAAGTATGAGAAGGATGTTGCAGATTACAAATCTAAAGGCAAGTTCGATGGAGCTAAGAGCGCAGCCGCTAAAACCGCTGCAGCTGCCCGGAAAAAAGTAGAGGAAGATGACGAGGAGGAAGATGAAGATGAGGAGGAGGAAGAAGATGATGAATGAGAAACTGTGTATAATCCTTGTTTCCATGTGAATACCATAGAGTAGGGGAAACACCATTTGGAAAAGAAAAGAAACAAAAAATCTGGCACCTCTTGCTTGAGATGGTGCCTTATTTGCCCTTTATTCAGATTTACCACCCAAATTTGGTTGTTTTGATCACAATGCTGTAGCCTTTTTGGAAGTCAATAAATAAAAAGCGCTCGGGGGGGGGGGGAAGAAAACGCAGAAACAAAACGAAATAATAACCATTGTAACCTGGTTTACATTCAGTAGCTAGGGACCCTCTTCCGGGGTCCTGACTCTGTAACAAAGTTGTACATATTTCCAAACATTTTTAAAAACAGAAAGGAAGAGGGGGAAAAAATAATAGCAAATGGAAACAAAAGACGCTCTCGTGTTCTCCTAACTGTGCACTTTTTTCCTGTCGGTGTAACAAAGCATTTAAAAATGTTTCAAGCATCTTATTTTTTAATTTGTAAGGTGGTGTTTAACTATATGGTTATTGGCTAGAAAAATCCTGGGTTATAAACTGTACATATCTATAGTTTGTAAAAACTAGACAAATTCTTGTAGTTCATGCTTTGATGACCCCTGAGAAGGGGGGGGAATGGCTTTAAGGGAGGGGGGAAAGGCTCTTTGTGGGTCTTTCTCCCCCCTCCTTGGAAAAGGCCGTGTCTCAAAGCGTGGACCACGAAAGTAGATCTAATTTACACTACAGTGAGCGTACATTTAGCTTAAAAGTTGTCTTTCTGTATATAGTGAAATGGCATTCTGCAGCCATCCTTAGTTATGAAAGAAGGGGGGGATTCAGCAGGCATGAGATAAAACAAGAAATTCCTTTTTTTTTCTTTTTCTTTTCCTTTTAGTTTAAAGCCGGGGTAGTTTTTCAACCAGACCTGTAAGTCTCCTTCCGTGGTCAGCTTTAAAAGTGAGGAGAGGGCGCAGAAGAGTTCAAAAACGCCTCTGTACTTAAAAAGAAACGAAAGAAGAAAAAAAAATAATTGCAACAAACATTACGTTGGTTTTTTTTGTATGTTTAGAATGCTGAAATGTTTTTGAAGCAAAAATAAACAGTATTACATTTTTAAAACTTAAAAAAAAAAAAGAAGAAGCAATCATCATAGAACCTGAAATGTAAACGTCTGATTTGGTAAACATTCCTCACTCCTCACGTCAAGCCTCAACTTTACGCCTATTACATTTTATTTGATTGGTGTTTCTCTTATATATAGTCTATCCACTGTTTCCAGTCTATCCCATATTGTTCATTCGAGTGATCCTTCAAATACGCCAAAATTTTCACCATTTCTACCAAGTGTATTACTTTCAGAGTCCAAACTTCAATAGGTGGTATTTCTGGCTTCTTCCAGTATTGTCCCACCAGCAGTCTAGCTGCTGTGACCAAATTCAGAATTAGATTCATCTCAGTAGTAGTGCAGCAATCTTTTATGATCCCTAACAAAAGATCCTGAGGTAGAAATTCAATAACCTGAGGTAAAAATTCAATCCACTTTTTCAATATTAAAGCAAACAACATTAATTTATTGCTCAAGGATAGTCCTTTGACCAACTGCCCCTTCTCTTGATGTTTCAGACCCTTTTCTGAACTTTCACTTTAATTGAAACAAAGCAAAAGTTGTTCCCTTTCGTGGCTCCATTAAACATAGCAGCCGGAATTTATAGGCGGGAAGAACCTTAGTCACACTTTAGGGAAAAGTCAAGACTCCGTTGAGTCAGGCTCAATTCCTTCTGAGTCCATGGACAGATTCATATTACAGAGAAGAATACAGAATGATAAGAGTTGGACGAGACCTTGGAGGTCTTCTAATCCATGGGCTCTCCAATCCCCGGGCTGTGGCCCATTGCTGGACCGTGGCCTGTTCAAAACTAGGCCGCGGGAGAGATGGGCAAGCACGTATGCACATAAAGCTCCACTCACACGAGCAGAGGGCGCTTGTGCTTGCGTGCGAAACTCCATTTGTGTGAATGGAGCTTCGCGCACGAGCACAAACACCCTCCACTCAACCCTCCCCCCACCGCACCAGGCCAGGCCGCCAAGCTGAAAAGGTTGGGGACCACTGTTCCAGTCCAAACCCCTGCACAAGAAGGAAACCTTATACCAGGGATCTTCAAACGTGGCCCTTTTATGACTTGTGGACTTCAACTCCCAGAATTCCTCAGCCAGGCACACTAGCTGGGGAATTTTGGGAGTTGAAGTCCACAAGTCATTAAAGGGCCAAGTTTAAAGACCCCTGGTCTAGTGACTAAGGCACCAGGCTATAAACTTGGAGACTGTGAGTTCTAGTCCCACCTTAGGCATGAAACCTGACTGGGTGATTTTGGCCAGTCACTCTCTCTCAACCCAACTCACCTCACAGGGTTGTTGTTGTGGGGTAAATAGAAGGAGGAAGAAGTATTATGTATATTCACCACTTTGAGCTATTCATAAAAATAATAAAGGTAGAATAAAAATGAATAAACTGCTGCTGTGGGACTCTTCTGATGTTATTTCAAGCCATTTATCTGCACTCTTGTCACTCTGTTAAAAGAAATATATTAATTATATTATATTATATTATTATATTATATTATATTATAATATTAACTGTACTCTGACTGTTGACTCAGTCCCCTCGGTTGCACTTCGGTAGGAGATCTGGGGTAAAGATGAACACGTTAGAACTTCAGATGAACTTTGCTGCTGCATGGGGTCTTGATACAAAAGTCAGAAGAATGCACAATATTGCAAATGTGCACAATCCTTCTGCTTTTCTTTCATTAGCCTTAAATGTGCTGCTCCTTTTTGAGGTGTTTTATATCCTCCCTAGAAATCTGAATTTGACGAAAGACAATATAAAAGGGCAGAAATAAAAAGAACCTGTAAATGACAGTATGAAAATGCCAGAAACAAGAAGACTCCACAAATATGCTGACAGTGACACGTTTCCTTCCATTCTCTTTTTGTTTTCCCTCCCCTCCCATCACAGGAGGCTGTCTCAGTTGCTGGGAATGAAGAGCGCTTAGTGAGGGTACATGACGTGATCCAGCAATTACCCCCACCGCACTACCGGTAGGCATTGTTGGGGACATAGATAAATGCCAAATGCCAAGAGAAGGGAGTGCAATGATGGGGGATGGGGAGAAGCCTCTGAAGGGGAAGAGCGCTCAGCGGGTTTAAGCAGACTCTCCCTGTAGCAGTTTCTGCTCTATCCCAACAGGACTCTGGAGTTCCTGCTACGGCATCTGGCAAGCATGGCTATGCACAGTCAAAACACCAGCATGCACATCCGCAACTTAGCCATCGTTTGGGCACCCAACCTGCTGCGGTGAGAGGCCCACACCAATGGCCCTGCACTGGCGCTCCCTCTGCGACTCTGCCTTGCACCGCTCTCTAAATATTTTTTGAGTTGCCAGCCATTCTTCTCTCAGCTAGCTTTACCGTCGGTGCTAACAGGAACATGTAGCTCAGCCTTTCTGTTGGAGAGAAGGAGCCACCAGTCTTGAAGGTCCCTTGGGTGTCTCTGCTTCGTTCCACCACCTTGGTGGCACCTTGGCCTGAAGGGATGGTGGTGGGGCTTGGTCTCCATTGCGATTTTGCCAGCAGCCATTTTGGAAAAGACCTTTTAGCAGGCTTCAAAAACAACTTCTACCCTGTCCTGCATCAGGACGGCTGAAAAATCAGCGGAGGGGGTTTCCTGCCATTTTTAGAATGTATTTGATTTATAATAGGGTGGCTTTAAAAAAAACCAGCATCCTCCCCTCCCCCCAATATTTCTGAAAAAATGTTTCAGAAAACCTTGGTTCGGCTAATTTCTGTAATGTGGTCTTAGCTACATTATTATCTTTGCTGCTTCTCCTGTAACGGCTACCACTCTCCCCAAACGTGGTCTGTTCTAACAAATCTGAAATGCTGCTTTTCCCCCCATCTGCCTGCCTTATTCTGCCCTACCGTTTTTTTCCCATAATGCCCCTTCATCCTCATTTTCTCATAATCCCTCATGGTGCACTGCTCTGTCTGCACCCATGAAGGACTTCAATCATGATGCTTTTTGGATTTGGGCTGCCCTTCCTGCTATGTTGTGTCCCCTTTATGCCATAAACCTGGCTTACTGGGCCTTGACCATCATGCTCTTCCTATCTGGGCCTTTCTGTTGTCAGATGGGGCTAATCATTCCTTCCCCTTTTAATGCCAGGTCAATGGCTCTGGAGTCAGTTGCACAGTGTGGCGCCGATGCCTTTCAGGAAGTCCGAGTCCAGTCCCTTGTGGTTGAATTCCTCCTCACCAATGTTCAGGTTCTCTTCAGTGACACCTTCACCTCCGTTGGCAAGGACAGCACAGGTACCTCAATAAATGGCTAATACTTTCAAGGTTGCTTAGAACCTGGTTGGCTGAGGAATTCCGGGAGTTGCAGTCCACAAGGCTTAAAGTTGCCAAGTTCGAAGACCCCTGCCGTAGTGCAATGCTTCTCAATCTTGGCAACTGTGGACTCCAATTCCCAGAGTTCCCTAGCCAGCATGCTGCTCTGGGGATTCTGGGAATTGAAATCCAGACATCTCAAACACTCTTCCAGAGCTTTGTGAATGGCTTTCAAATGTTCCTCCACTTAAACCTATCAAATGATAATACTAAGGAAGTTCTGGTTGCAATTCATGCAACTTCTAAGCTGCAATCTAAGATTAAATAAATGCATCTGATCCGGTGTTGAGTTATGTGCTGGTCTTAATCCTTCTCTTAGGAACCCAGGAAGATTGTAATCTAAATCAGCAGATGCATACTCATTTATGTGGGTTTCACTTTTCTGTTTTTAAATTCATCAAACATTTAAAAGCACTTGCCAAGTTATTTGGATTTTGAGGGATTCCTTGGTGCTCTCTGAGCTTGCATGTTTTCTTGCAGACATTTCATTACCCGAACTAGGTAACATCATCAGTGCTAGTCCTGACTAGTCCAGACTAGCCCCGATGATGTTACCTAGTTTGGGTAATGAAACATCTGCATGGCATCGGACCAGGTTATTTACGGGACCGTCTGCTGCCTCATGAATCCCAGCGGCCGGTTAGGGCCCACAGAGTGGGCCTTCTCCAGGTCCCGTCAGCCAGACAGTGTCGCCTGGCGGGGCCTAGGGGAAGAGCCTTCTCTGTTGTGGCCCCGGCCCTCTGGAACCAACTTCCCCCGGAGATCCGTGTCGCCCCCACCCTCTCCGCCTTTCGTAAATTGCTTAAAACACACTTTTGCCGCCAGGCCTGGGCAGCTAACACCTTGCCCCTAGCCAGTGTATGTTTGTGGAATGATTGGTTTCTTTTTTAATTAAGGGTTTTTATATTTATGTATATAATGTAATTTCTATCATGTTGTGAGCCGCCCTGAGTTCTCCGGAATAGGGCGGCATAGAAATTAAATAAATAAATAAATAAATAAATAAATAAATAAATAAATAAATAAATAAATAAATAAGAAAACAACCAAACTCAAAGAGCACCAAAAACCCCTCATGTCAACCCTGAGTTACAAATATTCTCCTTTATTAGTATTCAGATTTTTTTAAAAGGGGGGAAGGATGTGTTAGTGATGGCACATGAACCAACCAATCATTTTCAAACGGTTTTTCCATCATCCCAATTAAAACATGGTACAGGCATACGACCACATGATCATGGGGATGCTACAAAGGCTGTAACTGAAAAATGGTCTTAAGTCACTTTTTTCAGTGCTGTTGTAACTTTGAATGGTCACTAAATGAACTGTTGTCAGTTGAGGACTTCCTATACCAACTGGCAGAGCTGAGGAATCCTGCCTCTGAAATAAAATAAATAAGCATGGCTTGAGGGCACTTTGCAGGCTTCAGCCCAATTTGATGTTGCACCATGATTTTTATATCACCATACTATTCCCCGTCTTCTCTAACAGGGCGTTGCTTCCTTTCTCGACCCAAATCCCAGTTGGTCAGCTGCCCTTCCACCCGCTTGCTATCTCTTGAAGAAGCCCAGGCACGCACCCAGGCCCTTTGCAAGATCACCAAGCTGGAAACCATACGTGGATCTCCAGATCCACAGGAGGATGGGAAGCTCTCTGCTGTTTTGGGATCACCTAATACTAGGTAAGTGTTGCATCCATGGACCGAGGCACTGAGCCTCTGGAGCAAGGGTGGGGGAACTAGGACTCCTTTATGACTTGTGGACTTCAACTCACAGCTGGCTCAGGAATTGTGGGAGTTGAAGTCCACAAGTCATAAAGGGGCCCTAGTTCCCCTACCTCTGCTCTAGATACTACGGTAGGAGCTGGAGAAGATTTTAAAGATTAATATACAATTGAAACCAGAGATGTTTCTTTGGCGACTAATGAATAGGCAGCTAGAAGAAAAATGGAACTTTGTTATATATTACAACTGTACTGAGCTGATTGTATCCTCAAAAGTGGGGAAGTTTGACACAATCGAGGAACAGTTGGTGAAGATGATGGAGCTTGTAGAGATGGTTCAATTGACTTCTTTGATTAGAGAAAGAATATCTACATTTATGGCTGACTGGAAACCCTTTATAGACTTTTTGCATGAAACAGAAAAAAATGCACTTATGATTTGTGGTTTTGATGATTAGAAAAAAACAGATAACAAAATGAGTTAAGAATAAAAAATAATTTTATAATCAGAACTTACTGTATATTTGCTGCAAAGAAAATTGGAAGCTTCTTTTTTCTATATTTTATCTTTTCTTTCTCTTCTACTTTCTTTGTTTTCCTCATGTCTGTATTAGTTTTTGTTAGTTTTTAACGTGTTCTTTGCAACTTTTAATAAAATTTGTATTAAAAAGTAGAAATTAGCTGCTGGGAACTAATTACAGTTAATTGTTTATGAATACTTGAAAGAATATGATGATTTAGGGAAACATTCTCATGTTTTCATGAAAGACCGTTATCAGATTGTTATATGCAGTGAATTTGTAATATAGATAGTCCTTGATTTACAACAACAACAACAACAATAATAATAAAGTTGGAAGGGATCTTGGAGGTCATCTAGTCCAACCCCCTGCTCAGGCAGAAAACCCTATATCATTTCATGACAAAATAGCAACAATGGTGCATTGGAAGATCTGCAAGAAATATCATTTGCCTGTAAGCAAAAACTGGTGGGATCATAAAATAGAGAAAATCATAGAAAATGATAAAGTTAAACAGCTCTGGGACTTCAGAATCCAAATAGAGAAGCACCTGCAACATAACACCCCGGACTTAATAATTGTCGATAAGAAAGACAAAAAAGTCTGGATAGTGGACATGGCAGTGCCTGGAGACAGCAGAATAGACGAGAAAGAACTGGAGAAGATCACAAAATACAAAGACCTACAAATAGAAATAGAAAGACTGTGGCAAAAGCAAGCAAGGGTAGTACCAACAGTAATAGGCACCTTGGGTGCAATCCCAAAACAACTGGAGCACCACTTGAACACCATCATTGGCATTGACAAATTCGCCATTAGTCAGGCAGTCTTACTAGGAACTGCTTCCATTCTGCGACGATATCTGTGATACCATCAAACATCCACATCTGTCTATCCCAGGTCCTTGGTAAGAACTTGATAGGTAGACAAAATGCCAAATCCAGTCTGAACATCTGGCTGACTGTGCAATGACCATCACTAATAATAATAATAATAATAATAATAATAATAATAATAATAATAATAATAATAAAGTTGGAAGGGACTTTGGAGGTCATCTAGTCCAACCCCCTGCTCAGGCAGAAAACTCTATATCATTTCAGACAAATGGCTATCCATTCTCTTCTTAAAAACTTTCAGTGTTGGAGCATTCACAGCTTCTGGAGGCAGGTTGTTCCACTGGTTAATTGTTCTAACTGTCAGGAAATTTTCTCTTTAGTTCTAGGTTGCTTCTCTCTTTTCTTAGTTTCCATCTGTTGCTTCTTGTCCTGCCTTCAGGCGCTTTGGAGAATAGCAGCCCCTGAGATATTGGAAGACTGCTATCATGTCCCCCCCTTGTCCTTCTCTTCATTAAACTAGACATACCCAATTCCAGCAACTGTTGTTTATATATAAAACTCACTTCACAAATGTCTCACTTAGCAACAGAAATTTGGAGCTCAGTTGTGGCCGTAAGTCGAGGACGTTACCTAAACGTTACCTTCCTCTCTCACTAAGAACCACAGTGAAAAATTCTGGCCCCTTCTGAGAATGAACAGTCAACTTCAGTTGTCTGATCTGGAGCAGGACTGAGCTGCTTCGTTGTTGGTGCTGATTGCTGTGAGATGACTTCTCACTTTGTAGGCAAAAGACAGAAAACAACGGGAAGCTGCGGAAAATATCAGGACCTAGTTGGAAGGCTTTCTTCGCCATCGGCAAGGCCCCCGTCCCCTTCCGCAAAAAATCCCATCGATTGGGAGAGATGTTTGGGCTTGGAGAATCTTTACCAGGTAAGGAAACTGGCTTACAAACCATTTTTTAAATTACTCCTAACATCACAAGCACAGACATATTTTCAAGATTTCTCATGAGCCAGAGCACATATGGGAAATTATGGCCTACTAAGTGTGGCTGAACTACGACTCCCAGCATCCCTGTCAATGGCTAATGGTAAGGAATGCTGGGAGTTGTAGTTAAGCAACGGGGAAGACCATATGGCTTTTTACCCTTTGGTTAAACATTTGCAAGTAGTCCTCAACTTACAACTGTTCGAAGTTACAGCGGCACTGAAAAAGGGGACTTATGACCGTTTTTCACACTTATGACCATTGTAGCATCTCCATGGTCACATGATCAAAATTCAGATGCTTGGCAACTGACTCATATTTGTGATGATTACAGGGTACCGGGATCATGTGATCCCCTTTTTGCGACCTTCTGACAAGCAAAGTCAATGGAGAAGCCAGATTCACTTAACAACCATGTTACTAACTTAACTGCTGTGATCCACTTAACAAATCTGGCAAGAAAGGTCGTAAAATGGGGCAAAATTCACTTAAGAACTGTCTCGCTTAGCAACAGAAATTTTGGGCTCAGTTGTGGTCGTAAGTTGAGGATTACCTGTACTTTCCTTTTTTTGTCTAAGGACCCAGAACTACTCATACTCAATGCTAGGATTTCACAATAAGCTAGACTGATCAAGGCTAAAATGGGACTGGCTTGTTTGTGGCTCAGTGTGTTGCGAAAATATGTTCACTTTTTTTTACCTTGGAGTGTGGAATTGACCACCACGCTCAGCTCTAAGAAGATTTATCTGTTTGAACATGGCATATTGTACGAATACAGCATTTCTGTTTTTTTAACCTGTGGGTTTCACATGTTGTGTCAATTTACTCATTATGACAGAGTTATGACATGAGCAGAATGTGATGGAACCAATCAATCAATCAGAATACAGCTGGAAGGGACCTTGGAGGTCTTCTAGTCCAGCCCCCTGCTCAAGTAGGA
The DNA here is from genome assembly GCA_034064705.1 of Bothrops alternatus. Classification (NCBI taxonomy): domain Eukaryota; kingdom Metazoa; phylum Chordata; class Lepidosauria; order Squamata; family Viperidae; genus Bothrops; species Bothrops alternatus. The sequence continues at coordinate 183,814 of JARGCV010000230.1, read as the reverse complement.
GTCCCTATCATTTCAGACAAGTGTCCAGTTTCTTCTTAAAACCAGATAAGCAGTATATACCATTATCTTTTTTTGAAATATCAATTGGGCAATATTTTTATTCCATGGATTCAAAGTCAAGGAGAGATTACAAGCTTGTGGCCTTTTTTAGAGGGATAATGATAGTTTGTTCCTTTGTTCTCTCTTTCTGTAGGGAGCCGTGGTGAGACAGTCACTTTGCGATCTGCCAAAAGTGAGGAATCTCTAACATCTCAGGCCAGTCTAACAGGTAATGACCCCTTTGTCTAGTGAACCCCCATGATTTTGCTCTATTAAAATGGACTGCATGAACTCAAGGTGACCCTCAAAAACCATCTCTTCAAAGCACTGCCTCCCAAGTGTAGCGATTTCCAGACAAGCAGGGCTTCAGTTCCCAGCCAGGTCATGGCTGACAATTCCAGAGATGTCCAGTTAGCCGAAACTTGCCAAGGCTGAGAAGCTGCCTTAGGATGACTGCAGCTTTTCTGAATCATGAGCTGGTTTCATCCCTTAATATCGATCTGTTTGACATTTTCTCATTGCTCTTAATTCCTGGATTTGGCATTAAATCAGATATGTAAGAAGCCAGTGTCGTGGGAAAACCCAATGAAAAAAAAAAGAAAAAAACAAGAAGTAGCAACACAAAGCAATACTTCTTACTTTAAGATTCAGAGGTTTATTTCGGCAATAATTTGAAACACACACATAAACATCACTTACGTTAAAAACCCATTGCAATGAGGTCCAATGACATAGAAGTTCCAATAAGGAAAGCTATAGGCCAGTGGCAAATCAATCTGGTCCAGTCTCAATCTTTTTTACCCTTTCTCATTCTAAGACCGTAGGCAGATGGTCAACAATCTTACAGTTTCTGCTGACTTTTTGCTGACCTTTTGCTGAACATAACTTTCCACATACTCCTGTACATTGGAACCCGCATCCATCAACTACTTTCAGTTCCCTATTTCTTACTGTTCCAGTCCTGTTCTAAATATATTTGAAACAACCTCTTCCTTGTGGGGCAGAAAGGCAGCTGCTTTTGCTTTTGCTTGGGCAGAGCTTTTTCAAATAAGAAATTAAAACAGGAAATAAAAGGGGACTAGGGAACTTGGCAGGAACCTTGGGAAGAATTACCTGCTGAGCCGTGGTAAGTTTGTGGGGTTTCTTGTTTAATTACAAATTCACCTTTTTTCCCCTTTTTTTAGCAGCCATATAAGGGGTTTCTCCTTCCCCTTTCTTCTAAAGTTTGCCCTCAGCACAGGTTTGGAGGGGGTGGAGCTTTCTGCTGCAGCCCCCCTGCTGGCTAATCGCTGGTAGCTGGGAGCAAGCAACTCACTCTTCCTTGTGGGGCAGAAAGGCAGCTGCTTTTGCTTTTGCTTGGGCAGAGCTTTTTCAAATAAGAAATTAAAACAGGAAATAAAAGGGGACTAGGGAACTTGGCAGGAACCTTGGGAAGAATTACCTGCTGAGCCGTGGTAAGTTTGTGGGGTTTCTTGTTTAATTACAAATTCACCTTTTTTTTTTAGCAGCCATCGCGCCCCTGACGGCGCGCGATAAAATCCTAAAACAAGTAAGAAAAAAATCCAAAAAGTAAACTGAGACCAAAACAAAAAATTTGAACAACCCAAAAAAGCTGTGTTTTTTTTAAAATAATAACTAGTATAATAATAACAGCAAACATATAATAACAAGAAATGGAGATAGATAGCCAGCAGACGGAGAGGAGCTTCCCAGTGTTTTGTATTGAGTGTCACATGTATGACTATCTGTCTGCTGGACAGAAGTCTTGGGTGTGTGATCGGTGCAATGAGCTCCTGGCTCTCAGGGAACAGGTTCTTTCCCTTGAAGCCAAGGTAGCAGACCTGGAGAAGCAGAGAGAGATAGCGAGGCAGGAGAAGATCTTCAGGGATGCAGCAGGAGCGTCCCACTCCATGCTGAGCAGCTCTCCAGCTGCTTTGGAGAATGGAGATCTTGGGCAGGGAGGACATCAATCTGTGGAAGAGGGACAGGCTCCCTTAGTTGAGACCCCTTCCCTGGAGGATGTGCCCATATCCTCTTGCACCGAGGATACTTCTCCGCGGGTGGTGGGAGAGGGGCTTCTTGTAGTGGGTGATTCAATTGTTAGAAATATAGAGAGACGGGTTTGTGATGGAAGCGTTGACCGCATGGTAAACTGCCTGCCGGGTGCAAAGGTTGCGGACATCACGAGGCATCTAGACAGGCTGATAGACAGTGCTGGGGTGGAGCCAACTGTTGTGGTACATGTCGGTACCAATGACATTGGAAAAGCTAAGCGGAAGGTCCTGGAAGCCAAATTTAGGTTGCTAGGTAGAAGATTAAAGTCCAGGACCCCCAAGGTTGCATTCTCAGAAATGCTACCTGTTCCACGCGCAGGGCCAGCTAGACAGGCAGAGCTCAGGAGCTTCAATGCGTGGATGAGGCAGTGGTGCCGGGAGGAAGGGTTTAGATTCATTAGGAACTGGGAAACATTTTGGGACAAGCCACACCTGTACAGAAGGGACGGGTTACATTTGAACCATAATGGAACCAGACTGTTGGCGATTAATATTAAAAAGGTTTCAGAGCAGCTTTTAAACTGATTCATAGGGGCAAGTCGACAGGAGCTGGGCAGCTTCCGGTTCGAGAAGGCGCACTGCCTAACATGGAGGGTGGAAGTTATGCACACATTGGTGAGTCAACAGGAAAACTAAATTGTAATAGTCAAGCAGAAGGACATGGTAGACCATCTACAAATTCTACAACCAAATTCTACAGTCAAAATCCACAGTCAAAGTTGAAAGTGCACCAGAAAATTACATATAAAGGTCTGTACACAAATGCTAGAAGCATTCGAGCAAAAATAGGGGAATTGGAATGCTTGGTGAAGGAAAATAATATTGATATTATCGGCATAACAGAAACCTGGTGGACAGATGAAAACCAATGGGACACAAGGATTCCAGGTTACAAATTGTATAGGATGGACAGGAGAGGGAGAAATGGTGGTGGCGTGGCCTTGTACATAAATGAGGAGTTAGAATCTCATGAACTCGAAATTCAAGAAAATTCAAACTCACCCACAGAAACATTGTGGATAAAAATCCCAGGACAGGAAACTAATCTGACGTTAGGGATCTGCTATCGCCCTCCCAACCAAACTCCAGAGGTAGATTGCTATTTGGAAAATGAATTTAAGGAGGCCTCAAAAAGAAATAGGGTAGTCATAATGGGGGACTTCAACTATCCCCAAATAGATTGGGTAAATTCTTGTTCTACACATGAAAGAGAGACAAGGTTCCTCGACATGTTAGCCGATTATTCCCTTGAGCAGATGGTCATGGAACCTACCAGGGGAAAGGGGATCCTGGACTTGGTTCTAACTAACGCACAGGATTTGGTTCATGATGTCCTTGTAACCGAGCCCATAGGAACCAGCAATCACAACACAATAACCTTCAACTTAACCATGGATAGCAAATTGTCAGTGAAAACTAACACAGAGACCTTAAACTTTCACAGAGGGAATTTTGACAAAATGAGGAAAATAGTAAAGAAGAAACTAAAAGGAACAGTAAAAAAAGTCAAATCCCTCCAAAATGCTTGGAAACTGTTTAAAAATACGTTACAGCAGGCTCAAATAAAATGCATTCCTAAAAGAAGAAAGAGGATTGGAAAGTCCAAGAGGATACCAGTATGGCTTACGAATGAGGTAAAGGAGGTTATTGGAAAGAAGAAAAACTCATTTAAGAAATGGAAGGTTCTTCCTACCGAGGAGAACAGGAGGGATCACAAACTCTGGCAGACCAAATGCAAGGCGATAGTCATGAAAGCCAAGAGAGACTTTGAGGAGCATATAGCCAAGAATATTAAAAATAATAACAAAACCTTTTTTAAGTACATCAGAAGCAGGAACCCAACCAGAAAATCAGTTGGGCAACTTGATAACAATGGTCAGAAGGGGATAATCAGAGAAGACAAGGAGATTGCTGAGAGGCTAAATGACTTCTTTGCCTCCGTTTTCACCGAGGAGGATAGAGAACATTTGCCTGCCACTGAATTAGTTTTCCCAGGGAGGGAAATAGAAGAATTAAACCTGATAGAGATAAACAAGGAAGATGTTCTTGCATGCCTTTCTAAACTAAACGTCAACAAATCGCCGGGTCCAGATGGCATCCACCCTAGAATTCTCAAGGAACTCAAGTGTGAAATTGCTGAACTTCTAGCTAAAATATACAATCTTTCTCTAAGATCAGGCACTGTACCGGAGGATTGGAGGGAAGCAAATATAACCCCGATCTTCAAGAAAGGATCCAGAGGTGATCCAGGAAACTATAGACCAGTCAGTCTAACCTCAGTTCCAGGCAAACTGATGGAAACCATTATTAAAGATAAAATTACAGGGCACATAGAAAAACAGGCATTGCTGAAAGAAAATCAACATGGTTTCTGCAAAGGCAAATCATGTCTTACTAACTTGTTAGAATTCTTTGAGGGTGTAAATAAATACATAGATAAAGGGGCCCCAGTTGATATTGTATATCTTGACTTTCAAAAGGCTTTTGACAAAGTCCCTCACCAAAGGCTCATAAAAAAGCTCTCCAGCCACGGAATTAGAGGACAGGTCTTGTCCTGGATTGGTAACTGGCTAAATTGTAGGAAGCAAAGGGTGGCAATAAATGGACAATTCTCCGGATGGAAAGAAGTGAGAAGTGGTGTACCCCAAGGTTCAGTTTTGGGGCCTTTACTTTTTAATTTATTCATCAATGATCTGGATGTAGAAGTTAATAGTGAGGTAGCCAAGTTTGCTGATGACACTAAATTGTTCCGGGTTGTGAAAAGTGAAACTGATTGTCGGGAGCTCCAGAAGGATCTCTCGAAATTGTGTGAGTGGGCAACAAAGTGGCAAATGCATTTTAACCTAAACAAGTGCAAAGTTATGCACATCGGGGCAAAGAACCCCAATTATACTTACCAACTGATGGGGACCAAACTTTCTGAGACAACCCAAGAAAGGGATCTTGGGGTTTTGGTGGACAGCTCGATGAAGATGTCAACCCAATGCGCAGCAGCAGTAAAAAAAAGCAAATTCCATGCTTGGCATGATTAGGAAGGGAATCGAAAATAAGTCAGCAAGTGTTGTATTGCCTCTGTACAAATCGATGGTGAGACCACACTTGGAGTACTGTGTACAGTTCTGGTCACCGCACCTCAAGAAGGATATAATGGAACTGGAAAAGGTGCAAAAAAGGGCAACAAGAATGATCAAGGAAATGGAGCGCCTCCCTTATGAAACCAGATTGCAACGCCTTGGTCTCTTCAGCCTTGAAAGACGACGTTTAAGGGGTGACTTGATCGAAGTGTATAAAATCATGCATGGGATAGAAAATGTGGATAGAGAAAAATTCTTCTCTCTATCACACAATACCAGGACAAGGGGGCACTCCCTAAAGCTCATAGCTAAGAAAGTGAGGACAAATAAAGGGAAATATTTCTTCACCCAGAGGGTCGTTGATTTATGGAATTCACTTCCTGAAGGGGTCGTGACAGCTGTCAGCCTTGACAGCTTCAAGGCAGGGCTAGATAGATTCATGGATGCAAAGTGTATTGGTGGTTATTAAAACAGATGTCCATGTGCCGCCTCTATGTTGGTTGAGGCAGGCAGGATTCCCTTGAGTACCATTTGTTTGGGGGTCAAGGGAAAGGGAGGGTTTTGCCTTCTCTTTCTGCTTAAGATCCCCATGTACAATTGGTGGGCCACTGTGTGACACAGAATGCTGGACTCGATGGGCTTTGGCCTGATTCAGCATGGCTCTTCTTATGTTCTTAAGCAATCTTAGCAAAATCATATTAAGTAAAGTACAATTGCAAACTGCAAAATTAAACATAGCACAGACTTTAGTTCAATACTTTTCCCATGAGGCCTAATTTAATTCACCTGGGCCTAAACCTTGCATGGAAGAATAATAGCCAATATTTTCGTCTTCCACACGAGTTATTAGGAGCATTCTGCCTGAGTGTCCCAGAGTGACCTTCACCTGCTGTCAAAAAACAGTGGCTGATCATTTTCAGATTTGAATGGCAGCTGCTCTCCAGGTTTTGGGGAAGGCTTTTTCACCGCCTACTAGACGTTAAACTTAAGATTCTCTGAATGTGAAGGGTGTTCTTTATCACTGAGTTGTAATTCATGCAGTGGGGATAGAGGTAGCACCATCTTTTTCTGAAACTCCTGTAGGATGCATGCAGTTAGACAATCTGCTAAGCACTGACTGCCTTCTACCAAGATCTGGGTCTGTGCAAGCAACCCGTTCTTCAGAGACAGAAATATTCTTCACAGTGTTGATACTTGGGCATGTAGCTTGTTGAATAAACGGATTGGAGAGCTTTGATCCATGTAGCTTCTTTCTTTTTGGGTCTTGGCCCTAGGTCTCCCCAAATTGCCTTCCCTGAGACGTCCACATTCCAGCAGTGATGCTTTCCCTACCCTCAAACAATGCCACTCGTGTTCTTCTCTGGGTTCTTCTATTTCTGGCCATGGTGAAGTCTTGGCTCCTGGGGCAGATGATGTGGCCTCCCGTCGGCGTTCCTCTTGGCTGGAAGGTGACTCGGAGCTGGATTCAGAGTTGGAATTAAGTCCTCCTGGACTTCGTGGCCTAGACTTTGACCCACTAACTTACCAGTGTAGCCCTCCTGTGCATCAACCATCCTTCTCAGATGACTCCAGCTCAGCCAGTCCTGTTGCAGCTCTCTCGCCCTGCTCACATCCCAGTGTCAGCAAAGATGCATCAGAAACGTCGGTCTCCTTGCCCGACAAAGTGCTGGAAATGTTTTCTAGTGGGGAGTCCAGAGGCCTGAGCTCCCCTCCTCATATGATCTCCATGCTCCTGAGTACGGCAGGTGGACAACTCAGCAACGCTTGTGAATGTGAAGTCCGTGGCAAGATTACGCAAGCCCAAGATCGCTTGTCTCCACCCAGTAAGTACTTTTTGTCACTCTTCATGATTATTACCATCATTGTTACACACACCAAGTGGGTAAAATAAAACATAACTTCTGCTTATAGGCAGACTGCAGTTCCCCAAAGGTTTGTTTCCCCCTCTCCCCCAGAGTTCCAGGAATGACACTGCTAAAATGTCCTACAAGTTTTCTATGAAAAATAAACATCTTTTGGAATGAACACACTACATACCCCCTTTTCCCCCCGTCATCAATACTTTCCCAAATTCTAGACCTGCTATTTCTGGGATGTCTTGTAGGGCTGGGGATGAGTAGGTGAGTAGGCTATATGGCCTCAAGAGTTTGCTAAATTGCAACACCCAGCAATCTGTGCTGAGGGATGCTGGGAATGTAACATCTGGAGGATCATAATTTTCCCAACTCTGATGACGATCCCAGCATTCCAGCCTAGATTAATAATACCTTATTAAGTAATACAAAAACTTTATTATTACTTTATTAATTTAATACAAAAACTTTATTATTACTTTATTAAGTAATAAAAAGTGGGACATCTGGAGAGCCATCATTTTCCTAACTCTGATAAAGCTCCCAGCATTCCAGTCTAGATTAACAATATTTATTAAGTAATAAAAATTTAAGCTTGCATTGAGTTCTCCTTCCTGCAAAGTTGCTGTTCATGTTTCCTAACACAAGGGGGCGTGGTGGCTCAGTAGTTAGAGATGCTGAGCTTATCAGCTAGAAAGCTGACAGCCTGGTTCGAGACCTGAGCACCATGTGAGGGGGTGAGTTCTCGTCCTTGCCTCAGCTCCTGCCCGCCTGGCGGTTGGAAAGCGAGTAGATCAATAGGTACCACTTTGGTGGGAAAGTAACAGCGTTCCATGTGCCTCAACGTATAGTCCTGCTGGCCATATGACCACGGAAGGGTCTTCGGACAATACTGGATCCCTCGGCTAGGAAACGGAGATGAGCACTGCCCCAAGAGTAGGAGAAAACTGGACAGGGGAAACCTTTATTTTTCCCTAATGCAATCCTTATGCTGCCCTCTTTCTTTTCCTAATTCAGGTCCGAAGTCTGAAGCCGCTCCTGTGTCTCCCGGTGCATTGTCCCTGCTGCGGCATATCCCGCCAGCTCCTCCACCCAAGAACCCGGCTCGCCTGATGGCGCTGGCGCTGGCTGAGAGTGCGCACCAGGCAGCCTTGCAGCAAAAGCGACAGGCCAGCCTTAAGCAGAGGGAACCCCGGACGCATTTCCGACGCTCTCTGTCGCTGGAGTGCAAGGCAGGGGAGCTGACGAGCGGCGCACAAGCACTCTACTCCATGGTGCGCCCGAGCCCCAAGGCACCTGGCCTCTTCCCACTCCAGGCGCAGCAGGCCAGGGGCAGGAGCATTGGCAGCCAAAGCCGCAACCTAAAGGGAGGAAGCCAGGTGAGGGATCAGCTCACGAAGAGCTGGGATAATTTTGCCATTAGGCAGGGTGCAGATTTTGTAGTATTTCTAGAAGGACTTCCCCCCCCCCATTATACTTTGCTGCCTTTTCCCCACTGTGTTATGATCTGGGCCAAAAGATAAAGAGTATGATGTGGCCCCAACTTGTCCTGAGCTTCCTTGCCATCAAGAGGAAGTCCGTGCTGGATTTTCTGGCAAATCTGATGGAGATGTTAGCTACAGAAGAAAAGGAGGTGGGTGGGATGGAGCTGGCAGTAGAGCAGCAAGGGGGTGAAGGAAGGGATGAGGGTGGGAGGTGTTTGCCTGCTTAAAATGCCTTCCTGCTGCTTATTCAGTTTGCCTTGTTTCTCTGCAGGTGCCTCTCAGCCAATCTTCTCCCTTGGGTAGCTCGAATTCCTTTTCCCCTTACAGGAGGGTCCTCGCTGAGCTAGACCAGAGAGACCCCCAGGCCCTTTCCTTCTCAGATCCCTACCACCTGTCCTCCCCATCTCCTGCCTACGGTTTGCATCCTCCTCCCCCTCCCCTGTCAGTCCCCTACCCAGCCTTCCGCCAGCCTCAAGATACCTTTCCTTCGTCCAGCCCCTTGGCTGCCCCGCCCAAGCCTCCACCCCCTCCCCACTTTCCCATCATGACCAGTCACTTGCCCCTCAAAACAAGGTCCTCCACTTTTCAGCCCTGCCTCACGGACCATCCTGTCCGGCATCACAACCACTTTCCAGTCTCCCCTCGATCGGGTGTCAGTGGGAGTCCCTCTTCTCAGCTGGAGCATGAAAACCTGTATTATGAGATAGTGGGGGAGCCTCCTGCATATCCTGGCCTGGCCCGCCCTTGGCCCTCTTGTCCACCCCCAGAGTACCTGGCCACTTTCAATGCCTCCTACGGGGTCTTCGAGAGGCCCTGGCGCCAGAGCCATCTCCCCCCGGCTGCCTCCTCTCTGCAACCCATTTTAAAGAATTCCCAGCTGCAAATCCAGTCCATGCCTCCAGCAGTCACCCGTCAGGAGCCCATCTACGTCAACGTACCCTTCCCTGAACCCTCTTTGCTCAGCCCTACCTCGTCTCCTCCCCTTGAAGCAGCACATCCCCGAAGTCATTCTGACCCGGGAGCTCCTCAGGCTTTGTCCCAGCCCAGCAGACCCCTCCTGCCTCAGAAGCAGAAGCTGGCTTGGGGCTATGCACCCACAGGGCAACACCGCCAACTGATGGACGTTTTGCCTTGCAGTCGTGCTGTGTGGCAGTTCTACCGCCCACCCTCCGCATGTTGGGGTCATCCCTCTTACAGTCCGGAGCCCATTATCACTTACGATGCGCCCGCCCCCCGCTTAGGGAGCCAGGCCTCAGCACCCTTGCAGAAGCTGGATGAATCTTCCCCACAGTACGGCAATGTGGAAAGGAGAGAGGGATCTCCCTCCGGGTGCTACCTGGGACCCAGCTGGACAGTGTACGCTGAGGGCCAGACGCACAGCTACTGCTGAGAGACAAGAGGTGACAGATGCAGAGTTTGGATCCTCGGGGCTGGGCTCCGAGTATCTCCTCTCTTCCTTGCCAGTATTCATGGAATTACACGGTACGGATTGCTGTGAAAAAAAATAAAGACTTTGGAAGGATCTATCCGGTTAGGTTATACTCAGAGGTCCCGTCTTTGGCTCCCTTGTTGGGCACTGTGCCTGCCTCGTTTGGAGGACCTCTTTATGGTTTGGAGAGCACACAAATCTTTCAAGGCAGTTCCTATCCCTGCAGGAGGTTTCTCTCCCCAAAAATCAGCATGACATCACAGAAGAACAATGGGTGGCATCATTTCAGCCTTTGGGGCACCATAACACTTCTGCCAGTTCCATTGTGTGTCCATCTTCCTGTTTTGGTTCTGTCCCATGTTGCTTTGTTCCACCTTACCCTCTTTCCAACCATGGATATTTAACCTCAGAGGAGAGCGTTTGCTTCCAATGGGATGACTGCAGCTGATTCCTTCTGGATTACATCATCTCGACCGCTTTGGCAATGTGAATCACAATAGGATGCCTGGAATCCACTAGGGCTGCTAACAGTGCTCATGCCATGCGCTGAACTGACACAGAGAGGCGCTGTTGGTCATGTCTTGCTCACCACTGGAGAAAACTGCAGGCTTCGGAGGGGAGAGAGTGGGCGTTAACAGCTACCCAACCCCGTGTTCCTCTTCTCTTCCAGTATTCAAACCAAAAGTTCTAACTTGTAATAAGCATCCTTTTAACCCAATTAAAATATTAACCACCTTCCCCTGCTGGTTTTCCCAGAGATTAAGCCAATTCCTGGAAGAAAGCCATCCCCTGGTCTGTGACAGAGATGTCAAAGGAAATATAAGGTGCCTCCAAGCAAGGCAGATGGAGGGCACGCTTGCAACCTCCTTTCCGCACGCGTTGTGTGTTTGCAGCCAGGCAGAGGGGCATGTGGAGGAAAACTAGGGGGAGCATGTTTGGTCTCGTGCATTTCTGTATTTATTTAGGATTTTGGAATGGGTGTGTGTGTTTTACAGAAGGATGGGGGAGGGGGGATGCATACAGTACGTGCCTAGCATGGGAGGGCTTGGTGTGATCTAAGCTGCAGGCTCAATGTGTGCTTGAGAGCAGGATTCACGTCTATTTGATATGTGTTCATTCATGTCTGGAGTTGGTGCGTGTACGAATGTGTGTGTCTGTGAAAATGGTTGTGCATGTTCCACAGACAGTATTTTAGATACCTGGGGTAGGAAAAAGGGAGAGGTGTTTATGCCTTCTTCCTCTTGAGCAGCCATTGGGGACCCGATGGAGATTAAGGCAGGGTTTCTCAACCTTAGCGACTTTAAGATGGATGGACTTCAACTGCCAGAATTCCCCAGCCAGAATATTCTGGCTGGGGAATTCTGGGAGTTGAAGTCCACACGTCTTAAAGTCGCCAAGACTGAGAAACATTGGACTGGGGAAAGAAGGAAATCTTCTCCCCCCCCCTCACCAAAGCACTTTTCAAGCGGCCTCTAAGCTCCTTTTCAAATGATTATATTGTCAGAATATAAGAGAGGAGGGGGGGGAGAAAACAATAAGCAACGACAGTAATGCCTCGCCTGCATCACGGAGAAGAATATGTTTTTTTTTCCTGAATGCAGTCCAAACTTGAATTTATGCACTTTGGGATCCTGTTGCTTTCAGAGAGAGCCAAGCACAAATTTGAAGCCTCTTTCCCCTGAAATCCACAGCCTGCTCCTGGGCACGCTTGCTTGGAAGTCAGCCCCACAAAGGAATGCAAGACTGGTGCCTGGACTTGTGCACAACTGGACTACAGCCTTAATTGCATTATTTTGAAGCCTCCCGTGGGATCTTTTTTGGGTGGGTGGGATGGGGGTGGGTGGGGGCTGAATTCCTCAAGAGTTTGGGATCTTGGCCACCCCAGCTGGCTGGCACTCTTGTGTGGCGAGATCTAGAGGTTCTCAGTACAGACTTTGCCCACTGAACAGGAACTTTATTCATCTCTACATCAGAAGGATATCTAATTCAGTCTGAAATCTTCAACTCCTCTGATAAACAGGCGTAGGATGTCCCGACCTGCGCTAAAAGAGTTTTAGATCCGGGATTGATTCCCTCCTCGTAATACCAATTGGTTCCACATCTGGGTTTAACACAGAAATTGCACTAACTTTACCATTTTTTGTAACAACAACAGCAACAAAATAATACCACCGTGGTAAAAACTTAAAAGTTGTCCCACATTCTTAACAACCTATCTTCCTTGTTTTTCCAGGAACCGAAAACATTGGAAGCTTTTTTCTCTTGTGGTTTTGCAAAGACACACTGGGGGCAAAAGGGGCCTAATCATCCATGAAAGAACATAATGTTGGAACTTAATCCATGTTCTTGGTTATATCAGGCTGGGGAAACAGGGCAGCCTTGGGGATGGTTAGCTATTGTATTTGTTAGTTATATGTAAGGTTGAGTGGATCTGGAGAGAACTCAGATTCATAAGTCAATGCTGGCCGTGCTAAAAAAACCCTGAAATTACCTGAAAATAGAAGTAGGTTTCTACAAACTTCTATTACAGGGTAATGATTATGGGTGTACTAAAGTGATCGCCAAGCACTTTTTTTTTTAATTTCATCAATTTCTAGCGCTTGGCTGGATGGTGACTATTTCTACCTGAATATCACCAAATTTTGTATATTTACAGGATCGTTCAATCAATACTTATTTTACCAGAGATTAAGGTACATATTGCAGTTCCGACATTATGTGCAACTAGATTTGAGGCATAAATGCAGCTTGAGGGAGGGTCTTTAATGCTTTTGACTATACAGGTAGTCCTCAACTTATGACCACAATTGGAACCAGAATTTTGGTTGCTAATGATGCAGTCATTAAGTGAGTCTGGATCCAAATTTACATCCATTTTTACCACGGCTGTTAAGCAAATCGCAAAGTCATTGAGTGAATCACGTGATCATTAAGTAGGTCCAGCTTCCCCCATTAACTTTGCTTGTCAGGAGCTAGCTGGGGAAGGTTGCAAGTTGCAATCAGATGACTACAGGATGCTGTAACCATTGTAAATGTGAGCTGGTTGCCAAGCATCTAATCACAATCGTGTGACCGCAGGGATGATGTAATGGTCATAACTTTGAAAATGGCTTATCAGTCACTTTCTTCAGATCCATTTTAACTTCAGGCCATCATTAAATGAATGCCTGTTAGGCTGGTGCAACTCAAGAGGACTCTGACCTGGGAATTAGGAACAGAATTTGTTTCACGTTAATCATGATTTCCCTGGCAGGTTAGTTCTGTCTCTACCCATCCCACAAAACTGGATGGTAGATTTCTGAGATGGAAGAATCGGTCCTCCCTGCAGCCTGATCACACTTTTGAGTCCTCCTTGATTTGACAGATTGTGATGCTTTGTTCTTCACCACGCTTGTTTCCCATCTGCAATTTATGCAGGAGCATCAAACCATAATATTCGCAGCTGTAATTACGTGGCCACAGTTGCCCCTCACAGGCCTTGGCTTCCTGCCACTTTATTCTGCTGCCTGTGGGCCAGCCACGACTTCACAGACACACACCAAGGAAATGGCTTCCTACTGTTTCCTTTGTACGATACCTCCATGAGAGGCAGAACTTCGAAAGGGAAGAAGATGAGTGACAGTCCCATGTTCCCCAATACTGTGAAGCAATCACTGCCGTACTGGCCTGTCTATATGTGCCTGTGTTTTTAACAGCCCCCGTTTCCTTGTTGCCTCTGATGTGCTGCAGTTCTTTTTGGATATAAGTTGACTTCCCTTTTTTCTGGGATTCTTGTACTAAATGGCTTAATTCAAACCAATTAACAAATAAAGGCAAACTGGCAGCTTGGGTCTGTGGTCGGTCTCACTGTTTGCAGAGATGAAATGGAATAAAATATGTGTTTATATATCATATTTAAAAATGGACAACAGGCCACTTGGTTCCTCATTTAGTATTCACAGCGAGAAATTCTTGGATCACATCTGTTTAGGAGTTGAGTCATTTGATCTGAATGGCTTTTACAGCAGAGATTAGTTGTCCTGCGATAGGCACACCAGCCAGGAAGCTAAACTGTGTTGTCATTCTAGCAAGTGCTAAGAAACAACTGTATTAGTTATATATGTCCTTGTGTATCCAATCATACTTGGCCAATAAAGAACCTACTCTACTCTACTCTACTCTACTCTACTCTACTCTACTCTACTCTACTCTACTCTACTCTACTCTACTCCACTCCACTCCACTCCACTCCACTCCACTCCACTCCACTCCACTCCACTCCATTCTTATTTTCTACGCAAATCATGGGTCTTCTAGAGATTTAATGCTTTTTTGAGACTTCTCTACACACTTGGCTACACAATCAGTAACACCAATGAGTTTTAGCCACAGTTAAAAGGACAGAAAGACAGATGGACAAATGGAAGGACAGAATGATGCATGGACGGATGGACAGACAGGAGAGAAAGATGAACAGACGGATGGATGAACAGGGCAGAAAGATAGATGGACAGATAGGTGGACAGGACAGAAAGATGGATGAATGGACGGAGAGATCCACCTTGAGCTCCAGCCTGATGCTGCTCTGCCGATGTGTTTCAATCTGTTTTGACTGGAACTGGGACTGGACTATTCCCAGTACAGTATTGGGGGTTATGTAGCATATGAAAAATGCTCCATGTCTTGAGTAATTTTCTAGGTCAATGCAGGGTGGGTTTTAATGCCATTTAAACCTTTGTAAATTCCACTGGCTTGGTTATATAGAGAGGGGGTGGTGGAGAAGGAGAGATAGAGAGATTATAGGATTTTGCTTTTTATCACTGCAATCCTATTTTTAGATACCCAAATTGAATTGGGATTTGGATTCCTGAGGCATTCTCAGTGAATACACACAGCTCAGTCATAGATCAAGTTCCTTACAGAATTTTACAAAGAATTTTTTAAAAAATCTCACACATACTAAACAACATTTACTATATACTTTTAAAAATGGATTTACTAAAATAGGATGATTTTTCTATAGGAGATATGCAATAGGTTTAGATGTAGAGATGCCCAATAACCTCTACACCCAAAGAAATCTTACAAAGAAGTCATGCCTTGGAGAATGTGTTATAGTACAGAGGGAATTGATGCAGATTTTTTTCCTCAAGGAAAGGCTTCATCCCTTTGTTCATCTTCTTCCTCTTCTTAGGAAAAAATCCACTTGGCTGGAATTGTTCACATTGTGGTGTAATGGTATATAGCCAGAAGAACGACAGGACACTGGAAAAACAACAATAAATCTCTTTTACTGCAAGCTCCTATTTAATTTTCTGTAACAGTGGTCCCTTTTCCCACTTTGGGTATCTTAAGCTGAATGGTACCGTATGATCCATCCCATCACAACCTCTTCTTCAATTTTATCCTCACATGCAATATAAAGACTGGAAGGTTCCTTTTAGATCAACTAATTCAATATCCTCCCAAGTGTAATGGAAATTGAAAACACACCAATTATGGGAAAGACTTCTAAAAGCATTGCTTATTTGATGGCCCACAGACGAATTAGGATTATATTCTGTGAATTTGTAGGCACAGTGAAGAACTGTAGGCCAAACACATCTATGCAATATTAGGTTGGGTTGAAGGTATGTCAACTAGATGTTGTCTAACAAGCAAGAAATATGCTCTGCATATCAATTCTTGAAGAGATCCCCATGTACAATTGGTGGGCCACTGTGTGACACAGAATGCTGGACTCGATGGGCTTTGGCCTGATTCAGCATGGCTCTTCTTATGTTCTTATGATGCTAGCTAGTTGGATAATGAAATGTCTGCAAGCAAACAACCAAGCTTGGAAAGCACCAAGGAATCCATAGTTCAGCCCTGAACTACATATATTGTCTTCCAGTGAAGTTCTTGAAGAGTAGCACCAGGAGGAGACTAATGTCCTCTGGTCCTGCTGGTGAGTTTCCCACCAGCTGGTCCTTATGGAAACTGGAATACTGAATAAGTTTTTGAGGACAGATAGAATGGAGTACATGCAGGATAGGTTTCACGGATAAGCAGAGCTTCAGAACAATTCTCAAGTGTTAGCTATTCTCAAGCTACAACATTCCCCAATCTCTTGATTTCTTAAGCCACAGCTCCTATAGTTTCCACCACAAAATTTTGGAATTGCAGCCCCAACACATCAAAACAATCCTTTCGGCGATGACTTACTGTGAACATAAGAATGGCAAAACCAAACCAGGAGACGCCCCAGGCATAGCTTTGTACTGCATGCTTAATGTGCTCAAAGCAGCCCTGAGAAGGGAAGAACAAATCAGTAAGATTGCCTTGAAGAGGAGTTGCTGATGGTACCAATACCCCCAAGAATGCAAAGATGGTAGGTAACATCAGGATAAAGATGGAAGAAATTGGTACCTTAGTGTTGATGTAATCAGTGTGCCCCAATCTGCAGCCCTCCTCGTTGATCATGATAAAGTTTGGATCACGTTTGCAGCAGTAAAACGGCCAGGGTGCCACTGCTTCAGGGTATCTACTTCGGAAGACGGAGCTATAGTTTACCCAGTCCAAGGGATCGTTGGCACCACAACACTGTTGCTAAAAGTGAACCGGGGAAAAGAAAGATTATCTATTTATTGCAAACAGGAAATTCTGCTGCCTTTTCTCAGTTTTGGGGTACAGGTAGTCCTTGACTTACAATAGTTCATTTAGTGACCTTTCAAAGTTACAACGGCACTGAAAAAAGTGACTTATGACCATTTTTCACACTCGCAAACATTGCAGCATCCCGATATATTCACATGATCAAAACTGACAGGCTTGGCAACTGGTTCATATTTATGACGGTTGCAGTGTCCTGGGGTCATGCGGTCACCTTTTGCGACCTTCTGAGGAGCGAAGTCAATGGGGAAGCCACTTAACAACTGTGTTGCTAACTTATCCACCACAGTGATTCACTTAACAACTGTGGCAAGAAAGGTCGTAATATGGGACAAAATTCGCTTAACTGATGTCTCACTTCACAACAGAAATGTTGGGCCCCCTGGGATCATAAGCCAAGGACTTTATACTTTCTATATTTACTTACTATACTTTCTCTGGACCAGACTTTCTGCCACACGACTCTTCCTTTAGAAAGCGTAGTTGAAACTGATTTGGGTTGTTTTGAATTTTTCAGCTTTTAAGCCTATCAATATTGCAAAGAACTGATAGTTGGTGAGGACTTGTTCTTTTTCTGATCAGTGGCTGAGCAGATACCTGGTGCTGCGTCCTATGCTCTCAATTTCATTCCAATCCCTTCCCTAGCTTCAAAATTCCCCTGGCAGTAAAGTTGCATTGATTTCACAGTCCCTACATGCATGCATTTTGGAACTACAACTGGATGAAGGACAAAAGGCAAGGGTGTTCTCATAGGCTGGATAACAACATATACCTCCATCATGAAACGGTCCCACATCCGAGTGAGTTCTCGGCCTTGGTCTGTTTCTGCTGAGTAGAAGCCCAGCATCTGCTTGGTTACCAGTTTGGAATTTGATACTACCTGGGGTGGGGAAGAAGGAGAGAATGTTGGTCAGCTACATTCCCCAAGCCCAGATACACAAACATTTTACTTCCAAAGTTTCAGAGTACATAAAGATATGCAAACAGATTTCTACATTTCCAAATACATTTCCTTCTGCACAGCATTTTTGGTTTTCTTTTTTAAGTATGCAATCTGTGAAAAAAAAAAAGTACCGTTCAAAAATGAGAAGAAAGACCCAAATATTTCCAGATTGTCTTGCTCTTCAAGAATGAGACAAAATGACTTTTTCCCCCTCCAGGAATCATTTAGTACCGTACTATCTTATAACCAATTATGCATCCAACAGAAGCAAAAGCTGTATGAATTGATGTGAACTGTAGGATCAATGGATCCATAACCTTATAATAAGCAACTATAGCCTTTCTTATCTATTTTGGACAAGCTTTGGGTGTCATGAAAGTTCATGAAGAGCCAATGGATCAAAGAAATTTGCCAACATTCCCATATTGTATGCAAGCCTACCATGAAAATGATTGAATAATAAGGCCGCCAAAGGACAAAAACGAAGCTTCATTAAGATTCCCAGACTGAATTATGTTTTGGATGGATCATTCACCATGATAAAAGCAGACATTGGGAAAGACTGTGTACTCCTGTCCATGTGGAGTGAACCAAAATTTTGCTTTTAGATCAAGTTGGGAAGAATTTGCACCCTGTACTTACAAAATCACGATGTGTGTAGGAGCTGATACAAGAGGCACATTCAAACAAGTAGACAACCAGGATCAGTACCAGGTACTGAAAAATAAGAAAATAGATAATAAGATTCAATGTCAAGAAAAAAAAATCACACCTGGAGACATTTTCCCCCAGGATATTCACTATGGATTAGAGATAATTATTGTATCCCTGGATTTGTAGATACACAGACATTTGTTGCTATTATTGTTGCTGTCCTATGCTCTAGTGCAGGGGTAGGCAACCTTGGCTCTTTTATGACTTTTATGACTTGCCTACCCCTGCTCTAGTGGGACATTATGATGGCCTGACTTTCAAAGAGGGATAAGCAAATCCACGTAGAAGAGATATTGATGAACATTCATTATTTATACTATTTTTGATCTGGAGACAGTACGTACATTCCATTTTCTGGGGGAGGACATCTGAGAGTGAGATGCATTGCCTTTAACACCGGATTATAAGCATGGCTGTTATAGAAACGCAATGTGATACTAGAACATTAATGTTGAAATGAGAATACAGATAATCCTCAACTTCTGACGATTCATTTAACAAGAGTTCAAAGTAATGATGGCCTTGGAAAAATTACTTACAAACTGCACTTGCACTTACCACTGTTGTATACCCTCACAGTCATGTAATCACAATTTAGTTGCTTGGCATTTGGTTGCAGCATCACACAATCATGATTTGCAATCTTTTTTTGTATGTACTGTCTTGGCAAAAAACGCCCATTGGGAAAGCTGGATTCACTTAAGGACCACATGATTCACTTCACAACTGTGGTGATCCGGGTAACGATTGTCATAGCTGTTTTATAATTGGGTCCAACTTGATTTACAACTGCAAAGATTGACAATACAAATGCCAGTCCCAATTGTGGTTGTAAGTTGAGGGCTATCTGCCAAGGTCACCTACTTAAGCTTTAATTCATGGAAATGTATACCCAGACTTTGCTTAAAACATCTCCAGCATAAAAAAAGCTCTTGTAACATTTCTTCTAATGTACTGCTAAAATCTATTTCCTTATAATCCAATCCACTGCTTCTTATCCTGCCCTTTGAAGCAACAGAGGATGTATATTCAGCAATTATAGACCTTTGGATATAAGTATAGATTCTTAGAAAAATACAAGTACTTTTTTTGACCAGAGACAACAATGGAATTACACACCAGAAGCTACGATTCTCTATTCCAAGCCATTCCTACTTTGTCTTGGTTATTTTCACTTGCATTGACCTTCATCTCTTCCCGTAGAAAAGAGAAAGCTTTACAGGTAATCCTCAACTTAACAACCATTTGTTTGAAGTTACAACAGCACTGAAAAAAGTGACATATGACTAGTTTTCACATTTATGATGCTTGCAGCAGCCCCATGGCCATGTGATCAAAATTCAGGCAATTGGCATAGATTTATGACAGTTGCACTATCCTGGGGTCATGTGATTACCAATGGTAACCTTCCCAACTGGCTTCCGACAAACAAAGTCAATGGGGGAAGTCAGATTCATTTAATGACCTCATTATTCACTTAACAACTGCTTTGTTCAGCAATTATCATTGTAAGTCAAGGATTACTTGCATTGGTTTGGCTCTTTCCCATCTCTAACCAGAGTTACGTTGAGAAAATGTAGAGTTTAGAGAAGTCTGTTTCTTCTGTTACTCACCAACAACACCATGAGGCGGCTACCATTCACAAGGCTGATAATGCCAAAGATGCAAACGCAGAAGAAGCAAAACCCAGTGAAAATGGAGATCCAGGCGCCGGCATAGACATCATCTTTGCCGGTGACCCCCAGGATGGGGTAGACTTTATAGGGATCAGCTGTTACCCAAATAGACTCAGCACAGAGTGCCAGCCCTGAAAGCTGTAGAAATAGAGGAAGGTTGATAGCCACCAAACTATCATGCATCAGACCAGGTTCTTTGTCATCTGGCATGTCCAAGGGGTGTGACGCAGTGGGTTCTTGTTTAGTTTAGCTTCCTTTGTAATCTTTCGGCATTGCACCCATACCTTTTCAGGGTCCTGTGTAATTTTGGGGCCTCAAGTTGTGCATTTCTCATTTCATGTACAGCATTATATGAACCCCATCATGGTGGTTTATTGGAATCTGGCCAATGATGATTCATTCAAAATAGTACAGTCAATCATGGTTTAACTCATTATTCTAAAGAAGTTTTTTTTATCAGAACCATGAGTTACGTCATTCTGTTCCCATCTTATTTTTTCAGTTATCAAATTCAAACCCAGGAATTTTCCTATTGCTGAGACATATTGTTGTATTGCTCTCTTACCATAATAATAACATTGCCTGCCACCAATAGCCCCACAACAAAGGGGGATCTCTTTTCTGTCATGTTTTCCAGGAACGGTTCCTTGGATACCGGCTCTCAAATTCTGCAGAAGGGAGGCTAAACAAAACAAACAAACAAACAAACAAACAAACAAACAAAAATAAAACAATTTGCTAAGTGAAGGAGAAATTCAGTTTATTACTTTTCTCAATTCTTTCTCCTTCTTTGGAGTACTGTAAAGGGCATTTGTGTAAACTAGCTTAAATACCTTCAACATCTGCACTTAGTAAAATGCAAATTTGTTCCCGTTTGCCAGTTAGCTAACAAGCTGGTTTGTGATCCAGGTGTTCCATGGCATGTACATTTGTATCAACATATTTGTGTGCGTGTGTGTTCTCTGTGGTACACACCAGATAGTACTGCTGACATCCTTAGCTACTTTTCGAAAACATGTATTTTAAGCCAGCGACTTCCTGAATACTTTCAGGTCTTGTTATTCAATTGCTTTAAATGGGTCAAGGTTTACACAAGTGAGAAGTATAAAGAGGAGGCAACATGGAAAATGCATTTGGTTCCCAGGCCAACAGGTCCATTGACGTAACTACTCTTACGCTTTTGACATCTCCAAAAGAGTCCTGAAAGATAGAAGGAATTAATACTGAATGTTTGGGAAAAATAGAGGTGCAACAATCTCACCTCGAGATTCGACTACTGTAATGCTCTCTACATGGGGCAACCTTTGAAGAATGTCCGGAGACTGCAAGTAGTCCAGAATGCAGCTGCGCGAGCCATCTTGGGTCTCCCAAGAAATGCTCATATCACTCCAGCCCTCCGTGAGCTGCACTGGCTCCCAATTGGTCTCCGAACACAATTCAAAGTGTTGGTTATGACCTATAAAGCCCTTTATGGCAATGGACCAGGATACTTGCGGGACCGTCTTCTGCCTCATGAATCCCAGCGACCGGTTAGGATGCCTAAGGTTGGCCTCCTACAAGTCCCGTCTGTTAGACAATGTCATCTGGCGGGGCTTAGGGCAAGGGCCTTCTCCGTTGCTGCCCCAGCCCTCTGGAACCAGCTTCCCTCAGAGGTCCGTACTGCTTCCTCCCTCCTAGCTTTCCGAAAACTGTTGAAAACACATTTATGCAGACAGGTTTGGGGTGTGTGAGCTGCACTCTGCCCCTGGGCCTTTGACTGTGACTGTGTGTTGTATGAGTGAAATAAATTATCTAGTTTTTTATACTGTAAATTAGTAATTTTAATTGTTTTTATGTTATGTTTTATACTTGTATTCTTGTTGTGAGTCTTGGGAGAAGGGCGGCATATAAGTTTAATAAATAAATAAATAAATATTGTTTACCATGTATTTTAGCTGACCTGCAGAATGAACCTGCAAGCAATTTAGAGAACCCTGTTCCCTCTTTTCCAATTGCCAGATTTTCAAGGGAAGTTCTGCTTGCCATTTCTGAAGCCTAGAGGAATACCTTCCATGTGATCCAAAGGTAGACCAAGCTGGTGTTGAAATTCTGGAGTGCCAGAGGTATTCATGGTCCAAATCATTCATGATAAAGAGCAATTAACATATTTAGTGCTAAGTGAGTTGATAGGAGGAGAAAGAACAGCCAGAGCAGAAGGGAGAAGGGAGAAGAGAAGGAGAAGGGAGAAGAAGGAGAAAGAGAAGAAGGAGAAAGAGAAGAAGGAAGCTTCAGAAAAGATAGAATTCAGAAGACAGAGATAGTCTGCACCAGTGGTGGGATTCAGCCAGTTTGCACCAGTTCGGTAGAACTGGTAGCTAATTTTTTGTTGCCCAGACCCAGAATGGACTTCCGGAAGTGGCATCCACACAGAGAGCCGGTTGTTCACATATTTGAATTCCACCACTGGTCTGTGTCCAACCTTTTGGCTTGCCTGGGCTACCCTGAGTGAAGAGGAATTGTCTTGGGCCACATATAAAATGTATAATAGAGTTAATATATGTATATCACATAATGTTAAAATTTTACCATCTTGTGAGGCCACATTACTAGCTACCTAGGGCCTCAGGCCGCCCATGGACACGCTTGGTTTACCACTTGAATCCGCAAAGGGCAGGTTTAACTTGTCAGGTTGGACATAAAGCTGAGGACACAGCATAGCAGAGATTCCTGGATGTCCACATTGCACCATCCAGGATAGCTCTGCTGGGAGAAGGAAAGGAAAATAAGAGCTAGGTTTTCTACATCTTAAACCAGTCCTGCCTGGTGTGCTTTGCCCCACCTTTCTGAGCAAATACAAAGTTTTCTCTCAGGAGGTGATCACCTGCCTATCTACTGATCAGAATCTGAGAGGAATGAATGTGGATTTAGAAATTCACCCTCTTTGTCGCCAGTGTTTCTCAAACAGGACTTGGCCTTCTAAGCCAATTAGCAAAGAACTCTGTGAAAAGCTGCAGTTGCTTTAAAGCAGGGGTCTCCAAACTTGGCCGCTTTAAGACTTGTGGACTTTGACTCCCAGAATTCCTCAACTAGCATGAATTTTGCCCCATTTTACAATCTTTCCTGCCTCGGTTGTTAAGTGAATCACTGCAGATGTTAACAACATGGTTGTTAAGTGAATTTGGCTTCCGCGTGGACTTTGCTTGTCAGAAGGTGACAAAAGGGGATCCCATGATCCCCAGGGACACTGCAACCGTCATAAATATGAGACAGTTGCCAAGCGTCTGAATTTTAATCACATGACCACACAGGGAATGCTGAAATGTTTTTAAGTCTGAAAAAGTCATAAGTCACTTTTTTTCAGTACCGTTGTAACTTTGAATGGTCACTGAATGAACTGTTGTAAGTTGAGGACTATCTGTATAATAAAAGATGTATCTATAGCACTGGGCACATTACTCAATTCAATTAAAACTAAACAGAAACCCTCCATTGCTATCTAGGTATAAATTTTATTGGGTAAACACACCACCCATACCAGTCAAAGGATTTCTACCTTGCCCTTTTAGTACGTGTGCTTTGTTCAAGCCAGATTACATTTAAAATTATTATTAAAAAGAAAAGTCTCATTTGAGTTAAATGATCTTTGTTTTAAGACTGGATTCATCCTCTATGCATTTTGGGGGGGGGGTTAATGGTACAAAAATGGCTTTCTTCTGACTTCTTCCAGGATATTTTGATTTCCTGACCTAGTTTATCTCTCCAGGAATTTGCAAAGCCTGACTCTGCTTCACCTCAGAGTTCAGGCGCAATTAATCAAGCGTATCCAATTACTGAAACTTAAAAAATAGTACTGAGTTTAAAATACTTAAAAGACAAAGAACTCCCCCAAAAATGCATTTCTAAAAATGCAAAAGAGAGTTCCAAAAACATCTTAACACAGGCAAAAGCAAGCAACAATTGCTTTTATTGTCTATGGAGTGAATGCTGTCTTTAAAAAGACTGTCTCAAGCCACTGGCTTAAAATCAACGAAGAGAGCATCAGCTTGGCCTTCTCAATTAAAATTTAGATGAAGCTACTGAGAAGGCCCCTATCACTACCAGTCATCTCAAATATTATATATTGGAAAGGTAAGAGGGTAAGATTGGGGAATAAGCTAACAATTCATATCTTGACAAAACCAACCCAAGATATTTTGTTGCTTGAAGCAAAGGACAAAGCAAAGGATTCGGATTTGAAAGCTGTAAGGGAGCTCAAACACCATCGTCTTCCCCTGGGGCACCACCTTATTCCAATGGGAGGGCCCTCTCACCAGAGAGCTGGGTGATGGAGGAGTGGTAACAGTTCACAATTCTGGCAGCGCCTCCTGACTTGAACTGGTGCCAAACTAAATAATGAGCCTTCTCTGTGGTGATGCTCTTGTTTCAGGAATTAACAACAAGTCCAAAGTTCTGGTAAAAACAGGAAAATCAGACTTTGATTCCTGCACCAAGGTTGTGCATGTCATTGTCTGAAGGACCTCTATCCTCAAACCACTGCCAATTCTTTTTAGCATTAGAATCAGTTTTATTAGAAATGTATGGAATCCATTCAATCTGGCTTAGCTAAACAACCTATTCCTCTTAAAGGTATTTCCAAAAATTAAAACAAAAACAAAAACAAATCAGTTGGACCCAAAATAATGCTGTAGGACAGAAGAAGAGCCTTCTCTGCGAAACTAAAACATTCTGATTTAGGATTTTTGTACATCTTTCCACTGATTTGGATTGTAAATTTAAAAAAATATTACAACGAGAGCAGTCCCTATAAAATACAGAAAAACATCCCAGCAAAGCCAAGGTACTAAAAAACAAACAAAAACAAAAAAACTCAACTCCACAAACCCAAAGGGTAAATCAATGCTTTGTCAACACAACAGATGAAATGAATCTTTTAAGGTATCTTCTGGATGCTGTTTTGGAGAATATCCTCCATCCCATTTTGTTGGCTTAACTTCTAAATCCAAATAAGCCAGGGATTTTTCAGAGAAAATGCTGACAAAAGAAAAATGCCAGGAGAACTTATTTATTTATTTAATTTAATTTGTATGCCGCCTCTCTCCCAAGACCCGGGGCGGCTCACAACAACAAACATAGCTGGGACAGCCCCCCCCCAAAAAGAGCATCCTCCAGCATTTCCCTTTTTTAGTTTTGCCAAATGGTAAGGCAAGACTTTGACATCACACCCAGTAGGACTCCCTCCCAGTTCAGTGTTGCTTTAGCACACCTTTTAAAGTGGGGAGGGAGGAATAAAAAGATTCTCTAAAAACTTTAGGAATACCAAGTTATCGACAGGAGACAGCTCAAGCTGTTTCCTTTGCTGAGAGTTTCTGCAGTGCATGACCAAGAAACCATCCTTGACAGCAATACAAGAAAATTTGTAAACAACCCAGGGATACCTTTCACAAGCCTTCCTCATAATAGCAACAGAATTCAGAGCAGCTGTTAAACGCCCCCCCCCAACAGATCTTCTCTTTAAGATTCTAACCTGACCCATGTCTCCTTTGAAATAAAAGCTTGGAAAGCACACCTCTTCTCCATTTTTAATACTATAAGCCTTTTAACTGTGACAGCCATGGTATAGGAGACAATCTGCTCTTCCACTAGATTACAATGGATCATAGTAGATTACAATCCACTAGATTAATGGATCATAGTACCCGGCCTTCCGATATAAATTCATGCATATCTGCACTTGGAGATCCAGGTTGCTACAAGACATGGTTCATTCATTCATTTTTAGTATTGCATTTCAATAATGTATTCTGGATGCTCAAAGGTCTTTTAATTTAATAAACTGAACACATTTTTAAACATACATTTTGCTAAGAGAGTGAACAAGTAGGGACTTGAACATGTATTGCTTCCTAGCCCCAATATTTTAATCATTGTATCATATTGGTTTGCATATTGTTTAACAGGAAGCAGTGGATAATTGATTTTGCATCCCAGTTAAACTTAGTCTACTTGGGAGACTTCAAGATTTTAATACCCATCCTCCACTCAGGTTTTCGGAAACCTAAAATCTTCCTTTATCTAGGTAGTGGTTCTTCACAAATATCCATGATTCAATCCATCCAGCAACATGTTTGGACATACTGAACTATACGGGTTAGATCTCTATAATGTGCTAGGTTTGTTGAGGATCTGACAATTCAACAAAAGTCATATTTTCCAACTATCCATGCTATTAATACATTATTAATCAGCATAGATTGTAAACATCCCCTGTGGGAACTGGTAGAACATCCAAGGCACAAGACATCACAGTAATAAATCAGGGATTTATAAATGCACTAAAAGATGAAGATGAGACTGATTTTATCAAAAGCATCTAAGTCCCCAAAGCTTTCACTGCAATGAACTCATTAAACTTTGAGATGGCATTAAGATTGGAGTTGGCTTTTGCTACAGCTGATTATTCTGGTTATGTTTCAGGAAGAACATCACAATTAAGAACTTTGATGAAGTACAGCTATGATTCTACTATTCTGATCTAGCATTTGAGTAAAATTTGGAGAATGGGTCTAAAGAACAACAATTGCTCTCTCAACCATCTTGAATGGGGTCCCACCTTACAAGCCCCACTTACCTGTTAGATGTACACCAGCCAACTCTAACCTGTTCTGCAAGGTACAATACACTCAGCATTGGCCTTTATACATTTATGAAGGAGGTGGGAGCAAGAGGGTCAGAGAACTGGACAGGATTTTCTGGCTTAGAAGCTGGATGGACCAGCAACCAAGATTGGTGTCCTCCTGTTTTTGCCTATTCAGTTATTCCTGCCCCACCCAGGAATAGTTGTCTGATTGACTCTCCCGTATCCTTTCCAGCATAGGAAGATTCAATAGAAAAGAAAGAATTATCCCCCTAAAATTTTTTTTGAGGTCTGCAAGGCAGATAGATAAGAAAAAGGGGGCTCATTTCATACATTGTGTTAAGAATTTGCATGATTTGCTGTGTTGCAAACTAGCTAACTGCTGTTTAATCTAGTGTATTATGAAAACCCATTGGGTGCATTTGATTTATGATTTGGTTTGCTATGGAACTTTCCAAACTGGTTAATTAAAACATAGTTCAGTTAATCAAGAATAAATGAGTGATAATAAAATAAGTAGGTTTTTTTTAATTTAAAGGCAAATTTTGAGTCGGGGTATTGTGGTTTATGAAGCAATGTTATTATTTATGGTTTAGCAATATGGGTAAACCTAGTTTCTAAGGTTTGCTTAAAAATGGGATTAAACAATAGTTTAGCATAATGTGTGAACTCAGCAAATTCCAAAGGGTTGAGAATCAAATTAAAAGCCTGAGCAAGAATTGTAAGAGATAATAATAATAATAATAATAATGTTGGAAGGGACCTTGGAGGTCATCTAGTCCAACCCCCTGCTCAGGTAGGAAACCCTATACCATTTCAGACAAATGGCTGTCCAGTCTCTTCTTAAAAACTTTCAGTGTTGGAGCATTCACCGCTTCTGGAGGCAGGTTGTTCCACTGATTAATTGTTCTAACTCTCAGGAAGTTTCTCCTTAGTTCTAGGTTGCTTCTCTCCTTGATTAGTTTCCATCCGTTGCGTCTTGTCCTGCCTTCAGGCGCCTTGGAAAATAGCTTGACTCCCTCTTCTTTGAGGCAGCCCCTGAGATATTGGAACACTGCTATCATGTCCCCCCTCGTCCTTCTCTTCATTAAACTACACATACCCAATTCGAGCAGCCTTTCCTTATATGCTTTAGCCTCCAGTCCCCTAATCATCTTTGTTGCTCTTCTCTGTACTCTTTCTAGAGTCTCAACATCTTTTTTACATCATGGTGACAAAAACTGGATGCAGTATTCCAAGTGTGGCCTTACCAAGGCATTGTAAAGTGGTATTAATACTTCACGTGATCTTGATTCTATTCCTCTGTTAATGCAGCTCAGCTCTGTGTTGGCCTTTTTGGCAGCTGCAGCACACTGCTGGTTCATATTTAATAATAATAATAATAATAATAATAATAATAATAATAATAATAATAATAATAATAATAATAATAAAGTTGGAAGGGACCTTGGAGGTCATCGAGTCCAACCCCCTGCTCAGGCAGGAACCCGACACCATTTCAGACAAATGGCTGTCCAGTCTCTTCTTAAAAACTTCCAGTTTTGGAGCATTCACCGCTTCTGGAGGCAGGTCGTTCCACTGGTTAATTGTTCTAACTGTCAGGAAGTTTCTCCTTAGTTCTAAGTTGCTTTTCTCCTTGATCAGTTTCCATCCATTGCTTCTCGTCCTGCCTTCAGGCGCCTTGGAGAATAGCTTGACTCCCTCTTCTTTGTGGCAGCCCCTGAGATATTGGAACACTGCTATCATGTCCCCCCTCATCCTTCTCTTCGTTAAACTAGACATACCCAATTCCAGCAATCATTCCTTATATGTTTTAGCCTCCAGTCCCCTGATCATCTTTGTTGCTCTTCTCTGTACTCTTTCTAGAGTCTCAGCATCTTTTTTACATCATGGTGACCAAAACTGGATGCAGTATTCCAAGTGTGGCCTTACTAAGGCATTGTAAAATGGTATTAATACTTCACATGATCTTGATTCTATCCCTCTGTTAATGCAGCCCAGCACTGTGTTGGCTTTTTTGGCAGCTGCAGCACACGGCTGGCTCATATTTAAGTGATTGTCAACTAGGACTCCGAGTTCCCTCTCACAGTTACTACTATTGAGCAAGGTACCCACTATACTATACCTGTACATTTGGTTTTTCTTGCCTAAATGTAGAACCTTACTTTTTTCACCACTGAATTTCATTTTGTTAGATAGTGCCCAGTGTTCAAGTCTGTCCAGATCCTCCTGTATCTTAAGCCTGTCTTCTGGAGTGTTGGCTATTCCTGCCAGCTTGGTGTCATCTGCAAATTTGATGATTTCCCCATCTATCCCCTCGTCCAAATCGTTGATGATGTTGAAGAGCACTGGGCCCAGAACAGAGCCCTGGGGCACCCCACTACACACTTCCCTCCATGTAGATGCGGTTCCATTGAAGATCACACACTGAGTACGGCCGGTCAGCCAGCTACGGATCCATCTGGTGGTGATGCTGTCTAACCCACATTTTTCTATCTTATCAAGTAGTAGGTTGTGATCTACTTTATCAAATGCCTCACCGAAGTCCAAGTAAATTATAGGTAATAGCTAGCTAGAAAATGGTTGACAAGAAATGCAACAAGTTAGATTTGCTAGCTAGCATTTCCTTATCTTCCTCTAGTTTGCATTATTCGCTTTCATACTGTCAGAGGAAAAGATCTCAAAAAGAGAATTTATTAACTTGTTTTCCATGCCCAGAAATCTTAGTTAGCATTTCTATTAGGAAGAAATTATATAAGTTGTAGACCAACATCTGTACATCTGTTGGTTTTCTTCTTTAAAAAGTGAGACAGTTAGTTATTTTTAATCAATATATAACTGTATTTGTCCATTTCATGTTTTGAATGTGTGACAATGAGAGATACCATGCTAATTTTTTCCCATATTTGTTATAAGTTATCTGAAATTATTTTTTTTTATGTGGAAAACATATGCTGTTAAAAATCCAAATGCATAGTTTTATTATGTACTGTATTAAAAGTATTTTTATACTTGTGAAAGGAAAAAAAACCTTAATAATTCTTTCTGAATAAATCAAACATATTTCTTTGATAGTCAATTAAAATAAAGACTGGTTTCTGCTGGGACATTCTTAGTAAAAGGAAGAACTGTGACCTTTGCAGTAGATGGTGAAAGATTGTGGCTGGCACACATTTCTTCGCAGGAACAGAGTGCGGAACCAGATAGCATAGGAATTGAGGAACTGAGCCTTGTTCATGGGTACAATGACACGAGTAGAAATGGTAGTGAGGAAAGAAGTGATCAGAGCAAGGACAAGGGGGAACAAGAAACTGGCTTGGTAACCAGTACAACGGAATAAGAATAAGGAACTAACACAGTGGTCAGTTCCAGGAATAGGGAGCTGACCCAGAGGTCAGTCCGGAGAAAGGGAAATGGGATGGCTATTGGGTGTCACCAGAATGCTAAAGGTGGGCACAATGTTAAGGTATAAAGCCTACTTCAAAGATTTGGGTGTTGCCACCTGGCCCAGCTGTCACACTTAATGATTGCTTGTCCATTTGGTCCTTATTGCAATAAGTTGTTGAAATGTAAGTACTAAATTCATGTGTCAAATTTAAATAAACCTCTGGATCCTAAAGTGAGAATTTTGTTGTGTGTTGTCTCTTGTTTCTCTTTAACAAGTTTTTCCCTGACATACTGTATCATCGAGCTCTGGGCAACATACAAGACTTTGGAGTGGGAATTCTTCAAACATAATTTAATATTCATCAACTCAAAATTCTTTCCAGATTTTATTGGCAAACAGCTAAATTTTTACATTGAGTTGGAACAATATATTGAGACTCTAACTGTGAAGATACTTCATAGCCAAATAATGTGCTCCCCTCATGAGATTAACATTTCATTTATTTACAGTATTTGTTTCCTGTCTTTTTGAAAGTGAAAATCAAAATAATAAAACTAAGATTCACTTTAAAGGTTGAATAGATTTATCAGGGGGGAAATAAGGGACTCGTGTAAGAGGGGGAAATAGAGTCAATAACCTCTCTTTAATTTATTCAAGAATTAGAGCTAATAAAATATAAAGAGTAGACCTATAGGAATCAAGACTTTAAAGCAGGAGTATCCAACCTTGGCAACTTTAAGACCTGTGAACTTCAACTCCCAGAAAACCCCATGCTGACCAGGGAATTCTGGGAGTTGAAGTCCACAAATCTTAAAGTTGCCTTGCCTCATTGAAGTGAACTTCTCAATGTTCCAACAATTTGGAAAACACTAGGTTGAAAAAGACTTATCTTGGAGAAGCAGATCTTTCATAAATTTAGCTAATAGACCATCCTGGTTTCTCAGTGTATTGAATGTTTGCCTTCCCCCACAAACACATATAGAGTTTTGTCAGCCTTAGTGTGACATGTTTGTTCATACATACCCCAGTCACTTTTCTGCCAACAGGCTTTTCTTGCTTCTGGATGAATCATCAGACATACAATGCAAAGGTTTGTATGCTCCTTATCATTTAGGAAAAATCTGTTTTTACAAATATTGGCAGGAATGACCTGTATAGATTGATACCTTGATATTATGATCTCAAGTTAGTAGATTGGCCTTGAAGAATCCTGGGTTCATGTCCACCTCATTATAAGTGATATGACACTTGCTAAATTGTCTAAAATTGTAAAGGAATATCAAGCCAATGTTGGAAATGTGAAGTGATTTATTTACTTATGTTTATCCTGTTTTTATTATTTATACAAATAACTGTCAAGGTTCCGATTGATGAACCCAACCAAGCAAACTACCTTCAAGATATTCCGACCTCTTAATGTAAAACTTTATTAAGTACATCACTTCGGCACTAATGAAAACAAAACCAGCTCTGTCAAGACCCCTCCCAAACTCATATAGTAAAAGCATTGAATTCTCCCTCATCCCTCCTCAGGTCACATTTCTCAATCAAGTGGAAAAATATTGTTATAAGAAAGCATCTCTAGGTCTGGCCAGACATCTAGTGTAACGTCCTTGAGTCTCACAGTCTGGCTTCTTAATCTTTGAAGTCTGCATTCCAAACCTCTCTCCTCTCCCCAAGTTTGTTGGCAAGCTGAGAATCGCACCAGCAAAACCGTGCTTTAAAACTTGACAATAACTCAAGGTGGTGAACCTATTCAACACATCTCCCTCTTCCAATTTTTCGCATTACAAAAATCCCATGAGGTGAGTTGGGCTGAAAGAGTCACTGACCCAAAGTCACCAGCAGGCTTTCATGGCTGAGGTAGGACTTGAACTCATGGTCTCCTGCTTTCTAGCTTGGAGCCTTAGCCACTAGACCAAACCGGCTTTTTTAAAAATCACACGTGTGATTTTTATCACACAAGTGTACTTGAGAAAAAAAAACACAAAAACGACTTGGGTACAAATGCATTCAGTAATGTAGAAGATACAGTGAACTAATCTGATGTTGAAAGCAGAATTATTCCTATTGGATTTTATGGACAAGGAATTAGAAAAGAAATACTGAAAATCAATACTGTATAATATGATAATTCCTTTGGTAGCCTATCCAAAAATCTATCCTAAAAGTGGCAGGAAAGAAATAATTTCTACTGGGCAACGGTTGAATTTCATTCCATGGACTGATGACTGTTTAGATGGGAATGAGGACTTACTCCAAATGTATGGAGCAATGCTGTGATTGTAGTTTTAGATCCTCTCTGCTCCTAGGTCTGAATGGGTCCCTGGATATCTCTTCTCAGTTCCTATCCTTCTGGTGCCACTAATAGATGCTGATTCTGCCAAATGCTTTATCTCAAATCTCTAGCATTTGAAGTGCCAACCATGTTTAACCATAAGGGCCACTGTTGTTGTTTTGAACAATATTCCCCATGCTTTCTGTCAATGTCTTGGGACGCCCTTTCATATTTTCTCCAACCAAGCACTCTGTGCACAGCCAAGCAACTATGCCTAGCTGCCACTTGTTTCCCACAATCTCTAAAGAGTAGGACTCTCAGATGAATTAAAAGTGGCAGACAGACTCAATTATTCAGGACTATCTACAGGGGTTTTTTTTTCCCAGTGGACAAATGGCTCCAACAGAAGGGCTTGAACTTAGTGGCAAATACCTATGATGAGTATGGCTCTGCGTTAATTGGTTAGGCAGCACATATATAGAACAGTGTTTCACAACTGTGGCAACTTTTAAGATGGGTGGGCTTCAACTCCCAGAATTTCCCAGCCAGCATGGAGTTGAAGCTCACCCATCTTAAAATATGCCAACGTTGAGAAACACTGTTCTATAGACTTAAGTTGCCCATCACAGCCTAATGCTAAGGAAAGGTATTGCGGGTCTCTGATTTAATCCAATATCTAATGCCAATTTTTAGGTGGGAAAAAGCAACAATTTAGAACAAACCACATCTTTATTTGAAGAGCTGGACTTTTATAAGATCACCTATGTTTTCTTTACCTAGAACCCTCTCAAGAGATCTTGCACAGATGTGCCACAGGGCTAGACTATGATCGCAACAAGCATCACTTTCCTTGGAAAGGAACATGTTCATTTTTCTGAGGTCCCTTTTGCGAAACACAGGGATTTGCTGTTTTTAAATGCCCAGCATTTGGAATTGAACATAGGACCTACCTTCATCAACTAGCATGTCCGATATGGTTTTGAAAGCACTAATTGTATGATACTTGATCAAGGATTGGTGAATCATATACCATGACTGGAGGTTAATGGTTTTAAAGCTCAAAGGTTGTTGAAGATAATGTCCAGAATATAATTTCACCGAGATATGCTGATTTCAATTTCAAGACTTTTCAGTCATCTGTTTAAAGATCGTCCCTCATTTCAGATTTGGCCAAACCATGAATTGCCATGGGCTCCAAATTAGGTTTACACAAACTATGATTCAGTTAAAGCAATCAGAGTTTATACTAATGAATAAGGGAGAAAGGAAAATCAGAGAACCATGAAGCAGGCTAGACAAATATAAATTTAAACGTTTAAAGAATAATAGTATTGTAAAACAGTTTTTCTCAGATTTTCCTGGGGCTGATGTGCTGTATTCCTTTAAAAAGGCTTGAAAACTTGATAATCAATCAATGAAAAATGTGTGCTGCTTCATGTGCTTTCTCCAGATAAACCCATTTTAAAAGCCTTTTTTCAAACATCCACACTTTTTGCTGCAGAATCACCCAAACAATTTTTTATCTGCCTGTTTTCTCTTAATAACGTATGCAGATTTTTCCTCAAAGAAGGGATCGTTACATCTGTACAGGAAACTAAATTGTGTAAGATAGTGCAAAAGCTTTAGATGGATTGGGTTTCTCTTCCATTTTCCTTAAAATCATGACAGCCACATACTGTTTAGGTAGAAAGAGAGCCCAAATATTTTCCAGAAGTGAACTGGTCTTCTGAAGTTCTCCTCTGAATGTCTTCTGCATCCTAGACCAATAGACCAATCTCCCTCTCACCCCCCCCAGTTTACAGACAGTCCTCGACGTACGACCATAATTGAGCTCTAAATTTATGTTGCTAAGTGAGATATTTGTTAAGTAAATTTTCCCCATTTTACGATGTTTCTTGCCACAGTTGCTAAGTGAATCATTGCAGTTGTTAAGTTAGTAACCTGGTTGTTAAGTGAGTCTAGCTTCCCCGTTGACTTTGCTCGTCAGAAGGTTGCAGAAGATGATCACATGATACAGGAACAGTGCAACTGTCATAAATGTGAACCAGTTGCCAAGCATCCAAATTTTGATCATAGGACCATGGGGATGCTGCAACAATCGTGTGAAAAACAGTAATACGTCACTTTTCTCAGTGAACAGTCACTAAATGAACTGTTGTAAGTTGAGGACTATCTGTATTTCTGTTTCCCAGCCACCTCCAGCCCCCCAATTTTTCTCGTTTCATTGAAAAGTCCAGGTCCAGAACCATGCTTAGAGAAGTGACAATATTTTATTAGTTTGGTGGGAGGGCTGGCAATTGAATTCCATCTCCTGCTTTGTCTTTCTGACGTTGCCTCTTGATTCCAAAAACCTCAGCTTAAAAACAAACAAGATCTAAAAGCTAAACAGGGCAGGGTGCGACAAGGTGACTATGAAACACAGAAGAAGACATTCAAGGCAGAAATCCTGACATTCTTTTTTCCTCAAAGATGGAGTATGCCGGTGGTGAGGGGTGAGGGCCTCCCACACCTGCAGATTTTTGAGTCTGGAAATAACTTTCCTCAACTATGTGAAAATGAAAAAAAGAATGGATCCCTTTTATCTCTCCAATGTGGTTCTTAGTTCAGTGATTTCTATGCCTGTCCATACAAATTATCCCAGCCTCACCAAAGAAGTGCTATGTTTGCATTCACCGGATATACAAGTAAGTTAAGCATAGGTTTTATCATCATCTGTTAGGGATGCTTCAATGTGAGTTTCCATACACAGCAAGTTTGAATGGTCCCTTCCAAATTTTGATGGCTCTCCAATTTGGCCGCCCTCCAGTTGTGTGGATCTCAACTCCCAGAGTATTCAGCAATGTTGCCTAGGGCAGGGCTAGGCAACCTTGGCTCTTTTATGACTTGTGGACTTCAACTCCCAGAATTCCTGAGCCAGCATGGCTGGCTCAGGAATTCTGGGAGTTGAAGTCCACGAGTCATAAAAGAGCCAAGGTTGCCTAGCCCAGGCCTAGGGGATTCTGGGGTACCCAGATTGGAGAAGGCTGGATTATGGCTTATGGGGAACCAAGATAAAAGCATCTCTAAGGTTACCTCTTCTCGGTGATCTCAGGAACGTTGTCAGTAAAGGTATCTTCCTTGGTCCAACTCCCCCCCACCCCAAAATAGCAAAATGGTTCAGTCCAAAGGCAGCAATAGGACTATTACTCCACATCAGTCTGTCTAGTAGCTGCTAGGAATTACAGATCATTTGGCAGAGATGGCACCAGAGATGGTCCAATTGGTCTCCTACCTTCTCCCATTTGGGATTGCTGAGATGGTTGATCTCAGAAGGTACTTTTGCAAAGTGATCAAGACATGTGGCAAATTGCTACTGGAAGAAAAACTTCCCACTGTAAGAAACAAAACAACAACAAACAAGCATATATGCTTATGAGCTTAGCCCTATAATGGAACTTAACTTCCCAGCTTCAGAATTTCTGGGCCAGGGAAAGGACCAGCCTTATGGGCTGTGCTCACACAAGAAGCTTAATTTTGTTCCTGAATTAACCTGTTTTTTGGGCTTGCGCAAATTGCCGAACTGTAAAATGATGAGTCACACAACTTGTTAAGCTACCAAAAACAGATAAACCAACAACTTAAAATAGCTTAGCATATTGTGTGAATTCAGCTGCTGTTAGGTTTGTAACTGGACTAGTTAACTGAATGGTGTGAACGTAGCCAAAGTCTGTTTCAGCAAACCTGCTTTTATGCTTTATGTAGTGCAAGGAGGGAAGTAGAAGAAGATATGTGTCTGTGTAGAAAAAGAGCTTCAATCTTTGTATCTCCCCTCTCCAAACTAGTCAAGTAAAGTGCTGATGGATGTTAACCTATTCCAATCTACTTAGCCTTTAGCTGGCTTTCCAATAAATTAGGTGCAAGGAATGAAGAGTTCAGTGTAGTAAGGAAGCAGCAGATAAACAGAGATAAAAAAAGGCAAGCAAGTGAAGGGGGAATCAGGTTTCTATGTCAGAGGCAAGCTAGGTTAGCAATGGGCAATTCTTCCGTGCAATGGTACCCCTTGTCTGACAGGTATGCTGGAAGTGTTCCATTTTCCAACAAAATCCTGAAAAGTGGAGTCACAAATGTGTGCCATGGAATATGTAGGGTTTGCTGCTTTGTGGAAAACCTTGTGATGAGTGTTTCTAGGGGCTTGGAAGTGATGTCTGGCTGTGGGGATATTGAGTTATGGGCTATCATTTTAACATAAGATTTGGCTCTAGGTGAGTTAGGAAGATGCACATGTGAAAGACCCAAGATCAATGAATACTGGTTACTGATTGGAACATACAAATTTTAAGAGTGTATGATGTGACGTTTGGTGCCCCTATACTTCTATGATGATTCTGTAGATTCAACTGTTTCTCTTCACAACATGCAGTTACCCATTGAGATGAGTTAGATGACTGAATTAACCAATGTAGTGGGTTTCCACAGCACATCAAATCAGAAAACTAACCAAATTGGATGTGTTTGCCCAACATGCTAAGCCATTAAAAAACACAATGCAAGATTAAAATGAACCCAGCTTAGTGCTTCAGCAAAGGTAGCCCCTAGGTTTGTAACAAAGCTGTTTAAGCATGTTGTGTGAACGCAACCATGGTGTGCATGTTGATATAGGCATTTAGATCTTGTGAAGTGAAATCGAAGAAGTGGGAGAAATGGCAAGTAGAAGGCTAGTAGCAGTAGCTAGAAAGCCCAGAAAGTGTGAAGCAGGATGGCAAATGGAAGAACAAAAACAAGGCGGATGAGGTGGTAGGAGCAAAGCTCAGACGGGGCACAGAAAAAGAGAAGGGCTCTGAGTGAAAAAACACCCCTCTCCTGTTCTACATGCCACCCCCTCCATCCAAATGGTCATGCCCACCACCCCAATCATGCCACAAGCCCCAGCCCCAAGGAACTCAGTTCATCTCCTCAAAGAATTTGTACGTGGGGTTTTCATAGCCATGGTTTTGCATTTTGCTCAACTGTCGCTCCTCTGGGCTAACCATGGGATCCACCTGCCAGAGGGGGAACAGAAAAAAAAGAAAAGAAAAGAGTTAATTAAATAAAGCAATGGGGCTCCAGCAAGTTTCTACCAACATGCCTGTAGCTCAGGATGCTGATCAGTAGAGCTCTTAAGGATATGAATTGAATTGAATTGAATTTGGCCAAGTGTGATTAGACACACAAAGTATTTCTCTCTGGTGCAGAAGTATGCATTCAAAGCAACGGAATAATGATAATCATAATAATATGCCAATATCATCTGCCAAGCAAAAACAACCAGATCGACATGCGTAGGCTTCAAGCTAATTACTTCGTTATATCTTGCCTATAATATAGGAATCTCCCCAGACTCTCAGCCTTTGCCTGGGAATGGATAGACAAAGTTCTATGCAGTTTAAGGGGAGATCATTTCTGGATCTCTTACACCTGTGCGAGGATTGGAAGCTAATTCCTCACTTGAGACCTCCCTGCTGCCTGGCTGTGTGTTTCCCAAAACCATTCCAGTCAATTTCCCTGATTCTCAGAAATGCTTTTCATTGGCTCCCTATCCAAGCTTGTGTTCCTTTCTTGTTGATATCATTTAATGGAATCTCTTCTCCTGGGTGTCTGCAGAACAATGCACCAAGGAAAAAGCTACAATAGCCCCAGTTCTAAGGAAGCCACCATGTGCTTTCTATCTGTGCAATGCATCAGGACAGCAGACCGTGCTCTCCTCCACATGATACTGCTCCCAGATAGATAAAGTGGAGAGTGGAGAAAACCTGATGTGAGCGAAAGGATTCAGGAGCTTTTATATAGTTTGAAATTCTTCTCAAAACCTGCAATCCCTGAAATTTGACTGCACCCCAAGAGCAGATAGCTTCCCCCCCAAAAGGTACCTCAACAATGCCGTGACTGATGGTCCCATATGGCTTTCTGCGAACCATCAGGAGGCTGATGATAATCACCATGGCAACAGCCACTGCTACGATGAGGAGGCCAATCAGGGCCCCTCGGTTGATGGTTACCAAGGTGTCAGGCTCCTGTGGAAAAACAGTCAGTGTGATTTTAGGACAATCTTCCTGTTTGCTAAAAAAGACACCTGGTTTCTACAGTGGTATAGGATGATGGAAGAAAAGACTTCCTCCAGACTTTTGACAAAAGACACACATGCAGCAATTATAATGGAATGGATGCTCCACCTGTTTAAACACCGCCAGAGATATTAAGAAATGAAATCTGAGTTCAAAACCCAATGCAGAGATTAAAGAATTCTGCCCAATGATATTATACAGATTGTCTAAATCAGGGATGTCCAAACTTGGCAACTTTATTGTAGACTTCAGCTCCCAGAATTCCCCAGCCAGCTAGGTGTCTAAACAGCTGCAACTAAATACACTTGGCAGATAATTCAGTTTTTTCCCCCAACGTTTGCCTTGGTAACAAAATATTACTTCTGGAGCACAGGATGGGGGTGCAATGGGGTGGGGTGACCGGGTACTGTAATATTACGAGAAGATGTCTGCATCCCTTGAAAGAAATAAAAGAACAGATGTGTGCTTATGGCTAAAGTATTCCATCAACCACAAAAGAGCCACACAGGAGGATTTACTGACAGATTGGGTTATCTGAAGCTGAAAGTGGTTACAAAATGAGGTTTAAGAGAAAAGCTATGTTAAAAAAATATGTTTTTTCTTCTGGATGAAGAGCAAGTCTATTTCAATGGCTCTGCCATAATTTTTCTGCTTAAACCCAGAGTTTAGAATATCAAGACAGAACCATCTTTCTCCCATGCCAGTTTATTAATAACTGCTGGATGGAATTATTCATCACACCTTGCCAGTAATATAGATATGATGAATAATTCCATTCATTTAGTGACCACTTAAAAGTTACAACTGCAGCCTTCGCTGCGTGTTTGTGGGACTATCAGTAAAAAAAAAAAGTTCCATCAGACTTTCTAACTTCTCGCGAGATCTTGCGAGAAGTTAGATACAGTGTTTCTCAACCTTGACAATTTTAAGGCATGTGGACTTTAACTCCCAGAATTCCACAGCTAGCAATGCTGGTTGTGGAATTCTGAGAGTTGAAGTCCACATGCCTTAAAATTGTCAAGGTTGAGAAACACTGAGTTAGAAAGTCTGATGAAACTTTTTTTTTATTTTACGGATAGTCCCACAAACACGCGGCGAAGGCAGAGAAGCAAACGGAGAAACGGAATGCAGCTGAAACGCAGGTTAGTAAAAAACAACACTTGGGGAGGTGAGGGCAGCTGGGCGGGGGCGAGCCCAGCAACCTTACCCTGCGCGACTTCGGCAGGTGTCTGGCAGGGGGAGGGAAGCAACTGGTTTACCACCATGCTAGCGCTGCCGCGTTGCTTCTCTACCCCATGCACAGGCCCCGCCCCACTCCTTGCATGGAGCGCCCTGCTCCCACCGTTCCCCCCACCCCCACGTGGCACCTTCTTTCCAGCTCCGACGCATCACCTCCTCTGCCGCCGTGTAGGACTAAAAATAAAGTTCAGTCAATCAATCCCAACTTTGCAGATCCTTCCCCCAAACCCCCAGCAAGAAGTTGAAATTGATTGATTGATTGAATTTTTTTTTTTTTGCACATGGCAGTGGAGGCCTAAAGCGAAAAGGTTTTATAAAACCCAGCTTAAAAAGCCACTTGCCCGGGGAGATTTTGATGCAGGTTGCCATGGACGGGACTTAAGGCCTTGGACTGGGGCGACGGTGCGTGTGCCCACAGAGAGGGCTCTGCGTGCCACCTGTGGCACGTGTGCCATAGGTTCGTTACCACAGCCCTATTTTGTCAACTTTTACCTGTTTGCTCCTTATTTTTTTTTTCAACTGGTGGTATTAAATTGCATGCATTTGAATTGTTATTACAAA
The DNA here is from genome assembly GCA_034064705.1 of Bothrops alternatus. Lineage (NCBI taxonomy): Eukaryota > Metazoa > Chordata > Lepidosauria > Squamata > Viperidae > Bothrops > Bothrops alternatus. Next base: position 143,759 of record JARGCV010000230.1, on the reverse strand, counting down.
CTGCCTGGAGGAACTGAATGCAACTGTATACATGTGCTAAAATGAAAAAAAAAAAAGAAAGAAACTGGTTTTATATTGGGTGGAGGCCACATGCTGAGATTGCACTTAATCTTTGGAGAAAGGGGATGTGGGAATTTCTTTCAAACTCCCAGGAGTTCTACAATTTCAGTTTTGGGTGGTCTGATTTGCTTCTATTACTTCTAAGTGTAGTAACAAGACTACCATGTCCATTAAGGCTAGAGAAGAAGAGAGGAAAAGTTATAAAATGGGTTTCTTCAATCTGGTAACTTTCAGATATTCCAACCTCATAATGTCAGCCAACATGGTCACTGCCTGTGGGGACCAGGAGTCAAAGTCCAGGAAAATATGAGGTATAGAATGCTTTAGAGCAGGGGTCTTCAAACTTGGCCCTTTTATGACTTGTGGACTTCAACTCCCAGAATTCCTCAGCCAGCATTTTGGGAGTTGAAATCCACAAGTCATAAAAGGGCCAAGTTTGAAGACCCCTGCTTTAGAGGCTTTGGAGAATCCATAAAGATTAATCACCAGGGAATGGAGTAAGTTATTCTAAACCAGTGTGTCTCAACCTTGGCAGGGGAATTCTGGGAGTTGAAGTCCACACATCTTCAAACTGCCAAGGTTGAGAAACACTGCTCTAAAATATAGAATGTCTTTTGTCTATAGTAGTGTTTCTCGACCTGGGCAACCTTAAGATGTGTGGACTTCAACTCCCAGAATTGAATTCTGGGACCTGAAGTCCACACACCTTAAAGTTGCTGAAGTCAAGAAATATTAATCTGTAGCAAAGGTAGGCAGCCTGTTTAGGCCCTGGCCTATCTAGACTGCAGGAACCCAGCATCCATCTCCCCTTCTTAACCCCTTTGGAGTTTTCTTCTTCAAAATGATGCTGTGGATGTGTTCTCCAAGACCCAAGGCCAGGGGTAGGCAACCTTGGCTCTTTTATGACTCATGGACTTCAACTCCCAGAATTCCCGAGCAAGCATGGCTGGCTCAGGAATTCTGGGAGTTGAAGTCCATGAGTCATAAAAGAGCCAAGGTTGCCTATCCCTGCCCAAGGCACTAATTTTGCTCTGAAGATGCCAACCCCACAATAAATTAAACAGAAATGGGATATTTCAACCTTATTGAATCCTAGATTCAGCTGGCTTTATTCTATAATCCTTGTTACATAGATACAGTTCACTATTGCTATCTTACAAATATTTACCCTGGTATGTTTCTATCAATATGGAGAAATTGCTACTTTACAGAAGCAGTTTGCCTCACTTTTAATCTGCTTCTCAACCATCTGAATTCTGAAATGACTACGGTTTGCTTGCTACCTCAGCTCTCACCTGTGACAAGAACTTATGATTTATTCATAAAGCTGTGGTCGGGATAAAGCCTGAGGAATCTGTGCACAAAAGGCACTGCTTATTTTTAAGGAGAAAGGGATTAGCAACTATTACGACAAGCATTGCCAAGTTCAGGAGTAATTGAAATAAGCTTTTGATCCCTGCAGCATTTGTTAAATATTCACAGCAGATAGAGAACTGGATTTCTTCTTACGCCCCAGGACACTGTTACAAACAATCTGCCTTCATCTGTTCAGTTGTGTATGATTTTCAGAGACTTTAGAGATTACAAATAATGCTTACGTTAATATTTCCACTTGGGGCATCTGTAATTCAGATGTAAAATGCTGCGTGGGTCTGAAGGAGCTCTAAAAACACTGTTTTTCATGCCGATTTGTTGTATTTGGCATTTTAGCTTGTTGAAAACAACTTCCAATCTCACAAACATTCAACCAAAGTACCAAAGCTTGCAGTTTGTTGCCTCTCTGGATTTTGCAGAGAACAAAGCTGTGATTATAGCTTCTAATGTTTGTTTTTCATAGAGAGAAGTGATTTCTACCTCTTATTTCGTCTCCCAACTCCCTATTATTCTTATAGGTCCATAAATCAGAGAAAATACTTATTCTTCTGACACCATTAAAAGAAAACCATAAGCAACGAAGTGGAATGGGATATGAAGCAGAGATGACCTCAGGCATGGAAAGAATGATGATTTTTTTTTTAAAGATGAAATCTCCCTAGGATAAATTTTCTTTTGGAGGGAATTTTGAGATGCAAACCAGTCTCCTCTACTTCCTGTTGAATAATCCAATGCCAGTGATTATTGGGGAGAAAAGAAGCTGAATTAACAATCAACCACCAGAAGACGGAGGCCAAGTATAGTCAGTTTTATGTTACAACAGATGTATGAAGGGCACAGAGTCAACTGACACCAGTGGGGATCTGGAATTAAACATGCAACTGAGGGAATAGTAAAGATATTAGACAAAGCACACATAACAATTTGATGAGGCAAAGATCATCATTTTTTTTCACAGAGGAAGCCCTGTTTTGAATCCCAGAGAAGGAAAGATGATCAAAACGTGATTTCAAGAATCAGTCCCTGATAAATGAGAGACAATAATGAAAAGGCTAATGGGCAGCAGGATGTACTTATTTCCTTGGGCTCAAATGAAGAACTCGCCATCTATGGGAGAGGTCCATGACTTTCTATAGGGATGGGCCATATTTTGTTACTACTGTCTGGTCTACATGTATATGTATGTAGCATGTCTAGTCTAGAGAAAAAAAGGACTAGGGGTGACATAATAGCAATGTTCCAATATTTGAGGGGCTGCCCCAAAGAAGAGAGGGTCAACCTATTCTCCAAAGCACCAGAAGACAAGACATGAAGCAATGGATGGAAACTAATTAAGGAGAGAAACAACCTAGAACTAAGGAAAAAAATCCTGACAATGAGAACAATAAACCAGTGAAATGGTTTGCCTTCAGAAGTTGTGGGTGCGCTCCATCACTGGAGGCTTTTAAGAAAAGACTGAACAGCCATTGTCTGGAATGGTATAAGGTCTCTTGCTCAAGCAGGGGGCTGGACTAGATGATATCCAAGGTCCCTTCCCACTCTGATATTCTGTTATTCTATTTACTCTACATTTTCAGTATCATAAGTTGGAAGGCCACCCACAACTATTAATGAAGGTCAAGACATCCATGAAAAATAAGATACAACTACTACTGATAGTATATTTAATCTGGTTTTAGAAGCAGTATCTTTTTCAATTTCAGGTGATAAAAAAACAGAACAATGCAATAATGCTTATATTTTTACTGGGTAAAAATGACTTTCTTCTGAGTGCTGGCCATTATCAGAACAAGGATCTAATGATAAATAAGCATTTGATCAAATCCATCTCCTTTTCCTTAAGTTCTTTATTTTCAGGTTTTGCAGAAGCTGCTCCTGTAATTAATTCTCCATTTAAAACCGACTTTGTCACTTGATTGATTACCACCTCTCCAAATTTCATGCCCTCCAGGCATGTGGGTCTTCAGCTTCACAAAACCAAACCGGCTGAGAATTTCTAAGCTCTGGATGTTCAACATTGCTGGAGGACACCAAAGCTGGGGAAGCCTAATTTAATATATTTATGAACTGCTTTTAGAAGGCTCCAAATATGCATATGGATATGAAAATCTATTTTTTCTGCATTTTGCAACTCACCTTTGAATAGCCTTGAAGCTTTTTCTTTATCCTGGAGTGATTAATTCCCCACTTCTACTCTAGCTACACTTTCTATAATGGCTGAGCAAGCTGGATTTTGAAGCTTTATATCAGTGGTTCTCAACCTTCCTAATGCCACGACCCTTTAATACAGTTCCTCATGTTGTGGTGACCCCCAGCTGGCTGGGGGGTATCAAAAACTTGACCCCAAAAAAGAGAGGAAAAAATGGGAAAGTATAGGTAGTCCCCGACTTACAACAATTCGCTTAGTGACTGTTTGAAGTTACAACAGCACTGAAAAAGTGAATTATGATCATTTTTCACACTTATGATTGTTGCAGCATCCCCAGGGTCATGTGATTTACATTCAGATGCTTGACAACTGATTCATACTTATGACGTTCACAGTGTCCCAGGGTCATGTGATCAATGGCCAGGGGGCATGGCCAGCTGATCACTCAGGTTGCAGAGTGCCTGTGGGGGGGAATCTGTGGGTCTCTGCCTTCCTTCCCTCCCTTCTCTCCCCTTGTCCCTTCCTTCTTTTCTTCCTTTCCTTCACCTCCCTCTTAGACTCTTCCTCCTTCCATCCCTCTTTCCCATTGTCCCTTCTTTCCTTCCTTTCCTTCACCTCCTTCTTAGTCTCTTCCTCCTTCCTTCCCTCTCTCCCATTGTCCCTTCCTTCCTTCTTTCCTTCACTTCCCTTAGTCTCTTCCTCCTTCCCTTCCTCTTTCCCACTGTTCCTTCCTTCTTTCCTTCCTTTCCTTCCCCTCCCTCTTAGTCCCTCCCTCCCTCCCTTCCTTCCCTCTCTCATTGTCCCTTACTTCCCTCCCTCTTCGTCCCTTACTTCCTCCCCCCCCTCCGTGCCCAGGAAGGGACAAGGGGAGGGGGACAGGCTGCCAGAGGCAGAGGAGAGCTCCACCCAGCTCACTTGCTCAGCTTTGCCAGAAAACATGCCGCTTGCTAAGTTAGCAGAGGCCCCAGGATCAGTGCCGGGCTACAGCTGATCCGCACTTCTGCTAAATTAGCAAGTGGCATGTTTTCTAGCAAAGCTCGAGCAAGTTTGCTGGGCAGGAGCCAAGGAGAACTGCTACAGCTGACCTGCTTCTTGGCTGCTCTGCAGAAGCGCGGATCAGCTGTAGAGGTTCGCCCCGATCCTGGACAAAAGGGAAGGAAGGACGGAAGGGACAAGGGAAAAGAGGGAGGGAAGGAGGGGCAAAGAGGGAGGCGAAGGAAGGAAGGGACAATGGGAGAGGGAGGGAAGAAGAGACCAAGAGGGAGGGAAGGAAAGGAAGTTCCAGCCAGCAGAGGCTTGGCGAAGAGCGCAAAGCCAAGGAGAAGAAGGTGGCGGTTTCCTCCCAAAGGGGGCTCCTTTTCTCCACCCCTTCCCTGGGTTTGTGGGGAATTTCTCATCACCAACGCTGACAGATGCTCCTTCGAGCCCGCCACGAGCTTTCTCGCCCCCTTTACTTCTCCCCCCCGCTTTCGTGAGGATTGTGGTACCCTTGGGAAGCCGATCGTGCTTTGAAGCTTAGGAGAGGAAGAGGAGTCCCTTCCTCCTTTCCTCCTTCTCTCCCTGTCAGGCTTGACATGAACGGGCGGAGGAGGAGTCGAGGATGGGCGGGGTGGCAAAGGAGACCGGCGGCCATCACTAGACCTCCCGGCTGACAAGTGCAAGTTCGGGGGTTGCCAGCTGACGGGCGCAGGAGTTGGGTGCTGCAGCGGCCTCCCCTTCGCTGACCTGCGTGCACGAGAAGAAGTCAATCCGGTTGCTGCACAATGAGTCTCTGGGGAGGGCGGGGCCTTGCTCTGCGCCTGTGCTCTTCATGCGCCCCCTGCAGGGCACATTTGGTAGAGTTCGTGCAGACTGCCGCCAAGCAGCATATTTTCCACAAACAAGTGAGGTGGAGCGGAAGGGGGGAGGGAGAGAAGGCGGTTGACAAGCCCTGCCTAAGACCATCGGAAATATGTGTTTTCCGATGGTCTTAGGCGACCCCTGTGAAAGGCTCGTGCGACGCCCAAAAGGGTTGCGACCCATAGGTTGAGAACCGCTGCTTTATATATATTTATTAGATTTAAGCATCACCTTTCTACTGCAAGCACTCAAGATAATTAAAACTGATGGCTTCAAACTGGTTCTGTTAACTTCCAATTCAGCCAAATGTAGAGCTTGACATGAAAGGAACAAATATCTGTAGCTCCCAACACCTACAATTGTTGTTGTTTAGATGTAAAACAAATTATAAATCATCCATTAAGAAGAAATATGCTAAAAAAATGTCCACAAACCTAGCCACAACTTGACAAATCTGAGCTTGCCTACAAAGACAGTCTTCAAAGACAGTTTCAAAGAAAACAATGGAGTGACTAAATAGAATTTAAAAAGTATGTCCCTTAGGAAAAGAAAAATTAAAGCTATTGCCCATGTGGGGAAAAATCCTCAAAGAATTGAAATACTATCAGTTGAAACATAATAAAATGCCTAATAAGGTTGGGCCAAGAAAGAAAAAAGAAAATATAATCTAGATAGAGGTATAAAAGCCAAGGAGAAGAATGTTAAAAGGATTGCATTAGAAGCAGGAAGCTTGCCAGAGATAATGGTTTGTGTCATTAGACTATCAAGATGTAAAAAGAGCACTTAGGTAAGGCAGAAATATTATGGAGAATTTAAATGACTGCTTTGCATCTGCCCAAGACAAAGCCAAGGTTGGCAAAATAGATCCAAATTTTTTCCCACTAAGGCAATAAATCTGAAGAAGTGACACAAACAGAATCATCTTTAAAGGACACTTTAGAACAAACAGATAGATTAAACTCATAAATCACTAGCAGCAGATGGAATTCTCCCAAGAGTCCCAAAATAACACATAATACGAGCTAGCTGTAACACCCAATTCAAGACAGGTGATTGTGCCTTGCTGTCTGAGAAAAGGAAGAAGCAAAAAAACAAAACACTACACCTCAGAATTATTACACAGTTGAACAGCACCTGCCAAAGAGATGCTAGGCACTGCCATTCAATCTGTTTTTGTGAAGAGAGAGAGAAGAACATCTGAAATGAATTGAAGTAGCAAATTCCCAGTCAAAAGCTGGTGATGTCAAATATCTGCTTGGCCTGTAACTGTGCACAGTGCCAACTTTGAAAATGAGCATGGTTGTGGCCATTTTCCCTATTCATTTTCAGTTGACACACTGAAGGGGGGAGAGGGGATTGCCAGGTGATTCGCTAGTCAAAATAATCTTTTGTCCCATGGGAACCAAGGTCATTGGCTACTCCTGAGACTGCTGGCTGTGGGCGTTTTCGTGCAAAGCCCGCCAAGAAGATGTATTGGGGAATGTAGTTGCTTGCATAGTTTTAGAGATGGGATTTCTTAACTTTGTATTGGGGAATTGTTACGTGTGTCTTCAGACTTGCTGATACTTTGTAACTAATAAATATGTTCTTTGAGGAATTTCCAAGCCACGGAGTACTGCTTTATTTGTCTCTGTCTGTCGGAACCATGACAACAAGCTTGCTTAAATCCACCTTGCTCCAAAACAAAACAAAACAAATGCTAATTGGTGTATCTCTGAAAACCCCAGGCACCCGAAATTGATTTCATTGATGAAGGCTGGCAGCAGTGGGACTTACTATGTGACCTTTCTTGTATGTATAGTATGCTACTATGAATATTCACGCAGCCACAAACAAAAAGGAAATGATGCTTGGAATTAGTGGCTGAAGAGGGATTAAATTGAGGCCTGTTGGTGATCTAAGATATACAGATGTAAGCAAAGCAGTCCCTTCAAGCCACTACACAGAAAGTTGTAGCCACGTCTTTTTCAAGGCAAGCTGGATTCCTTCATGGATGTGTCTGTATAGTTTTGTACAGTTCATCAACAGCACTGAGGAGGCTACCTAGTTTGGTAATGAAACATCTGCATGAAAACCCCACCAAGCTCAGAGAGCATCAAGAACCCCACAGTTCAATCCTGAGCTATAAATAGTCTCTTTTTTCCGTATAGTTCTCTTGACAATATGGAAAAGGTTGGCACTGCCTTTTTCTACATTGTTTCCTCAATTCCCAGGTTATTCTACAGCGGTGGCATTTTCTGGTGGACTTCCACCCAAGTGTGAACCAGATCCCATTCCAATTAGCTTCCTGAAATCAGCTAGGACTGCTTAGATGCTGCAGTCAAACTGGCATTTACATATGTTTGTTATGAAATCTCATCAGATGTGAATGAATGCACAAGATATGTCTCCATACAGAAGTATTCCTGCAATGGGGATTCTAAATCTAAACATCCTCTTTTTCCTCCATGTGAGGATACTATTTGTGTAGATCAGCCAACTATGCTGGCTGGGGAATTCTGAGAATTGAAATCCATAGGTCATAAAGTTGCCAAGTTTGGGAAACCCTAATGTAGATGATACTGTATATTATTAAAAGTGACCAGAATGTATGAAACTGCCTTATAGAACTAGTGAAAGGAGCACTGCAGCCAACCTTATTGATTTTGTTCTTGCTGTTTTTGGTTATTAGTGCATTTTCAGGAATAAGGAGATTCATACATGGTTGAAAAAGATGACTAAAATACAGATAGAATTTAAACCAGAATTGTTTCTGTTAGGAATACTAGGAGCCAGGTATGAGAAGGAGAATTCGTATTTAATATTGCATATACTGACAGCAGCGAGAATAGCATTTGCCCAATACTGGAAAAATGATAATTTACCAACTGAAGAGATCCTAATTAAGAAAATTTTAGAATGTGCAGTAATGGATAGATTAACTTCAGAGATTAAAGAGAAAGAAGACTCAGTTTATTTCAAAACATGGGATAATTTTTACCAATGGTTAGCAAAACGAACTAATGAGAAATGAATGTGATATGTTATCGTGAATACATACCAGTAAGATGAATGATATGTATTGACTAACTGATACTGTTTAGGATTATCATTTCTCATATTCGTTATAGCTATTTATTATGTTAATTAATGTTATTGAACATATGTACCTGGACAACAGTCTGTTTGCTAAAGCTTGAAGATGTTAATGGGGGCAACCCCATTGTTGTTCCCATCCCTCTCCCCATCCCAATCCTGATTCCCATCCCGAACTCCAACTCCCAGAATGACCCCGCCCCTTCCCCAACCTTATAAAACCTAATAAAACTTTATAAAGAGGAATAAGGAGATGGTGCAATAATTTTTATAGAATTTGTCTTATCCTTTTGGCTAGTTGTCCAGCTTGGGCCCAACAGATGAAGACAACTACATAGACAGGATAAGACAAACACAGAAGAGGTGACCCTACTCAAGGATGGGGGTTCATTTTCAGGGTGGCTCATTCATTATTTAAATTCAAAAACTAAAAAAAATAAAAACAAATAAAAACAAGCCCAAACCTACCAAGTTTTTCCACACTTAAAGTTTCACCTCACTTTTACTCACAATGAACTGGAGAGAACCTGAGAGAACCCGGAGTTTTGCCTATTATCTTTTATGTTCTTATTTTTTTTTTTTTTAAAAAAAGGTTTCTATATGAAGCGCATTTCGCACAATTCTCTGATCCACGTTGGATGTAAATTTTTCCACAGTTAGATCAGGTTGGGGCTTTATACTAAAACCAATGCAAAAAGCCTCGTTGCATTTGGCCTTAGTTTTAACTATTTGTCTCCTGCTTCCAAAAGATTAAAGGCTTAAAAAACCCTCCCACTGCCAAAGTTGGATTCTAGTCTAGATTGGGCACCCCTGCCATCTACGTTGATATAGTTTTTAAATGCTATGTATTAAATCAGGGATGAGCAATGTAAGTCCCACAGGCAGTGCATTCATAGTGAGATCCCCTGAGAAGCTGCTGCTGAAATTGAGGAGGGAGCCATTGCCATATCTAGTCTGGTTCTTAGATTGAAGAAGCAGACTTCTGGGTTATGAGTGAATAACAGAGTTAGCAGGGACCTTGGGGGTCTTCTTGTCCAACCCCCTGCTCAGGCAGGAAACCCTATACCATTTCAGACAAATGTTTGTTCAATCTCCTCTTAAAAGCCTCCAGTGTTGGAGCATTCACAGCTTCTGGAGCATGTCGTTCCACTGATTAATTGTTCTGCTTCTTTTTTTTTTTTTTTACCTTAAAGAATCTTTATTCGAGTAGCAACACATCCGCAGGGACATAGTCCCAAGCCAAAATCTGGCTTCCCCTCCTCTAAACACAACGCACAATTCCCTCCTCCAACTAACAGTCATAAATCACATTCTCCAATTAGTTTGAAAGGCAGGCTTTCCCACCAGTTCTACCACCCGCCATGCCTTATCAGCTCTTATTACAAAGAACCTTGGTTCCCAACCGTCTACGTTATTGTTTTGTCTAACTAAACTCCCAAACACATCCCTCTCCCTCCCCCCCCCAGTATAATCTAATTCTAACTCTAGGAGTAAAACACAAAAGTAAAGGGAAATGGTTGCGTCTGCATATGTTGTCAAAGCAAGAACATTTGATGTTAGCAGCATTGACACAGAAACTGCGCACACACCCCTGGCCTATATGTGGGACTGATGTTCCCCAACAGCCCTCCCTGGTGATAGACATGTGTATTTGTCCTTATGAATGACAATATTTGTAGTTCATGGTTGAATTGTGGAGTCCTTGGTGTTCTCTGAACCTGCTTCTTTGCTTGCAAACGTTTCATGTGCCAACTAGGTAATGTCACCAATATCAGTACTGGGTGGGTGGGTTGTTCTCTGTTTGTACACAGTACTTCGTCCTGCCAGTGTTGATGGAGGTGTGTTTTTCTTCTTGTTAGTTCTGCTTCTTGTCCTGCCTTCAAGTGCTTTGGAGAATAGGTTGACCCCTCTTCTTTGTGGCAGCCCCTCAAATGTCGGAAGACTGCTATCAGGTTACCCCTACTCCTTCTTTTCATTAAACTAGACATACCCAATTCCTGCAACCATTCTTCATATGTTTTAGCCTCCAGGTCCCTAATCATCTTTGTCGCTCTTCTCTACAATCTTTCTAGAGTCTCATCAAAACTGGATGCAGTATTCCAAGGGCGGTCTTACCAGGGCATCATAAAGTAATATTAACACTTCACAGGATCATGATTCTATCCCTCTATTAATGCAGTCTAGGACTGTGTTGTCTTTTTTTGGCCAGGCAGACATGACTCACAAGGAAGGTTAGGGGAGTTGAAGCCCACTTGATAGGTGGAAGGGAATGTGCCTTGAAAGCTACTTACCAGTTCATCCCGTTGGATTTCTTGGGACTTGTATACCATGCCTTTGACATCTGAGGCAGACACATTGACCTGTAGGATGGATGGGGGATGGTTTTTGATTTAGGTTATACAATCGGGGATGCAAAGCTGGATGGGTAATCCAGCAACATTATCTTCCTCTTAGTGCAAAATCATTCCAGTCACATGAGACAATTGCAATCTAATCCTTTACAGAGTGCGTAGCTCCTTTACTCCAATATGTAACCTAACTAGAGAAGCATTTTCCTCTTTCAAGCTGGAACATGGGGAAACATGGCCTGGTCCTCCACATAATGGGAAAATGGCAATGCATCAACCTTCACAAGACAGCAATTATTCATTTGAAAGCACACTCATCTCTATCATCTCCTTGAACATAGCAAAGTTAATACATAGAAAACAGATGGGCTCAGGACATATCACTGCATATAAAAAAAAAGGGCCAGGCTTTGAACTACCACCTCAGCAACGAACAAACCTGAACAGGATTCGCACCTCACACAGTGTCTGCCGGGACTCCATGTATAAATGCGGCATAGTATTCTCCCCTCACTATGACTGTGGGGTCCCACGTCAAACTGTAGATCACATTGTGACCAATTGTAAGCTGAGGGCATATACCAGTCCAGTATTTGTTTTATTTTTAATATAAACGCTGCAGTTCAATAGTTAGTTGGCCTAGACCAGTGGTGGCGAACCTATGGCATGGGTGCCAGAGGCGGCACTCAGAGTCCTCTGGGGGCACGGGCGCTGTCGCCCCAGTCCTAGGCCTTCAGCTGGGTTTTATAAAACCCTTTTCGCTTTAGGCCTCTGCCGTCGTGTGCAAAAAAAAAAAAAAGTTCAATCAATCAATTTCAACTTCTTGCGGGGGGGGGGGGGGAAACAAAGATCTTGCAAAGTTGGAATTGATTGATTGAACTTTTTAGTCCCACCCAATTGGCCGTTACTACCACAGCAATGCCCAGCCAATGGGCCACACCCACCAGCACTCGACGATGCATAAGTGGGTTTTGGGTTGCAGTTTGGGCACTCGGTCTCTAAAAGGTTCACCCTCACTGGCCTAGACACTGGTATTTGAGCATTGATCTTTTAAAATGTCTGTGTCATCCAGGTCATAGTTATCCCAAAGGTGCTTTTTCATGAGGCAACTGGACTTTCTGGGTTTTCTTTGAAGACGTTTCGCTTCTCATCTAAGAAGCTTCTTCAGCTCTCACTGGAGGGTGGGATCCTTCCATTCCCCACCATCCAGTCAGAACTGAAGAAGCTTCTTGGATAAGAAGCGAAACGTCTTCAAAGAAAAACAAGAAAGTCCAGTTGCCCCCTGAAAAAGCACCCTTTGGGATTGATAATAATAATAACAACAGTAACAACAATAACAATGTTGGAAGGAATCTTGGAGGTCATCTAGTCCAACCCCCTGCTCAGGCAGGAAACCTTATACCATTTCAGACAAATGGCTGTCCAGTCTCTTCTTAAAAACTTCCAGGTTGCATCATTCACAGCTTCTGGAGGCAGGTTGTTCCACTGGATTAATTGTTCTAACCATCAGAAATTTCTCCTTATTTCTAGGTTGCTTCTCTCTTTGGTTAGTTTCCATCCGATGCTTCTTGTCCTGCCTTCTGGTGCTTTGGAGAATAGCTTGACTCCCTCTTCCTTGTGGCAGCCCCTGAGATATTGGAAGACTGCTATCATGTCCCCCCTCGTCCTTCTCTTCATTAGACATACCCAATTCCAGCAACCGTTCCTTATATCTTTTAGCCTCCAGTCCCCTAATCATCTTTGTTGCTCTTTGTACTCTTTCTAGAGTCTTACTTTTTTCACCATTGAATTTCATTTTGTTAGATAGTGCCCAATGTTCAAGTCTGTCAAGATCCTTCTGTATTTTAAGCCTGTCTTCTGGAGTGTTGGCTATTCCTGCCAGCTTGGTGTTGTTTGTAAATTTGATGCGTTCTCCATCTATCCCCTCGTCCAAATCGTTGATGAAGATGTTGAAGAGCACTGGGCCTAGAACAGAGCCCTGGGGCACCCCACTACACACTTCCCTCCATGTAGATGCAGTTCCATTGAGGACCGCACGCTGAGTACAGCCAGCAGCCAGTTACGAATCCATCTGGTGGTGATGCTGTCTAACCCACATTTTTCCTTCTTATCAAGTAGTAGGTTGTGGTCTACTTTATCAAATGCCTTACTGAAGTCCAAGTAAATTATATCCACGGCATTCCTCTGGTCCACTAATCTTGTCACTTTACCATTTATATTTCATTGTGTTCTACTGATCTAGATGAAATATTAATATGTATTGCTAGTCCATATATGATATGCCATATGCTAAATAAATAAATAAACTGCATATAAGAAGCTTAGTTTTTCCACTGTGGCTTTAAGATGTGTGAGAATTCCCCAGCCAGCATGCTTCAGTCAGTTGAAGCCCATACATCTTAAAGCCACCAAGGTTGAGAAACAATGATCTAGAACATCAAATGATAAAGAGAGTCAGTATAGAGTTTGGTCATTTGTCTCAAGCAAAATTGATGGAGCCATCTCTTAATCTGACCTCTTAATCTGATCTCTTATGAGATTAACCCTTAATATTAAGTAATCAGTTTAAAAATCAAAACCTCTATTATACAACAAATAATTTGATGTTACATAAACATCACTGCATTTAAATAATATACTGCATTCAAGATTCATAACAACATAATAAAAAAGAGGGAATAAACACCACTGGAGAGGGAAGCCACATATATTGCTCTGAATTACTTAGGACAAGGTAAGATTGAGAGATGTCTCCATCAACTTTGCTTGAGTTTAGTGACCAAAGCTTATGCTGACTCTCTTTATTATCCAGATGTTGCTGAACTCTAAGTCTAAATACTATTAGCCCTAGAAGGAAATTGTGGTCTACCAATTTCTACAGCAGTGCTTCTCCAACTTGGGAACTTGAAGATATCTATGTAGACTTCAACATCCAGAATCTCCCAGCCAGAATGGGTGGCTGGGGAATTCTGGGAGTTAAAGTCCATGCATCTTTAAGTTGCCAAGGTTGAGGAATGTCATAGAGGATCCCATATAATTCTCTCTCCATTTTGGAAGAAAGGGGTATGTAATTGTAATATACAGCAATAGAAATAAAGGGCAAAAGATTTCCTCTGCACCTACCTTATGTTCATACTCATACAGCAGGGCTTTGTCACTAGTTGGGTAGTCGTATTCTGCCAGCCCTGAAGCTGCAGAGAAAAGAACCGGGTGAAGGTTAGAGGAACAGAGGCCTCAGATAGTAACAATCCACACGGCCCTTTCCTTTGGTCTCAGCCATTGCTACTAAAACCTACAGAGACGGGCTCCATGAAGATCTTGAGCTGAGAACTTACCTTTCTTGTCGACCGATTCAGAATCTGCCCATTCCCCATACAGCATCAGAAGGAGAGGAGGAGAGCACGGCAGAAAGGAAAGAGAACAGAAAAAGAAAAATAATTTTGAGAAGAAGAGGCAAGAGACACACAATATGCTGAGACAGGGGGAGACAAAGCCCCAGGAGCAGAAAGAAGGGGACTCTCTTCCCCAATTCTCCTCCAACAACAACAAGGGATAGGTTGGGTGGGAGAAAGAATGCTTGTGTTTAAAACAATTCCCTTAACTAGTTACTGCATTAACTCATTTTCTAACTTTATACAATACATTGAACCAAAATCTAATGCAGGTAGTCCTCATGGTTATGAAGGCATTTGGCATTGGAAGTTCTATCATAATGGAAATAATGCAGTCATAAAGCAGCACATCTTGTACTCATATCACTTAGGGACAGCAATCCTGGCAGTCCCAGTTGGTGTCGTAACCCAGGGGCAGGGGTCATTAAAAGAGGACCTCACGTGACTGAGTCCTAGGCAAACGGGCTGGCGAGGGCCATGGGCAGACACTGAGTGGCTGGGGAATTCTGGGAATTGAAGGCCACACATCTTAAAGTGGTTAAGGTTGAGAAATTCGACTCTGGAGGAAACAAAAGGAAGTACTGGCAAATTTGCTGGCTGGGGAATTCTGGGAATCGAAGTCTTAAAGTTACCAAGGTTGACAAACACCGTTCTAGATCCCATTCCTACCATCAAGGAAAAGAGCTGGAGCAAGCAGCTCCATTTACCATACTTCTCATCTAAGGTGCTGGAACCAATACCAGTAGCCCTGCAATTCAGCCCAAAATTTATGTTGCTGCAATATTTGTTAAGTGAATTTCACCCCATTTTATGACATTTCTTGCCATAGTTGTTAAGTGAATCACTGCAACTGTTAAGTTAGTAACACGGTTGTTAAGTGAATCTGGCTTCCCCATTGACTTTGCTTGTCAGAAGGCTGCAAAAGGTGATCACGTGGCCCTGGGACATCGCAACTGTCATAAATGTGAGTCAGTTGCCAAGCATCTGAATTTTGATCACAGCACCCTGGATCATAAGTCCCTTTTTTTAGTGCCATTGTAACTTTGAACAGTCACTAAATGACCAATTGTAAGTAGAGGACTATCTGTAAGTCTTTTGACTAAGCCAGCAAGGAAATGCTTATTTTCTCTTAAATTGCCAATTACGCAAACTGTTAAATCTTTCCAATCAGGGCTCTGTGGATATTTTTTTTTTCAACAGATCTCAATATTTCATTCCATCAGAGCAAAAGAAAAAAGAAAAAGAAAGAAAGGAGTTTACCAGTCACTTTTATGAGCGTATTATTTTTGTTCTCTGTCAGGAACCAAGATCAAAGCGAACACTGAGTTTCAGAGCACTGTTTATGCTTGAATTCTACTGACTGTTTTCCTCCTTGCGCCGGAGGCAAAACTGTTGTATTACTATTGCCATACTATTGCCTTTGTGCTAGTGAGAAGCTATTGCTAGCATAACTTTGACATCAGCAGGATTATAAAAAATCAGAGAGGGAAACTGGAAAATGGTGGAGGCAAAGTGGAAGCTAGACTTTTGGGATGCTTAGATCCGCATCCTTCTAGTACCCAGTTTATCACGGCAAAAGAAATCGGATATACATTAACAGATTCTCTTTGGAAATACTGTAGTACCTTGCTGCACCCATTTGTATATAACACCTTACCCTATGATGGTAATCATATCCCATTCCTAATAGTGTGTTCAAAACCTTAAGCTTTTGTTTTAAACTTAATGTTCCCCCTATTTTTTAACATTTGCAGTATGCTGATTTCATGGAATTATTTTGTTACTCTGCCTACTAAAAGAAGGGATATCACTAGTATTGTTTACGTCAATATTTCTCAACCATGGCAGCTTTAAGATGTGTGGACTTCACGATCCCCCAGCCAGCATCAAGAAAAGCATGGTCTTTCAATGCTGAATTTATAGTCCTCTCCTTCCCTATCATATGTAACAGAATTTCTATATATTTTTTCCTGCATCTTTGGCTTTAGATAATTTAGCTAGCTGTCCTCCTCAACTTGCTTGCATGCTCATTATTATTTTCCTTTAGCAGCCACAATCTATCACCCAAACCAGCCCATTTTTACAACAGGAATATATTTTTCTACATATCGATATTGTTGACACTTTGACATCTTTGAATGGTTCATCTAACTGCCTATCCTAACATCTTTTAAGGTTACATTGTTCAACTACTCTCTAGATATAATAACAACAATTACTATTACAATTAATAGTAATAAGCACCTTGGGTGCAGTCACAAAACAACTGGGAGCATCTTGAACGCATCTGGGCATTCTTGAACACCTTCGGCATTGACAAAATCACCACCAGTCAATTGCAAAAGACAAGTTTTAATTGGAACAGCTTACATCCTGCAATGATACTTTAACACCATCTAACCACCTCTGCTTAACCCAGCTCCTTGGGAAAGACTCGATAGGTGGATAAAAATGCCAAATCCAATCTAAAAATCTGTCTGACAATGTGAAGAACCACAACAATCAGACACCATATGCAAACACATAGACAACAGAGAGTTCCAGAAACAAAAAATGAATCAGCATATTGTTTTTCTTCTGCTGATTTTAAAAACCTTCCTTCTATTTCATTTCCCAAAGATTCTAATTATTTTCTGTCTCAAACTGGGACATGTTTTTCATATACTGCAAACTAAGATCTAGTGCAGGGGTCTCCAAATTTGGCAACTTTAAGACTTGTGGACTTCAATTTCCAGAATTCCTCAGCCAGCCAGGGCTGGCTGAGGAATTTTGGGAATTGAAGTCCACAAGTCTTAAAATTGCCAAGTTTGAAGACCCCTGATCTAGTGAGATGTTTCAAAACTAGATAGCTTTTCCCCCCTACCTTTCTGACCTTTGGTCAGAAAGCAATGAGGAGCAATTTATCAGACTCACCTTCTCCATCACGGCTCTCAGCAGCTAGATCCTCACCACTGTCCATGGGTAGAAACTCTTCTGTGGTGCGGGTCTCAGAGATGGAGGTAGTAAGCAGATCGTTGGTGGACACCCGTTCAGATCGCAGCAGCTCCTCTAGAAGAATAGAGAAATGGGAAATATATTACCTGGAGCCCTATCTTAGAGTTTTGAGAATCTATCTTGTCTGCTACAACATATCCCAATTTTTTTTGCAAAGGTTTTCATTTCAAGACATGCTCAGATTCATCCATTCTTTGTAGGAGAACTTTCCTTCTGAGAAAAATCCAGCCCTTCACCCATAGGACAGATACGCTTTGCAGATAGACAGCTGGGCAAGACCAAGATATTTCACAATGGAAGAAGAAATAGTAATTCCAGATGCTTGGGAAGCACTCAATAGATGGATAAAAATGCCAAATTCAGCCTAAACATCTGGCTGACTGTGTGATCCACCTAGAATTTTCCCTTTACATTGACCCTTTTTCTCATAATAGGTCATTCTAGAGCATGGGTGTCAAACTTGCCACGTCACATGATGTGTCACGATATATCGTGACTTTTTTGGCATTGCCGGAGCTGGGGTGGGCGCAGCCTCCGTATGATGCAACTGGTCCGTGGGCTGGCAGTTTGACACCCCTGTTCTAGAGTGTCTATGGAGATTCTCCATCATCCAGATCATGGTTGTGTCAAAGGTGCTTTTCCAAAAGGCAATGGAACTTTCTTGGTTTTTTTCCTTGAAAACATTTTGCTTCTCATTCAAGAAGCTCCTTCAGTTCAGAACTGTAGAATTTGAGGCATTCTATAGTGCCTCTTCCTTCCTCTAGATCAGCGGTTCTCAACCTATGGGTCGCGACCCCATTTGGGGTCGAACGACTGTTTCACGGGGGTCGCCGGACACCGCGGTCCGCCATTTTTTTGTTTTTCGTCGCGCGCACGCCGCGCATGCGCGGATCGGCCGCGCATGGGCGGCGCAAGTGGGGTCTCAACCTGAAAAAGGTTAAGAACCACTGCTCTAGATAAATATAGAAGTATTTAGAAAATTACTCATCCTAGGTAGTAGAAATGATGCAATGAGATGCAATGAGAATATCAAATTAAGTAACCAATCAAACTAATTACTGAGGTAGCCGTTGTTTTCATATAGTACTTAAGAGCAGGCTGACCTTACAGTTGGGAAGGCATCCTAGTCTACACGCAATAGGGTTGAACGGAAGACTTAATTTAAGAGCTGAGGAAGGATGATATTTGGGATAGGAAGGATCTGACGCATGTACCTATGTCTCCTTGGAGCTCCTGAGTTAGCTGGGGATTCTTGTATAGTAACGCAAGGCTTTGGTTCATCCGTTCCTCAATGACATGGAGATGAGTATACACCTGGGAAAACACGCAATAATGGAAAATGATTCCTTCTAGAGAAGTTTTTCTCAGCCTTCGCCACTTGAAGATGTGTGGACTTCAACTCGCTGGCTGTGGAATTCTGGGAGTTGAAGTCCACACATCTTCAAATGGCCAGGGCTGAGAATCACTTTTCTACAGTAATTCCAAAGACCCAAGATGGCAGCACTAGGCAGAAGGAAATCATACCTGGAATTTCATTTGTTCAGCCTTTTCAGGATCAGCTGCTGCCACGTGCTGATAATGGCGGAGAGTGTGGCGCTGATCTTTCTGTTCGGCCCGTACATATCTCTTCAGAGCTGCCAGGATGCGGTCGGGCTGTGTCAAAAGAAGAGTGTGACGTAAATTAGTTGAATCTTGGCTGATTGTCTGCCGTTCCTTGGCCAATTCTCAATAGTTCGCCTTTGAGCAAATGGGATTTACTACTTGCCTCTCTTGGTTTCCTCCATTTCAGGCACAGATAAGTACAAGTGGAAGCACAATCAAAAAGCCCTTGGCTGATTTTGAAAAAGCTAAACAGAATGAGACTTGGAAGGGCCATGCACTAGATTGGAAAACTGGAAAAGACTGGGAGTTAAGGCAGTGGTAAACCTCTGTGGTATTGGAATCCTGGAGACAACATGAATCGTAGGGGCCATCAGGAGCTGAACAAAAGGGATGGCAAACTTGACTTTGCATGTGTACAGGAAGTGGAGCCACAGGAAAAATAAAAATGGTGAGGGCTTTCCATACGAAACCTGGCACACTTAACATGCTAAGATCCCCATTTTGACATACTGTATCATTAGGAAGGAAGTGCTGTGTCCAGCCCCACTAACAAGGATAAGAAAATTAATAAAGGAGAATATTTGCAGCTTGGGGTTGAAATGAGGGGCCTTTGGTGCTCTCTGAGCTTGGTTTTCTTGCAGACATTTCATTACTCAAACTAGATAACACCATCGGTGCCATTGCTAGCACTAGCATTGCTGATATTGCCTACTTCAGGTAATGAAACATATGCAAGAAAACAACCAGACTCAAAGAAGACAAGAAAACTGTATTTTACCCAAGAGAATTTCACCGAAAAATTCTTTGGGGGGGAAAAATCACATTATTCTACCCCCAATTTTGAGTTAGGAGCACAGCAGAGAAGAAAGTGGGAGGAGGTGAACTCTGTTTTATTTCTGGATGTCATTGCCTAGATGTGACTTCTGGGATTTTAGCAGGAAACCAGTACCGAGAACGGGGGTGGAGAGGAGTAAATGAAGCTCCCCACTTGCCATTCTGCAGTTACCTTGTCTGCATCAGCGTTCTTCAACGCTGCTTTCCAGATGTGC
Source organism: Bothrops alternatus (assembly GCA_034064705.1). NCBI lineage: Eukaryota > Metazoa > Chordata > Lepidosauria > Squamata > Viperidae > Bothrops > Bothrops alternatus. The sequence goes on along the minus strand of JARGCV010000230.1, from coordinate 123,877 downwards.
TGCATGTCCTAAATCCTCATTTAGATATGGCTCTTGGCTATTCTGGCTGAGGATTTCAGGAGCTGGAATGTAGCATACCTGGAAAGCAAGATACTTCGGAAAGCTGTCCGTCAGGGAATAGATAATTCCTAACTTCATTAATTAAGAGCACTACTAACACCATGTGCATGATGAATTTTGTCTCACTTTCCTGCTCCATAATTCTTCTCTGTGCCAGTTTCAGGGCATCATATGTGCTGGCACCACTAACTGCTTCTCCACCGCATGACTAGACTTTACATTAAGGTTCCCCAACTCCCATCTACAGACTGATACCGGTCCATGGCCTGTTGGGAACTAGTGGATGAGTGTGCAAGCACGCAAAGCTGCATTTGCACAATCGGCATGCACATAAAACCACCCCTTCCCTCTTGCTGCTGCTGCTGACGCTGGCAGTTCACGGAACTAGAAAGGTTGAGGATCACTGCTTTACATAGTCTTGAACTCTATTGATTAAATAATGTTTCTCTAGCATTGCTTGCATACAAGAAGCAGAAACCTAGGGAAGAGCATCTTTCTCTTCTATGCGCTTGCTTCTGGAACAAGTGGCATTCCAAGCTCATGGTCTACTTTTGTTTGAAATCCACATGCAGAATCTGCTCCTTGTTCTCCCAGCTCACTTTACATACCAATCTCACATACAGTTCTCCAAGCTACCTGGGCATGGTCGTTCTGTACAGCAGTTAAGTAATTCTCCAGTGCTGCACGACGGTTATCATTAAGCAACGCTACTACACGGGCCAGATGAGTCTCCACCAACCGCTGGCGCTCTCCAGCCACCTGCTCTTCCAGTGTCTGCAGGACAGATTGGAAGTGCTAGAAAGCAAGAAGAAGAAAGAAGCCATTCAGAATATTTTAGAACAACAGAGTTGGACGGGAGCTTGGAGTTCTTCTAGTCCAATCCCCAACTCAAGCAGACAAATGACTATCTAATCTGTTCACAAAAACCTTCAGTGATGGAGCAACCCATTCCACTGGTTAATTATTCTCACTATCAGGAAATTTCTCCTCAGTTCTAGGTTTCTTCTCTTCTTGATTAGTTTCCATCCATTGCTTATTGTTCTGCCCTTCTGGTGCTTTGGAGAATAGGTTGACTCCCTCTTCTTCACAGCAGCCCCTCAAATATTGGAATACTGCTATTATATCAACCCTACCAAGACACATCCAATTCCTACAACCGTTCTTCATATATTTTAGTCTCCACCCACCCCAGTCTTCATCTTTGTTGCTCTTCTCTGCACTCTTTCCAGAATCTAAACATCTTTTTTATATTGTGGTGACAAAAACTGGATGCTGTATTCCAGGTGTGGTCTTACTAAGGTTTTATAAAGCGACACGAATACTTCACGTGATTTTGATTCTATGGCCTCTGTTTATATAACCAAGGATTGTATTAGCCGTTTGGGCTGCTGTCGCATACTGCTAGCTCATGGGTGGACTTCAACTCCACACAACCTGGCTGATGAATTCTGGGAGTTGTAGCCCACATATAAAGTTGCCAAAGTTGAGCAATAAAGGCTTCTCTTTTCTGTTGTTGTATCAAGGCATTATAAAGCAGTACTAACACTTCATGTGATTTTGATGCACTAATACCGTATCATTAGAAAGGATGTGAACATGGACCTGGCAAAAATTTGGGTGAAAGACCCTGGAAGCTTTATTACAGCAAAATGTAAAATTATATTCCTGAACACACGTCCAGACATATGCAGACTCCCTTTCTCAGGATAGCTCAGTAGCAAAGCAACAATATCAAATTCCTTAAAACTCAATAAAATTAGCATTAAAAGCTTAAAATTACTCAAGCCACCTATAGAGATAATGAAATGCAAACACAACAAAGCATTCCATGCAGAGCTTATTCTCCTAGAAGCAGATGTTTAATTAATTACTTGAATGTGTTTAGAGAGTTTATATCCTGGCTGTCAAATAAAAACCCAGGATGGCTTATAATACTTCATCAAACAGACAATTAAACTATTGACACGCATTTTAACAACCTTACTGTATGAAAAATGGTAGATTCTAAAAAAATTGAAATAGTACTAACTAGTAGCATGAGCATCTCCGCTTTTTAAAATATCTAAATCTAAAAGGGAGGTTAGTTGAAGATATTTGGAGGTTTATTATAAATTACTCTTTTTTGAAAAATCAATGTTTAGAAACTGGCAGCTATCAATGGATGTGCCCTAAAGACAAACTACAACATCTGCTCACAGACAGGCCAAAAGAAACAGATATGAGGCCATGTGATTGATTCAACTGTTGTTTTGTTTTTGGTAAAAACATGTTTGGGCCTTCTTTCAGAGTAGGAATCCATTTAAGCTGTTTTCCAATAAAAAAAAAGAATGCAACTATTATAAACACAAAACAGAATCAAACAACAGAGAAAGAAAACAGAGGATCCTTGTAATCCCAGCTGAGCTAAACCATTTAAAACAATTTCCTGAAACTAACTTAAATGGTAAACCATGCAAAATGCAAAATGTCACCCATCAAAATTTAAAGCTAATTTAACAGCTGAATGCAAAGGACAACTCTATCGCACTGGCACAAAGAAACCGGCAAGTGAGGGATCTGTCGGTCTATCTTACTGGTTCACCTAATCCTGGCGTGGATTTATTTTTTAAATGTCTTTATCACATTTCAAAAACGAACATAAAAAGAAAAAAGAGAGAGGAGTTCAGTGAGATTGTTGGCCAACCTCACCTCATTCAGTGCTTGCCGGTCTGTTTTAGGCAAGTTCTTGGCTTCGTTGTCTGCTTCAGCCCATTCCTTCATTACCTGTGAAATCACAAGAAAAGGCCAGTGATGTGGTCAATATATATTATATATATTATATTTATTAAATTTCTATACCGCCCCTCTCCCGTAGGACTCGGGGCGGTTTACAACCCAATAAAAACATATAAAACAATAAATATTTAAAATTAAATTAAATTAAATAAATACAAGGCTGTACTAAAAACCTGTTAAAAACCCAATTCTAAAACCTTCAAACAGCCTTGTTTAAAAATTTAAAACCCGAGGAGATCTAGGCCAGGCCGGCTTGATTGAAGAGATGAGTCTTCAACTCTCTTCTGAAGGTGCGGAGATCATGACACGTCCGGAGTTCCGGGGGGAGCTCGTTCCACATCGTCGGTGCCCCCTCAGAAAAGGCTCTCCCCCTGGGCACCACCAGCCGACACTGCTTAGCCGATGGCACCCTGAGGAGGCCCTCTCTGTGGGAGCGAACTGGTCGATGGGAGGTATTTACTGGCAGAAGGCGGTCTTGTAAATAACTGGGTCCTATGCCATGGAGCGCTTTAAAAGTGGTAACCAGTACCTTGAAGCGCACCCGGAAAGCCACCGGCAACCAGTGCAGCTCACGCAGGATGGGGGTCATTCGTGCCCGCCAGGGTGCCCCCACTACCACCCGCGCGGCCGCATTCTGTGCCAGTTGAAGCCTCCGCGTGCACTTCAAGGGGAGCCCCATGTAGAGAGCATTACAATAGTCCAGTCTGGAAGTGACGAAGGCATGGGTGACCGTGCGTGGGTGACCGTGCGTAGCGCGTCCTTATCTATAAGGGCCTTCTTCTCAGATTCTGACTTCCAATCTCTCAAAGCTAGAGAGAACTATCTGCCTGAGCAAGGAACAGGAAGTCATGGACTTATAGAATTGTGGATTTGATCATTTGTCCAACTCTCTATGATGTGCAGGAAAACCAAATCCACGCTCTTCTTAAAAACCTCCAGAGAACAGAAAACCAACATCAACTTCACTGCTGACACTGTTATCTTGTAATACTGATTCAACATTGATCTCTTTTGATATGAAGTTGAAGTTGAAAAATATCTGATGCCTGATCTGCAAAACTTGTACTATTTCCCCATGGAATAATTCCTTAGAAAACAACAAAAAAGAGAAAGAAAGAAAGAAAGAAAGAAAGAAAGAAAGAAAGAAAGAAAGAAAGAAAGAAAGAAAGAAAGAAAGAAAGAAAGAAAGAAGGAACAGAACGGAGGGAGGGAGGGAGGGAAAGGGCTTAGACATGGTCTTACAAATCTCTGTGATCTATATTGTTCATCTATCATTTCTAACTGAGTTAGATCCTCAGTTTAATCTGTCAAGAGAAATCCTTTGATGGTCCCATGGGTGTGTCTGAAGTCACCAAACTGAGCTAACCATACAATGAAAGCTTGCATATGTGCAAGCCAAGCAAATTCTCCTTCCTGGCTGTGTAGCCATTACCTCATTGATCTGTTTCATACGACGCTCCTCCAGGTCCATCTTGGCTCTCAGGAAGTTGGCGTGCTCATTCCCATCTCCAGGCATTTCAAAATAAACATCCACCCCATCTGTTGGGCGAGGAGTTGGGGTCACTGTAGAGACAGCAGTCATGTTATACAAGACCAGGCCTTCTTATTGGTCTTAAAAAAACAGAGATAAGGTAAGTTGTTGCCTTTGAAATATTTTGGACAACAACATTTTTGGTTCCAGCAAACATGGCCAAATGGAAAGTACTCTATGCCAGTTAGTGGGTGAATCCAGCCTAAAAAGATGGACTTACCGGTATCTAAAAGGGGGGGGGCATAGGAATGCAGAGAATGTAAACACTCATCCATTATTAACAGACATGATGAGGACTAGGTATAAGAGACAATCCAATTTCTCTTTAAGAGAAGGTAGCACTGCAAGAGTTTGTGAAAGGTTTGAGATCTGGCTCAGTGTGTAAATTCTTAATTGCCATAGGATTCTCCCTTGCTCAGAAATTCAACTGCAATCACTACTCTTCCTGGAATATAATAACAATTCAATTACTCTCCCTGTTGGATCCAATTCCTGTAGCAGCCTGACATTGAAAGATTTGCATTCCAAAGCACAGAAAGCACATGCAATTGCTTCCTCTGCTAAAAGAGCCTGACCCTGCAGAAGTCACCTATCTCAAATATTTAAAACCATTCATGCATACAAATCTGTTTGGGCACAGCCTCCTGCAGTGATTTGGTTCAGGACAGAAGGAAGCACACAAGCCCCCTCATTTCCCCCTCAAAAGGATGCTTTGCTTCTAAGCATCCTCTACCCCTTAGTGTCAGGGAGAGCCAGGTTCAGAGCTGTCTCCAAAACAGGCTCTCCATTGTGAAGAGGAGATGATGGGCACTCAGAGAAGCAGCTGAACAGCTGAGTGTTTCCTTCTTTCTCAACCTAGTAGTAGCTTGCATCTTGCCTCTCTCTTTCCGTGCCCCAGAGGCCCCTATTTTGCAGAGTCTATATCCCTCTCTCTTTTGATCTGTCCTTGAGCACTGATATTACCATGACTACCGTTGGCTCAAAGTTCTGAGAAGCCCTTGAAGAAAAAAAAAGGACTTCTTTCATCATTAGCGGTTTTCATATGGCGGTCTCCCCTCCCCCCCATGCACAGGTTGTCCTCTACTTACAGTCACAAGACAGCCTGAAATTTCTGTTCCTAAGCAAGACAGTTCAGTTGAGTTTTGCCACGTGTTATGACATTTCTTGCCACAATTGTTAAGTGAATCACTGCAGCTCTTAAGTTAGGCACAGGGCCATTACATGATCCTGGGACACTACAACTATCATGAATTCATACCAGTCCTCAGTCCTTTGACCAGGTGACCTTGGGGATGATGCACTGGTCATAAGTGGTGAAAAATGTCATAAGTCATTTTCAGTCATAAGTTTTTTCAGTGCTGTTGTACCTTCAAATGGTCACTAAATAAATGGCTGTTAACTCAAGGACTACCACAGATTTGTAACCATCATTACCTATGGCCTTCAGATGCCCTGCCCCCTCAGGGCCTCTTTTGCAGTCCCAGAGCATCTAGCTTTTTGTTTTAGGGAGACATTTGAGGATAAATTAACCTCAAATCCGTCAAAACAACCTCAAAGGCCAAACCTTTTGTTTACCTTGTGTATCTGGGGATTTCATGAAATCACCAGCAACGCCCTCTGTGGTTCTCAGAGGCCAAAAAGGTTTTAGAAAGTGATGTTGTCCCTGTTTACACATTTAATCCAAGTGTATGGTCATCCAGAGAAGCATTAGAGGCTGCCCTTCTCTCTCTTCATTGATATGGTCTCACTCCCTTGGGAGGTTGAGATAGTAAGGAAGAGCAAGAAAAAACATGGAATATGGAAGGTGCTCCATGAGGTTGACTCTTAAGATGGGTCTTTCCCTCCACTGCTTACCTTTGACATCTTCTTCTGTGGTCTGAGTTGTAGTGGTGATGGTGGTCTGAGTGATGCTGTCATCGTAGTATTCTGGTTCCACAAAATAGTCATCCCTGGCAGTACGGAAGAGGTTAGAGTCAGGAATACTCTCTCCAGGAATCTCTTCTTCTTCCTCTTCCTCCTCCTCTTCTTCCTCTTCTTCTACCTCCTCTTCCTCTTCTCCATCCATATTCCTGTCTTCCTCCAATTCCAAGCTTTCTTCCTCTGTTGGAATACGTCCTGTTGGTACTTTGTTGCTGAAGAAAAAAGATCCATCAAGTTAATATCTCAAACAGGTCCATCAAGCAAAAGGATGCATTTACAGGAGCAGGGCAAAGGAACCAGAGAGACTTTTCCCCATGAGAAAAAGCAAATATTCAACTATATAATACTGTAGGAGCAGCATCTTCAATTTGCACTAATAAAGAGATAAATTGTATATGCATATATACATACATATATACATATATCTAAACATTTCCTTGCAGATTTTCCTTTAAGATCCAGATCCAGAAAATTCAAGATTAAATAAGCCTTGTAAAGATAAGTCGTGGGTCTCAATGCAGATTTTAACCACCTTCCTAAGCAGCTGGATCTGCCCCAACTCATTGGCTCACCTGCGCAGGGCTTCCTCCCTTAAATGGGCAACCACAGGGGGAGCCTCCGTAGATTGTTCTACCCTGATGGCTGGCGGGCGTGAGGGGCAGCACACATACTCCACACCTCGGAAACGGTCAGCTCCACAAGGTAGTAACATGCCATAACTGTGTAGCTCAAGATGTTCACCACTGCAGGCCTGAAAGGTGGATATGAACAAGGTTAAAATGCTGCAATGTAACACCCCGAGACTGGTTCACACAACACCTTGAACCTGCCTAGAGTGCCATGTAAACCTAGGCCATACAGTTGAGTTTTATCATGTGAACTCAGATAACTGACGTGAGCAACACCGTGTGTGCTTTGAAAACTTGTCAGCCTTACTAGGTAGACCAGACTGAGATATGACCATATGAGCTAATTCTACTTTACTGTAAAGCTATATTAACAGTATCTTTCATGTCTGAAAATACAATTCTACTCCCATCTCCTTGGTTTTGTTTTCTATAATCTCTTGCATTGGCGTGGAATCAGGGTGACTGAATGAAGTTGAGAATTCACAGGCCGAATGCCCTTCCTGACACCTATACAGAGTTCGCAACAAATATTTTCTCTATACACCCCAAGAGAGAAATATCTGCCACTACCTAGGATCAAACTTACAGCCTCCTGATTGTCAGGCAAGAGTTCCACCTCTAGGCCACCAGGCCACTCCTACCCTCATCTCCTTTACAGACTGAGAAACTAGGGAGGGTCTCTGAGCCTCTTTATCTACCTGTTATGCAGCTGTGGGCTATGCTGTCTCTTATCTGGCTGTTCCCTAAGTAGCATCTCTGGGCCCGCTCTCTCAAGGTCTTTCCAACGTACCATTACAAACTGGCTTGGATTAGGTAATCATCACAGCTATGTTTAACCACAACTAAAAATGATTTGATCTGGGTGAACACTAATTTAGGAGAGGGCTTGATCCCGACAACCATTAGAAACAGCTATTGCATCTTCATGTGTCCTTTCCTTCAAAAAAACATATTTTGATGCAAGGATCTTAACATATTATGCCAGAGTTTTCCATTATACCTGAAATGTGGAATTCTGGGTTCATGCTAGTCAACAGGCCAGAAAAATACTACAGGAATGAAAAAAACATGAAATTTGGGAAAAGCAGAAACACCCTCATGAAGTTCACTTTGGCTTCATAATCATGGTTAACCAATAACCCAAATTGGCCTTTCATTTGAGTTTGTCCACACTGAAAATGGAGTTGTACACATTTAGGCATAGAGATCATGAATTGGCACAGCCACAGCACCAAGTCAAAGTTTAGCTCTATGTCAGAATGCAACCAGCTCACAAACCCCAACTTGGATGTGTTCTACATTAAAAAAAGAGCAAATATAGCTTAAAAAGCTTGTTTCACAATAATCCAGTATTCTATAAGCATTTGGTGAAATAAAGACATACACTATTTGTTTTTTCCATTGCATGGGATACCTTACATTTTCCTCTGGAGCTGCTAGTACAGGAGAGGAACAGCCTGGGGCTTCCCATGGTCTTTAAATCCTGGTCTTACTTACTGCTATAAACCTTAAGACATATGAAGTTTGAGTATTTCACCCGTCTGTCCAACTTTCTCTTTTCAGATGTTCCCACTGTCTGGCTAATGTTCTATGGTTTCTCCTAGACTGCTTATCCCATGATGACATTTTCCTAAAGACTTTAGTAAGAAGGCAAAGAAGCAATCCCTTATCAACCCTGTTTGGAGGAAGGGCTCAAGAATTCAGCATGATCTTGATAAAAATCTCCTTATCTCTTCAAATCCTTGCCAGCCCTTTTAACTTCCATGGACTCAAGTGGAAATGCTGGAATGCACTTGATAAGAAGCCCACAGCAACTCACCTCTTTGGCCACACTATGCCAATACAAGTAGGTCTCACAGGAATCCATTTTCTCTTGGTGTAGGAATCTGCACTTGTCTGGTACAAGAAGTGCTTCGCTCACAAACTCGCCCACTGGGGGAAGAGAACAGCAAGTAGGTACTGGTGTCAAGGGTTTATTACTTTATCCTAACAAGGAGCAATGATGAGGTATTTATTGTAGCTATGTCTGGCAGGATAGGCTACAATGACTAAGATTATAATGATTCCTCTGTTCTTCCATGTTTTGTGTCACTAATGGAGGGTTTTTATTGATTACAACTCTCCAGCGTCCTTGACCATGCTAACTTGGGATGATGGGATCCAATAGTTTAAGATCAGGAAAGATGCACGTTCCACTGTTCTACCACTTTGATTCTTCACACAGAGAAAAGTAAATTAACAACACTACACCATTTTTGAAGGCATGAAAGTTTGTCCTCAGATTTTCCTCAATGTAGATCAGATTTGGTCCGATCGTGACTAACTCCCATAATACCCAGTCAAAATGGCCTGGAATTATGGGATCTGAAGTCTGACAAGCACAGAAGGACGAAAGTTTAATTTAACAAAAGACAAGATTGCCATCAAAGCATGTGCAAAGCAGGCAAGAATGAAAGATTTATCTCTCTGGACAAGCAATAGATCTCATTTCTGTAAAAATTTCTGCCTGGAAAAGTAATAAGGTAAAGAATTATCTGCAACTCCAAGTTTGGAAAACTCTAAGAATTGCAAGATATATTCTGAGTTAATTACAGGGATAGACAATTTGGTGTCTTCTACAAGTTCCAGTTGCAACTCTCAATTCCTTGTCACTGGCCATTCTGCTGTGCCCCATGGATACTGAGTCTCTAAACTATTGACGGATTTCAAGTTGCTTACTTTGCTAATTATAATGCAATAAGCATTTAGAAAAAAAGTGCTACCACTGCATTTTTTCTTGGAAAGAATGACACACAGAAGCCTTGTGCACAATCAATTTCTGCACCAATAGCAGCTTCTTTATTTCTGCTCAAAAATAAAATCCCACTGAATTGGGCTAAGTGCATATAACTTTGTAGCATGAGTCAACACCAGGGTTTCTGAACCTCGGCAGGTGGAGGATGGGTGACTTCAACTTCAGCATGTTGGCTAGCTGGGGAATTCTGGGAGCTGAAGTCCATCCATCCTAAATCTGATGAGAGTGAGCAACACTGGCCTACACTACACATTTTAAATCTTTCTTGAGCCCCCTTTTGCCAAAAGGTTCCTGAGGAAGGGGGAGGCTTGCAATTATCACTAGCAAGACACTCCTTGCCTTCAGGCTGATGCTTTCAAAGGCACAACACCCAGGGGAACAGAAGGCGCAAGGCAAATAACAACAACACATGCTTTCACTCCCAGTTTTAAAGTCAGTCCTTATCATCCCAAACAGTTCAGGCAGTTGGACTCTGTGCTTACCAAGACACTGGTAGGGTACCACAATGTGCATCTGGCCTTTGCATAATGACCGGCCCTTCTTGCACCAATTGTCTATGGTAACTGGCTGCGTCCCTTCCACAGCATTAGTGATCTGCAGCTCTGGATATACCTGCAGGGCAAATGGCTGTTAGTAGGGCATCAAACAGAGAACAGAGAAAAGCAGGCCATTCTCCCTTGAGACACTTCAGAGGGTGCTGTATAGATGCACTCCCTCTTGCTCCTCTGAATAGCACCTCTGAAGTTGCTGATCCCCCTTTTCCATCCACGTATTCTACCGTTTTAGATTGGCTTAGCTTCAGAGATGTTCCGTCACCTCAGTAGTACAAAACCGTAAATAGACAGGAAAACAAACAAATTTTGATTTTGATTTTATTAGACTTATATGCCGCCCTTCTCCCAAGACTCAGGGCGGCTCACAACAAAAATACAAGTATAACACAAAATCAATTAAAACTACCAATTCACAGTGTAAAAACCAGGCAATCAATTTCACTCATACAACATACAGTCACAAACAGAGGCCCAGGGGCAGAGCGCAGCTCACACGCCCCAAACCTGTCTGCATAAATGTGTTTTCAAGAGTTTTCGGAAAGCTAGGAGGGAGGGAGCAGTACGAACCTCTGAGGGAAGCTGGTTCCAGAGAGCTGGGGCAGCAACGGAGAAGGCCCTTGCCCTAGGCCCCGCCAGATGACATTGTCTAACAGACGGGACCTGTAGGAGGCCAACCCTGTGTGCCCTAACCGGTCGCTGGGATTCATGAGGCAGAAGAATCAAAATCAAAACAAACAAATGAATCATAGAATACATTAATCTAGAGCCTCACTCAAGATAGTAATTATCAATTTCAAATTATCACATTTTGGATCAATCGTGCATAGTAGAAGGAAAGGGAAGGAGAGGCCAGTCAACAGCAAGATGGATATGCTTCGTTATAGTGCTGGTAAGTGCACTATTGAAGGATCTAAAGGACCAGTTTTGGCGCAGATCATCTTACTCTGGCCATGCAAGGTTTTGCCAGCTTTGGCAACTTTAAGACGTGTCGACTTCAACTTCCCGAATTCCCCAGCCAGCCATATGAGTCAACCCCAAATGGATGGTAATTAAGTCCAATATGTAGTTTGGTTCTTGTTGTGACTTGGGACTTGGTGATAGTTTTCTTTGCACTGAACAATAAGTGTGAGATGCCACACTCAATGTTATTGAAGGAACAATCCAGATCCTTGAAGGAGGAAAAAAGGACCCAATAGAAATACAAATAGTAACCATTTGAAGTTATGATAGACCTAAGTAAGGCGGTTACATGTGACCTGGTTTTGAAGTTACAATGGTTGGGCCACCCCCACAGTCATGTGATCACACTTCAGACATTCAATAACCAGGCCACATTTATGAGCATTTGCAGCATCTCATAGTCATGGGCAACATTTTATGACCATTTTATTGAAAACCAACATTTATTTTTGTGTGTGTATGTGGGGGGGGGGTTTGGCAAAACTACTGGCTGCCACAAAAAAGATCATAAAATCAGGTCAGTCATATGACCAGCCTGCTTTATGATCATCATGACTTACAACATGGAACTCAAGGACTACCTGTAGAACATGTGACTTCTCTTTCCCTCCGTTAACCCCAGTTGGAGATTCTGTCAGAGAGTTTGAGAAAAATTTAAGAGGAACTGAAGGTTGTTTCCTAAGTTCCTAGGACTGTCAACAGAAGGGTGTTGGTTGATTAGACAAGAATAGGCCTGGTGGAAATGGCAAAAATATCGGCATACTTGAAAGATCGCTCAAATGAACAATACTTAACGGACTGGAAACAGTGGATAGATTATACACAAGAGAAGCATCAATCAAATAAAATGTATCTGGCATATAGTTGAGGCTTGACGGGAGGAGGGAAGAATGTTTACCAAATCAGACGTTTACAAAGACTAATACCTAATGTTGTATTTTATGTTCTATGATGATTGCTTCTTAATATGATCGTATGTTTAATGTTGTTTGCTTTAATATTGAAAAAGTGGACAGAATTTCTACCTCAGGTTATTGAATTTCTACCTCAGGATCTTTTGTTAGGGATCATAAAAGATTGCACTACTACTGAGATGAATCTAATTCTGAATTTGGTCACAGCAGCTAGACTGCTGGTGGGACAATACTGGAAGAAGCCAGAAATACCACCTATTGAAGTTTGGACTCTGAAAGTAATACACTTGGCAGAAATGGCGAAAATTTTGGCGTATTTGAAGGATCGCTCGAGTGAACAATATGTGATAGACTAGAAATAGTGGATAGACTATATATAAGAGAAACACCAATCAAATAAAATGTAACAGGCATATAGTTGAGGCTTGACGTGAGGAGTGAGGAATGTTTACCGAATCAGACGTTTACAAAGACTAATACTTAGTGTTGTATATCAGGTTCTATGATGATTGCTTCTTAATATGATCTTATGTTTAATGTTGATTGTTTCAATAAAAAAATTAAAAAAAAAAAGAAAAGAATAGGCCTGGTGGAAGCAAAGGAGTGCGGGGGTGGTGGTGGAGGGTTAATATTTTATTATTTTTATTATTTTTTTTATATTGTGCTTTTATGTCCTGTAAGCCACCTTGAGTCACGAGTAGGCGACATTATAAATTTTCTAAATAAAACAAATAAAAATAAACCAAGAGGAGGCTGAAAATTTAAAAAAAGATGGATTTGTAGGAACCACAAGATTGACAGCAGAAGGACTGGCTCGGAGGAGTCGCGATGAAAGAGTGGGAAGGTGGTGATGACATCAGGAGAAGGAGTACAGGTAGTCCTTGACTTACAACCATTCATTTAGTGACCGTTCAAAGTTACAACGGCACAGTCCCAGAGTCATGTGATCACCATTTGCGACCTTCCCAGCTGACTTCAAGCAAGCAAAGTCAATGGGGGGGGGAAACCTGGATTCGCTTAGCAACGATGTTACCAACTTAACAATTGCAGTGATTCACCACAGCTGGGACAAAAAAGGTTGTAAAATGGAGTAAAAACTTGCTTAACAACTATCCTGTTTTAGCAACGGAAATGTTGGGCTCCGTTGTGGTTACAAGTCAGGGCTGCCTGAAGTTGGGAACAGAAAAAAGTGAGCTTGGAAGGATGGGAAGAAGATGGGGGTTTGCACGTTTATGAGTGTGTGTGTGTGTGTGTGTGTGTGTGTGTGTTTGTGTGTGTGTGTGCATGTACACACGCCAGTTTGTGTACCTCCTGGCAGTAGCTCCGGATCTCCTCCGTGGTACGAAAGCAGGTGCGAGTGTTGATGGCATCGGGCTCCCAGCGTCCTGTCTGGACGTTGAGATGGAGAACCAGTTTTCCACAAAACATGGCCACTTGGGGGGTCCCCAGGGTGGGCCCAAGGGATGCCCCTATTCCCTGAAAGCACAAAAAGAGGGGGAAAGATTAGTCGACATGTCTGGCAAAATGCCAAGCAGATTGTGGCTGGGATAGGACATTCATGGGGGCATCATCTGTCACGCAAGGTTCTTCCACTTCAGCAAACTTTTCCCCCCACCCCCCTTATTTTATCTTTTTTTTTTTTTTACATCTACCTGCTCTTTCTCTCCTTGCTGTCTCTTTTCCCACCCCTCCCCATCTTTGTTTGCACCATCTTTCTTTCTGGCTTCTCCTCCTCCAGTAACCACCAGGATGTTGTTGCTGTGGTAACCGCTCCCAATGGAGTTGCCAGATCTTCTCTGTTGCCATGGAGACCAGCTCCCAGATGGAAATTAATACTGCATCACCAGCCCCTTCCCTCTGCTGTTTCTCTTCACAGGGTCCACCCCCACTTGCTGGCCCTTCCTCCTCCACCTCCTCTCCTTCTTTCTTCCTCACCTCACCTTTCTTTCCCTTCCTCTCTCTGCTCCCACTTCCATGAGACTCCCCATCCTATTATTCACCCCTCTAACAACAGCTGCTTGCAGCATCGCAGTAATGATGTTGGGAACCATCTCTCAGAAGAAGGCCACAGCTGGCCAGTTTTGGTTGAACCTTTGCTCCTGTACCTGAGTAAGCAAAACGCAAGGGCTGCATTCCCACAATATGCTATTCCCAGGAATGTAGCATCCTAAAATATGCCAGATTATATCAAAACCCAATCGTGGGTTGTGCAAAATCAAGGGTAGCAGAAGCTGGTGGGGTCCTTATCTTCTCAGTTCTATCTGCCCTTCCTTCTCACAGGAGCCTCAGCTTGAGCAACAAACCTGCTTCCGTAACTGCAGCCTTCCTACCCAAACAACAAACAAGCATCCATTCACACAGCCTCACTGGCTAGCCAAATCAGAAAATGGGCCAAAATACTGGAAGCAGTGAAAGAGATGCTGGCTCTGGGTTGGAAAAGGCCATGATAATGCAGAGTCTTTGAAGAAGCAGGCAGAGCAATTTTTTTATTTTTTTTTAGAGGATGGGTGCTGCGAGAATACTTGAGAAGACGCTTGAGGTCAATCCCCACAGAATGGGGATTTTGAGAGCTGCAGATGACCCAGAAAGAAGCAGAGGTGCAACTGCCAATTTCTCTTTCCTGCCCTGCCACTCCCACCTTTGGGCTGAATTTCACCAAGTACATCAATTTCTCTTTTCTGGGAAGCGACAATTTTAAAATCAGGAAATCACCCACTCTCAGACGTCTCATACCCAAAAGAGAAGTGAGAAGCACACAAGGGAGAGTAAGTGGGCTGCATTCAGGATATTATACCAGGCTTTTTTTTCCTGGGGAGGGGCAGGATGGAGGAGAAAAGAGGGCGGGGTCCACCTAATGGAGTTTTTTTTAATGGAGGGGCAAAGGAGAAATCAGGCCTGGATTAAGCTGGATCTCATGGCTAAGCTGGTGCTTTAAGCGATTAAGCAGCTGCTGCAGTTTGATGGAAAGCTGACCACTGGACTCTACATCAAATGCAGGGTTGGGGAAGAGAGGGAGGATGAGAAAGAGAAAAGAAAAGAGCGGAGTGGATTCCCAATTGAGGGTCCGTCTGCCTGGCTACCTCTGAAAATAACCCAGGAATGGCAGGAAGGTGGCAGTTGGCTTGGGTAGGAAGCAGTTAATTGAGACAGGGTGAATAAATGAGCTTTAATCCCTGCTTCTGTTCCCCCTACCTGGCATTTAGTGAGCTGAGCTGGAAAGGGAGGAAGGATCAACCTGGTTCCCCCTTCTTTCTCTCAACCTTGTCTTGCCTTTTACAATAGGGCAAAGATGGGGGAGGGGGAGGAAGAGGAAGCTTGCAAAAGGAATAAAAGCCTCTGAAAAGGCTTCTCTCATCTTCCCCCCCCTCCACATGCCATTGGGAGCTGCTTTCTCTAGTTCTCCCATCCCTCTCTTCCCCTCTCCAGCTGATGGAAGGCCAGACTGGGGGCTGCTCCAGATGACCAGGCAAGATGGTTAAAGGCTGGGCTTCTGGCCAACCAAGGGGGGGGGCAGGGCAGGGGCGCCAGGGGTGAGACAAAAGGTAGCCCTTCTGCAGGTCTGAAGAATTGGGAAGGGGGTGAGTGGAAGGCGAGGGAGGTTGCTGGTCCATTGCACACAGGAGGAGCAGAGTGGGGAAACAAGGGGACCCTGCGTGGATGACATCCCTTCTGGCAGTGGGAGAACTTTCCCAGGGCTATAGTCTTTAAGGGAGCCCCCCTCCAGTCGGAAGTCAGGGGAAGCTGGGATGGAAAATAGCCAGGGCTGAAGGTTGAGGAAGAAGTGATCACAAGGTGGACAGTGCCTTTGAACATCTATGTAGCAGGACCTTGTCCAGCCTCTTTTGTATAAGAATGAGATAAATTCCTCCCACTCTGTTAAGCCACATATGGGGAATGTTAGTATCATCCAGCTAGAAGATGCTTCAAAGGTCCTCTAGATGTGTTAAAGGTCATCTAGTCTCATCCCGTTGCTGCTGCACTAGAAATTGTCCCTCCTCCCCCCTTTTAAAATACTTTAAACTACATTCCAATTGTGAAGACAAAATCATTTGATCACATTTATTTGGGGGCCCTTTTATTGTTCTTTTTTAGGATTGAATGGACATGCAGTTTCAGCTGTTGTTTGTACCCGCCTAAGGGGAAACAAAGGTGAAGTCACAGGCTTCCCAAACACTAGTAAGTCAAGCAGGGACACATAAGGGTGGCACTGTGCATGTAGTAGGTGCAACCTCGGTTAACTTTGCCTCCTACAAGAGGAAAAGGTTGGGTTGGAATCTCTTGGACATCTGCCCAATAAAAAAGAATTGCATGGCTGAATACAGATCGAGGCCTTTGAAGATTGTGCCTGCATTCTCAACCAGCCCTGTGCCTTTGATGGTCATGCACACAAAACACAGCCCTTTCACAGACAGGGTGCATGAATCATGGTCAGCTAAGCTTTCCTCAACCACAGTTTATCCACCAAGCTGCAACTGCCTGGGTTCACACATACCACGAAACTACAAAGCATAGCTTACAAACAACAAAGATGGAGTTCCTATGACATGCAGCATTACACCAAAACAAAGCAAACTATCTTATGGCTGATCGTGGTATATAAACCTAGTCTAAGGGTCCCCATGCTCTGGAATTGTTGACTCCATTGATGAAGAAGAGACAGAATGTGCTAACACTGAACGTTCTTCTTTAGGATTCTGTTCAGCCATGCCCTCTTTCGGCATACTGCTCCCTAGACAGGCATTTTTTGGCCATTCATCAAACCTCTTCACTCTTCACTAAGCTAGTTCAGCCATTTTCCTTAGTCTTCCTTCCTTCCCTCCCTCCTCTCCTTCCTTTTCATTCCTCCCTCCTTCTTTCCTTCTTTCCTTCTTCCCTTCTTTCCTTCTTTCCTTCCTTCCTTCCTTCCTTCCTTCTCTTCTTTCCTCACTCCCTTCCTCTTTTCCTTCCTTTTCTCTCCCTTCCTCACTGCCTCCTTCCCTCTCCTTCCTTCATTTCTCCCTCCCCCTTTTCCTGTTTTGTCTTTTCCTTCCTCTTGCCTGCCTACCTGCCACTCTTCAGCTCTCTAGTGGTACTAGTTTCCTAGGAGTGGACCACATCATTTTGGATACCTGAGGACAAGTCCATGTGCAACGGAATGGTTAGACTCAGAACCTTGTTAATCTAGTGGCTTTTCCAGTCAGCAGAATGCACTACAACCTGTGTTCTTGTGAGGTTGAAAGTAGCTGTGCGGGTGTCACTAACCACAAAGGAAGCTACATTTAGTTCCAGAACACTGAGGCATAAGAAGTGGGAGGGGAAGAAGGCTCACTAACGCCTTGCTCAAGAAACATGTTTGCTACTTGCTCATCGTTCAACCCAGATTTTCTACGGTGCCGTTCAGACAATTTTGCAGGAGAAATTCCACCCCACAGCCAGGTTCCCCCAGATTCCCCCCCCGTGTTTTGCAAAAGAGTGAAGCCCCCTCCTCACAAAAGAGAATAAAATCTCTCCCAATCGACAAAATTCAAGTATACAAAACCTAGGCATGGCCTCACATCATGGGCCAGAGTCCTATCATGGGGTTTTCTAAAGAGAGGTAGCCTTGAACGTCTGGCAGCGCCTGTCATTCTGGCCTGAAGGCTCCCCACATTTCTGAATGAGGCCTTTCAATGACCCAGGCTGGGGGAGGATTGGCGGGTGTCCTATCACCCAGATCTTGGGGGGGGGAATGAGCGAAGGGGCTGCATTATGACCAATGTCACATGCAGTCTGGAATATTTGTGATGAAACTTGCTGATGACCACTGCCTCTTATTAAAACTGTAATATGTATCTGACATCTCCAGATTTTGGAGCCGAAGAGCTAAAGTGAGACACATTTAACCGATGATTCCAAACGGATTCTGCCCAATAAGCTATCCATGATCAAATGTTGACAACGCCACGGAAGGAATAAATGATGGTTACGGGAGACCCTATACAAGCCCATTAACTCCCTGTGAACATCAAGCCAGGATTTTTTGGGTTGTTCCCCAATGAGGGTGACAGGTTGTGAGTGCCTTTGGCAGGATTTGGATACATCAAGCAGGGTAACCACTAGGCGGTTGGACAGTTGAGACCAATCCTGTGGCTTGAGGTCATCTAGTCTTATTTCAAACCCATCTTCTGGATATTTGCCCCCTAGAAGTAGGACAGCATCTCCTTCATCTACAAGGCCTGTGGAAGCCATGGGTCTCTGGCCATGTTTGCTGAGTACATCAGTTTTTGAAAAGGGCTTGTCCACTCACGAGACAGAGCAAGATGGCCAAATACGATCCTCTGTGCTAAAATATCATGGCCAGTGTTGGCTTCATGCACTATCCCTATGTGAAGATGGGGCAATTGTGCAAAAGATTTGTGGGTTTCCTCATCACTGCCTACCCAGCCAACACTAAGTCCATGGGGCTCATTTGTAGCAATAAGCCTCCAGCGGATGTGACTTGGAAACCTGCCACCAGCTTATGAAATGAGAGGATGGCCATTGGCTCTGAAATGTTATAATCATGGTCACCCAGTCTTGAGGAGAAAGTTGCAATGGCTTGGGGGGGCGGGGGGGGGGGGCGGGGAAAGGCACCAGCCAGTGCCAGATCATTTCCCACTTTGGAGCATTTGGTTGGATGGGTGAAGTGGATCTCCTTCACATACCACCAATCCTGGGCAGGAAGATCACACAAAGCCAATGCCAGCTTCTCCCAAGGCTTGGGGCTCAGCTGGCAAGGAAAAGGCAGAGGGGCAAAGATTTAGCACCCTTCCCAGAGCCAACAATGCCCTTGCCAGACCATCGTCTATGGGTGGCCTTCCCCTACCCGGCGCCCTCCAGATTCGAGAGCAGGGGATGATAGAAGGTGGAATCCCACCCAGCTGGAGGGCAGCGGGGCGTGGAAGGCAGACGTGCGCTTTCCTCTCCCCCTCCCCTCCCTTTCCCCCTCCTGGGATTTCCCGGCAAGCGTTTCCTTTCTTGCCCTTCCTTGGAAGGAACTGAGACGGGGAAGGGTCTCCGAGCAGGTCTCTTCCCCGCTCCGCCGTGACCTTGGGCACCCCCTTCTCCTTCTCCCAGCCCCAGCTTACCCACCCATCCCCACCCCCCACCCCCGGCGGAGGCGCGCGGGGCTGCAGTCCAGGAGCCTCGCTGCTCAGCCCGCCCCTCCATCTCCACGCCGGGCTCACCTGGGTGTTGGCTGCGCCTCCGGGTCCGGGGAAAGAGGCCAGCAAGAGCAGGGGCGCCAGGAGCCACCGCGCCGCAGCCCAGCCAGTCGAGGCGCATTCCGTCGAGCCGGCCATGGCTCGCCCCGTCTCGCTCTCGCTCGGCCGGGGGCTCGCGCTTCCTCCTGCACGCCGCGATCGCTCGCTCGCTCGCTCGCTCGGGCGGCTCCTCCTTAGCGAGGCAAAACGGCCAGCAACGAGGCTACAAATGGAGTCGCCTCCCGGACTGGGCTGCGCTGCGCTAGCCTCCGGCACTGCTGCTGCTGCTGCTGCTGCTGCTGCTACGGCGGCTCCCAGCTGGGCTGTGACAGGAGGAGCTGGCCCCGCCGCCACCGCCGCCGCCGCCGATCGCCTTCCCCGCTGCTGCGGCTGCAGCCTCTGCCCGGCCCCTCCTCGCCTCGCCTGCCTCGCCCCGCCCGCTCTGCCCGCAGCGACGGAACGCCCAGGAGGGAGGGGCCGCGGGGGGCGGGGCGCAGCCGGAGATGCGGAGCCGCGGCTGCTTCTCCCGGTTCCTCCCGGGTCTGTAGGAGACGGCGGGGAGCCCTTTCAGACGTTCCCCGGGCGGCGATGGCGCGACTCCGCCACAGGGATGGCGCCGCCTCTCTGCCGGCTGCCGGGCGAAGCCGTCTGGTCTTCGGGGACCCGAACTGGACCGCCGGTGCCTGGGAAGAGCCGAGTGGCGGGTTTGCTCGCCGCCCAGACGTGTTTCTGCTAGCAAAAGCCAAAGGAGGATCGATAGATCAGCCCTGATCCCGGGGCTTGACCGGGCCAGCCACAGAGAGCCCTGGCTTTCGAGTTTTCCTCCCCCCCCCACATAACTTTATTTAAGATTTTAATTAAAAAGATTTTAAAAAATGGCGGGAGGGAACTAATATTTAGAATAAAGAAAAGAAAGAAAAGAGAGGGGGAAAAACAAAGCCAAAAGTACAAGTAATTATAACAATAAAACATAACATAATATAATAAATATAATATATTGTATATTATATATATTGTATAATATACATAATATAATATACACACACACACCGTAGAGTACATAAATATACTCTAATTACAGCATGACTTTCATTTTTTTCTATAATCTGTTTTTGGTCATCAAAACCATATATCAAAAAGTTCATTTTTTTCTGTTTCACACAAAAGGTCTGTAAGGGGATTTCCAGTCAACAGTAAAGTTAGATAATGTCTCTTCTTTGATCAAAGATGTCAATTTGGCCAAAACTAATGCAGAGAAGCAAACTAGGTGTGGGGGGGAGAGGTTATGTTGAAAGGGGGAAGGATGCCTTTCCTAACAGCCTCCCATCAAAGTATTGCTTCCTTTGAACTAATATCTGCCAGGCTAAGGAAAAATGACTTCAATCACTAGTAAGTGGAAGGTGACTGCAAGGCTTTTAATCTTGTTTTTCCTCTGCCCTAAAGTGGATTGTCCATTCCATCAGATTGGAATTTTCTAATGGGTCTTCCAATGGGATCTGGGTTGATCTCCCCTCTTCCTGGTTTTCCAATGGATGGCATCATCTTCCTTCCAAGTGAGGCACAATGTTTATCCTGCCCATATTCTTTCAACTAAAATAAATAAATAAAAGAATAGTCAAGATTCTGGTCCCTTTACAGGTCTTTACAACCATTCTATCAACGCTGCTAACACTGGATGTTCTGCATTGACAACAGATGGAAATGTAGCCATCTTTTTCCCTTTCACTTTTAGAGTTAAGATGATGCTGGGAGGGGGGAGATGTGAATGAGAGTCTAGCTAGACATAACAACCTAGCATGAGAACCAAGGTTATTGAGCCCAGAGCTGATAAAGAATTGGCCGACTGGAGAGGAAGCCTGAGCTTCAAGCTAATTGGGGAATGTGATTTATGAGTGCTAATTGGAGGAGGGAATTGTGTTTTGATACTACCGGTATGTGCCCAGGGGAGGAGATTTCAGTCTTTGGCTTTGATTATGTAGTGCCGATATTATGCTACTCGAATAAAAATTCTTTAAGGTAAACAATGCCTCAAAGTTCTTTTGAAGAGTTTCATCTGTCGGAACCATGACATTCATTTAGTGACTGTTCAAAGTTACAGTAGCATTGAAAAATGTGACTTGCGGGGACTTCCGGTTCCGGTCACGAGGACTGGAGCCTTTCATTGAGAGCTCCGGGACGGGGCTCGCGCGAAATTCAAAATAAAGAAACACCGAGAAAGTGAGCGACGAAGAAAGAGGTCGGGATTGAAGAGGAACCTCGGATCTTTTAAAAAAAGTGAGACTTGCCACCGGGAGGTCCCGGGAAGCCGCGGATGGAGCCATGGAAGCTGGCGGTGGCCGGGCGGCCGGCAGGCCCGAAAACGCCGCGCCGCAAGCGAAGGAGAGCTGGAGAGCAGGCGAGAGACGAGCGGCGGAGCAGGAGGAGGACACCGGATCGCTGCCGGGGGGGGGGGCCTGCTGGCCTGAGGAGGACCCCCGGACGAGTTGGAGAGAGGGAGGAACGGCGAGAGAACAGCGGAGGAGGACTGGAGCAGCAAGCAGAGGCGGAGGCAGCCAGAGCCAGAAAGAAAGAAGCTGACAAGAGCGGAGAAGCGAGAGGCGGAAGCGAACGAAGCCGACAGGACGCCGACAAGAGCGGAGGAGAGCAGAGGGAGCAACAGAGAAAAAGAATACCTGCGGGAGGTGAGCTGTTAAAGGCGAAGAGGGCGGCTGGAAGACCAGAGGGGGAAGAGGAGGTGGAAGGCCTGGGAGAACTGGGACAGAAAAGTGAGAAAAGAAGCCCATCAGCTGAGCCCCCTGAACCAAGGGAACCAAGGGACCCAGAAGATAAAGAAGCACCAAGGAGGGAAGAGGAGGTGGAAGGCCTGGGAGAACTGGGAGAGAGAAGGGAGGAAAGAAGCCCATCAGCTGAGCCCCCCACTGAAAGGACAGAGTACTGGATCATCACCAGATCACAGTCTAGTGTCTAATTTGGTCTAATTTGGAAACCAAAACAGTACCAAGACAACAGGAGGATAAGCTCAAGATGGCCTCCAAACAGACCAAACTGCCACAAACGAAGTGGATTGTTTCCTCCCCAGCCCAGCTTACTAAACCACCAGGAAACACTTTACCCACCCCCACACCCTCCCATCCAACTACAGGCCCCCAGACCCATCTGTTCCCACAGGCCAGCCCAACAGCACACATGATACAAGAATTAAAAGAGGTAATAGAAACGCTGGTATTAAGGATGGATGGAATGGATAAAAAGTTGGTGGAAATGGACACAAGGATGGAGAGGAGGTGTGTAGAGGCAGAACAAAAGATGGAGGAAAGATGCAACGACATAAAACAAATGCTAAAAGACCAGGGTAGAGAGCTAGAGAGAAAATGGGAAGAGCAACGCAGGGCGATGGCCGCGGACCTGGACCAAATGAAGGAGGCAATGCAAGCACACTACAAGGGAATAGGGGAGGAAATGGAGAAAAACTTCCAGGAGATCAGGGAGAATGTGGACAAGTGGATGGAAGAATGGAGAACCACGTAGAGGGACAGATAGCAGAGATGAAAGGGGTGGCCCAAGACCAATACTCCATGATACAATACTGGCAAATGGCATCCGCAATCAGGTTTAGAGGTTGGAAAGAGACACCAAACGAAACCCAAGGGGGCCTGCTCGGAACCTTCATAGAGGCCCTGGCAACATTTCTGGGAAAGCCAACCCCAGAGATCGCATGGCAATTCGACAGAATCTACAGAGTGGGCGCATGGACAGCAACAAACAGGCGTCAACCAAGGGACGTGGTCATCCACTTTGCGACACAGGGGTTCCAGAATCTCATCTCAGTCACATCTTACAACAAGAGTTTATACATAGAGGGGCAGGAAGTGAAAGTGCTGAAAGAGATCCCCCAGACAATGCTGCGAGACAGAAAGGAATACAAGTTCCTGGTCGACGAACTGAGATTACGCGCTCTGCGATACAGATGGGAAGCCCCAACAGGGATGTCACTTCTCTATAAAAATAAAAGATACTACCTGAACTCGATCCAAAAAGCCAGAGAATTCCTTGCAAAGGAACTGACGTCAGATGGACCTCAATACACCACGAGAGAAGATGTAGAAGGGCCACCGGAACGCAGAAGGGATCGAGAACAACGAGCAGCCCACCCAGAAATACAGACCGACGCAGTAGCAAGAGAAAGGAAAGGACCAACTCGAGACACGACGACACAGAGAACAGGAAGCAACAACAACAAAGGAACAGGACAGACTGCAGAGAGCAGGATACTAAGATCCACCACCAAACGCACGGAGCAGCACGACACGATCCCTCTACGCAACTTCAGCACCAACCTGGATACCATGGGAACGAGACCAAAGAAGAACACAGAAGATAGAACAGAAGCGGTCTTGCAAGAGTATCCTGAAACTGACGATGACAACTAAATACTTGACATGGAACGTCAACGGACTAAATTCCCCACAGAAAAGGAGAAAGATATTTCATTACCTGTATCAAGGAAGAAATGACATAACCTGCCTACAAGAAACACACATCAGAGCAGCGGACCAGAAATACTTAATCAACAACAGACTAGGTACACATTTTGTCGCAGCGGCGCCACGAAAGAAGAACGGGATTGTTATATACGTGAAGAAACATGTAATAGCTAAGCTAGTAGAGTCGGACTCCCAGGGTAGATACCTAGCAATCGAAGTGACACAGGAAGACAAGAAAATTCTAGTAATGGGCATATATGCACCAAATCAACAACAAGGAAAATTCTACAAAAAGATACACAAGAAGTTAATACAACTCAACTACAGATCATGTATTATTCTGGGAGATTGGAACTGGGTCATAGAGACTGCCCTGGACAAGAAGAAAACAAAACCTAACCCACAGAAGCACTCCAAGTTGCCTAAATCTTTCTACGACATGAAGGAGGACCTTGTACTGACAGACGTCTGGAGGGAACGGCACGGCAAAGAGCAAGAATTCACTTTTTTCTCCGACAGGCATCAATTATTTTCCAGAATTGACTTCATCCTGGCATCTAGTGACTTGCTAGTCCGTCTAAACACTGTGTCAATCCTACCCAAAGTACTAATAGACCATAACCCGGTAGGGATGGAATTAAGACAGGATCGGAAATCGAGGAGATCCTGGAGAATTAATGAAAACCTGTTTAGACACGAGAAAGAGGTGGCTGAATGCAAAAGTGCCATGAAGGAATTCTTTAGTATAAATATGAACAATGAAACACTCATTGAAATGATTTGGGACACTAGCAAGGCATTTATGCGCGGGATCCTCATGAACATGAACGCCAGGCACCAATGCAAACAAGAACGAAAAAGAAAGGAGCTAGAGGAGGAGATAAAGAAACAGGAACAATTATTAATAAAAAGACCGGAGGACAAAGCCACAAAAGAAGGAATTAAGATACTAAGAAAACAATTCGACATGCTGATGGCGGATCAAGTAGCAAGGAATATACAATACGCAAAACACAAGACATTCTGTAGCGCCAACAAACCGGGTCGGTGGCTGGCTTACACCATAAGAAAGAAACAGAAAGCCCGCATAATTGAAAAGATAGAGTACGGGTGACTTCCGGTTTCCGGTCGTGCCGTACGGAGCCATCTCTAGGGAGCTCCGATACGGCGATCGGATTTTCGGCGGCTTTTCAGCCACCCGAAGCGTCAGAGAAGAAGAGGGCGACCCGCGGAAGATAGCGGAACCCCCGGCGACCCGAAAAACGTCTAAGTGGAACCAGGATCGCTGGAGGGGACGCGAGAGGAAAAGGACGGAGAGGCCGGCTGCGGCCGGCCCGACAGCACGAGAGCGGAAACAATGGAAACAATAGAAGCGAGGGGAGAAGGCAGACGAGCGCAGCGAAGAAGGAGACGGGGGTGAGGGAAGACAAGGAAGAAGCGGTACGAGGGAAGAAGAGCCCCGGACCTACCCAGCTGGAGGCCTGAAGACGCCGCGAAGCCGC
Organism: Bothrops alternatus; assembly: GCA_034064705.1. Classification (NCBI taxonomy): domain Eukaryota; kingdom Metazoa; phylum Chordata; class Lepidosauria; order Squamata; family Viperidae; genus Bothrops; species Bothrops alternatus. Next base: position 98,555 of record JARGCV010000230.1, on the reverse strand, counting down.
CCAGCCGCAGCGCAGGAGAACCAGCCGATGCAAGGAAGAAGACTGCGGAAAAACGGTGAGCCCGGCGGGGGTGGAATCGCGCGCCGAGGGACACTGAGCGGAGAGAGAGGCCGGCAGCGGAAGGAGGAGGCCCCCACAGGACTCACAGGACCCTCAGAAGACCCTCCAGCCCCCCGAATAAGGCTATTCAAAGCAGCAAACTTGGCAAGACCGAGAGAGCGGAGGTGAGAGACGGACGCAGGACTCGGGGGCGTAGAGGGCCGGGGCAGCCGGACAAAAGGAAGAGGCCTCAGGCGGCAGGGAAAGGGCGAGAAGAGAGGCGAGAGCGACATCGGTAAGAGAGGCGAGGGCAACTGGGGGGGCCTCCCAAACCAGACAGAGCCCCCAGAAGAGCCGAAGAGGGTGGAGCAGCCGAGAGGACAGCGGAGCGGCCTGAAGCGGCGGATAGGGACGGACGCAGCCAACGGAGCTGGAATCAGGCAAGCCAGAACAATAGAGGGGAGGAGAAAAGAGCTAAGAGGGAAAAGGCAAGAAAGCAGACGGCGGGAGAGGACACAAGAAAAGGGTTCCCTGGGTTGCAGGGGGACGGGGAGAGATACCCCACAAGCTGTGCCCCAGACCCCCCAGAACGGGAGCCCCAGGGATACTGAAGAGAGCAGAACCCACCAGGGAGAAAGGTGGGCATAGGAGGAAGACAAAAAGGCATCCTGGGCTGCTGTGGAGGGAAGGCAGAAGGGGCCTGGAATCCCAGACAGGCAGAGGCACTGTTTAGACTCCCTGAACATGGACAGACCTTCCTGCCCACAGGCCCCTAGACCTGCATTGCCTGAACCCTAAAGCCTCCCCTCCCACTGAAAGGTCAGACTACTGGACCAGCACCAGATCACAGTCTAGTGCCTAACCTGGTCTAAGCTAGAAACCAAAACAGTGCCAGAACAACAGGAAGACAAGCTCAAGATGGCCTCCAAACAGATCACACTGACACAAACGAAGGGAGTTGTATCCTCCCCAGCTCAACGTACCAAACCATCAGGACTTACCTTACCCGCCCCCACACCCTCACATCCAAATACAGGCCCCCAGACCCATCTACCCCCACAGGCCAGCTCAACAACACACATGTTACAAAAATTACAAGAGGTAATAGAAATGCTGGTTGAAAGGATGGATGGAATGGATAAAAAGTTAGTGGAAATGGACGCAAAGATGGAGAGGAGGTGTGTAGAGGCAGAACAAAAGACGGAGAAAAGATACAACGATTTAAAACAAATGCTGAAAGAACAAGGTAAAGAGCTAGAGAGAAAGTGGAAGGAGCAACGCAGAGCGATGGCCACAGACCTGGAACAAATGAAAGAGGCGTTGCAAGCACACTACAAAGAAATAGGGGAGGAAATGGAGAAAAACTTCCAAGAGATCAGAGAGAAGGTGGACAAGCGGATGGAAAAAGTGGAGAATCAAGTAAAGGGACAGACAGCAGAGATAGCAGAGATGAAAGGAGTAGCCCAAGACCAATCTTCCATGATACAGTACTGGCAACTGGAATCTGCAATCAGGTTTAGAGGTTTGAAAGAGACATCAAACGAGACCCAAGGGGGCCTGCTCAGAACCTTCATAGAGGCCCTGGCAACATTTCTGGTAAAGCCAATCTCAGAAGTCGCATGGCAATTCGACAGAATTTACAGAGTGGGCACACGGACGACAACAAACAGGCGCCAACCAAGGGACGTGGTCATCCACTTCGCGACGCAGGGATTCCGGAACTGCATCTCAGCCACATCGTACAACAAGAGTTTATACATAGAGGGGCAAGAAGTGAAAATACTGAAAGAGATCCCCCAGACGATGCTGCGAGACCGGAAGGAATACAGGTTCCTGGTCAACGAACTGAGATCATGCGCTCTGCGATACAGATGGGAAGCCCCTACGGGGATGACACTTTTCTATAAAAATAAAAGATACTGCCTGGACTCGGTCCAAAAAGCCAGAGAATTTCTTGAAAAGGAACTGACCTCGGATGGCCTTCAATACACCACGAGAGAAGACGCAGAGAGCCACCAGAACGACAGACTGATGCAGGAGCAAGAGAAAGGGAAGGACCAACCCGAGACACGACGACACAGAGGACAGGAAGCAACAACAACAAGGGAACAGGACAGACTGCAGAGGGCAGGATAACAAGATCCACCGCCAAACGCACGGAACAACACGATATGATCACTCTAAGCAACTTGAGCACCAACTTGGATACCATGGGAACCACACCAAAGAAGAACACAAGAGATAGAACAGAAGCGGTCTCGGAAGAGTATCCTGAAACCGACAATGACAACTAAATACTTGACATGGAACGTTAACGGACTAAATTCCCCACAGAAAAGGAGAAAGATATTTCATTATCTGCTTCAAGGAAGAAACAACATAATTTGCCTACAAGAAACACACATCAGAGCAGCGGACCAGAAATACTTAATCAACAACAGACTAGGTACACACTTTGTCGCAGCGGCACCACGAAAGAAGAACGGGATTGTTATATACGTGAAGAAACATGTAATAGCCAAGCTAATAGATTCAGACTCCCAGGGTAGATACCTAGCAATCGAAGTGACACAGGAAGACAAGAAAATTCTAGTAATGGGCATATACGCACCAAATCAACAACAAGGAAAATTCTACAAAAAGATACACAAGAAGTTAGCAAAACTCAACTACAAATCATGTATTATTCTGGGAGATTGGAACGGGGTCATAGAGATTGCCCTAGACAAGAAGAAAACAAAACCTAACCCACAGAAGCACTCCAAGCTGCCTAAATCTTTCTTCGACATGAAGGAAGACCTTGTACTGACAGACGTCTGGAGGGAACGGCACGGCAAGGAGCAAGAATTCACCTTCTTCTCCGACAGACATCAGTCATTCTCCAGAATTGACTTTATATTAACATCAAGCGACCTGTTAGTTTGTCTAAACGCGGTGAAAATCCTGCCCAAAGTGCTAACAGATCACAATCCGGTGAAGATGGAACTAAGACATGGCGTGAGACAGAAGAGATCCTGGAGAATTAATGAAAACCTGTTTAGACATGGAGAAAAGGTGGCGGAATGCAAAAATGCTATGAAGGAATTTTTCAGCATAAATATGAACAATGAAACACCGATAGAAATGATCTGGGACGCCAGCAAGGCGTACATGCGTGGGATTCTTATGGACATGAATAAAAGGCACCGCCGCCAACAAGAATGAAAAAGAAAAGAGCTAGAAGAGGAGATAAGCAAGAAAGAGAGGCTATTAATAAAAAGACCAGAAGACAAAATCACCAAAGAAGGAATTAAGATCTTAAGAAAGCAGTTTGACATGTTGATGGCAGACCAAGTTGCGAGGAACATACAATATGCAAAACACAAGACATTCTGCAAGGCCAATAAATCGGGTCGATGGCTGGCCTACATCCTAAGAAAGAAACAGAAATCCCGCATAATTGAAAAGATAGAATATAAAGGCAAGGAGGAATTTCGACAAGTAACCATTAAGAAAGCCTTCACAGAGTTCTACTCGAAGCTATACGCTGAGGAGAAGACACAGGACAAAGAGACAGAAACTTTTCTACAAAATGAAAAGATACAGGCAATCACCGACACACAGAGAGAGGCTCTGAATGCCGCAATCACAAAGGAGGAAATACACTCAGCGATCAAACAGCTGAAACCAGGAAAATCGCCAGGGACGGATGGGATAACAGCGACTTATTATAAGTGTCTCCAGGAAGAGATGTTAGAACCCCTTAGACAGCTATTTGTCAACATACAAGAAGGAGGCCAAGTTCCACCATCCTGGAAAACAGCCTATATTTCATTAATCCCCAAGGAGGGGAAAGATACTACACAACCCGCAAACTACAGACCCATCTCACTACTTAACACGGACTACAAAATATTCACAAAAATTCTGGCCGATAGACTAATGACTGTACTACAAAAAACAATACACCCGGACCAAAGGGGATTTATACAAGGACGCCAGATGAAAACAAATGTGAGACAGCTGTTGAACATAATAGAGTACTTGGACAGGCACAAACAGGTACCAGCCGCCCTTATGTTTGTGGACGCAGAAAAAGCCTTTGACAGACTGAATTGGCCATTCCTGACGAACCTGATCCAGAAGATGAAAATGGGAGCACAGTTTCTCAACTCCATAAGGGCAATTTACCAGAAACAAACAGGCCAGATCATTGTGAACGGAGACCTAACAGACCCATTCAACATAGAGAGAGGCACGAGACAGGGGTGCCCGCTGTCACCCCTACTATTTGTCCTAACACTGGAAATTTTACTGAACAGGATAAGAGCGGCAGAAGACGTTCAGGGCATACTGATTAAACAGCAAGATTACAAACTATGTGCCTTTGCGGATGACCTGCTGGTGACAATGTCGCAGCCAACACAGTCAGCAAGGAAATTGATGGAGATAATGGAAGACTATGGTAGGGTGTCAGGCTTCAAAGTAAATATATCAAAAACAAAGATGCTAGCCAAAAACCTAGACAACAAAGCAAAACGGAACCTGGAAAGAATAACGGGTTGTGAAATAGTTAAGAAAGTCAAATACTTAGGAGTGGAGATAGAATCAACAAATGCGAAATTATACAAGAATAACTACGAGGTCCTGTGGAATAAGATACAAACAGACCTGGAAAGGTGGAAATCACTACGTCTGTCCCTGCTGGGCAGGATAGCGGCAGTAAAGATGAACGTCTTACCCAGATTTTTATTTCTCTTCCAAATGCTACCCATACTCAAGAAGGATGCGGACTTGGACAACTGGCAGAAGGGCATCATCAGATTTATTTGGGACGGCAAGAGACCGAGGGTGAAACTAAAAATCATTCAAGACACAAGGGAGAGAGGGGGACTCAAAATGCCCAATCTAAAGCTATACTACTATGCAGCGACGTTGGTGGCGGTGAGTGACTGGATCAACATGACAAATGATAGAATTCTGAATGTTGAGGGGCATGGTCTACTATTCGGCTGGCACGCATACTTAGTATACGACAAAAAGGCAGACAGGAACTTCAAGGAGAACCCACTATGAATTCCATTGTTATGGGTCTGGAAGAAATATAAGCACCTCCTACACGACAAGATCCCCACCTGGACGATTCCCGGACACGCAACAGGGGATATGAACACATCCCAAGGGCAAGAAGTGGTGCCCTACAGTGAACTTGTACTGGGAGAAGAAAATAGGTTCCTCTTGCTACCCCAAGCAACGCTAGCAAATAAAGGAATAGGAGGTACCTGGCTATCATATATACAACTGCAATCAAGGTGGCGTAAAGACAAGAAGAAGGGCTTCCCCCAGACTGACGAGAATCTAATTAAACAGATTAGAGAACAGGGGATCAGGCACATCAAACGAGTGTACAGCATTCTGATAGAAATGGACTCTGAAACCGAGCTAGTCAAGACCTGTATGATAAAGTGGGGACAAGACTTCGGACACCCTATCACCATGGACACGTGGGAGAAAATCTGGGTGAGGAATGTAGAATTCACGAAATCGCAACACTTAAGGGAAAAACTTCTACAAGATGTTCTATAGATGGCACCTAGACCCGAAAAAAATATCACTCATCTACCCGGACTCCCAGCCCAAATGCTGGAGGTGCGGGGATGGGGAGGCTACTTACTTTCACATATGGTGGACATGCAGAAAAATCAAAGCATTCTGGAGGAAGATATGGTGGACACTCCAAACCATTTTCAAAAAGCGTATAGAATTTCTACCTCAGACTTTTCTATTAGGGATCACAAAGGATTGCACTACCTCAGAGACAAATTTATTTTTGAACTTAATAACAGCAGCAAGATTGTTGGTGGGACAGTACTGGAAGAATCCGGAAATACCGCCTATTGAAGAATGGACTGTGAAAGTAACAAATTTGGCGGAAATGGCGAAAATATCAGCATACTTGAAAAATCGCTCCAATGAACAATTTTTGACGGACTGGAAACAGTGGATAGACTATATCCAAGAGAGACACCAATCAAACAGAATGCAGCTGGCGTTTAGCTGAGGCTCGATGGGAGGAGGGAAGAAGGGTTAACAAATCAAATGTTTACAAAAACTAACACCCAATGTTGAATGTATATGTTCTATAGCTAATGCCTCTTAACATAACCTTATAACTAATGTTGTTTGCTTTAATAGTGTTAAAGCGGACTGAATCTATACCTCAGGATATGAAACTTTTACCTCAGGACCTCTGGTTAGGGACTATAAAAGATTGCACTAGTAATGGGATGAAGTCAATTCAGAAGCGCAAACGAACAATAGGCGATAGACTAGATACAGTAGATAGACCATATATAAGAGAAACACCAATCAAACAAAATGTATTTGGAGTATACTTGAAGATGAAAGGGAGGAGGGAAGAACGTTTACTAAAACAGATGTTTACAAAGATTAATACCTAATGTTGTATGCTATGTTCTAGGATGATTGCTTAGCAATAGGATCTTATGTTTAATGTTGATCACATTAATATTGAACCAGATAAGAGAAACACCAATCAAACAAAGTGTAACAGGAGTATAGTTGAGGCTAGACGCGAGGAGTGGAAAAAGGCTTACTAATTCAGACATTTTCAAAGACTAATACTTAGTATTGTATATCAGGTGCCATGATGATTGCTGCATAATATGTTTTCATGTTCAATGTTGATTGTTTTAATAAAAGAATTTTATTTTTCAAAAAAAAAAAGAAAAGAAAAGATAGAGTACAAAGGCAAGGAAGAATTCAAACAGGAAACCATTAAGAAAGCTTTCACCGAGTTCTACTCAAAGCTATACACCGAGGAGAAGATACAGGACAAAGAGATAGAAAAGTTTCTACAAAACGAAAAATTAATGATATTGACCGATACACAACGAGAGGCCCTGAACGCCCCAATCACAAAGGAGGAAATACACTCAGTGATCAAACAACTGAAAAAAGGAAAATCGCCCGGGATGGATGGGATAACAGCGACCTACTACAAGCATCTCCAGGAGGAGATGTTAGAACCCCTCAGAAAGCTCTTTGTCAACATACAGCCTACATTTCCCTAATCCCCAAAGAGGGGAAAGATAATGCACAACCGGCTAACTATAGGCCCATCTCACTATTGAACACAGATTACAAAATCTTCACAAAAGTTTTGGCCAACAGATTAATGACTGTATTACAAAAAATAATTCACCCGGATCAAACGGGGTTTATACAAGGACATCAGATGAAAACCAATGTGAGACAGCTGTTGAACATAATAGAGTACTTGGAAAGGCACAACCAGGTACCTGCTACCCTCATGTTTGTGGACGCAGAAAAAGCCTTTGACAGACTGAATTGGCCATTCCTGACGAACCTGGCCCGGGGGATGAATATGGGACAGCAGTTCCTCAACTCCATAATGGCAATCTACCAGAAACAAACGGGCCAGATCATTGTGAATGGCGAACTAACAGACCCATTCAACATAGAAAGAGGCACGAGACAGGGCTGTCCGCTGTCACCACTGTTATTTGTCTTAACGATGGAGATTCTGCTGAAGAAGATAAGAGCAGCAGAGGACATAAAGGGCATATAGATTGGACACCAGGACTACAGACTGTGTGCCTTTGCAGACGACCTGCTGGTGACAGTATCGCAACCGGTCTGTACAATCAGCAAGGAGTTTGATGGAGATAATGAAAGACTATGGCAAGGTATCAGGTTTTAAAGTGAATATATCAAAAACGAAGATGCTAGTCAAAAATCTAGACAACAAAGCTAAACAGGACTTGGAAAGAATAACGGGTTGTGAAATAGTGAAGAAAGTTAAATACTTGGGAGTGGAGATAGAAACAATGAATGCAAAATTATACAAAAATAACTACGAGGTAGTATGGAGCAAGATACAAGCAGATCTGGAAAGGTGGAAAACACTACGACTGTCCTTGCTGGGCAGGATAGCAGCAGTAAAGATGAACGTCTTGCCAAGATTTCTATTTCTCTTTCAAATGCTACCCATACTCAAAAAGGATGTGGACTTGGACAATTGGCAGAAGGGCATCAACAGATTTATTTGGGATGGCAAGAGACCGAGGGTGAAACTAAAAATCATCCAGGACACGAGGAAGAGAGGGGGACTAAAAATGCCTAATCTAAAGCTATACTATTATGCAGCGACGTTGGTGGTGTTGAGTGACTGGATCAACATGACGAATGATAGAATACTGAATGTTGAAGGGCATGGTCTACTATTCGGCTGGCACGCATACTTGGTGTACGACAAAAAGGCAGACAGGAACTTCAAGGAGAACCCACTACGAATCCCATTGTTGTGGGTCTGGAGGAAATATAAATACCGTCTACATGATAAGATCCCCATATGGACGATCCCCGGACACGCAATAGGGGATGTAAACATAACCCAAGAGCAGGGAGTAGTGCCCTACAGTAAACTGGTACTGGAAGAAGAAAATGGGTTCTCCTTAAAGTCACAAACAACGCTAGCAGATGAAGGAATAGGAGGTACCTGGCTATCATACCTACAACTGCAGTCAAGGTGGCATAAAGACAAGAAGAAGGGCTTATCCCAGACTGACGAGACTTTAATTGAACAGATTAGAGAGCAGGGGATCATGCATATCAAACGAGTGTACAGTGTACTAATAGAAATTGACTCTGAAACGGTGCTAGTCAAGAACTGTATGGTAAAGTGGGAACAAGACTTTGGACATCCGATCACGATGGAAACGTGGGAGGAAATCTGGGTGAGAAATGTAGAATTCATGAAAGCGCAACAGCTAAGAGAAAACTTCTATAAGATGTTCTACAGGTGGCATCTAGACCCGAAAAAACTATCATACATCTATCCAGACACCCAGCCCAAGTGCTGAAGGTGTGGCGATGGGGAGGCTACATACTTTCACGTATGGTGGACATGCAGAAAAATCAAAGCCTTCTGAAGGAAGATATGGTGGACACTCCAAACTATATTCAAAAAGCGTATCGACTTTCTACCTCAGGTTTTTTTGTTAGGGATCATAAAAGATTGCACTACCTCAGAGACGAGCTTATTTCTGAACTTGATCACAGCAGCCAGATTGTTGGTGGGACAATACTGGAAGAATCCAGAAATACCACCTATGGAAGAATGGACTTTGAAAGTAATAAATTTGGCGGAAATGGCGAAAATATCGGCATATTTGAAAGATCGCTCAAATGAACAATATTTGACAGACTGGAAACAGTGGATAGACTATATACAAGAGAAACACCAATCAAACAAAATGTATCTGGCGTACAGTTGAAGCTCGACGTGAAGAGTGAAGAATGTTCACCAAACCAGACGTTTACAAAGACTAATACCTAATGTTGTATTTTATGTTATATGATGATTGCCTCTTAATATGATTTTATGCATAATGTTGTTTGCTTTAATATTGAAAAAGCAGACTGAACTTCTAACTCAGGTTATTGAATTTCTACCTCAGGATCTTTTGTTAGGGATTATAAAAGATTGCACTATTATTGAGACAAAGTTAATTCTGAAGTGCGAATGAACAATATGTGATAGACTAGATATAGTAGATAGACCATATACACGAGCTGTTTTTTCAGGTCTTATGAGGACAGCTTATTATTATGAGCCCAGATCTAAAGTTGATTGCTTTAATATTGGAAAGGCGTACTGAATTTTTACCTCAGGATACTGAATTTCTACCTCAGGATTTTTTGTTAGGGATCATAAAAGATTGCACTACTAATGAGATGAATTTACTTCTAAAGCTCGAATGAACAACAGGTGTTAGACTAGAAACAGTAGATAGACCATATATAAGAGAAACACCAATCAAATAAAATGTATCAGGCGTATAGTTGAGGCTGGATGTGAGGAGTGAGGAATGTTTGCTAAACCAGACGTTTACAAAGACTGATCCTTAGAGTTGTATTACAGGTTATATGATAATTGCTCTATAATATGATCTTATGTTTAATGTTGATGATTTTAATAAAATAAAAATTTAAAAAAAATGTGACTTGCAAGTGGTCCTCCCACTTAACCACCATCACAACATCCCCAGGTCACACAATCAAAATTCAGACACTTTGCGGCCTGCATATATTTACGATGGTTGCACCATCCCAGATTCGTGTACAGTCATACCTCAGTATTTGACTGCTTCAAAACTCGTCGAATTTGGTACTCGACACGTTTTGAAGCAAAAAACGTGTCCCGGTATTCATCTTTCTCTTGGTACTTGTTGTGCAAGGTAGAACTTGCTGGCGTCAGTCGCCTTGTGAGGTGCGACGCCTTCTGGCTGAAATAAAGGGTCACATGGTAAGGTCACATGGCTTGCTTGGTACCTGTGTTTTTTAGAACTTGTAAAAGTTGTAAAATCAGCCACGACACACTCAACTGCCTAGCTTAGCGATGGAAACTCGAGTCAGTTATGGCCATTAATTCGAGGACTAGCTGTAGTTTAATTACAGTCCTGGGCTGTAATTAGTTTACATCTAATTGGATATAAATCATGCATGCTTGGAGCTTCTCTTGATGTCCAAGCATCATGCAAGGAGACAGTTAGACATTGGGACCCATCAGAGAACAATGATGATTCTTTTTTCCAGAGAAGACAATAATCACAATATTGCTGGTCCATAACTAAAAAATACAGATGTTTTAGTTAAATTTCAAGTACCACCTCTACTTCTAATAATGGTTCTAGTAGACCCTACAGAGAAGCAAAGGCATTCTTGGAAAATAAAATGGTTTAGGTCAGGGGTCCCCAACCTTGGCAACTTTAAAACCTGTGGACTTACTGATTGCTGACCATCTCTCTACGGCAGGGGTTCTCAACCTTGGCAACTTTAAGACTTGTGGACTTCAACTCCCAGAATTCCTCAGCCAGCTTTGCTGGCTGAGGAATTCTGGGAATTGAAGTCCACAAGTCTTAAAGTTGCCAAGGTTGAGAACCCCTGCTCTACAGTCTTAGTATGAGAAAAGGTATAAAAAGTTGGGAACTGGACCTGATAGATTTGCCACTGGCCTATAGCTGTCCTTATTGGAACTGCTATGTCATTGGACCTCATTGCAATGGGTTTTTAAGGTAAGTGGTGTTTATATTTGTGTTCCAAATTATTGCTGAAATAAACCTCTGAATCTTAAAGTAAGAAGTATTGCTTTGTGTTGCTGTCTCTTGTTTTTTTCATTGGGCTGTTCCACGGCAGGAGGAATGGCTGTGGAGTATGAAAAAGTTGGGTTTAATTTTTAAAAAGTGGGCATAGTTGAAAAGACTGAAGAGCTAGGATATCTTCTGAGAGCCTCACGTGAAGAAAGCTAGAGTATTGTGTTTATTTATTTTAATGCTGAACAAAGAGAAATGGATTTATGTTGCAGAGAAGGCAGAGGCTGGCTAGAAAAAAAAATCTCCTAACAATGAGAATATTCATCAGTGGAATGAATGTTCTAAAGAAGTGATGGAATCTTCTTTCCTGGCTAGGGGAATTCTGGGAGTTGAAATCCACACATCTTCATGTTGACAAGGCTGAGAAACACTGGTATATTATATATCCATGTAATATATTATCTAGGGATATTTGGTTTGGGACGGATATACCGTAGTAGTGGAAGAATAGGCAATTCCTATCTTCTTAGTCTTCTGGAAGTGTGTGGAGACCAAGATCTGCCTCAAGTGGTGAGGAAGGATGGGAGCTGAGTTGAGCCCAGCATAAGTTTGATGTGAGATGATTATGGAACTTTAGCTGTCGTGTACATTTTTTTTACTCTTGTGGTATTCCTACTTTTATTTATTTTTCATGTGTTCCCAATGGCTTGATGGTTGTTAGCCTCCCAGGCTTATATTATATAACGGGTCCCCAACCCCTGGTCTGTGGACCAATACCGGGGCACGGCATGCCAGCAACCGGTCTGAACAAACAAGCAAAGCCCCAACTGCAAGATGCAGGCTACACACAAAACCACGCATCCTCCAGTCTGCGGAAAAACCTCTCTCCATGGAACCTGTCCCTGGTGCCCAAAAGGTTGGGGACCTCTGTTATATAAGATGGGTGGCCCTATATATCTTTTGAATGGATGGATGAATGAACGGATTTGCTGATACTAATTTGGCAGCATCTTGTTTTCATAGTGTAGTACTCACATTCACCCTTCCAGATTTATTTATTCACCTTGGAATATGATTTGCTTGTGTGAATTACCCTTTCTCAGGCCTAACCACTGCAGGCAGAAGTGTCACATGGTTGATGTTTTGAGAAAAAAAATCTGCACATTTATAACACATTTATAAAATAACAAACAAAATCAAGGGAATTGGGACAGCTCATTTTTAATATAAACTATGTTAGATCTCTTGTTTCTAGCTCCATGCTGTGAGAAGCCTACTTCAGATTTAACCATCTGGGTCCAATAAATTATGGCTTATTAGATAAGAACAAGAGTTGAAGACTCGGTCTAGCGGTTAAGACACCAGGCTAGGAAGTGGGGGACTCCGAGTTCAAGCCCTGCCTTAGCCATGAAAGCCGGCAGTCACTCTCTCTTAGCCCAACCAACCCACCTCATGAGGTGATTATTGTGGGGGAAATAGGAGAAAGATGTACTGAATATATTTGCCGCCTTGTATTATTGATAAAAAAAGATGTGATTAAAATAAAATAAAAAATAAAATAAAAAAATAAAATAAAAATTGTATAAATCTTCCCTTTATTGTTTCTCCTTTTTTCTCATACCCTGCTATGCAAAAAGATTTTTTGGGATTGGCTAAACCAGAACTGTGTGTTATGGATGGCTGCAGCAAATTATACATGCTTTTCTCTCTGGAATGGATCCAGAAAGTTCAGCTGGTAGCACAGGACAGCAAAATTAAAGGATCACACATTGGAGCAGGACTTTCCAATCTGTCTTGGCTTCCAAAGTGGTTCCATCTTTATTTTAAGGTTTCTCCATTAGGCATCCGCTTGAACCTTAAAGTTGTTTTTTCTGGGTGCCATTGCTAATTGAGGGACGTGCATTTTTGAGGTTGGCTAGAGAGGAAGGCTTTTTTAAAAAGGAGATATAACATTTCTGGTAAGAGTCGGTTGGTGTAGTGGTTAAGGTATCAGCACAGAAACCCTGAGACTGTGTGAGTTCTAGTCCTGTTTTAGCCACAAAGCCAGCTGGGTGAGCTTGGGCCAATCACCTTTTCTCAGCCCTAGGAAGGAGGCAATGGCAATCCACTTCTGAAAAGTCTTGCTAGGAAAACCTCAGGAATGTTTTAATGAAAAACAAAAAACAAAAACTTAATTGTTGGAAGGCTATGAAGACCTGGCTGTTTTCCAGGCATTGGCGCTGGATAGGAATTGAACCTTGCACGTGTGTAGCTTGGAATGAGATTATTATGGTACCTTGGCTGAGTCCGATGGTTCCAATTCTATGGAGGTTTGCTGAATTTTTCAAATATGTTTATAAAGGTTGATTGTTAGCTGCTCAAGGTGATATGGGCAGTCACATAAATCTTCTAAATAAAGAAATTTGCTCTTTGGCCTTCAAATTCATGATTGGGAAGGCTTCAGATGGGTTGCTGGGAATTTTATAGTTGGTTTCTAGCATATCTCCCATTGAGAGAAAGAGTAATTTTAGTGCTCTTTAGACTTTGGGCATTGCCATCTGCTTATTCTATTTTGCAGTTCTTGAACTCATTTAGCATGTTGGGCTCATTTTGTGTTTGTGTGTGTATTGCATTTTGTTTGCTGCAGAGGGCTCAGAGCAGAGAAAGTATTGTCAGCTGGGCTGTTAACAAACAAACAATAAATGGTGGCGTAATGTGTTTTGCAAATAAGGACATGAAAACCAACAGATTAAAGGTTGACTCAGAATACAATCCTCTTAAATAACCAAATTATCCAGCTTGCAGCTTAAATATCAACAGCACAGGAAATGTATATTCAGCAGCCAGCTAGCTTCATTCCTCCACTTTGTTGTTTTAGTTTAACACACCAATAATCCACCATATGAACAAACTATCATAAAGACAGGATGCAGCTGATGGAAGACAGCAAGAAAAGATGCTACCTGGCAGAAGCTAGGGTTTTCTTCCTTGCTGGACTACAATTCCCAGCAATCCTACCTCCGATGGTTAGGCAAGCCAGGGTTTCTGGAAGCCATAATTCAACAGCTTCCAAAGCCCACAGCTTTCCTACCCATGGACAGCAACCAACATTACAGTGTTAGGATCAGACAAATTGGCTGGGTTGGATTCCCACAATGTACTTTATTTTAAACCCAGGTTAAAAAAAGATATATTTGTGTTCACATCCATTAAGCCCAAACAAACCATCTGATGGTTTAATGTGGTGGTTTGGTTAATACATCATGCCAAGATAACTGAGGGGGTCTCTATAAAAAGCAGGATCATTAACCATATCGACCTATTTTAGCTGAATGTAATGCAGGTAGTCCTCAAGCGGTGTGGTGGCCTGGTGGTGAACACACTTCCCTCCCATTCGGAAGATTGAGAGTTCAATCCTAGGTAGCTGCAGATGTTTCTCTCCTAGGACTCAAAGAAAAACTTCTGCTGTGAACTCTGCATAGGCATCAGGAACGGCATCTGGCCAGTAAATTCTCAGCTACATCTAGTCATCTCGACTCTACCCCGAATTAAGGGATTACAGGGTCACAAAATGGGAGTTTTTAATGCAGATAGTTGTTTAGCATTTGTTTAGCAATCAAAGTTATTGAAAATAAGTGACTTACAACCGGTCCTTGGACTTACAACCATTGGAGCATGTCCATAGTCATGTGATCAAAATTTGGGCACTTGGCAATTGGCATGTATTGTATTTATGATGGTTGCAGCAACCGGGAGGGGGGTGTCCTGTGTCATTTGTGACCTTCCCAGTTGGCCTCTGATAAGCAAAGTCGGTGGGGGAAGCCAGATTCACTTAACAACCTCATGATTCACTTAACAACTGCTTGGCTTAGCAATGGAAATTCTGGCCTCAATTCTGGCCATAAGGTGAGGACTACCTGTATGTTTTTTTTGACTCCAGGGAGATTTAATCATCTTTTTAAAAGGAAGAACAGCCTGCATGATTGGCTCAAAGCCTGTTTCAGGGCTTCAAACCATGGATCGCTTTTCTACCTTTTCCCTCCGGATGTGCAAGAATGTTGCCCTCCATCTCTTAGCTTAGACAGGTATGCCTGTCTCTTGGCTCCCCCAAATGTACATCTACAAATCAACTTATATTCCCAAGTTTCGGGCAAGTTACTAAGCAGATGGTGAGAAGCTTCTGCTGAAATTAGTATTGATCATCGTTAGAAAATGGATGTTACAATTGAATCCAGGCAATTTATTCTCCCCATAAAGAGGCAATCCTGGTTACTAAAGCAATTTTTCCATCTGCAAGAATCTTAACTATCCATGGAGGATGCAGAGGTCACAGAATCTGCTTACTGCAAATATAGCACCTGCTATCTAGGGCAGGGCTTTTCAACCTTTTCACCCATTGTACCACTTCTAGGATATGGCAACATCCGAGTACCACCAGTTGCCTAGCACGGGGTCAAAAACATGATGACAAAAAAAAAAAAGGAAAAAAGTGATAAAGTACAGGTAGTCCTCATCTTACAACAGTTCGCTTAGTGATTGTTCGAAGTTACAATGGCACTGAAAAAAGTGCCCCCCCAAGCCACAACCGAGCAAGACAACTGCCTGCCCACTCGGCGGCGCTCTTCCTCCTGTCCGAGGTTTTCATTGTTGTGAGCATTTCTGTTGACGATTGGCAGCGGGGGTGGGGTGAGAGGGGTGTTTGGTTTTTATTCCCCCCATCTGCTGGGTGATTGCAGCAGGTTTTGGTCACTTCACATGACCCTGGGACACTGTGACCATCATAAATATGAATTAGTTGCCAAGCATCTGAATGTAAATCACAAGACCCTGGAGATGCTGCAACATTCCAGCTGATTGGCGCTTCTTCTGGGCTCAGCAGAAGTACCAGGATCAGTGCTGCTTTCCAGCTCATTGGTGCTTCTTCAGGGCTCAGTAGAAGCACCAGGATCAGAGCCGAGCTCCAGCTGGAGCCTGGCGCTGATCCTGGCGCTTCCGCTGAGCCCTGACAGCCCTGCAACTCCAGCCATCTCTCGCTCAGGCTTGTGCAGTGCTGCCACCGGTTCAGCTCATTCCCCTCCCCTGCTACCACTTTTCTAGGATGGTCACGTACCACCTGCCAGGTGCCAATGTACCACAGGTGGTACCCGTACCACTGGTTGAAAAGCCCTGATCTAGGGCTCCAGTGCCTGGCCTGTAAATCTGCAGACAACCACTAGGTGCCAGCAAAGAGAAGCCTTTAGTGCTCAACTTTGGCAACTTTGTGTATGGGCTACAACTCCCAGAATTCACCAGCCAGGTTGTGTGGAGTTGAAGTCCACACATGAGGTAGCAGTATGTGGCAGCAGCCCTTGGTTGTATAAACAGAGGCATAGAATGAAAATCACGTGAAGTATTAGTGCCGCTTTATTATTATTGTTCGTCCATCGAGTTTGATGACAACCTTGACATCTTATGGATTATGGGCCATCAACGATGTGTCCGTAGGTGGCTGATAAGACCGATGTTAGCACGGAATGTTCTGCCACATACTGAACAAAGAAATGTAGACACTGTTACTTCGGCATTTACAGCTCTGGCTTTGCGGAGTGCACGCTTCTCTTGTGCCAAGATTGTCCTTGTTCATATGTCTGTCAACCTTGGTACACCAGAGTACGCCATGTTGATCGATCATGCGCCAGAGGTTCCCAGGAGGTGATGTTAATAACCAGGGACTTGAGAGAGGCTTTCAGCGTATCTTTATATCGCTTCTTTTGTCCCCCGTGTGATCGTTTTCCTTGAGACAGTTCACCATAAAAGAGCTGTTTAGGGATGCGATGATCTGGCATCCTTACAACATGGCCTGCCGCTTTATAAAACCTTAGTAAAACCACACCTGGAATACAGCATCGAGTTTTCGTCACCACTTTACAAAAAAGATTTTGAGACTTTGGAAAAAGTGCAAAAAAGAGCAAAGGCCTGGAGACTAAAACATATGAAGAACGGTTGCAGGAATTGGGTATGGCTAGTCTAGAGAAAAAAAGGACTATGGGTGACATGATAACGGTCTTCCAATATCTCAGGGGTTGCCACAAAGAAGAGGCAGTCAAGTTATTCTCCGAAGCACCTGAAGGCAGGACAAGAAGCAACGGATGGAAACTAATGAAGGAGAGAACCAACCTAGAACTAAGGAGAAATTTCCTGACAGGGAGAACAATTAACCAGTGGAACAGCCTGCCTTCAGAAATTTTGGGTGCTCCATCACTGGAGGTTTTTAAGAAGAGACTGGACAGCCATTGTCTGAAATTGTATAGGGTCTTCTGCTTGAGAAGGGGGTTGGACTAGAAGACCTCCAAGGTCCCTTCCAGCTCTATTCTGACTGATTGCCATCTTAAAAGTTGAGAAACAGTGCTATATAAAAAAAGCTAATTGTGTTGTTCAGACTGGGGAAGGGGAAAGGCTCCAAAAAATGGGATCGGGGTGTGTGGCATGCATGTATGCACATGGTCCACAATTTGCTCATCCTAATTTTGCCCCTCCGAATTGCAAGCTGCAGTTGCTCTCAGATTTGCACCCTCCAAAGAGAAGATAGGGAAGACTGTTCGGCCATGGGTCTTATTTTAAGCCCTGGGCTGCTTAGAATGCTTAGTCCAGTCTTTGCATCGAATGAAAACCTGGCCCAATGGCTGACCTCACTCTCCAGCGGCTGCCGGTTTCTCCTGCAACCGTGATGATAGATTGATCTTTTTTTATCAATCCTCCTCATTGGTGATTCCCTATTGGCAATGACTTAATAATGCATGACGTGCTCCACTCGGTTGAATTAAGTCACCGTCTGCAGCTGTTGGGGAAGAAGTCCTGCAGGGCTGGAACTATTCGATCCATCATGCAGCATTTGTGGCAGCGTGGAGCAGGAAAACCTATTGTTTCCATTGCATGGATTTGAGTCCAGGGAAAGGAGCGGAGGCACCAAAGAGAGAAAGAATAAAAAAGGTGGATTGCATTCAAAGAAGGAACGTGGTGCTCTTCATGGGTTCCTCCCACATGGAAATTTAGGCATTCCTCCCCACGCCCAGTTTGGAGATATAAAAGTAAGAAAAGGCTGAATATAGGTAGTCCTTGATTTATGACCACAACAGAGCCCCAAATTTATGTTGCTAAGTGAGAAATTTGTTAAGTGGGTTTTGCCCCAATTTACGACTTTTCTTGCTACCTTTGTTAAGTTAATCACTGCAGTTGTTAAATTAGTAATATACTTGTTAAGTGAATCTGGCTTCCCCTTTGACTTTGTCAGAACGTCGCAAAAGGTGATCACGTGACCCCGGGACACGGCAACCATCATAAATATGAACCAGTGGTGAAGCATCTGAATGTAAATCACATGACCATGGAGATGCGGCAACGGTCATAAGTGTGAAAACTGGTCATCAGTCACTTTTTTCAGTGCGGTTGTAACTTTGAACAGTCACTAAATGAACTGTTGTAAGTTGAGGACGACCTGTAGCCACATCTGGATGTTCATGCTTCCACTTGGGAGGGGGGCAAACCTGGCTGTCAGTGGATAGGTAGGAGGACAAACAGTGGCCGTTTCAATAAAATAAATAAGTAAAATAAAAGAAAAGAAAAACTCAAAGAACTATCCACGATGGGAAAAGGCTTCTGCTGTTTTTCAGGATTAGGGTTAGCATGGGGGGGGAGTGGAGGAGACAGGAAGGAAATTTGCTGTTTTTAAAAGAAAAACAATATGAGTGCTGAGGAGTCCTTGATGGTCTCTGAACTTGGTGGCTTTCTTGCTAATACTGATGGTGTTACCTAGTTTGGATAAGGAAATGTCTGCAAGAAAAGCACCAAGCTCAAAGACCAGCAAGGACCCCTTATTTGAACTCTTAGAACATAGAACACAGAATAATAGAGTTGGAAGGGACCTTGGAGGTCTTCTAGTCCAACCCCCTGCTCAAGCAGGAGACCCTATACCATTTTAGACAAGTGGCTGTCCAAACTCATCTTGAAAGCCTCCAGTGATGGAGCACCCACAACTGCTCTAGCTCTGCTCTAGCCATTAGGACTCTATCACACTTTATGATAGTAATGGATGGAGTCTGAAGCAAAAGTGGGTGGAGACTTTCTTTGTCTTTTTCTTTCTTTCCCTTCCCTCTCCCTCCCTCCCTTTTTCTTCTCCTCTTTCCTTCCTCCTGTCTCCTTTTGATTCTCTTTCTTCTGCCCTTCAACTCCCATTCCAGGGATAACTTGCTTTCTGAGTTGAGGGTTTGCAGAGAGATTTGAAATGAGAGTGCAGGTCAACTGCCCCTTTTGTTTGTCAGTTGTGTGGCAACCCATTGTCATCTATCTCTTTGTCCCCAAATGCATCATGGGAAGCATTCACAAGCTCTTGGTATGCAGTCGTGATGAAAAATAATATATTTGGCTAACAGCAACAATAAGAAGATTACAATGAAGCCATTGAGATCATCTAAGTACGGCTGATTATGCTGGAGAGAAGCAGAGAGAGTCAGCAATACCTCACTCTCTCTCCTGTTTTTTCCCCAGGCATTAAGATAGTGTGACATCAGCCCCATCTGCTATTAAAAGCAGTGGTACATCAGATTTGCTGTGAAATATGTGCACATGTACATATGTGCAGAGAGGCCCTGAGAAGAATACAAACCTTGGAGCATGTGTATTGCTGAATGACATAATTTATTTCGCTTTCCTGCTATATAATAGAAAAACCATTGTCTGCCTCATATATTAAGGGTGCTCTCAGATGCGTTAGGACTTCACCTCCCAGGATTCTTAGGCCATGTTGGCTTGGAATGTCAGAACTGAGTCCTAAAACATCTGAAAACATTACAAAGGTCCACCTTTCTCCAAAAAAGATGAAGCTCGAGAAAGATATAACTTTTAAATGAGATCAGATCACCCGTGACCCAAACGGGTAATTGTTTCAGAGGTATTTCCCTATTTAAAAAGAGAAAGAGAATGACCAAGGACAGGCAGAAAAGCAGCAGGAGCAGGACAGATTTCCAATTTCCTGCCAGATTCCCACCTTGAGAAGCTATTTGGAGAAAATACAGCCTTTGTTAAGTGGCAAGTACGGACGTGGCAGCAGTTTCTCTGAAATTAAACAATTTCAGAATCAGGATTGGTTGGAAGACATTCTAAGTGAAGACCACGGATTCCTCTGCCCTCTGTTGCTACCCGTGTTTCCCCTAAAGCAAGACAGGGTCACACTTTCTTTTTATCCCCAAAAGCCCCACTATGTCTTACTTTCGGGGTACGGCTTATATTGATTGGAAAACAATTGTCAGTTTTATTTTAAGTATTTTAAGTATATTAAGTATTTTAAGTATTTTAAGTATTTAAGTATTTTAAGCAGGAGGCGGAAGTGGGCAGGAGTAATATGTCTTACTTTCGTGGTACGGCTTATATTAGCCGACCCCCTGAAAACCCCGATACGTCTTACAATCGGGGGTGTCTTACTATCGGGGAAACACGGGGTAGATATACTTCCTAACAAATCATGTGTTCAACCTTTGCTTTGCTGAACAAGCCGCAGAGCCCTGCAGTTTCCCATCTAGCAGCCATAAAGGTAATTGAGGAACTGCGGAGGTCACACATCAAGCTGAGCAATATGCAAAATGCATCACATTGCAGTTCATCAGGACTTGGATCCATCACAACCTGCCACTGAGATCTCAAGGTGCGGATGCTGTCACTACTCTGCGATTTTAAGCAGGCAGAGTTTGAAACTGAAACGCAAAACCTGTGACCCCATGAGCTCCAATCTCTGGCTGAAGGAAATTCCTGCCAATCAGCAAGAGAGCTTAGTTATGCCCAAAGGGAGGGAAGGTCAAAAATATGATTTAATTTTTTTGCTTATGAAAAGAAAATTTACACGTTAGAAGTAATGTTTTTTGTTCTAGAAATTCAAGCTGTATAAGACTGCCCTCTTGTGTAAGACCATGGGTATGTTAATATTTCAGGTCTGGGGTGGGGTTTGAGAATGCAAAAATAGGGCAATGTATGTAGTAGTATCCAAAGATCTGCCTTTCATTTTAAAAGTTAAGATGCTAGTCCTCATGCATTGCAAAGATGATTCTGAAATGTACAGGTAGTCCTTGATTTACAGCTGTTTGTTTTAAGGCAATTCTAAATTACGATGGTCTCAGAAAAAGTAACTTATAACCCATTTGAACTTACGACTGTTGCTCACGATCGTAATCCAGGCATTAGGCAACCGGTTTACATTTATGATGGTTGCCGCCTCTGTGATCATGAGATCGCGATTTGTAAACTTCCCAGCTGGCTTCTGTCAAGCAAACTCAGTTGGGGAAACTGGATTTGCTTAATGACTGTGTGATTCACTTAATGACTTTGTGATCTGCTTAACAGCCATAGTAAAAATGGTTGTAAATTTGGATCCAGACTCACTTTTAAGATTGCATCATTAGCAACCAAAATTCTGGTTCAAAGTCAATTGGGGAAACGGGATTTGCTTAATGACCGTGTGATCCACTTAACAAAGACGTGACTCATATGACCGTGGTAAAAATGATTGTGAAATTGTGTGCTTAACAACCACATCACTCAGCGACCCAAATTCCGGTACCAATTGTGATCGTAAGTCGAGGACTACCTGAAATGGATAATAGATGTGAGAGCATAAGCTACCAGTAATTTTAAATGCTTTGTCCTTTACATCAGAAATGGCTGGGGAGAAAAGTGTAAAACTGTCTAGGTCACAATTCATATAATTTAAAACCATTTAAGAATTCAGTTCTTGGTGCAGAATCCAAATATGAAGGTTTTCATTTTTTTCTTTCTCTTCTAATAGCAGAGGGTACCTGTTAGCTTTCTATTGCCATCTAGGCTATAATGGGAGCGCATTGTGTGATACCTGTGTAAAACATCGCACCAAGGAGGTGGAGGCCAAACAGCACTAGAACAGACCATCCGTCATCGCGAAAGGCAGTTTACAGTTTTCTAAAATTACCCCTTTTAAGTGTTTGGCATTTCCTTTGCTGCTGCTGAATGAACAAAGAGAAATAATCCAGCCTCACTCGTCTCATGTTTTTTAAAATTAAAAATAAATATTTCAAGTGTCCGTACATGTCTCCCTCTTTGTCTCCGAAGCACCATGGGCTCAATCAAGCAGGCACGGCTGAAAACGGCCTCTGAGAGATCTTGTTTGAAAAATGCAAACAACGGAACAAAAAAAAGCAAACCAACTCCATTGGTTCCGAAGACAAGAAAGCAACGATGTCCTCCCCTTGTAAATGCCCTACAGGAGCATACAAATACACTTAAGGCAAAAAGAAAAAAAGGGAAACAGGAAACAGGGGGAATAACTTAACTCTAAAGAAAACCAACAGCCTTCTCCATCCCCCAAAGATGCACAAACAAGATCAACAGATCTTGCCTGTTTTTGACTTCTTGCACTCTTCCATGCTCTGCTTTTCTCCCCCCCCCCCTTAAATTAGATTTTATTCCTTCAAGTTATTGTCAGTTCTTTTCAGGTTTTCTCTTGGCATTCTGATTAAACACCACTGCCACCTGCTGGCGAGTCTCAGGTATGGCAAGCGCTTGGAAGTAGCACACCTTTTTTCCCTAAAACATGGCACTGCCATTACCTAATAAAGGGGAAGGAATTTAATTGCCTTTATGTCCATCCAGGGCGCCCACCCTCTGCTTGCTAAAGAGAGGGAAGATAGGAGTTATTTAAACCGGTGTTTCTCAACCTCAGACACTTTTAAGGCGTATGGACTTCAACTCCCAGAGTTCCCCTAGCCAGCATGTTAGTGGGAGAATTCTGGGAATTGAAGTCCATGCCCCCTTAAAATCGCTGAGGTTCAGAAACATGGATGTAAACCACATCATCTAGCCAGGAAAATGAAAATACAAGCACTAGTGCCCATGCGTAAAGATTTCCCAGAATCATGCGACTGCCGGAAGGGGTGGGAGGCAAGGTGGCGCATCAGTCAGTCCCACTGCTGAAGCAGCTTGATCACCACTGGATTTGTAAGCTACACTTATGGCTGATCTCCCATGAAAGCTTGGCCACCATGTGAAATCTGGATTCTTACAGACTGAGTCACCCTATAAGTCAGGCCCAGACCAAAAGGGGAACACCTTGCATTCTGGGTCCGCTTTCGTGTACTGACACAAAGAAAGTCTATCTTATCAATTGCTTCACAGTTCTAGATTCCACGTGGAAGAAGGCAAGCAAAATGCTGGCCATCTTGGTTGCCCGAGTGGCCCCTAGGCCAGCCCCCCTGTTGGGGTCCCCAGAGGGTGAGACTGTTGGGGTCCTCAGGAAGAGATTGAGGTCCTCAAGACTGTCGCTTCTGAAACCAGTTCCCCAAAGCGAGTGTCCACTTCCGTTTCTTTCTCACTGAAGATGGAAGGAGTCCGGAAGGGGTGCAACTCTGTCATACGTGGGTCTGCATACGCTGTTGAGCAGGGCGCCCATAGTCAGACTGCTGAGACAAGGAAGTGTAGGAGAAACGGGAGCAGCCCGAAGCTTTGCTGGCTTGATCGGACTGCTCGTAGCCGCTCTCGGCCTTCTCGTAGCTGCTCGGCTTGACGTAGCTAGTGAAAGCCCGGCTATAGGGAGCCGTGAGGTAGGTCGCCCCACTGTATATGTTCTCTGGAGGGAAAAGCCGCTCGTGGGTGGTGTCATATGCAGAACGGGAACTGGGAGTGCCCAAGGTGTAGCGGTGGGTGTAGTCAAAGAGTTTGGGTTGCACCGGCCCCGTGGAGGGATATAAGGAAGTTGGCCCAAACAAAGGTCGGGGGGCTGGCGTGTATTCTGAAAAGCTGCTTCCCAAGCAGGGCTCCTCATGGGCACGCACTTTGTAGTAGCCATTGGTGGGGTCCTATGGAGAAAAGAGAGTCGTGAAATTGAGAGATGGGGTCTCTGCTTGATCCTTGGGTTGCCAGCCAGGAGCTGTGCCCTTTTCTAAGATACAGTATTGCAGAATAGTTTTCCATGGATCAGAATTATCGGTGGCAGGTGAATCTAAATCTCATCTATCGTAGGAATCTTCTCCCCCACAACTTCCTTTTCCCTCATTTGTTTACTCATTGGAGACATCTCCAACCCCTCTTTTCTCCAAGAGCAAAAAAGCCTACGGTACTGGTGAAGATCGTCTCCCGTTCATCTCCACCACCACAACCCTTGGAAGGAAGGTGGCTTGAAAGAGAGCGAGAGGTCTACAATTCCCCCAGGTAGACCCAGAACCAAGGGGGGACCTGAATGCAGATACATTCCTCTGCAACTGCACTGGCTCGGTCAGATATGCGGCAAATCCCGTACAGCCCCAGCCAAGCTCACCTTCAGCTCCTGACTCCCTTCGTCATCCTCCAGAATTTCACTGTGCTCAGTGTGGGACGTGGCTGGAGACTCGCTGCTTGTAGCCTGGAAGCAGAGGGAAAGGTGAGCATTGCTATCCAAGAGGCTTTGCACAGCTTCAGGCCAAGAACTGAAAGTGCCACTTGGCTAGGACCTTAAAACAGAAGGGAGCAATAATGCCAGTGTATTGTGGGGGGGGGGGGAGTAGAAGAAGGAAAGAATAAAGCCAAATTTAAAACAATCACTCTTCACTTGGCAGTTACCAGACCATTGGGAACCGCCCCTTATGTTGGACTGGAAACATTGGATAGACTACATACAAGAGAAACACCATTCAAAGAAAATGTATCTGGCTTATAGTTAAATCTTGATATACGGAGTGAAGAATGTTTACAAACGTAAATTGATTGTATTAAGTTGAATAGCAGTTAAATTGAATTTTTTCTTGGTTTACATGTACAAATATATATCTAACAATAATAATAAAAAAACAACCAGTGGGCTCAAATATGAGCCAATCATGAACATGGAAATTCAAATATGACAAAACAAGAACTTGGAGGCTACGTAGGTCTTCCTGGTGGCCCATTCTATGTTCTAGGGCAGGGGTAGGCAACCTTGGCTCTTTTATGACTCGTGGACTTCAACTCCCAGAATTCCTGAGCCAGCATAAAAGCCACGAGTCACAAAAGAGCCAAGGTTGCCTACCCTGTTCTAGGGTGTCAGCCCCCCCCCAAATCCAAGAAAGACATGTGGAGTTTCTTCTGAGTAGTTTTCTTTATTGTTCCTCACTTATAGATAGAAACTTTTGCCAAACTAAACTGTTTGCATCATTATATACACCAGGGGTGGGTAATTAATTTCCCCAAGGAGCTACATGCGAAACTGGAACTGTTGTGGAGGGCTGAACCAATAGGGCAGCCGCGGTGGGCCAAACAGGTTTGGCCAAAGGGCTGGATGTGGCCCACGGGCCCTAGAATGCCCAGGTCTGATATACAGACAGTACTCCTGGAATCGTTAGTGAGGAACCCTTTTAACTGTCTTCCTCCCAACCAAATTTCCCAACCAAATTTTCCATGCTTTGTTGCCCCTTTGCCCTCTGGAAGACAGCTCCTCCCTCCTGGGAATCCAGACTCCATTCCACCACAGAGGCCAAGTGAGATATGACACCTGTGCTTTTTTGCCATGCCGTCATCCAAATCAGTTATGCCTGGAGTGGCTGCATTTTTACAACATGCTAGGCTTGACTAGTTTTAATCTAAACTAGATTTTGTTTTGGGGGATGGGAGATAATGCGTTGTGTGAATTCAGGCCATTTAACCAGTGTGTAGTAGGGTGAAAAGAATTCAAGAGGAACCAGGCTGAGTGGGCTGTGTGAACACAGCCAATAAAGATTTAGGATTAGGCAGCCTGTGTTTACTGTCTTAATTTCTGATATTCATGAGCCAATGCCAGGGTTTAGGTGGCTAAAACAATGCCACCTTTGGCAAAAAAAGCAATGAGATGAACATGTTTGTGGAACCTGAAGATTTGCAGGGATAAACCCCCAAATCTTACCATTTTTAATTGGCGCAGAGGGATTTCCCCAATATCCACTGAGGACGGAGGGACTCCATCAGTGGAGGAGGCAGCAGGGACTGGGGAATCTGAGAAACAAGGGAAGGGCATAATTTCCTAGTGGATAGATCAGTGTTTCTTAACTTTGGCTCTTTAAGAAGTATGAACTTCAACTCCCAGAATTCCCCCAGCAAGCCATGCTGGCTGGGGAATTCTGGGAGTTGAAGTCCATGCTACTTAAAATGGCTAAAATTGAGAAACACTAGGCCAGTTCCAGGGGGAATGAATTAAGAGTATTCTAGAAAAACGTAAACAGGCTGGCTGG
Organism: Bothrops alternatus; assembly: GCA_034064705.1. Lineage (NCBI taxonomy): Eukaryota > Metazoa > Chordata > Lepidosauria > Squamata > Viperidae > Bothrops > Bothrops alternatus. Next base: position 72,211 of record JARGCV010000230.1, on the reverse strand, counting down.
AACTCTGCAGAGCAGATGAGGAAAGAGTATTATTGATTGGGGGGGGGAAACCCCACTGGAAGCGATGTCCCTAGCAAATTATACAACTTTTTGCCTCAAGCATTCGGACAGCTGCACTCTATTCTACAACCTTTAGCTGCAGCTCTGCCCCCTACCACACACAGTGTCTAATTTTGAATTCTGCATATGCCTCATTTGTTTGTGGCTACAATGAAAAAAGAAGTACTTTCTCTCTCTCTCTTCCCCGTCCCCCCCCCCCAAAGCAGGCCGGCTCAGCTAGCTGGGACTACATGCTGCAGAAACAGGGACTTGGCAGAAATAAGAGGATCCCATGAGTGCCCATCTCTGCATACCATCGGTTCCTTGGCGTCATCTTCAACCTCACTGGGCCTGCTGGGGCTGCTCTCGCTTGTGGTGATCTGCACGAGGATATCGGCCTTAGACAGCTGCGTTCCCCGCTTGGCTATGCAAGAGACAGATGGACAGAGGCGGATGTCAGATCATGCTCCCCATCACCTAGGAAGTTACTCTTAAGGACAAAGGTTGATGATGCTTGCAGGAACCCCACATCTGGGGCCATCTGTTTTTTGTTGATGGAGAAGGGGCTGTTTATGACTGAAATTGAGCAGACCCATTTACAACATATTTTGCAGCCATTATTAAGTGAACGCTGCAGTTGTTAAGTGAATACATTCTTCCCAACGGGTGTTTTTGCCAGGAACCAAAAGTAAACCCTGGAAACCAGAGAAAAATGTGGGGAAAAAAATAAGTTCACGGGACTATAGGACGCTGTAAGCGGCTGTGAAGTTAAGCGAGTTGCCAAGCGTCCAAAATGTGGTCATGTGACGGGGGAGGTTTTGTGGCTGTTGTAACTTCAAAGTTGGATTGTAAATCGTTTATGGGATGAATCTGTCATCACTTGGAACGGTTGCTAAGTGGCCAGTTGTAAGCCGAGGACTAACTGTATGATGGGATATTGAGAAAAAGGAAGAGGGGCCTTGAGATGGTGGCACAATGGTTAGAATGCAGTATTGCAAGCTAACTCTGGCCACAGCCACCAGTTCGATCCTGACCGGCTCAAGATTGAGAAGCCTTCCATCCTTCCCAGGTCAGTAAAATGAGGACTTGGATTGTTGAGGGCAATAGGCTCAATAGACTGACTCTGTAAACTGCTCAGAGAGCGCAGTAAAGCACTATAGGGTGCTATATTAAGTGCTACTTCTATTGCTAGAGTATTTGAGGCTGTGATATATATGGCTAAAAGACGGGAATGACGATGGGGGGGTGTTCATTATCTGAAGTGTCCATTAAATCATAGTGTCTGTCGTCCCAATGATTTACATTGTTTGCATGATGATGCTTCTATGCAAACAATGCCCATTATGTCAGCTGTGTAATGAGATCATTGCCCCAATAATGGAAATAAGATCATTTGCTCAATGGCATCAGCAGGCCAATGACAAAGACGATGTCATTATGCACAGGACACAAACTGCTTCAGGAAGTGGGCTTGCTGCACACAAGATGAAGTTGTATCACCCTATGCCTCATTATATCGCTGGGCTACTCAAGGTGGTCCTGAGAACTACTGTGGTATCCTATCCTGTTCCTACAGAGGGTCCGGACTTTGCTTGGCCCCATATTTCTCCATGTTCCTGCAATGATAGCAGTTTTGGGAGTTGAAGTCCACACATCTTAAAAGTTGCTAAGGTTGAGAAACTCTGGCTTAGTAAGGCCACCCTTGGAATGCTGCATCCAGTTTTGGTCACCAGGATGTAAAAAAGATATTGAGACTCTAGAAAGAGTACAGAGAAGAGCAACAAAGATGATCAGGGGACTGGAGGTTAAAACATATAAGAAACGGTTCCTGGAATTGGGTATGTCTAGTTTAATGAAGAGAAGGACGAGGGAGGACATGATACGGTAGCAGTCTTCCAATATCTCAGGGGCTGCCCCAAAGAAGAGGGAGCCAAATTATTCTCCAAAGCACCTGAAGACAGAACAAAAAGCAAAGGATAGAAACTAACAAAAGAGAGAAGCAACCTAGAACTAAGGAGAAATTTCCTGATAGTTAGAACAATTAATCAGTGGAACAACCTGCCTACAGAAGCTGTGAATGCTCCAGCACTGGAAATTTTTAAGAAGAAACTGGACAGCCATTTGTCTGAAATGGTATAGGGTTTCTTGCCTGAGCAGGGGGTTGGACTAGATGACCTCCAAGGTCCCTTCCAACTGTATTACTATTATTATTGTTGTTGTTGCCTTGCAGCTGGGCTTTAACTCAAGAAAGGACTGCAAAGTCCAGGGAGAGAGGAAGGAGAAGGAGCGAGAGAAAGTTGCAGAAATCCTCACCTTTTCCGCAGCGCTTGCGGCGATAGCAGAGAGACACGAAGACCACTAAGAGCAAGAGAGCCACAACGCCCGAGGCAGCCAAAGCACCCAACATCAGGACAGACAGGACCTCTTGGTAGAAAAAAAAACATGGCTTGGATTAGTTTCATCTCTGGACTACTAGGGTCTTCTCCCACTTGGAGACTCTAAGCTGGAGAAAGCTACTATCTTCTTAGCAAGCTTCCTCATTTTTCTCCTACTTCCAAAGACTTCAGACAAACCAGCAAAGATTCATCTCTTTGGAATACAGTAATGAATTGACAGCATTTGGTTTGTGGGGAGAAATACTTGCATCAAAGTTTTAATCTGGTTGCTGAATTAACTCTTTTTTTTTTTTTGGCCAAAGGGCAAGACACCAAACTAGCCAAATGGTCTGGGTTTGCAGAAGAAGCTACTCAAGATGAATGCTGCATCTGGCAGATGTTTATCTAAACCAGGGGTGTCAAACTGCTGGCCCGCAGGCCAGATGCATCATAGCGAAACTGTGCCCACCCCATTGCTGGCAATGGCAAAAAAAAATCACAATACGTTGCTACAGGTCAAGTGATGTTGCGAGTTTGACATCCCTGATCTAAACTAATGGAGTCTTTTAGGGGGAGGAGAGTCAAATTAGGAAGTGGAGATCACCTGCATTTGATGAAGAGAACCACTGTTCACTTATCCTTCCTTTTAATAAAATCTATGAGTCTCAAAAGGTGCTAACTATCAGACTCCTTTTGAAATTTGACTACATGCTAAGATATTAGTATCTAAATGCGTTGATCTTACAGCTATTGGTTTTCTATAATACACTGAACTGCAAATGAGTCCTTCCTTCCTTTCCTTCCTCCCATCCATCCATCCATCCATCCATCCATCCATCCATCCATCCACAACTCTGGTTGGCTAACATCAGGTTAAAATAAATAATAACAAATAACCTCAAACAAAAACAACAATAATCAAAGTACAGCTGAGGCCAAACACCGTCTCAATCCTTTCAGATGGGGGCTCATCTCTAACATCCTGGCTCAGCGCCTGGGAGAAAAGCCAGGTTTTCACGGTCTTACAAAAGGCCAGAAGAACCGGTCTCCTCTGAACCTCAGGAGGAATGCTGATCCCATGCAGCAACAAGGAAGGCATCCTTCCTGGGTCCCATCAAAGATTGCAACGCCTTGGTCTCTTCAGCCTTGAAAGACGGCGTTTAAGGGGTGACTTGATCGAAGTGTATAAAATCATGCATGGGATAGAAAAGGTGGATAGAGAAAAATTCTTTTCTCTATCACACAATACCAGGACAAGGGGGCACTCCCTAAAGCTCATAGCTAAGAAAGTGAGGACAAATAAAGGGAAATATTTCTTCACCCAGGGTCGTTGATTTATGGAATTCACTTCCAGAAGGGGTCGTGACAGCTGTCAGCCTTGACAGCTTCAAGGCAGGGCTAGATAGATTCATGGATGCCAAGTGTATCGGTGGTTATTAAAACGGATGTCCATGTGCCGCATCTATGTTGGTTGAGGCAGGCAGGATTCCCTTGAGTACCATTTGTTGGGGGTCAAGGGAAAGGGAGGGTTTTGCCTTCTCTTTCTGCTCAAGATCCCCATGTACAATTGGTGGGCCACTGTGTGACACAGAATGCTGGACTCGATGGGCTTTGGCCTGATTCAGCATGGCTCTTCTTATGTTCTTATGTTCTTATGTACTTGGAAACAGAACATCATCATCATCAACAACAACAACAATAATAATAATATAAAGTTAGAAGGGACCTTGGTGGTCATCGAGTCCAACCCCCTACTCAGGCAGGAAACCCTACACCACCACAGAATGCTGGACTCGATAGGCTTTGGCCTGATTCAGCATGGCTCTTCTTATGTTCTTATATGTTCTTATGTCACGTTCTAGAAAGGGATCTTGGAGAATGCCATCTTTTTGGAACTTTTGAGAGAACTGATGGGCAATACGTGGTCCTGCTAATAACCATGTTCTCTGCCATGAGGATTGATTGCATGTGGCATGAGCCCAGCTAATTAGCTACAATAGGCTGCTGAGTCCAGGCAGCCATGACCAAATTTGGTCTAGCAAAAAGAGGAGACGCACCTTGGCGGCGTAAGCTGACTGCAACGGAGCGGGAGCCAAAGCGGTTCCAAGCTGTGCAGTTGTAGGGAAGGGCGAAGTCATCATCGTGGGTTGGGTCGATCAGCAGGGCTGAGAGCACCCCTTGCTCAGTCACTACGATGTCCACTGTGAAACGATCCAGTGAGCCAGCATCCAGCATCCGTTCGCCCCATGCCCAGGCCTGGAGCAGAAGAGAAAGGTGAAACAAAGGGGCACTGGGGAGAAACTACAGGAAATCCTCGACTTTCAACAGTTCATTTAGTGACTGAAGTTACAACAGCACCAAAAAAGTGACATGACCATTTTTCACCCTTAGGACTGCTGCATCCCTATAATAATGATGATGATGCTGGAAGGGACCTTGGAGGTCGTCTAGTCCAACCCCCTGCTCAGGCAGGAAACCCTATACCATTTCAGACAAATGGCTGTCCAGTCTCTTCTTAAAAACCTTCCAGTGTTGGAGCATCCACAACTTCTGGAGGCAGGTCGTTCCACTGGTTAATTGTTCTCACTGTCAGGAAGTTTCTCTTTAGTTCTAGGTTGCTTCTCTCCTTGGTTAGTTTCCACCCGTTGCTTCTTGTCCTGCCTTCAGGCGCTTTGGAAAATAGCTTGACTCCCTCTTCTTTGGGGCAGCCCCTGAGATATTGGAACACTGCTATCATGTTCCCCCTCGTCCTTCTTTTCATTAAACTAAACATACCCAATTCCTGTATTCCTTTCATATGTTTTAGCCTCCAGTCCTCTAATCATCTTTGTTGCTCTTCTCTGTACTCTTTCTAGAGTCTCAGCATCTTTTTTACATCGTGGTGACTAAAACTGGATGCATGACCCAGTGTGGTCATGTGATCAGATTTTGGACGCTTGGCAACTGGTTCATATTTATGACTGTTTGCAGTGTCCTGGGGTCATGTGATCCCCTTTTGCAACCTTCTGGTGAACAAAGTCAATGGGGAAGTCAGATTCACTTAACAACCGTGGTTACTAATTTAACAACTGCAGTGATTCACTTAATAACCCATGGAAGAAAGGTCGTAAAATGGGGCAAAAGACCTCACTTAACAAATCTGTCACTTAGCAACATAAATTTTGGGCTCAATTGTGGTCGACAGCTGGGGACTACCTTTACCCAGGTAGCATCTAGATAGCTGTCCTATGGAAGTTCTTTTTACAAAATAAACCTCTGGAGTGACTTTTTGCACTCGTGACTGAGTTGGGCATCCCCAGCTCAGAAAAACTGTTTATTACCTGTATACATTTCAAATCTCATTTGTCTTTTCTTTTTGCAGGCTTAATTGGAGGAGGGGGGGAAATCACTGGAGTTTGAAAATGAAGCCACCTGGGAAAGTAATTTGCAGCTGCAGGTTATGTGTTGGTTTGTTCTTGGCTATTTGGCAAGGTGGGAGCAAAATTAGCTCCCCCCCTCCTCCCCAGGGCAGGGATTCCACTTCTGTTTCAAAATTATTTTTAGCCTAGCATTGTATTTGTGGCTGGCTGTGATGCTTGTTTTTACAGAAGAAAAAAAAAGAAAAGAAAACGCCCAGAGAGAAAAATGCAAACTGCAGAGGAGAGCCGTGTTATCGCAGGCTACATCAAGGACTTCAGGTTGCACTGTGGCTACTTGGAAAACCACTCACACACAAGGCAGGAGCGCCAGTCACCAATATGCTGTCTCATCTACTTGTTCAGGGAGAAATCAAAGGCAGAAGCCTGAGTCCCCTGCAGTTAAGAGCATCGGGTGTTCTGGGCCACAAGAATCTGGATTCAGTGACCTCTACGCAATCTGCAAATAAAGCAGATTTGCCCAGACAACCGGCTTTCACTTTTGCACAATTCATCCTGCTTTGGTTTGGCAGCCAAAGAAAATGCTGACTCTTCAGCTCCTGCACTGAGACCATCCACTCCCTAGAAACAGGGAAGCACTTAAGCCATTTTAAATTCCACACCTAACATTTTATAAGGCCCCCTCCCACAGGCTTCAAGCCCCCTCATGTTCATTGGGCTGGAAGCTCTGTCCTCAAAGTCCTGGAGCCTCAAACTTCTGTGGCTAAGCAAGACAGTTGCTAAATCAGCTTTGCCCCCTTTTACAACCTTTCTGGACACAGTTGTTAAGTGAATCTGGCTTCCCCGCTGAAGGTCGCAAAAGGGGATCCCATGACCTCTGGGATGCTGCGATCGTCGTAAACATGAAACAGTGGCCAAGCATCCCAATTTTGGTCACAGGACCATGGGGATGCTGCAATAATTGTTAAGTGTGAAAAAACGGTCATGTCACTGTTTTCAGTGCTGTTGTAATTTCAAATGGTCACTAAATGAGTGGTTATAAGTCGAGGACTCTCTGTAATGGGCTGGGAGAGTAACTTTGAGGAACAAGAGGAAGAGCAGCTGCAGCAGCCAAGGTGATGGTCAGATAAGAGGACTCTGAATCCAAAGCAGGAATGTAATTTGAAAAAGCATCTCAGACCTTCCCTGGTTCTCTTTCAGCTAAAGGGAAGGAGGATGGGAGGAGACCCATTCAGAGTTGCAAGATTCTGTGCCTTAACCCTCTAATAAAAATAAGTTTAGTATTTATAAGTTGGGTGTTCAACTTCTGAAGGGCTCACAAATTCTGGCCAAGTAAGACAGGCATTGGAGCCCAGCTGGGATTCATTGGGCTTACGAAAGCCGCCCCCAGTCTGATGCATCTCCGGCTGGAGAATGCTGGTTTGCATCTTCAAATGCAGCCCTGCTTGCTCTAATTGTGGTTTGTGGTGTTGATTCTCTTGGCACCCCCAAGGCCCTTCCCTACAGTAATTTAATGGTCTTGCAGAACTTTGATTTTGGAGAAGAGCGATAACAGCACTGCACATCTCTGCACATCTACCCGGAGAGAAGTCACCACGGAGACAAGCAGGTAAGCACGGATATTTCTGCCACCTAAGCCTGCTGAGCTTTGGGGGAAGATGAGAAATTGGATTTGAGACTTATTGTTTCATTAATAATTCCACTCCAGCCTTCTTGCTGTTTTTAACTGTTTGTACACCCATCAATTACACTTTTTTTTAAAAAAAAGGTGGTGCTTCATTGTTTGCTGGAGGCCTGGAGGCTCTCTGAAGCACATGACAAGGATATGAACGGGCAGAAATAAAGCAGTTGCCATAGTTTTCCTGGTCAGCAAGGCAGAAGCTGGAGCAGCCAAGCAAATGAACTCACTGCCTATATGTAATGGACCCTCCTCTTATAAATCCCTGCGGGCTAAATGTCCTTTCATCTATCTTAGCTGAAGATCTGCCCATGTTGTCCCAATCCATCAGTTCAGGCTGATATGATATGAAGATTCGAACCATTGCTGGCATTAATGTCAGGACCTTTTTGGTGTTGGCCCTGCATTTTCTGTAGAAATGTACTATACTGATGGCCCCCAACCAATGTTGGCCATCCCGAGGCTTTTGAGATTACAGGTAGTCCTAAAACAAAATTAAAACACAACATTCTGTATTTTAACTTTGTTTTGAATGAAATAAAAAACTATAATTAAAAAGAGATTACAGATAGTCCTTGACTTATGAGCACAATTTTCGGCTGCCGTGGTGGCGCAGTGGTTTTAGTGCAATGCTGCAGGTTACTTCTGCTGACTGCCGGCTGTCAGCAGTTTGATCCTCATCGGCTCAAGGTTGACTCAGCCTTCCATCCTTCCGAGGTCAGTAAAATGAGGAGCCAGATTGTTGGGGGCAATAAGCTGACTCTGTAAACTCCTTAAGAGAGGCTGTAAAGCGGTATATAAGTCTAAGTGCTATTGCTATTGCTAAGCAAGATAGTTGTTATGAGTTGTGCCTGATTTTATGACTTTTTTTGCCTGGATTGTTAAGCGAATCATTGCAGTTGTGAAAAGAATTACACGGTCATTAAGGAAATCCTGTTTCTCCATTGACTTTGCTCGTTAGACACTGACTGGGAAGGTTGAAAAATGGTGATCACATGACCCCAGGATGCTGCGACGGTCATAAATACGTGACAGTTTGCGATGTCAGTTGCCATGCGCCAAAAAGTTTGATCATATGACCGTTCTGGACCATACTGCAATGATGATAAGTCACTTTTTTCAATGCCACTGTAACTTGGAACCTGTCATTTAGCAACTGTTCAAAGTGAAGAACTACTTACATCTTATTTATGATATCTTTGACTTGTTTATTTTGGAGCTGATTTTGCTTTAACTTAATCCCTTCTTTTAAATGGCTAATTAACCCGAGCTTCCTTTTTGAAATAGATATTGGTCATTCAAATTTTAAAATTGTTTGGTATTACTGAATCAACTTTTTTCCCCCCACTGGCTCTCAAATGCTACCAGGGAAATTCCTTCAAGGCAGTTAATCCACCAAACAACTGTGTTAAGAGCCATATTGTATACATTTTGCCTTTAGGCTTGCCTTTTATACTTTAAAACACCTTAAGACTACGTTAACCTTAGCTAAGAAATTAAGCTAATGAGGGATACAGGATGTCTTGAGAACTAGAAACTTGCATACAATTAAAGAACTGCCATTTCCAGTTCTGATGGATTCTAAGTGAAGATCTAATAAAGGCAAGCGGAAGGCCACTAAAAAATTGAAATACTTACGATTCTGTCCGGGCGCGGCACGCTTTCCACCAAGCATTCCAGACGGGCTTTGGCCCCCACTGCTGTCTGCTGGCTTGGTTCAGCACTAATAATGGGCGGACCTGGAAACAAAGGCACAACTTGAGCAAATGAGAGGCTTTGGAGTTCCTCGGTGCTCTCTGAGCTTGGTTGCTGGCATGTAGACATTTCATTATGAAACTACTGTAGATAATATGGTCAGTATTTGTGAGTGTGGGGCTTGCTCCCTCTTTATATATACAATAGTTTGCCCTGCCAATGTTGCTGGGGGTGTGGCTTTATCCTCGGTACTTTTTAAGAGGAGACTGGACAACCATTTGTCCGAAATGGTATACGGTTTCCTGCCTGAGCAGGGGGTTGGACTAGAAGACCTCCAAGGTCCCTTCCAACTCCATATTATTATTATTATTATTGTTGTTGTTGTTGTTGTTGTTGTTGTTAATCATTGCACAGTCAGCCAGATGTTCAGACTGGATTTGACATTTGACATTTTTGTCTACCTATCGAGATAGGCAGATATGGATGTTTGATGGTATTGTTGCAGGATGGAAGCAGTTCCTAGTAAGGCTGCCTTTTCCAATTGACTAATGGCGAATTTGTCAATGCCAGTGGTGTTCAAGTGGTGCTCCAGTTTTGGGATTGCTCTATATGGCTCTGGACCAGGATACTTACGGGACCGTCTTCTGCCACATACTTCCCTACGACCGGTGAGAGCGCACAGGGTCGGCCTCCTCCGGGTCCCATCAGCGAAACAATGTCGTTTGGCGGGTCCTAGGTGGAGGGCCTTCTCTGTTGTGGCACCCACCCTCTGGAACCAACTGCCCCTTGAAGTCCGCGTTTCTCCCACTCTCCCGGCCTTCCGAAAGAATCTTAAGACCTATCTTTGCCGGCAGGCCTGGGGATGATTGTGGTTTGTTGTTTGAAAGTTGTACGTGTGTTGGGTGTCTATTTTTTAATATTTTGATTGGACTTAGATTCTTTGATGTTTTGTATATGTTGTAAGCCGCTTCGAGTCTCTGGAGATGAGCGGCATACAAGTCCAATTAATAAATAATAAATAAATAATAAATAGCACCTAAGGCACCCATTACTATTGGTACTACCCTTGCTTGTCTTTACCTTATTATTATTGTTTGCATCATCATCATCATCATCATCATCATCATTTCCTTGATTAGGGTATTGTTTTATTCTTGACTTTTGTGTGGTGTTAATCCCTGCTTATCTAGGTGTTAGCTGCTGGACAGAATCGGGCCTTTTTGTTTCATTGGTAACTTTTTTATTGTCTCGTTTGAATGGTGTATAAATATGGTATATCTCTATGTGTCTATTGATGTCTGAATGCCAAGCTATTCCCTGATGTTTTTGGACTTAGCTTGGTCTAGAATGCCCAGTCTATCCCTGTGTTGTGAAATTCAGGAGTTTTCATCATGTCTTCTAATTGCTACTTGGTGTTCATGAATAAGCTCTGCTAGTCTTCTGCCTGTCTGTCCTACATGGTGGCTGTTACAATTCTTAACACTGTTATCTTGTATGTAAAGTGCTCAAAGTTGTAGCTGTATGTGTGCTATAGACATACCTATGTTTTAGATGAACTTTAAGTATGTTGTAGATCAGGGGTCTGCAACCTTGACAACTTCAAGACTTGTGGACTTCTGCTCCCAGAATTCCTCAGTCAGCTCTTGCTGACTGAGGAATTCTGGGAGCTGAAGTCCACAAGTCTTAAAGTTGTCAAGGTTGCAGACCCCTGCTGTAGATGTACTGTCGATTGTTGTATGTTGTAGACACAAGCTCAAAGAGCACCAAAGACTGAGCTGCCTATATTCTCTTCTATTGAAAATTAGAACTTGTCAGATGACCTCTTAGCCTCTCATTGAAAAGCTCCTTAAGACTTGGCTGGGGTATTAGGGCCAGGAGTTCCCAGGCAACCGGATTGGGGCTCAGAGGGCTCCATTGACAAGGCTGCCATTTTTATCCTCCCTCATCTGGGGGAATTATATTTCCAGCCTTTATGATGTTTCGTATTCATAGTTTAAATCAGAGGTCTCCAACCTTTCTAGTTGGGGACCGGAGGAAAAGGGAGGGGGAAGCATTTCACGCATGTGCACATTTGCACAAACAGGGTTGCGAGCACACACAATGCAAATGGGGTGGTGCTAGCGCCCAAATGACACTTGCTAGCACTGCTTCGTTTTTGCTATGCGGGTGCTAACACCTCCCTGTTTTCTAGCAGGCCACGGCCCGGTAGGGAGCCACAGCCCACAGGTTGAAGACTCCTGCTTTAAATTTTTGCTTAATTCCTTATTTATAATCTGATTGCTATTCATTGCCCAGAGTCTCTATCATGAAATGGAAGGCTATATAAACTTGAATGAATGAATTGAATTTGATAGGGAGTCATGATGTGATCACAATAGGATGGTTTTAATAAATGAGGATGGGAAAGTCCTACTTTCCTCACAGGAATTCCTCCCTCCCCCTAATTGGAAAATGGTTTGAACCTTCTCCCCTTTGCCAAATTCACCCTTCCGAGTCTTGAACTCTCACCATTTACAGCCAGGGTCACCTCTTTCTCAGCCACTCCAATGCGAGGCACGATGGCTTTGCACACATACATGCCGGCATCCTCTTGTGTCACTGCCTTGAGATGCAATGTGTTGCCATTACTCAGCACCTGTTGATATAAGTTGGCTCAGTTGACCTTGTCTTCCTTAATGGCCAAGGATAATGTCCTTTTCATGAGATTATAAAAATACCAGTGAGTCCACATATTGGCCATCCCCAATTGAAAGGAATGAGTTGAGAGGAGTCTGGTAGCATCTTTCCCCACTTTTTACTAAAAGGTGTAAGTTTTCATGAGCTGCAGCCTCCCTTCATCAATTGCATGGCACCTTTTGATTAAATTTGTTAAGTTGGAAGAGGTGCACCACACCACTCTTGATTTGGGGTTACTGCTGATTAACACGGCATTTCTCCTACAATGTCCCCTATGAAGGCAGTGAGGGATTAATGGGAACAGACTTTTTGTTAGTGGTGGGCCCAGCTTTGATACTGTTTACCAGTTGCAAAGATAGAAATTTGGCAGGGCCAAGTTTAGACCTGGGGAGGCCCTAATATGTGGGAAGAGAGAGAGCAGTATTTCATAATCTTGGTCACTTTAAGATGTGTGGACTTCAACTCCCAGAATCACGGTTGGCTGTGGGATTCTGGGAGTTGAAGTCCATGCAAAATTGGCAAAATTGAGAAAAACAGCTGTAGAGCAAAATTTGGCAATTGCTAACAAAGAAGGCAGCTGTGGAACAGTTGGACTTGACAAGACTGTCATCAAGATGTATAACTGATCTGTGATGGGCTGGGGATAAGCTTTCTTTGTAACGCAGGGCAAATGCTGCAGAACATACTGTATTTTAATCCTCAGTGATGAGGAACAGATGAGCCACAGAGGAGACCTTTCTCACATGACATTGTAGGAGACCTGGCTTAATTTATGATGCCAAGGAATCAGGAGTCTGGTAGCATCCTTTCTAATGAACACATGTGATTGGAAGGCATCATCCTTCTCATCTCATCAGACGCAACTCATGAAAGCTGATGCATTTTAATCAAATGTGTTTGTCAGAAAAAACGCTACCAGATTCTTCATATTAAAGTTGGAACTGTAATAAATGGGAAAAAAATCTTAAATTTTGAGAAGCCCCTTTAGGCTGTGAATATCTCTGTTGCTTGGCTGATGTCTGAGTCTGGTTAAGACTTTGGTGAAAATCTCCCATTCTGATCTCTTGTCTACTTGCTGATGTTGAGCTTGTGGTAACTATCGAAACTGTAAGCAGGGGTCTTCAACCTTGGCCCTTTTATACTTGTGGACTTCAACTCCCAGAATTCCTCAGCCAGCATGCCTGGCTGAGGAATTCTGGGAGTTGAAGTCCACAAGTCATAAAAGGGCCAAGGTTGAAGACCCCTGTTGTAGAGAAAATGGAAATTGACTGTCAAAGCTGAACTCACCACAGTGGATCCTTTCTTTGTCCAAGCCAAGGTAAGAGGTGGGTTCCCTGTCCAGGTACAGGTAAAAGAGGCATCTGAGCCAATGTCCACTGTTAGGGGCTTGGGCTGGGAGACAAGGCGAGGTCCAACTATAGGAGCAAAAAAGAGGAAAGAGTTAGTTGAGCATCAATCACAGCAGCCAATAGGCTGCTAGAGGCATCAGGACCCCACTACACTTTGTAGTCTATCTCTTATCTCTTTGTCTGTCTCTGAGTATCTATGGAGATTCTCAGTCATCCTGGTCATGGTTTTCCCAAAGGTGCTTTTTCAAGAGGCAACTGGACTTTATTTTTCCTGGAAGACATTTTGTTTCTCATCTAAGAAGTTTCTTCAGTACTGACTGAAGTTCTTCAGTTCAGGTAGAATGGAAGAAGCTTCTTGGGTGAGAAGTGGATGCTTTCAAGGCAAAGCAAAGAAAGACCAGTTGCCTCTTGAAAAATCACCTTTGGGTCTATCTCTGAGTGTTTCTCAATCTCAGCAACTTTAAGATGTGTTGACTTCAACCCCCCAAATGCCCCAGGCAATTATTGTTTCTGTATCCCTATAGAAATTACAGGTTCAGTCCCCGGGGAAATGCTTGAAAAAAATGCTTGCTGAAACCCCCAACCCCTTCCCTAATTCCTTCTTGAAAGTTTTGACTCACAATGGACGTCCACCAGAGTGCTAACATTGGTGCTTCCCACAGCGTTGGATACTTCACACGACACAGGCTCTGTGAAGAAAGACTGGTCAACTGTGGCTTCGTAGCTGTCACCATTGGCCTCTGGGATGGGGACGCCGCCTTTAGCCCACCTGTCAAGGCAGATATGGTCTTAGGAGACCTTGACTCAACATGTTAAGCTCTAAAACTGGGTTCATGTCATGGGCAATGCAATGAGTTGTGAGAATAACTTGGGAGTAGGAGGAAGAGCTACAGAGCCTGACAAGAGATGTCTCATTCCACAAAAGAGGGTCAAGAAACCATCTCACAGGGGATCCTCTTTTGTTCTCTGGAAAGTAAAGGTAAGGGAGGGGAGAAGTACTTTCAGACTTGCAAGTTTGGTTACTGTAACCCAGGGGTCTTCAAACTTGGCCCTTTTATGACTTGTGGACTTCAACTCCCAGAATTCCTCAGCTTTATTGTAACTTTACAATAAAGGCAGTTTTGATACTCAAGATTTTGGTTCCCTGTCTGGACTACCACAAAGAGCTGACAGAAGTGTCCAAATAAATAAATAAATCACAGCCTGGCTTAATGTGATGACCTGACTCATCCTCCGTGCTACAACAGTGGCTGAGTAGATTCTTGCAAGCACAACCCAAGCACCCACCTACTTTTACTCTACGTTTGCATTTTATAGGAACTCGTTTGCTTGGTTGTTATTGCCCCTCAGTAGAATCTGTCACCCTTCCACCAAAAGAGTTAATGTGCTTTCTGGCCATTGAAAGTGTGCCCATGCTTGTCTTAGAAAAAAAGTTGTGATATTGGGCCCTTGTTAATTTACTCAAGACATCAATAAAGGCATAAGAGCAAGGAAGTTACTCCTTTTCTGTTAAGATACTAGAAGCCAAAATCCATAATGAAGCTGACTGGTTGAGACTTAGAACAAACAAATAGAGAATTTTTTATGCAATGCACAATTGTCCTGGGGAACTTCCTGCCACAAGAATGGATGGTGGCTACCAAATTAAAATTGGATCAAGGAAATCAATGGAGAATATCACTGATTACTATCAATTGGATTGGAACCATCACTAGATTTAGCAATCATACACTTCTGAAAACTAAGGAATACAAATGGGAAGTAGCGTAACTTTGAGCTGATCCATGTTAGCTAATTCTTACATATCAGCTGGCCAGCATAGTCCTCACTTAATAACTGCTTGCTCAGCGATTTACAACTGGTCCTTGAAATTGCAGCCGTTGCAACATCTCGGTAGTCGTGTGATTGTGACTTAGGCGCTTGGCAAACAGCGGGCATTTATGACAGTTGCATTGTCACATGATCACCATTCATGACCTTCACAGCCAGCTTCTGACAAATACATTCATTCCATGGGGAAGCCAGTAGGAAGTCACAAATCACAGTCATGTGACATCATGCTTAACGACTGTGGGCAATTTTCTTGTTGGCCGTAGCTGGAATCGATGACCCTAAGTCTGGTGAAGTCACATGGCATTTCATTTTACAACTGCACCGCTTAGCGATGTAGAGTTGCCGATTCCAATTGTGGTCAGTAAGCGAGGACTAGTTATATAACTGAGCATGCAAATCCTCCATGCTGCCATTAGAGGGCACCTCAACCACACAGTTGCTCTACTTGAACTCTAGATTAGTCTGCAGCTTCTTCATATTCACATTCTTACCGATAACCTGTCACTTCAGGATTGGAGGTTGCGGTGCAGAGGAAACTCACTTTGCCACCCTCAGGCACAGTTTGTGGCTGTACTGCCAGGATCACAACTGGTGGATCTGTAGGGTGGAGAAGAGGGATGGGAAAAATCCCAATTCTTTTACTTTTCCATAGTACAATATAGTGACCGCAGAGATCGTTAAAGTCACCGCTCTTTTGCACCCTAATCTTCACCCAACAACTCTTTGAAACACATTTTGCAAAGTGGGAGAATTATTATGGGATGCATTGTCTGAACTTCCAACAGCGACTTGGCTCCCTTACAGTCTTGTTTGCAGATCTAGTTGGATCCCTAGTGCAGCGGTCCCCAACCCCTGGTCTGTGGACCAGTACCGGGCCATGGCATGCCAGCACCAGCAACAGGTCCACACAAACAGGCAAAGCCCCATCTGTGGGATGCAGGCAGCACACAAAACCATGCCCCCTCCGGTCCGCAGAAAAACCTCTCTCCACGTAACCAGTCCCTGGTGCCCAAAAGGTTGGGGACCTCTCTCCTAGTGGGACTGTCAATAGCTGCTCCATCTAAACAGAGTTAGACCTTTTTGGAGGCTACACCAAAACCAGGAAGCTACAATCCCAGTTGCTTGCCCCTTCAGGTTTCCTGGGCTTCTCTCAAGGATCAGGTATCTGATTTTCAGGACCAGCTGCAGTAAATATTTGTCTCCAACTTCATGGTTTGACTGTGCTTCCTCGTGATCAGGGCTTCTAATAACAGTCTTAGAATGCTGGTCAGCTCCTACGATATAGGCAGCTCATATATACAAAACAGTATAGAATCCTAAAATTGGAAGAAGTTACTTTTAGCCATCACGTCCAACCCACAGTTCAGTGGAGGAATCCAAACTAAAGCGTTCAGCCCGAGGGGTGTCTTCTTCTGCTTGGACACTTCTGATGAAGGTCAACCTACTCCACCCCCAGATCACTAGCTCCATTACTGAATGGCTCTTGCAGTTCAGAAGCTTTTCCTAACTTTCAGACAAAGAATCTGCCATCCCATAATTCAAATTATTATTTTTGCCTTGCACTCTGGAAACAAAAGACAACATCTCAGGCATTCTTTCTGCTATCTGAAGAATGCTATTGTATGTGTCCTCTCTTCTCAAGGTTAAACATCCTCAACACCTTTTTCATTTCTAGTGATAAAAGAATTTCCCCCTTCACAAAGCAAATTACAGTCTGGGAATTCATTTGTGTTGTTGGTGTGGTGGGGACGATGCTCCATGAGGATTTCCTGCACTTACTGGAGGAGGGTGGGCAGGACCCAAATGTAATAAATACATCTGTGGCTAGGGATGAGCTCAGGAACTGTTGCTGGAATTGGGTATGTCTAGTTTAATGAAGAGACGGATGAGGGGAGACATGATAGCAGTGTTCCAATATCTCAGGGGTTGCCCCAAAGAAGAGGAGTCAAGCTATTCTCCAAAGCACCTGAAGGCAGGACAAGAAGCAATGGATGGAAACTAACCGAAGAGAAAAGCAACCTAGAACTAAGGAGAAATTTCCTGACAGAACAATTAATCAGTGGAACAACCTACCTCCAGAAGCTGTGAATGCTTCAACACTGGAAGTTTTTAAGAAGAGACTGGACAGCCATTTGTCTGAAATGGTATAGGGTTTCCTGCCTGAGCAGGGGGTTGGACCAGATGACCTCCAAGGTCCCTTCCAACATTATTATTATTATTATTATTATTATTATTATTATTATTATTATTATTATTATTATTATTATTAATCATTGCAGTCAGCCAGTTGTTCAGACTGGATTTGGCATTTTGGTCTACCTATTGAGTCCTTACCAAGGACCTGGGATAGGCAGATGTGGATGTTTGAGGATGGAAGCAATTGTTGTTGTTGTTGTTGTTATTATTATTATTATTATTATCCCTTCCAAACTCAGTGGTCTACCTGGCCATTCCTTGGCCACAAACCCAAGCGCAGGTATCTCCAACTCATCCCTCCTTCATCCAGTTCTCCTTCTGAACATGTCCTTGCCTTGGATACTCACATTGAACATTAATGGTGACTGAGGTCTGCTTGCCAGCAGGAGCTGCAGGGTTGCTGACGCGGCAGGTGAAGGTGCTGTCCATATCTCGGCTGCTTGGCATTAAGAGGAGGGTGCTGACAGCCACTTCCCGCTTGCCATCATCCATCAGGGACTGCAAGAGAACAAAGGAGAAGCATTTATATCCAAACTTCTAGCAACTCTAGGAAGACAGAGCCGGGTGTTGTAGACCTAGATGCCATGGATCGCTCACAATTGATTTGGAGGTGAGTCTTTTCCCGCTCCCCTCTTCCTTACTCGCTGGCCCACATTTTGAGACTTCACCTTAACTTGCCCATTTCTCAATATCATAGAGTTGGAAGAGACCTCCGAGGTCTTCTAGTCTAAGTCCCTGTCCAAGACAGGGGTCCTCATATCATCCCTGGTGGCGCAGTTGTTAGAATGCAGTACTGCAGGCTAATTCTGCTGACTGCCGGCTGCCAGCAGTTCAGCAATTCAAGTCTTACCGGCTCAAGGTTGACTCAGCCTTCCACCCTTCCGAGGTTGCTAAATTGAGGACCCAGATTGTTGGGGGCAATATATGGACTCTGTAAACTGCTTAGAGAGGACTGTAAAGCATCGTGAAGCGGTATATAAGTCTGCTATTGCTATCCCCCCAAAACAGTTGTCCTAACTGGTCTTGAAAAACTCCAGTGATGGAGCATCCACAATTCCAGTAGATAAAACTCTTCCACTGCTTGTCTGTGAAGATTCCCAATCATCCAAGTCATGGTCCCAAAGATGCTTTTTCCAAAAGGCAGCTGGGCTTTCTTGTTTTTCTCCTTTGAAAACATTTCGCTTCTCATTCAACAAACTTCTTCAAGATCTCTGAATGAGAGGATGAGAAGTGAAACGTTTTCAAAGGGAAAAAAAACAAACAAGACAAGTCCAGTTGCCTTTTGGAAAAAGCACCTTTGGGTCTTCCACTATTTAATAGTTCTCAGTACTATGAAATCCCTCCATATTTCCAGATTGGGTCTCCCTCTGACAATTGCACAATGTGCGATTCTGACAACTAGTGATTGAAAACCGCCAGGCGGAGTTTATCCCAAAAAGTACAAATTCTCAGGCTGGCCCCATACTCTCTTTGGGGACCGAAGGTGAACACTCACTGACTCACCTTGGAGTAAACAGCTGACTCTTGCCTTTGCCCATCATGATACCAGGTGATTTCAGCTGCTGGCTTAGCTCCAGCTGCACGGCATGAAAGGTTGTAGGGGATGTTGGAGATGACATGGACAATGGGGCCACTGTGAATCTCAGGGTCATTGGGGGGGACTGCAAGAAGAGAGGCAGAAAGGTATGATTAGTTGCCTTGACTTGGAATGAGTCTATTGACAAGCAGGCCTGGGACAGACCAACTGTTGGCTAACTGGAGTACAATTCATTCACTAGCAGAAGAGAATATTTGTAGCTTGGAGTCCTTGATACTCTCTGAACTTGGTTGTTTTCTTGCAGATGTTTCATTATACAACTAGGCAACATCTTCATTGCACTGAAAATTAACATCAACCGCTTTGATGAGGTTACCTGCCCGGAAACAACCAAAGTCGGACAGGACCAAGATCTCCACAATTCATTGACTTTTGCTCATTTTGTCTCTTGGTCTGATTTCTGAACAATTGGAAATATAATCAGCAAAGAGCAGTGATGCAAGCTCTCCAACATCCCCGCTGGCTTATAATTCAATCTACGCTGCCAGGAAAAATATGGAGAAAACAAGGCTTATGCTAGACCAGAATAGGTAAGCTTGATTCATATGTAGCCCATTGCAATGAACCATATCTGAGGGTGAAATGATTATCTTTCTGCAACAATGCTTTAAAAATATGACTGGAGGAGAAATGGGAACAAGAGGCCCTTAGAGACAAACTGGTCCATTTCTACTCTTGCCATAATGGAGAACATGTATGTAGCCCAGGATTGAATTCTGGAGCTCTGAGCCTGTTTCTCTTCCTGCAAATATTTTGTTACCGGGTTAAATATCATCATCAATGCAGGATAGTTTGCCGGCTCCATTTTCTTATGCATCGATGAGTCAGTCAGCAAACTCTGTTTTCCCCCCTCCCCCGGCACTAATGATATTACCTAGTTGAGTAATGGAATGTTTGCAAGCTCAGAAAGAAGCTCAAAAAATGCCCAAAATTCAAACTTTAAATGTTTAAGGTCATCCCCCCCATCCCAACTAGTCCAAAAGCATACCACTGAAATTGGCAGTCATTTTCGTATATTTTGACAGTATAATTTTGAACTGGGCAGAGGATTTAAAGAGGGGAGGACGGAAAAATTGAACTTAAAATGTGTTGCCTGAACATATGTGGACATGCAACAAGATCTCTAATATGCAATCTTGTAAGAAATAAACAATGATGTAGGTTAGTCCTCGTTTAGTCATTGCTTTGTTTAATGACCATTCACAGTTATGATGGCGATAAAAAGGTAACTTCACAATCCATTCTCGCACTTATGACTTTGCAGCCTTCACAACTCCATAAAGCAAAGGAAAGCTGTACGAAGATTGTAAGCACAGTCACTTAGTGACTGCTTTGCTTAATCGCCAAGTTGTTGGTCCCAATTGTGGCCCCTAAACAAGGACTATCTGTAATGAGAAGAGTTATATTGTTTTAAATTTCAGCAAATATCTTTAATACCTGGCAAATAATTTTTATTTCGTGGACCTCTGAGAGAAGGGACTCCCAGGGATTCTCAGATCACACTTTCTGTCCAAATTATCTTCATCAGTGGAAATGACTTCAAGATTTAATATGGGCACGGCCCAGCTTTCTCCAGAAGCCATCAAGAGTTTGCAGGGGTGACTTTACACAACAAGCCATATCCCTTTCCTCCTAGCTCAGTTTAGGCTTTCACGATACTCTCGTGGAAAGATCAGCCAGAAGGATCAACAAGAGACCCTGGCAGACCATATTAGATGTTTGAGTTTCTCTTGTGGTGTATTAGCTGGGGCTGCTTTTCAGGGGGCCACAGATTGGGAACTCTGAGACCCTGGGATCGTCTCACCAACCAAAACAGGAAGATAGGAGAGCACTCACTAAGTACAGTAAGTTTGGCTCGCTGGGAGCGCAATGCTGCTTGTGTGGCTTGACACTCATAGACAGCATCATCGTCTAGTTCAGCATAGTCAATGCGTAGGTTGTGTTGACCGGCAGAGGCATCTCCTACAATAGAATAGCGGGACCAGCCTGTGGAAAAGTGATGGGGTAAGAGGTCAGCCTTACTAGATAGACCAGATAGGAAATAAGCTAACTCTACTGGTAGTCCTCGACTTACAACAGTTCATTTAGTGACCATTCCAAGTTACAACGGCACTGAAAAAAGCATTAGTGACCATTTTTCACACTTAACGACCGTTGCAGCATCCCCAAGGTCACATGATCAAAATTCGACCGCTTGGCCACTGGTTCGTATGTATGAGGGTTGCAGAGCCCCCTGGGGTCATGTGATCCCCTTTTGCGACCTTCTGACAAGCAAAGTCAAAGGGGGAAGCCAGACTCACTTAACGCCGATTTACTGACATAATTGCAGTGGTTCACTTAACAACTGTGACAAGCAAGGTCATAAGAGAGGGCAAAATTCACTTAACAACTGTCTTGCTGAACAAGAGAAATTTGGGGTTCAGTTATGGTCGCAAATTGAGGACTACCTGTACTTTACTGTAAAGTTACATTAATAGAATCTTGCAAGTCTGAAAATAGACATCTCCCATCATCCCCTTTACAGCCCAAGAACTTTGGGGTGGTTTCTTCTGAGCGTCCTGGGCCCACCCTGCAGCTGTGGGCTATGCTCCCTCTTCTCTGATCATCCCCGAGGCAGCCTCTCTTTGCCCCAGTGGTCTCCCAAGATCTTTCCCACACACCTTTACAAGGATGAAACCAGGAGTGAAAAATTCACTTCTGTGTGACTCAGGATAAGGTTGAGTTATGATCAACACGTGCTGCTGTTTGGGGTAACCCAGTATTTCTGCCAATAAAGGTCCAGGGTGCCCTTTCTCCAATCATCAACACTGTCTCTCTCAATAGGGTCGTGATATACATACATACCAGGTAGGTCTCTCTCTCCCCCTAAGGCCAGTCCATCTTTGGTCCACTGAACCATGCCACGGTAGCCCATGATCACACACGCTAATGTCACGGACTGACCAGACACAATCACTTGATCCATGGGCTGTTGAAAGAAATAAGCTGCCAGCCCTGCCAAAACAAAACAAAGATTTAAAGTCAGACTGTTTAGTGATCCTAATAAAGAAATCAGGACTTTTTGGCTGGAGCTTCAGAGGAGATACGCTCGAACCGATTTCCTGAATTCAGACTGGTTGTCTGCCAAGACCGGCATTTTGCTTCTGCCAGTGGCCCATTTATCTTGGAAGGTTTACAGGAGTGGAGGAAACACAAGCTTCTCCAATATTGTCTTCAGGCTCTGCTACTAGCAGCATACTACTTCTATACATGGAAGATCAACATCACTGTTTTATCTGAAAGCAGTTTTTCTACCTGGAAGGTGTTTTTTTTTTTGTGATTGGCAGTTCTGAATTAGTCCATCTTTTTTTTTAAAGGTAAAATTATGCCACCTGTAACATGAATCAGGGCAACCCACCCTATCTGAAAACCTGCCGTGTGGTTAGCAGACATCAATATGAAGAAAAGTTCTATGCTCCTATCAATATGCTAATTAAATATTTGCTTTGCATGCAAAACATTTCAGGTTAGCTCCACCCCCTTCCCTCCAGTCAGACTAAGAATTATCTTCATTTGAAATTTAACAGGGGCATTCCAGAGCATGGGAGGGGTGGATGATAACCACTGCCAAGGACTTGTCAGACAACATTTTGAATTTCTCTCGAGTGGATCATGAAGATCTCTCACACTTGCTTAGTTGTGAGGAGAGCAGGGGAATGTGCTGAATGAGTGGGGATTATCTATGGCACAATCAACTTCTCAGCAGTCTCATGCCACCCTGGTTTTCCATTACACTCCAAAGGAAGGTATCAAAAAGAGAATTTTACCAGTGGGCCTTTTTGCTATTGCAAGTTGCTCCCTCACCTTGCAACTCGAAGCAATGCTCACAAACACTGCCCAAACAACCAGAACAATGCCAAGAGGTCTGTGTCCTGCCCCCACCAACACCCATTCAGGATCAGAATGTGTTTCTTGCATATTCCCAGCCTATTTCTCTTCCTGTGGCCCAGCCATTTCCCACTGCAATTCAAAGCCTGCTTACTCAGAAACAATTCCTACTGAATTAATTCAATGGGACTTACTCTTTAAAGTAAGGACTGCATTCTTCCTCTTTTCTGAGAGCTGAGAAAGGCAAAAATGTGGAGAAGAACAAAAGGTAGATAGAGCGTGCTTTATTATTTTTAGAAATGACACCATTGCCCTCAGGTTCCTGGCATAGCCTTATCTCTCCACACAGACGCTCAGGTGCAGCTCCGTGGGCTGTGAATTTGCTCTTCGGCCAAGTAAGGTTCTGATGGGCTCCCCAGCGCTCCTACGAAACTACTTTCTTTCCTGCTTTCCTTTGTCGCTCTTGGCAAATGCATTTAAAGGCAGCTCAGAGTTGGCAGGCATCCAGGATTCTACGTGGACAGGTGTGTGTATACCAATGTGCCATCGGATGACTAGAATCCTAGACTCAGACTTTTCTTTCTCCTTAAATGAAGGCGGGGCAGATAGTCCAAATGATCGTGACGACACGCATGTGCATAGATGGGTAGATCCTGTAACACTGATTTTATTACATTAGTTTATGGAGGGCGCATTGTACTTTTGAATTCTGTTCTTTAGTGAAATAGTGGAACAGATTTACAAAGGAACAAAAAAGAGACTCTAGAAAGAGTACAGAAAAGAGCAACTAAGATAATTAGGGTGCTAGAGGATAAAACATAGGAACTGGGTTTGTCTAGTCTAATGAAGGGAAGGACTGGACTGACATGGTAACAGTCTTCCCAATATTTGAGAGATTGTCACCAAGAAGAGGGGGACAATTTATTCTCCAAACACCTGAGGGCAGGACAAAACGTAATGGATGGAAAAAGAGAGAAGTAACCTAGAACTAAGGAGAAATTTCTTGACAGTGAGAACAATTAATAGTGTAATGGCTTATCTTCATAAGTTGTAGGTGCTCCATCACTGGAGGTTTTTAACAAGAAACTGGACAGTGATTTGTCCAGAATGATAGGGCAGCGGTTCTCAACCTGTGGGTCGTGACCCCATTTGGGGTCAAATGACCATTTCATGGGGGTTGCCAAGCACCGCAGTCCGCCATTTTTTTTGGTCGGCCATTTTTTTTGGGGTCGGCCATTTTTTCCCCCTATCGTGATGCGGGCCGTCGTGCCACGCATGTGCAATGCGTCCCGTCGCGCCACGCATGCGCGGTGCGGGCCCACCATTTTTTTTGGTCGGCCATTTTTTTCCCTATCACGATGCGGGCTGTTGCACCACGCATGTGTGTTGTGGGCCATCGCGCCGCGCATGCGCGATGCGGGCCGGGGTCGAGCCCCGGAAAAGGTTGAGAACCGCTGATATAGGGTCTCTGCTTGAGCAGGGAGTTGGACTAGAAGACCTCCAAGGTCTCTTCCAACTCTGTTATGCTTTTATTGTGTTAACTGTTGCTTGTCATGTAGGCAGACTCCAAAATGAGTGCTATCACCATTCAAGAGGTCTCTTCCACAAATGAATGTCATGGTTTCTCCATATTGATTGCTGATTGGACCCAGCATAGGGTGCTGGGTCCAATCAAAACTACCTAAATGTTCATAAATGACAACTCAGATCCATGGAGCTATTTCAGATGTAGGTTCCTTGATACCTTGAGGGTAAACAGTGTTCACAGGCAGGCAAATCCCATTAGGTTGACTTATGTTAGGGAAAATGGGAATTGTAGTCCAATGGACCCAGAAGATTTAAGTTAGGGTATTAATTCCTACCTGAAGTAAATCCAGTTACCCATGCAAAGCAGTTTGCCCTTGCCAAATCTACTCTCCACCCCTTTTGACCACTGGGAAGTTAAGATTCAAGGAGCTGAACCGAGACTGTCTTAATGCACAGATCCCTTCAATGTAAAAGCCTGCTTAACTGCAATCCAATAAGGGTTGGCCTTCTGTTCTATTGTTGAGAAGTTTACTCCCTCCACAAGGTTCTGAATCATGGGATAATCCTCTCAAGAGGGTCAAGAAGACTGAGACACAGAATCAGCTAAAGATAAAGGCTTGGATGGGAGTCAGAAAGGCAGACTAGCCCACCTCTCTTGGGCTTTAGTTACCCCAGAGAGGCAGGACCAAATCCAGCTGATCAACCTTCTGAGAAAAAATGAAGTGAATCCCTAGGCCTATCATGAACATCAAGAAACATAGAACCCGTTTGGTTATTGCAAGTGGTGTTAAGAACCTCTTCGCATCTCCAAACTGTTGATGCAATTTAACTGGGGAACAATGGAGACTTTAGAGCAGGAGTGGCCGATTGTAGCCATGAGGGCTGCAATGTGGCCTTCAGAATGCTTTGGATGGTACCTGGTTCCAGTGGTTAATGAAGTCCATAATGATTAAGAAAGTATACTAATGTAATTGCTTCATTTTAATTCACTGTACGTTGAATCAAGTCAAACTTAGCTTCTATGCCAAGTCACCCACTCCCAGAGCGCGACTCTCATAACACCAGTCCAAAAAGAAGCATGGTTTCAGCTCATATTGTGCATCCTTGACTAACAGCGATGGCACTTGGCTACTCCGAGTAGGAAGAACTCCTGAGTTTCAAGGGCCTCTGATCTTTCCTGATTCTGTCTGGTGTCACCTGCTCTCTTGAAGCTTGGACCTAGTGACAAAAACCAAGAGATGGATCAGCAGTCCCATCTTCCTTGATGTTTCCTCTAGACAAGGATGTCCTTTGGGGACCAAATAGAGACGGGAAGAAAGCAGCAGTGGCAGACACGGTTCCTTTGAGAGCATTTTGTCAAAGATCTCCTAAAATGTGAGTCCACAATATTCCTAGCAAATTT
Source organism: Bothrops alternatus (assembly GCA_034064705.1). Taxonomy (NCBI): domain Eukaryota; kingdom Metazoa; phylum Chordata; class Lepidosauria; order Squamata; family Viperidae; genus Bothrops; species Bothrops alternatus. Next base: position 46,621 of record JARGCV010000230.1, on the reverse strand, counting down.
GTTCACATCTTCTCTTTCTCTCATTTACAGATACACCCACAGACACACTCTTATGACCAACCAAAGGAACTATCCATCTGGTTTTTAACCTGGAGACTTTCAAGAGCGTTCTACTATTCACAAGAGCATCATATGCGGCAATGTTACTTAAAAGCTGTAGGTCGGCTCACCGCCTACCTATGACCCTGGAAGCCCCTCTTTGCTCCAACTATAGCTGGTTGCTATAGAGAAGTTACTACCGGTATCTTCCAATTCAGGCCTATGCAACTCCGATGTATGAGATCACAAATACTATGCCAGTAAGAGCCACTACAAATAGTAGAAGACCAATGGAAGGTGCATGGCCATGAAAGGGGACTGGACTGGGAGCTCTGGAAAAGTAGGGGTGCTGAAAGACCAGGCAGCAGGGTGGTGGAAAGAGAGATAATTGCGTTCTTTCTTTCTAACCACCTTACATTTGTTTCCTCTCTCTTTGGAGCTGAAATGGACAAGGAAAAGCAGAGTCTTTCAAGTGACTCCAAGCCTTTGAAAGACACTCCACTGTTCCATCTCAAAAATAATGATGACAGCCTGTCACTCACAGAATGAATAGCTGAGTAATTATGTGAACTTGGGATGGGTGGCAGGGTGTGCACGTGTGTATGTGTCACATTCTCCAAAGCTGTGTCTGCTCTATTTTGTGAACTGAGGAAAGAGAGATGTTTTGATGTTTCAATTACTGTATGTTTCACCTTCTCCTAGGAACCATTGGGAACAAATCTGACTAGTGCTTAGTTTTAAATCATGGAATTAACATCCCACGAAGGACGTCCAGTCCTGAGCACAAAGCCATATTTGGACCTACATCTCTGAGGCTGGTGAGAAGTTAGCAGGTCTGGGTTCTGTTGACAGCTTGGGAGGGCAGGACTCAGAAGAAGTGTCTGAATGTAATGACTTATCGGTAGAACAGGAATAGACTGTGAGAAAAGGCAGAAACTGTTATCATCTATCTTGAGCAAGTTCTTTTGGCATGAGAATCAGCTGCCTCCACAAGACAAGTTAAGATTAGAAACAAAGGAGTCTCAGATTAACTCAAAAGATGGGCAGTCTCAACACATCTGAAATAGATGAATGGCTTTGATCAATGAACAGAGATTAACGTGAGGCACGAGGAATGCAGATATCAAGACAGATGTAAGAGGCAGCTAGGTTCTCCAGGGTTGTATTCATATAACAAAAAGTTAATCTAGTTTTTGAATTAACTTTTTGAGTGATTTGTGCATTGTATTGGCTTGTAAATTAATGGTCTGGGCTCAGGCAACATGGCAAGCCGTATGAAACCTAACCAAGATTGGAATCAACCCGGCTTAGCATTTGGGGTGAATGGAGCTACCAGATACAGATGTGGGTAAACCATGTTGCGTGAAACCACACAATGGGAATAGGAAGGTCCTCTCTTTGTATGGTATACAGTACTGCAAGAGTTGTTATTTTAAACCACAATAGGCAGAGTCTCTTGCCACTGGCCACACTGCCTGAAGTTGATAGGGATATAAATCCAAAAACATCTGGAAGGTATTTGGTGCCTTTGCAAAGAAAGAAGCAATGGCCTAATGGTTACTGCAACGGAGGCCTGCTGCGAACCAAGTACTCCCCGTTCCAAAACACTTAATACTCCCCCCACTGGTTCCCTCCCTCCCCACATTACATCCCTCAGGCTCTAGGACGTCCTTGCCTCGTATTTCCATGCTTCACAGCAAATCCTTTTTGAAGCGGCAAAGAGGCTGAAACGAACTGCTGAATTTCTGCCTGGTAATAGGCATGAAATCTGCAGTCCATTGTGCCAAAACTGCAGGGAAAAAAGGATGGGGGGGGGGAAATGAAAGCACACATAACTCTTGTCCACCCCATGGAACTAGAGTGGCATCCAAGGGGAGGTGGGTCGCTCCTCCACCCAGGCAAAAAGTTAGCCCAGAGGCTTCAGGAAGAAATTCACCTTTGGGAATTAATTAGAAGCCAGAGAGAAAGACATTGTGGCCTGCCAAAGGCAGTGAATTCTCCACCTCAGTCATTTCTGGATAGTCCCTTGTTCCTCAACTCTGAAAAAATGTGAATGTGCAAAAAAAAAGTCCACCAGGATCCTTTAGGAGACTGGTATACACATTTCTCTTTCTGTCCTGCCCTTCTCCCTCCCTCCATCTCTGCTATGGCTCTGCAGTCACAAAACTGATTCCCTGCCACGCAACCTAATTAAGGAAAAAATTTCCTATGATGAAGATCTGGGGGAGGGAGAAGGGGTTGAGCAGCATTTTCTAAAAAAGTGGCTAAAAAAAGAAAAGAAAAGAAAAGAAAGAACAATAGGAGCAGTCCATCAATGGCAAAAAAAAAAAAGTGGGTGTGGATGCAGTGATATATCGTGGACAAATAAATACGTCAATGCTTATCACCAGATCTCAATCTTCCTGAATTGTTAAGAGACCAATAGAAATAGTGGAATAAAGTGGCTTCTGACATTCATTCAAGGAAAATGTCAGCTAGAGCTGTTTTAGATCAGGGGTTCTCAACCTTGGCAACTTTAAGACTTGTGGACTTCAATTCCCAGAATTCCTCAGCCAGCAAAGCTGGCTGAGGAATTCTGGGAGTTGAAGTCCACAAGTCTTAAAGTTGCCAAGGTTGAGAACCCCTGTTTTAGATGTTTCATGAAAATCTTTTAGGGAACTGGACTCTTGATGGTGGGGATCTTCTTAGTCAGAAGGACCAGTTCTTCCAGCATGGCCAGGCAGAGTAAAGATCTCAACATCCATTCAAACGCATCATCCATTTGAGCGATTCTTGGAAAAGCCATCACTTGACTTGGTGTTGAACAGTGCCTTTTCTCTGCTGGACGAGAAGTTGGCAAGTCGGACCTCTGGGCTTTGTAGTATTGAGGTGTGGCTGAATCTCCAAACTGATTTTGATTCTCTTTTGCTGAGAAAATCTTCCAGAAGTGAGCCAGGAAGGAGAGAAAGTTGATGAGGGAGCCATGAGAGAGAGTGTGTGTGGCCATATTGTCACTTTGTAAGCGGGGAGGGAGAATTGCCAGAGCTGGCAGCTTGAGAGGGCTGAGTTGGGGGCTGGACAATAGACCCTTTGTATCAAGGGCTCATTCAATTGCCATCAGTTCCGCCAGCCCTCCTGTCTGGTTGACATACCTCTCCCACTCAGTGTCTCTGCCACTACTTCTGACCCACACATGCCCCCTCGCCTGGGCAACCCAACCCCCTGGATCCTTGGTTTCCACCCATAAATTGGAAATGTTCCACCAAGCTACAGAGAAGGGAATCTGGGCTTTGGTGAATATTCTGGAGAAACTCCAGATCCCGCTGCCACTTTGCAAATAATATTTTAATAGTGAAAAGCTCCTATATAAAGATGCTGTTTATAAGATTCACAATACATGCATACAGATAGTCTTTGATGCAAGTCCATAATCGGGACCAGAGCTTCCATCATTAATTAAGCAATGGGGTTATTAGGTGAGTCTTGCTTGACACTGTGGTCATTAAGCGAATCACCATGGCTCTTAAGCGAATCATTAAGCACATTTGGCTTCTCTCCCATTGACTCTGCTTGTTTGGATGCCCCCTGGGAAGGTTGAAAATGGTGACTGTGTGATTTGGGTCTCTGCCAACCGTTATAAATACAAGCTGGTTGCCAAACTTTGATCACGTGATCCTGGGGATGCCGCAACAGTCGTAAGCATGAGGATTGGTCATAAACCACTTTTTTTCAGTGCTGTCATAACTTCGAACAGTTGTTAAATGATTTTAAGTTGAGGATTATTTTATATCCCATACAGTGTAAATTTGAAGTTGTCCTGGTGGAACCCATTCGTGCAAAACAATGCCTATTTTATGAAAGTATCGGTTATCACCTATATCGCCTCTATGGGATGGTGCTGGGCTCAGATAGGGACCACCCAGTTCACAATTATTCCATCTATCTTGTCACCCATAGACAAACTTGCTCAATAATGTCCTGACAAAAACTTGCATGACCTAAAACAGGGGTAGGCAACCTTGGCTCTTTTATGTCTCGTGGACTTCAACTCCCAAAATTCCTGAGCCAGCATAGCTGGCTCAGGAATTTTGGGAATTGAAGTCCACGAGTCATAAAAGAGCCAAGGTTGCCTACCCCTAACCTAGAAGCTGGACTTTTCTGTGGCTGGCAGAATAACAGAATTGGAAGTGATGTTGAAAGTCTTCTACTCCACCACGCTATTCCCAACAGACATCATGCTTGGCCTCTTCACTCCAGGCATTCAAGAATGTAAAGCTTTTATTTTTAAACAGGTCTGGATTCCTTCAATGTCTCAGTTGGTGGGGATCAGGCAATTGCCTGATTATTGATGATGGTGTCTGGCTGTTTGATGGGTGGATTGGGAGATGTGTCCTAAGGAATTGTTTTTATGTTGATATGTATACCACCTGAAGTCTGACTGGAGCAGGAGAACATTTGGAGGAATAAATAATAAAGAACAAAAATAAAATGTCCCTGCTGGGGATTACCGTAATACCTAATAGTTGGCAACACTGCAGTTGTGTTGTGAGATATCTGCTCTGTAAATTACCCACAGTGGCCCCATCTTAGCATCATTCTGGGGCAATATGGGAAATTATAGACTCACCCCATTGACCCAGTTTTCTGACATGTAGACAGCCTTAGAGCCTTCAAAATAAAAAAGGAGTTGGTGCACCATTATCCTTGATACTACCATGTTTCCCCGAAAATAATATTGGGTCTTACATTAATTTTTGCTGGAAAAGGCCCATCTTATTTTCGGGGAAATACAGTACTAAATGCGTCCATCTTGCTGACAATCTTAACTGGGGCTTATTTTTGGAGTGGGGCTTATTTTCGGGGAAACATGGTAGAGCAATTATCCTCAACTTGACACAGAATGGAAGTGTAATGATCCAAATTCTTAGCTGAAGAATCCCAACCTATCTAGAAGATGCTAGTCCAGTGATGGCGAGCCTTTTAGAGACCAAGTGCCCAAACTGCAACCCAAAACCCACTTATGCACCGTCCAGTGCCGGGTGGGTGTGGCCCATTGGGTGGGCGTGGCCCATTGGGTGGGCATGGTTGCGATGGTAACGGCAGACTGGGTGGGACTAAAAAGTTCAATCAATCAATTCCAACTTTGCAAGATCTTTTTTTTTCCCCCGCAAGAAGTTGAAATTGACTGATTGAACCTTTTTTTTTTTTTTTTTTGCACACGGCAGCGGAGGCCTAAAGCGAAAAGGTTTTATAAAACCCAGCTGAAGGCCTAGGACTGGGGCGATGGCGCGCGTGCCCACAGAGTGCTGCCTCTGGCACCTGTGCCATAGGTTCGCCACCACTATGCTAGTCATAAGAACATAAGAAGAGCCGTGCTGAATCAGGCCAAAGCCCATCGAGTCCAGCATTCTGTGTCACACAGTGGCCCACCAAATGTACATGGGGATCGAGCAGAAAGAGAAGGCAAAACCCTCCCTTTCCCTTGACCCCCAACAAATGGCACTCAAGGGAATCCTGCCTGCCTCAACCAACATAGAGGCGGCACATGGACATCCGTCTTATCTTATTGTTGAGTAATGGCTCACTCTATAAGTTTGGCCCTATAGCGATGTCTTCCGTAAGTACAGGTAGTCCTCGACTTATGACCACAATTGAGCCCAAAATTCCTGTTGCTAAGCGAGACACTTGTTAAGTGAAATTTGCCCCATTTTACGACCTTGCTTGCCGCAGTTGTTAAATTTGAAACGTGGTTGTTAAGTGAACCTGGCTTCCCCATTGATTTTGCTTGTCAGAAGGTCGCAAAAGGTGATCACATGATCTTAGGACACTGCAACCGTCGTAAGTATGAGTCAGTTGCCAAGTGTTTGGATTTTGATAACATGACCGTGGGGATGCTGCAGCGGTCATAAGTGTGCAAAATGGTCGTAACTCACTTTTTTCAGTGCTGTTGCAACTTTGAATGGTCACTAAACGAAGTAAGTTGAGGACCACCAGTATATTTAAAATTGAGAGGAGGGATAAAGATGCCCAAAGACATTCCTCATAGTTATATGAACTGACCAACCCAGGGGTGGGAAGAAGTTAGGACTGTTCCCCCTTCCCCCAAGCTGCTTTCTACTCTTATGGAAGATCAGTTGGATCCCCTCCAAGTCCTTCACCACCTGATTTGGTGGGAAAAGCCAACATGGCTTTTTTGCTATGGCACTGATATGTACCAAACCTGGTCAGAGGGACACACCTTTGCTATTTATGAGTCCTTTGTACTGACAGGCTTTGCAGACCCTTGCAGTATATGTTGCCATAGCTTCCTGGCATCAGCTCAGACCTGAAATTAGGTCATTCCCAGAAGCCAACAGATGTTAATTTTGTGCATTTGTCCCCGTAAAGCTGGCTACTCCTTTTCCTCCTTCCCCTCTGCCCTGAATTACATGGCCTATGAAAATCCTCTAAGCACTTATGTCCAGCTCCGTTGTCCAGCTGTTAGGCAAAGTGTGGTTTCTATCAAAATATTAACAATATATTACCGTAGTTTATGCCTCCAAAATGGAGTGAAGCAGATATCTACAGTATGTCCTGGCATTCTTCTAGATGAGTTGATACTGCAACTCTAGATATGTCATCCAACACAATATTGGAATTGTGGAAGGGAATATAATCTACTTGCTCTTTCCATTGTATGGAGTTTCATTCACTACTGAATACAACTTCTGGTCATCTACTGGATATGTAGTACTGGTATTGCAAGATACCAGCTAGGTTCCCAATCTGAACTCCTGGCAAGACAGCAAACCCATATTTCTGGAGTGGTACCCAAACTCTGGAATCATTTGTGCCATGCACAAGGTGGCAACTGTACCATAACACATGACCTATCTTTAAAAATGACAACCATTTATTTAGTGGCCATTCAAAGTTACAAGACAATGAAAAGGTGACTTATAATGCGTCTTCACACTTACAATGATTACACCATCTCTACAGTTACATGATCAAAATGCAGGTGCTTGGAGCTGACCTGTATTTACAACAGCTGCAGTGCTTTGGGGTGACTTCCAAAAGGTCAATGGCGGAAGCCATATTCAATTAACAACTATGTGATTTACTTAACATCTATGGCAAAAAAGGTCATAAAATCACTTAACAACTGCCTTGCTTAGCACTGGAGATCCTGGTTTTGATTTTGGCCATAAGTCAAGGACTATCTGTAAATGCAACTGGGTTTTGTCCTAACTAAAATATCCTTTTCTTTGTCCTGGCCCTGCCTATTTTTTTTGAAGCTCTAAAACGGCATTTCTCAATCTTGTCTACTTTAAGATGTTGACAACTCCCAGAATTCCCTAGCCAGCTCTGGGAGTTGAAGTCCATACGTCTTAACATTGGCAAGATTGAGAAGCACTGCTTTAAAATAACGGATTGCCCCGGGATAAACCACGGCTTGAGAACAACAGTCTTCCCTCATGTCAAATGCTGTCATTAGCCCAGCTTGTGTTACTGGGCTGGGCTGGGCTTTTGGCCATCGAATAGGTTCAGAGGCTTGTATTGGTATGTCTAATCAAGTCTCTGGATCTGGAAAAAGAGGAGCTATGAGGTGAGACCCAACCTTTCAAAATCCTTCACTCCCCATGAAATATGTTCAGCAATCATCCAATCTTTTGGGCTTCTGCCAATCGATCGAGTGGCCATTAAGCATATAATAATTGCAGTTTTTGAAGTCTTTGGTATCTCCTCCCCCTCCTCTTGGGAAAATTCAATCTTTCTGTTTCCTGCAACAATTTTACTTGGTAATAATCAATGGCTATCTTAAAGCATCTCACTAGACGTGTTTAAAAATCAATCCAAATGTTTACCGCCGCAGGAAATTAAGAGGGCAGACAATTACTTTGTGACAGAGAATGAGGCTTGGAAAACACACATGCACACACATCTGAAATAAAAGGCTTTATTTTGTCTAGCAGAAACATCTGCTGTATATAGTGTAAATGCACTTAGAATGGCTCCACATTTCCAGAGAGGAGACAGGTGCTCTATATTTTCACCCCAAAACTCAACAGTTCATTAGCTTGGGCATCAGCTCCTCTCTGCTGTAATGCTGCACTTCCCATGCCAGCTGCTGCGATGAAACGAGAACTGAGTATACACACCCAGGCTCTACAACCCGTCACCTAAAAAGGCCCCAATGTTTGAGAAGGGCATGACAGCAAAATGTTGGGGTTAAGTGGGAGAAAGTCCAATCAGCTACACTTTTGCCTGCACCCTAAGATGACCAGTACAGTGAGGACCAGTTCATCCGTTTCTATAGTCATTGCAAATTGTATTCTCAGATTAACGTGTTTATATGGGGACAAATTCTATAACACTCCCTCTCCAAAGCACTTATATACCAAAAGTAGCAAGCATCTGTAGCTTAGGTGAAGGATGAGAGTGGAGGTTTGTCCTCTGTGCTGGTGGGCTGGTTTTGTTACCAGGCTAAGTAACATCTTCAGTGGAATTTAGGGGATGTCCGTGTTCTTCTGTTTATAAGGGCTTCAGATGTGGGTGTGTCTTGTGATGGGTCAGGTGTCACAAGACCCATCACAGGACCCTCACCTGACACACCCACACCTGAAGCCCTTATAAACAGAAGAACGTGGACATTGACATCCACTAAACACCTCTGAAGATGTTACCTAGCTTGGTAACAAAACGTTCGGAAACCAATCCACAAACTTGGAGAACGAACCTTCACCCTCACTTAGAGACCAACACGGAAAGAATGATTGATTCTTTTTTTTAAAGCAGCGGTTCTCAACCTGTGGGTCGCGACCCCATTTGGGGTCGAATGACCATTTCACGGGGGTCGCCAAGCACCGCAGTCCGCCATATTTTTTTGGTCGGCCATTTTTTTCCTATTGCGATACGCCTCGCCGCGCCGCGCCTGCGCGATGCGCCCTGCCGTGCCTACACAATGCACCCCGTCGCACCACGCATGCGCGGTGCAGGCCTGCCATTTTTTTTTTGGTTGGCCATTTTTTTTCCTATCGTGGTGCGGGACGTCGCGCCACGCATGCGCAGGCCCGCCATTTTTTTTTGCGCGATGCGGGCCGGGGTCAAGCCCCGGAAAAGGTTGGGAACCGCTGTTTTAAAGCCAATGATTACAGGTAGCCCTCAACTTAAAACCATTCGTTTAACAACCATTCAAAGTTACAGTAGCACTGAAACCTAAACCCAATTCTCCCACTTACAACCGTTGTAGCATCCCCCGGCATGTATTTACGATGGTTGTAGCATTCTGGGGTCATGTGATCACCATTTGCAACCTTCGCAGCTGGTTTCCAACCAGCAAAGTCAACGGGCAAAGCTGGATTTTACTTAATGACTGCATGATTCACTTAACAATCATGAGCAATAAAGGTCATAAAATCAGATCTGAGTCACTCAGCAACCGCCTGGCTCAGCAACCAAAATTCTGGTCCTAATTATGATTTTAAATTGAGGACCACCTTATTCCAATTCACATTTGGAAGTCAAAGCACTATCAGCTAATATGCAGTTGGGTGATTTCTAGTTTATTTGTAAGAAACAAACGGCTGCTCTAGGACAGGGATCTTCAAACTTGGTCCTTTTATGACTTGTGGACTTCAACTCCTCAGCCAGGAATTCTGGGAGTTGAAGTCCACAAGTCCTAAAAGGGCCAAGTTTGAAGACCCTTGCTCTAGCAGGTTGTGTGAACTAGCTGACTTGTTTCAGGCATAATGTGATTTGTTTGGGTATAGCATGTTATATGAATTCAGTAGTTATACAATGTTGGTCCAGATTTAGAGTTAAGCACGTTCTAAAGTCTACCTCTAGTGCCAAATTCTGGATTACCACTAGAAAGTCACAATTCTATTTTTTTCCTGCCATTTAACCCAGCCATTCACTCTCAGTTTCTCTTATTTCACAAGCCTGCCAATAATAGAGGGAGACAAATCTGTGGGCTCTAGTTTGGATAGCTATTATCTTGAAGTCCCTAACCAGAGCTAGTTTCAAAGAAGGCCTTGGAAATGACAAAAACACAAGACGCAATAGGGAACAAGGTTATCTCAGAGGACACCCTTAATTTAAGAAGTTGCTTTCAGTGCAAGAATTGAAAGTCAGTGCAATGTAATGGCTAGAGTATCAAGGTAATTTCCATACTACAGATTTAGAGCATCTTTAGAGATTTCCCTGGTATTACTCTGCCAAAGTAGCAGTAATGTGCACAGCTTCTATATCACTTCAACAATGGTTGGGTGATGCAATGAAATCAGTACTATAGAAGTGACCTAGGACTGGGGGACAACGGGGAAATGTTAATTTAGCCTTGGGAGCATTGAATCAGCCACCATTTTTCTGCCTAATGAGTCTCATCAGATTGTGGTGGCCATCATCTAGGCCAGTGGTTCTCAACCTATGGGTCGCGACCCCATTTGGGGTCGAACGACCGTTTCGCGGGGGTCGCCGGACACTGCGGTCCGCCATTTTGTTTTGTTTTTTTAATTTTTTTATTTTTTTTCCATCGCGCGTGTGCCGCGCATGCGCGGTTCGGGCTGTCGCACACGCGCCACGCATGCACGGATCGGCCCGTCACGGTCCGCCATTTTTTATTATTTTTTTTATTTTTTAAATTTTTTTTTGTCGTGCGCGCGCTGCGCATGCGCGGTTTGGGCCGTCACGCACGCGCCGCACATGCGCGGATCGGCCCGCCGCGGTCCGCCATTTTGTTTTTTTAAAAAAAATTTTAAAAAATTTTTTCGTCGCGCGTGCGCAACGGGCCGATCCGCACATGCGTGGCGCGCGCATGACGAAAAAAAATAAAAAAAAATAAAAAAATGGCGGACCGCGGGTCGGGGTCGCGGCGCGCATGGGCGGCGCAAGTGGGGTCTCAACCTGAAAAAGGTTGAGAACCACTGATCTAGGCAGAGAAAAGATAAGACCTCAAATTTAGAGATAAATAAGTCAATCCACTTTTGAACTCCTAGTCTTTCTTTCTAGCTTACTTTCATCTCTACCACCTAATTTAGAGGGGGGCACACTCTCTGTTGTGACAGTTGTTAAACAGCTGGGAGTAAAAATCCCTTGATGATCTGTTCTGCAAGTCACATGGAGGTCTAACAATAGAGCTTGGTCTACCTTCTGGCCATCCCTGGTGAACACAATTTTGAACTCCCTGGAGAAAGGCAGGGACATAAAATGTAATTAATAAGTACTCTGGTTTCAGGAAAAACAGGAGGTGGATAAGATGAAGCTAATTTGTTCTGATCCAGCAGGGGCTTTTCTGAGGCTTCTCCATTGATTGCTAACCTGATTCATTAGAAACAACTCTTGTAATAGGATTCCAATACTTCTGGCAGGGTATCTTAAAGGATGACCTAAGGAACCCTCTCACTAAATCTTCCCCAGATATCTGGAGATCACAACTCCCAGAACGTCCGGGAACTCGGGAAGAGGTCCCCCCCAAGCCATCTCCTTAGTGAAGTCAAAGGGACCCAGGGACCTTCCGGGAAGCCTCCCTCAACATCCCTCCGCAATGGCTGTGCCAGCTTGGGAGGCTGGGAATTGATGCAGTGCCACATCCGGAAAGCATGAATTTCCCATTCTCAAAGCTGAGGCTGGCCAAGCTTGTTGAATAGCTTCTCTCTGCCATTCAATAATTTGTTATTTGGTTCAGATGAAACGATGTGTATGTGTATGTGTGTGTGTGTGTGCACGCGCACGTGTGCATGCACGGGAAACGACGCACCCATCATCCCAGTGTCAGCTTCCAGAGAAGTGTTCAAAAGATCACCTTGAGTTACTGCAGCGCTTATTGCTTATTTTTAGTTCATCGGTGCACCGATGTCCATTTTTGTCAGCTTCCTACAAGGAGCCTTTGCGGGAGCTCCTTTCCTTTCTCCATCGTTCCTGGAGTTGCTGGCCAGCCCTCTCCTCCCCTCCCCCCCCAGCCTGTGTCAGCGATAGGCAATGGGGAAGAGTCATTTGCATAGCTTAATACAGGCAAGGCAGGGTATTAGTATTCAGATAAATGCACTCCTTGCAACTTTGCCAACTTGAGATCACTGCAAATTTGAGTGGATTTCCACCGAGACAACAGAAGGCGCATCCCTTAGGCCAGCTTTTGCTCCTGCCAAATTTCAGTCACACAGCTTCTCAATGAGATGGCTGCATTTAAAATTATTTATATATATATATATGTGTGGAGAGAGAGAGAGAGAGAGAGAGAGAGAGAGAGAGAGAGAGAGAGAGAGAGAGAGAGAGAGAGAGAGAGAGAGAGAGAGAGAGAGAGAGAGAGAGAGAGAGAGAGAGAGAGAGAGAGAGAATAATCCTTTTCTATCATTTGCAGAGCCAGTTGGATTTTACCGGGAAAAGTGGGGGGGGGGTGGAATGTTGTTTTGCTTTGCTTTATTTATCTATCTATCTACATTGAGCAAACTGAAGCAAAGGGGGAGGTCAGCCTAGACGATGGGAGGGGGGGGAGAAATGGTAATGGTTTGACAACCATACACTCAGTGTATCTATTTTTGCATTTATACCGCATGAACAGATTGGGGGGGAATCATAGGCGTACGCCCAGGGGTGTCCATGGGGAGAAGGAAAAATGCCAAGACCCAACCGTGTGACCGAAGCACCATTTCTTTTTTTAATGTGAACTGTAACACATGGTAACAAGGGGTAAAGCTTTGATCACATAGTTGTGTGGCTGCCATTTGGCTTTTTTCTGGGCCCCTTTCCTGCGACACCCCTGGACAAGGTTTTTTTACAAGGCTTCTTTGCTCAGTGGGGAACTGAGAAGAGCTTGAAGACATTGGGTAGGGTGGGGTGGGGGTATGGATATGGGGAAAATAAAACAGAACAGGGGATAAAAAATAAAAATAAAACAGGCACCCACGTGCCTTATTCTAGGTTACCAAAAGAGTAGGGCGTGAAATGAAATAAAAGCTTTGCGTTCCATGCTGCAGATTTCACTCGGTCAGGTGAAGATCTAGCAGATGCAATTATACAACAGGCAAAGCTTGATTAGGGCTTATCTTGATTAGTTGGGAGGCGGCGGCGGCCATGGCTTGTGTACTGTGGCAGCCCAAACCCACTGGTTTCTTCAGCATTTTACTTTATTGTGGGTAAATCCAAATAATCAACTTGTGTACCAGAGCAGCCACTAGCGTTTGCAGAACATCTTGCAAGAAACTCCACAGCTGCATAACAGTGGATGGGTGAGTTTTGCTCCACTCAAAGGAAATGTGTCCTCTATTATAGGCCTCCCTTGAAAGGCATGCAGATGTCCTACGTCAGGGGTAGGCAACCTTGACTCTTTTTATGACTCGTGGACTTCAACTCCCAGAATTCCTGAGCCTACCCCTGTCCTATGTCATTACTCTCTATCTTGGCACTGTGAGAGATGATACTTCAATTCTGACCAACTCCGTTTCAATGGCCAAACCAACCCTAAGCCTGCAGTTCTGCAGATTGACCTTCCCTGACCTGATTTCTCCAATCCCTGATACGCCAAGACTAGAATTGTGAGAATTCCCAAGTTTTGGAATTGCAATCCCAGCATTTCTGGAGGGCAGCAGGGAAATGCTGGGACACGCCCTACCACCTTATTGAAACCTATTCAAACTTCTGAGCAAACAAGCATAAAGAACATTGGGATGAGATAGGGGAAATATAGCTTACCATATGGCTAAATTAAAACCATTACACTAAATTACAGATCATTTTAATTAAGGCTTTTTTTCAGACAAAACTGGCTGAGTCTACCTATAATGCATTAAGTCATGAACTGTGGTTTGGTTCACACCACATGTGAAGGCAAGACCAAGCAAATGGTCTAATTACTAATTGTTGAGGCAGATCCCTCTATATATGTGGAGCTAAGAATATCATTGTAGATCCACCAAGAATAACCTACTAGATCATAGGCTTCCTTTGACCAATCCCTGCTTTAGAATATTTTCAGAATCTTTGCCAAACAGGAAAATTCAGAAAACCAAGTACTGTACACCAGTGCCATGTTCACACCATAGGATAACCCAGATAAATGAAAAACTGGGGTGCTGTATTTGCACAATGCCCCAAACTTAGGTTTGTTTGCTTGTTGGTGTTGATTAGTGTGATATACGAATGCAGCCTGTTTAGAGTGAAGATCGTTCAACTTATTGTGCAAATTCAGAAAACGGATTAATCCAGTAATTAGATTTAATGTGTTATGTGAACACAGTGCGTTCCTTAGGGAGCTAGCTGCTGTGTGTCATGCTTGCAGGAAGTCTGAAGAACATCACTAGAGAAGACACAACAGTGATAAAGTAGATCTTACGGCACAGATCCAATTGGCAGGTGATCCCAGCTACCAAAGTAGTAGACCACTTCCTTCATTAGTGGCCTTTTCAGTCTCCTGCCAAACCTGAAATTAATTCTGGAAAATGAGTAAGGGAAACACATCAACAGCAAGTGTTTAACAACCAAATGAGGTGCCATAACTATGCAAGCTTTTGGATGACACAGAGGTCTTCACGGGTCCAAAAAGCACACATCTAACTGTGTAATAATTCACTTTGTAATTGCAGCTCAGAGCAAAATCAGAAGAAATTAACCTCCCCCCATCTTGTTCCCTCCTCCTCACTGGTGCCCTGATAGGCTCCCATGCTCTGGATGCTGCCTCTAGCTGCTGCTCAAGAGAAATTATCATTAAAGAATCATCCCTTTTGCTGCTTCTCCTCCTCCCTTCCCTCGTTCCAGCAGGCGCAGGCACCCCAGGATAAGAGCACCACGGCCACTCAGCAACCATTAGTGTTACTGCAAAGGAACTTGTAGCCATAGGGCACCCGAAGCAACCCAGGCATATAAGTGTGAACTCTGTCCTCCTCTCCCCACACATCCTGACCCCCTTAACTCTTCCTGGGGGGCCATCTTTCTACATTCCCATCTCTGTCACTAAGGCATCTGACAGCAGAGTTACCGGGACACCCAGCCTAGGGAACAGGAAAACAGCGATCAGCTTTTTTTCCTTTTTTTCTGCTGCTGCTGCTGCTTTCTCTGTCCCGCTTAAAAGGGCTGCTGCGCCTTTAAGAGTTGCAGTCCGCATGACAGGGATAAGTTTAGCAGGTGCACCTTTGGTGGTGGCTGCACTGCGACTGGACAAACCCCTTTTGGAGCTCTTTCTTAGAGGAGGCATCTCTCCCCACCCACCGGCTCCTCCCTGTGTTCCTCTGCCAGGCTGACCCTGCCCAGGGGCAACCTTGGCACGCTGCGGGCAATGGGAGAAAGCAGCGGTTGTCTGCATAGGAGAAAGAAGGCAGCTCTCTGACCTCCCACCCACCCACCAGGCCCCTTGGCTGCAGTTCAGAGTCACTATTGTTCTCTCTAACCCAGTTGCAATTCTTCCCATCAAGGGGGAGAGGCAGAGGTTTGCAACAGACCTTCCCAAAATGAGCACATTGTGGGTCAGCAGCCAAAAAGGGCCGAACCTATTTGCATTCTCCTCTACAGCCAGGGCAGCAACTCAGGCAGGATGCGCTCTTACGTTGCACACGGATCCAGCCCATCTATGGGAATCATCCCAAGTCAAGTCAGACAAATTATACTGGAATTGGCAAACTGAGGGAGGCCAGCTGCCCCCTTCCCCCATGGCTCTGTTTTGGATCATCTGAAGAATATAAAAAGTATGGCATCTGGACATGTGCAGAGTGCATTTCACCCAGGGATGGTGCAATGGCAAACAAAGGGCTAATTTTTCAAAGGATCAACGAAAGGGGAGGTTGACAGAATTGCTAAGAACATTGACCCCCTACTGACACCCAGGGATTCCCAGCCTGAAGGCAACAGTGAGTGGAGAGGGAGGTTGGGGGGGGGGTCTGTATCCCAACACATCTGGAGGGCACTAGGTTGGAGAAGGCTGCTCTACACCTTTATGCCCTGGATATGAAAGGGGGGGAGGTAAGGCCTTTCAAGTGCTGGGGGGGGAAGAGAAAGAGTTATGGGACACGTACCCCAATGTCAAAAATCTTCCCTCAAAAGAAAGGGGAAGATTTCACCGAAGCTCTCTCAGCGGCGCCCCCCCTCCCCGCCCCACCTCCAGATTTCTCAGGGAAAGTCTGTGGCAAATAATTAAAACGGCCCTAGGAATGGCAACGCGGTGGGAAACCACAGATGGGGTGGGGGCTGGCAGAGGCGGTTGGAGAAGGGCGCGCCGGAGCTGCGACTGCCTCCGAGGTAGCGTCTCAAGGTTAACCGCGAGGGGGAGTCCGTCCGAGGAAGGCCACGAAATCAACCCCGACCCACCCACCCACCCACCCACGCCCCCACCCCCACCCCCACACTTTTTACGGCGACCTGAGTGGGACCCCCGCCTCTCCTCTCCTCTCACCTGCAGATTTTGCAGGAGGCTAATTCTCCTCCCCCCCCCATCCCAAGGCTCTCTTCTGCAGAGATGAAACTCCACCTATGGAATGGGGGGGTGGGGGAGGAGAAGAAGGGAGAAGACCCCCCCTTTCCTCTCGGGGCACGGGAGAAAAGCTCCTCTCTCTTGCGGTGGCTTGCGCCGAAGCCCATTTGCCCACCACGTTCCCTCTCTCCCTCCTTCCACGCTCGCGAGGGAGGGACGCCGTACCTCGAGCGAGTTTTCCTCAAGGTCATACGTACAGTACATGCCTGCTCAAGGCTCGCAGGCGTAATTTGGATGAAACCCCCCCCCATCACCCTTCTACCCAATCCCCACCCCTCAATCGGTCCAGCCCTCCCTCCAGCCTCACAGGAAGGATGACAGGAGCTCCTGCCTCCCCGGCTGCCTGCCTCCTTTGCTCTAACCACTGAACCGCACATTCTCCCTCAGTCTTAGGCAGCATTTTCCTTCAAGGAGGCTCTGGCGCCCCCTCCCTTGCAGCCGATCCTCCCCTATGAACCTCCCTCCCTCCCACTCCCCTTTGAAGTCCTTGCAACCTATCCGATAAAAAACAAAAAAACACAATTCCTTTCCTAGAAGAAGAACTTGCACTGGGCTAGGGACTTGCAGGTAATCAGCCGGAGCCAAGGGACGAGTTGCCGCGGAAGGAGGGAAGGGGGGGGGGTTCTCTGGCATCGCTGCCAACCCACTGAAGGGGGTCCCCACCCACTCTTCCCGCCTGCCTCTCCCCATCGCGAGGAACTTCGCCGAAAGCAACAAGAATCCAGCAACAAAGTACCTGTGTGCGCGCAGCAGCTCAGGGCAACGGTCCAAGACAGCCAAAGCGCCGGCTTCATGATGGGCAGGAAGATCGGGAGGCAGGAAGGCAGGGCGCCGGGCGGAGAGGGCGTGCAGCTCGGGCTGGGACGGGGCTCGCTGCGGGAGCCTCCTGCGCTTCCCCGGCCGCCTCGCCCTTCTCCTCCGGGCTTGGCCTCCAATTCTTCTGCCCGGCGGGGAGACGGGAGGGGGGGGATTCCAGCACTCCTTTATCCCCTTCTTCTTCTTCTCTTGACCTTGATTCCTGTCACGGGCTGCTGGGGAGCAAAAGTGAAGCGCAGCTACGGAGGCGGCCGAAGACCACCCCGGCGGGGGCGGGGGCTCGCGAGTGGCCCGCTTCGATGCTCGGGACCCTCCAAGTCGCTCCCCAGCTACTTGGCACACTGTCGCCGTCCACCTCCAGGGAGCTCGTGCTCATTCAGCAGGGCAGAGGCTGACCACGCCCATCCCGGCTCCGGATTGGCTGCTTGGGAGGCTGCACTCATTGCGGGGGGGGAGGAGGGGGGCCGGCGCGGAATCGCACGCTCGCCCTGAAAGCCGCTGGCGAGCAGGGCAACCCGCGCCCCCCCCCGCCCTCCCCTCTGCCCGGCTTCGCCCAGGCTCGAAAGCGCGATCCGCGGGAGTCCTTTCCGGGGAGGGGCGGAGGAGGAAGCACCCGTGGCTTGCCGAAGAAGAGCCTGCGTGGGCTGGGTATGCTCTGGCAAGGCCAGGGAGGGGGCGGGGGCAGGCGATGGGGGGGGGGGGCAAACCACCTGCAGAAGGGGTGGGGGTGGTCGTCTTATCCCCTCGCCCTGCTCAAGTCGCTTCCTCACGGTCCGATTTGCCAAACACCAAACTTATGTCTAATGTGAGGGTGTGGGTGTGGGTGTGTATTGCTGCTTGCCCTCAGCCTGTTGGATCTCTCGGGGTGGGCCATCTCCTAATGCCCCGTTTTGACCGGAGAATCCGCCTTTCCACCTCGCTACCTTTCGACTTGCTTCTGCCTCAGTGGCTCTTTTGTTGAAACCTGCTCTCTCTCTCTCTCTCTCTCTCTCTCTCTCTCTCTCTCTCTCTCTCTCTATCTATCTATCTATCTATCTATCTATCTATCTATCTATCTTCCCCGCCCCCCCCCAAGGCTTCCGCTCCTACAGTAGTTAGTTCTATCGCCGGACTCTGCGCTGCAAAGTGTGGAAGTTGCATTATTTATTTGGGGCACTGGGAGCTGGGAGACTCTTCTGACCCTCTTCGCAGGGAAAGAAGAGCAAGAAAAGAATATATTCAGTAAGCTGGGCGGGGGGTGGGGGAAGAATCAGGCTACACAACAACCTGATGCAACAACCCCACTCAGCAAGGCGCTTTGCTGACCATGGGATGGGCTGCTTTCCCCATTTGCATGCATCTGATTTCACCCCTCCTTTACTTAAGATGGCCTGTAAAAAAAGCCCAGGCTAAATTACCTGCAGAGCCAGTTCACATTGCTACCTTGATTGCCTAATTAATACAAATATGCGCATCTCCTCTTTGAATCGCCTAAGGACGGAGAAGTCCATGCCAAGAAGGAGGTGTTGCCTTCTGATGGAATGTTTTTTGGACTCTTCTGTCTAATGGACAGCTGTTGGATCTCCTGGTGGCCCCCCTTTGAAGTATTAGATTTGATTTTCCTTAACTTTTCAAGATCAGTCAAGGTCAGGGCTGAGATTTAACTCAAGGCTTCTTTCCCACCTGTGGTTTTATTTATCAAGTGAATTTATCCAGTAACTGCAATCTATTCCTGATCTCTGGGGATTTGAAAAAGGAGCATTCTGGGAGGAGAGACGTGATATCGAAGCCAGATATATTTAGGGCTTACCTAGAGCTTTAAAGTGTTCAGAGCAGTTTATACATCTTATTCTAAATCCTTGGGAATACTACAAGTTTATACCCATTTTACAGGCAAGGATGAGGAAAAATTGAGGCCGGGAACTCCATTCATATGTGGAACTACAGATGTGCTCTGGCGATGAAAGGATTCTATTATTATTCCTGGACTTGATCTGAGGTTGGACATTGGGGCTTGACTGCTCATTCCTGGTAAGCTGTATGAAATATTTTCTATAATGAAAATGCAGTGAAGCGAACAGTGGCTAGGAAAGAGTAGAAAGTCATACTTTCTTTTTTTAAATGACGGTTACTCTTTTTTTGGCATTTCCTGTGCCTGGAATTTTAACAGAAAGCCTATCTAATGATCATATTTCTTTGTTCTTAAAATAGCTCTCTCTGCTTTTTGCCTGCGCTAGAAGCATTCGCACATGCACGGATGCAAACCACGTGGGACGTTTTTCAGACCTTGCTTCGATTGCAATCTGAGGATGAATGGACCTACATCTGTTGAGGGTTTGCCCTGATTTGTGGGAGCCTTTGCTTGGACAGAGGTCCTGTGTACACAAAAGGGAGCAAGTAGTTCAATTCATTTGAGCCCCGGGGAGATGCTTTGCAAGGCCAGTCCTATTGCCTTGGTCCAAATTGACAGCTTCCTTCAACAATTCCCTTCCTTGCTATCTGCTCCCTGATCCTATTTCCTTACTCCCTCAGTTGCTTTCCTGGTTAGGCACAGCATAGTGTTTGGCATGCAAGAATGTGGAAAGTACAATTTGCATCCTGCATATATCTCTGATTCCAAATTATGTTCACACTGTGTCTGGGATTGGATCTACCAGATTCCCCCAATTGATTACTTGCATTCCAGGAAAGATAAAAGTGGCTGTTTTAATGGCTAGGAAAATGGCAGAGTGTGCCAGCTAGGCTGTTGAGTGAATTTTCTTTTTCTTATCAGAAAACCTTAAAGGGTGTAGATAAAAAGCAGAAAGTGGTCTGGGGGTTCGCTGGAGTGTTTTAGGCCCGGGCTGCCCCCACTTGTCCTCCCCTTTCTGTTTTCAATACTTGTCTGTTTTAACAGGACCAAATTGAGACTGTCCCTCAGCTGACCTCCTTCCTGGTTCCCGGGTGACATAGCCTTCTGAAACACTGAGCTGAAATGCCTTTGGGCTCCAGAGCCGCCCCTCCCACCTTTTCTTACCATACGCCTTTCCCACTAGCATCTGTTCCCAATTATCTCTTGGAAATGTGTGCAATAAGCAACTGGGGGGTGGTGGTGGAGAGTATGAGGCTGGTGTAGGAAGACTCTCCCCCTCCAGCTTGTTAAAATAATTGCATTAAGTCCTGTGCACCTCAGCTTTTTTGGGTCTCTTCAGGCTGGCCCAGCAGACTTCCATAGACTTCCAGATCCAGAGATGTCACTGTCTTAACAGCTTGCATAAATGGGACCCAGCTCTTTTATCTCTAGTCCATAATCAAAATGACTGAGTCTTCAGTCCTCTGTTTCTCAACCTTGGCTACTTGAAGGTGTATGGTCTTCAACTCCCAGAATTCCCTAGCCAGCATGGCCTTCCAAGTCCACATGTCTTCAAATGGACAAACCAGAAGAGTTTTTATGTCCTCTTTGTTGGCAAATTATTATTATTATTATTATTATTATTATTATTATTATTATTATTATTATTATTATTATTATTATTATTATTATTATTATTATTATTTATTCGATTTCGCAGATGTGCTAGAAAGAGCCAGTTTGGTATAAAAGTTAAGGTGCTGGTCTAAAAGCCAAGTGACCGAGTTTTAGTCTGTGAGTTCTAAATCCCTTAGATATGAAAGCCAGTTGGGTGACTTGAGTTAATCACCATGAAATTGTGAGTTCTACTTGCAGTTTAGGAATGAAAGCTGGCCAAGTGACTTTGGGTCAGTTGCTCTTTTCTCAGCTCAATCCACTTCTCAAAGTTGTTGTGGGGAAAAAGAGGAGGATGAAGGAGTACTTTGTATGTTCACCACTTTGAGTTTCAATCAATCAGAAGAGACTTGGAAGGGACCTTGGAGGTCTTCTAGTCCAACCAACT
Organism: Bothrops alternatus; assembly: GCA_034064705.1. Lineage (NCBI taxonomy): Eukaryota > Metazoa > Chordata > Lepidosauria > Squamata > Viperidae > Bothrops > Bothrops alternatus. Next base: position 25,477 of record JARGCV010000230.1, on the reverse strand, counting down.
GCTCAAGCCAGAGACCCTATACCACTCCGGACAAGTGGCTGTCCAGTCTCTTCTTAAAAACCTCCAGTGATGGAGCACCCACAACTTCTGAAGAAAAGTCGTTCCACTAGTTAATTGTTCTGTCAGGAAGTTTCTCCTTAATTCCAGGTTGCTTCTCTCCTTGATTAGTTTTCATTCTCCCCTAATCCTTCTTTTCTCTGGACTAGCCAAACCCAATTCCTGCAACCGTTCTTCACTCAGTCTCCAGGACTTTAATCCTCTTAGTTGCTCTTCTCTGCACTTCCCCCCCCCCAAAGTCTCAACATCTTTTCTACAATGTGGTGACCAAAACTGGACGCAGGTATTCCAGGGATGGCCTTACTAAGGTTTTATAAAGCAGTACTAATACTTCGTATGATTTTGATTCTTACAAAGTAATAACGACAGAATAAAAAATAAATAAAATTTCTTCTTGCCAAGGGCCACTGGGAACCTGATGCTGTGGAAATTAGTCCATGCCACAAGTCCTCTAGATTGTAGGTTGCTGATGGGAGGAAGAAATTTAAAGAGATTGCTGCCACTTTGTTTTCCTTCTGTGCAGTGGAGATTAAACTGACCAGGAATATTGGCTGAAAGCTTCAGCATCTTTACCTCTTAAATCGCCCACATGTGTTAGTAAGCCTGGCTCTGACTGAGCAGTATTTACATACAAGCCATTGGCAGATGGCAGGTAAAGAAGGCCACACACTCCTGCAGGTCCTATGTTTATAAATGTGTGTGTGTGTGTGTGTGTGTGTGTGTGTGTGTGTAAATGCAGGATTTTTTTTGTTACGTATGTAAGTAAAGAATTCAAAGTGAGCATTGCAGCTGGCTGGGGAGTGGCAGTAGTGAGGAAGCTTTAAGACATGAAACAAAACAGACACTAGAGATCCAGCCGAAGAGGATTTGAAAAGAATATTCTGAAGATTTAGAGATTACAGCATGTGTGCAGGAGGGGACCGGCCTGTGTATTGAGCAGGCAGGGTTATACTCTGGCAGACCTAGCAAGGAATGAAATCCTGAATTCTAGCCTTTATTGAAGATGCTACTCTATTTCTCATCTGGCAACTTCCAGATATGAAGACTTCAATTCCCAGAATTCTTAGCAACAGCCAGGCTGGTTGGTAAATTCCTTGAGTTTACAAATGCATCTGGAAGTTATCAAGGTTGGGAAACATAGGCTTATAGTTTATATAAGTGGTTCTTGATTTACAACGGTTATAGCTTTATCAACTATTGGAAAGTACAATGGCTCTGAAAGATGTGACTCATGACCGGTTCTCATATTTACAACCATCACAGTCATGTAAATAAACCCTGCAGTCATGTGACCAAAATTCAAGTGCTTTGCAACTTGTACAGGACTCCCTGTACAAAAAGGAACACTGAAGGTTTTATGCCGGCATGGTTAGCCCAGAAAGCAGTGCTTCTGTTCTCCCAAACCTTTTGCTTCTTAGAAGTTCTGAAGCAGTGCTAGTAACATGTTGAGCCATATGCAGGTATACCAGCAACGTGGTTTTTCTAGTTTCTAATATTGCTCCAACAGACAAGTGAAAATAAATGTGGTATATGAAAATAAAAGATGTGATTTATAGCAACAACACTTAGATTTATATACCACTTCACAGTGCTTTACAGTCTTCTCTAAGCAGTTTGCAGAGTCAGCCTATTGCCCCCAACAATCTGGGTCCTCATTTTACTGACCTCGGAAAGATGGAAGGCTGAATCAACCTTGAACTGGTCAGGATCGAACTCCTGGCAGTGGACAGAGTCATCCTGCAGTACTGCATTCTAATTACTGCATCACCACATCTCCTATATTTGTAGACTTCTAGCAAAGAGGTAGGTCATATTTCTGGGGGGGGGGGCTGGTCTGGTCATTTTGATAGCATGTGGAGGATGTGCTTACCAAATGGTGAGCATCAGAAAATACCTCTTCTCAGAAGGTAAAAAGATGGAGTTTCTTCCTATCATTTCTGCGACCCATTCGGGATGCTCCTGCAAACATTCATACATCCAATCTCATAGGGCAAGATGCTAGGTGCTAAGATGTTGTCCATAAACACATCAATCCATCACGCTGCTTATTTCTGACTAGTATTTGAAGAAGTGACGTTAGGCGCCCTAACTTCATGATGGATGATGGTTGAAAAATATAAACATCCAATTATGAAATACTCTTTTTCAGTGCCTATTTTGCCACTCCAAGTCACTCCTTTGCAGGAATACAGGTAATCCTCAACGTATGACATTAAGCCTGGAATTATAGTTGTAAGTCATTACAGCTATAAGTCAAGGCATCACTTGATCGTATCCAATTTTTTTGACATTTTTTGCTGCGTGGTCATTAAATGAATCAATTTCCCCAATGGGTAGTTTTTTGCCAGAAACAGAGTAAATGCTGGAAATGAGCAATATATATATATATGGCGGAGTTGCTGTGAATGGCCAAAAAGGTGAGCCAGTTGCCAAGTGTGCAAAATGCAATCTCATGACTGGATGGGTATGTGTGCAGCTATCCTAACTTTGAAAATAAATCGTGAGTAGCTTTTGGGGATCCATTATAACTTGAGGGATTGGCCGTAAGTCAAGGATTATTTGTAATATAAACAAGAACACTTGGCTTCTGAATCTGCTTTGATAAAGAATAGAGTCTTCTATGAGTTCATACCCACCTAATTTTCCTGGCCACAGTATGGAAACAGATGTCCAGTATTTCATGCTTGAAAAAAATAAAATAAAAATTATATTTGCCTTTGTCTATTGAGCTTATTTTCAAGCCAAGCATCAGACTGACCTTTCATCTTTCCGTCTCTTTGTATTGACTGCATGTTGCATTTATTTAAATCGGTGGTTCTCAAATTTTAAGGTGTGTGGACTTCAGCATCCAGGGATTCCCCAGCCAGCATGATGGCTGGGGAATTCTGGGAGTTGAAGTCCACACATCTTAAAAGTTGCCAAGTTTGAGGAACACCGATTTTAAATGCCGCAGTACTCTGTAAGCCTGTCCTGCATTGCCTTTGGAGGCAGTGTGTGTTAATAAGTGTATCTGTTTCCCCTGAAAAGAAAACCAGCCACAGAAGCCCTCCAAGACTCTCTAAACGAGTGATTCTATTCACACAATGCACTTCACCAGGTCAGTTACTAATCTGGCAGCTGCATTTATGCACAATGTCAAGTTTAGTCTCGTAATAGATGTAGCTATATTCATAGTGACAGCCTGAGCCATGCATCAATGTTCAGCTTCTGGAGAGGTAGCTGTGTGCATAGCTGTGTGCATCCAAGCAAGGTGTATTTGCAGGTGCCCATCCACCAAAGGGCATAAACTAAAGCCAGAAATGTAATCTCTATAAACTCCCCAAAGGCAGGACCGAATCCAAATGAATGGCAATGCACCTGGGTACATATTGATATTTTAGCAAAGCATGCCCCATTTTGTTTTCCCAAGGCTTTTTTTGCTTTCAAGGGGAAGTCATTTGATTCCCTTCGCTTTTGATCTCTTGACTTGTGGTGAAGGTGCTGAGAAGCACAGCAGCTGTGCAAATCTCTGCTGTGGTCCCCCTTTAGCAGGGACAAAAGTCTTGGCTTGTCCCTTTGCTCACATCTAAATAAACTCTGAGTGTTAGCCACCCCTTGCTTTTTTTTTTTTGAACAGGACCATAAGAGAAGATCTTGCACCTGGTCAATGGAGACAGTTGGGGCCTCCCTTCCCCAGGTGCTGGGATTCTCAAGCCTCCCCCAGAACTTTCTGCCTGCAGGACCAGCTCCCACCTCCCCATGCCTTTGATGTCCCAATTCCAGCACCCAGTCTGATGGCTGTAGCGGCTGTTTGATGGCAGCTGGGCTGCGGCGCATCAGCCTGGGTTCTGGTGGGAGAGCAGCCACATGTTGCCAAGGCTGGCTGGCAGCAGGATACAGCTCCCAGCCTCCTTTCCTCCTCCTCCTCTGACGGGTTGCAAAAGAGATGCTTTGAAACAAAGTTGGCAGGGAGGGTGGAGTCTGGGCCTTTTCATGCATCCCTTTCTGGTTTTGTCTACTCCCCCCCCCACTTCCCCCCTCCTGCATTCTCTCAATAGAGGCCCAGCAGGAAAGAGCAGGCTTGGGCCCAGCCCCTGCCACGGGCTGGCCTGGGAATTCCAACAGCTTTTTCAGATGGCCTTTTTATTGCTGGGCTCTCTCCTTACCAAACGGTGTGACAAGAGCAGAACGGGGTGCAGCAAGGGTGGGTGGTTTTGGGGATAGATTTTTTTTTTGTCAAGATCAAGGTTGATGGGAACGAACAGGTGGAAGAGAAATCCAAATCTAGTTTCACAAGGAACACTTGGACTTAACTCAGGTTGGTGCTGTGGCCTTTGCACCGACAGCCTGCCCTTGACATCCCCCCAATTTGGCTTCTCTAAGTAACCATAGCAAGAAAGAGCGGAGGGAGGAACGGTCTGGGAAAAGGGAACAGCCTTTTTGCCTATTCCCCTGGGGACTGAGATGAGTGTGTGGTCTGCAGAGGAGCGGCTCAGAATATTATTATGAATATGATTAATTATTTATTTCCCAGGGACTCATCCTCCTTGCAAAGCCCGGAGGGGTTTACAAGCGAACAAGCAAAACTTCCAGAAATCAAGAGATTTACGATCCAGAGACGATTGTTCTCAGCCACTCCTGTATTAACCAGTTGCTGTTTTCCCCCAAAGGATGCATCAAACCCAGTCCAGCCAGCCGGAGTGTTTTTTTTACATAGCCACTTGATGGTTTTTCAGATGGGAAAGTGAAAGGCTAGGCTGGACACAGCATGTGGTCATGTCTTTCTCTCTTTTGCCAATTCCATCTGGCCCAGAAATATACCTGAGGGGACTCATCTTCTGGTCTTAAGCTTAGATGCCCTGGGATCTCTTTGCTGTTAAGCTTAAGCTGGGTGGACACCCATGGATGTGTGTTATATCAGGAATAAGTATCCTGATGTGCTGGACATTAGTCCATCCCATGTGCATAATTGCGAGGGACTGTAGGGATTGTAGTCCCAAACATCTGGAGATGTTAATTAGCTTTCTATATACATTGAATTATATTTTCAAAGCCATACGCTCAATAAATTGGATTGGATCCTGCAATAAATATATTTTCAAAATATCTCAGTAATGGCGAACCTTTGGGGCTTGGCAAGTTAAACATTTGGAAAACGTCCAACTTGATTCTATTGGCATGTTTCCCCCCTCCACCCCCGAACAAAAGAGAATCCTCTGTCTTCCCCACGTCTGGGTCGCCCAAACAGCTGCATTTGGTGGCAGTGCCAAGGGTGCCTGAAATAGAGGCCCAGGCCTTGCCTTCGGCCCTAGTGCCACCACTGCTACTCAAAAGGGCCATCTCATGCCATTCCCCCAAGCTGCATGAGCCTTGGGGAATGGCATGATTGTCTCCAAGGCTTAGCGCTCCCCAGGACATGCCCATGATGGGATTCAAATATGTGAACAATCAGTTCTCTGTGTGGATGCCGCTTCCAGAAGTCCATTCTGGGCCTGGGCAACAAAAAATTAGCTACCAGTTCTGCTGAAGTGCTGCAAACTGGTTGAATCCCACCATTCTGTCTGTCTGTCTGACCACCCGTCTGTCCATTATCCAGTGGTGAGATTCAAATATGTGAACAACCAGTTCTCTGTGTGGATGCCGCTTCTGGAAGTCCATTCTGGGCCTGGGCAACAAAAAATTAGCTACCGGTTCTGTTGAAGTGGTGCGAATTGGCTGAATCCCACCACTCACTCTGTCTGTCTGTCCATCCGTCTGTCCATTATCCAGTGGTGAGATTCAAATATGTGAACAACCAGTTCTCTGTATGGATGCTGCTTCCAGAAGTCCATTCTGGGCCTGGGCAACGAAAAATTAGCTACCAGTTCTACCAAACTGGTGTGAAACTGGCTAAATCCCATCACTGGATGTGCCCTATACCATTATTTTAAGGTAGTTTCTCTTTTTGTGGACAGGCCCCTGTGTCTGCCCCAAGGGGTTCCTGGTTGCAACGAGGCCTTCGTTCTTGAAGCAGCTTCATATAATGCTTTCCCATGACCTGCAGACTCTAATTATTGCACATCACATAACCAGAACTGATTTTTTGACTTTTTTTTGTAGTGGTCATTAAGCAAATACCAGAGTTGCTAAGCAAATCAATTTTCTCCAATAGCTGCATTTTGGCTAGAAACCGGAAGTAAACACTGGAAGTTGGCAAAGAAACCATTGTAAATCGTGGTCACGTGACTGCAGGACACTGCAAACGGCTGTAAAGCTGAGATGGTTGCTAAGCACCCAAAATGGGATCATATGACCATGGGGGTGGGGTTTGTAGCCGTTGTAACTTCAAAAACAGGTCATAAGTAGCTTTTGCGGGTTCGCTGTACCTTTAGATGGTCACTAGGGAACCTGTTGTAAATTGAGGACTACCTGCACATGATTAATCTAGCTAATGCATTTACTAATTTGGGAGATTCATACAACACGTTGAACCATTGCCTAACCAAATGGGATGATTTTTTCCTATCTACTAAGCCAGAAACCAAAGCAAAGCACCTTAATGAAGATTAAAATAAATGAAGCTAAGCATGGTTAGACTGTTGTGTGGACGCGGTGATAGTCTCTTCTTCATATCATCACAATAACTTGCTGGGTTAAGTTAAGATAGACTGTTAGTGGTTGTCCTAACCTAGACCAGAGAGGTTTTGGGCTGTGGGGAGATAACAAACCTAAATCTTGGCTATGTTCAGTCTGATGCTCAACTGCCATAGCACAAAAATGATGTTGCGGTCTGGGCTGAGCCTTTGTAAAAGTTATTCCGAGGTTTTAAGGCATGCTGAGCCCTGGCAGATGTACAAATGATCTTCCTAAATTGGATTTGAAGCCTCTCTAGCCATCATTAACACGCACAATCAATCACTTAGCTTTTTAAAAAAAAAACCAGTGCATTTAATTTTTTTTTTTTAAAAAAAATACATGTACAACTCTTTCAACACTCTTGAGGGACTGTGATGGAATCCTGCTTTAAGAGTCCAAACGGAGAGATGGGGAGAAAGATATATCCCGGAGAAAGGATGCCATCTTTTATGCCAATAGCCAAAAACTATATTTATATATTTACTTAATAGAAAAATAGTTCTATCCAATTTGCTTAGCTTGCTGGGCATTCTACAGGTAGTAGTCCTTGACTTACAACAGTTAATTTAGTGACTGTTCAAAGTTACAACCACACTGAAAAAAGGCACTTATGACCATTTTTCACACTTGTGACCATTGCAGCATCCCCATGATCATGTGATCAAAATTCAGACGCTGGGCAACTGACTCATATTTATGACGGTTGCAGTGTCCTGGGGGGGGTCATGTGATCCCCTTTTGCGACCTGCTAACCAGCAAAGTCAATGGGGAGGCCAGAATCACTTAGTAACTGTTACTAAATTAACTGCAGTCCTTCCCTTACAACTGTGGCAAGAAAAGTCGTAAAATGGTGCACAACTCACTTAACAACTGTCTTGCTGAGCAACAGAAATTGGGGGCTCAGTTGTGGTTCTAAGTCAAGGAGTATGTGTATTGATGTCACTGGTGATATTGTGTGGGTGTCTCCCATCAGTACTGCAGCCAACAGACCAAGCAGTTCCCAGGTTCTCCTTAATAGACTCTAAGAGTTCCTGACCGATGTCTCATCTCCTGGGCAACGTTCACAATCTCATCAAAGCTGACACTACAGTTGTGTTTAACTGTTATAAGAAAACAGGAGCCCAGCTGGTTTTGCAAGGAAAGCTATCCAAAGTTTTCAGAAAACAGCCCCGTTTCTGCCTTAAGCTAATCTTGTTTGCTTTGCTCTGAAGCTTGGAAATTCCAACCTACCATCTCTGACCTTTATCACTCGCCTCTCACTTCTCACAAGCCCCTGTAACCGCCTCCTTCCAGTAAACCAATTGTTTGAAGTTTGATAATCGCCCCCCCCCATCTTCAGAATGTGTCCAAACATTTACAGTGGTGGAATTCTTCCTCTGCTTTCCTTCAGTTTTGATCTGAGGGAGCTGGAATCTGCTGCAGACAAGATTCCCCCTAGTCATCTTGTTGACCTTGAGAAAACTCAAGATAATAATTCCAAAAGGCAATACTTTATATTGTGGGGTTTTTTTTGTTTTTTTAAGAAAAGCTGAACATTTTGGGGCTTTATAAAAAGTCTCTTTGTCAGGCTCCATAGCTGAAAACAGAAAAGAAGGCGAGGGGTGTGTGTGTTTGATTTTGCAGCTTTTCTGCTGATTGCTCTGTTGCGTGTAGTGAGAGAGATCCTAAGGCATCTTTTCTCCTTTGCCAAATCTTTGAAGCTGGAACTCTCTGTACAATTATTAAAAAGATGCCCCCTTGAACAGAGTGTGACAAATGTTGCACTTCCACTGAAGCAAAGCCTGTCCCATCCGCTGCCCCCAGCAACCGCCTCACATTTTTTTAGGCCAATTCAAAAGTAGGTGAATGTCAGCCACGAAGTGGAAGCAACACAACGTAAAACCAGTATAAGAGGTAATTATATACCGTGCATATATTTAGCAGGGAAGGCATGCAAAGTGACAGCATGAATAGGGGAATTCACACATTGCCAAATTAATATGCACAGCTTTCGCTTTTTAAGTGATGTTGGAAGAGGCACAAGCAAATAATGACAACGTCAATCATGGATTTCTAAGCTGACTGGTCTACATGTTCTTCATTTCGAAAAAGTAGGTCTTTGGCCTGGTAACTCATGAAATGTACGTGTCAGCAAGCAAGATCACAGCATGTGTGCCAGATAAAACTGTAGAGAACATCCAATTATATTCTGGAATGTCATCTAGTGATTGTCCAAATTTACTGGGTGGAATTACCATCATCATCATTTGTTATTGTTAATTGGTTATAGTTGCACCATCTGTTTTCATGCTTTTATTCTAGATTTTTACTCTGCAATGTTAAATTGTTGATGGCATATGTTTGATTATTGAAGATTATTGTAAAGTGGTTGTGAGATTGCATTTTGGCTAAGTACTAAAGATGAAGGAATGGAGGGAGGGAAAGGGGAAGGGACGGGAGCAAGCAAGGAAGAGAGGGAAGCAGAAAGGAAGGAAGGAAGGAAAAGAAAGGGAGGGCAGAATGGAACATCAATTCTATCCTAAATTCCTGGTAATTTCGGCACATTCTCCACATTTTGATGTGAAAGTCAACATTTATTTTTCACAACACAAAAAAAGCAATGTGGTATAGAAGGTGTTCATCTGGAGTGCAATGAGCAGGTGATAATTTTGCCTTGCATGAGAACAAACCATTGGACAGTAACATTATCCAAAGTTTGAACATTGGGCAGGGTGCAGGGGGATCACTGGATCAGATGATGTACAGAACAAGTAAATGAGCTGATTAACAAATGGGTTCTCTGTGACTTCAATGGAGTGCAGATGTTAAATTGCCACTGTCCACCTTCACCTGCCTGTATTTGTGCCAGCTTTGTACAAAGCTCAGTGGAATTGTAGGGTGAGCTCATGGAAGGAAGCAGGTAGAGCCAAAGCAATAATTATCTCCGGTGGGATATAATCTTAGTGCCATGAATGAAGTTGAAGTTCTGGGCCGGACGGCAGCTGTAGAAGGAAAAGCATGGGCAATGGAAAAATAAACAGCATGTTAACGAATTGCTAATTAAAGCTCAATTTTCCAGACAATAATAACTTGCGCATCTCATGGGATAGAAGATTTTCCATTGCAAAGGAGGATACCATGCTTCTTGTGGGCAATTTGAACAGACTGGCTGCTCAAACACACACAACTACAGGATCCCCGGATGTGACTACAGGTAGTCCTCAACTTACGACTGCAATTGAGCCCAAGATTTCTGCTGCTAATAGGAACGTTTGCAAGGTGAATTTTCTTGTCACAATTGTTAAGTGAACGACTGCAGTTGTTAAATTAGTAAGATGAATCAGGCTTCCCTGTTGCCTTTGCTTGTCAAAAGGTCACAAAAGGTGATGAAATGACCCTGGGACACTGCAGCTGTCATAAGGATGAACTAGTTGCCAAGCATCTGAATTTTGATCAGGTGACCATGGGGATGCTGCAACGGTTGTTAAGTGTGAAAAACGGTCATAAGTCATTTTTTCCAGTGTTATTGTAACCTCAAAGAGTCACTAAACGAACAGTTGTAAGTTGAGGACTTCTTCTAGTTTGGCCACCAATACTTTCTAAGTAGATATGTAAAATTTTCAAGTGTCATTTGTTCATTCATTTCTTTAATCTTTTAATTAGCAGGAATGTTGATTGAGTATGTGAAAAGGTATCAGAGAAGAGATGGGGAAACTGTCCTAATTAAATGAGGATAAAGAACATACCAATGATAAGCTGTTTCAGTGACAGATGTATGTGTGTGTTAAATGGCTAAAAAGTGGTAAGGAACATTCATCAAAGGCGCTCCTGTGATTGAATGATCATAAATGATTTATATTGTCAAATGCTTGACATCTCCCATCGTTTCTGGCATGGGTAAAGATCATTCCGCTTGTGTTGAGGATTTAAACCACAGTGAGAAAATCTGCAGCAATGGCAATAGCAAATGGTAAACTTCTGCCGCAACATGGCGATTTTTCTTTTTCAGCAGCATGATTTTTGGTTAGCTTTGCCAAAATAAGTTTGGAATGGAAACGAGAGACAAATGGTTGTCAGCCTTCAAATTTCACAGAATCCCTCTCAGAAGTGTGAAAAAAAAATCTCAGTGGAATGAGCCCACTTTACTTCAGGATTTTGGTGTGGTGCAATTTTAACCGTCTGGGGGTTGGTGAAAAATCTTCCTACGTCTGTTCCCAGCCTTAAAAAACAACAACCATATGTACTGTATATATGTACTTGATTTGTATAAAATAAAACCACACACAAATGGTCTAAAAATGATCTGGCCTTTTTCTGGGGCTCCTTTCTCCTGGGTTAATTCCAGTGGTGGGATTCAGATAGGTGAACGACCAGTTCTCTGTGTGGATGCCGCTTCTGGAAGTCCATTCTGGGCCTGGGCAACAAAAATTAGCTACCGGTTCTGCCAAACTGGTGCAAACTGACTGAATCCCACCACTGGTTAGTTCCAGTCAGTCTGGGTAGGGGAAAGAGGTCAAGCCCGAACCTGCTGATGGTATGGTGCTTTATGTTGAGGATTGTTGTTTTTACAAGGGCATTTTGAGTGGTGTGTGGTTCACATGCTGCCCAGAGACATCAGTGTGAGATGGACGGTTCTGTAAATCATTGTGATAACTCTAAACTGGGACTAGAGACTATATCTTTCCACTTGTTTTTGTGGTGGGGAAGCCACATTCACTTAATGACGATGTTACTAACTTAACAACTGCAGCGATTCACTTGAGAACTGTAGCAGGAAAGCTCGTAAAATGGGGCAAAACAAATTTCTCACTCAACAACAGAAATTTTGGGCTCAGTTGTGGTTGTAAGTCAAGGACTACCTGTAATGCCATACACAAGGCTGGCCTCAAGGCGTTTGGTTGCCTGATAAAGTCTTGTGTGTTCCTCAAATGACCAACTGAGAAAATCAGTAGGTCAGGGCCAGGCTCTGTCATCTCTCTCAACCTGGCCCTTGCCTGAAGATTTGGCTTTGCAGTCTATGAAAGGTCCTCCGAACAAGGCATTGCGAGCAAAGTGGCACCACAATTCAAAATAAGAATTGGATAGCAATGGCTGCTCCATCTTGGATAGCTATCTCTTTTGGGTGACCCAGGTAGCTTGATAATTATCCAAGATGCAGTAAATCCCAAACTGGGCAAGGTATTGTGGAATATCACACACACACACACACACACACACACACCCCTCTATCAGGACTTTTCTAATGCTTCCCAACCTGCAATAAGAACACGAAATAACCAATATAGCTGGCCTACTGGGAGGACTGATCCTGCTCACACATTAGAGGACATTTTTAAAAGTGAGGAAAGAGCACAGATTGATGAGGTTACTTCAGTGTTGCCAGATCCATTTCTGAAAGGATTGTTCAAGGGTAGAAAAACTGACAGTGATTTGGACAAGCCATGTATTTTATATATCCTAGCATGCTTTCTGTTCATGCTAGGTGGGATCATTCTCTTGCATTCTCCCCCCCCCGAATGTTTTCATGTGAAGAAAGCAAATAGCTTTCCAATTTTTTTTTTAAGATAGGGGATAGAATATGGTGCTTACATATAAGCAGGTGGCTCAAGAGTGTGTGTGTCCTGCTTTTTTTTACAGCGGCCTCATTTTCTTCCTACACTTCTGTTAGATCACAGAGGAAGAATCCTGAGGGATCTTTTTTCTTTGGAGACTTTTTGTGATCACTAACTGTGAGCAACTCAGGAGGTTTAGAGCAGCATCTCTCAATTTTGGCAACTTTAAGAGGTATGGATTTCCACTCCCAGAATTCTTCAGTCAGCAGTACTAGCTGGGGAATTCTGGGAGTTGAAGTCTATACATCTTAAAGTTGCTGAAGTTGAGAAGCACTGTTCTAGATTGTGGGATGTTGAGAATGTGTTCTAACTCCTTAATGATGACTTTGCTCTGGGTCACATGACCAGAACATGGGAAGGATATGTAGGATGGAGTTGTGAGCATCATTCTGGGTGGTTGTCCAAGGGGATCCTCTGTAGGGATCCAAATGGATCCTCTGTAGGAATGCATTGAGAACATTTGGGCTGTGAAAAACCCTTAGCCTGTTCTGGCTCATTTTCCAATTCTGTGATTCTTTTGCTGCTTTCTCCCTGCACACCACATTCTGTTCAATTCAGTCTGAAGACTGTAGCCTTCTGATGGATAGATGAGACAACAGATAAATGGACAGGCCTTGGTCCTTCAATATCATTTCATTCCAAGTTTCAATTGACTTAAGAAAAAAAGGAGAAGGAGAAGAGGAGAAGGAGTGTAGAAAGAGAAGCAGGAGGAAAAGAGGAGGAGAAGATAAGATAAGAAAGGAGTACTGTAGAAGGAGAAGCAGAAGGAGGAGGAGGGGGAGGAGAAGGAGACATAAATGTTACCATAATGCAGAATATGAATTTTACCTCACTTGCTTTAAACTTATTAATTATGTACAACCAAAGCATAATTACTCTCCCCTAACCAGTTCCAGGTTCTTAGATAATTCAGTTAAATAAGATTACATGTAAAAAAAAATGGAATCTGCTAGGTTTCAGATAAAGTGGGATCAAAAACACCGCTCAGAAAGAGGATAGAAATTCTCAATCCTTCTGAGAAGAATAGACAAAGGAATGCTTTTCTCGAAGAGAAAGATACCCTTTGAGAAACCGTAGGGCACACACCAGGCTCCCCTTTTCTTCTCTCTTTTGCCCTGCTCTGGCATCCAGGTGGCTTATTCCCTCCTCGTCCACTTTGCTGGTGGCCTGCTCCCTCTGTCAAATGCCTCCATAGAAGGATGACAGCCAGCATGATGGACGGTGTGCCCGCCCGGTCCCTCCATCTGCTTCCCATGCAGGAACAGCATGCCTGAGAAGTGTCCTCGTTGTGGGGATGACAGGGAACAGGACTGCTCCAGATGGGGTGTCCCCTGCATAGGCCTTGCAGACATCGCTGCTGGTGATACATGGTGGGGGTGGGTGGGTGGGGGGAGAAGCAGGGAAAATTAAAAAGAAAAAGAGGGAATCCTGATTTTTGTGCATGAATGGAGCTATCTTATTGGGGCTGGATGGAAGGTGCCTTTCTGAAAAATAGAATAGAATAGAAATTAGAATAGAATAGAATAGAATAGAATAGAATAGAATAGAATAGAATAGAATAGAATAGAATAGAATAGAATAGAATAGAATAACAGAGTTGGAAGGGACCTTTTAGGTCATCTAGTCCAATCACCCCACCCAAACAGGAGACCGTACACCATTTCTGACAGATGGCAGTCCAGTCTCTTCTTGAAAGACTCCATGGATGAAGCTCCCACAACTTCTGAAGGCAATCTGTTCCATTGCTTGATTGTTCTCACTGTCAGAAAATTCCTCCTTATTTCTAGGTTGAATCTCTCCTTGATGAGTTTCCATCCATTATTCCTTGTCTGGCCTTCCGGTGCTTTGGAAAATAGGTTGACCCCCTGCTCTCTGTGACCGCCCCTCAAAGATTGTAGAGGGCTGAAGCCAAGGATCGGAATAGGGGAGTGATTGGTGTTCGGGCAAGAATTTTCAGGATGATTCTCCTTCTGTCGTGGAAGGACCAGAAGAGATAACCAGGGAAAGTTTCTGACATGCCAATGAAAGACAGCTCCACCCTGTGACGGATGACTCTCCAGCCGAATCAGCCCTGCTGTGGGGCTCTAAGAGTTAGCCGGGATGATTTTTTATCTCTTTCCCCAACTTTCCTTTTCTTTTCAATTTACAACCCAACCTTTTGGTTCAAGTGGGCCCCGAGGGCAGCTTTGCAATCATCTTTACGGTTATTGTTATAGCTGCACATAATGCAGCACAGGACGCTGTGGGATACAAAAGTGACAGGCGCTTGCTTATGGTTTACCATCCGGAGAGAAGGCAAGACCCCCCCCCAGACACTCACACCCAATCAAGACCAGCAGAGGGGAAGGATTGTCTATCATAAAATGATGTAAAAACGATGGTAATATATTGCCAGCTGTTAAAACGAGGAGGACTAGGAGAAAAATAGATATTGCACAATGGACCGAGCAAGAATCACAGCAAAGGTGTCCTGGCAGAGTTCTAGTCCTCATGACACTTTTGCTGTGCCCCAGCCAGCAGGCTCCTTCTCTGCAGGAAACTTCATCATTTCTTGTTTTCCTGGTGTTTTCAAGGATTCAGAACTTGCATGCCTCGGTTGAGAAACACTGGTCTGATGATAAAAGAACTGGACTAGAAATCAGGAAATGGTGAGCTCTGATCCTTTCTTAGGCATGGAAACTGGCTGGGTGACTCTGGGCCAATCCTTCTGTCTCAGTCCAGACCACCTCACGGAGTTGTTTTTGGGAAAATACAAAGCAGGAGCTACCTAAGGTTGTACAAAGTAAAGTTGGGATAATAATAAAATAAATACACTAAGTTACTTCAAGCGTCTATCACAAGACTAATAAGTTTGTTGTCCATAACATGTTTAACCAGCACTCTTACAAACCTAGTGCTTGTGTTCACACAATGTGCTACACTTGGTTAATTTTAACTTTAGGGGTTTTTTTAATTGTACGTATGTTGGCCATGCAATTAGCTTAAAGTATCATGTCTGGTTCAACCCAGAAAATGGAGTGCCACAAGCAAAGGGTATTAAGGGAGAAATATTTCATAAATTGAGTTTCATACAAAAAATGACATATGCTCTGAAGAATCTGTGGACACTTCTTGTTTAAACTAAAATCAGGTCATGGCATGAAACATGAAATTAAATCTTATCTTTTGCACCCTTTTTTCTATTAAAAAAACCTCCCCCTTAACCAAAATTTCTGTTTTCCCCTGAAATTACAACTTATTTCACTAAGGAATCTTTGAATACACTTAGAATCTGAGGACAAAATTTTTATTTATTTATTTATTATTATTTTTATATAAAAATTCCTTTATTAAAACCATCAACATTGTACATAAAATCTTTGTATGCATCAAGCATCATAGCATCTGATATACAACACTACGTATTATTCTTTGTAAACGTCTGGTTTGATAAACATTTTTCACTCCTCACTTCAATCCTCTGAGGACAAAATTTAACCATGTACTTACTACCTTGCCTTCATTCTGTGGTTTTTATATAGTAACTTGACAATTTCACTATGTTTTTCATTTTAAAGAATATACCAAATCCAATTTGTCAAACCTGAGTATTTTTTTTAAGGTTCTTATTAAAATGTGCATGTATTTTGCTGCCCAATGCAAAATTTGCTTGCAGCTTTGTGGAAGATTTATTTTTTGCAAACAGTTCTTTCTAGTATAACAAACATTACATTATTTTCATGAATATATGCATTTCTGTACCAATCTTTTCCTATTAAACTTTTCAAGTAATTTTTGGCTAACTGCATTCCAACGTTTGGAAAAGTATGAATTTCAAATGACAGCTAAGTTTTGATTCATGTATTTGTTAAAAAAATGGGAAATTAACTTTGCATTCAAATGCAAACTCCTTTGGCCTTTGTATAAATTGACTACTAATCCTGATGCTGAGTGGTGCTGATCCAAAGAGGAGTGCTTGATAGGATTAGTGCAGGAGAAGCAAGGTCCAATTCACTTTTCTTTTTCTTTCTTTCTTTTCCTTCCTTCTTTCTCTCTCTTTTCCTTCCTTCCTTCCTCTTTTCTTTCTTTTTCTTCCTTCCTTCCTCTTTCTTTCCCTTCTTTCTTTCTCTCTTTTCCTTCTTTCTTTCTCTCTCTCTCTCTCTCTCCTTCTTTCTTTCTTTCCTCTCTCCCCCTCTCTCCTTCTCTCTCTTTCTCTTTCTCTCTTCCCTTGTCCTCCTTCTCTCCAGTTTTGGACTGCAGCCCTACATCAGCCAGGTAGGGTGCTGCATTAACTGGGACAGCTTGAGAGAAGGTGAGCTTTGAAGATACTTTACAACCTAGAAAATGCACAGCTGGAAAATAAAAGCAGAGGAAAGTGGGCAGATTCAGTCTAGAAAGGCAATCAAAAAGGAGGGGAAGCTTGGTTGGCAGTTTTGCAATATTTTAAAGGAATGTCTGAAAGAAAAGAGAGAAATAGCTACCTTTATTTAGGACAGTTCACCATTTATGGCTAGGGATGTACATAAGTAAGCACATACAGCATTTTTGAATGGTTGCTGGTGGAGGGGGGGGGCGGTCCCCAAAATCGGTAGGTGCAGTATGAAGAAGTTGTCAGGAGCAAGGCAAAAGCAGAACTGGATTTTAATTGAGTTTTAATTAAATTCAACCATATGGGTGAAGAAAAGTGAACATCACAAGCCCTCATATATTTTACTCTCCTCCTTTTTAAAAACTGCAATTTGATGGTAAGTTTGATTGCGAAAGCCTGATTGATACTACAGAAAGGTTTAGAAATCATAAGCATGGATCTGCTTTGTTTTTGATTGATGTCAGCTTTAGTCAAGGACAGGGAGGCAGCCCATGGTTGATCTTTGGTGGATTTGCAATAGATATTCAAGGATATCTAATTCGCAAGTACATAGCAACAGCAACAAAACCATGAGTGGCGCCTTCCTTTACTGAAACAATGGAAACTCGTGATCAGCAGGAGTGGACTTTTAGTTGCTATCTTCAGGATGAGCTTCTGGTATATTAAAAAAAAACCTAAACATGTGATTTGAGAATTCTCTAATCATATGTTCTTTTGCACCAGAGCTCTTTGAAAGATTGAGAGGAGGGGATGAAGAGGAAGACAACAAGGGATGCATTTTGGAGGCACAGTCAGAGATGAATGGAATGTCCTTGGAACTGTTCCAAGTTATTAGCAGAGATAGCTTGAGATGAATCTTTTTCTAAGCAGTTACAAGGAGTTGAGCCTGACTTGATGTCACTTAACTAAATAAACTTCTCGTGAAACTTGCAATTTTACTAATGACTGAGTGGATCAAAAAAAATATCACTGAAATCTGAAGAATGACCATTTTTGGGACAAGGGACTTATCTTGAGGGGATGGGCTTTTCCAGCATGGGTGCTTTTCAGATGTGGAACTCAACGGACAAAATTCCCTAGTTGGCAACTGCTGAGGATTCGGGGAACTGAAATTCACATATCTAGAGGACACCAAATTGAGGAAGACGTAGAATGCCCAAGGGTGATGGAAGAGTAGAAGGGATTGGGGTTGTAAACTAGGTTGCTGAGACCCAAGAGAGAAAATATTACTTAACTACTACGGAACATTTGTGCAAAATAAGTTATGAAAATTCTTGATGCGCGTGAGGGAAGGGAAAAAATCAGTTGGAGTCTTAAATAGAGAAGAATTGGAGATATATGCATTGTATTGATTATAGATAGAATAAATTTCAGGAAAGGAAGGAAAGAGAAAAAGAAAGAAAGAAAAAGAAAGAAAGAAACACAGTTTATATTATTGACTCTTATTTATCTCTCTCTTTCATTGTCATCCACAGAACTGTTGTGAAGATAAAATGGATTGTAAGAAACTCCTGCCACCATAAGGAGGCATGCATATTTAATAACGTTTAATAGCTAATGAGCAAAGGAAGGTTATGGAAATTCAAACAAGGAATAATATATAGTGGTGGAAGGAAAAATATTTGTTTACTTTCCCCTCCATTACATCCTTCATGATTCAAATGACTCTCCCCTCAACTTTTGTTAATATTTTTTAAAAATTAGACCTCTAGTCAATATTTCCTCCAGGATTTACGACCGTGTCCTAAAGTTCCCCCCTTTTTAACCCTTCGGTGAAAAACAAAGCATTCATCTCCCTAAAGGGCCGAGTCCAGGGATGGAGGTCAGAGCCAAACTCACATGTTGCCACCAGGGCATTTCCATTGGTTTAGAATGGTTTATGAAGTAATATTCAACATATACTTTTTAAAGAATTGTGTAGAATGACAGTTATAAGCTAGTGCAGGCTTTCCTTTATGCATTGTGATAAGACTGCAACCGAAAGCCCATCTTTTTCACATCAGTTGAAGAATGAGGAATCTTGTTCTGGCCTCCACTGCCTCTCATTCTTCACATCTGCACATAACCTTGACCTTACTGAATCTTTGTTTCTTTCAGGTGCTTATGCTCTACTTGTTCAGAATAGCCTATACCTTAGGGATGTTTTTTTCCTTGCTCAGGAGACTGTGAAGCAAAAGAAAACTGGAGCTTCCATAGGGAGAAGATTTGTGTTTTCAGTTTTTTTTCAACCTGTTTTGGAATGCATCTGTTCAAAAAAACCTTTGCGTTTCTGCAGATATGCACACCGTTTGCATTTTACGCATGAAACTTTATTTGCTTCCTGTGCCCAAATGTTAGAGGAGAACTGGACTCCTTTGGAATATTGATTTTGGTCAGGCTCAAATCCTCATCACCCAAGTGGCGTTATTCACACAACACATGGAACCTGATTTTCAAATAAACTCATGTTTATAACACACTGCAACAACAAACAAGCCAACTATGCTTAATGTGCTGGGCAAACATGCTAACATGGACAACAAGGGTGGAGAAGGAAACCACTGGCTCTGAATGGTAAATAGCAGCTTTATAATTACAAATGCAGGTTATCTGAGACCTGGTAAAATATAGCTTTGGGTGTTGCTAGCCTGGGAAGCTGTAATGCTGACTGGGAGAAGCTGTAAATTGCCCGAAGGATGGTTCCAGATTCCATTCACTGGCATACATGAACTTGAGATTAGGGAGGAGGAGGAGGAGGAGGAGGGAGACAGGGAGGAGAGAGGAGTAAAATCAAGCTGGTCCCTGGTGACTTCACAGGCCCACCATACTGTTTTGTTACCAATATAGGTAGTCCTCAACTTACAACCATTCATTTAGCGACTATATGAAGTTGCAGTGGTGCTGAAAAAGTGGCTTATGACCAGTACTTGCACGTAAAACTATTGCAGCATCTCCACGGCCACATGATCAAAACCTGGGCATGTACATAGGCATGTATTTATGACAGTTGCAGCATCCTGGAGTTATGTGGTCGCCATTTACAATCTTCCCAGCTGGTTTCCAATAAGCAAAGTCAACGGGATAAGCCACACTGGCTTAATTACGGTGTGATTCACTTAACAACCGTAGTGATTTGCTTAACAGCTGTGACAAAAAAGATTGAAAAATCAGATGCAATTCATTTAACAACCACCTTGCTTCAAATTCTGTTCCCAAATTTGAAGCAAGGACTACCTGTAGTATGGATGTGGTTTTTCCTTTGTTTTCTTTCAGGGTTTTTTTTTCCTTTTTCAATCTCTCAATCCAGCCTGCTGTCCTGAGATTTTTTTTTCTTTCCCTTTTGCAATTTTTATTTACGCCACATATTATACACATGTTGATTACAGGCTACAAAAAATAACTGTCAAGAAAGTGTGTAGTGTTATATAATACAGGGCACATTATTAAAAATGATTAAAATACTTGCAGTTATAATAGATTAACAAGCTTTGATGACGTTGGGTTGCATTCTGAAATGTTGGGCTTGACTAAAATGCTAGCTAGAAAGAAATAACCCATTTAAACTGAGTAGTGTAATACTATGCAAAAATGCATCACAAAATAAAAATAGTGACCAGTGCCAGGTCACTCTAATTCAGGGAAAAGCTAACTACCCAAAATTAACTGCCTAGGAGATCTTCAAGCAAAGCAGTTGCTTCGTTACAGTAAGAAGCAAATGCCTCTGATAATACTAGATGAAGAGGAAGGGTGATAATATTGCAACCATACTTTGAAAACTGAAATAAAGTGGTTGAAATATGAATATTGGAATAATACATTTTTTCTTCTGTAGTTGATTTGCTGAATAAACTCCAGTGGGACGATTCAGACATTAAACCAAAAGCAAAGCATACTGAGATTTTTTAATGGCTTCCCATATTCAAGCAGTTACCGGTCCAACCTTGTTTAGCTCTTTTCCAGATTAGTCAAGGTCCTGAGAGTTACTAGCCACTGGCAGCTAAAATCCCCCTTGAGGTGAGCTCGCCTCTTAGTGGTGAAGTCAACACATCAATATAGTTTTCTGTATGGTACAATGATTTATCACTGTCTTGTCACAGAATGTGGTTTTGAATTCCCAGTCTTGCTTACAGCTCTGCCAGAGTGGATCCCACTTCGCTTTTTGAGGCAGCGTAATCTATTAATAGGAGATTCAAACTGTGGCGAGCCCAAAGCGGAATCGGAGCCATCATTTTGTACAAAATGAGTTGATGTTTTTAAACACAAATGCTAGGCCTGGCTGCATCATGACATCTCTAGGGAAGTAAAGTCACTGTCACACATCTGCGAGCAGATGCATATTTTCTCACATGTAAATTTAACTATGTTCAAAGAAGCTTATTCCCAGGTAAGTGTGACTGTAGAATGAGTTAATCAATGCAGAATAACTGACACTATCTCCTAATTCCACATGTACAGCTCCGGATGCAAATGAGCGTCCCAAGTGATTTTTGCTTGTACATTTGCCTCCACTGGGCAGGACAGAAATATTACTGGATGGTTCAGCCAGATCCTCTTTCCAAATCCTAGGGATAAAGGGGTGAATTCACAGCAGGTAGATTTAAATCCATGACCTTTCCTGTTGAAACACAGCTTTCCCTAAGTGAAGGCAGACTGCGCCAGCTGTTGAGTTATACTGTACAGCACTTTTGATCAGGTCATTCAAACCAAACCAAACCAAGGCATAGTTTTGATAGCTTTAAAAATTGACTATGGATCATTCCTTTTATCTGATGGGACTCTGCAAGGATTCATCCTGGTCCAACAGGTAATTCTGAAATCAGCTTGGATTATGCACTGATTTAACTATTCCCGAAGACTTTATAGCATGGATCAGTCTTCCTTCCTTCCTTCCTTCCTTCCTTCCTTCCTTCCTTCCTTCCTTCCTTCCTTCCTTCCTTCCTTCCTTCCTTCCTTCCTTCCTTCCTTCCTTCCTTCCTTCCTTCCTCTCTCTCTTACCAAAAAGGAGGAAAAATAAGGGCAGGTTTTTTTTACTATTTGTATTTCTCTACAGTATTTGAGAGCCATTTTCTTCCACACGCAACCCCTCCTCCCTTTTCTCTCCAAATCTCTGGCAGTTGGTTTAATCTATAACCAAGTATGGGGCCTTCCCTTCGGGCTTTGTGTATCTCTACTCAGGCGGGAGGGTGCGCCTTTCTCCATGGAGACCCACTTCCCCCCCTTGAGGTCAGGGACCCATATTGTCACTCTGTGTTTTGCTTCATTAAATCTTTATCGGAGTTCATTAAAAGTGTGGTTTGGACATTCCTGCATAGTCTATTAATCCTGCCTGATGCTCTTCCCCTCCCCCGCTCTCCCAGTGGCCCCCACTGTGGGCACAAAAGAACCATCTGTTTCTGCCGTGTTTATTCCCTTCTGACATGCTGGCAGGGCAGGGGGAAGCGATGGCAGCCTGCCCCCCCCCCGCTTCCCCTTGGTCTCCATCAGACTCTACCTCTCCGGGAAAGCCGGCTTTCATTCACTGGGATCATCCCTGCATGGAAAAAAAAAATCAGAAACGGTATGCAGGAATGTGCCCACCTGCCTGGCCTTTCCATTTTGCTTTCTTCAGTTCCAGCCCCTTTTTTCTCCCTCCGGTCAGAAACTTAGGGTTATAGCTACAGCGACCGATCAAATTTTCCTGGAAAAAAAGAAAGGACCTACCTGAAAAAGGGATAAATTTGAAAGAAGTTCATAAGGATTTTTTTTTTTAAAAAATATAACTTCATAGTCCTTGACATACACTCATTTATTTAGCGCCTGATCGAAGCTACAGTGGTACTGAAAAAAGTGGTTAACAACCAGGTCCTCACACAACCACTGCAGGATCCCCAAGGTCACGTGATCAAAGTTTGGGCATTTGGCATTTATCTACAACGTGTATTTATGGTGGATGCAGCATCCCCAAGTCATGTGATCGCCATTTGCCACCTTCGCAGCTGGCGTCCGACAAGCAAAGTCCATTGGGGAAGCTGGATTTGTTTAACAACTATGTGATTCGCTTAACAACAGTGGCAAAAATGTCATAAAATTGGGCACGACTGCCTTGCTTAGCAATAGGAATTCTGGTCCCCATTGAGGCTGCTAGTCAAGGACTACCTATATAACATGTACATTTATTTGTAAAGCAAAATTCAAGAGCAAAACCCGCACAATAAGTAATTAAATTAAATGAATCCAAAGTACTGGATTATTTGAAAGAAAGGACTCTGACCTTTGTTATAAGGTGATGAGGTGGTCACTATAGCCATAGCCATCCTCTTCATTCCCACACTTTTAGATGTGTTTGTGCTTTACCAGTTTGAGGGAGTGCACCAATTTGGAGATGGATTCACTTGACCTGCTAAGCTTGGGTCATGTTAAACACAGTTTTTGTGGCTCAGCCAGTCAGCTTGAAATACTCACTTGGTGAACTTGTGGCTTATTACTATTATTATTATTATATTTTCACCCCACCTTTTTACATATGGCTGCCTTTTATGCCTCTTCTTTTCATTTCTTTTTAATACCTTCCTCTTCTGCCTCCTCTTTTCCCCTCAACAACCACCCTGCGAGGTGGACTGGACTGAGAGAGAGGGAGTGGCCCTAAGTCCTCCAGTCAGATTTTATGCCCAAGGAAGGCCCAGAAATCACTATCTCCTGGTTTCTAGCCAGCACCTTCACCACTACACAAAATGATCTCAGTTTAACGGGCTATTCAAAACCAGAAAATCAGCTAATTTGATAACGTAGAAATGAATGTTGTGTGAATGCACCTGTTGTCCTGTTATTGGTGTAGATGACCTCTGTCAAAGGCACAGTGGTCTGGATAGCTTGATAAAGCAATTTGTTAGGTCTTCTATAGAAAATATTTGATTTTAATGCCCTCTTTTTTTCTTCCTTTTCCTTTTTTTGGCTTTTTCTGACCATTTTGAAGCTAGTTTTTAAAATTTTGTTTTGTTTTACTCCCTTATTCTACCTAGAAAAAGCATTAAATGTCACCATCCTGCTATAATATTGTGATTTAAAACTGGCTTCTGTTTTACACATGCTGTCAAGAAATCAGAGTTACATAAATATTGCTTTGATTCTATTCCAGTAAATTACTTCCCACTGAAATCAATGAGGCTTAAATTAAGTCATGATTGCCTTAGTTTCAGTGAGATCTTAGTTCAGCTGACATAGTTTGGATTTGACTTGAGGTAAATAAAAACAAAAATGCAATTTGTATTAGTATCATTATTAGATTCTTTTCCCGTTTTGTTTTGTTTTGTTTTGACTGTATCATTTCTTGTCTTTTGTGTGCATTGACGAGATGGTGGGATTAGCTTCTTGAGGATGTACATAAAAATAAGAGGGTGACTTTATTTGGGCATGAGGAAAAACACTTAAATCACATGGGGATTGAAAAATAGGCAAGGAACATGGGGGAAGATTCTTTTCTCTTCACGTGGTGCCTGCAAACTGGATCTGGAATTTGGGAAACCTAGAACAGTGCAGTGATAAAGAGTAGGGAAACATAGGTTCAAATCCTACTCCCAGCCATGGAAGCTCAGTAAATAACTTTGGGCCAGCCTTCTCTCTCAGCCCATCCTACATCACAAGGTTCTGAGGAAAAAATGGAAGAAAAAGTGCTATGTATACAGGTAGTCCTCAACTTATGACTGCAATGAAGCTTGCCCATTGCTGTTGCAAGTTGTGGTGGTCATAAAGTGGGTCACCTACATGGCCGACCTGATCTTCTGATGTTTTGTCAGTGATCATCAAGTAGACACAACAGTCGTTCAGTGAACTAATTGCTCGCTATCAGCTGCTTTTGCCAAAAATCAGAAGGTTTTTGTCAAAATGCCGTAAAACATGTTGATGTAACTGTGGGATGCTGGAGACTGCTGTAAATACAGATAGTCCTCAAACCTACAACCACAATTGAGCCCAAAATTTATGTTGTTAAGTGAGAAATGTGTTAAGTGAGGTTTGCCCCATTTTGTGACTTTTCATGTCACATTTCTTAAGCAAATCACTGTAGTTGTTAAATTAGTAACATGGATTTTGCTTGTTAGAAGGTCGCAAAAGAGGATCAGTGACCCTGGGACACTGCAACCATCATAAACATGAGTCAGTTGTCCAGCATCCAAATATAAATATAAATCACCTGACCTTGGGGCAGCTGCAATGGTCAGAAGTGTGAAAAATGGCCATAAGTCACTATTTTCAGTGCCGTTCTAATTTTGAACAGTCACTAAATGATCTGTTATAAGTCAAGGACTTACATAGACATAAAAACTGAACAGAATCAACATGATCAGGCCCGCCATGAATGATTTTAGAGGACAGCTATAGTTTGCTAGCAGAATATTCATTCTCTGGGCTAAAATACAAGTTTTGCCCTTTGCTGTCTCCCCTTAAAACAGCGGGATACCTCTTACAGTCTCTCAGGGACCCCTTATTTCTCTCCCTCTCCCCAAAGCTTCAGGAGAGATGCAAAAATCCTTCCTGAAATGGTTGCAGTTTTAATGTGACAGAAGGAGAAACGATTAAATATATCCATATGCAATTAATTTAATTCTAATTAAATTTAAATGAAAAGAAATCAAATTAGATCCTTACCCAGGCCCTTCAGCTCCAATCAAAAGTTGGTCTTTGCACAAAGCCATATGCAGCAAATTGTGCAAGCTCAGCAGTTGTGCTTTCAAACCATAGTTTAGGGCTTAGCATACTTTGCATACTCAGGAGGCGGTGGCTTCTTCAACAAACCCATGATTTAACATGTTGTGGGAATCCAATGGTAATCTTGAGCCTGACATCCTTGCTTGTTTCTCTTCAATGTAAAATCAGAGCTGGCTGGTTTTTAATAATCTGACTTTGTCCCATTTCTTATTTTCCCATCCTATAT